>BRZY01000007.1:12052791-13476687 GCA_030159175.1 Glycyrrhiza uralensis | reverse complement strand
ATAATGTACAAAACTCATGATCAAATGGGAGATCATTTACCAAACGAACCTCATGTCAGAAGCAAAGATGACCACCTGAGACAATCACCTTATTGTAATGCTACACCTATTATAGGAAAGCAAGAAAAAAAATAGACACTAACCCAGGTGCTAACCGAAAATGCTCTAGGTGCAAAAAACGAGGTCATATCTCTAATGTTTGTATGCAAAAGGGATCAACATGTTATCAGTGTAAGGAAATAGGACACCTAGCAAGGTACTGCAATGGGCAAAACGTTAGGAGGTGAGAGTAGATAATACAAAGTACGAGAAAGAGTTTATAACATGAAGGATGTGGATACTCTACTAGTCAGTAATCTAGGGGTATAAATTTTATTAGGGAGTCTTTTGTATGTTGTGTGTTTTTGTTTCTTGCAAGACTCATTTCCAAGATCTAACTTAATGTTACAATCTTCTTTGTGCTATTCCCTAGATATGTCGATTTTAATAATTCTCCCATCTGTTAATTTTCAAAACTTCTTGCAATCCACGTGTGAAATTTACCTAGAGATTCTATCTATCTATCCATCTATTGCCTACCTGCATGTCTATCTGTTTATCTACCTATCTATCTGTTTATTCAGTATGCTTGTTTATTCTGTTCTAAAGTAGAAACCCTGTTTACAACTGGATTTTCAAATCTTGTGTTAACCTTGAGAGGACCCAAACTGTTGGACCCGATAGACGTAAGTTATAAAGGGGAATTTATTGTAGATACTGTAAGAAGAGGGAGAGTGTATCATGGTAGATAGAACTTTTGTTTTAGTATATGTTAGACTTATAAATTTTTATAAACTTGTTATTAAGATGAATATGACCATAGCACATATCAAGATGGATCAGAATGGTCAACTGATCTTGGGATTCTAAAATCAGATTTTGTACACTGGTGGACTACTTCTGAGATAGCAGATCAGTACACATTTGAGTTAATAAGTTAAAGTTGAGACTAGATAAGAATGATAGAGGATTTATAACAGTCCAGTGAGAATACGTAACCTTGGTAAGTGATTTTTTGAGTGAACCGATATTTAAGATTTTGATTATCCTAGTTTTACTTAAATTATTTTGAAGACTATCAGGTAGAAGAATAAGATAGGTGCTGCATTATAAATTCTATAAATAGATTTGATACAATTTCTTTCTATGGAATAGTCGAGGTACAAATAATGGATAATAGTTGCCAATGAGTATGATGCTAAGAGTTTCGAAATGTGTATCGGATTGAACTAGTGCGTTGAAACTTGTAATGAAACTCTTGGAGACCATGAGGATAAAATAAGACCAAAATATTTGGGAAGAGTTGAGTAAATGATAGTGTGTATAAGTCAATGATTATATTTAGAAATAACTTAGACGATGATGTGACTTAGTCATACTATCGTTATTATTTTCTAACTACTTAAGGATGAGGGGTGGGACTGATCCACCCATCAGATCGCCAACAGTAGAGAGAAAATTATGAATACTGTAATGGACCGACATTTTAGAGTGTAGGTAACAGGATGAAACACAAGAAGGGGGGTTGAATTGTGTTTCAAAGCTTTTTAAAACTTTTCGCAAATGTTGGACGCTGATTGTGAAAACGTTGGACGCACAACATATTTGAGATATTGGACGCACAGACAAGTTGGACGCAGAAACATCCACTTAGTTTAAAACAAGTTTTCTTTGTGCGATTAAAGAGTATGAATAACTTGTTGAAATAAAATTCAATTCAATTCCCTCAGTTAGTATAAACAAGGAAATAATTAGAGATAAGGGAAAGAGAGAATAACACAAGTATTTATCCTGGTTCACCCTTTCCTAAGAGCTACGTCCAGTCCCCTCAAACTAGAGACATTTCACTATCAATCCAGATAGAATACAAGTATTCTTCAACAGCCTCTTCAGGCCTTACAACGAGTATTATTTGCACACCTAGCCTCTCCAGGCTCAATCCAAGTATTCTTTTACAAACAAGCCTCTGCAGGCTCAACCCCAAGTATTCTTTGCATGCAGCCTCTTTAGGCTATATCCCAAGTATTCTTTTACAGTCAAGCCTCTCCAGGCTCAAACAAGTATTCTTTCTAAACAAGCCTCTCCAGGCTCAAACAACTCAGAAGAGTGTTTTTGAGTTAAAGTGTTGTCTAACTCACACAAGTGAGGATATGAAAAACTTAAGCACTTCGAGAGTTAAGCAAACTCTCTTTTACAAGAAGAAAGAAATAATACAAGACTTTCTAAGATTTACAGAGTATGACAATATTTGCACAGCGTTTTTGCTCTTTCTTTTTCTTGGTTCAGTCACTTATATTTTTCTTCTTGTTCACGGTATTTATAGGCTTTGATGAAGCTTCAGACTTGTTCTTCGAATAGCTCAGCTTCAGCATTCATAAATATGACCGTTCTCTAATAGCATTAAATGTTATTTTCCCGTTGCTCTGAGGAGTTCAACTTCAGCGTATTTGTTTGTATTTCTTTCTCCTAAGTCAGAAGCAACCTGTACTCATAGTCTCAATTACACAAAGGTTAATAACAATATTTTATTGAGACAAAGAGAATACACTGTGTAAACAAAAAGGTGTGTTCAGAGAGATACATAAATTATCAGAGTTCATTCTCTCTCTAAGTACACTTTCCACAGTGCTTTATGCTTTTCAATTAATGCACGTTCAAAAACATTGACGATGTTTCATAGAAAAAACATTGTGTACAACTATTTATTTCAAATCATTTGCTCATTAAATATGTCGCATATTAAATGCAAGAGCAATAAAAAGCGAGTTATGAATTCTGTGTTTTGGACGCAGTATGTAGAACAGATTGGACTTTCTGTTCTCTTACCAAATGGACGCATACCTTTGCTTACCATTTGGACGTGAAGCATCTTAGTTCGTATGGACGCATACTCATTGCTTACCATATGGACTTATGACTTTGCTTCTCAGAACGTATAGCTTCATGATGATTATTGGACGTTTATCATTCTGCTTCTTTGGACGCAAAACATCATTGGAGGCATTGCTCTCAGAGTCCATTGGACAATACTTACCAGAGGTCAAGTATCAGAGTCCATTGGACGATCTACTCTTGGACTATACACATATTTCCCAAAGTCATACTGGACGATGGACTTATCTTTGTTGTACCTACAAGAGCTTGTCAGCAGACTTTGTAAAGATCTTAATAATCATTGTTATCATCAAAACCACTTTAGGAATATGTGCATTAAAAAAATGCTTTTGAATAATTTGGTTCCAACAATCTCCCCCTTTTTGATGATGACAAACATTATTAAGTTTTACACACAACAAAGCAGATAGACCAAATAATCAGTCAGCATATACTCTTAAAGAGAAATTTTCTTAGGGAAACTCCCCCTGAGATATACATCTCAGTTTTTCTTACTCTTCTCCCCCTGAGATAAACATCGCATGGTTTTGGATATTCAACATGTTTAGAGTACCTGAAAATTTCTTTATCTCATAAAACAGATTAGTCCAACATAGAAAATAGAATAATCAGAGCATGCATAAGTAATAGAAACTACTGCACTGCAATTTAGACTCAATCTCATTTTATTAATGACTTTGAGCTTTTAAAACTTAATTCTTCCCAATTTCTCCCCCTTTTGTGATCAGACAAAAAGGTTCACAGAACATCATAGTCCAAAAAATTTTGAAAAACAGAAGAAAGAAAAAAAATTTGGAAAAGCATAGGAGCATGGAGTCAAGGCTTTTGCTGATCTTTCTGGATGTACTTTATATATTGTCCAAAGAGAAACACAAGGTCTTCATATTCTTCTCTTGGAACTGAAGCTTGCGCTTGACTTTGTTCAGATGCAGCTTGTGGTTGTACATCTGCTATGATCTGAGTATCTTCAAGCTCAGGAGGCAGCACAACTATGGGATTAGTAGATCGAGTTGGTGCGCCGAAGACATCATTAAGCATATATCTTTGATGCTCCTTATTTACTAAAATTGATCCCATTGTTGGCGTTTCAGCCTTTTCAACAGCAGAGACCCCTGAAGACAAAGCTTCTTGCTCACATAGTCTGAGATGTCTTTCCCAGACAGTTCTTGCTTCCTACTTCGTTGCTTGTCCTGTCTTGGACAAGAACATTAGGAAATCCATATCAACATCCTGCATGGATTCCTTTGCCTAATCCTTATCAATCCTTATAGGAGGTGGCATTGGACTTTTGTTGATCCGCCTTTTGGGGAACTTGTCCCTATTTCTGTCAACAAGATAGACCCTTGGTACTATCCTGTTAGGCTTGATTTTTATTGTTGTCGTTGGCTTGATCCTCATAGACGGAGGGACATTTAATCTATCCTGAAGCTGGAGTCCATCTGCTATGTTTCTGATGATCATTCGGTCAAGAACTGAGAGAAATGAACCCAGTTCTTCTGCAGTCAGAGGAGAGTAATCTGACTTGAAGTCGTAGATCGTCATTCTTGAGAGTCCTAATGAGCTAGGCGATATGGACTTAGCCCTTACTTCCTCTAAGGACATATTCTTCTTTTTCTTATCCTCTTGAAGAGGAATCTCCATGACCTTTATTCCCTTTGTCAGGACCTGTAGCTTCCTGACTGTATAGACATATTCAGAAGGTGATAGAGAGGGGGCTTCTAATATATCCAGGTTAGAGGGGGGTGAAGAATGTTGAGATTGGCCGTGTGAGGGTGAAGGTGTGTTTGTTTGGGTAGGAATGGATGATGGTTCAAGATTAAAAGGTGATGGTGGAGTAGGTTCAAGTGAGGCAAGTGGTGGTGTTTGTTGTCTTGGTTGAGTGGACAAAGGTGGTGAGAGAGTTTGAGGTGGTGTTTGGGATGGTTGTTCTGTTTGAGGTGGGGGAACTGTTTGGGTTGGTGTTTGGTTTTGTGGTTCTGGCATTGTATGGATAGGTGATTGTGGTTGAGGTTGAGGTTCAGGGATTGGACGAATGGGTGAGGGAATGGACTCTGGTGATTTTGAGATTGAAGCAACCACAGATTCAACTATCTCATCAACAGATTTGTCAGGATTAACAAAAACAGGTACCTCTGCCATTTTCTTTTCAGCAACCTTGGCAGTGGACGCTTTCCTTAGAGATCTTGCCTTCTTTGTTATGGGTCCAATGACCTCTGGTTCAGTCACTTTGAACTCAGAAGCTTTCCTCTTTTTGGTTGCCTTCCCAGCAGCAAGCTTGGCTCTTTTGGAGAGAAACTCTCCAACTATCTCCTCGTCTGATTCAGCAAAAACTAGCTTCCTTACAGTTCCTTTGGAAGCAATCTTCTTTTGTGCAACATGAGCCTCACTCGGAGCTTTAGTTGGTTGTTCCGTTTGTTCAGCACGGTTTTCTTCAATCATTCTCCTCATATCAGCCCTGATGGCTTCCTTACTATCTTTCTCTTCTACCTCCTTGAGTTTGGCCAGATGTTCTTTGACTGTATCTAGGCCCATTCTTAGAATATTAGTTCTTCCGAAAGGAGCTTGACGATGTTTTCTGGAAAGAGCAGGTTTGTCTTCCCCAGTGTATGCTTCAAAAATTTCCATGACTCCTTGAGTGTTGAAAATTTTCTGAAGTAATGCTCCATAGGGAATAGTTGTCCTTTTGCCTTTTCCTTGTGCATCTCTTCTGAAGCAGGCAAATAGTATAGAAGGAAGATTGATTTGTTGAAAGGTTAGAAGATGCACCAGTAAGAACCCATGTAATGACGATACAGAGTCCTTTGATCCAACCTTGTGAAGCACCATTTTATTCAGTACTTGATGAAGTATTATGGCCTTGTCAGTCATTTTTGTTGAAGGAATCACTGTTTCGACTACTACCTCTCCTTCCTTTACCAAAATACTCTTCATTTTCTTCATTCCACCATCTTTGAGCCTCCAGATTTTGTAAAAACATGCTCCAACGGCATCACATCCAGTAGTCGCCGAGATGCTTTCTATGGATACATAGACCTTCTTGCCTAGGACTGTTCCTGTGATTAGGTTGTCTTTGATCTTCATAGTTTTCCAGAACTGACGAACCAACTCACGATACACAACAATCTCCTTTTCCTTTCCAAAAATGCTCTCCCATCCGGCAGAAATGATTTCAGGAGCAATATCCACACCCAGACTGGCTATAGTTGCGAGATCAGCCCAGAATTCCACATTAACTTCCAAATTCTCAATGTTCTCCATTTTGAAAGAAAAGGTTTGATTTTTCGAAAGAGAAGGGTTTTGGAAGGGTTTTTCGAAAATGAGATCAAACACAAAGAGAGAGTTTTCAAGAAGATGAAGAGTGGAAGATAGTGAGGTAAAAACGTGTATAAGAAGGAAGTTTTGGAGAGAGAAAACAGTAAGTTTTTCTTGAAAATCGGCGTAATCATCAAATGGGAAAACGGCTGCAAAGCAGGTGGACTGTTTGTGATAAAAAATATATTATTATAAAAATAGCTTAGACTCAGTGCGGGAAAACTACGAGATAAAAACTTTTAAGTCTTAATAAAAATTCTAAGTCTCAAATAGACTAACATGTCCTATTGGACGCTAGTCATATTGGACTTAGACACAGCTTGAGCATATTGGACGCTAAACATCATTCTTTTATAAAGTGCATATTTAAATGCTTCCTTATAAAAATGAATCTATCTACAGAGAAGGGTTTTGTAAATATGTCTGCCCATTGATTTTCAGTGCTAACAAACTGAATATCAAATATTCCCTTCTACACATAGTCTCTAATGAAATGATGTTTAATTTCTATATGCTTAGCTCTTGAGTGTAAGATTGGGTTCTTAGATAAATTGATTGCAGTACTATTATCACAAAGAACAGAAATCTTACTCTTGAAGATGTTGTAGTCCTCCAATTGATGTTTAATCCATAAAAGCTGAGAACAATAACTTGCAGCAGAGACATATTCAGCTTCAGCTGTAGATAATGCAATTGTGCTTTGTCTCCTGCTAGTCCATGATACTAGATTGGACCCAATAAAATGGCATCCTCCGCTGGTGCTTTTTCTTTCAAGCCTGTCTCCAGCACAGCATCACAGAATCGAACTAATCTGTATTCATCTGATTTCTTAAACAACAAACCAAGATTAGTTGTCTCCTTCAGATATCTAAAGATTCTCTTAACAGCAGTCAAGTGAGAATCTCTAGGATCTGATTGGAATCTTGCACATAAACAAACACTGAACATTTTATCAGGTCTAGATGCAGTAAGATACAAGAGAGATCCAATCATACCTCTGTATACCTTTTGATCTACCTTTTTATCTTTATCATTCAGGTTCATTATGCAAGTTGGATGCATAGGAGTGTTCATGGGTTTGCAATCGTCCATATTGAACTTCTTCAGAAGCTCCTTTGTATATTTGGACTGATGCACATAAATTCCATCTTGAGTCTGTTTTACTTGAAGTCCAAGGAAGAATTTCAATTCTCCCATCATACTCATTTCGAACTCCTTCTGCATTAACTCAGAAAATTCTCTACACAGAGATTCATCAGTAGCACCGAAAATGATATCGTCCACATAAATTTGTACTATGATGAAATGTGTGTCTATGGATTTTCTGAAAAGAGTAGTGTCAACTTTTCCTCTTGAAAAACCATTTTCCATTAAGAAAGAACTTAGTTTTTTATACCAAGCTCGAGGAGCTTGCTTGAGGCCATAAAGAGCCTTTTTCAGTTTAAAAACATAATTAGGAAAAGCTTGATCCTCAAAGCCAGGAGGTTGTTCAACATAGACTTCCTCTGTTATTATACCATTCAGAAAAGCACTCTTTACATCCATTTGATAAAGCCTCATATCATGTTGGGCAGCAAATGAAAGTAAAATGCAAATGGCTTCTATTCTAGCAACTGGAGCAAAGGTTTCAGTAAAGTCAATACCTTCCTATTGTGAGTAACCTTGAGCAACTAACCTTGCTTTGTTTCTCACCACTTTACCTTCCTCGTCCAGTTTGTTTCTGAATACCCATTTGGTTCCAATAATGGACTTATCTTCAGGTGGGGCTACCAGCGTCCAAACATCATTACGTTTGAATTGGTTCAGCTCCTCCTGCATTGCTAAAATCCATCCTTCGTCCAATAGGGCTTCATCAATATTCTTGGGCTCCAATTCAGAGATGAATGCAACATCAGTTTGTTCTCTGAATGTGGACCTTGTTCTGACTCTATCATTTGCATTTCCAATGATTTGATCTTCAAAATGATAGGTCTTGAAGTGCCAGCTTCTTCTTCTTTCTGGATTGGACGCATCCTCAGTTTCTGCGTCTGGTCCATCTTCTTCATTCTTAGGTGATATTCCTTCACCTTCTGCTTGTACTCTCATATCTGCAAGAGAATCACTTAGCTCTGACAATTCCTTGTCAGGCTTTTTGTCATTGAATTTAATATGAATTGACTCTTCAACAGTCAAGGCTCTTGAGTTATAGACTCGGTAAGCCTTGGAAGTTTCAGAGTAACCCAGAAAAATTCCATTATCCACTTTAGAATCGAACTTGCCAAGTTGATCCTTAGTGTTAAGAATAAAACATTCACATCCAAAGGGATGAAAATAGGAAATGTTGGGTTTTCTTCCTTTTCACAATTCATATGGAGTCTTTTTCAATATAGGCCTTACATATATTCTGTTTTGTAGATAACAGGTAGTGTTTACTGCTTTAGCCCAAAACATCGTAGAGGTTGAGTGATCGTTGAGCATGGACCTGGCCATCTCTTGTAACGATCGATTCTTTCTCTCCACCACACCATTCTGTTGAGGTGTTCTTGATGCAGAGAAATTGTGAAGGATTTCATTCTCTTCACAGAATCTCTGGAAGTTTGCATTCTCAAACTCACCTCCATGATCACTTCTAATAGAGTTGATACAAACTCCTTTCTCATTTTGGACTCTTTTACAGAATATAGTAAAGACTTTGAAAGACTCATCCTTGTGTGCAAGGAATTTGACCCATGTCCATCTAGTATAGTCATCAACTATAACTAGTCCATATTTCTTTCCATTTAAAGAAGCAGTTTGAGTGGGTCCAAACAAATCCATATGTAAAAGTTCCAAAGGTCTAGAAGTGGAAACAATATTTTTGGAATTAAAAGAATTTTTCACTTGTTTCCCTTTCTGACACGCTTTACACAGAACTTCAAATTTGTACACAAGATTTGGTAGTCCTCTCACGAGGTTATGCTTATTTAGCTTTGAGATGGTTCTTAAGCTTGCATGACCAAGTTTCTTGTGCCATATCTTCAACAGAAAATGATTCTCGTTATAGACAGAGAAATAAGATTATATTGATCTGAAGGCAAAGACAATATCACCATGAGGAATTAAAAGGACAAATAATATTTTTATATTATTTAAGGATTTTAGAATTTTAGTTTGGAATTTTCTGAGATTAGAATAATGATGCTACAATTTTGGTCCCTGTAGAATGGACTATGTGACACGTAATGAACAGAAAATTACCCGAGGACTAAGAAATTATCGAAATGAAAAGTTAGAGATATCATTAGTGTTTTTAGATTATTTATGATTTTTAGGTGGGTAGATAGTGGCCAAATTCGAAAAATAGAAATTTGACGGAAACCGTATCTCAGTTTTAGTACAGTGAGGGTTTTATATTTTTCCGGAGACCCTTTTTACGTCAAAAAAATATTTTAACGAAACAAAAGTTATTTTTTTTAATATTTTGGATTTTTGGAAATTTTTCTAGAGTTTTTCAGAAAAATTTTATTTTTAGCCGTTTTTAGCACGTTACGGGTAACCATAGCGCAATCGGGAAATCAGAAAATGATCAAAAATTAAGTTTTGAGATTCTAAACTTTATTATATTAATTCTGGGTCTCAAAAATGATTTTTCCATTAATCACTTATTTAGAGAAGTATTTATTTCAAAATAATATTATAATAAGCATTTTTGGCCCACTTGTGCTTCCAAAAGCAAAACCCTAAGTGTGAACACTTCTTCCTCTCATTTCCAGCTGCATTCTTGCGCCCCACACAGCTCCCAAAACTCTGATTTCAGTCATGTGCTCTTGTCTTGGAAAGTCATGGTTGGAAGAAATGTTAAAACACCTTTATGTCTTAATTTATTTCAAGATAATACTAAACTCAACCCAAGTTAGTTTTGACCACACTTGGTCCCCTTTTGGCCTTGGATCAGCCGAGTTTAACAAGGGAGAGGGGAGAGAGAAATTCATCTTCCTCAATTGCATCTTGCTTCCAAAGAAAAAACTCCATTTTCTCTCTAAGTTCCAAGCTTTTCCATAAGCTATATCCTTGGTGTTTTGAGAGCTTTTGCACTTCAAGCTTCACAAAAGAAGGTTGGTTGATGATTCTAAACCATAAAACCTTCTTACTTTTCCATTATCTCCATTCTTTGATTTTTTTAGATCATGTGTTCTTCCATTTTTAAAGCCAAGCTTTATTCCTTTGGCATAGGTTTGCACCTTGTGAACCAAGAAGCTTGAAACCACTCCTTGATCTATTTTTTTCAAGGTCTTGAGTAAGTTATCATCCTCTCATATTTTGATCTTAGGGTTTGGTTATTTTTCACAAAGAAAGTATATTTATGCTTGTATTTTTGTATACTATTTTTGAAAGGGTGATACTAGTTGGAGCAACAAGCTTTGGAGAGTGATCTTAGAACTTTAAGTGGTCTTCAAGAGGTAAGGGGATGTTCTTCTAAAAGCCATAATTTTTATGTTGTTTTGTGTTGTATGATTTGGGTGGTTTGATGACAACTCAATAGTCTTGAGTTCCATCTTTGATTTGAGTGATTTAAACCATCCTTAATGTGTTTAAATCACTAAGCTAAGATTTTTAGCTCTATGGTTTTTGTATGAGGATTTTTATATTTTTAGTTCTATGAAAATATTTCTAAAGGACTTTGATTAAAAATGAAGAGTTAAGAATTTACCAAATAAAGAAAATGTGTGTGTATGCTTGGATTTATCAAAAATGTAAATTTTAGCATATGTTAACTCTATGGTTTTTGTGTGGTAGAAATCTTGTGTTTTGATGTATGATGGTTCTCTTGATTGTTGGATGAGAATATGGTATGTCTTGGAGTGATTGAGTGCATTGATTTATTTGTAATTCATTTGATCCATTTGGGATGATTGTAATATTTAAAGTAGTGTTATGCTTATTTATTATGTGTATGTGATGTTTGTTGTGATTGGGTAAATATAATCAAGAGGAAAATAAAACAAGTGACCCAAGCAATTATGGAAGAGGAAGTAGATGACTCTATAGCAAAAGTATTTTTTTAAAAGCAAGGACTAATTGGATTTGCACTAAAGCTAAAGTTTCATTTTGGACTTTTACTAATTAATTCTTTTGAATAAGTCTCCAATGGCTTTAATGGGATTTTCTTAAATAAAGGAGTTTTGAAGTTCCATTTAAATCAAGTTTAAACACAAACTTTTGATCAACAAGATTAGGCAATTATTTGCAAAAAGGAATTAGAATGGGTATAATTAATCTTTTTGGAAATCCAATTCTTAATAATTAAGTTTCATGGATGGGTAATTAAATTTTGAGGTCTAAAAATATTGGTATTGGAGTATTTAATAAAATCCTAAGAGAAAAGTGCAAATTTTCGAGTTTTTAAAGAGTTTGGGGTCAAAATGTAATTTTTAGAAGTTTAGGGGTAAAAATAAAAATCTAGACTTTTGGGGGTAAAAATCGTAATTTTGGAAGCCTAGGGGCAAAAATAGAAATACAGACGTTTTGGGGTCAAAATGTATTTATAAGGAGTAATGTGGTTTTTAATGAATAATAAGAAGTAAGGAGCATTTTCATAAATGCGAAGAGTTTCACAGGTCGTTGGGAAAAAGTCCAAACGTGGCGATGTTAAAATTCTTGAGATAAGGATTTTGTGTGATGACAAATATAGATGTTATTTGCATTTGGTACAGTCCAGCTTGGAGGATTGTGCAATAAATATAGAGGTCATTTGCATTTGGTAAAATCTAGCTTGGGGGATTGTGCAATCGTTGGTACAATCCAGCTTGGGGGATTGTGCAATAAATATAGATGTCATTGCTACGATCTAGCTTGGAGGATTGTGCAATAAATATAGAGGCCATGTGTATTTGGTGATTGTCTTTGTCAAACTAGGCTACAATCCAGCTTGGAGGATTGTGCAATCCAGCTTGGGGAATTGCGAAGGGAGTACGGTTTGGTTTTAATTGCCTATGTGTGATTTTCTTGGTGATGTGTTTGATAGATTTGTTAACTTAGAGAAAAATTTTCAAATGATATCTGCTCTTCTTTTAAAGTATAGTCGGCGGTATTTTCTTTTACTATGCATGTTTCGTGATTGTAACTTTTGGGGAGAAACTCACCATTGCCTATATGTTTTGTGGTCTTTGGAACACGATTCATATAGATTGTTTCTAGCTGAGTGGACTAGTCAGGACTCGAAGAATGAGACGTGCATTGAAGACGTATCAACCAAGTGGAAGGACGTGCGGGTCATGTTTTTGTTGGGGTTTTCTTATTTGAGTTTCTTGCAGAAGTTCTTAGAGCTTGACCAGCATAGGGAGTCTGTACTGATTTGGGAAAGGGATTTCTTATGTATGGTATGCTCTATTGTTAAATGAATGAGTTTTTATTTCCTATGTCATTTTCTGGTTGGTGTTTATTCTCATAAGTATCTCTTTTAAAAAAAATGACAGAGAAAATCCATTTGTGAAAATTAAATAAATTTTGACAGCATTTTTCGAGAGAAGAATTAGAAGAAAGACTTTAATTTCTGCATTAGAGGTTCAGTTACGAAGTGTAATGCCTCTTGAGAAAGGGGTGTTACATTAATGGTATCAGAGCCGGTCCTCTCCCAGTACGTTATGGTTCGGGGACGAACCAAGCGGAAGCTAGTGGGCATGTGACAACCTGAGGCCGACGAGGGCGGGGAGTGATCGCCGGTGCAGAGAGGCACGGACAAGGAGCGGCTCCTGGTAGGCTTCTAGGCGAAGGGGTACATGAATGAACCGAAATCATACCCGAATGAGAGGAATTCTGAGACTGTGCAGGTATGGGACTGTACAGTTGAGAAAAGCTTAATAGAATTGATTGGTACTACTCATACCAACAAGATGCATCTTCTTTTCGGTAGCCTATCACTTAAGAACTCCACAGTTAAGCGTGCTTGACTTGGAGCAATTTCGTGATGGGTGACCTTCTGGGAAGTTTCCTAAAAGCATGTGAGTGAGGACAAAACATGCTGAAAAGACCCGTGTTGGTGTGTGGGGACAGTTGTTGATCCGAAAAGCAGCCGGGGCATTACAATATCCATTGTTCATCCTTTAAGGATATAAAGTGTAACGCCCCTTTTTCACACAAGGAACGTCACATGAAAAACTAAACTTAATGCGGAAAATCGTCTCTCATAAATCATGGTTACCAAAATTGGTGGCTAATTTTTTTCTTTTAAAAGTCTTATACGAAAAGATTTACTCACAACTCATTTAGCCATCCAGAAACTCAGAAGAAAAGAAACATCATATATATATATATATATATCCTCAAGTCAATATACACAAGTCTTGCGCCCGCAAGTATAGTTTGGAACAACAACATAGTGGCCAAAATACATCATCCTGACACAAAGAAAATAAAGCAATAAAGCTAAACCTAGGAAAAACGATAAATCAAAAAGTGTGTCCAATACACGACACTGAACATGTACATCCCAAACCTAGGCTGGTCGCTAACAGACACTCTACAACCTAGCACTAGGCACCCCCACCTCTACAGGCCTAAAACGATGACGTCTCCTCGGGGTCCTCCTCAACCTCAGACACCTCGAATAGTAGACGATCTGGCTCGTCTCTAACCTTCCTCTTCCCTCTATCTACGTGTCCCGAAGGTCCGACAGAAGTGTCAGAAGAACAGCGCACCAAACGTCCAGAAGGTGCGACGTATGGAACAGGAAATGTAGGTCTCACAGTCTTGGGTGATAGAACTGGTGTCACTGGTGGAGCCATCCTTGGTAAGCGTGCCCTCTCCAAGGAACTCTTCCTTGGAATGCGACGAATCAGACGACAACGGTTAAATATTGATTCGGCTATCCGCTGAGGTGTAGGCCTCTGATCCTCCCTCGCCTCTCTCCTAGGCTGCGCCGTGGGTGGAACTCTGGCCTCCCGGTCCTCCAAGGTGATGCTGCGTGCAAAGGGTGCATCTCCCAGCCAGTAGCGCATCCTCTCGACGGGTATGTAAACGTCCAAAACCAAGTCCCTCTCCAAAACCTCTTCGGGGTCCAACACCCCTCCTCTAGTCCTAACCACGTGTCCAGACACAGTGGCCCATTGGGAGATGGGATCGTAAGTCTATCCCCCACCATCGGCCTCACGAGGCCGAAAGCACTCCCTCACTCGGGCTATCAGAGGTCTCGAAGTGGACATCTACGCATAACGTACATAGAATAACATAAAAACACGCAAGGGTGAATTTCTTTGCACAAGTTGAAATCCACTGAAAGGATGTATACAAAAAGAAAATGCTACATAATACATTCCAAGCATATATATAGCTACTCTTTCGCAAATCTTTCTCTAAGATATTCATACACCAAAAGAGAGCACATCATCCAATTAAACACACAGTCAAACACACACATAGCACTCTAGCATAATGCATGTTACTTCAATATCTCTTTAATACACCGGTGCGCTGCTCCATGGAGACTTCCTCAACTAAGTAGAGCGAAATGGTTGTAGCATAAACCTAACATAATAAGCCAATCGGTCCCCGTTTTCTTGGACATGGTAACCATCGATCCCCTTTTTCATGAACAGGTTTTACAATTATTCAGTAGAGCTACTATCACCATAACATAATAAACCAATCGGTCCCCTTTTTCATGGACAGGTTTTACAATTATTCGGTAGAGCAACATAATAAACCAATCGGTCCCCTTTTTCATGGACATGGTAACCATCGGTCCCCTTTTTCATTGACAGGTTTTACAATTATTCACAATCCATCGCATAGGAATGTGTGCTCTCATCATAGCATAAAGCTAGCCTGGCAAAAGCCAATATCTCAAATGCATATGACATTATATTTGCACTCACAAACAATACAATCAATGCGGTCCCTCGTCTTAGGGTTTTTCATCGCCACGTGTTAGCTTTCATCCAACACCGTGTAATTTTATTGTTCTTAAGACTTTTATCTTCGCCACCTATTGGTTCTCTTCCAATACCGTGTAATATTATTGTCCTTAAGGCTTTTATCTTCGCCGCGTATTGGTTCTCTTCCAATACCGTGTAATATTATTGTCCTTAAGACTTTTATCTTCGCCACGTATTGGTTCTCTTCCAATACAGTGTAATATTGTTATTTAACACCATAAGTTTTTAGAAGAATTTCCTCTTTGAATTCTTAAGTTTTTTTCTTTAACTTTAAACTCTTAAACTTTCACTTGTTTATAAAAGAATTTCCTCTTATTTATAACCCACTTTATTAATTTTCTTCCCACTTATTCATCATAAAAAGATTTAATTAAAACTTAATTAAATTCTTTGATAATTTTACTTAAATTCCATTACTTTTAAGTATTTGCAATTCTGACCCCTTAAGAAATTCAGTTTCGCAGTTCAGCCCCCAATTTTCTGAAAAATTAGGTTTCTGGCCTAAAATGCCCAGACTTTACGTTTTCTACCCCAATACTTTCGTAAATTATAATTCTGGCCCAAAGGTACCCAGACTTCGCGCTTCTGCCCCAAACTTTCGTAAATTATATTTTTGGCCCAAAATTCTCCAGACTTCGCGTTTCTGCCCCAAACTTTCATAAATTGTATTTTTGGCCCAAATTGTCCAGATTTTGCTCTTTAAGCCCAGAATTCCAGAATTTGCATTTTTGACCCCAAAAACATCCAGTTTTCGTTTTTGACCCCTAAAAATCTAAAATTTGATTTTTCTCCCTCTTTAATTGATTTTCTAGCTCACTTAGAATTTTATGGATAACAAGGATTTAGTATGGAATTGATTTAAGGCTTATGATTAGAAACTTGATGAAATTTCTCTAATTAAGTGTTATCTTGAATTCCAATTAATTCATTTGGAAAACTTTTTCATTAAAGCTTTTAAACTCTCTTCCCACACTTAATCAAATCTTTTCAATCCAATCCCAATCAAAGTATATGAAATACACATAAATCAATATACATCAATTAGGCAATAACACAACCAAGCCATAAATCAAACATACACTCAACATACTCATTCATAATATATCAACATACATCATGAACATAACATTAAATCATACTTCACCAAGCACACACTTAGGCATCCAAAATCACCCCAAAGCATACATATGATTTTTCCAACAACACATAAGCTCATCAAAATTATCATGCCTCAACCAAAATCATATTTTTACTCATATACATATACATATAAAAATACATATTACTAAGAGAATGAAACTTCATTCAACACCCAATAGAAAAACTCAAGTCTTTGAGTTTAACTTAGAACATACAACATACACCACACACATACACATCCTTCCCAACTTATTGAGAAAATCTCCTTACCTCTTGAAGCTTAGGAAAATGGGCAAACACCACTAATCACCTTCCCTCTACACAATCACCAAGTGGCCTCCTTGAGCCTTGATGTTCCAACACTTAGAAAAATTCACTTTACACAAAATACACCAAAAATAAACCATAAAAATGCAAGTTTCATGAAAACCACCAAACCCTAAGGTATAGAAATTTGAGTAGAGGAATACTTACTCAAATCTTGAAGCAAAATAGATCCAAGATGATTTTCAAGCTTGTAGGTTCCAATGGAGTGAACCTAAACCAAGAAAAAACTTACTTTTAGTGAAATGAAGAACTCAAGCTTTCATGGAAAAATTGAAAATGATGAGAATGGAAAACTAAGAAGATATTATGGTTTAGAATCATGATCCAAACCTTTTTTGTGAAGCTTGAATAGCCAAAAACTCAACAAAACCTAGCCTTTTGGTGTATGGGAAAGCTTGGGAAAATGGAGAGAAAATGGAGTTTCTTTGAACCAAGGAAGAAGATGAAGTGAAAGTGAAAGTCTCTCTCTTCCCTCTCCCTATGCAGATTTCGGCCAGAACATGAGGAGTATGGGGGAGTATGGGCTTCAATGCTTTTGGTGGTTGGGAGCCATACCTCTCTCACCTAATTTTGAAAAATTCAAATATTAACCCCTATTTGACCATTTGACTTTTGGAAGGATTTTGAGGGTGGGATCAGCCCTTCCATGCGCCCCAAGGCTGACTGGAAAATGGTGGGAGTTAATTCCACCAAGTTAGGGTTTAATCGGTAGTTCGAAGTAGTAAAAACGCGTAGTTTTCGAACCCCTTTTTAGATAACTATTTTTCTAAAATGAGTAAAATCATGAGAAATGAATTTTATGACTTGAATATGTCATAGAAAAATTTAGAAACCCAAAACTAAATTTTTGGACTATTTTTCATGTCCCGGTTGCGCCCGGTTTACCCGTAAAGCTCAAAATGCAAGTGAAATAAAGTTTTTCTGAAAAATTTCCAGAAAAATTTCCAAAAATCACAAATATTATAAGAACCACTTTTGGTTCATTAAAAAATTATTTTGGAGTAAAAATGACCTCCAAAAAAATACTAAACCCTATCCCCGCATCAGAAGAGAATGCGGTTCCCGCAAAAACTCAGTTTTGCGAACTCTACTACTCTAAACCCTTCAAAATCAAACCTAAGATATGAATATTATTATTCACTCCTTAAAATCCCAAAAATCATAATTAAATAATTTTAATTAAATTAAATAGGATTAAAAATCAATAAAAACTATATATAAAAATCAGGGTGTTACATAAAGCATGAGACATTTTGTTTGGACAGATTTTCAAAATCAATTTTGTAAACATTGTCCTGCCTCTTTGCTTGAAAAAGTATGGACTTATCAGAATTTCTGACTATACATTTATCCTTGTTAAAGGAAACATCAAATCCACTATCACACAATTGACTTATGCTAAGCAGATTATGTTTGAGTCCTTCAACCAATAAGGCATTTTCAATAGAGGGAAAATGATGCTTACCAATTTTACCTATCCCAACTATTATGCCTTTCTGGTCTCCTCCAAAGGTGACCCAGCCCTTTGATTTAGGCTTTCGGTCTTGGAACATAGACCTTTCTCCTATCATGTGTCGTGAGCAGCCACTATCCAGGTACCATGACTGGAGTTGTCTTCCTCCCATCAAGCATATCTGCAATAGGAATTATCATGGTTTTAGGTACCCAGATTGACTTGGGTCCTTTCTTGTTAGTCCTTGGTCTACGTCCAAGCATGTTCCTCTTGTTATGGACGAATGTCGAGGTGACATGTCCAGCCTTTCCACAATGACCACAGTATATATTAAATTTAGAAGGATTTTTAGAAAACTTTGGTTTTGGTTTTGGTTTTTCATAACCCAAACCACTTTTGTCAGAAGGTTTTCTTTGAATTTTTAAAATTTGATCAAGTTTTTCAGAGCTACTGACAAATCTGGACAATCGTCCAGTGAGTTCATTTACTTCTTGTTGAAGTACTTGTACTTCATAGGAAGTATTGGACTCAGAATCCTTTTGAGATTCATCTTTGAGTTGACTTACTTGAAGTCTTAACTCTTCATTTTCTGATTTGAATACTTTATTTTCCAAAGTGAGTTTTTCAGAATCTTTGGTTATGAGTGAAAACTTTTTCTTCAAAGATCTGTACTCATCAGATAAAATGGATGATTTTCTAAGAAGATCATTAAAATTGTCTCTCAGTTCAAGATAAAAAAGTACCTCTTCTTCATCCTCGCTGTCAGTGGAGGGTAGACTTGCCATCAGGCAAAGATTTGCTTCTTCCTTATCCTCCTCATCCTCATCATCAGAAGATTCATCAAGATCTTCCCATGTTGCCATGAGACCCTTTTTCTTCTTGAAGAACTTCTTCTTTGTCCTTTCAGCCTCAGGACAATCTGCCTTATAGTGGCCTGGTTTCTTGCATCTATAGCATACTACTGGACTTTTCTCCTTTTGCTCAGCTTCCTTTTATGGAAATTTTTTGTTGAATTGCTTCCTTCTGAAGCCACCTTTCTTTTTCCACATAGACTTTATCTTTCTAGAGATGAAAGAAAGTTCATCATCATCTGAGCCTTCTTCTCCTTCTGAGCTACATGACTCTTCTTCTGAGTCACTTGCCTTTAAGGCTTTTGAAGTGTTCCCTTTTTGAACTTTAAGAGCAATGGACTTTGCCTTTTTTTTGTTCTTTATTCTTTGAGCTCAAGCTCATGCACTTTGAGTGAGCCTAGGAGATTCTCCATAGCAAGAGTGGAAAGATCCATTGCTTCTTGTATGGCAGTTACCTTGGGTCTCCATTGTCTAGGCAGACTCCTTAGGATTTTCCTGATGTGATCCTGGGTTGTGTAGATTTTTCCCAGAGATCTCAAGTTGTTGATGATTATTTGGAATCATCCAAACATCTGATCAATAGTCTCGTGATCCTCCATTTTGAATAGTTCATATTGATGAACTAGCATGCTGATTTTGGACTCACGGACCTGAGATGATCCTTCATGTGCCAAAGCTAGAGTGTCCCATATCTCTTTGGCAGTGGTGCAGCTGTGCACCTTGTCATATTCTGACTTAGTGATGGCACACATCAGATAGTGCCTTGCCTTAGAGTTCAGCTAGAATCTGGTCCTCTGATCCTATGTCCACTGAGCTCTAGGCATTGGTTGCCCTGCTTCATCTATTGGAGCAGTGTAACCACTTTCAATGACATCTCACATGTCTATATTCTGCACGTCAAAGAATGTGATCATTCTTTGCTTCCAATAATCGTATTCGTCTCCATTGAACAGTGGTGGTCTGTTCACAGCTTGTCCCTCGTTCTCCATGGATTTTTGCTTCTCTGCACTGTTAAGTGCTCAAACCCTAGAGACCGAGCTCTGCTACCAACTGTAAGTAACAGGATGAAACACAAGAAGGGGGGTTGAATTGTGTTTTAAAGCTTTTTAAAACTTTTTGCAAATGTTGCACGCTGATTGTGAAAACGTTGGACACACAGCGTATTTGAGATATTGGACGCACATACAAGTTGGACGCAGAAACATCCACTTAGTTTAAAACAAGTTTTCTTTGTGCGATTAAAGAGTATGAATAACTTGTTGAAATAAAATTCAATTCAATTCCCTCAGTTAGTATAAACAAGGAAATAATTAGAGATAAGGGAAAGAGAGAATAACACAAGTATTTATCCTGGTTCACCCTTTCCTAAGAGCTACGTCCAGTCCCCTCAAACTAGAGAGATTTCACTATCAATCCAGATAGAATACAAGTATTCTTCAACAGACTCTTCAGGCCTTACAACAAGTATTATTTGCACACCTAGCCTCTCCAAGCTCAATCCAAGTATTCTTTTACAAACAAGCCTCTCCAGGCACAACCCCAAGTATTCTTTGCACGTAGCCTCTTCAAGCTATATCCCAAGTATTCTTTTACAGTCAAGCCTCTCCAGGCTCAAACAAGTATTCTTTCTAAACAAGCCTCTCCAGGCTCAAACAACTCAGAAGAGTGTTTTTGACTTAAAGTGGTGTCTAACTCACACAAGTGAGGATATGAAAAACTTAAGAACTTCGAAAGTTAAACAAACTCTCTTTTACAAGAAGAAAGAAATAATAGAAGATTTTCTAAGATTTACAGAGTATGACAATATTTGCACAACGTTTTTGCTCTTTCTTTTTCTTGGTTCAGTCACTTGTATTCTTCTTCTTGTTCAGGGTATTTATAGGCTTTGATGAAGCTTCAGACTTGTTCTTCGAATAGCTCAGCTTCAGCCTTCATAAATATGACCGTTCTCTAATAGCATTAAATGCTATTTTCCCGTTGCTCTGAGGAGTTCAACTTCAGCGTATTTGTCTGCATTTCTTTCTCCTAAGTCAGAAGCAACCTGTACTCATAGTCTCAATTACACAAAGGTTAATAGCAATATTTTATTAAGACAAAGAGAATACACTGTGTAAACAAAAAGGTGTGTTCAGAGAGATACATAAATTATCAGAGTACATTCTCTCTCTAAGTACACTTTCTACAGTGCTTTATGCTTTTCAATTAATGTACGTTCAAAAATGTTGACGATGTTTCATAGAAAAAGCATTGTGTACAGCTATTTATTTCAAATCATTTGCTCATTAAATATGTCTCATATTAAATGCAAGAGCAATAAATAGCGAGTTATGAATTCTGCGTTTTGGACGCGGTATGTAGAACAGATTGGACTTTCTGTTCTCTTACCAAATGGATGCATACCTTTGCTTACCATTTGGACGTGAAACATCTTAGTTCGTATGGACGCATACTCATTGCTTACCATATGGACTTATGACTTTGCTTCTCAGAACGTATAGCTTCATGATGATTATTGGACGTTTATCATTCTGCTTCTTTGGACACAAAGCATCATTGGACGCATTGCTCTCAGAGTCCATTGGACAATACTTACCAGAGGTCAAGTATCAGAGTCCATTGGATGATCTACTCTTGGACTGTACACATATTTCCCAAAGTCATACTGGACGATGGACTTATCTTTGTTGTACCTACAAGAGCTTGTCAGCAGACTTTGTAAAGATCTTAATAATCATTGTTATCATCAAAACCACTTAGGGAATATGTGCATTAAAAAAATGCTTTTGAATAATTTGGTTCCAACATAGAGATCTAGGGTATTTCCAATTAAGCGAAGATCCCGATAAGGGAAAGAAATAATAGTTGGATTCATAGAAGCACACGCTAGATGTGCAAGAATATAAGATGAAAGTAAGAAAGGCAAGACCAGTATCGTAAGTAATATTCTTAGGGAATAGATAAGATGATGTTAGTATAATCATATGTGTTAAGTGAAGTGAATATTCTGGAAGGAGGAGAAATAGTTATCATGGTAAATAGGTTCTAATTATAGTGAGAGACGGATTTATTAAAGAAAAGGATATCTTGAGTGAATCACTAGTACAAAAAAAACCTTTTTAAATCGGGTAAAAAATACTTTTTAAATCGGGTCCGAACCAATTTAGAATCAACCAATTTAAAAAGTGGGGGACTTTTTAAATCGGGTATACAACCGATTTAAAAACTACTTTTTACATCGGTTATTGGTTCCAACAGATTCAAAAAATTCACTTTTTAAGTCGGTTATTGCCTTAACCGACTTAAAAAGTGACTTTTACTGATGACAAAATCCGTCACTATAAGAGAAGAATCTGTAGATGTATGCCACTTTAAACCCAATCATCATAGTGGGCACCCAATCAAATGACATTTTAAACAAAAAAACAACAACTTTGGCATTAACCCCTACCATAATCAATATCTATTATCCAACCCCTAGAGCATGCAACGTATATGAGAAGTTTAAAAGAGTAGAAGCATGCATATGTAAAAGGGATCAAATACACTATTTTTTATTGGAGAAATTATGTAACTTTCATATGGAAATAGTTCAAAAGAATCAAACACACGAGGTCTTTATCTGCTGATTACTAGACTATGACAGGGACCATGATAACCTGAGTAATTTAATACTCCAAGCACTAAATTAAGAATCTAGACTTCTAACCTGTTTATGGTGAGAAATGGAAAGAAAAAGATATTACTCTTCATTAGATATACAGACTAGTCATTAAAAATGAAGCAGAAATGTTTTCCAATTTCTTAAACATTGCCGAGATCTAAAAATAGCAGTAGGCAACAGATGAAGGACAGCAGATCATACTGGCATATCATGCTCACAGTTATTCAGGCTCCAAACAAAAGAGAAAAAGATAGAAAAATGAAATTTATAAGTCGAAGTGATTCTCACTGACTTATCAACACTTGGTTCTCTACCTTTATATGTCTGAACAAGTTCAACACCTTCCAATATTCTAACTTTGGAATCCTCCGATGTGATCATAACTCTGTGATGGTTCTTCTGGGAAAACTACAATAGAATTGGGTGATCTAATGTTAATTAAGGAAGTAAAAAGCATAACATTTTGGCAGTGAGGAATTTCAAGAATAAAACCTAAATGCCAGTAATTTTGTTTCCAGATGTTCTCTTCTTTCCACCGATACGAATCTGCGCCTCAAGCTGGAAATGTTTGCCTGAACCATAAAATCCAATTTAGACTTTCCTTTCAATTCATGTCACTTTTCTTTTTGTTTCTTTTTTTGTGGGGAGGGGGGGTTCATGACTAGTAATAGGTAACCCAAAATAAATACCTGAAGCAACATAAACGCGGCAAGTGCCAGAAAGGGAACCAACTACAAAGCCCTGCATAAATAAAAAATCATATATGTTCAAAATCTAACAGAAAAAAGTTACCAGAAATGTGACAAGTAAAAAGACATACAGAATCCAGAATCTTGAAAGATTCAGTCAAGTATTCATAACAAACCTTTACCATCTATGGAGCCACTGATGAAGTAATTTTCATCGATGGGGTTGAATTGAATGCATGTCACTGCTTTCATTTAAAAAGAGACGCAATTATGAGTATGTACTTGTTAAATAAAGATATGCTAATATTTCACATCATAGCAAATAATGAAAATGAACTAAGCATGCTGCAAATATGTTAATCAGTAAAAGAAGATTACCGAAAATGAAGATTAAAAGGCTTGTTGCTCTTATACTTACCATAATCTTTGTGACAGAAACTTTCAAGCATTGATCAGAGCCAATTTTCCACATACGAACAGTTTTATCCATAGAAGAGGAAAGAAGGATCTGCAACAGGTACTTAAGATCATATTTCATAAAAGTTGCAATCAGAACAAATAGAGCTTATTACATAATTAAGTACCCAACTTCTACAAGTTAAAAAACTCACATCTGAATTAGACCAAGCCAAATCAATCACATCACTATCTCCTTCATCAGAGATCAAAAGTAATAGCAATGAGCTCTTAGCTAGAAACTTTGTTATAATAGAACAAGAGAAATCTAACATGGTGTTAGATATATGGCTCCTAATGGCAGTAGGTGGTTTTGACAATAAAAATATAAATGGTTACTATGAACTTTTCATTATATCAGCATTTTAGCACTTTTAGATGAAACCATTATAAGGGAAATATGATGACTCTTGTCACCAAGAAGAACATTCATAAAAAAATTTATAAATAAATAAAGGACGGTGAATAAAATAAGTTTGACTTCAAAAATGTTTAAGAGAGGGAGGTTTGCATCATAGATGAAGATTCAGATTTGAAGATTCTGTGCAATTTTGATACAAGTAGACACACATCAGAACTCAGAGTAGGTAGGATAGTGTGACTTTGGAATTATTTAAATCTCAGAGGCATAAGCTTTGAGCGGGTGGCTATAGAGTTAGTTTCCTTTTAGCAAAAGTAAATTAATATGCTTTCAAGTTTCAACCCTGCCGATTCAAATGAGTAGCCGTTCCTTTTGGAATATATGTATGTAACATTTGTAAAGGAATAACAAGTGCCGGTTGGTACATGCCTCTGAATCCAAATAAAATAATAGTTATGAATATCCCCAAGCATAAACCTTTGGAGCTGTTTGCTGAACTTAGTTAGGAGTCTGATAATATTATAAATAAGCCAATCCAGTAATTTTCATGGAGTTTTCATGAACCTGCTACACAAACGAATGAGCAATGCAACACCCTTTCTCGTAAAAGAATGTTACAACATAAGTAACATATTTTATCGGATGTTCATATTAATCCTGATTAGATTATTCATTATTCAAAAATATGAATGAATTTCTTTCCTTTTAACTGAAGAATTATTCAACTTGAAACATTCACTTAGAACTTTCACGCTTCGATAATCATCTCGCATCACAACACTTTACTAATAAGTAACATGGTCTCAACTAAACATAATTAATTTACATCATGTACACCAAGTAGTGTCATATAGTATAGTACAGTCATCCCAAAAGAAATATCCATACTACTGCCCATCTGGTTGAGTCAACTACAAAATAAGAACAAAAGAGTCCAACAGTCTATCTCTCCTTCTACCACAGCTCTAACATCAGGTTGCATCCTCTTCAAACGCTATCTGGAAGATATTTGCATCAGACTAAGCCTCCTGGCTCTGGTCAGACCATCCAACTAGTGCGTCATCTATATGCATCATGTTCCAAAGAGCATAAAACATATAGGCAAGGGTGAAAAATCCTCATACACAGATAGCAAAGCAAAGAGACAACAGATATAGAATATACAACATCTATCAGCCACATTTACATTAGAAAATCATCAGACACATATGCATTAGAAAATCATCTACCACTTACCCTTCTCAAGCACACGAGAACAAGATTTTCCTGCAAGTAAGACATTCTCACAGAAACAATGAGAATAATCACAGTCACACATATCTCAGTATCAAACAATATGTCACATATCTCGGCATCAAACAATATATCATACACTCAGATATATTATAATGCATCTCACTTCTATTTCCCCTCACATCACCCTCGTAGTGCTCCAAGGAGACTTCCCTACCTCCAACACCATTGAGCGATCGGCCGTAGCAGACTTATCAGTTAGTCCCATCCGGACTTCATGATAAACATTCAGCTAAGCTACGTTTAAACCACTGTACCGCATCATGAATAGTCAAGTCAGTCAGATTTATCCAAGTCGGGTTGTGCGACTGCCTCGGCTCAGGGGTATTCACCTACACTGGCCTCCTGAGGAATTTCGCAACCTAGATAATCCCAATAGGCAACTGTGGCCCAACTTGTCACTATTCCCAACCCCATCCGGGTTGTACTGCTCATCATTTGGCCATCCGCCAAATCTTTTGGCCATCCGCCAAAATCTCTTGGCCATCCGCCAATGCTGTTTCTCTTTATGCATATGACATCACACGTTAAGCAAGCAATATCTCTTGGCCATCCGCCAAATCTCTTTATGCATAACCCATTAAGCACACAATATATCTTGGCCATCCGCCAAATCTCTTGGCCATCCGCCAAGGCTCTTTATACAAAATGACACATACACTTAGCATACAAGGTATTCACTCTCAAGCATTTTAAGCTTTGGTTTCTCTTGTAATCATGTTAACCTCTTCTCTAGGTTATCACTTGCACAATCACATATAATCTTCACTTTTGGTTATAGCATTATCACCTCTTAAGATATTCACATCTCATTGTGCATAATTCTTCTTCAACATGGCTCTTTCCTCTTTCACTCATACTCTTTATAAATCTTTGTCTTTTTAACAAAAGGCATTTTTTTTTCAAAACCATTGCTTAAGTTCTAAAATTAATTAACCAAAATACTTATCAACCTTTATATTTAAAGTGTCATTTTCTCTTAAGCATTGTTATAAAAAAATTGGAAAAAGAATGATTTTCGCAAAAACATTAATTTTCAAAAATGCTGGGTCCAGAACTGTTCACAGGCGCGAGGGTTTTTCACACCCGCGGTATGAACAGAGCTGTCCCCTGTTTTCCAGCTTTTCCCAACCGCGAAACTGGTCACACCCAGGGCGTACCAGCAGCTCGAAAATCCAATACTTAACCAAAATAAAACATCTCTTTGCATAGTTAGGTCCAAATGAGTGAAAATAAGTTAAGTTTACTATGTTTGGATCAATTCCAAGACACAACCTTCAATCATCAAGCCATGGTTTCAATCATCAAGGCAATGGAACACAATTACCATTACACACCAAGCTCATCAACATGCACACACCCACTTTCATCATGCCATGAGTTAAACATATGCACAACCACAATCATTCAACCAACTCAAACCAAGCATGGCACAAAACTCATCATGCATCCAAGTTAGAGCAAACACATCTCTCACCACATAGTTAGTTTACCATAGCCAAGAGCCACTTACTCTTATGCACATCAAGGTCACAATCATGCAAACTAGCATCAAGCAAGGTTATTCATAATCAAGCCACTCAAAAGAAATCATATACATGGCATAATCATCACTCAAGGATCATATATAATCATAAGAACACAAAACTATATGGCTTACCAATCCACATGAACCCTAAGATAGCATAACATCCTCTTAATCAAAATAACACATACATAGCCCTAATATGTCCACTAGGCTTTGAAAATCATGTAGGAAGAACTTTCCCCTTACCAAGTTTATAGAAAACCCTAACCACCAACTTCTCCTTCTTCCTTCTCCTTCTCCTTCTCCTTCTTGCTTAGCTCTTGTAGCTTGTTGGTCACTAGATTAAGAACAAGCACTTGGATTTTGGCTAGCTTGGACAAGATTTTGGAAAGCACCACTTGGATTATGGCTATGGTGAAGAGACAAGATGAAAGTGCACAAGCAAAGAGCTCTCCCTCTTCTTCTCTTCCTGAAAATTTCGTGCAGCCCTCTCCCTTTTCCTAAGCCAAAAGATTTTTTTCCTAAGCCATGATTACACTTAACCATGGTTTAACCCTAGTTAATCACTTGGACAAATCCTATTGGCTAACCACTCATGAGTCATGCATATTCAAGAAAATTCTACACTCTTCCTCTCAAGTGGAGCTGGACGCTGCAGCTGTCCTCAAATGGGTAAAAATAATTTTTCACCTTAACCATGGTAAATGGTAAGTCTCCAAGGTAATTAAGTGTGGTAACTTTTGTATTTCATAGTAAAAATTGTCCAAACTTAACCTATTGGGGTAAAAACTCGCATGAACCTCATAATAAGTCCTAAGACATGAAAATAAGATGCCATAAAGGTCTTGGTTCAAAAAGATCAAGCTTAGAAGCACTACGGTAACTTTTCGATTTTTACCGTAACCCGTAACTTAGGGTAAAAATGAACTTTCTCAGAAAAATTTCAGAAAATTTCTAAAACTCATAAATATTATAAAAACACCATTGGCTACTCTTTTGGTTGATTTTGGATCATTTCCTAAGCCTCTGGCATTTACCTGCTCTCCATGCTATCCAGTTCTTGTTCTACAGGGACCAAAACCGCAATTCTTTGTCTGTCATTCTAAAAATTCCCAAAATAATTTCTAAAATTCTAAAATAATATAAAACATCATTTTGCATCCTCAAAAATATTTCTAAACTTGTTCTGGTCTCAAAACCCGCTCACAGTTCAACCTAGTCCAACTATAGGGACCAAAACGATAACATTTTTATCTGTTCTTTAGAAAATTCCCAAATAAATTTCTAAAATCCTCAAATATTGGAAAATCACTATTGGTACCTTCAAATCTCTTTCTTAACCTAAATCTAGGGTTTCTACTTCACAAGGTCCTCATTCTGTCTATTTACGGTAAACAGAATTATGTCTGCCACTCAACGTTTGACTTAAACTACTGATTTCTAACGTCAAGAAACTTTATCTATAAAATTTAATCTTTCTAAAATAAATCTAACATATGCAAATCACATATCACCCATATAAAATATAATTAAAACAGAGTCAAAAATCACGGACGTTACAAGCAATCTTAGATCCAGATCCAGATCCACATCTCTCCTAGAGTCACCAACCCCAAAATCTCCATGCCAATAAAAAAAAGAACAAAAATAAAACAATGCGCAAACTCTCTGCAACTTCAACAATGAAGAGCCAAGCTAACCTGAGTTGCGAGTCTGTCAGGCTTCACGATGGAGCACAAAGAGCCAACAATAGAGCAAGGCTTCACGGCGAACGGCGGAGCACGAAGAGCCAACGACAGTGAACGGAGCGAAGAGGAAGAGCAAACCACCAGAATGGAGTGAAGAGGAAGAGAGGGTTTGAGAGCGAGAGCAGAGAGTGACAAAGTGGGAGGGAGGGAGATGCACGGGTTTCAAAATTGGTATTTTCATTTTTTAAATCGGTTATTTGCATAACCGATTTAAAAAACATACTTTTTAAATCGGTAGTTCTAATAATCGATTTAAAAAGTCATTTTTTTTAAATCGGTTAGTAACACCCGATTTAAAAAGTGATTTTTTAAATCAGGCAAAATTTAACCGTTATAAAAAAGGCGTTGCGAATTTTAAAAACACTTTTTACATCGGCTTTTAACACAACCGATTTAAAAAGTCCAACGTTATTTACAAAATTGCCACCGCGTTTAGTTTTTAAATCGATTCCGCTAATAACTGATTTAAAAACTAAATTATAGTCCCTATTTTGCACTAGTGAATGTTAAGATTTTGATGGACTTTTGCAAGTAAGTTGGAATTGTTGATTTTGAATGAGGATTGTTAGGATATTCTGTAGTTAGGCATACATGTATAGGGTGATAATGATGTGATATTATATTTTTAAGTTAAGATCTTCGTTAAGACTTAATAGTTAGTGGAATGATATTTATGTCAAATGAGAATTCTTGGGTATCGACAACTTCTCTTGAAGTTAAGAGATGAAGTTAGTGATTGCTATGAAGCGACATCGTCAGGTTCATAGGAGTGAGAGATATTGTAACACCCTGATTTTTATATATTGTTTTTATTGATTTTTAATCCTATTTAATTTCATTAAAATTATTTAATTATGATTTTTGGGATTTTAAGGTGTGAATAATAATATTCATATCTTAGGTTTGATTTTGAAGGGTTTAGAGTAGTAGAGTTCGCAAAACTGAGTTTTTGCGGGAACCGCATTCTCTCCTGATGCGGGGATAGGGTTCAGTATTTTTCTGGAGGTCATTTTTACTCCAAAATAATTTTTTAACGAACCAAAAGTGATTCTTATAATATTTGTGATTTTTAGAAATTTTTCTGGAAATTTTTCAGAAAACCTTTATTTTACCTGCATTTGGAGCTTTACGGGTAAACCGGGCGCAACCGGGACATGAAAAATAGTCCAAAAATTTAGTTTTGGGTTTCTAAATTTTTCTATGACATATTCAAGTCATAAAATTCATTTCTCATGATTTTACTCATTTTAGAAAAATAGTTATCTAAAAAGGGATTCGAAAACTACGCGTTTTTACTACTTCGAACTACCGATTAAACCCTAACTTGGTGGAATTAAATCCCACCATTTTCCAGTAAGCCTTGGGGTGCATGGAAGGGCTGATCCCACCCTCAAAATCCTTCCAAAAGTCAAATGGTCAAATAGGGGTTAATATTTAAATTTTTCAAAATTAGGTGAGAGAGGTATGGCTCCCGACCACCAAAAGCATTGAAGCCCATACTCCTCATGTTCTGGCCGAAATCTACATAGGGAGAGGGAAGAGAGAGACTTTCACTTTCACTTCATCTTCTTCCTTGGTTCAAAGAAACTCCATTTTCTCTCCATTTTCTCAAGCTTTTCCATACACCAAAAGGCTAGGTTTTGTTGAGTTTTTGGCTATTCAAGCTTCACAAAAAAGGTTTGGATCATGATTCTAAACCATAATATCTTCTTAGTTTTCCATTCTCATCATTTTCAATTTTTCCATGAAAGCTTGAGTTCTTCATTTCACTAAAAGTAAGCTTTTTCTTGGTTTAGGTTCACTCCATTTGAACCTACAAGCTTGAAAATCATCTTGGATCTATTTTGCTTCAAGATTTGAGTAAGTATTCCTCCACTCAAATTTCTATACCTTAGGGTTTGGTGGTTTTCATGAAACTTGCATTTTTATGGTTTATTTTTGGTGTATTTTGTGTAAGGTGAATTTTTCTAAGTGTTGGAACATCAAGGCTCAAGGAGGCCACTTGGTGATTGTGTAGAGGGAAGGTGATTAGTGGTGTTTGCCCATTTTCCTAAGCTTCAAGAGGTAAGGAGATTTTCTCAATAAGTTGGGAAGGATGTGTATGTGTGTGGTGTATGTTGTATGTTCTAAGTTAAACTCAAAGACTTGAGTTTTTCTATTGGGTGTTGAATGAAGTTTCATTCTCTTAGTAATATGTATTTTTATATGTATATGTATATGAGTAAAAATATGATTTTGGTTGAGGCATGATAATTTTGATGAGCTTATGTGTTGTTGGAAAAATCATATGTATGCTTTGGGGTGATTTTGGATGCCTAAGTGTGTGCTTGGTGAAGTATGATTTAATGTTATGTTCATGATGCATGTTGATATATTATGAATGAGTATGTTGAGTGTATGTTTGATTTATGGCTTGGTTGTGTTATTGCCTAATTGATGTATATTGATTTATGTGTATTTCATATACTTTGATTGGGATTGGATTGAAAAGATTTGATTAAGTGTGGGAAGAGAGTTTAAAAGCTTTAATAAAAAAGTTTTCCAAATGAATTAATTGGAATTCAAGATAACACTTAATTAGAGAAATTTCATCAAGTTTCTAATCATAAGTCTTAAATCAATTCCATACTAAATCTTTTTATCCATAAAACTTTAAGCGAGTTAGAAAATTAATCAATGTGGAAGAAAAATCAAATTTGGATTTTTAGGGGTCAAAAACGAAAACTGGATGCTTTTGGGGTCAAAAATGCAAATTCTGGAATTCTGGGCTTTAATTGCAAAATCTGGACTTTTGGGCCAAAAATATAATTTACGAAAGTTTCGGGCAGAAAACGCGAAGTCTGGAGACTTTTGGGCCAAAAGTATAATTTACGAAAGTTCGAGGCAGAAACGCGAAGTTTGTGTACCTTTGGGCCAGAATTATAATTTATGAAAGTCTTGGGTAGAAAACGTAAAGTCTGGGCATTTTGGGCCAGAAACCTAATTTTTCAGAAAATTGGGGGCTGAACTGCGAAACTGAACTTCTTAAGGGGTCAGAATTGTAAATACTTAAAAGTAATGGAATTTAAGTAAAATTATCAAAGAATTTAATTAAGTTTTAATTAAATCTTTTTATGATGAATAAGTGGGAAGAAAATTAATAAAGTGGGTTATAAATAAGAGGAAATTCTTTTATAAACAAGTGAAAGTTTAAGAGTTTAAAGTTAAAGAAAAAAACTTAAGAATTCAAAGAGGAAATTTTTTTAAAAACTTATGGTGTTAAATAACAATATTACACGGTATTGGAAGAGAACCAATACGTGGCGAAGATAAAAGTCTTAAGGACAATAATATTACACGGTATTGGAAGAGAACCAATACGCGGCGAAGATCAGTATTGGAAGAGAACAAATACGCGGCGAAGATAAAAGTCTTAAGGACAATAATATTACACGGTATTGGAAGAGAACCAATACGTGGCAAAGATAAAAGTCTTAAGAACAATAAAATTACACGGTGTTGGATGAAAGCTAACACGTGGCGACGAAAAACCCTAAGACGAGGGACCGCATTGATTGTATTGTTTGTGAGTGCAAATATAATGTCATATGCATTTGAGATATTGGCTTTTGCCAGGCTAGCTTTATGCTATGATGAGAGCATATAATCCTATGCGATGGATTGTGAATAATTATAAAACCAGTCCATGAAAAAGGGGACCGATGGTTACCATGTCCATGAAAAAGGGGACCGATTGGTTTATTATGTTGCTCTACCGAATAACTGTAAAACCTGTCCATGGAAAAGGGGACCGATGGTTACCATGTCCATGAAAAAGGGGACCGATTGGTTTATTATGTTATGGTGATAGTAGCTCTACTGAATAATTGTAAAACCTGTTCATGAAAAAGGGGACCGATGGTTACCATGTCCATGAAAAAGGGGACCGATTGGTTTATTATGTTAGGTTTATGCTACAACCATTTCGCTCTACTTAGTTGAGGAAGTCTCCATGGAGCAGTGCACCGGTGTATTAAAGAGATATTGAAGTGACATGCATTATGCTAGAGTGCTATGTGTGTGTTTGACTGTGTGTTTAATTGGATGATGTGCTCTCTTTTGGTGTATGAATATCTTAGAGAAAGATTTGCGAAAGAGTAGCTATATATATGCTTGGAATGTATTATGTAGTATTTTCTTTTTGTATACATCCTTTCAGTGGATTTCAACTTGTGCAAAGAAATTCACCCTTGCGTGTTTTTCTGTTATTCTATGTACGTTATGCGTAGATGTCCACTTCGAGACCTCTGATAGCCCGAGTGAGGGAGTGCTTCCGGCCTCGTGAGGCCGATGGTGGGGGATAGACTTACGATCCCATCTCCCAATGGGCCACTGTGTCTGGACACCTGGTTAGGAGTAGAGGAGGGGTGTTGGGCCCCGAAGAGGTTTTGGAGAGGGACATGGTTTTGGACGTTTACATACCCGTCGAGAGGATGCGCTACTGGCTGGGAGATGCACCCTTTGCACGCAGCATCACCTTGGAGGACCGGGAGGCCAGAGTTCCACCCACGGCGCAGCCTAGGAGAGAGGCGAGGGAGGATCAGAGGCCTACACCTCAGCGGATAGCCGAATCGGTATCTAACCGTTGTCGTCTGATTCGTCGCACTCCAAGGAAGAGTTCCTTGGAGAGGACACGCTTACCAAGGATGGCTCCACCAGTGACACCAGTTCTATCACCCGAGACTGTGAGACCTACACTTCTTGTTCCATACGTCGCACCTTCTGGACGTTTGGTGTGCTGTTCTTCTTACACTTCTGCCGGACCTTCAGGACACGTAGATAGAGGGAAGAGGAAGGTTAGAGACGAGCCAGATCGTGTACTATTCGAGGTGTCTGAGGTTGAGGAGGACCCCGAGGAGACGTCATCGTCTTAGGCCTGTAAGGTGGGGGTGTCTAGTGCTAGGTTGTAGAGTGTCTGTTAGCGACCAGCCTAGGTTTGGGATGTACATGTTCAGTGTCGTGTATTGGACACACTTTTTGATTTATCGTTTTTCCTAGATTTAGCTTTATCGCTTTATTTTCTTTGTGTCAGGATGATGTATTTTGGCCACTATGTTGTGGTTCCAAACTATACTTGCGGGCGCAAGACTTGTGTATATTGACTTGAGGATATATATATATATATATATATATATATGTGTGATGTTTCTTTTCTTCTGAGTTTCTGGATGGCTAAATGAGTTGTACTTGCGGGCGCAAGACTTGTGTATATTGACTTGAGGATATATATATATATATATATATGTGATGTTTCTTTTCTTCTGAGTTTCTGGATGGCTAAATGAGTTGTGAGTAAATCTTTTCGTATAAGACTTTTAAAAGAAAAAAATTAGCCACCAATTTTGATAACCATGATTTATGAGAGACGACTTTCCGCATTAAGTTTAGTTTTTCATGTGACGTTCCTTGTGTGAAAAAGGGGCGTTACAGATATAAGGTTTTAGATTTTAGACGAAAAGGTGAAAGTACTCCGTGATCAGAGGAAGGATACTCCAGGTAAGGTATGTTATTTCGAAATTTAGAAAGATTGTATGTATGAACAGGTGAAGTGATATGGGGTGTTTTGTCGGGTGAGAGCACAAAGTAATGATAGTGATTTCACTAAGTGTATCCGCGTAATTTCTAGGACGAAATTATTTAAGAGGGGAAGAATTGTAACGTCTGTATTTTTGGATTTATATTTTTATTATATTTTAATATATGGATATGTGATTCGTGTGAATTAAATATATTTTAGGAAAGCTAATCCCATAGATATAGTCTCTTGAGCTTAGAGATCAATAGTTTAACTTCGACGTCGAAATTCAAACGGAATACGGTTTGCATTTTGACCGTTGGAATGGAGGTGTTATGAGACAGAAACCCTAAATTGAAGTCATAAAAGGAATTTGAGGATAGCAAATTTGATGATTTTAAAAATTTATTTGAAAATTTTCTGAGAAACGGATAAAAAATAGTACCGTTTTGGTCCCTATAGTATGATTAGGATGAACTGCAAGTGGGTTTAAAGACCAGAACAAGTTAGAAAAATATTTCACCAAGCCAAATAATGTTTTTATATTATTTTAGAATTATGAGAATTATTTTGGGAATTTTTAGAATAGCAGATAAAAAGTTACTGTTTTGGTCCCTTTGAGATGAAGAACGGGGGTTAATTGGAGAGGAAATGGATACCATAAGGTTAGGACATGATCAAAATCAAAATCTAAGAGTAACCATTAGTGTTTGTATAAGATTTATGATGTTTAGGAATTATTTGGGGATTTTTAGAGAAATGTCAGTTTTGCCCTAGTTTGTGCGTTGCAGTAAAATCGCGGAACGAGAAAATTACACGGTACCAGAGTAGGGAGCTGTAGGGAAAGTGTGGGACCCATGTAGCATGTTAATGTTGACTTTTCTTATGTTGACATGAGAAGTTACTAAAATATCCTTGTTCCTATTGTTCAATTACCAAAACCATGAAAAAGACATTTCTACACTTTGTCCTTTTATGTAATTTCCACCCAAGTGGGATTTGATCTTATCTTCCCCACTTGGCCAGCCCAAACCGCCCTTGAAGAAGGCCATGAAGGTGTCTAGGTTCATTCATTTCTATGAGTCATAGAATTGCACCAATATGAAAATTACAAAGTTAATTATTCACTTAATTTTAATTATTTGTAATGATGACTTTTGGTGCAAGCTTATCCAACTCCTCCCTTGGGGGAGGGCTGCACGAAATAGAGAGGGGAGAGGGATTTGCTCATTTCTTCATTCACCTTCTCTCTCCAAAGTTCATTTCTCTCACTTTATCTCATTTTCTCTCTTTTCCTCTCTAAGTGTTCTTCATCTTCATCAAGTGTTCATCTTTGAACTTCCTTAATCCAAGGTAGGTTTTCACTTTCCAATCCATGAATCATCTTCATCCTACCATCCTTTATCTTCTCATGGATTCTAATCTTTCACTTTCTCCCAAAAACCTATAGAGAAATATCTTAAAAATTGTAGGAATTGAATCTTGATGTCAAAGTTGGTTTTCACCATGGATTCATCATCCACAAGCTAGAACCAAGAGGGTTTGTAAAACAAATCATCCTAGCTTTTAAGTCTTCTTGACCGCCACCTAGATCGTGGGTTTTAACCCATTTGTTTGATTTTCTTTGTGTGTTGGTTTGTTTTACCATGAAGGTATTCATTGATCTTTGATTTGGTGGAATTAAAGTGTTGATTGAAGAAGTTTGTGAGAAGGAAAAAGAGAAGGAGAAAGATTTTAAGGTAAGGAAAAATTTCTCTTACAAAGTTATTAGGGTTCTTAAGATGTATGTTCTATGTTTGTTTGTGGTCTCTCCAAGAAGCTTGAGAACTATATGTAAAGAATAACTTGATTATTATAATAAGTGATTTTTCTTGTTCATGTGATGATTTGGATAGGCTAAGATATATTTTAATGCATGATAGATATTTTTCATTGAATAGATTTGTCATGATAAGTGTTTGATGATGATTTTTGGAGTGGTTGAATCATGTATTGTTGATGTTGATCATTATTGTTTTATGACAATGATTTTTGGGTGTGAAGTAATATTTAACTTGTTGTGCTGATTTTGTTTCCTATGTCTTGTTTTAGAACTTTAATAAATAGCTTGTTGTTGTTGTTGTTTACTTCTCTATGCCAACTTATATTGAATTTGGTGGTGTAAGATTTAATTTAGGTTTATGACTTTGAGAGTGTTGTGTACTGTGAATGATGAATTTGATTGGAGTAGTTGTGAAATCATGAATTCTAGGAGAATAATAATCATGTGAGACACCTAAGCTATTTGGAGTGGTGATTAGAGGACATAAAAATGGAAACATATTTGATAAAGTAAAAGGAAAATTAGAAAGCAAAGTCAATAGGTATTTTAGTTTTTTTTCTTGAAGCTTAAACATTCAATACGAAAAATATCGGTTTTGAGAAACAGAGTGATAATTGAATAAGAGAATTGAATGAAAGAGAAAAAGATATTTTGATTGAGATAATCAAAAAGAGATGAGTATTACATAACTAAGAGAGAAGGTTATGTGTGATTGTTACAAGAAGTAACATAGAGAAGAGATTAATAAGGTTACAAGAGAAACCAAAGCGTTAGAAAAAGATGATTGTGATGAGTATTTTGTATGCAAAATATTAATTGTCATTTGCATAAAGAGAAAGAGATTTGGCAAGAGGTCATGAGCTTACAACCCAAGATTGTCGGGTTGAAAATAGGGTACGGTTGGGCTACAATTGTCTATTGGGATTATCTAGATTTCGAAAGTCTCAATGGCCGTGTGGTGGATCCCAGCGAGCCAAGACGAGTAGAATACCCGGCTTGGGTAAATCTGACTGGCTGACCTATTTATGATATGGTGTCACTGAGTGCGCTGAATAATTGTTACTTGTACTTTACGGTTTGTTTAGCCGGGAACAATTATGACTTAAACATGGCTTCCTGAATACAGTTACTTGAACTTTACGGTTTGTTTAGCCTTGAACAAGTATGTTAAAGATTGACTGTAGCCTATCGCTCAAATGTAGTTAAGGAGGAAAAGTCTCCATGGAGCATTACACCGATGTTGTGACAGAAATAGAAGTGACATGCATTTTAAAATATATCTTGTGTGATGATCGATATATGACTTTGATGATGAGTTGCATGTCATAAACTATGATAATATATTACTGTGATGATATTAAATGTGCTTGTGGTAATATATTATTGTGATAGGGAACCGCATGCTATAGGGTGAAGAGATGTCAATGGTGTATGATATGCATGATTTTCTTTTATTCTTTTCTTATGTCTCCCTTGTGGTATAACTTGCGTACGATGATTTTTCACCCTTGCCTATATGTTTTGTGGTCTTTGGAACATGATTTATATAGATGGACCATCAGCTGGGTGAACTAGCCAGGACTCGAAAAAGAGGGAAGGAGACTATCTTTTGAGGATATTTTAAGACTCGACCAGCTTAGGCTCATTTTGGGTAGACTGTTATTACTATCTTTGCTGGATGATTGTATTAAATTCTCAATTCTTATGTGACGACATGGTCTGTTGTAATTATGTACGATGTGATATGATAATGAGACATATTTCTGTGAGGATAAATTTGTGTCCCTTTTAATGTGATATGATAATGAGACATATTTCTGTGAGGATAAATTTGTGTCCCTTTTAAACTGGTTCTATTGACAAAAAAATTTATATAACGTATTTCCCATTCTTCTTATCTCCTTTAAAAGAAAAAAAAAATTACTCACATTTTTGGATAACAAATAAGTTAATTAAAATAATAATTTTTGAAAATAAAATTAACAATTATAACTATTTAATAAAAATGTTTTATTACCTTGCAATATCTTTTTATGAGAAAGGGTGTTGCACCTACCTTGGTGGGGTACTCAGACTCAGACATGGTTGGCGACATTGATTCCAGGAAGTCCACTTCGAGCTTCATGATCAGATTTTCAGGGGGAGTTGTCGCTTGGCTATCTAAGTTGTAGAGATGTGTAGCATTGTCTATTATAGAGACAGAGTACATTGTCATTACCGAAGCATGCAAAGAGTTGTTACAGATGAAGAAATTCTTGTAGGAGTTTGGCTTTGTTCAGGACAAATATTAGTTGTTTGTTGTTGACAGTCAGAGTGCTATTCATCTTAGGTCCAATTGTATTGATGTGGGGTATTACTAGATACGTGATGTTTTGGATGCTAAGTTGTTGGAGCTGGATAAAATTCATACTGATGAAAATGGTGCTGATATGATGACTAAAACATTACCAAGAGGGAAGTTTGACATTTGTTGTGATATCACCGGTTTGGCAGTTATCTCCACATAGTTGTGAGGGGGAGATATGTTGAATTTTGGGCTCCCTTCCTATGTGGAGAAATGCCCAAATATTGAAGCCCTTGTGTGTCTCACTTATTTAAGTGGAGAGAGATCAGATTAGGATTTCAAGAGAGAGTCATTCTATTGAGAGAACAGCCACCAACAAGAGAGAAGAGAAGAGAGAAAGCCAATTCGCATACTCACCTGACAATCACCGTAAACCTACGACTGATAATTAGTTCACCGTTGGATCGGGCTAAAAATTGGACAGAAGGTTTGCAAGGTGTGGTTCTTCGTTTCCAATGGTCGGATCGGCGAATCAAGGTCTGAAGTTCGAGAGAATCTGATTGCACAGTAGCTTTGTTTTTGGGTATTTTTCGTCTTCTTGTTTCTTATTTGTAAGCATTGATGTTTTGTTGTTTTGACTAGTTGTAGGCATGGTTTGTGCAGTTGTTTGAGACTCTTTTGTACCCTATTTGATCACAGTAAAGCTATTTCTTTGGAATGGACGACCCGTGGATTTTTACTTTCACATTGAGGGGTTTTCTCATGTTAAAATCTTGATATCTCTTTTTTGTGATTGTGTTGTTCTATTTGCTACCGCATATTTGTTATTGCTCTTCGCAGATTCTTGCAAGTTTGGAGAATTTAAGTTCGCTATGTATTATTATTTTCTGATATTGTCTTATTGTTTCCCCCATTACGGAGGGGTTGCTCGAACCTAGGAAGGGGAGGGTTTAGGAGGACTAGGGAGGTGTTGGAAGGAAATTGAAAATTGAAAATTGAAAGGGGGGAAATGAGATTTTCAAAAGTATGTTTTTAATTTTAAAATATGACCCCTGACTATATGTGACACATTTCCATTCTAAAAAAATACAAATTTTTTTGAGGAACTAAAAGCAAATATTTTCTTTTTTATGAGAACAAAAAATATATTTAACCTTTTATATTAATATATAAGTTGGAAACCAATATCTTGATCATAAGGCGTGACAAAGATTAGCATAAAAGAGGGCATACACATAGTCTTAGTTGTCAAGATCATAACAAATTGAAACACAAATAGCCCACCCAAGGGATCCAGGCAATTGATAAAATAAATACAAAAGCCAATTATCACATTTGTTTTTTTTTTTTTGTGAACAATTATCACATTTGTAACCAACACTGGACAACTAAGCCACTAAACCATCCCAAGGATCCTTGACATTATCCATAAAGTAATGCCTTCCACCACACAACCCAAAGTATCAACCATAGCATAGGCCATTATTTAATATATTTTTCTTTGTGTATCTTCTACACATAACTGTAGAGACTAATTCTTTGATGTACGGAGATTCATTTAAGGAATTGGCATCTCCTAATAGAAACACTTCCATACACACGGCCCGATAATCAAACTCTGATAACATCATGTTTAAGGAATCTGAATATCTACCACTCGTGTCACATTATGTTGATAGACCATTACTTAATTTAGCATGACCTCAATGCCTAGGCAGCCTAGCAGATATCATATAGTAGGAGAATATAGCCATATAACCCTCTAGCTTTTCTTTTTTTTTGGTCAACATATAGTAGGAGAATATAGCCCATATAACCCTCTGGCTAAACGACCCAAATTCGCATCAGACTACCAACGAAGGGGCCACAAACCAAAGTTGATGCTCCGAACCCCAGAAAAAATATTTCTGAATTAAAAAAGTGAAATTAAAGTTAATGTGATACTTCTACTGTTTATCATTGAATATTAAACAAATTTCCGCCGACATTAACATGATTAATGTGAACAAAATAATAATAGACAAGAATATATTAAAAATTTTGTCGAAAAAAAGAATATATTAAAATTTTCACGACGATCGATCAATAATTAAAAATTATTTTTTGCTAAATATTTATTGAAAAGATAATTATCCTATTGCTTTTTCCCAGTCTTCTCTCTCCGTGTGTACCCAAGCTTGAAAATAAAGAAGAAAGAGATAGCCGAAAATGCAAGAGCTGAGAGATAAAACAAACAGAAAAGAAACCACCCCATCATATTCTGTCTAGTTAGTGGCCATATAAACCACCTCATGACTTGCTTTTTTTTTTTCTCCTATTTTTTTGCGTATTTAACTTTTCCTTTGTTCATGTGCATGTGTCCATATACTAAATGGTGGCCCAGAAAAAAAATGCAGTAACAGGGGTGACCACAGCTAAAGAATAAGAGTGCCCATGTTTCAAATTTTATGAAGATACGTAAGCTTAATTAAAAAGAGCAATTCTTACCTGAATTTAATGTTTATAGACGTTTATAGACACAACTAATTACTAATTGATTAAAAATAAAAAATACATTGAAATAATAATAAAAATTTAAAAATTCGTGTTAAGCAATTATTAATTTTAATATTATTTAAACTTTCAATTGATTTTCTTTGAAGAGAATGTGTAATTCATATAAAGAATTATCTCTTTTTTGACGATATAAAGAATTATCTCTTAGCAAATATGAAATTGGTTGCCTATGATAACCAATAGTGATAAGAACTTGAAGAAAATCTTGACTTTCCTTCTTTGTTCAAAGAGAATCTTCCTTATCAAAAAGAAAAAAGATATATATAAGAACACGACGGTATGAGGGAAAGAATATGGAAAGGATGAAAGGAATTAGGAAAGGGGGGAAGAAAGTTGGTGGTCATGATGAAGGAAAGCAAAGCATAAAATAATGCTCCTATATGACAATGACACAATATTTGTGAGACTGATCAAGAAGAATCATCCAGAACCTTGCCAAATAAACTGGAAAAGAGATGAAAACAAAGGCAAATTAATCAGGTACACATATGCAGTGATGGTTGGCAAAGAGAAAAATAAAAGAAAAAGAGGAATAAGAAAAATTCCCGAGGAAAAGAAGAACAACTCGCAATCATTTTGTATTGAAACCGACGTTTCGGGTATGAGTGTATCTTCCTATTTATCGGAACCCAGATTCGGTTGGAAATTTTGCTTTTCATAATTAAGGATATGGATCATAAAAATTAGTTGAGATTCTTAATGCACTATAGCGTAATGGATATCTCATAAATCATAATAGACAAAAAATTCCACACGACAAAAAACAAAATTGAAATCAAGTGTCAAGTATATATTATAGATATATTGGAGCGTGGAGTTGCATCATCAAGTGCAAATTTGTTGGAATTTTGCACATCCTCTTAATATTTATACGGATTAAATATGTTTATAATCTATATAATTAAGGTAATGTTTATTTTATTTTTTGCTGAAAGGTAATGTTTATTAGTCTCATATTTTTAAAACATCTTATTTCGTTCTTCAATTTTTTTAAATAAACTACTTGTTTCATAGTATATTTATTTAGATGTGTCAAATAGAGGGACATTTAGATTTGGTTACATAATCCTAAATGATAGATTCCAATGTTAAAACTATTCAATTCAAATCATTTAAACTTTAATGAAGTTATATGAGGGGCTATAAGTGATTTATTTTAAGAAATGGAAGATCAAAATGAATATATTTTAAAACTATAAAGAACTAAAAATGAATACTCCTCTAATTAATTATAGGGACTATAAATATATTTAACCATATCATATACTCCGTCCGTCTCATACGCTTATATCTTTGGTGGTTTAAAGTTTTGACACACATATTAAGAAATAATTAATTGAGTAAATTATATATTAAAATACTCCTATTTATTACTTTATAAGTTTTCATATTTTTTATTATTCTCAACAATTCTAGTCAAAAAACTTATTCTCAACTATTTCAATCTATTATTCCACTCAAAATTTATTAATTATACTAAGGATATAATTGAAAAAAAAAAAAAAAATCTTAAAATAATCAAAATTTTGGAATAAAATGAATAAAAAATTAAAAATCACCAAAGGTATGGTAATGAGGGGGTAAAATATTTGGTTGTCAATCATTGCATAAATTATATTTAGGTGGAGACAACCACGCCAGTTTCTTTTGGTGGGGAAGATAATCATTACATGTTCGAATATGGCACTAAATTCAAATGGTTAGATATTCATCGTACATCATTTGTGCTCACTTTAAAGTTCATCCTTGTGGTGTTGTGCAAGATGAAGGAGGAGCGTGGGAGATCCGTGTCTTGTTTCGTTGATAGTGGTGTTGAATATTTTATTGTATTTTAAAAGTTTTAATTAATCTATTTTTTTAGGCAAAGTTTTAACTAATCTTTAAAAGGTGAAGTCTAAAGTGGAAAAGTTTATATGTGGTGTATCGTGGAAAAGTTTTCCTAAACATTGATAGTTTTTTTACAAGGTATAGTTTTGTTTATACTAATTCGTTGTGCCTGATGTCCAAAAAAGCCAACACATTGCGTTCAGACCAAAAAAAAAGTGGGGATGAGCAAATTGGGTGAAAAAATCGCTAATTAAGGGGGGCATTTGAATTAGGATTGTAAAGGATTTTAATTTTAATAGATTTTTTTGTGATAATTAAATCTTGTGGTATTCAATTAAGACTTTTTAATAACATAAAAAAATCTGAAAGTATTTAATTAGGACTATAATGACTTTTTAAAGAGGGCAACGAAATCCAGTGGTAATCAATTGAGGTTTTTTACAACTTAATAAAAGTCTGCTGGTATTCAAAAAGTACAGATTTCGATGGATTATTTTGTATGGTGGATTTCGCACGACATGTGAGTGAAAAATATAAAAATTAGACTCATCCAACAATCTCATCCAAACCCTTGAGATTTTTCAGACTTTTTTTCTTGCCGTTGCAGCAATGCCAAACTCACTTGGTATTTCTTCTTTTTTGTTATTCTTTTTTCCCTTTCCCGATTGATTTTCTTTAAACATTATTTATACGTTGAATATGCTTGGCTTGGATGGCAATATTGTAGATATGTGTGTATATTCTTTTTGTACTTTATCTCCTCAAACGCTATAGTAACCAAATGCGATTTTTTCATTTTTTTATTTCATAATTTTCTGTAGGTAACAAGATAAAACACAAGAAGGGGGGGTTGAATTGTGTTTCTAAGCTTTTAAAACTTTTCGCAAAAGATGGACGCTGGCTGTTAAAAACGTTGGACGCACAGCTTAGTTCAAATATTGGACGCACAGTGTTTTCTGAAATATTGGACGCACAGAGTGCTAAAACACTGGACGCACAGAGTCTTTATAAAAACTGGACGCACAGGTTTTCTAAAGATTGGACGCACAGAATGCTTCCCTTTTAGTTTGAAAAACTTGTTTGAATAAAATCAATTTCAATCCCCTTTGTTAGTAATAAACACAGATATAAAAGGAGTTAAGGGAAAGAAGAAATAACACAAATTTTTATACTGGTTCACCCTTTCCTAAGAGCTACGTCCAGTCCCCTCAAACTAGAGAGATTTCACTATCAAACCAGATAGGTACAAGTATTCTTTGCACACAGCCTCTTCGGGCTAAAACCCAAGTATTCTTTGCACACAGCCTCTCCAGGCTAAATCCCAAGTATTCTTTGAACGCAGCCTCTTCAGGCTAAAACCCAAGTATTCTTTGAACACAGCCTCTTCAGGCTAAAACAAGTATTCTTTGAACACAGCCTCTTCAGGCTAAACAACTCAGCAGAGTTTTTGATTCAAGTGCTGTCGAACTCACACAAGTGAGGATATGAAAACTAAAGCACTTCGAGAGTTAAACAAACTCTCTTTTACAAGAAGATAGAAAAAATACAAGACTTTCTATTCAGAGTATAAGCACAGCAGTTCAGCTCTTTCTTTTTCGTTGTTCAGTCTCTTGTATTCTTCTTCTTGCTTCTCGGTATTTATAAGAGTAGTGAAGCTTCAGACTTGTTCTTCAGTTGCTCAACTTCAGCTCTCATAAAAGTTACCGTTCTCTAATAGCATTTAATGCTATTTTCCCGTTGCTCTGAGGAGATCTACTTCATTGTGCATGTCTGCGTTTCTTTCTCCTAAATCAGAAGCAACCTGTACTCAAAGTCTCAATTGTACAGTGGTTAATAGTAATATCTTATTGAGACAGAGAGAATACACTGTGTAAAGCAGAAAGATGTATTCAGAGATATATAGAGTAGTTAAAAGTACATTCTCTCTCTTAGTACACTTTCCAGAGTACTTTCTGCTTTTCAAAAGTACATTCACAAACGTTGACAAAGATGTACAGAAAGCATTGCATACAGCTATTTATTTCAAATCATTTGCTCAATAAATATGTTTCATATTAAATGCATGAGCAGTAAATAGCACGTAATGGACTCTGCGTTTTGGACGCAGCATATAGAATCTATTGGACGCATACCTTTGCACTTACCAATTTGCACAGAACTCATGCAAACATTGGACGCATACCTGATGCTTTCAATTGCACTTTGTTATGCTGCTTTATTGGACGATGAATAGTAGACTGAGAACTTGTCCTACTTTGCTTCATTCATCGTGTAACACTTTGTTCTTGTTCTTCTCATTTATCGGACGCAGAACAGTGCTTGAGTAACTCTGACTTCATTGGACGCAGAATGTTCAGTTTCATTGGACGCAGAGTTGCACTCTTGCTCACACTGAACATTGGACTTTTATCCTTCATCTGCATTGGACGCTCACTGAATCTGTTCCTTTGAAAATCATTGGACTCTTACTGCAATTCTGCTTCTCATAAAAACATTGGACTCTGCCAGTATTGCCTTGTTCTTATCTTTGGACTTATGCCAGTCTTGCCTTGTACTTATCTTTGGACGATCAGCATTCTGTACCTTGGTCAAGAACACATCCTGAACATTGGACTTATGACTTATGTTCTGATCGTTGGACTTATAAGCATTCTGATCATTGGACGTATGGTTTTTCTTGAACATTGGACTTATGTCTTCAATGCCTTCTCATGAAATTGTCCTTGTGCCTTGTACTGAATTATTGGACGCACAACATTACTTGTTATTGGACGCAGAACTGCTTTGCCTCTTATATCAGTAACTTCCTTCTGCCAAAACATTGGACGCATAATTCTTCCTTCTGCTCAAACATTGGACGCAGAACTTTTGTGTCCATTCCAGTGCCAATATTGTGATGAGCTAGCTTATTGGACGCAGACTGCAATCTTCCTTCAATAAACTTAGTTAGACAGCATTGTTACACAATGTACAAGCTTAATACATTTTGTTTATCCTTTGTAAAAACCTTAATACATTTTGTTATCATCAAAACCATAAAATCACTTAGGGAGTTTTTGTATTAAAAACACTTTTAACCAATTTGGTTCCAACATTTTTCACTACAGTTTTTGGCCAAATATGATTTTTCCATTTTTTGACCCTCTTTGTATTTACTTATTTAAAATTAATATAATAAATTTATCCTTTTTCAAATTTCAATTATTTTTCCATTCGTGATTCTCTTTTTTATTTTTATAAATATAATATTTGTAGTAGATTTCATTCATATTTTCTGTTCCTATAAATTTTCAGGCTTCATTCATATTTTTTTATAAATTTGATTTTATAAATATAATAGTATTTCTTAACATGTTTATTTATATTATTTTGTTTCTATAATTTATAGGATATAAATTTTTTTAATTTTATTTTTGATAAATAAAATGTTTTTTTACCGGTTTCTCATTTATTTATTTTAATTTTGTTTTTACTTTAGACCGAAAAACTATTTTATTTATTTATTTTATATATATCTTATGTGGTGTGCTTAACATAAGCATAACTTCTGTCAGCATGTGCAACACTACATAACTTTCTGAACAAAGAATGTGGTTCTGATGAATTTTCAATTGAACCAACATGCAAATCTTCATATTCGGTATTACCGGTTAACGAAGACTATAATTTTGAGCTAGCAGATAAATCTTCACATTCAGTATTACCAGTTAATGAACACTATAATTTTTGCTTTTGTTGTCTGTCTTAGGAAGTAAATGGGGAAAGTTAGATTTGTTGAAGTTATTTTTTGCACATCAAGTGAATTGGTGCTTCCAAATTGTGTTAATAGTAACAGGTGCTAATAAAATGTAGTAATGAGAATTGTAATTTTTTGGTTTTTTGCCATTGGTATATTTTTGCTTGTGGAACTTGTGATGAACACGTCGATGTCATACCTTGAGTTGCTTTTATTCTGGTTTGGACAGGGCGATTGCACAATTTAAGAGGGTTGGAGTTTATGCTTAATAGAAATTATTTTCTCTTGGATTCTAAGTAAGTGGTGGCAAGAGAGGTGAATACATAACCGTTCACAAGTGGCAAAAATTTTACACCCAGGTGAATACGTGTTCATCACAAGTTCCACAAGCAAAAATATACCAACGGCAAAAAACCAAAAAATTACAATTCCCATTACTACATTTTATTAGCACTGGTTAGTATTAGCACCTGTAACTATTAACACAATTTGGAAGCACCAATTCACTTGATGTGTAAAAAATAACTTCAACAAATCTGACTTTTCCCATTTACTTTCTAAGACAGACAACAAAAGCAAAAATGATAGTCTTCATTAACTGGTAATACTGAATGTGAAGATTCGTCTGCTAGCTCAAAATTATAGTCTTCGTTAACCGGTAATACCGAATATGAAGATTTGCATGTTGGTTCAATTGAAAATTCATCAGAACCACATTCTTTGTTCAGAAAGTTATGTAGTGTTGAACATGCTGACAGAAGTTCTGCTTGTGTTAAACACACCACATAAGATATATATATAAAATAAATAAATGAAATAGTTTTTCGGTCTAAAGTAAAAACAAAATTAAAATAAATAAATGAGAAACCGGTAAAAAAAAATTTATTTATCAAAAATAAAATTAAAAAAATTTATATCCTAAAAATTATAGAAACAAAATAATATAAATAAAAATGTTAAGAAGTACTATTATATTTATCAAATCAAATTTATAAAAAAATATGAATGAAGCCTGAAAATTTATAGAAACAGAAAATATATGAATGAAATCTGCTAAGAATATTATATTTATAAAAATAAAAAGAGGATCATGAATGGAAAAATAATTGAAATTTGAAAAAGGATAAATTTATTATATTAATTTTAAATAAGTAAATACAAAGAGGGTCAAAAAAATAGGAAAATCACATTTGGCCAAAAACTGTAGTGAAAAATTATGAAATAAAAAATGGAAAAATCGCGTTTGGTTACTATAGCGTTTGAGGAGGTAAAGTACAAAAACAATATACACACATATCTACAACATTGTCATCCAAGACAAACATATTCAACGTATAAATAATGTTTAAAGAAAATCAATCGGGAAAAGGAAAAAAGAATAACAAAAAAGAAGAAATACCAAGTGAGTTTGGCAGTGCTGCAACGACAAGAAAAAAAAAAGTCTGAAAAATCTCAAGGGTTTGGATGAGATTGTTGGATGAGACTAACCTTTATATTTTTCACTCAAATGTTGTACGAAATCCACCATACAGAATAATCCATCGAAATCTGTATTTTTTGAATACCAACAGACTTTTATTAAGTTGTAAAAGACCCCAATTGATTACCACTGGATTTTGTTGCCCTTTTTAAAAAGTCATTATAGTCCTAATTAAATACTTTTAGATTTTTTATTTTATTAAAAAGTCTTGATTGAATACTACAAGATTTTATTATCACAAAAAAATCTATTAAAATTAAAATCCTTGCTCATCCCCACGTTTTTTTTTTGTCTGAACTCACCTCCACGTTAAACGCAATGTGTTGGCTTTTTTGGACATCATGCACAACGAATTAGTATAAACAAAACTATACCTTGTAAAAAAACTATCAAGTTTAGGAAAACTTTTCCATGGTACACCACTTACAAACTTTTCCACCTTAGACTTCACCTCTTTAAAAAGTCTTTTTTTTTTTTGCATAGTATTTTGTAAGTCTTTAGAAATTCGGTATTTTAAAATTAATTTTTGGTTACAATTTAAATCAACATTTATAAAGAATAAATATCGATACTCCATTATTCCCTCCGTCCTTATTCTTTAATTGGTGGTTTTAGATTTTTTTTATTTGTCCCAAAACTTTGAAAATAGTTGAATAGTTGAAAATAAAGATCAATACTCTCTCTGTCCTTTTTCTTTAATTGGTGGTTTTAGCTTTTTTTGTTTTGTTCCGAAACTTTGGTTGTTTTAAGATTTCAATATACAATCTATCACTTTTTTCGAACTATACTTTTAGTTTATTAATGAGTTTTGAGCGGAGTAATAATTAGAATAGTTAAAAATAGGAAAAAAATGAAAACTTGTAAAATAATAAAAGGAGATATTTTAATATAAAGTTTAATCAATTAATTATTTCTGAATCTGTGTGTCAATACATTAACCCACTAAAGAAAAAGTACAGAGGGAGTATACGATATATATGATCGGTTTTAGGATGATTGGTAATTATTAATGGATCATTAATTTTAAATGTGGTAATTCAATTACTTTTAATTTTTAAATTTTTTAAGATGTTTTGTCTACTTCCTTAAATTAAAAAGTGTATGTTTTAAATCACGAGGTTAGACACAGATGTTTAATGTGCTCTCTTTAAGGGAACGTCCACGACTAGGACCCGTGTTCGATCCCTGGCGATGGAACAATCCGTGACCAGACTTTACTTATCTTCCGACCAAACACAGATTAGTCCAAATGCCTCTTTTTCCCTAGGATACTGCATTTATAAACCAAAAAAGTCTATGTTTTAATTGTCTTTATTTCCTTTTAAATCATTTTATTAATTATAAAAAATGATTACATGACCTCTCTTGCTCTCTTGTTTTTGCGCGCGATCTATTTCTCTCTTCCTAGGTGAACAATATACAGAGCAGTTTTGTGTACTTTAGAATCGCTTCCAGAAGAGCCTTTTGCACCCGGAATTTTTGTCTCAGGCTTGCTGTTGTTTTGTTCGTTTGTGACCCCATTCGTGTTTTCCTATATTGGAGAGAGATCGATTTCCGAATCCGTTAATCATCTTCGACATCCTTTTCAATTCCCTAACATTGCTATAGGTTTCAAATTTTTATTATAATACACTAGCAATTAGAGATGTAAATGGGGCGTGTAATGCCCATTTTTCTCACAAGGAACGTCACATGAAAAACTAAAACTTAATGCGGAAAATCGTCTTTCATAAATCAAGATTACCAAAATTGGTGACTAATTTTTTTTTTAAAGTCTCATACGAAAAGATTTATTCACATCTCATTTAGCCATCCAGAAACTCAGAAGAAAGAAATATCATATATATATATATATCATCCTTCATCAAGCATACACTTAGGCATTCCAAATCACTCCAAATCATACATACAAAGTAACCATTCATAACATATTAACATATATCATGAACATAGCATAAAGCATACTTCATCAAGCATACACTTAGGCATTCCAAATCACTCCAAATCATACATACAATTTTTCCAATAACAATGTACTTATCAAAAATTACCATTCATCAATTAAAATCATATTTTTACTCATATACTTGTACATATAAAAATACATATTACTAAGAGAATGAAACTTCATTCAACACCCAATAGAAAAACTCAAGTCTTTGAGTTTAACTTAGAACATACAACATACACCACACACATACACATCCTTCCCAACTTATTGAGAAAATCCCCTTACCTCTTGAAGACAATGAAAATGAGCAAACACCAAAAATCACCTCCACTCTCCACCAACACCAAGTGGCCTCCTTGAAGCCTTGATGTCCCAACATTTAGAAAAATTAACCTTTCACAAAATACACCAAAACAAAACCATAAAAATGCAAGTTTTATGCAAACCACCAAACCCTAAAGAGTAGAAATTTTGAGTAGATGAATACTTACTCAAACTTGAAAGCAAATGGATCCAAGGTAGTTTTCAAGCTTGTAGGTTCCAATGGAGTGAACCTAAACCAATAAAAAGCTCTCTTTTAGTAAAGAGAAGAACACAACCTTCATGGAAAATGAAAGTGGTGGAAATGAAAAAATGAAAGAAGTTTATGGATTAGAATGATGATCCAAACTTTTTTTGTGAAGCTTGACTATGCAAAATCTCAACAAAACTTAGCCTTTTGGTGTGTGAAAAAGCTTGGGAATGGAGAGAAAAAATGGAGTTCTTGGTTTCAAGTGAAGAAGATGAAGTAAAAATGAATTTTCTCTCTCCCTTCTCCCTATAGAATTCGGCTGACCAAGGAAAGGCATGGGGGAGGTATGGGCTTGCATGCTTTGAGTGGTTAGGAGCCATACCTCTCTCACCTAATTTGAAAAAAATTCAAAAATCAATCCCATTTGACCCAATTGACTTTTGAGATATTTTTGAGAGTGGATCAGCCCCCCTTTGTGCGCCCAAATCAGACTGGAAAATGGTGGGATTAAATCCCATCAAGTTAGGGTTTAATCGGTAGCTCAAAGTAGTAAAAACGCGTAGTTTTCGAACCCCTTTTTAGATAATTATTTTTCTAAAATGGGTAAAATCATGAGAAATAAATTTTATGATTTGAATATGTCATAGAAAAATTTAGAAACTCAAAACTAAATTTTTGGACTATTTTTCATGTCCCGGTTGCGCTCGGTTTTACCCGTAAAGCACCAAATGCGGGTAAAATAAAGTTTTTCTGAAAAATTTTCAGAAAAATTTCTAAAAATTACAAATAATATAAAAACAACTTTTGGTTCGTTAAAAAATTATTTTGGAGTAAAAATGACCTCCAGAAAAATACTGAACCGTTCCCCGCATCACGCGAGAACGCGGTTCCTGCAAAAACTCAGTTTTGCGAACTCTACTACTCTAAACCCTTCAAAATCAAACCTAAGATATGAATATTATTATTCACACCTTAAAATCCCAAAAATAATAATTAAATAATTTTAATTAAATTAAAGCACACTAAAAATCAATAAAAACTATTTAAAAATCAGCGTGTTACAACTCTACCCCTCTAAAAAGAATTTCATCCTCGAAATTACATACCTAGAATAACACAAGGCACTATTCTCAGATCTTGTCCTCCACTTCCCATGTTGCATCTCCGGTAACTTCGTTCCAGATAACCTTGACTAAAGAGATTTGTTTATCCCTGAGCTGTTTGATTCTTCTATCATCGATTCGCACAGGGTTTGTTTCATAAGTCAGGTTATCTCTTAATTGTACCACATCAGACTCGATTACATGAGATGGGTCAGGAATATATTTCCTCAGTTGTGAAACATGAAAGACATTGTGAAGATTAGAAAGATTTGGCGGTAAAGCTATTTGGTAAGCAATAGGACCAATACGACGAAGAATTTGGTATGGTCCTATGAATTTAGGAGTGAGTTTTCTGGACTTTAGAGCTCTGCCTACCCTAGTCATCGGAGTGACTCTCAGAAAAACATGATCGCCTTCTTGGAACTCGAGAGGTCGTCTCCTCTTATCGGAGTAGCTCTTTTGTCTGCTTTGTGCCGTCCTCATCTTTTCTCAAACTAGTTTCACCTTTTCTGTGGTTTGTTGTAAAAACTCAGGTCCTAATATTGCGCTCTCTCCATCCTGGTACCAACACAAAGGTGTTTGGCACTTTCTCCCATACAAAGCCTCGTAGGGTGCCATTCCTATGCTCACATGAAAACTATTGTTATAGGTGAACTCTATCAATGGTAAAATATCGTCCCAACTTCCCCTATGATCCAAAAGGTATGCTCTCAACAAGTCCTCTAAGGATTGAATGGTTCTTTCTGACAGACCATCCGTCTGAGGATGATAAGCAGAACTTAATCTCAGCTTAGTTCCTAGGGCTTGTTGCAAACTTTGCCAAAAATGAGACGTAAACCTAGGGTATCTATCAGAAATAATACTATATGGCACTCCATGCAACCTGATTATCTCTTTCACATACATTTGAGCAAGCTTATCTAGGGAATACTTCATGTTGATGGGTAGAAAATGCGATGACTTTGTCAGTCTATCCACAATTACCCAAATCCCATCAAATCCCTTTGATGTTCTTGGTAATCCAGACACAAAATCCATCGATATGCTCTCCCATTTCCATTCTGGGATATCCAACGATTGCATCATGCCTGTAGGTCGTTGGTGTTCCACTTTTGCTTTTTGTCATACTCAAATTGCTCTTATGTGCTTCATTAAGAATCAGCTTCCTCAATTCAGAATTGTTTGGCACGCATACCCTTCCTTTGCATCTCAGAATTCCATCATTGCCTAAACTAAACTTTGCCACCTTACCTTGTTCCATTAACTCCTTCTTTTCTTTCAGACTCTCATCGGTTGCTTGTTGCTCCCGAATGTCATCGATTAATCCACTCGACACTTTGATCATGCTTAGACTAATCTTACCGTTGTGTCTCTCCATGTTTAAGCCTAGATCTCTAAACTCCTCAATCAACTCTAGTTCCTTGACCATCATGGTAGACACATGAATAGTTTTCCGACTCAAGGCGTCAGCCACCACATTTGCCTTCCCGGGATGATACATCAGGGTAAAGTCATAATCCTTCAGCAATTCCATCCAACGTCTCTGTCTCATGTTGAGTTCTTTTTGATCGAACAAATATTTCAAGCTCTTGTGATTGCTGAAGACGTTAAACGTTGACCCATACAGATAATGCCTCCAAATCTTCAAAGCGAACACTACAGTAGCTAGCTCAATATCATGAGTTGGATAGTTTCTCTCGTGATTTTTCAACTGACGGGATGTGTATGCCACCACTCTTCGATTTTGCATCAACACGCACCCAAGTCCTTGGTATGAAGCATCACAGTAAACCTCCATATGTTCTTCAGGATTAGGCAATATCAGCACAGGTGAGGTCGTCAATAGTTCCTTCATCTTCAAGAAACTTGCCTCACACTCATCGGTCCACACAAAAGGATGATCTTTCCTAGTGAGTTGTGTCATTGGGGCTACTATCTTTGAAAATCCTTCTATAAACCTCCGATAATAACCTGCCAATCCTACAAAGCTACGAACCTCAGTCACTGTTGTGGGTCTTTCCCAGGACATTACTGCTTCTACCTTTTCTGGGTCTACAGCTATACCCTCTTTTGAGATCACATGGCCTAGAAATTGTACTTTTTCTAACCAAAATTCACACTTAGACAACTTTGCATAAAGCTTTTTCTCACTCAAAATCTGCAATACTTGTCTTAGGTGTTCCTCGTGTTCCTCATGACTTTTAGAATAAATCAAAATGTCATCTATGAACACCACTACAAATCTATCCAAGAAAGGTCTAAAGATCCTATTCATATAATCCATGAATATTGCCGGTGCATTTGTCACTCCAAACGGCATCACAAGATACTCAAAATGACCATATCTAGTCCTAAAAGCAGTCTTAGGAATATCATCATTCTTAACCCTAATCTGGTGATAACCACTCCTCAAATCAATCTTAGAAAATACAGCTGCACCGCAAAGTTGATCCATCAGATCGTCGATGCGTGGTAATGGGTACTTATTCTTGATCGTCACCTTGTTCAACTGACGGTAATCCACACACAATCTGGAAGTTCCGTCCTTTTTCTTTACCAACAACACAGGAGCTCCCCACGGCGATACACTTGGTCTCACGACTTGCTTAGACAACAAATCTTCTAATTGTTTCTTCAGTTTAGCCAGCTCCGTTGGCGACATTCTATACGGGGCAATAGAGATTGGACCAGTACCAGGTACTAAGTCTATGGCAAACTCTATGTCCCTCACAGGTGGTAGACCTGGAACATCCTCCGGAAATACTTTCAAGAAATCTCTAACGAAATACAACTTCCCCCTCGACTTTCAAGAAGGATAAAAACATGTATCCCTGAGCTCCTTCTTTCAAAGAAGCTCTCACTTGATTGGCAGTCATAAATCTAGAATTCTCAGCATTAGGGAAAATCAAAGTTTTATTGGCACAGTCTAAAAGGATATGGTTGGAAGATAACCAATCCATGCCTAAAATCATATCCAATTGTGTCAAAGGCAAACACATCAAATTAACAAGGTATGTCCTATTAGAAATAACAACAGGGCATTTTAGACATACAGAATTTGCAATAACAGTTTCAGCAGTAGGCATAGAAACAACAAGATCATAAGACATCAAAGACACAGACAAATTCAGTCGTTTCACACAACTTTCAGATATAAAGGAATGGGTTGCACCCGAATCATACAGTACAATTAAGGGATTTCCAGCTATGTCACAAGTACCTTGTATGAGATCCTCTGATTGTGAAGCCTCACCACCGCTCATGGTGTAAACTCGTCCTTTCGTCGTCAGCCTTCCAGCTTTGACGGCGTTCACCTCTGGTTTCGGTTTGCCCATCCGGCAATCCTTTGCTGCATGTCCAACCTTCCCGCAGCTAAAGCATGTCATCCCCTTCTGGTTGCATGTTGTGGACAAGTGTTCGGGCTTCCCACAGTTGTAAAATACAATCGGAGTGCCCGCTCCCTGATAACCTTTGTTAGTGCCACAGTAGAGAATGGCACATTGCGGTTCGGCTGACTCTTCTGGTTCTTGAAATAAGGCTTATGTTGAGCCTGCTTCCCCTTATGACCTTGTGGATATGACCTAGACGGTCCACCCACGTTTCCTTTGTTGACCCTTCCCTTCATCAAATTCTCCATCTTCCTACACTTTTCCACCAGCAGTGGAAATTGGCGAATATCCAATGAAGCCACAGATTGACGCACCTCGTACCTCAACCCAGCCTCAAACCTCTCGCACTTCCATCCCTCGTCCGGTTGGACTTGGAAGAACCGGAAATACTTGGCAAGTGACTCAAGCTTTGCCGCGTATTCCCCTACAGTCATGTCACGTTGCTGCAGTCGCAGAAACTCTTGCTCCTTCTCGGACCTTGCGCTTTGTGGAAAGTACTTCTCAAGAAATTTCTCCTTGAAAAGTTCCCACGTCACCACTTGGTTTCCAGTTTCCAACAGTTGTCGGACTCCCATCCACCAATATTCCGCGTCACCCAACAGTAGGTACACCGCGTACTGTAACTTCTCAGCTGCCGTACAGTGAAAGATCTCAAAGATCTTTTCCAGCTCCTCTATCCACAACTCAGCTTTCTCCGGCTCAGCCTCACCACGAAACTATGGCGGACTATAATGTTGAAAGTCGACCAACCTCTTGGCTTCAGCAGCCCTCAATCTATCCTCAACATCTCTCTGCTGTCTCTCTATATCCCTCTGTTCAGCACGAACAGACTGTTGAGCCATCTGAGCCGCCATGTTAGTCATAGCCGCTATAGCCCTCTCCATAGTGTTGTCACGGTCTTCGGTGTCAACACGATTAATCGGTCGTCCCCGACGTACGATGGGTTTCTGCAAGTGAACCAATCAATCGCACTATTCAAAACCCATTCAAGAAAGCAATCAATTTCACACATTGTTTCATAAGGAAACAATACAACCAATGTCACACAATACTAATCAGAGATCACACAACTTAAACTTAGTAAGCCTATAACCTAAACACTCCCGAAAGACATCGACCAGCTCTGATACCACAAATCTAACGCCCCTTTTTCCCACAAGTAACGTCACATGAAAAACTAAAACTTAATGCGAAAAATCGTCTTTCATAAATCAAGGTTACCAAAATTGGTGGCTAATTTTTTTTTTAAAGTCTTATACGAAAAGATTTATTCACATCTCATTTAGCCATCCAGAAACTCAGAAGCAAGAAACATCATACATATATATATATATATATCATCAAGTCAATATACACAAGTCTTGCGCCCGCAAGTGTAGTTAGGAACCACAACATAGTGGCCAAAATACATCATTCTGACATAAAGGAAATAAAGCGATAAATCTAAACCTAGAAAAACAGTAAATCAAAAGGTGTGTCAAATACACGACACTGAACATGTACATCCCAAACCTAGGCTGGTCGCTAACAGACAACCTGCAACCTAGCACTAGACACCCCCACCTCTATAGACCTAAGACGATGACGTCTCCTCGGGGTCCTCCTCATCCTCGGATATCTCAATGAATATCCGCTCTGGCTCATCTCGAACCTTCCTCTTCCCCCTCTCTGCGTGTCCCGACGGTCTGGCAGAAGTGCCAGAAGAGCAACGCACGAAACGCCCATACGGTGGAACGTAAGAAACGAAGAGCGTCGGTCTCACTGTCTCCAATGGTGAAGTTGGTGTCACTAGTGGAGCCATCCTCAGTAGACGATCCCGCTCCAAGGAACTCTTCCTTGGAGTGCGACGAAAGCAACGGCGGTACTCCCGAGCAGATCCGGTTACCGTTGAGGGTAAAGGCCTCTCCTCCTGAGTCTCACCCCTCGGCTGCTCCACAGGTACATCGGGTGAGGCTGCCAGCCAGCTGCGCATCGTCTCTAAGGGAATGTAAGCGTCTAGAACCATGTCACGCTCCAAAACCTCCTCGGGGGCCAGCACCCCTCCTCTCGTCCTGACCACGTGTCCACACACTATGGCCCATTGGGAGATGGGATCATAAGTCAATCCCCCACCATCGGCCTCAAGAGGCCGGAAGCTCTCCCTCACTCTGGCAACCAGAGGTCTCGAAGTGGACATCTACGCGTAGCGTACATACGAATAACATAAAAACATGCAAGGGTGAATTTCTTTACACAAGTTGAAATCCACTGAAAGGTTGCATATGAAAAGTAAAATACTACATAATACATTCCAAGAATATATTTATATAGAAGTACTCTTTCGCAAATCTTTTAGCTAAGCTACTCAATCATCAGAAGAGAATACATCATCAAGTTAAACACACAGTCAAGCACACACATAGCATTATAGCATAATGCATGTCACTTCAATATCTCTTTTCATACACCGGTGCACTGCTCCATGGAGACTTCTCTTCCTCAACTAAGTAGAGCGATGTGGCGGAATCGTATACCTATATTAATGCAAACTGATCTTCACTCTTGGCCATCGTTTGTCATTTATTCGGTACAGACCCATTGTGCTACATCGTACACCCCATCTCAAATAAGACAGCCCGTCAGGATCATCCAAGCCGGGTACACTACTCTTCTCGGCACAAGGAGAGTCACCGCAAGGCCATTGAGAATTTCGTAACGTGGATGCCCTCAAAGACTTATAGTCAGACCATATTTATTTACAATCCCCGCATAGGATTGTGTGCTCTGATTTGGCAAAAGCCACGTCTTTAATGCAAATGACAGTATATTTGCAACCACAAACAATTCAATCAATGCGGTCCCTCGTCTTAGGGTTTTTCGTCGCCACGTGTTAGCTTTCATCCAACACCGTGTAATATTATTGTCCTCAAGATTTTATCGTCGCCACGTATTGATCCTCGTTCAATACCGTGTAAAAGCGTTTATTTAAAAACATAAGTTTTATGGGAAGTTCCTCTTTGAAATTAAAGCTCTTCCTTAACTTTAACTCTCAAATCCTCATTACTATTTTCTTCCCACTTCTCATTGTAAAAAGATTTAATTCAAAGTCTTAGTTAATTGCTTTAATAACTTTACTTAAGTTCCTCTACTTTTAAGTATTTGAAATTCTGACCCTCAAAATATTCTGTTCCACGTTTCAGCCCCTATTTTCTGTAAAATTAGGTTTCTGCCCCAGAATTGTGCAGTCTTCACTTTTCTGCCCCAGAATTGTCCAGTCTTCACGTTTCTGCCCCAAAACTTTTGTAAAATTATATTTTTGGCCCAAAGTGCCCAGATTTTCGATTTTATGCCCAGAATTCCAAAATTTTGTATTTTTTACCCCAAAACATCCAGTTTTCATTTTTGACCCCTAAAAATCTAAAATTTGATTTTCTCCCTCATTAATTAATTTTCTAGCTCACTTAGAGTTTTATGGATAAAAAGGATTTAGTATGAAATTGATTTAAGACTTATGATTGAAAACTTGATAAAATTTATCTAATTAAGTGTTATCTTTGAATCCTAATTAATTCATTTGAAAAACTTTTTCATTAAAGCTTTTAAGCCCTCTTCCCATGTAACGTCCGTAATTTTTGATTCTGTTTAATTTTATTTTAAGCGTGTGATGTGTGCTTATGCATGTTAGATATATTTTAGTAAGAATAAATTAATAGACAAAGTTTTTCTGACGTTAGAAAGTAGTGGTTTAAGTTGGACGTTTAGAAACAGACAGAGTTCTGTTTACCGTAAATAGACAGAGTGAGGACTTTATGAAGTAGAAACCCTAGATTTAGGTTAAGAATGAGATTTGAAGGTACCAATAGTGATTTTATAATATTCGAGGATTTTAGAAATTTATTCGGGAATTTTCTGAAGAACGCATAGAAATGTTACCGTTTTGGTCCCTGTAGTGTGACTAGGTTGAACTGTGAGTGGATTTGGAGACCAGAACACGTCTAGAAATATTTTTGAGGATGTCAAATGATGTTTCCTAATATTTTAGAATTTTAGAAATTATTTTGGGAATTTTTGGAATGACTGATAAAGAATTGCGGTTTTGGTCCCTGTAGAACGAGAACAGGATAGCAGGGAGAGCAAGTGAATGCCAGAAGCTTAGGAAATGATTCAAAATCAACCAAAAGAGTACCCAATGGTATTCTTATAATATCTATGATTTTTAGAAATTTTCTGGGATTTTTCTGAGAAAGTTGATTTTTACCCTAGGTTACGGGTTACGGTAAAAACTGAAAAGTTACCGTAGTGCTTCTAAGCTTGATCTTTATGAACTAAGGCTTTTGTGACATCTTATTTACATGGCTTAGGACTTATTATAAGGTTCATGAGAAGTTTTACCCCAATAGGTTAAGTTTGGATAATTTTTACTATGAAATACAAAAGTTACCACACTTAATTGCCCTTGGAGAGTTACCATTTACCATGGTTAAGGTGAGAAAAATTATTTACCCCTTCTTGGTCTGCTGTGCTGCGCTGAAGAGAGGAAGAGAGTAGAAATTTCTTGAAGCCATGACTCATGGGGGAGGACCAATGAGAAGAGGGCAAGTGACTTAAGTACTATTATTAAGAGGAAAAAAATCAAAATGGATAGGAAGAGAAAGAGAGGGGGAGCCGTGAGTTGAAGGAGAAGAGGAGGAAGGGAAAGCTTCATGCTCTTGAGCTCATCTAGCATCTCCATAGCCAAACCTTGAGTGATTTTTCCAAAACCCTTGTCCAAATAAGCTAGTTTGCAAGCCTTGATTCATAAAATTAGTGGACCATAAGCTAATAAGGAGCAAGCAAGGAAGAGAAGGGAAGGAAGAAGAAGAAGCTTGGGGTTAAGGTTTCTACAAGTTTGGTAAGGGGAAATCTCTTCTTACATGATTATGTAAAGCTTGGTAGACATAATTAGAGCTTTGATTGTATGGTTTTGATTATGGTGATGTTAATTTTGTTCTAGGGTTCATGAAGTTGATAGCCTATGTGGTCATGTATCTTTATGAATATGATTGTGTTTTGAGATGTGCATATGTTTGGTATGACCCTTGTTAATGGATTGAATGGATTGGAGAAGAATTTGGTGTTGGTTAGGGTTTGATTTTGAATATGTTTGTGCTTTGGTATGAAAATTGATATGCTCTTGTTGATGAGTGATGTTCATGGCTTGAATATGGCATGAGATTGTTGTGAAAATAATGAACTTCATTTATTTGGATTCAATTGAACTTAACCATGCAAAGAAGAGGTTGTTTGCATCATTTTTGTGAAAATCGAAAGTCTGGTACGCCCTGGGTGTGGCTGTTTTCGTGGCTGGGAAATTCTGGAAAACAGGGGACAGCTCTGTTCATACCGCAGGTGTGAAAAACCCTCGCGCCTGTGAACATTTCTGGACCCAGCATTCTTGAAAATTAATGTTTTTGCGAAAAATCAGTTTTTCCAAATTATTTTCATAAAAAAAATGCTTAAGACAAATAATATTTTTAAATATGAAGATTGGTATGTGATTTGGTTAATTAATTTTAGAACTTAAACAATGTTTTGGAAAATGCATTGGTTAAAAGAGGAACCATTAATGAAAGTGTGTAAAGTGAAAGAGGAAAAGCCATGTGATGTAGAATTATGCACAAAGAGATGTGAATTCTCATAAGTGATGATAATGTGATAACCTAGAGTGAAGGTTATATGTGATTGTGCAAGTAATAACCTAGAGAAAAGGTTAAAGTGATTACAAGACAAACCAAAGCTTAAAATGCTTGAGATGGTGATTTTGTATGCTTAATGTGATATGTCACGTTGCATAAAGAGAAAGAGAATTTGGCAAGTGGCCAATGTGATGAGCATTACAACCCAGATGGGGTTGAGAATAGGGATAATCTGGCCACAGTAGCCTAAAGGGATTATCCAGGTTGCGAAACCCCTCAATGGCCAGGTAGGAGATATCCCCTGAGCTGAGGCAAGTCGCATAACCCGGCTTGGATAAATCTGACGGACTTGACTATTCATGATATGGTGAGACGTAGCTTATCCGAATGATTACTATGAAGTCTGGTGGGACTCTCTGGTAAGTCTGGTAAGTCTGCTACGGCCAATCGCTCAATGGTGTTGGAGGTAGGGAAGTCTCCTTGGAGCACTACGAGGGTGATGTGAGGGGAAATAGAAGTGACATGCATTGTATTATATATGAGCTGAGGATAAGTTGATTGACGCTGAGATTTGCGTTATGATTGTGAATATTTTATTGTGCTGAGATTGATGCTGTGACTATGATTATTTAATTGTGCCTATGAGAACATATTATTTTTCAGGTAAATGTTATACTTCTGAATCAAGAAAGGGTGAGTAGTAGATAATTAATATTGCTATTATGTCTGATAAGTTGGGTAGAATTTGTATTGATTGTCTCTATGCTTTATTATTTATGTACGATGATTTTTCACCCTTGCCTATATGTTTTGTGCTCTTGTTTTTGAACATGATTCATATAGATGGGAGATCCTCCGGAAGGACTGACCAGAGTCCGTAGGCTTAGTTTTTGGCCCAGAGGGGCGGATGGAGAAGGATGGATAATAAACCCCGGGACGCAGTGGGGTACTTATTTAGGATATGTTACATCTCTAGAGACGTCTGTAGAAGGTCCACATAGATGGACAGTAGAAAATATTATATTAGATGTAAAGATGCCTATAGTTGAGTTATGGGATGCTTGGAAGGAAAGGGAGAGACAGAGGCAATAGGTACCTCAATCAGAGCCTGCCCAACAACCTGAGCTAATGCAACAGGAGACTCCAATGCCAGATCCACTGCCACAGAGGACCAGGACTCCTCCTTGTAAGAGATTTTACGGAAAATGGAGACAAACGGCGCGTAAAAGTACCGTGCGCAGTGCACAGCCACTGAAGATCACTCCATCAGAGAAGAGGCCAATGGAGAGGACACCTACCCCTCAGCCTGATAGCAAGGGAAAGGGGAAGCAGATAGTGGAAGAGGAGAGTGATTCTTCAGAGGAGTCGGTGGGTAGTGTGTAGGAGTGGTGAGGACACAGTCTGTTGAGTGACCTTGTTTTGTTTTGTTTATGTAGTAGTTTACTCTATACCGGTGTGGGCTTATGCTTAGAATATTTTGGATGATTGTACCTTATACTATATGACTTTACCAGTTGACCAGTGATGTATATGTATACTTGGGATCAGTAGTGTATTTGATGTATATTATTTTAGTAGTTATTTTTGCTTGTGTTTCATTTCTTTAATTATACGTTACGTCATGAAAGAGTTTTCGAAATCGAAACAACGTAAGTGAGAGTTTCAAGTTAAGATAGTTTTCAGTAATAAAAGAAAAAAAAATTTATACTTATTTTCGAAAGATCAACTTAGGATAATTAAATAAAGAATTTTCTTAAAACGAAAATCCATATGACGTATTTTAGATAAATCAGGTTACTTATGTTGTAATATCCTTTTATGAAAAAGGGTGTTGCATCCCACACTTAATCAAATATTTTCAATCCAATCCCAATCACATTGAATCCAAGCACATGACATGTCCAAGAATCAACATTCATCAATTAGGCAACAACACAATCATGCCATAAATCAAACATACAATCAAAGTAACCATTCATAACATATTAACATACATCATGAACATAGCATAAAGCATACTTCATCAAGCATACACTTAGGCATTCCAAATCACTCCAAATCATACATACAATTTTTCCAATAACAATGTACTTATCAAAAATTACCATTCATCAATTAAAATCATACTTTTACTCATATACTTGTACATATAAAAATACATATTACTAAGAGAATGAAACTTCATTCAACACCCAATAGAAAAACTCAAGTCTTTGAGTTTAACTTAGAACATACAACATAAACCACACACATACACATCCTTCCCAACTTATTGAGAAAATCTCCTTACCTCTTGAAGACAATGAAAATGAGCAAACACCAAAAATCACCTCCACTCTCCACCAACACCAAGTGGCCTCCTTGAAGCCTTGATGTCCCAACACTTAGAAAAATTAACCTTTCACAAAATACACCAAAACAAAACCATAAAAATGCAAGTTTTATGCAAACCACCAAACCCTAAAGAGTAGAAATTTTGAGTAGATGAATACTTACTCAAACTTGAAAGCAAATGGATCCAATGTAGTTTTCAAGCTTGTAGGTTCCAATGGAGTGAACCTAAACCAATAAAAAGCTCTCTTTTAGTAAAGAGAAGAACACAACCTTCATTGAAAATGAAACTGGTGGAAATGAAAAAATGAAAAAAGTTTATGGATTAGAATGATGATCCAAACCTTTTTTGTGAAGCTTGACTATGCAAAATCTCAACAAAACTTAGCCTTTTGGTGTGTGGAAAAGCTTGGGAATGGAGAGAAAAAATGGAGTTCTTGGTTTCAAGTGAAGAAGATGAAGTAAAAATGAATTTTCTCTCTCCCTTCTCCCTATAGAATTCGGCTGACCAAGGAAAGCCATGGGGGAGGTATGGGCTTGCATGCTTTGAGTGGTTGGGAGCCATACCTCTCTCACCTAATTTGAAAAAAATTCAAAAATCAACCCCATTTGACCCAATTGACTTTTGAGATATTTTTGAGAGTGGATCAGCCCCCCTTTGTGCGTCCAAATCAGACTGGAAAATGGTGGGATTAAATTCCATCAAGTTAGGGTTTAATCGGTAGTTCAAAGTAGCAAAAACGCGTAGTTTTCGAACCCCTTTTTAGATAATTATTTTTCTAAAATGGGTAAAATCATGAGAAATAAATTTTATGATTTGAATATATCATAGAAAAATTTAGAAACTCAAAACTAAATTTTTGGACTATTTTTCATGTCCCGGTTGCGCTCGGTTTTACCCGTAAAGCACCAAACGCGGGTAAAATAAAGTTTTTCTCAAAAATTTCCAGAAAAATTTCTAAAAATCAAAAATAATATAAAAACCTCTTTTGGTTTGTTAAAAACTTATTTTGGAGTAAAAATAACCTCCAGAAAAATATTCAACCATTCCCCGCATCACGCGAGAACTCGGTTCCCGCAAAAACACAGTTTTGCGAACTCTACTGCTCTAAATCCTTCAAAATCAAACCTAAGATATGAATATTATTATTCACACCTTAAAATCCCAAAAATCATAATTAAATAATTTGAATTAAATTAAAGCACATTAAAAATCAATAAAAACTATTTAAAAATCAGGGTGTTACAGGGCGGGGCGGGCACGGGTAGTAGCTGCCCGCTACCCGCCCCGTTGGGTACCCCCGCCTCATACCCGTGCGGGTACCCGCTATTCAGGCTTTAGCGGGTACCTGCGATATCCGCGGGTATCTACGGATGTCCACGGGTATTTTAAAAATATCTAGAAAAAATTAGAAAAAAACAAAAAAAAACAATTTTTTTTTCATACAACATTGTCCATAATAAAAGTCATTACAAGTATAGCATGATAATTAATACAAATACATCAATAATACATATTTACGGATATCTAGGAGATTTTAAAAAAATCTAAACAAATTTAGAAAAAACTAAACAAAAAGTTTTTTTTTCCATACAACATTGTCCATAATAAAAATCATATAATAAAAGTCATTACAAATATAGCATGAGAATTAATACAAAAACATCAATAATACATATTTAGTAGCCACTTGTTTAATACTAAAACAAAGAAAGACAACAACAAAAAATTACATCACTCTACGACACTTGTATTGACCACTTTAGGAATATATATATAAAATAAAGATAGTTAATTGTCTTAGCGGGTACGGGTACCTCACTACCCGTCCTCGTCCCCGTTTATTAACTGGTACTTCAAATACCCATTTACTTTACCAGCGGGTACCCGTTAAAGTACCCGCCCCTGTACCCGTAGCAGATTTTATCCGCGGATACTCGCAGGTACGGATTTTTTTGCCATCATTACTAGCAATTGCCTTTAATTATATCATGATTCTTGAAATTATAAATTATGAACAAATTAATTAATGCAATATTTACATAACCATAGTTGCAATTACTGTGTAGTTACAAAAACACCTAACTCATTTGCTTTGAGAGGTCATTTTCTGTTTTTTACTTTTTTTTTAATTCAGTTTTTACTTTTAATTAATCACAAAATTGTCATTTTTTTCAATACATTTTCTATTTTTAAATATTTATACAAGAAATGGTGAAAATAAAAAACAATTATTTTCATTGTTCCTGTGTAAATATTTACAAAAAACAAATGTGATAATTTAGTAATTAATTAAAAGTAAAAATAGGAGTCTCGTGTAGGTGGCTCACTTAGTTGAGTCAATGGATATAAGTTGGTGTAATGTTAGAGTTTCGGGTTTCGAACCTCTCCCCTTCCTTTTAAGGACTAACACACTAATTACTAACCAATTAGCCTAAAAAAAAGTAAAATCAGAAAATGATCTCTCAAAGCAAATGGGCGCTTGTAACTGCAATTGTTGAAAATCTAAGTATGAATATCGATCTCATATGGGTAGAATGGATAAAATAATTAAAAGAACAAACTTATATATTTAATGGCTTAATATTCTGATTCAAGATATATGACCTATATATTATCACATATCGCACCATAATTTTTAAGTTTTTGATCTCTGGGTCAGGGACAGCTATACCTGACCAAAATTAACCGAAAAGAAAAGTTTTTGATCTCTGTAGATATATCATATAATTGTGGCAAGAAAATAAAATTAAAAAAAAGTAGCTATTACAAAATCATTTGAGAGTTTTTTCATCTTTTTAATTAACTCTTTTTTTATTAGTAAGGACGTAAAATTAAACCCTAAAAAATAATCTCAACAAGGACAATATCTCAAACTTTTTGTTGTTAATTTATCAAAAATATATAATAATAATAATAGTAATAGTAACATTAAAAAAGGAAAATGATATAATAATCCCATTGGATTTAATTAGAAAGATGTTTTTAACTTCAAATAATTTTTAAACTAAAAAATCTGAAAATTACATATACTTTAATTTAATTTTAAATTTTAAAGTAACTTTTAAGTTTTAAGTGGTAATAGCGTTTGACATCTTTTTGGACCACAAATCCCAAATCCAGATAGCCCCCAATGTCTGTGTGTGTCTGTGGACGTTGACTCCAAAATTAATTTCCCCCATTTTGTAATAGGGCAAGTAAAATTGAACCACGCTGCATGTGAAAAATATTACAGATCACACATATTTTATGTCGTTTACATAAACTTTAACTGGCCGGGACCAGCGGAACCACGGGCATCTTCACACATAAACATAAAACACGAGACCTCCCACAATATTTAGATACAAGTGTATTCACCCGTGCTATGCACGGGACATGTAATGTGTATTAATTATTTGATTAGTTTTCAACTTTAATATAGATTACAATAAAAAAAATATATTAATTATGGTCAAAATAGTAAAATAATTTAAATAGTTATTGTATAGACATGTCAAAAACACAAATGAGCATGAACTCACCCAAACTGACCCAAACTTTGACTGGAACAACTTGCTTTGACGGGTTTAGTGGTCGAGTTTGGGTTTTTACTGTTTTTCAAAGATAGATATTGGCGGGTTATTGAATTGCCCTCAAACCCACCCTGATATTTAAAATATTAATGTAAAAATAATGCAATGGTGGGACTTGATTTATAGTCTTAGATTTGTTATAGAAGTTTGCACTTTTAGGAAATTATTGTTGAGCTTGATTCTTAAATTGTTTCTAATTGGATTCTCATGAGTCAAGTTTTTTTTTATTTAACAATTTTAAAAAAGGTTTATTTTTCCCTTAATTTGATGTTTATAGATGATGTAACGTGTGTTTGGCTCCCATCATGGGCGGATGCACATTCATGAGTTTGGGGGCATTTGCCCCCACTATCTCTTTAAATTTCTTTGCAATATATATATGATATATGATACCAAATTGAATGACACAAAAAATATATTATGTATTATATATTTGTATTATATTATATATATTTATTGCCCCTACAATCCACTTATTTTTTAATCCAATAAATAATTATTCTTTACATTTTATAATTTTTTTGTAATACTATTCCCTTTTTATCTAACTCACAATTTTAAAACAATTAAAGATATTAAATATCTCATAAAAATATTTGGCTCGCTTCAATGGTTGAATAATTATTTAGTTACTTTTATTGTAGATAGAGAGACTTTTTAGAATATTGAAAATGAGAAAATTATTCAATGTTTTCAAAATTTAAAAACTCGTACAAAATAATTATGATATAATTTATATTTTTAATGCTACCAATTTATATTTATGAATATTGCCCCCACAACCTTAAATTCCTGAATCCGCCATTGGTTCCTGTGTTGTTTTTGATAGTCTGTATTATTTTTTGATATAAACGGAAACAAAAACACAAAACAGAACACTACCTAACTAAACAGGATGTACTACATCTCATAGCATCATTGACTACATATAACCTAAGAAAAGGAGAAATATCCTCAAACACAGTCCAATCATAAGACTTAGCATGCCCACAGGAAGCAAGAGCAAGTACAATAATTATTTTAATGTAGATATAGGTAAGCTTTCTTGTAAAATATTTATCTTAGTGTGTTATATTTTAACTTAATTTGTCATATTTTTATCTTTAATTACTTGTATATTTTAGTTATTTTTTATTTCTTACTCTAATCTTAATACATATCCATACAAATTTGTCATCTCCCCATGTATATTGTAGATACCAATTTTTGTCCTCTTTTTTTTATTTTACTTTTTTGTTTTTAATTGATCTAAAGGGGTCCAATTGGGCTTTTGTTTGGTCGATCCAATTGTAATTGGGCCTGCGTTTTTTGGTGAGCCTCATGATCTAATTAGCAAAAGGCTTTGTACATTTCTTTTTTTATTATTACAGGTCCAATCCAAAAAATACAAAAAAATACAAAATACAAAAAAAGTAAAAAGAAAAAGAAAGCAAAAAATTGAAAGCAAAAACTGCAGTCCACTCTCAAGCTCTCCCTCCTCAGCTGCTTCTTTCATAATGTCCAAAGAGTCCAAGCTGCAAACACAAGGAGATTGAAGGGACACAAATCAAAACAAAGGAAAAGAAGGGCAAAATAGGAAGAAATTACAGATTGGAGAGCAAGCAAAAGGCTACACACACTCACAGCACATGCATAGGACCAGAAAAAAAACACACACACACACAGTATGTACACACACCCACAATTTCTGAAAAATCAGAACACACACACACACACAACCGTATTCTCTGAAAAAAAACGCACATACACTGCACCACAACACACACACCACACCACACTACTCTTTGTTTGCCCTAATTCTTCCTCATATATATAGCACAGTAACAGAAACGAAAGACAGAAAAAAAAGAGAGGAAAAAGGAGAGAAAACAGTTTTGATTGGTAAACCATTTTTGTTTATCAATCACAGAGAGCAAAATACAAGTACCCAGCAATCCTACGTAGTCCAAAAAGCAGCAGAGAGGAGAAAAGAGCTACTCACATTTGCAGTCCAGTAGTAGGTAAAAAAAGTCTTCTCCTTCCTTATGCGTTTTTTTCCCCCTCTTTTCTCTGTTATGTCCCTGCAAATCCTAAATAAGCCAAAATAAGCCAACATTAGAGAAAGCAAAGAGAAAAAAACAAAGAGTGAAAAAATAAAAAATAAAACCATATGTGAAGAGGCTACGAAACAGAGTGAGAGAGGAGGGACCTACTGTCGCCACCCTCAACCGCCATCGCCGCCGCCGGCGCGGCCGCGGCCACCGTACCTTAGCACCCCACACGTTTTTTTTTTTTCGTTTTTCTTTCTTCCTGTTCCCTTCTGGATCTGTGAGCAAGGGGTTAAAACATCAGTAAGAACCAGAAAAAGAGGGAAAGAAAAACAGGGAGAGAGGAAAGAAAATCAGAGAGGGAGCCCTCACCCCCGCCTGCGGCGGTGCGGCCGTACCGCGGCCTTGCCTGCTCCGTCCCCCTTCTCCCGCAGTCTCGTTCCTCTCTTCCCCACCGTTCGCCGCCGCACCCTTTATCCTCCACCGCCGCGGATCGCGGCTACAAACGCCATCGCCGCCACTAGCGCTCCTGTAGCGGTGGTCCGCCGTGGTGGTCACCATGGCCGCCCCCCCTTCCTCCTCGTTCCCCCTATCTCTCTTTCTCTCTCCTCTTCTTCTCCCTCTTTTCCCTCTTCCCTTTCCCCCTTCTCTTTCCTCTTTTCCCTCTTTCCCCTCTCTTCTCTATTTTCTTTAATCAGGGATTTTGAATCCCGATCCCCTTTTCTTTCTCCCTTTTCTTTTAGTTTTGTTTAGTTTTTTTTATTTAGTTTAGCTTAGGTTTTTATTTATTTGTTTTTTTGTTGTGTGTGTTTTTTTCGTTTTTTAACAAGTCTGATTGTAAGATTAGGGCCTTTGGCCCACTGTGCGCGTTTTTGTCGTCTTTTTTTTCTTTTTCTCTATAATACAACCTGATCTATGACCTGGGCTTTAGGCCCAGTCTTTTTTTTAGAAATAAAGAATAGGTGACTGGTTTGTTGTCTGGGCCTAGCCCAGTTTCGTTTTTTTTTAAGAAATAAAGAAGGAATGTCTGATTTATGGCTTTGGGCTTCTGGCCCGTTTTTGTGTTTTTTTTCTTTTGCATAAAAATCTGGTTTGTGGCTTTGGGCTTTGACCCAGTTTGTTTCTTTCTCTCTTTTGTTTTTACGTGCCTCTATATGTTGGGCTTAGCCCATTATTTGTGACTCACGATTTTTTTTTTGCCCAAATTTACTTCACAAATAAAATAAAGTTATTTCTAAATATTACCTCCTTTTATTATTATCTAAATATGTCAAAAAAAATATTAATCATAACCTCTTGCAATTTTTGTTAAAAATATATATAGAGTTGTAGTGATAGCCATTTTGGATCCTCTTCCTATTTGGCTATTGTGAAAACTCTATTTTTTTTATGTAATTAATTAATTAAGTAATTAGTGATAGTCAATTTTGGATCCTCTTCCTATTTGACTATTGCGAAAACATTTTAGATGAAAACTCATTAGTGATAGTCGTTTTGGATCCTCTTCCTATTCGGCTGTTGCGAAAAACTTCTTTATTTCAGTCGGTTAAAATTAGTAACCATTTTGGATCCTCTTCCTATTTGGTTACTATGAGACCAAATGAATTATTTTCGAAAAAAAGCAAAATTCTACAAAAATTAAAACAAATCAACACACAATCTTTTTCTACTAAAGAACTACGTAGCTTTGATTTCCTCACTGCACCTGAGGATACGTAGGAGCAGGGACCTTCCCTGTCAAGCACAAAAAATAAATTTTCATAATTTTTCTCCTTTATCTTGTAAATAAATAATAAATAATTTCTTTTTGGGGTAAAATAAATAATTTTAAAAGCTAACAAATTCGCACATTTAATTAGAGGTAACCGCCTTTAGCGGACATCGTAGGGTGCTAATACCTTCCCTACGCGTAATCGACTCCCGAACCTTAAATTTGGTTCCAAAGACCATTTCTCTTCAAAAATGGGTTTTTCCAATATTTTTCCCAAAAAATAAACCTTGGTGGCGACTCCTCTGTAATTTTTGGGTTGCTTCATATATTAATAAGGGTTTTTGTTTAGAATGTATTTCCATGTTACCTAAATACTATACTCTTCCAAGGATTAGTATAAAAATAAGAAAAAAAAACTTTATAGTACATCAACCCGTGTTATACATGATATATATTAAAAATATATAAATTATATATTAAAATATTCATTCAACCAAAATAAATAAATTATATATTAAAATATTCACATTAATGTGTATTTGATATTAAAAGATTTACACATAAGTAATTTATTTTCATATAAAAAAGCTTTTTTTTATCTTTAATATATATCTGTACCCATATATGAATGTTTTCTTATATCTGTATCAAATTTTTTTGTCTTATATTTGTAGTTTTAATTCCCATGAGATAATACTCACCAATATAAATATTTAGTATTCTGATCTTAGTGACTATACATATAGATATTAGTGTTTAAAAAAAATTGTAATTTATTTATATAAAAAAATCCATAATAAATTAAGTGAAAAAAATAATAAATAAGATAGAAACTAAATCTAAATTTTATCTATGTATTATATTTTATATAATTTCTTTACTAATCACTTTACATACAATATTAACATTCAAAAGAAAAATCTAATTTGCTTACACATGTTTTTAATAAGTTTGTTGATAGTAAATAAGATATGAATTAAATTTATATTTCTCGAATAGTTATTTTTATTAGTCCCTGTACCTGTATAGATTGACATTTAAAACAAATTTCAATTTGCTACCAGTAATAATGAACCACTTGTTTTTGAAACAAATCTAACATAATAATAATTTTGCATAAACTACTTTTACATAAACCTTTTTTTTATACAATTTTACATGAATTATCGTTTTATTTGTTTAGTGGTGCTGAAGCTTGTGTCTTTTTTAAATATTTACTTTTCCCTCTTTTTATTGCTGAATAGATAATTTAGTTAGATACTTGATTTATTTTTGCCAAATAGTTAAATACTTGGTTATCATCCTTTTATAGTTATTGTCTTATTGGTGTCATGTTATGATAGAAATAGGTTGAATGTTATTCTGCGTTTAATCTCCTATTATGTCAATTGTCAATCATTCTATTCCAGTGATATGGTTACCATCAAACTAAAGATTTGTACTTAAAAAATGTATTTCATAAGGGGCTTGTGATATTAATTTATTATTATTATTATTATTATTATTATTACCATAGTGAGAACCCAATATGAACCCGTGAACCCAATTTAAATCATTTTTTGTTAATTAACAAATTGTGGAAAAGACAAACAATATTAATTTGTTATTGTTATTACCATAGCAAAAAACCACATCATACAATGTAATCAATTTAAATTTAAACAATTGATTATTATTATCATAGTTGGAAACCAATATTAACCCGCAAATTCAATTTAAATCGATTTTGATAATTAATAAATTGGGGAAAGAAAATGAATATTAATTGATTATTACTACAACTGAGGGAAATCATATCGTGCAATGTAATCAATTTAAAATGTGGTATACCAATCATTAATGTTTTGAGAATCTGATATTGATTGAGTTTGTTGATATGTGTGAGTTTTATATGGTTGTAAAAATATTGATTAAAAACTATGTATTCTCATTTATTGTGTTTTATTCATATTTTTTATAATAATCAAATTATTTATAGGTATTAAAAAGAAAATAATCAAATTTTCTAGGACAAAAGAAAAGATTTACTGAATAAATTAGTTAGGTAAAAACACTAAATGAGAAATAAATAATGATAATAATATTGATTAATATAAGATATATATATATATATTTTATTTTTTATTAAATATTACTAAATATAAAAAAAAATTCATACTAATACCGAAGATATCAAATTTGAACTAATATACAAATAAACTCTTTTATTTATTATGTAATCTCGAGAAAAATTAATTTTAAATTGTAATCTCGAGAAAAATCAATTTCAAATTAAGGTAAAATAAAATTATTTCCTAAATTTGAACATCAAATTCAAATCAAGATAGAATAGATCAAGATCGACGAGATATTTTTTTCAAAAAACGATGAAAGATATCTTTTTATTTATTTCATCTAATATTAACCGTTACAATACAATATTTTAAAATTTTAACATTTTTCCCAAAGCCTAAAAAAGATCAAATTCAAACTCATAAAAAAATGCCACATAAATTCAAATCCGCAACATTTAAAAATTATTACAACATCTTATATAAATAAAAGAAAAATAAAAAGACAGCACATATCTACCACTATCATTATGTAATCAAATCAAAAAAAATAATATTTTTAATATTTTTTCCTATTGTTCCATACATAATTTCTTGAAAAATATTGTGAAAAATAGGCTACTAAATTTCGTGTCATTCATGATGCTTCTTGTTTGAGAGACAAAAATAATGTATCTGCATAAAATAAATACAAAATCACAAATTAGAAATATTGAGAAAAATAAGCTACTAAATTTTATTTTATTTTCATGATGCTTGTTGTTTGTAAGGCAAAAATGATATATTTCTTTAAAATTAAAAAAATAATAACAAATTAGAAATAAAGAACGAAAAACTTACCAACACAAAGTATAAAAACATTAATTCTAATAACTAAAAGTTATTAATCAAAAAATTAAAAAAAAAAGACTTGTCTTAGAGAAGAAGTTTAGGTTGATTAATAGAAAAGTAGTGATGATATTCGATAGAAGAATCAAAATAAAACTCAAACAATATCAATAATTTGGAGACTATGAGAAAATGATCAAAATATGGATATCTCAAACATTGAAGAAATAACAACTAAAAATGATTAATAATAAAATAAAAAAACTTACATTAGATGAGAAGTCAATGTTGATGATTACAAGAATAACAATCATACAAATAATAGAATAATATAAACAAATAAAATATATTAATACATGAAATTATTAAGATTTAAGATTAAAAATACAAAATCAACATGGAATCGCAAGAGAGAAAAGACTAAAAAGAAAACAAAAACTAACTTTCAATCGAAAATCTTGAGTGATAGTCATCACAATGTAAGAGTAGAACGAAGAAGAAAATATATATGAAAAGAGAGAACAAAAAAGAGAGAAAAAAACAAAACAAAAAATATCATACCAGAGAATGAATAGTTGAAGAGACGTGCAAGTTTGGGCAGACACGAAAGGCTAAAAAGGTTGGTCGCTATGACTTCGAGGTTATTGTAGCTGCATAATATTCATATAAATTTTGTTAAATAAAATCAATGATCATAAGGATTTTAGGAGGAGATGAAATAGGACAATAACATTTAAAAACAAAATCACTAAAATTAATCCTAATATCTGAATTGAGATGAGCAACTTCAACCCAATGAGAGGATCGACCAGTAATGATGGCAGAGTGAGAGGACGGGTCAGTAGAGACACCGATTAGATATATTTTTTGAAAATGAATGGTAGAATGATGGGAAAGAAAATCAAATAAATAGACATATGAGAGAAAATAAAACACAATAATCTTCTGATTTTGTTTTTAAATTTACATTTAATGTTGATTCAGGCACAATAATATTCGATTAATCTTGATTTGCATATTCTATTTTGAATTAAAAGAGAATCATCCGGTTTCCATTTTTGTTAGCCTTTTGAATAAATACTTAGTAAAATTTTCTCAAATTGAACGTTGTGTTGACACGTGTAAAATTTCATTTTCAAAAACATTTTGCTTTATTATATATATAGATAGATCGCAATTAATGACATATATACATGTAAAACAATAAAAGAATATTTTCCCAAACCCCTCTTTTATTTATGAGACTTGTTAATCTATATCTACTTATTTTATTTTTTAGAAGGAGTACGTTAACATATTAAGGTGTATTAAATAAATTTTAAATTATTATGTTAGCAAATCCCTCTATAAAATGCAAATGTGGAGTAATAAAGTCTTATATTGGTTAATAATATGTTAAGTAATGATAATAACTCTTTGGCTTAATATTTTAGATTAAGATGTGATATGAGTTTGACGTACCACAAGCAAAATGAAAGAAAAATATCTAGAGTAATAATTAAGCAAAGCACCGTGATTTGTTTTCCATCGATCGCTGTTTTGCCTCATTACATCAACACACAAACCCACTCACAATATTCCCAAACAAAACTGAAGCATCAGATTAACTAGGTGGACAACTCTGAAACCTCCAGCAGTCATTCTGATAACTCTTAGAAATAAGAGTTATTCACTGTTCTAAGCTTAATTTAGTCTTCTCTAAGAGTATTTTTTGTGTTTTAGTTGAGTATCTTGTGTAGTTAGGAGTAAATTGTTAAATTAGATGTAGTTTCAGTTTTTGGCACTGCATGTGCCACTTTTGTGGTATTTTAAGGTGTGTGTTAAGTGTGCAGAGTCAGCTTATGCAAAGGAAATTTGGGACTTAACAATATCAGAGGATGCTGCAACATGCTGTAACATTTTATGTGATCACCTGAGGAAAAGTCCCATATTGAGCATGCACTACAGTACCAAGGCAAGCAATGAGTATTCAGTGGTCCCCACAAATTAATGAGCCGAGAGTGTAAATGGGCCAAGTTGATTTTCCTACAAGAAGAAAAGAAAGGGGGGCCCAAGAAAATCAAAAGAAGAAAGAGACCCAAAAGGAGAGGAGAGAGACATTATCTGCGCATTGGCAGTAAGGACAGACCTAGAAAAAGGGACATTCCCTCATTTTTCAGACATCACAACCGCCACTCTATTACCTCATACCATCATCTTCTTCCTCCATTGTCATCCACCATTTTTGAAGCTTCAAGTTGAAGAGAAGACCAAGATGAAGACACATGCTTGGAAGAGTTTAATGCTTTCTTCCCAATCTTTTCTTTAGCCTTGCAAACTTCATTTGCTGCTTTCATTAGGTATATCATGTCTTTGTTCTTGCTATTTGCTGTTGTTGAACTTAAGCTCAACATGAGCTAAGTCTCTTTGGTTAGGGAACTATGGATTTGTAAATATTTTTATGGGAAAGGATTAGCTATATGTTTGGGTTCAACTCTATCTTTGAAACTGTTTTAAATGCCTATATATTTAAGTTGAGTTTGATCACCTTGGCCTTTTGAAAGCTCACTAATATCGGAAGAGTTAGTGAGTGGATGTGTTCATTGATTGTGGATGAAGTTGGTAAATGGAAAATTAATCAACATTGAATATGATAGGAATATCATTTCAAGTCCATAGGGTAGCTGAGTTGTGCTTATATGTGATGAGAGTAATTAATGTGAAATTAGGAATAAGATTAACTTAATGAACTCATTGTGACAATGTTGGAAAATACTCATTTTTAACTCTGGACCCAGATGTTGTGCGATGCTGTAGTATTTCTGACCTTGTAAAAAGCTTTGCAATGAAATAGTGTCCCTAATTAACCAGCTTTCAATTAGTCTTATTAGTTGAGATTCTTACCTTTTGTGTTAGCAGTGGAACGTAACTTTGTATTCACAGGCAAAGCACACCGGAATATCAACTTGATCTTGAAATTGAAAGAACACTTAGAGAACTTAGAAGGGAATTCAGAGGTCTTGTTGATTTGGGAAGAGTTGCGGCCACCATGGCGGCAAATGAAGAAAACCATGACCTCCCGGACAATGAAGACAACCACATCAATGTGAATACTGCAATTCTGCTTCAGCCCAACATCATTGGGTTGGCAAATGATAGAGACCGTCCAATGAGGGTGTAACGCCTCTTTTTCCCACAAGGAACGTCACATGAAAACACTAAAACTTAATGCGGAAAATCGTCTTTCATAAATCAAGGTTACCAAAATTGGTGGCTAATTTTTTTTTTGAAAACACTTTTATACGAAACGATTTCTCACATCACATTTAGCCATCCAGAAACTCATAAGAAAAGAAACATCATACATAAATATATACATCATTATGTCAAAGTACACAAACCTTGCGCTCGCAATGTATAGTTATAAACCACAACAGAGTGGCTAAATTACAACAACCTGACATCAGGAAATAAAGCGAGAAAGCTAAACCTAGGAAAGCTATAAATCAAAAGGTGTGTCAAATACAAGACACTGAACATCTACATCCCAAACCTAGGCTAGTCGCTAACAGACATCCTACAACCTAGCACTAGACACCCCCACCTCTAAAGACTTAAGACGATGACGTCTCCTCGCGGTCCTCCTCATCCTCAGACACCTCGAATAATACACGATTTGACTCGTCTCTAACCTTTCTCTTCCCTCTATCTATGTGTCCCGAAGGTCCAGCAGAAGTGTCAGAAGAACAGCGCACAAAACTTCTAGAAGGTGCGACGTATGGAACAGGAAGTGTCGGCCTCACGGTCTCGGGTGATGGAACTGGTGTCACCGGTGGAGCCATCCTTGGTAAGCGTGCCCTCTCCAAGAAACTCTTCCTTGGAGGGCGACGAATCAGACGACAACGGTTAGATATTGATTCGGCTATCCGCTGAGGTGTAGGCCTCTGATCCTCCCTCGCCTCTCTCCTAGGCTGCGCCGTGGGTGGAACTTTGGCCTCCCGGTTCTCCAAGGTGATACTGCGTGCAAAGGGTGCATCTCCCAGCCAGTAGCGCATCCTCTCGACGGGTATGTAAACGTCCAAAACCATGTCCCTCTCCAAAACCTCTTCGGGGCCCAACACCCCTCCTCTAGTCCTAACCACGTGTCCAGACACAGTGGCCCATTGGGAGATGGACTTTTCAAAAAAAAAAATTAGCCACCAATTTTGGTAACCTTGATCTATGAAAGACGACTTTCCGCATTAAGTTTTAGTGTTTTCATGTGACGTTCCTTGTGGGAAAAAAGGGGCGTGACAGAGGGATTATGCCATCTTTGACCCTGAGACAACGAATACGGGCATTGTGAGGCCTGAAATCAATGCAAATCACTTTGAGTTCCTGAAATCAATGCAAATAACTTTGAGTTCAAGCCTATGATGTTTCAAATGTTGCAAGCTGCAACACCCTTTCTCATAAAAGGATATTGCAAGGAATAAAATATTTTTTTTACAAAATAATTATAAAAGTTAATTTTAATTAACTTATTTGTTATTAAAAAATGTGAGTAAATTTTTTTTTCTTTTAAAGAAGATGCGCAGGTTGGGGAAAACGTTAAATAAAATTTTTTTAGAAAAGAAACAGTTCAAAAGTACTCAACTTATTCTTACAGAAACATGTCTCTTGGTCATATTACATCATACATATCCACAACAAACCACATAGTCAAACAAGGATTTATAATTTAATAAAATCCTCTAGCAAAGACAACAGTCACAGCTTACCCAAAACGAGCCTAAGCCGGTCGAGTCTTAAAACTCTCTCTAAGGGATGGTTTCCGTCCTTTTCCTTCAAGTCCTTGCTAGTCCACCCAGCTGGTGGTCCATCTATATGAATCATGTTCCAAGGACCACAAAACATATAGACAAGGGTGAAAAACACTCCTTATGCAAGTCATAAAGATATCATAGAAAACAGGTATAAATCAAGAAATTAAAAAAGAACATGCATAACATACACAGTTATTATCTCATAGCACATTTCATTTATATCCTCACTGCACAATCCATCATCAAACATGACATATCATAATACATGTCACTTCTATTTCCCTCTCAAACACCGGTGTAATGCTCCATGGAGACTTTTCTCTTCCTCAACAACATTTGAGCGATAGGCTGTAGCATAAACTTAACATAATAAACCAAACTGTCCCCTTTTTCATGGACTTGGTTAACCAACTGTCCCCTTTTTCATGGACTGATTTTACAATTATTCAGTAGAGCTACATTTAAACTTTAATACCATATCATAAATAGGTCAGCCAGTCAGATTTATCCAAGCCGGGTATTCTACTCATTCTCGGCTCGCTGGGATCCACCACACGGCCATTGAGACTTTCGAAACCTGGATAATCCCAGTAGGCAATTGTAGCCCAACCGTACCCGATTTTCAACCCCTCTCTGGGTTGTAGGCTCACGTCACAACCCTCTCTGGGTATGACCACTAGGCAAAGCCAAGAAAATCTCTTTATGCAAATGGCATGACATATTACCCATACACAATCAATCACAATCACTTCTTTATGTTACCACTTGTAACAATCATCATATAACCTTCTCTTGGTTATATATTCATCATTATGTTACCTCTTGTAACATTCAACACATGACTTTATCTCTTAGTCATTTTATGAATTCTCTTCTCACTGTTACCTCTTGTAACATCAACGCATAACCTTCTCTCTTGGTTATGTAATACTCATATTTTTTTTTATCATCTCAATCAAAATATCTCTTTCTCTTTTATTTAATTCTCTTAGTCGTCTTATAAATTCATTCCTCATTGATTATCTCTACCAAAATAATATATATAGTCTTCTCTTTGGTTATCTTAACCACATTGTATTATATATGCTTTTCCTTGGTTATCACAACCGAAATATATCTTTGTTTCACAAAAAATCGATTTACCGTATTTACCGTTTTTACTTCAAAAATTGAAATAAAATACTTAGACTAAGGTAAATTCAAAACAAATATTTTTCCCTTAAGAAGACATTAATTTATGAGCCTTTAAGCATAAAATTTATAAATTTCGAGTTTTAAAACCCCTGACACTTTCACAGGTGTGTGAAAAATCACAGCGCGGGTGTGAACGATTCTGTTTCTCCGTTTTCTGATTTTCAAAATGAAACTCGATTTTCACAGCCTTTTGCGGGGAATCACACCAGAGGTGTGAACTGGTTTGTTTTTCACTAAAATCCATCAAGTTAGAAACTTCATTTTAACTTTAAAAATTCCTAGCCTTTTTAATAGACATTATTAAGATAAAAGCAAGGTATTTGTGATAATTTGAAAACTTAAAAATCTATAACTTCCGACCATAACCTATAGGTCCTTTTTCTTAACTTCGTATTAAAAGTGTTTTTCTTACTTATTAACTTGATTAGTCCTCATTAAAAGTTTTATGCCAAAAAGTCCATTAGAGATTATCTCCTTGAAAGGTGATTTAATTACAAATCCTAAACCAAGCTTTGTCTTGGTTATCTAATTTATTCATTTGGATTGAAAACCCTATACAAAGCTTTGGATTTTGTATCTACTTTATCTCTTTCAATCACATTCACTTTATTTCCATGTCCTCTACACATCTCATTCTCCAAAATGCTTGGGTCTCATGTTCAATTAGCATGGATTAGTTCATTTAATCTTTCTCACTTCCTCAATCATCAATCACCAATCACCAAGCATAATAATAACAAAGCAATAACCTACTTTAAATATTACATTCCCAAATTGAATAAAAATAAGAAAAGGAAACAAAGAACATGGAGGATAGCTAGAAGACAATCCCACTCAAGCCAAGGGACATCAAGCACAAAATACATATCAATCAAACATAGCCAAGCATCATTATCAAGCAAAGGAAAACATTCACATCAAGCATAGAATAATATCACAATCCCACATAGAACAATATGAACTTTAATCATGAAGACAATACATAGCACTCCATGAATCCTACAACTCACAAAAAGAGATATTTCCCTTTACCTTTTTTCCTTCTCTTCTTTAATGAAAATCCTAGTCTCTTGGCTTCCTAGCCTTACTTGATCACCACCTTAAAACCAAGATATGAACATAGCCAAAAATACTACAAATAAGATCCCTTTTTACCAAAGAGAAAAGAAGAGCAAGAGAGGAAAGATTATTTCTTTCAAACCTTGATAGTTATAAACCAAAGGAAAAAGAAAGATCAAAACTTGGATCAAAGATCCTTTACCTTCACAGGCTTGGGTTCCTTCAAGACAAAAATAGAAAACCCACTTTTAGAAATATGAACTTGATGATCATGAATCAAGAAGAAGAGTAAATGGATTGAAAATAAGGAACCAACCTTGTAGATTGAAGAATCAAGATCAAAGCTCAAGAGTTTGTATTCTTGAAAATAAGAACACTTAATGATTGGATGAAGGCTAGTGTTTAGAAAGTGTATAAAAGAGATGCTCTACACTTGATTATTGTATAGATGATCAAGAATATGATTGGAGATGGTGAAGAGCTTCCATGGAAATGGAAGAAGAAGCTTGGAGAACAAAGAAGAAGTTTTAGAGAGAAGTTGGAGAAAATTTTACTTCTAAGAGAGAGAAGTTGTCTTACCAAAAATGAAAGTGAATTTCATTCTTTTTTCTTTTGAGAGAGAGAGTCGAACCCAGCCCTTACAAGAGGGGAATGAATCTTGGCTTATTCAATTTGGCACCATGGATCAAATGAAAGCAAATGGAAAGCCAACAAGTGTTTGTATTTGGTTGGTGAATTTCAACATATAATTAAATCAAGTTTTGAAAGAATTAAATATCTCCCTTTGCTTAAGGGATCATGGGCGGCCAAGGATAAGCAAAGAAGGAAGAGATAAGCTCAAAGCCAACTAGGGTTAAAGCTTGGTCAAAATGGAACTAGCTAGGTTAAGTTTTAACTATGATTTGTGTAGTTAAATTAAATCAATGGCCAAGATGTTCTCTCCATCAAATGGAGTGTTTAATCAAGGGTTCAAATTGAACAAGAGGGCTACATGGCTCTTTGGTAGTTTGGAGCAAACTTGAGGGCAAAATTGAAGGGACAAAGTGGTCATTTCCTCTCTAGGTAATTAGTTATTTAGGCAAAGGGTAAAATGGTTTTTCCCATGAGATGAAAATAGTAGAAAATTCTAAACTCTTCTCCTAGATTCTAGGCAGTCCAGGGCTGGTCAAGGAATGAGGAAAATAATTTTTCACTTGTAACCATGGTAAAAGGTAGATTACGGTAATAAAATGCGGTAACTTTTGCGTTTCATGGTTAAGACTATCTAAACTTGACCTATTGAAATAAAAGACTCTCAATACTCATATGGTTAGTCAAGACCCCGAAATTTATGTGCCAAAATGGTCTTGGTTGATAGGAATCAAGCTTAGAAGTAAAACGGTAATTTTTCGGTTCCCCCGGTAACACGTAAACTAGGGTTAAATTGACTATCCCCAGAAAATTCCTAAAAATTATAAATCTTATAAGAACACCAATGGTTACCCTTACGTTTGATTTTTGATCATTTTCTAATCGGCTGGTATCCATCTGCTCTCCCGTTTACCCTATTCTTCATTCTATAGGGACCAAAACAACAATTCTTAATCTGCTATTTTAAAAATTTCCAAAATAATTCTCATAATTCTAAAATAATGTAAAAACATTATTTGTCTTGGTGAAATATTTTTCTAAAATGTTCTGGTCTCCAAACCCACTCGCAGTTCATCCTAGTCATATTATAGGGACCAAAACGGTACTCTTTCTTATCCGTTTCTCAGAAAATTCCCAACTAAAATTCTAAAATCCTCAAATATTGTAAAATCACTATTGGAATCCTCAAATCCCTTTTTTGACTCCAATTTAGGGTTTCTATCTCATAATATAGTCATTCTGTCAATTAAAGACGTGAACCGATATCTGTTTGTATTTTGACGTCGAACTTAAACTACTATTTTCTGAGCTCTGGAAAATTTCATCTATGGAATTATATTTCCTAAAATATATTTAATACACCTGAATCACTTATCCATGCATTAAAATATAATTAATACAGAAATCCCAAAATTACAGACGTTACACAAGCAGTGGGGTAGTTTAGTGGGTCACCTCAAGAGGATCCTCATCTTCATCTCAGACAATTTCTAGAGTTGGCTAGCACCTTCAAGAATCCAGGTGTTTCTAATGACTCCTTTAGATTGAGGTTGTTTCCTTATTCATTGAGAGATCGAGCCAAGGCTTGGTTAAATTGTTTGGAGCCAAACTCAGTGGATTCATGGAATGCAATGGCTAAAAAGTTCTTAGCAAAGTACTTCCCTCCCATAAAAATGCCAAGTTGAGGAATGATATCACTTCTTTCAAGCAACTTGAGGATGAGTTTTTATATGAGACATGAGAGATGTTGAAGGAGCTATTGAGGAAGTATCCTCATCATGGAATTCCAGTTTGCATTCAGATGGAGACTTTCTACAATGGGCTGTTGCAACCAACTAGAGAAATGCTAGATGCCTCCTCACGTGGTGCTTTGTTTACTCAATCCTACAATGAATCCAACAACTTGATTGAGACTATTGTTGCAAATAGTTATCAATGGCCAACTACAAGAGTGGGACCAGCTAAGAAGGTTGCTGGAGTTTATGAATTAAACAATTATGATGCACTTTCTGCTCCCTGACACACATGATGAAAGCTATGAGTACAGGCCAGAATGCTGCAACATCTTCTAGAGCATCTACTGCTGCACTGTCACAATCACTAATTGCTGACCATAATTTGTTATCTGTGAATTCTGTTTCTTATGTTTTCTGTTCAGGTGAGCATTTATTTGAGGACTGTCTGAGCAACCCAGTTTCAGCGAATTATGTAGGAAATTTAAATAGAGGCAACAACCCATATTCCAACACCTACAATCCAGGGTTGAGACAACACCCAAACTTTTCTTGGAGTAACAATACAGCTGCAGGGGGTAACTAGCCTAGACTTGCCCAGCCACCGGGATTTCCTCCCCAAGCTCAAAGAAATCAGAATCAACAAGCTCCTCCAACCACTCAAACACCATCACTTGAAGATGTGTTGAAGGCATTCATGACAAAGACCAAGGCTCAGTTTCAAAGGAAAAATTGAAAATGTGTTGATTCGGGTAGACAAATTTGTGTTCCCGGTTGATTTTATCATCTTGGACTTTGAAGCGGACAAAGAAGTGCCTATTATTCTTGGAAGATCTTTTCTATCAAAAAGGAGAGTTGACCATGAGAGTTAATGACCAATAGGTGACTTTCAATGTTTTCAATGTTGACTCCAAAACCCTTGGAAAATGGTTTTAATGACAACAAACCTTCTGAACTTAATTTAAGCATTTAAGAATGTTAAAAGAGCTAATGGTGTGCTTGAGAATGTTTAATAAGAACAGGTTTAATGAGAAGTGCCTGCAAGAATGTTTAAGAAGGAACAAGTCAGAATGATCAAATGAATGATCAACATTCTCAGAAGATTCAGGTACACCAACATGAACGTTCTCAAGAACAAAGAGAAAACGTCCAATAATCAAGATAATGATTCATTATAATATGGATAGTCAGTAATCTGAGTAAGAGATAATAGAGCCAAAATTCACAAGTATCTCAAGATCAAAAGACTGCTCAGTGTCAAAGAATCTTCAAATACAGAAGACCTATTGAACCTTCTCTGGAGACAGAATGACACATTAATCAGAAGGTTCCAAAGAAAGATTAGAAGAAAGAAAGTACCACCACATCTAAGGTACAAGTGTTCTCACACAGAAGCATGAGGAATATCAGAAGAAAGAACACATCTGATATCAAAGGAGATCATCAGAAGAATGAACATCAGAATGTTCATCAGAAGGATGGACATCAGAAGGTTGGACATCAGAATGTTCATCAGAACATTCTGATGAACTAGTACCAGAAGTGAGCTGTCACTATCAACTTTTGGTAAAAATAAGGGAGCATCCAACTGTACAAACAGAGGCATTTTAATATGTGTCTAACGACTAGTTTCATCATGGAACTTCATTAAAAGGAAAGGCAAACACGACTGGACAACTTGGAAGAGCTTACTGTTAAATCACAAAGTCTGAACCAAGATCAATATTCCCATTAAGTTTGAACTTGAAGCACTCACTCCTCGAAATATATTCCTGTATCTGTTAGAGAGTGAATACAGTTTTCATTTGTTTGTTTATGAATAATTTGTAACCTGTAAGATAGTGACATAACCTATATTTTCAAATCTGTAAAGGTTGTTCTTTTACTACATAATGAGTGAGAACTAGTGTGAGTGAAACAAAGACGTATAGTCTGGAGAGGCTAAGTAACGAAAGAATACTTAGTGTTTGTGCCTAAAGAGGCAAGAGGAAAAGAATATTTGTAAAGGCCTGAAGAGGCTGTGTGAAGAATACTTGTACTGGTGGTTAAACTAGTGGAAAATCTCACAGGATATGGGGACTGGACGTAGCCCAGAAGTTAAGGGTGAACTAGGATAAAATCGTTTGTGTGGTATTCTCTATCCCTCTCCTTTATATTTGTGCTAAGTATTCTCTTAAAATTCGGATGAGGCTCACATCCACCCCTCAAAACCGGCTTGAAAGGTGGGGACTCCCCCAGCTATATAAACACCGCACAGGCCCCCTGACCATTCAATGTGGGACTTCCAACACGCCCCCTCAAGCCTAGGTTCCACACCATAGGCGAGGGCTAGCGGCAGTATCCACACCACCGGGAGGAATCTGGACTCTGATACCATCTTAAAATTCGGCTGGGGCTCACATCCACCCCTCAAAACCGGCTTGAAAGGTGGCGACTCCCCCAGCTATATAAACACCGCACAGGCCCCCTGACCATCCAATGTGGGACTTCCAACATATTCTGTTTAAAGCTGCTTCACACACTCACCCAGAGATTGAGAACTTATGCTGTTTAAAAAGAATAACCCCACCTTCTAAGAAAGTTATCTGAGAAAGTTCAACTGCCTAAGAAGGTTGAAGAACATCATAAGGTTGAAGAACCTCAGAAGGTTCATATTCAACAGTAACTTTAGAACGTTCTCAAGAGAGAACATTCTGAAGTGAACATTCTTAACCAAAATTCCCTCATCTATTTTCATACTTATATAAACTGATTACTCATTATTGAATCATGATTAATATATATTTATAGACTAACTGAGGTAGCTCAATCTGATTTCCAAGTTATTATACTTGAGAAGGTTCAGTCAGAAGATTCCCTAAACATTCTTGCAGGTCAAAATTTAAAAAGGGTAACAATTCAACCCCCTTCTTGTTATCCTTTGGTCCACTTCAGTTGGCATCAGAGCCCGGTCTCCGGGTTGAAGTGCACTTAACAGTGTAAGAGGAAAAAGATCTAGGAAGAAATGATGGCCAATCAAACTACTGGAACCTTCATCCCTGAAGGATCTTCACTGAACAAACCTCCTGCATTTGATGGAAAAGATTACTACTACTGGAAAGAAAGGATGAAACTGTTCCTTGAAATTTAGGAAGGAGATTTATTGGAGATTGTAGAAAATGGTCCATATTTACCAAAATCTACAAATGAGGCAGGAGAAGAAATAAAAAAACCAAAAGTCTCATGGACAAATGAAGAAAAGACCAAGGTGGTATATAATTTCAGAGCAAAGCACTATCTTACATGTGCTCTGAACATAAGTGAGTTTGATAAAATTGCACAATGCGAAACTACAAAAGAAATCTGGGATACACTTCAAGTCTCTCATGAAGGTACTAACCAAGTAAAGGAATCAAAGATCAACATTCTCATACATCAGTATGAATTGTTCAAAATGCAAGAGACTGAATCTATAGAAGAGATGATCAGTAGATTTATTGTAATCATGAATGATCTAAAATCTCTTGGAAAGACCTACTCCAACCAAACTGTTCTGGAAGAAAACAATATCTTGATAAGACAGGGCTAGGATTTAACAGTAATCAAAAGCAAACTCCTACGAAAATAAATTTTAAAAATGTCAAAAGGTCATGGAAATATTGCCCAAACTATAAGATGTATGGACACTTGTCTTTAGACTGTATTTATAAGACAAAAGGGTCAACCATGAATAAGAAGACCCATAAACACAGTAAGAAAATTTTTTGCTACTACTGCAATCTGTATGGCCATACAGACACAGAATGTTACCACCAACACAAAACTTAGAAACATTCTAAGAATGTTCCTAAGTTCAAAAAGGGCAAGAAATTATGTTCTTATTACAACAAACTTGGACATATTGTCTCATAATGTTGGTATAAGAACATAATACCTAGGAGAAAGGTAACTAACCAAGGAGGACCCAATAAAATATGGGTACCTGAGTATGTGTTTGCTGAAAATGCAGGAATGCCTTATAACTGCCAAGAAAAGAATGTTATGGTTCTTTGACAGTGGTTGCTCAAGACACATGACTGGAGATAAGAGTAAGTTCCTTACTCTTAAGAAGGTAGATGGTGAAGCTGTAACCTTTGGTGACAACAGAAAAGCTTAGATGAAAGGGATAGGTAAAGTAGGTAATAAAAACTTCACCAAAATTGAAAATGTTTATTATGTTAAAGGGTTAAAACACAACCTTCTTAGCATTAGTCAATTATGTGACAGTGGCTTTGAAGTAATGTTTCAACCTACAGTCTGTGAAATTAGAGAAAAATCCACAATCAACCTTCTCTTCTCTGGAAAAAGAAATAAAAACCTTTACAGCATTTGCATTGAAGAACTTTCTGATCAAACGTGTTTTGCATCTTTTGAAACTGACAAATGGATTTCGCATAGAAGAGTAGGCCACATGAATATGAAATCTATTTCCAAATTATTGCCAAAAGATCTTGTCAAAGGATTGCCCAAAATCAAATTTGAAAAAGACAAAATTTGTGAAGTATGTGTGCATGGAAAACAAACAAAATCAAGTTTTCATTCTAAGAATGTTGTTTCAACTTCAAAACCACTTGAATTATTGCACATTGATTTGTTTGGTCCCACCAAAACTGCAAGTCTTGGTGGAAAGAGATATGGTTTTGTCATTGTGGATGATTACTCTAGATTCACTTGGGTATTATTCCTAATCCACAAAGATGAGTCATTTGAAGCCTTCAGAAAGTTCTATAAGAAGGTTCAGAATAAAAAAGGTTCTAACATAGTCTCTGTGAGAAGTGACCATGGAGGTGAGTTTGAGAATCACCAATTCCAAACATTCTTTGATGAGAATGGAATCTCTCATAATTTTTCTTGTCCTAGAACTCCTCAACAAAATGGAGTTGTAGAGAGGAAAAATATATCACTGCAAGAAATGGCAAGAACAATGCTAAGTGAATCAGGAATTTAGAACTACTTTTGGGCAGAGGTTGTAAACACCTCTTTCTACATTCCGAATAGAGTTTCAATCAGAAACATTCTGAACAAAACTTGTAACACCCTTTCTCCCAAAAGAGCCTTACAACATAAGTAACCATTTATTTAATAAAAATAGAATATTGTTCATTTTAATTTCAAGAAAATTTACTTTTTGAACTTATGTTTACTTCCCAGATAGTGAGTGAATTTTTTTCTTTTTAAAGATTAAAGAATAGAAATTTTGTCATATAAAGTTTTTCTCAAAAAGGTCAATTTAAAATTTACACCCATTTCTATTCTTACAGAAATAAACTTTATAACTATATAACATTGTGCACAATTACAATAGATTACATTGCCACTCAAGAGTGTTTAATACAGTCATCCAACAAGGACAATATAAACACTCTACCCCAAATGAGCCTAAGCCGGTCGAGTCTCAAATCACCCCTAAAAGACATTCTAGACAAATGTCACTCCAAATGGTAGTCTTTCTTCTTTTTCTCCTCTCCTGGTCATCGCATCTGACTGGTGATACATCTATATGAATCATGTTAAAAAAGACCACAAAACATATAGGCAAGGGTGAAAAATCCTCGTACAAAAGTTATCTCACAACAACAACAATAAAAAGAATAAAGGGAACTCATGCATACCTACATCATAACTCACTATCCTATAGCATGCAGTTCTCTATCACAATAATACATTACCACAAACACATTGAATTTAATTACAGTAATGTATAATTACACACATATAATATCACCACAGAAATATGCTACCACAGTTTATCACACACAACTCATCATCAAAGCAATATATCATCACACATATATATTTAAATGCATGACACTTCTATTTCTCTCTCAACACCAGTGTAATGCTCCATGGAGACTTTTCTCTTCCTCAACAACATTTGAGCGATAGGCCATAGTCAATCCTTAACATACCTGTTCAAGGCTACACACGGTGAAGTCCAAGTAACAGCATTCAGGAAAGCCATGTTTAAGTCATAATTGTTCCTGATTCTATACTGTAAAATTCAAGTAACAGTTCACTCATCTCTATTGACACCATATCATAACAGTTCACTACTCGATCTCGGCTCGTTGGGAGTCACCATACGACCATTGAGACTTTCGAAACCTGGATAATCTCAGTAGGCAATTGTAGCCCAACCGTACCCTATTTTCAACCCCTCTCTGGGTTGTAGCTCACGTCACAACTCTCTCTGGGTATGACCACTTGGCAAAGCCAAGAAAATCTCTTTATGCAAATGGCATGACATATTGCACACAAAGTCAATCACAATCACTTTCACATTGTTTCTCTTGTAATTTATTTCATGCACATTTCTATGTTACCACTTGTAACATTCTCAATCTCTTCTCTATGTTACCTCTTGTAACAATCACACATAACCTTCTCTCTTGGTTATGTAATACTCATCTCTTTGTGATTATTATCAATTAACATATCTCTTCCTCTTTTATTTATATCCTTAATTGATCTTTGTCTTTTAACAAAATAGCACTTCCTAGAGCCAATATTTAAATTCTAAAAATAAATTAACTAAAATACTTGCCAACTTTTAAATTCAAAAATGACATTTTTCCCTTAAAAGGCTTTCTTCAAAAAAAACTGGAAAACCAGATTTTGGTAAAATTCTGGGTTGTTTATTTTCCAGAATCCGGTAAAATTCACACCAGAGGCGTGGACGGCTCTGTCCCCTGTTCTTTCCAAAAACATCCGATTTTCACAGCTTCGAGATTAAACACACCCAGGGCATGACTGAATCTGATTTTCACAAAGTTCAACCAAAATGAATCACTTCTCTACATGGTTAAGACCTAATATATAAAAATGGGCAAAAATTATATTCTTAGACCAATCACAAAGCTTTCCAAATTATAAACCAACACCATAAGTTTCCTACTACTCCATTTACTCCTCAATCTCAAGAGACAATAACTCAACGTCAAGCTATGGATCCAAGCATCTAACAAGACATGGAGCAAGATCATCACATACCAAACATAGAACAAGATCACCACACCTAAACATAAAGCAAGATCATCACACACAAAACATAGGCTCCTCTACCACTAAGGAGAATCCTCATCATGGAAGCAACAAAATCAATCACAAGAAACATAAGGTTCAAGCAAATCCAAGTTCATCTATATTCAATAAAAATATCTATCATACACAAGCATACATATTAACCTATCCACAACCTCACATGGACAAGAAAATCATAGCCAAATATAGCATATGCATCTCAAGCATACAAATAACTTTGTAAGAGAAATTTCCCCTTACCTCTTACTCCTAGCTTGATGAAGGAAAATCGTTGCTTCTTGATCTCTTACTACCCTTTGATCATCACCTCCCAGTCAAGCATAAACATCTCCAAAATACCAAGAGAAAACTTAAGATATAATATTTACAAATCAAACCCTAGACATATGAACCAAAAAGAAGATAATAGGAACTTGGTTCATGAAAATTTTACCTATACCAAACACCTCTGTGGCTTGAAGATTCAAAATCCAAAAGAACAAAATCTATGAAGAGCTTGATGATCTTGATGAAGGCTTGTTTTAAGATGAATCTCTACACTTGAAGCTTGTATAAAAGATCAAGATATATGGTGGTTGATGGTTAAAAGCTCATGAAAATTGAGACAAAGGTGAAAGGAAGAAGATGAAGCTTGAAAGAAAATGAGAGAAAATGAGAGAGTTCTTGATCTTGGAGAGAAAATACAATTGAAGAAATGAATAAGACTTTCTTCCTTTTCTCTTTAGCCTCACGTTTCAGCCCCCTCCCTTTAGGCTTGAATAAGCTTGCCTTAGTTGTTATAATTATCCCTTGGTTTATTAATTAGTTAATTTAATAAATGATCTTTTTTCTATTGGCCAAGAACCATGACTACCCATATGACTCATGAAGGATAATAATTAAACTCCTATCCCCTTGGGTGTGTGTGGGTGGGCCAAAAATCTGATCCAAGAAGGAAGGAATATGCTTGATGCTAACTAGAGTTAGGCTTGGTTAAAAGAAACTAGACTAGGTTAAGTTTTAACCATGATTTGAGTAATTAAATTAAATCAATGGCCAAGATGTATCTCCATTAAATGAAGTCCCAAATCAAGGGTCCATATTAAACAAGGTGGCTGCATGGCTATTTGGTAATTTAAACCAAACTTAAGGGTAAAATCGAAAGGGCAAAATGGTCATTTCTTCACTTTGTAATTAACTATTTAAGCTAAGGGTAAAATGGTCTTTTCCCATAGGTCAAGAAAATTCTACACTCTTCCACAAGAGTGCAGGGCGTCCAAGGCTGGTCAAAGGGCTAAGGTAAATAATTTTTCACTTTTAACCGTGGTAAAAGGTAAATTACGTTAATAAACTGCGGTAACTTTTGCGGTTCAGGGTTAAAATTGTCTAAAAATAACCTATTGAGGTAAAAAGCTTTCATAACCCTTATGATAAGCCAAGACCACGAAAATTAAGTGCCAAAAGGGTCTTGGTACCTAGAAATCAAATTTAGAAGCATTACGGTAATTTTTCGGTTTCACCGTAACACGTAAATTAGGGTTAAACTGCACTATCTCTGAAAAATCCCAGAAAATTCTTAAAAATGGTAAATCTTATAAGAATACTATTGGTGACCCTTACATTTGATTTTGGATCATTTCCTAACCTTCTGATATCCATTTGATTTTCCATTTACCCTGTCCTTAATTCTACAGGGACTAAAACCGCAATTCTTAATATACTTTCTAAAAATCCCCAAAATAATTTCTAAAATTTTGAAATAATGTAAAAACGTTATTTGACTCATAAAAATATTTTTCCCACTTATTTTGACCTCCGATCCTACTCACAGTCCATCCAAGTCATACTACAGGGACCAAAACTGTAATTCTTCTTATCTGTTTATCAGAAAATTCCCAAATAAATTTCTAAAATCCTCAAATATTATAAAATCAATATTGGAAGCCTCAAATCCTTTTTATAACTCCAACTTAGGGTTTCTTCCTCATAACACAGCCATTCCGACAATTAAAACACTACCGCTTTCCGTTTGATTTTCGACGTCGAACTTAAACTATTGATCTCTAAGCTCAAGGGAATCATATCTACGGGATTTAGTTTCCTAAAATATATTTAATTCACATGTATCACATATCCATATATTAAAATATAATAAAGTCAGAAACCTAAAATTACGGACGTTACAAAACTCCATATGAATTGTGGAAAGAGAGAAAACCAAATATCTCCTACTTTCATGTCTTTGGATGTGAATGCTTTGTTCTGAACAACAAAGATAATCTTGGAAAATTTGATTCCAAAACTGATAAGGCTATCTTCTTAGGATATTCTCAGACTTCTAAAACATATATAATCTTTAATTTAAAGAATAATACCTTTGAAGAAAGTATGCATATTATATTCAATGAAACTAACAGCATGTCTGAGAAAAGAAAAGATGCAGATCTTGAGGAAGAACTGGAAAAATTAAAGATTCAAGATGAATCTCATACTCCTGTTCAAATCAAAGAAGATTCAGAAAATCAGAATGTTGAACATTCTCAAGATCAGAATGATGAACGCTCTCCACAACATTCTGAAGTTCAGAACTTACCTAAGAGCTGGAGAATGGTTACTAATCATCCTCAAGAATTCATCATTGGAGAAACCTTAGAGGGAATTAGAACAAAATCATCTTTTAAGAGAGATGAATGTGATATGGCTCTAATCCCAGAAGTTGAACCTAAATCAATTGATGAAGCCATAGACGATGATTCATGGATAAATGCCATGAAAAAAGTGTTGAGCCAATTTGACAAGAATCAAGTATGGACTCTTGTTCCCCCACTAAGGCACCAAGCAGTCATTGGAACCATATGGGTGTTTAGAAACAAGCTTGATGAAAATGGTAAGGTAGTAAGAAATAAAGCAAGGTTAGTGGCCCAAGGATATAACCAGCAAGAAGGTATTGATTATGATGAAACCTTTGCACCTGTAGCTAGATTAGAAGCTATAAGAATTCTTCTTGCATTTGCTGCATATAAAAACATAAAACTTTTTCAAATGGATGTTAAAAGTGTTTTTTTGAATGGATTTATAAATGAAGAAGTTTATGTGCATCAATCTCCTGGTTTTATTGGAAATGATAAACCAAATTATGTTTTCAAACTAACTAAGGCTTTGTATGGTTTGAAGCAAGCTCCCAGAGCTTGGTATGACATATTGAGTAACTTTCTGATCAAAAATGGCTTTTCTCAGAGGAAAAATTGATACTACTTTGTTTAAGAAAGTTCATAAGTGTGACATTCTCATAGTACAAATATATGTTGATGATATAATCTTTGGTGCTACTAATGAGAATGTGTAGTGAATTCTCCAAATTAATGAAAGGCGAATTTGAAATGAGCATGATGGGAGAATTGAGTTTTTTCTTAGGACTTCAAATTAAACAAATGGATAATGGTATCCTTATTCATCAAGAAAAATACACTAAAGACCTTCTCAAGAAGTTCAGAATGGATGAAGCTAAACTTATGGCTACTCCCATGCATCCTTCCTCAGTACTGGATAAAGAAGAAAAAGGTAAATCTGTATCTGAGAAGGAATATAGAGGTATGATTGGTTTTTTACTTTATCTAACTGCTAGCAGACCACATATAGTCTTCTCAGTAGGATTATGTGCTAGATTTCAATCTGCCCCTAAAGAATCTCATGTCACAGCAGTAAAAGAATTTTTAGATACCTTATTGGTACAACTAACTGTGGATTGTGGTATGAGAAGTGCTCAGAATTTGATCTAGTAGGTTATTGTGATGCTGATTATGCTGGTGACAAGATTGATAGAAAGAGGACAAGTGGTGGCTGTCATTTCCTTGGAAGGGCACTAATTACTTGGACTTGTAGAAAACAAAACACCATAGCATTATCCACGACTGAGGCAAAATATGTAGCAGCAGCAAGTTGTTGCTCTCAAATATTATGGATCAAGCATCAATTGGAAGATTATTCTATAAGGTACTCTGATATCCCAATTTATTGTCATAACACAAGTGCCATTAATCTTTCAAAGAATCCTATCCAACATTCTAGATCAAAGCACATTGATATCAAGCATCATTTTATTAGAGATCATGTTCAGAAAGGTGACATTGAATTGAAATTTGTTGAAACCAAGTTTCAAATTGCTCAAAGCCATTATTGGAAGAAAGGTTTAATTTCATAAAAAATCTTCTTCATAAGCATATGATTGATAACTGATTGTTTGAATTATTCTTGATCATATGAATTGTATGAATACGATGGTTAGAAGGTTTATGAACTGATAGTGGGATAAATGAGTCTTAGAATATCCAATAAATTAGGAAAGTATAAGTAAGAATGTTTGCTAAGAATGTTCTCTGAGAATGTTGGCTGAGAATGTTCTCTAAGAACGTTGGCTGAGAACGTTGATACCTAAGTTTCTCAGTCAAACACTCTGACTCTCCCAATGGTCATTTTTCTCTTTCCTGCAGTAAATAATAACTGCTCTCAACGGACTCCTCAACGACTAGAAACGGCTAGTTGTTGGGTGAAAACACGTTTCATTTCATCTTCTATATAAAGAATGGTGAATCAAAAAATGGGACCACTAAAATCATCTCAAATCACCCACTCTCAAGAACACTCTTGAACATTCTGAGAAGTCTCTCAAACTCTCAAAAAACTCTGAACCAATCTTCTCGCTCTCTCACGCTCAATCTCTAGAATGGCTAGAACCAAACACTTGGGTGTCAAGGGCGGTGGTGAGCCTTGTACTCAAGAATCATCTTCTCAATCTGAAGAACCCTCTCACGTGCCTCCTCCTTCGTCTCCTCATGAGAAAACCCCACAAGCAACCCTCGTTTCATCTCCTCCTTCTATTGTCAAAGGGAAGCGAACAAAAAGGCCTGCTCCTTCATCCAGACGCTCTACAAGAATAATGCCTGGAGTCTCGCAACCAGTGGTTGTAGGAGAAACCATTGAGATCAATGCTTCTAACTCAGAAGAAACTGTTTCTGCAACTCCTTCTAGGAAAGAAAAAGGTGTGTCAATGTCTTCACCAAGCGAAAAGAAGAGAAAAGGAGAAGTACTTGTCGTCAGCAAGGTGAAAATTGAAGCAAAGAAGCCAAAGAAGGAAGAGAAGGGTAAGGACTTGATGATGTCCAGAACCATAGTTCCTGGAAGGATGTATGAATTGAAAGAAGTCAAGGACAAAGGGTATGACATTCTGTCATACTTAAAGAATTTGAAATGACACAGATTCTTAAGGATTGATGAATCAGTCTATCCAAACTTGGTGAGAAGCATTTACTCAACTTCAAGCGTGAATGAAGGACTGGGATGTCTCATTGGCATAGTCAAGGCCAAGAGAATAGTCCTCAATGAAGAGAATCTGGGCAAAGCACTTGGACTGAAGTGCTATGGAGAGAAGTTGTATGATGAAGACTGGTACTCTAAAGTGGGAGTTACTAAGGAAGAAGTCATCAATATGTTCCTGGATGAGGAACATTATGAGATAAAGTCTAAGACCTTAACCTCCTTTGGAAGGCTGGCACACAACATGTGCATCCACTCCATCCTACCCAGAGCAGGCACATTCCAATCAGTAAGTAATTTGGACTTAATGATTCTTTATCATCTTCAAAAGGGTATGCCTCTCAGTCTGCCCCACTTGATCCTCAAACACATGATGGCTGCTGTATCTCCATCAAAGCCAACTGGTTGTCTGCCATATGGAATGGCCTTCACCAATATATTTAAGCATTTTGAAGTCTCACTGGAGGGAGAAAATGTTGTGAATGAGAAGAGTTTCTTCGTGGTGAAGAATCTGAACCAGATGAAGTTGAAGGACTCCTTTCCTCTTGTAGTAAAGGAATCAGAGAAGGTTCAACAGGAGAAACCTTCTGAGGTTGCAACTATGGGAGTGAAGAGCAAAGAAGGCCCTTCAAAGAAGAGGAAAGGATGAGAGGGAGAAATAGAAGAAGAAGAAGAGAGAATGAAGAAGGAGAAAAAGGAGAAGAAGAAGAAAAAGAAGAAGACGCCAGAAGTAGAGCCCCAACTTTCTGTGACAGAAAAGAAACCTTCTGAAGAGGAGAAGGAAGAAGCAGAAGTGCTTGAGGCATTTGTGAAATTGGCTCAAGAAGAGTCAATTGAGAAGGAACAAGAAGAAAAGGTTTAACACCCTTTCTCCAAAAAGGATATTACACCATAGTAACCAAAAGATTAGTATTTACTTAGAAAATATTTAGGTGAAAGTTGGTAATCCTTCTTCCAAAATGCGGGTAAAATTTTTTTCTCTTTTAAAGAAGATAAGAAGGATGGGGAATTTGTTCCCTTGATTCTTTTTTAAAGATTTTCGAAATGCAAAGTAAGACCATCACATTTGAAAAAAGTACTCCATCTCTCATATATATATATCATGATTGTAACACCCTGAGGCCGACGAGGGCGGGAGTGATCGCTGGTGCAGAGAGGCACGAACAAAGAGCGGCTCTTGGCAGACTTCTAGGCGAAGGGGTACATGAATGAACCGAAATCATACCCGAATGAGAGGAATTCCAAGACTGTGCAGGTATGGGACTATACAGTTGAGGAAAGCTTAATAGAATTGATTCGTACTACTCATACCAACAAGATGCATCTTCTTTTCGGTAGCCTATCACTTAAGAACTCCACAGTTAATCATGCTTGACTTGGAGCAATTTCGTGATGGGTGACCTTCTGGGAAGTTTCCCGGGAAGCATGTGAGTGAGGACAAAGCGTGCTGAAAAGACTCGTGTTAGTGTGTGGGGACAGTCGTCAATCCGAAAGGCAGCCGGGATGTTACAATGATGTTTTACAAAAGAGTTTGTTTCAAGACAAACTATGATTTTGGATACTGCAAAAGAAAAAGAAGTTAAAACTACTCTAAACCAAAAATACAAAAGTGGTAAAATAAAAAGATACTCTACTATGTACAGTCGAGCCATGATCCCATCATCTACCCAGAAAGGATCTACTACTCCAAACTCTATCTCAGATATGTTTATGGGCAAGACCAAGTGGATCCTCCTAAACCTGGCAAACTAGACTCAAGGTTCCGGACCTGAGTTACCAGAATCCAATCAAAACCAAATTTGGATAGATTCGGCCTAGGAGGGGTTCATAGGTGAGGTCAAAGGTAGCCCAAGAGTTGATGGACTCTCCAGTTATCTCATCCTCTTCATCATCAGAAAGGGATTTGGATAGCCATATAATATCCTCCTCCTCTAAGTGATGAGAACCAGGGGTGTACATAGGTGGGTCTGCTATTCCTAAAGGTGAAGCTGGGGAGTACCCTATAGAACCCTCGGTTCCTGCAGGTGCTGTCGCTGAAGTGTCTTCTGAAGTTCCGTCTTTGCCCGTGTCTGAGGGCTTGCTCCTTGGTTGTGGGGATACCTGATCTGATCCGTCACCACCATGTCCTGATGGATGTGAACTGCCACCGCCGCTATCTCCATCATCATCACTGTCGAAGAACATGTCTTCTATACCACGACCCGTACAAGCTAATTGACATAATGGTAACTTAACATCGAGAATTATCTGTTCTTGGATGGGAATTGGATTTTGTTGTGCTCCATTGTCTACTGTCTCTACTCTGCCCACAAATCTACCCCACTGTGTATGAGGGTTTATGTTCGACCACACACAACCTCCACCTTGGGGTTCTACGCTAAGGTGACAGACATTCCCTAGTCCTGTGTCAGGATGGGTCATCTACTCAGTCATGCATCACACAACATAAAAGTAGGCAAGGGTGAAACTCTAAACAATGTAATAAGAGTAGTACAAGTGCACTAAAACACAGATCACACAACACCCAATTCATATGTCAAGAACATATAAATATCAAAGACAATCAAGTCACTCAAGACAGTATAGCAGAGTAGCAAATTAATCAAAACATGTAGCCAGATCTCAGTAAAACAAGTCTTACCTTATATTTGTAAACCTTTTTTTTTTATATCAAAAACGGAATACTAAGGCATCACAATAGAGAAGGACATCCCAACTATGTTGGCACCTCCGACTCTATCCATCATTTGCAGCATACCGTCAATTTATTAATAAAGGAGAAAAAGATAACAAAAGACATGGGGGGACCAAACCAAAACCCATGTGGGAAAACAGAAACAAAAAGTGTGCCCCGTTAAAACCTATCCCAACCAAAAACCTACCTAATAGGTAAAAAAACCGAGAAGGAAAAAGAGTACACACCATCTTAAACCCGTACAAAGGCAAGCCGCATGGGGGGACCAAACCAAAACCCATGGGAGAACAATTAAGTACGAAACCTAAAGAAGGGGAGACTAAGCCTGTTCCGGAAAAAATCTTTTGCAATAAAATGAGGCGGCAAGTCCCATCAAGAGAATTTGTGACTATGAATGCCGTAGGATGCCAGTTTATCTGCACAAGGGTTGCCCTCTCTATAAATGTGAGACACGTGAAATAACATCTTCTTAGTGAGGTTAATACAGTTCCACCACCTATTTTTATATTTCCATGGGACAAGGCCAAGGTCCTTAAAAGAGTGCACAACTAAGAGAGAGTCACATTCCAGCCAAAGCGAATGCCAACCCCTTTGGTATGCAATCTCAATAGACCTCATGGCGGCAACAATTTCAGCATGAAAAGACGTCTCAATGCCAATGTACTCGGCCATGCAGCCTAGAATGGCACCACTAGAATCACGGAAGAGAGCACCGCAGGAAGCCTCCCCAGGATTCCCACGAGAGGCACTATCAGAGTTGCACTTGACCCAACCACAAGGAGATTTGAGCCAGTCAACTTGGATGATGGAGGGGGCCTTGGTGGCGTGACAATCAATAGAGAAGGATTTCATAATGGAAAACTCTTGGATGGAGTTGGAGCCACAGCCCATAGAAGAATTACCTGTGAGTGAAACTGCTACCTTCACCATCTGAATAGCTCTGTGCAAAGGGACACAAACATTTTGAAAATAAAGTTGGTAGCGAGCAAACCAAGTCACCCAAAGAACATGGGATACCACAAAAAGAACCAAGTCCTGAACTTGAGAGCTCCAACCTTTGTTGCACAGCTTTAACACGGAGGATACCGATGAATAATCAATCGCACAATTCAGGGTGTGTCCCAGTCAATCCCAGAGTTTGGATGCAAACTTGCATTCAAAGAAAAGATGATTGGTGGACTCATCTGCTTTCCAGCAAAGGCAACAAATAGAAACAATCACCGCACCCCGCTTCCTGAGTTGCTCATCCGTGGGGACCTTGTTATGCAGCAGACGCCAGACCAGAAAAGATCTAGAGGGGGGAATAGTAGCAGACCAGATCTTCTTCCCCCAATGAACGCTTTTACCTCCGCGACTAACCTTAAAATATGCCTCTTTAAAACTCAAGCGGCCTTTGTCATTATCCTTCCAAAAAATTTGATCCTCGCTAGTGGTTTCACAAAGAGTGACTTGCTGCATGTCCAAGGCTATAGGAGTAAATCTAGTAGCAAAGCGAGTTGGGATTTGCCAACCCCCATTATTAATGAAATCTACCACTGTCACCTTTAACCGAGAACGAGCTACTAGGGGAATGTTAAGCCTATCCGGCAAAGGCTCCCCGAGCCAGTTATCAAGCCAGAAGTTAACCTGCTTGCCATCACCAATGCACCAAAGGCTCCCCTCCAGCGATGTTTGAAGAAAAGATCTAACCCCTGGCCAGATTGAAGACTTTACGTAGTAAGAAACAGGCTTGTTAAAACAGACAAACCTCGCCTTAAGAAGAGAGGCCCACTGTTGGTAAACCTGCAAAACAACGCATTCATAAAATATATCCTCACGTCAAAGTATATTTATGTATGCCAATTTAATATCTCTCAAATCACACCGGTGTAATGCTCCAAGGAGACTTTGCCAACCTAAACTCCGATGAGCGACCGGCTGCAGTAAACTTAACAGAATAATCAGGGAATCCCACTTAGACCCCTGAGAATACTTTAGAAATACCGCATTTAAAACTTAATACCAAATCATAAATAGAACTGCCAGTCAGATTTATCCAAGTCGGGTATTCGATTTGTCTCGGCTCGAGGATAGTCACCGACACGACAATTGATACTTTCGAAACTTGGATAATCCCAGTAGACAATTATAGTCCAACATAACTTATTTTCAACCCTGTCTCGTAGGTTGTATGCTCAAAACGTCTTTATGCAAATGATCGTCTAAATTTGTGCACAACTTTCTTTTAATTTCTCTTTGTAAATCTTCCTCTGTTTTACTGCCACTTTTCTCAAAAATCTCTGAATCTCATCAAAACTTTTTATATGAAACAAGCCCATTACTTTATAAAAATATTTATTAGTTATATGAACAGATAACTGTTAAAAATCACTTTATATTTCCTTTTCACTTCATCTCATAAAAACCTTTTGCTGTATACTCTTGTCCTCGTTATTCTTTTTACTGATCGTTATTCTTTTTACTGATCGTTACGGATTAAATTATCGACTCGGCTTTGATAATTCATTTTATGATTGATTACACCGCGGCAGAGCCGAACTGAGGAAATCAACCCGTCAAAGTGATTCGGTATATCAACTAAAAGTTCTTAACTTGTTTTAAGCAGACCAAAACGAGGCAAAACCACCTAGGATTGGTTAAGAGAGAAGAGATCAACAGTAATTTAAACCCAAGTATACTTTTTATTTGGTGAATGATTTATACCGGCTTCATTAAGTTTGAAGATGAAACGATTACACGGCGGCAGAGCCGACTGTGGTAATCAGTGCCCGATTTTGAAAATAAGTCGATATAGACTAAGTGAACGAAATCAACTGTTTATTTACGGAAACACTTAAGCACCAATTATCTTCCAGGAAAAAAGCTCGTTGAAAGCCTACCTCACTAATTTCTACTGTCGTAGACATTGGAAATTAAACTGAGTTAATTATATATATATACAGATTGGATACCCACTCAATATTTCCCACTGATAATATAACAGTAGAATTCACCGAGAATCCATTACTGTTTATATTATATCTGATAGATGCTATAACAGTAGAATTCACCGAGAACCCATTATCGTTATACTCTTTTTATCCAATTCAATCTATTTATATATACGCTTATTAAGAAATCACTTCTTGCTTAATTTATCTTAGTCACGTATATACCGAGTCCCTAGGTTAAGAATTCCCCAAACAGCGTATCAGTACAGTTCCCAGGAAAGAGAGATGGACTTAAAAAGCCCTTTCAAAGATCTCTGTCTTTCCTAGACAGACCCATACTGATAAACTATTTATCTTAACCATCACCTTGTATATCAATGATAGATAATTATAACGGTATGTTTACAAAAGCTCAAAATTAATTTTGCCATCACCACCTTACTTCCACGAAATTTTAATGAAATTTGGGCATTATAACACCACAATTAATAAATAGCACAAAACAATTAAATTAAAGCCATAAAATAATTATAAAGCACAAATAAATAAATCAAGGCTATAACACACAAGTCAATCACAATCAAGAATCAAACTCATGCTTCTCAAATTAATTTGCAAGAGGTTCCCCTTACCTTTGCCACAAAATATTGGAAGAACAAGGCTTGAAGAACCAAGAACACCTAACAAGAAACTAAGAACTTCAAGGAGAAAAAGAGAGTGATTTTTGGCTTGTCAACACAAGGCTTTTGGTGTAGGAAATTTTATGAAGCAAAGATGAGTATTTATAGGGGGAGGCGGTGGCCAAGTGAGGAGGAAGAAGGGACTAAAAATTTGTGTTGTCATCTTACTTTATTAGCCATATGTCATAAATCCTTTTTAATTAAATTCGTCATTTTTCTAATTGGTTTAAGCTTATGACTAGGCTTATGACTCATGAGGAAAAAGCACATCCAAGGGCTAAAAATGAAGGTGGATGTCGACCAAACAGGGGGGAAGGAGAGCCATTGGATAGCTTGGTTAAAAACTTTAGGTTTTGGTAGTTTAAAGTGAAAATCAAGGGTAAAATAGTCTTTTCATTAATAAAAAATTCTCAAAATTAATTTAAAGTGTAAGAACCTATAAGGAATCTCAAAAATGGCATGTAATAGCTTCATGGAAGAGTTTCTAGATTTTTATGGTAAGGGTATGCTTTGCGGTTTGCATAAACAAAGGAAAACGGATACGCCATAAGTGCAAAACGGATATTTTTCAGAAAATTTCCAAAAATCACAAATTTAATTTAAACACTAATGATCTCTTTTGAAAAATGATTTTGAGCATTTCTTGATCACTAAAAATCCATTTTTGCTTCAAAAACCCTCGTTTCTCGTATTTATAGGGACCGAAAAAGTAACTTTTGAAAAAAATTCAAAATTAATTCCAAAAATCCTAAAAATGTGAAAACATGATTCAACTTCTAAAAGTCTCTTTCTGACCTCAACTCGGTCTCCGAATCAGTTCTTTGTTTCTGGCTGTCACAAATATTAAAAGAAACAACTTTTGTGAAGGAAGATAATTTTCTGGGTTGGTTTGATATACTTTTCTATTTAAAATCTTATCCGTCAGTTACGGTAAATACAGTTGTCTAAAAAAAACCAAACGTCAAAGGAAAAATGTATGTTTCAATGAAATAATTTGATAAGTATTTTAAAACCTTAATTATAACACCAACATAATTTACTTAACACTTAGATCACACAATTTCATATAAAACAGATAATAGACGAAAAATAGAAAACAAAAGTCTATATAAGACTTTAACTATCTTACCGTTTTAAACTATAATACCAAACAAAACTTATTTTTTCTATACTATCTAAAGTATATTAGATCCTAGAGTCTCTATCTTAACTATTTCTCCATCTCCGGTATTTATCCATTTCTTAACTAACAGATTCTGTAGTTTCTCTTAGAGGGAAAAAACTGTAATCTCCTTTAGATCTTTCTCTAAAATTCCAAACTTAATTTCTAAAACCTTTATGGAACATCAAGTTACTATTTTATATCCTCAAATGCCTTTTGGGAATCAAATCTGAATTTTCCATATTCATTATCAACTTATTCTGATAGTCAAGAATGTCCGTAAAGTACCGTTTGACTTTTACATCATCTCTAAACCATTACACTTTATCTGAAAATCTTAAGGATGATTCTAATCCTCTAAAATTAATACTCTGTCTTTGTAGAGTGAAATTTTAGGATGTTACAAAAGGAACCTGAGGAGGAACCTCTCGAGGAAATGGCTGATGAGCCATTGCTGGACTCTGCACAAGAAGAATCTGGGAAGGCTGAGTCTCAAGAAGATGAACTTGAGAAGGTTCAAGAGATACAGGAACCTGAACCTTCTGAAGAGGTTCAAGACAAGGAAATAGAAGAAACTGAACCTTCAGAAGAGGTCCAAGAAGAGGAGGTGCAGGAAACCGAACAAGAGGTTCAAGAAAAGGATGTAGAAGAACTTGAAGCTATGCTTCAAGAGGATCAAGAGAAAAGAAAGGAGGAAGAAGTCAGGGATGAACCCTGGATCTCAAAATCTTCTGAGAAGGATGCTTCATCTGAGAAGCCTGAGGAGACTAAGAAGGTTGAGTAGGAACATTCTCAGATGGTGGATCCCATCACCACTCAGACTGCTGGCATTCTGGCTGAGCTGAGGATCTATGAAGACGAAGAATTTTCTGAAGAAGAGGAGGAAGTGCCTAAGGAAGTTGAAACACAAAATGCAACAGAAGAAGTTGCTGCCCAGAAGGATGACAAGGGCAAAGGAATCCTGGAAGAGGATATCCCCACTTCACCAGTGGTAGGGGGAAGTAACTTTGATTCTGAAATGATCAAGCAATTCATATCCTCTCCTCAAATCTTTGATCTTTCTGCTCCTACTCCATTCTCCCCTGGACCTTCTCATGGAGTTGGTGAGTTGCCTCCAGATCCCCCCACATTATTTGCTTCACTTGGGGAATCCACTTTTCATGCAAATGGAAGAAACACAGAAGGGTACACCTTTTGAGAAGGTAGACAAAGAGAAAGCTGCAACTGAACCTGTCAAGGCGGCATCTCCTGAAGAGCAGTCTACTTAGATTAGACTTGCTGCTCTGGAGAAAGATGTCAAGAAAATGAGAGTCAACCAGAAGTTACTTTTCACTGGTATGACTAATCTGCAGAAAACCCTCAATTATTTCATATCTGAGTGGATTTCTGATCATTCTTCTGCTCCTCATCAACCTCCTCCTACATTCGAACCAACCATGCCTACATCCTCCACGTCCTCTGGAGATTCATCACCCTCCAAATAGGCTTCCTAGGGATCTTTTCCCTCTCTTTTTGATTGTTGACAAAAGGGGGAGAAGAAAAGAATAGAATTTAGAAGACATTCTTGGGGCTGGGCTTAGATTAAAATGAATAGGCCAAAATGTTGTGAATGTGTGTCTTTAAATTTGTTGTACATGAATATGCTGACTATTGTACAAATACATTCAATATTTTGAATGAATGAAACTGGAAGTCTATTGGATGAATTATCATTGACTAAGCAATGAATTGAAATTCTGATATGAATATTCTGCGTATGAACATTCTTATGATTCAAAACATTCTCAGAATGCATGAATATTCTCTGATTAACTTAGTCAAAATTTTATCACTTCATACTCTGAAAACAATTGAAAATGATATGCATATATTCAGGGGGAGTATGTGATAAATTATTATGATAACATTCATAAACACTTAAATTCCGTTCTGGGTTTGTCATCATCAAAAAGGGGGAGAATGTTGACTCCAAAACCTTGGGAAAATGGTTTTAATGGCAACAAACCTTCTGACCTTAATTTAAGCATTTAAGAATGTTAAAAGAACTAATGGTGTGCTTGAGAATGTTTAATAAGAACAAGTTTAATGAGAAGTGCCTGTAAGAATGTTCAAGAAAGAACAAATCCGAATGATCAAATGAATGATCAACATTCTCAGAAGATTCAAGTACACCAACATGAACATTCTCAAGAACAAAGACAAGACGTCCAAGAATCAAGATAATGATTCATTATAATATGGATAGTTAGTAATCTAAGTAAGAGATAATAGAGTCAGAATTCACAAGTATCTCAAGATCAAAAGACTACTCAGTGTCAAAGAATGTTCAAATACAAAAGACCTATTAAACCTTCTCTGGAGACAGAATGACACATTCATCAGAAGGTTCCAAAGAAAGGTCAAAAGAAAGAAAGTACCACCACATCTAAGGTACAAATGTTCTCACACAGAAGCTTGAGGAATATTAGAAGAAAGAACACATCCGATATCAAAGGAGATCATCAGAAGAATGAACATCAGAATGTTCAACAGAAGAATGAACATCAGAATGTTCATTAGAAGGATGGACATCAGAATGTTCATCAGAAGGTTGGACATCAGAATGTTCATAAGAACATTCTGATGAACCAGTACCAGAAGTGAGTTGTCACTATCAACTTTTGGTAAAAACAAGGGTTCGTCCAGCTGTACAAACAGAGGCCTTTTGCTATGTGTCTAACGGCTAGTTTCATCATGGAACTTCATTAAAAGCAAAGGCAAACACGACTGGACAACTTGGAATAGCTTACTGCAAAATCACAAAGTCTGAACCAAGATCAATCTTCCCATCAAGTATGTACTTGAAACACTCACTCCTCGAAATATATTCATGTATCTGTTAGAGAGTGAATACAATTTTCATTTGTTTGTTTATGAATGATTTGTAAGTTGTAAGATAGTGACACAACCTATATTTTTAAATTTGTAAAGGTTGTTCTTTTACTACATAGTGATTGAGCTCTAGTGTGTGTGAAAGAAAGACGTAAAGTCTGGAGAGGCTAAGTAACGAAAGAATACTCAGTGTTTGTGCCTGAAGAGGCAAGAGGAAAAGAATACTTGTAAAGGCCCGAAGAGGCTATGTGAAGAATACTTGTACTGGTGGTTAAACTAGTGGAAAATCTCACAGGGAGTGGGGACTGACGTGGCCCAAGAGTTAAGGGTGAACAGGATAAAATCGTTTGTGTGGTATTCTCTATCCCTCTCCTTTATATTTGTGCTAAGTATTCTGTTTAAAGCTGTTTCACACACTCACCCAGAGATTGAGAACTTATGCTGTTTAAAAAGAATAACCTCACCTTCTAAGAAAGTTATCTGAGAAAGTTCAACAACCTAAGAAGGTTGAAGAACATCAGAAGGTTCATATTCAAAGTAACTTTAGAACGTTCGCAAGAGTGAACATTCTTAACCAAAATTCCCTCATCTATTTTCATAGTTATATAAACTAATTACTCATTATTGAATCATGATTAATATCTGTTTATAGACTAACTGAGGTAGATCAATCTGATTTCCAAGTTATTATACTTGAGAAGGTTCAGTCATAAGGTTCCCTAAACATTCTTGCAAGCCAAAATTTCGAAAGGGTAACAATTCAACCCCCCTTCTTGTTATCCTTTGGTCCACTTCATTCAATGCCTTGAAGTATCCAGATGAAGGTGTAGAAGAATGCTCTTTTGTGAGGACCATAGACTCATTGGTTCACAAGCAATTTTTGAAGGAGCATGATGTTCTTGAAAATGAGTTAATTCAGCTTGATGAAGAAGAGTAGATGAAGGAGGAAATCGTTGATGTAATGAAAGAGAGGCCAGCCACTCCAAAGTGGGCAAGAAGATATGAATCTCTTGAGCTTAATGAAGAGAACTTCAAGGTTAATGTGCCATCTATGGAGAAGCCCCCTGTTCTTGAGTTGAAGCAACTATCATCTCAAATATGTGTACTTGGGTGACAATGAGACACTTCTAGTAATTATCTCTTCTTTCATGACTCCTTCACAAGAGGAGAACCTCATTGATGCTTTGAAGAAGCATAAAAAGGCTATAAGTGGGCAAATGGCTGATATAAAAGGTATAAGTCCTACAATTTGCATGCATCGCATTTTGTTGGAGGACAACTCAAAGAACAACATTGAGAGCTAAAGGAGACTGAATCCAATCATGAAAGAGGTAGTTAAAAAGGAGATTATCAAATGGTTGGATGCTGGAATTATTTACCCATTTCAGATAGTGTTTGGGTGAGCCCGGTTCAATGTGTGCCCAAGAAAGGAGATGTCACTGTGGTGAAAAATTTTAAAAAAAGAGCTTATTTCAACAAGAACTGTCACGAGTTGGATAATTTCCATGGATTATAGGAAATTGAACAAGGCCACAAGGAAGGATCATTTTCCATTGCCATTTATTGACCAAATGCTTGACAGGTTTTCGGGAAAGGATTTTTATTGTTTTCTTGATGGGTATTCAGGCTACAATCAGATTGCCATAGCTCCAGAGGACCAAGAAAAGACTACTTTCACCTGCCCGTATGGTACATTTGCATTTAGGAGGATGCCTTTTGGTTTATGTAATGCTCCTGCCAGTTTCCAACGCTGTATGATGGCCATTTTCTCTAATTTTATTGAGAAATCCATGGAGATCTTTATGGATGACTTCTCAGTTTTTGGAGAATCATTTCAGAATTGTCTCTGCAATTTGGAGCATGTTTTGAGGAGATGTGAAGAGAACAACTTAGTGCTGAATTAGGACAAATTTCACTTTATGGTACAAGAGGGTATCGTTTTGGGGGCATAGAGTGTCTAAAAAGGGGATAGAGGTTGACAAGGCCAAGGTTGAGGTAATTGAAAATTTGCCACCACCAACATCTGTTAAAGCGATCAAAAGTTTCTTGGGGCAAGCTGCTTTTTATCGTAGGTTCATCAAAGACTTTTCGAAAATTTCTAAACCTCTAGGTCAGATACTGCAACATGATAGAGCATTTGATTTTGATGAAGAGTGCAGCAAAGCTTTTGAAACTTTGAAGAAAGCTCTCATCTCAGCTCCAATTATTGTGGCACCTAATTGGGAGAAACCTTTTGAATTAATGTACAATGTCAGCGATTATGCCATTAGTGCAATACTTGGGCAAAGGTATGACAAAGTCTTCCACTCCATTTACTACGCAAGTAAGACCTTGGTGGATGCTCAGTTGAACTATACAACTACTGAGAAAGAATTGTTAGCTGTTGTCTTCACCTTTGATAAATTCAGATCTTACCTGGTGGGAGCTGTAACACTCTGTTTTTATATATATAGTTTATTTATTTTTTTTAATCTGTTTTAAATTAATTAAAATTATTTAATTAATGATTTTGGGATTTTTAGAAATTTTTCTGGAAATTTTTCAGAAAAACTTTATTTTACCCGCGTTTGGTGCTTTACGGGTAAACCGGGCGCAACCAGGACATGAAAAATAGTCCAAAAATTTAGTTTTGGGTTTCTAAATTTTTCTATGACATTCAAATCATAAAATTTATTCCACATGATTTTACTCATTTTAGAAAAATATTTATCTAAAAAGGGGGGTTCGAAAACTACGCGTTTTTACCGCTTCGAACTACCGATTAAACCCTAACTTGATGGGACTTAATCCCACCATTTTTCTGGTCAGATCTGGGCGTATGAGGGGCTGATCCAAGTCTAAAAATTCTTTCAAAAGTCAAATGGTCAATTAGGGGTCAAATTTTGAATTTTCCCAAAATTAGGTGAGAGAGGTATGGCTCCCAACCACCAAAGCATGCAAGCCCATACCTCCCCCATGCCCTTCTTGCTTCAGCCGAAATCTACTACGCAAGGGAAGGAAAGAGAAATTCATTTGCTTCATACACTTCATCTTCTCCAAGTTCCATTTTCCATTTTCTCTCCATTCCCAGGCTCTTTCATACACCAAAAAGACCAAGTTCCATTGAGATTTTCCATACCCAAGCTTCACAAAAAAGGTTTGGATCATCATTCTAATCCATAAACTTCTTTCATTTTTTCATTTCCACCACTTTCATGTTTTCATGAAAGCTTGAGTTCTTCATTTCACTAAAAATAAGCTTTTCCTTTGTTTAGGTTCACTCCATTGGAACCTACAAGCTTGGAAACTACCTTGGATCTATTTTCTTTCAAGATCTGAGTAAGTATTCATCTTCTCAAATTTCTACTCTTTAGAGTTTCTTGGTTTTCATAAAACTCATATTTCTATGGTTGTATTTTGGTGTATTTTGAAAAGGGTAAATTTTTCTAAGTGTGGGAACATCAAGGTGTTGAGTAGACCACTTGGTGTTGGTGTGGTGTGAAGGAGGTGATTTTGGAGTTAGCCCATTTTCAAGTCTTCAAGAGGTAAGGGGATTTTTCTCAATAAGTTGGGAGGGTTGTGTATGTGTGTGATTATGTGATTTTGTTCTTGATGATGAACTCAAAGACTTGAGTTTTCATATTGGGTGTTTGAATGAGGAATCATTCTTTAGTAATATGTATTTTTACATGTATATGTATATCAGCAAAAATATGATTTTTGGTTGAGGCATGATAATTTTTATGAGCCTATGTGTTGGAAAAAAATCATATGTATGCTTTGGGGTGATTTCGGATGTCCAAGTGTGTGCTTGATGAAGTATGATTTAATGTCATATTCATGATGTATGTTGATTTATGGCTTGATTGTGTTATTGCCTAATTGATGTATATTGATTAATGTGTATTTCATATACTTTGATTGGGATTGGATTGATGAGATTTGATTAAGCGTGGGAAGAGAGTTTAAAAACTTTAATGAAAAAGTTTTACAAATGAAAACAAAGAAATTAATGAGGATTCAAGATAACACTTAATTGGATAATTTCAAGAATACAAAATTATGTAATTCTGAGCACTTTGGGCCAAAAATATAATGTTATAAAAGTTCGGGGGTAGAAAACGTGAAGACTGGAGGCAGAAACTGGACGCAGAAACTGGACGCAGATATTGGACACAGAAACTGGACGCAGAGACTGGACGCAGACTGGACGAAGAAACTGGACGCAGAAATTGGATGCAGGAACTGGACGCAGGGAATGGACGCAGACTGGACGCAGGAATTGGACGTTTTGGGGTCAAAATAAAATTTTAACAAGTTATGTGGTTTTTAATAATTAATAAGAAGTGAGAAGGAAAAATAATAAGAATTAGAGAGTTAAAGTTAAAGAAAACTTAAGAATTCAAAGAGGAATTTCTTCTAAAAACTCATGGTGTTAAATGACAATAATATTATACAGTATTGGAAGAGAACCAATACGTGGCGAGGATAAAAGTCTTAAGGACAATAATATTACACGGTATTGGAAGAGAACCAATACGTGGCGAAGATAAAAGTCTTAAGGACAATAATATTACACGGTGTTAGATGAAAGCTAACACGTGGCGATGAAAAACCCGAAGACGAGGGACCAAATTGATTGTGGTTGCAAATATACTGTCATATGCATTTGAGATATTGGCTTTTGCCAGGCTAGCATTTATTGCTATGATGAGAGCACACAATCCTATGCGGGGATTGTAAATAAGTATGGTCTGACTATAAGTCTTTGAGGGCATCCAGGTTACGAAATTCTCAATGGTCTTGCGGTGAATCCCCTTGTGCCGAGAAGAGTAGTGTACCCGGCTTGGATGATCCTGACCGGCTGCCTTATTTGAGATGGGGTGTACGACGTAGCACAATGGGTCTGTACCGAATAAATGACAAACGATGGCCAAGAGTGAAGGTCAGTTTGCATTAATGATAGGTATACGATTCCGCCACATTGCTCTACTTAGTTGAGGAAGAGAAGTCTCCATGGAGCAGTGCACCGGTGTATGAAAAGAGATATTGAAGTGACATGCATTATGCTAGAATGTTATTTGTGTGCTTGACTGTGTGTTCACTTTGATGATTTGTCTCTTGTTGATGATTGAATAGCTTAGCTAAAAGATTTGCGAAAGAGTAGCTCTATATAAATATATTCTTGGAATGTATTACATAGTATTTTATTTTTCATATGCAACCTTTCAGTGGATTTCAACTTGTGAAAAGGAAATTCACCCTTGCATATTTTCCTGTATCTGTATGTACGTTACGCGTAGATGAGGCCTCTGGTAGCCCGCGTGAGGGAGAGTTTCCGGCCCCTTGAGGCCGACTCTGAGGGAGGGGGATGGACTTACGATCCCATCTCCCAATGGGCCACTGTGTGTGGACACGTGGTCAGGACTAGATGAGGGGTGCTGGGCCCCGAAGAGGTTCTAGAGCGCGACATGGTTCTGGACGCTTACATTCCACTCGAGAGGATGCGCAGCTGGCTGGCAGCCGCACCCGAGGCACCCGTGGAGCAGCCGAGGCGAGAGACTAAGGCGGAGGAGAGACCTTTACCCTCACGGGCAACCGGATCAGCTCGGGAGTATCGTCGCATGTTTCGCCGCACGCGACTCACTCCGAGGAAGAGCACCTTGCCGCGAGATCGTCTACTGAGGATGGCTCCATCAGTGACACCAGCTTCACCACCAGCGATAGGGAGACCTACGTTTTTCGTTCCTTACGTTCCACCGTATGGCCGTTTCGTACGCTGCTCTTCTGACACTTTTGCCGGACCGTCGGGACACGCAGAGAGGGGGAAGAGGAAGGTTCGAGATGAGCCAGAGCGGGTACTCATTGAGATATCTGAGGAGGAGGAGGACCCAGAGGAGGATCCCGAGGAGGACCCCGAGGAGACGTCATCGTCTTAGGTCGTAGTGGTAGGGGTGTCTAGTGCTAGGTTGTGGGATGTCTGTTAGCGACCAGCCTAGGTTTGGGATGTTCATGTTCAGTGTCGTGTATTTGACACATCTTTTGATTTACAGTTTTTTTTAGGTTTCGATTTATCGCTTTATTTTCTTTACGTTATGATGATGTATTTTGGCCACTATGTGGTGGTTCCAAACTATCCTTGCGGGCGCAAGACTTGTATATTTTGACATGATGATATATATATATATGTGCATGATGTTTCTTTTCTTCTGAGTTTCAGGATGGCTAAGTGTGATGTGAGAAATCTTTTCGTTTAAGATTCTGTTAAAAAAAAAATTTAGCCACCAATTTTGGTAATCTTGAGTTATGAAAGATGTTTTTCCGCATTAAATTTTAGTTTTTTTACGTGACGTTCCTTGTGGGAAAAAGGGGCGTTACAGGAGCTAAGGTGATAGTCTACACTGATTACTCAGCCGTCAAATACCTCATTGGAAAGAAGGATGCAAAACCAAGGCTCATAAGGTGGGTTCTCCTACTTCAAGAGTTTGACTTGGAAATTAGAGACAAAAAGGGAGTTGAGAACCAAGTGGCTGATCACTTATCCTGACTTTTAGGGAGCATTGATTGTTCTGCTGGGTTGGCTATAACAGATAATTTTCTATTGCAAGTGCTGCACCAAATGTTGTAGCACCCTGGTATGCAGACTTAGTGAATTTTCTAGTCAGGGGTATAGTTTCTCCAGAGTTAAATGCCCAGCAGAGGAAAAGGTTTTTCCATCAATCAAAGCAATATTTTTGAGATGAACCTTTTCTGTACAAAAAGTGCCCAGATCATATCTTGAGAAAGTGTGTTGCAGAAGAAGAAATGGAGGACATCTTAAAACACTGTCATTCCTCTCCATGTGGAGGAAACTTTAGAGGAATGAGGATAGTTGCGAAAGTTCTTCAATCAGGTTATTTCTGGCCTTCTCTTTTTAAGGATGCACATAGGGATGGCAAAAAAACCCGTACCCTCGGGTATCCACGGATAAAATCCGCTACGGGTACGGAGCGGGTACCTTAACGGGTACCCGCGGGTAAAGTAAACGGGTATTTGAAGTACCCGTTAATAAACGGGGACGGGGACGAGTAGTGAGGTACTCGTACCCGCGGGTACCCGTACCCGCTAAGACAATTAACTACCTTTATTTTATATATATATTCCTAAAGTGGTCAATACAAGTGTTATAGAGTGATGTAATTTTTAGTTGTTGTCTTTCTTTGTTTTAGTATTGAACAAGTGGCTACTAAATATGTATTATTGATGTATTTGTATTAATTCTCATGCTATACTTGTAATGACTTTTATTATATGATTTTTATTATGGACAATGTTGTATGGAAAAAAACATTTTTGTTTAGTTTTTTCTTAATTTGTTTATATTTTTTTAAAATACCCGTGGTCGTGGATATTCGTAAATGTATTATTGATGTATTTGTATTAAGTCTTATGCTATACTTGTAATGACTTTTATTATGGACAATGTTGTATGAAAAAAACTTTTTTTTTAGTTTTTTGTAATTTTTTTTAGACTTTTTTAAAATACCCGTGGATATCCGTGGATATCGCGGGTACCCGCACGGGTATGGGGCGGGTAACGGGGGGTGGGGGGTACCCAACGGGGCGGGTAGCTACTACCTGTGCCCGCCCCACCCCATTTACATCCCTAGATGCACATGAGTTTGCTAAATGTTGTGAGATGTCAAAGGGTGGGAAACATCTCTAGTAAACAAGAAATGCCTTTGAACAATATTTTAGAGGTAGAATTATTTGTTGTATGGGGGATAGACTTTATGGGACCATTCCCACCATCCTTTAGCAATTTATACATCTTAGTAGCTATAGATTATGTGTCCAAATGGATAGAGGCCGCGACTCTACCAACTAATGACGCCAAGGTTGTGGTCAAATTTCTTCAAAATAACATTTTTACTAGATTTGGCACACCTAGAGTTATCATTAATGATGTGGGCACTCACTTTTGCAACAAGCCGTTGAATGGAATGTTGGCTAAATATGGAGTGAAGCATAAAAGTGGCAACAACTTACCATCCTCAAACAAGTGGTCAAGCTGAGTTGTCCAATAGAGAGATTAAGGGGATTTTAGAGAAAGTGGAGAACCCCTCTAGAAAGGATTGGTCTTCACATCTGGATGATGCATTGTGGGCTTATAGGACAACATTCAAAACTCCTCTTGGCATGTCCCCTTATAGATTGGTGTATGGCAAAGCTTGTCATCTACTCATTGAGCTTCAACATAGAGCATTTTGGGCAACCAAGAAGCTTAATTTTGATTTGCAACAAGCTGGTGCAACAAGGTTGGTACAATTAAATGAACTTGAGGAGCATAAGATGTTTTCCTATGAGAATGTTGAATTATACAAGCATAACACCAAGGTGTGGCATGACAAAAAGATTCAAAAGTGGGAGTTTGTGGAAGGAGAGCAAGTATTGCTCTTTAATTCAAGATTGAAACTTTTCCCTGGAAAACTTAAGTCAAGGTTGTAACACCCTGATTTTTATATAGTTTCTGTAGACTTTTTATTTGTTTTAAATTATTTTAAAATTATTTAATTACTGATTTTGGGATCTTAAGGTGTGAATAAGGATTTTCATATCTTAGGTTTCCTTTTGAAGGGTTTAGAGTGGTAGAGTTCGCAAAACTCGCAAAACTGAGATTTTGCGGGAACCGCGTTTTGTCGTGATGCAGGGAATGGTCCAATATTTTTCTGGAGATCATTTTTATTCCAAAATAAAATTTTAATGAACCAAAAGTGGTTTTTATATTATTTGTGATTTGTAGAAATTTTTTTGGAAATTTTTCAGAAAAATTTTATTTTACCCGCGTTTGGAGCTTTACGGGTAAACCGGGCGCAACTGGGACATGAAAAATAGTCCATAAATTTAGTTTTGAGTTTCTAAATTTTTCTATATCATATTCAAGTCATAAAATTTATTTCTCATGATTTTACCTATTTTAGAAAAATATTTATCTAAAAAGGGATTGTAAAACTAAGCGTTTTGACTACTTTGAACTACCGATTAAACTCTAACTTGATGGGACTTAATCCCACCATCTTGATCAGCCATTTGGCCGAATTTGAGGCCTTAAATTCACTCTCAAAATATCTAAAATGTCAAATGGGTCAAAAGGGGTTAATTTTTGAATTTTTTTCATATTAGGTAAATGAGGTATGGCTCCCATCTACTCAAAGCATGCAAGTCCATACCTCCCCCATCCCTCCTTGTGGCTGCCGAGTTTGAATAGGAAGAAGGGAGAGAGAAGCTTCACTTTTCACTTCATCTTCTTCACTTGAATCAAAATCTTCCATTTTTCTCTCATTCTCCAAGCTTTCCTCCATAGCCAAAGCTTAAGTTTTATTGGGTTTTTGGCTAGTCAAGCTTCACAAAAAAGGTTTGGATCATCATTCTAATCCATAAACTTCTTTCATTTTTCCATTTCCACAACTTTCCTTTTTCCATGAAGCTTGTGTTCTTCTTTTTACTAAAAGAGGGTTTTTTCTTGGTTTAGGTTCACTCCATTGGAACCTACAAGCTTGAAAACTACTTTGAATCCCAAGTTTGAGTAAGTATTCCTCTACTCAAAATTTCTACTCTTTAGGGTTTGGTTATTTTCATAAAACTTGCATTTTTGTGCTTTTATCTTTGGTGGATCTTGTATAAGGTTGTTGTTTCTAAGTGTTGGAACATCATGGCTTCAAGGAGGCCACTTAGTGTTGGTGATTGGTGTGAAGGTAGGGGTGGCAATATGGCCCGGCCCGCGGTGGCCCTTGCGAAAAACGGGCCAGCCCGGCCCGTTTTCGAATGTGGGCCGAAAAATATATCCCGGCCCGTTTAAGGGAGGGTTGATAGGCCAAATGGGCCAACCCGTTTTGGCAGGTTGACAGGCCAAAACGGACCCAAAACGGGCTAGCCCGCGAAAATAATAATAAAAAAATAAAAATAATTAAAAATTAATTAAAAAATAAGGAAAAAATCATTATTTTTTTTCAAAAAAAAAGGGCCAAACGGGCCAGCTCGTTTTACGGCTAATTCGCTTTGGCCCACTTTTTTGACAGGCCTAAACGGGCCGGGCCCAAACGGGTCAAGGCTAAAAAAAGTTGACCCGGCCCGTTTTACGGGCCAAACGGGTCGGCCCGTTGCGCCAGGCCCAGATTGCCAACCCTATGTGAAGGTGTTTTTTGTGTTAGCCCATTTTCTTGAGCTTCAAGAGGTAAGGAGATTTTCTCAATAAGTTGGGAAGGTTGTGTATGTGTGTGACTATGTGATTTGTTCTTGATGATGAACTCAATGACTTGAGTTTTTCTTATTTGGTTGTTGAATGAGTTTCATTCTCCTAGTAATATGTATTTTTATATATTTATGTATATGAGTTAAAGTATGATTTTGGTTGATGCATGTTAATTTTTTATAAGCCCATGTGTTCTTGGAAAAATCATATGTATGGTTTGAAGTGATTTTGAATGCTTAATGCATGCTTGATGAGTTAATGATTGATGCTATGTTCATGATGTATGATAATATGCTATGGATGGTTACTTTGGGTGTATGTATGATTTATGGCTTGATTGTGTTCTTGCCTTATTGATGTATGTTGATTTTTGGATATTTCATATGCTTTGATTCATTGTAATTGGGATTGAATTGAAAATATTTGGCTAAGTGTGGGAAGAGGTCTTAAAAGCTTTAATAAAAAAGTTTTTCCAATGAAATCAAATAAATTAATTAGGATTCAAGTTAACACTTAATTAGATAAATTTCACTAAGTTTCAAAGTATAAGTCTCAAGTAAACTTCATACTAAATCCTATTTCTCCATAAAACTCTAAGTAAGCTAGAAAATCAATTAAGGAGGGAGAAAATAAGATTTTAGATTTTTAAGGGGTTAAAAACAAAAACTGGATGTATTTTGGGTCAAAAATATAAATTTTTGGAATTCTGGGCAAAAAAATGAAAAAACTGGGCACTTTGGGCCAAAAACATAATTTTCAAAAGTTTTGGGGCAAAAACGTAAAACTGGGCATTTTTGGGGCAGACACCTAATTTTTTAGAAAATCAGGGGTTGAAGTATGAGACTGGACTTCTTAAGGGGCATATTTTTAAATACTTAAAAGTAAAGGAATTTAAGTAAAGCTATCAAAGAATTTAATTAAATCTTTTTACAATGAAAAGTGGGAAGAAAAATAATGAGGATTTGAGAGTTTAAAGTTAAAGAAGAACTTTAACTTCAAAAAGAAATTTTCCATAAAACTTATGTTTTTAAATAATGACTTTACACGGTATTGAAGAGGATCAATACGTGGCGACGATGAAGTCTTGAGGACAATAATGCTACACGGTGTTGGAAGAAAGCTAACACGTGATGACGAAAACCCTAAGACGAGAGACCGCATTAATTGTATTGTTTGTGATTGCAAATATATTGTCATTTGCATTAAAGACGTGCCTTTTGCCAAATTAGAGCATACAATCCTATGTGGGGATTGTAAATAAGTATGGTCTGACTATAAGTCTTTGAAGGCATCCAGGTTACAAAATTCTCAATGGCCTTGCGGTGAATCCCCTTGTGCCGAGAAGAGTAGTGTACCCGGCTTAGATGATCCTGACCGGCTGCCTTATTTGAGATATGGTGTACGACGTTAGCACAATGGGGCTGTACCGAATAAATGACAAAACGATGGCCGAGAGAGATGGTCAATTTGCATTAATGTTAGGTATACGCTTCCGCCATATCGCTCTACTTAGTTGAGGAAGAGAAGTCTTCATGGAGCAGTGCACTGGTGTAGAAAAAGAGATATTGAAGTGACATGCATTATGCTAGAGTGCTATGTGTGTTTAACTTAATGACGTGTTCTCTTTTTGATGATTGAATATCTTAGCTAAAGATTTGCGAAAGAGTAATTCTATATATATATATTCTTGGAATGTATTATGTAGTATTTTCCTTTTTCATATTCACCCTTTCGTGGATTTTAACTTGTGCAAAGAAATTCACCCTTGCATGTTTTTCTGTTATCCGTATGTACGCTACGCGTAGATGTCCACTTCGAGACCTCTGGTAGCCAGAGTGAGGGAGAGCTTCCGGCCTCTTGAGGCCAATGGTGGGGGATGGACTTATGATCCCATCTCCCAATGGGCCACGGTGTGTGGACACGTGGTCAGGACGAGAGGAGGGGTGCTGGGCCCCGAGGAGGTTTTGGAGCGTGACATAGTTCTGGACGCTTACATTCCTATAGAGAGGATGCGCAGCTGGCTGGCAGCCGCACCCGATGCACCCGCGGAGCAGCCGAGGAGAGAGACTTAGGAGGTGAGGCCTTTACCCTCGTGGGAAACCAGATCTGCTCAGGAGTACCGCCGTTGCTTTCGTCGCACTCCAAGGAAGAGTTTCTTGGAGCGGGCACGTCTACCACCAGTGACACCAGCTTCACCACCGGAGATAGTGAGACTGACGCTCCCCGTTCATTACGTCGCCCAGTCTGGACGTTTCGTGCTTTGTTCTTCTAACACTTCTGTCAGACCGTTGGGACACGTAGAGAGGGGGAAGAGGAAGGTTCGAGATGAGCCAGAGCGGGTATTCATTGAGATATCCGAGGATGAGGAGGACCCGGAGGAGGATCCCGAGGAGACGTTATCGTCTTAGGTCTGTAGTGGTGGGGGGTGTATAGTGCTAGGTTGTGGGTTGTCTGTTAGCGACCAGCCTAAGGTTGGGGTGTACATGTTCAGTGTCGTGTATTTGACACACCTTTTGATTTATCGCTTTCCTAGGTTTTGTTTTATCGCTTTATTTTCCCTTCAGTTGGGATGTTGTATTTTGGCCACTCTGTTGTGGTTCATGACTATACTTGTGGGAGCAAGACTCGTGTATATTGACATGATGATGTATATATCTATGTATGATGTTTCTTTTCTTCTGAGTTTCTGGATGGCTAAATGAGATGTGAGTAATCTTTTCGTTTAAGACTTTTACAAAAAAAAAATTAGCGACGAATTTTATAAAGACAAACCAGTTTATATTAATTCCGCATTAAGTTTTGTTTAGTTTTCATGTGACGTTCCTTGTGGGAAAAAGGGGCATTACAAAGGTGGTCAGGACCTTTCAAACTTGTGAAGATATATCCTTATGTAGCATTGGATCTACTTGATGAAAAGAGTGGAAGGCAATTCAAGGTTAGTGGACAAAGAGTGAAACATTATTGGGGTGAGCCTATGTTGAGGATGAAGGCTACCACTAACCTTGGAGATCCTTGACTCTTGAAAGACTAAGTCTAGCTAAAGACTATAAATTAAGCACTTGTGGGAGCCAACCCAATTTGTTTTTTTAGTTTTATTTTGAGTTTTTTATTTGATTTTGTTTGTAATCTTTTATTTGCATTTTTCAAAAAAAAAAGACAGAAAAGAAAAAGAAAAAAATGTATGTGTAAAAAAAAAGAAACAAAGGAAAAAAAAGAAGAGAAAATGAAAAAAAATGGTGTGAGTAGTGTTAGTACTGAAGCTCTGTTTAGGAGGAGAAATTCAAATTTTAGTCCCCCTAGTTTCCAACCGCATTATTCTTCCCCCCCCCCCAACTCCCCATCCCATTTTCCTCCTTCGTGAGTTGCAGCAATGCCCCATTTTCCCCCAATCACCACTTATTCTCTCTCCCTGAAAACTAACTCACTGTCCCATTTCATTTCATTTTCCTCTCCTTCTTCGCACAAACCACCATTCCCTCTTCTTCCTCCCAATCAAAACCCCATTTACCCAAAAACCAAACCCCATTACCTCTTCCTCGCCACTTCTTCTTTTACCTTGACCATCGCCCACTACCCACATCCCTAAACTTCCGTGTTCTTCTTCCTGTTTGAACCACAAACCACTCCCCATTTGTTCTTTCCACCACTCACCAAAAACCCAAATCCCTAAAACACCAACCACACAAACTTTCCTTTCTTCTTCAATTCCTCCTCCCACCGTCACCTAACCCTCCATCACTGAACCCGCCTCCCTCGCTCTTCTTCTCTGTGAGAGCTCTGTCAGGGCAAAATCAACAATTCGATGGTCGTGGCTCTGTGTCTTTGTGGGTGCTGGGTGTTTACGTCTTGCGTCGGATCACAGTTGAGGTAATCTGGAAAAAAAACCCTCTTTGTCAATTTTGTAACCACTGAGACATACTGGGTGTGCTGCTGTGTTGATGTAATTAGAATACACCTGTTGGATTGCTGTGTTATTGGTTGTTTGTTGCTGGGTCTCTGTTATTATGGTCAAATATGGTGAGAACAAATTTGAAGGAGTTTAAAGCTGCTCAAGAGGCCCAAAAAGCAAAAATGAGGACCAAGCATGTGGCTAGAAAGGATAAATCTAAAAGATTGGATTTAGCTGAGTCAGACAGGTTTGCTAATGAGGAAATAAAGAAAAAATATGAGGAAGTCATGTGCAAGAGAGGGAGAGAGGATTTTTGGTTGAGAAGAGCAAACCAAACTTTGGTTTACCAACAGGGATAAGAGAGGTTATTCAGCAGCATAACTGGTTGGAGCTTGCCAGGCATCCTAGTGCAGCAATTACTGTTGTAGTCCGTGAGTTTTATGCAGGGATTCAACCTGAAAAAAGAGGGTTAATGAGCAAAGTGTGTCTGTGGTGAGGTGTAACATCCGTTTTTCTGAGTTACTGTTTAAAATCCATTTTATATGAAACTTTGTGATCTAAGTGCTAAGTAAATTATTTTGGTCTTATAATGAAGGTTTTGAAATACTTATCAAGTTATTACAGTAAAACAGTCATTCTTTTCCTTAAACGTTTGACACCCGTATTTACCGTTATTAATGGATAAGGTTTTATATAGCACAAGCATATCAAAACAACTTAGACAAACAAACTTCCTTAACAAAAGTTGGTTCTTTTAATATTTTTTATTTTCTGGAATTTTCTTAGAATTTTTGGAAAACTTTAGAAATTACAGTTTTGACCCTGTTACTTACAGTAAAAGCTAATAACTGATTCATAGACCAATCTAAGGTCAGAAAAAGATTTTGAGTAGCTAAATCATGTTTTTTCATTTTTTGGGATTTTGGGAAATTATTTCGTAATTTTCTGAAAAGCAGATCAAAACGCTATTTTTTCGATCTCCGTAAAGTACGAAAAGCAGGGATTTCTGGTTAAAAAATGGATTTATGGTAATCAGTGAGTGCTTAAAATCAAATTTCAAGAGGGACTATTAGTGTTTAAATTCAATTTGTGATTTTCTGGAATTTTTTCTGGAATTTTCTGAAAAATTACTGTTTTTCACTTACGGCGCGGCCGTTTTTCTTTGTTTTTGTAAACAGTAAGGCTTGCCCTTACCGTAAAAATCCCAAAACTCTTCCATGAAGCTTTTATATGTCAATTTCGTGATTCCTCATTAGTTCTTACCATTTAAAATTATTTTTAAGCATTTGATTAGTAAAAAGACCATTTTAACTCTTATTTACGGAATAAGCCGAATAGAGACGAATAGAGACATAGTGTCTATGCTATGGAAACTTAGGAACTTTGAGGGGTTCAAATACAATTCTAAAAAAGCCTAAGAGAGCTGGGGACATCATGATTGCCTTGAATAGTATGGGCAAGTATAAAGACCATTTTACCCTTGATTTTCACTTAAAACTACATAAACCTAAAGCTTTTGACCAAGCAATCCAATGGCCTTCCTTCCTCCTCCATTTGGTCGACATCAAGCTCCATTTTAGGCCCTTGGATCAGATTTTTTCATATGAGTCACAAGGCTTAGTCATTAGGATTAGCCAATTAGATAAAAGCTTGAATTAACCTAATGAATAATTAGGTATTTATATAGTCATGGCATGCATCACACAAATTTTTATTTCCTTCATTCTCCCTAGCTTTGGCCGCCCCCTTCCATCTATAAATAGACCCCTTGGCCTCATAAATTTTACACACACCAACAAAGGATCAAGAAGACAAACACTTTTCTCTCTTTTTCTCTCTTTAGTTCTTAAATTTCTTTTGGTCACTACAAGAAAAACACAGATTACCGAGGGCTTTTTACCGAGGGCTTAGCCCTCGGTAAATTGCTGAAATCTGTAAAAATTTCGCGCAGGTTTGCTAGACGATTACCGAGGAATTAGCCCTCGGTAAAGTCTGTACCACATTACCGAGGGCTTAGCCCTAAGCCCTCGGTAATTTTAAAACATATACTCAGATCTAAACCCCCCACTTTCCCAATCTGTCATTATTTACTCCAATCTTCTCTCCCTTACCTCCGTTCGCCGCCGCCCGCGCGCCCAACACCACCATTCGCCGTCGCCATCACCGTTCACAGCGCGCCCACCAGCACCTCCGTCTGTCTGTCTCTGTCTCGATCTCTCTCTCCCTCTCGTCGCGCGCCCAAGAGCCACCGCGTCGCGCCCATCACGCCGCCCAGGACTCCACCGCGTCACGCTGCCTGTGTGCTGCCTCCACTGCGTCGCGCCGCCGGGTCACCACGTCCTGTTGTCCGAACACAGGTAAGGGAGGGAGGAAGTTCTGATTTGTGCCCATTTTTTTCCTTTGAATGCATGTTAATTTAGCTTAGATAGTGTTGATTTGGGAAGGAGATATATCCTATTGTTCTTTAAATGTATCTTACTTTAGCTTAGATAGTGTTGATCTATGAAGGAGATATATCCTATTATGTCTATTTTCAATACAACATGTGATTGGTTTTTGTATTGCGATTGGAGCTTAGTTTGGTCTTGCGATTGCAATTAGTACAAAGGTTGCTGGATCCAACTCTTTGGCTGGAAGGATCTTATTATTTATTAAGAAGCAATAAAATTTGTATGTTGCGCGATTTTGAGAGCTGATGCAGGGTACTCAAAATTTTCTAGTTTGAAGTTTCTGCTAATATGAATAGGAGATGATTATGGGGGGGATTGGAAATATGAGGCTGAAGGTGTAGAACTTTAATCTACTTGATGATGCAGGGTTCAATTTTATAGTTAGTTGCTGTTTAAAATTGAGAGTATTGGATCAGGGGAGTTTTTGCTTGAACTGGATGTTGTTAATTCCATCTTGATCAAAAAAATAAATAAAATAATTTAAAAATAATTTTCATAAAAAAAAATCCAACATATGTACATACTACATACAAGTCAGGAAAAAAGCAGTTCAGACATAAGAAAGTTACTTTAAAAATATCTGACAAATTGACGGATTTTCTTTTTCTCGTTCTTTGAAAATGTTATGGGAATTGAGGGAGAACATATGATAATCATCTGTTCTTTGTATTTTTTTTCAAATCTATTACTGAACCGCAACTTATTTGAATGAGAAATATGACAGTACTCGTGCTTGGAGCTTTTGTTGGAGCTTACATACGGTTGGAGCTTACGGTTGGAGTTTGAGGTGCGTTGATTATGTTTTAGTATAGATTTAAACATTTAAAGTGCAATGTGTTTGTGTGAATTGGCGCATGCTATTTATTAGTGGAGAGCAGAGCTCAATAGGTGTTTGTTAGTGGATGCTAGGTTGTGTGCTGATAATTTAGAACTATGCATGTGTTTGCTTGATTGTGTTGTTTGTTAGTGGAGAGCAAAGCCCTAGTTTTTGCTTTCTTGCCTTATGCAGGATGCTGGGTTTGTGTGCTGGTAGTTTAGAATCTATGCATGTGATTGTATATTGTTTGTTAGTGGAGAGCAGAGCTCATTAGGATATATGTTATTTAATTGCTCTATATTGTTTTATGTATTGTTCTATTGTTTTTGTTGCAAAAAAAATTTGGAAAAATCTGAAATACAAGGGTTATGCTGTCGAATTTTTTTTTGGCGCATGAACCCCTAGTATCTAAGTATTTATTTTATCAAAACATTTTGTCATATGTATTATTTAGGCAGTGTTTTTAGCTATAAAAAAAATTGAGGAAGTCCGAAATACAAGGGTTATTTTGTCGATTTTTTTTTTGGCACATGACCCTAGTATCTAACATATAATGTGATTGGATTGCAGAAAATGGATCCTTACCCTTTGAACCGTAGTTGGATGTATGATAGGCTTAATCATAGGAGAGGGAGGTTAAAACGGAAGTTTATAAGAGGGGTTGATGAGTTTGTGCAAAAGGCTTAAGAACAACCATATTTTTTTAGTGATGGTGGAATTAGGTGTCCTTGTGCCAAGTGCAAGTGTAGCAAGATAATGAGTGCTAGTGAAGTGAAGGCTCACTTGTACAAGTCTGGGTTTCAGCCGAACTATTGGTTCTGGACTGATCACGGTGAAGAAGTTCCACAAGTCGATCTAGGCAATTTACCAGAGGCTAGTGGGAGTATGGGTAATGAAGATCATTTTGCCGAGATGCAACATATGGTGGAAGATCGCTTTAGGCCAATGATTGATACCCAATTTACTCAAGATAGGGGGAACGAAGAATTAAGTTGGGATGAGCCACCTAATCAAGAGGCTCAAAGATTTTATGATTTGCTAACTGCTGCAAATCAACCCCTATTTGAGGGGGTATCAGAATCAAAACTTTCCTTGTGTGTCAGGGTTTTGGCACTTAAATCTAACTATAATTGTACAGAAAAAGCTCTTGATGAAATGGCAAGCATGCTTGTAGACTCACATCTTCAGGGGGTGTCATTACCAACTAATTTTTACCATGCAAAAAGATTGGTGTCTATGTTAGGGTTAAAGTCTCAGAAAATCGATTGTTGTGTTAATGGGTGCATGTTATATTACAAAGAAAGTATTGAAGAGCAAGAGTGTAGGTTTTGTCATGAACCAAGGTATGTTCCTCGTAGGACCGGGTTGGGTAAGTACAAAGATGTTGCGATGAAAAGAATGATCTACTTTCCAATCACTCATAGGTTACAAAGATTATATGCATCACCCGAATCCGCGGCTGCAATGAGATGACATCATCAGAATAGAACGAGTATGGGTATTTTACGCCACCCATCTGATGGGGAAGCTTGGAAGCATTTTGATAATGTCTATCCAGACTTTGCAAATGAGCCTAGAAATGTCAGGCTTGGCTTATGTTCTGATGGGTTCACACCTTACATCCAAGCATCGGCTTCCCCGTACTCGTGTTGGCCAGTTATTGTCACCCCATATAATCTTCCCCCTGAAATGTGTATGACCAAACCGTACATGTTTTTAACTTGTCTCATATCCGGACCATCTGATGTAACACTCTGTTTTTATACATATAGTTTTTATTTATTTTTAATCTGTTTTAAATTAATTAAAATTATTTAATTAATGATTTTGTGATTTTAAGGTATAAATAATAATATTTATATCTTAGGTTTATTTTTGAAGTGTTTAGAGTAATAGAGTTCGCAAAACTAAGTTTTTGTGGGAATCGCGTTCTCGCGAAAGGCGGGAAGGGTTTAGTATTTTTATGGAGGTCATTTTTACTCCAAAATAAATTTTTAACGAACCAAAATTGGTTCTCATAATATTTTTTATTTTTAGAAATTTTTCTGAAAATTTTTCAGAAAAACTTTATTTTACCCGCGTTTGGTGCTTTACGGGTAAACCGAGCGCAACCGGGACATGAAAAATAGTCCAAAAATTTAGTTTTGGGTTTCTAAATTTTTCTATGACATATTCAAATCATAAAATTTATTCCTCATGATTTTACTCATTTTAGAAAAATATTTATCTAAAAAGGGGTTCGAAAACTACGCGTTTTTACCGCTTCGAACTACCGATTAAACCCTAACTTGATGGGACTTAATCCCACCATTTTTCTGGTCAGCTGGGCGCATAAGGGGGCTGATTCAACTCTAAAAATTCTTCCAAAAGTCAAATGGTCAATTAGGGGTTGATTTTTGAATTTTCCCAAAATTAGGTGAGAGAGGTATGGCTCCCAACCACCAAAGCATGCAAGCCCATACCTCCCCCATGCCTCCTTGAGTCAGCCGAGTTTCTTGTGTGGGAAAGGGAGAGAGAAATTCATTTTTGTTTCATACACTTCATCTTCTCCAAGTTCCATTTCCATTTTCTCTCATTCCCAAGCTTTTTCCATACACAAAAAGACCAAGTTCTAGTGAAATTTTCCATACCCAAGCTTCACAAAAAAGGTTTGGATCATCATTCTAATCCATAAACTTCTTTCATTTTTTCATTTCCACCACTTTCATGTTTTCATGAAAGCTTGAGTTCTTCATTTCACTAAAAACAAGCTTTTCCTTTGTTTAGGTTCACTCCATTGGAACCTACAAGCTTGGAAACTACCTTGGATCTATTTTCTTTCAAGATTTGAGTAAGTATTCATCTTCTCAAATTTCTACTCTTTATGGTTTCTTGGTTTTCATAAAACTCATATTTCTATGGTTGTATTTTGGTGTATTTTGAAAAAGGTAAATTTTTCTAAGTGTGGGAACATCAAGGTGTTGAGTAGACCACTTGGTGTTGGTGTGGTGTGAAGGAGGTGATTTTGGAGTTAGCCCATTTTCAAGTCTACAAGAGGTAAGGGGATTTTTCTCAATAAGTTGGGAGGGTTGTGTATGTGTGTGATTATGTGATTTTGTTCTTGATGATGAACTCAAAGACTTGAGTTTTCATATTGGTTGTTGAATGATTTTTCATTCTCTTAGTAATATGTATTTTTACATGTATATGTATGAGTAAAAATATGATTTTTGGTTGAGGCATGATAATTTTTATGAGCCTATGTGTTGTTGGAAAAAAAAATCATATGTATGCTTTGGGGTGATTTTGGATGTCCAAGTGTGTGCTTGGTGAAGTATGATTTAATGTCATATTCATGATGTATGTTGATTTATGGCTTGGTTGTGTTATTGCCTAATTGATGTATATTGATTTATGTGTATTTCATATACTTGGATTGGGATTGGATTGATGAGATTTGATTAAGTGTGGGAAGAGAGTTTAAAAGCTTTAATGAAAAAGTTTCCAAAATGAATTAATTAGAATTCTAATCATAAGTCTTAAATCAATTTCATATTAAATCATTTTTATCCATAAAACTTTAAGTGAGTTAGAGAATTAATTAATGTGAGAGAAAAATCAAATTTTGGATTTTTAGGGGTTAAAAACGAAAACTGCAGGTTTTTGGGGTCAAAAATGCAAATTCTGGAATTCTGGGCTTTAATTGCAAAATCTGGACTTTTGGGTCAAAATTATATTTTAAGAAAGTTTGGGGCAGAAATGCGAATTCTGGAAACTTTTGGGCCAAAAATATAATTTACGAAAACTTGGGGCTGAAAACGCGAAGTCTGGTACATTTGGGCCAGAATTGTAAATTACGAAAGTCTTGGGGTAGAAAACGTAAAGTCTGGGTATTTTGGGCCAGAAACCTAATTTTTCAGAAAATTTGGGGCTGAACTGTGAAACTGAACTTCTTAGGGGGTCAGAATTACAAATACTTAAAGTAAAAGATTTTAAGTAAAATTATCAAAGAATTTAATTAGGTTTTTAATTAATTCCTTTTATGATGAATAAGTGGGTATTAGATGAAAGATAACTCTTTTATTAAAAATAAATGAAGCTTAAAGATTTTAGAGTTAAAAGAAAACTTAAGAATTCAAAGAGGAATTTCTTCTAAAAACTTATGGTGTTAAACAATAATATTACACGGTATTGGAAGAGAACCAATACGTGGCGAGGATATAAGTCTCAAGGACAAATATATTACACGGTGTTAGGTGAAAGCTAACACGTGGCGATGAAAAACCCAAAGACGAGGGACCGAATTGATTGTGGTTGCAAATATACTGTCATATGCATTTGAGATATTGGCTTTTGCCAGGCTAGCATTTATTGCTATGATGAGAGCACACAATCCTATGCGGGGATTGTAAATAAGTATGGTCTGACTATAAGTCTTTGAGGGCATCCAGGTTACGAAATTCTCAATGGCCCTGCGGTGAATCCCCTTGTGTCGGGAAAAGTAGTGTACCCGGCTTGGATGATCCTGACCGGCTGCCTTATTTGAGATGGGGTGTACGACGTAGCACAATGGGTCTGTACCGAATAAATGACAAACGATAGCCAAGAGTGAAGGTCAGTTTGCATTAATGATAGGTATACGATTCCGCCACATCACTCTACTTAATTGAGGAAGAAAAGTCTCCATGGAGCAGTGCACCGGTGTATGAAAAGAGATATTGAAGTGACATGCATTATGCTAGAATGCCATGTGTGTGCTTGACTGTGTGTTTACCTTGATGATTTGTCTCTTGTTGATGATTGAATAGCTTAGCTAAAAGATTTGTGAAAGAGTAACTCTATATAAATATATTCTTGGAATGTATTATGTAGTATTTTATTTTTCATATGCAACCTTTCAGTGGATTTCAACTTGTGAAAAGAAATTCACCCTTGCATATTTTCCTGTATCTGTATGTACGTTACGCGTAGATGAGGCCTTTGATAGCCCGCGTGAGGGAGAGCTTCCGGCCCCTTGAGGCCGAGTCTGAGGGAGGGGGATGGACTTATGATCCCATCTCCCAATGGGCCACTGTGTGTGGACACGTGGTCAGGACTAGAGAAGGGGTGCTGGGCCCCGAAGAGGTTCTGGAGCGCGACATGGTTCTGGACGCTTACATTCCACTCGAGAGGATGCGCAGCTGGCTGGCAGCCGCACCCGAGGCACCCGTGGAGCAGCCGAGGCGAGAGACTCAGGCGGAGGAGAGACCTTTACCCTCACGGGTAACCGGATCCGCTCAGGAGTATCGTCGCATGTTTCGCCGCACGCGTCTCACTCCGAGGAAGAGCACCTTGCCGCGAGATCGTCTACCGAGGATGGCTCCATCAGTGACACCAGCTTCACCACCAGCGACAGGGAGACCGACGCTTTCCGTTCCTTACGTTCCACCGTATGGCCGTTTCGTACGTTGCTCTTCTGACACTTCTGCCGGACCGTCGGGGCACGCAGAGAGGGGGAAGAGGAAGGTTCGAGATGAGCCAGAGCGGGTATTCATTGAGATATCCGAGGAGGAGGAGGACCCAGAGGAGGACCCGGAGGAGGATCCCGAGGAGGACCCCGAGGAGACGTCATCGTCTTAGGTCGTAGTGGTGGGGGGTGTCTAGTGCTAGGTTGTGGGATGTCTGTTAGCGACCAGCCTAGGTTTGGGATGTTCATGTTCAGTGTCGTGTATTTGACACATCTTTTGATTTACAGTTTTCTTAGGTTTAGATTTATCGCTTTATTTTCTTTACGTTATGATGATGTATTTTGGCCACTATGTTGTGGTTTCCAAACTATCCTTGCGGGCGCAAGACTTGTATATTTTGACATGATGATATATCTATATACATGTATGATGTTTCTTTTCTTCTGAGTTTCAGGATGGCTAAGTGTGATGTGAGAAATCTTTTCGTTTAAGATTCTTTTAAAAAAAAAATTAGCCACCAATTTTTGTAACTTTAATTAATGAAAGATGTTTTTCCGCATTAAATACTAGTTTTTCACGTGATGTTCCTTGTGGGAAAACGGGGCGTTACATCTGACCCTTGTGCACGCATAGATGTGTACTTACAACCATTAATTGATGAACTTAAACAGTTGTGGAGTGATGGTGCTTTGACTTATGATATCTCCACGAAACAAAACTTCATCATGAAGGCAGCCTTAATGTGGACAATCAATGACTTTCCCGCCTACGGTATGTTATCTGGGTGGAGTACTCATGGAAAATTGGCATGTCTGGTATGCATGAATGACACTAAGGCTTTCACTTTAAAATTTGGTGGGAAAAACTCGTGGTTCGACTGTCATCATCGCTTCTTACCACCTGATCATGCGTTTAGAAGAAGTAAGAGACAATTTACAAAGAACAGGGTTGAGATAGATGGGCCGCCTCATATCCTGACTGGTGAAGAGATGTGGGATTGGGTTAGAGATATTCCGGGTGTGATAGAACATGGGGTTTCTAGGTTAGCTGGTTATGGAGTTACTCACAATTGGACTAAATGTTGCATATTCTGGGATCTTCCATATTGGAAAGACAATTTGTTACGACACAACCTTGACGTCATGCACATAGAGAAGAACTTTTTTGATAATGTATTCAACACAGTCATGAATGTTAAGGGCAAAACAAAGGATAACGAAAAGGCAAGAATGTATTTGCCTCTATATTGTGCACGCAAGGACTTGGAGTTGGTGCCACAGAACAATGGAAAGATGCTAAAACCTAAAGCGAATTATTGTCTTTCATCTGACGAAGCAAAGATGGTTTGTGCATGGATTAAAGAGCTTAGAACGCCAGATGGATATGCTTCAAACTTGGCTAGATGTGCTAATGTTACTCGGGGAATGATGCATGGGATGAAAAGCCATGATTGTCATGTATTTATGGAGTGTTTACTTCCATTTGCATTTCATTCATTACCTAACCACGTATGGAAGCCACTTACAGAGTTAGGCCCTTTTTTTAAAGATTTGTGTACCAATAACTTGAAGATGGATAACCTGCTAAGATTGGAACAAAACATTCCAATAATCATTTGCAAACTCGAAAGAATCTTTCCACCTGGATTCTTTGATAGAATGGAGCATCTCCCAATCCACCTCCCACGAGAGGCAATACTTGGTGGTCCAGTCCAATACCGATGGATGTATCCATTTGAAAGGTAAAAAAAAATGATTAGTTTACTATTTTCTCTCAATTTGCACTTCAATTAACATGCAATTTTTATTTGTTATGTAGAATGATGGGAGAGTATAAGAGGACGGTGAAAAATAAGGCACGAGTGGAGGGTTCAATATGTATGTCTTACTTACACCGTGAGACAACATATTTTTGTTCGCATTATTTCAAAAACTTTTCATTGTATGGGACAAATATAAGAAATGAAGCTCATATAATGAACAATAGCGTACCACTAGCGCTGTCAATCTTCAACTAATTAGGACGTCCTAGCGGAAAACCTCGGGAGCATTGGTTGAGTGATATTGAATGGATGTCAGCTCATATACATGTTGTCATCAATTGCAATGAGATGAAGCCATATCTCGAGTAAGTATCATTTAATTAAATATTAAGTCCTATTTACTAAGGTAATAATATGATTTAACTCTTTCCTTGTTTGCAGTGCATTTTTGCAATGCAACTCCATCAGTGAAAATGATGCTTCAATTCGTATCCATGCAGAATTTTTCTATTGGTTTCGAGAATATGTAAGTGTCTTTTCCACTAAAAGATCAATTAACTTTTTTGTCACTGAATTATACTTAATTCATGTCTGTATGTATAGGCACAGAATCCAGCCAATGGAGTAACCGACCCAAACATTATTGCATTAGCTTGGGGTCCTGAGTCAGAGGTCACTCTATGGCACAAATACTTCATAAATGGGTACAAGTATCACACAAAAGCATGGAGTGAGGGTAAAAAAACTATAAATAGTGGGGTGTATGTAAAGGGAATTACACAAGGAGGAGAAGATGACTTCTATGGAGTTATCAAAGATATCTTTGAATTAAGTTATCTTGGAAAGATATCTTTGAATTAAGTTATCTTGGATTGCCTCACAAAGTAACCCTATTTTATTGTGACTGGTTTGATCCAAAACAAAATAGAGGAACAAAGGTTCAACCACAATACAATATTGTAGAAATCAATATGAGAGGCAAATATGAATATTTTGACCCATTCATTATTCCTCAAAAAGCTAGACAAGTATATTTTGTTCCATATCCTAAAATGCGAAAGGACAAACATGGTTGGTGTGTAGCAATACAAACAAAACCCAGAGGTCGTGTGGAGGTTGATGAATTTGATGATGATATTGCTTATCAAAATGAAGAATTGTCACAAGTTCAAGAGATAATCGAAGTTGAACAACTACCTGGCTTGCGTGACAAAACAAACAACTATGAAGAAGTTGATCCAATCAATGTTACATTACGTCCAAATGCCGAGTATGATAATGAAGGGGACTCGCTAGTAGAAGATAGTGACGAGGACGATCATATAGATGACATAGAAGATGATACATTTGATGATTAACATTAAGTAAACAAATATAGTTGTATTTTGTAATAGTAGTTTGTTAGTAATAGTTTTATTAATATGTTTACTTTAATTTTCTTATTAGATGTCTCCGAAAGACAGACAGCTTGGAGATCGCCCTACTAAAAAGGGCAAGATTGCTGCGACGCAACGACGTCACAACATGATTCTACCGCAGTATGTGGCTCAACATGCTCAGCAGACATCTAGGCAGCAACAGGATCCGGTTCTTGATTCTCAGGAACCACAGATGCAGTTTATGCCGACACCACCAGCAGGCTGCAGGATCTATCCGGGCATGGGGTTTACGTCACCGTATATCCCTTTTGGGCCCAGTTCTTCCTCTCATTCTCCTGTTCCATCTCCCACCCCTATAGCGGATCACACTCCATCTCCCACACCAGCAGCGGCGGCCACTCCATCTCCTACATCAGCAGCAGCCACTCTAGATGAGGGAGGTTCTCCATCACAGCAACCTCCCACCGATGAGGAGATGTCTGATGCACGTCCAATGAGGCGTCATGGGAAGGAGGTGAGGCCCATCGAGTATGCACCTGATGGCCGGCTGTTCATTAAACCCGAGGGTCGAGGGTAAGTATATATTAGATTGTCTTCTCCATTATCTTTATAGTTGTATACTTAATTTGATTTCTTGTTTGTCTTGTTTACAGGTTCGATCCAGGCAGGGTGGCCACCCAAGCCATCACTGCGGTCATCAAGAGCCAGTTCCGAGAGCCATATCCGACATGGGGCTCCATACCGGAACGGGAAATGGATCGTTATCTAAAAAAGTTTTTGGTACGATACAATAAGTCGCCAAATACATTTAATTATTGTTATTAGTATTACTTAATTTAATTAACATTATTTATATTATTGCAGGAGTATGTTACGTGGAAGCCCGAGCATGATTACCAGGTGAAGAAATATTTCAAGAGCAAGGGCTCTAAGAGGCTCTCAGACATGCTCAGCGAAGCAAGAAAAAATGGTAAATGCCCAAAGTGGATGGGGGCTCATGCATGGGAAGGTCTTCAGAAGCACTGGGGGACTAGGACCTACAAGGAGACTTGTGAAAAAGCCAAGCAGAATCGTGCTTCTGCTAAGGGTGGATCCCTCCATACAGGTGGATCCATCTCTATCACTGAACACAGGAAGCGCATGGTTAGTAACTGTGATCATAAATATAAAGTTTATCATTACAGTTTTATAATAAACTTACTAACTTTGATTATCTTTTTTTTTATGTTTAAGGAACTAGAGTTGGGTAGAGAACCGACTGTGGATGAGGTTTTTGTGAAGACTCATACCAAGAAGGACAAGTCCTGGGTGGACAACAGAGCAAAAGAAACTTATGTAAGTCAATTAAATGCTTAAGTTGTGTTTTCTATTTAAATTGTTTTAACATTATAAATCTAGTCTAATATATTTCTATTAATTATGTCATTTTTTTAGGAGTCCTATATGGAAAGACTCACACAGATGTCACAGGAGGCGTCATCATCTGGTGCCTCCCATGAGGTCAACCCTGCTTCACGGATACAAGCATGGGTCGATGAGGTTGGAGGGAAGTCACGGGGACGTGTCTACGGTACCGGAGACGACTCCTGCCACTTTAGGCCAGGATGCACTTCTTTGACCCAAGAGTCACATGTATCATTTGGATGCACTCCGAGTTCTGCCTCTTCCTCTGAAGCTTTTTGTGCTACATTAATGGCGGAGACTCGACAGGCGAACGAGGCGGCTCAAAAGGCAACAGCTGCTGCTGCCCTCATCCAAAAGATGTCCTCAAGCAACAGGAGGCACATGCAGAGCAGATGAGGATGATCACTGAGCGCTTTGGTCTCCATGGAATGATGAATTTGTCCCAGCCAGCCCAGCCTTCTGCTGCTCAGGACGAGTGCTATGAGTCATCCGAGGAGGAGTGAATTTTGTTTGTTCTGCTTTTGTATGACAATTTTATGATTATTGTACTTTGTTTTTATGTATGTTCTATGTATTTAGATTTGTACTTTGTTATATATTAAGAATGCAATTTGACGTTTTAATCATATTTATTTTATTACTGTTTTTTATTTATATTAGTAGTAATTCAATTATATTAGGTTGGGCAACAACAACGAACAATCAAATGTTTTCAAAAAAAAAAATTACCGAGGGCTTAGCCCTTGGTAAATTTACCGAGGGCTAAGCCCTCGGTAATAGGGACCAAATAGCAATTTGAAAGACCTGCTCTTTTCACGTCATTACCGAGGGGAAATGAGCAGGTACTTTTGGAGTGATATACCGAGGGATTACCGAGGGCTAAGCCCTCGGTAATTACCGACGGCTTTCGTGGCCGTCGGTAAAATTTACCGACGAGCATTTTTTCGACAGTCACGTGGCCGTCGGTAATCCGTCGGTAAATCGTATTACCGAGGGCTTAAATTTGGCCGTCGGTAATGACGTGATTTCTTGTAGTGGGTGTTCTTGCTTGTTCTTCATCAAGTTTGGCCAAGGTAAGGGGTTAATCTTTCAATATAATTTGAGAAGTATGAGTGTTGATTCTTGTTTATGCTTGTCTTGTATGCTTTATGTGTTTTTGCTTTTATGCCTTAATAATTGTTTTATAAGCTTTAATTTAATTATTTTGTGCTAATTAATAATAGTAGAGTTATAATGCTCAAATTTTGTTAAATTTTCGTGAAGCAAGGAGGGTATGTTAAAATCACTTTTGAGCTTTTGTAAACATACCGTTATAATGGCAAATTTTAGTCTTACCGTAAAAATGATTTTACTGTAGAGAAAATGAAATTATTCTTTTGTGAAAACCCTGATATTATCTATCATTGATATACAAGGTCATGGTTAAGATAAATGGTTTATCAATATGGATCTGTCTAGAAAGGAAGTGAGACCTATGAAGGGGCTAAAGCAGTCCGTCTCTCTCTGGCCTAGGATCTGTACCGATACGCTGTTTGGGGAATTCTTAACCTAGGGACTCGGTATATACGTGACTAAGATAATTGGGAAATATAATGGTAATGGATTCTAGGTGAATTCTACTGTTATATAATTTTGGTTCAATATTATCTATATTTGTAACAGTGGAAATTTGTGAAAACAAGCTTTCATTGGGCTTTTTCTGAAAATAAAATAGTATTCAAATATTTTAGAATAAGTCAGTTTTGACCCCTTTTCAATGAATTAATTACTTTTTAGTACTGTTATATACCAATTTATTTTTGAGAGACTTGAATATAAACAAAGTATGAGTTATCTGGAATAAATGGTTCCATGTCTATCTGAGTGGTAAGACTGTGTGTTTTTCCTGAAATGTGTGAATTGGTATTCTTATCTGTTAAATGTAGTTTTGTGTTATCTGATGATTCTGTGTGGTTTGAGATAAGTGATTCTGAGTGGTTGGAAGTGAAAGAGATAGGCCTGGTGAAAGGCGATGTTCCTACATGATGTTCCCATATGATGTTCTCACACGATGTTCCTCTTCGATGTTCCTACTCAATGTTCCCAAATGCTTTGTTTAAAGCGATGTTCCCACTGGATGTTCCCATTGTGCTGTGTTTTAAGCAAAGTGCTTATAGTTGTTATGTTGGTATACTGATTAATTTGGTATATTCCCAGTGTATCTGAGTGCTGTATGTTGCTGTGTGCCTGTACTTTTCCTATTAATTTGTTTAGAGTTTCACCCTTGCCTGCTTTGTTGTGTTGATGCATGACGGAGTAGATGTTTGACCCGAGAAGTAGGTTAGCTCTTAGGAGAGGATCTGAAGAATGTTGCTGTATAGATGAATATGGATTCCAAGAAGAATAGATGGTTACGGTATTATGTTGGGTAGAAGTCTAGAGATTAGACTGACTCAGATGTTCACTGTATCATTTTCAATCTTTTCTTGTAAAGACTCTGTTGGTTATATGAAATGAGATTACACTCATACAAGTTTAATTTATGCTTCCGCACTAGAAAACCTTTTCGAAAACCTTTAAAAAGGAATTAAGGGAACATACTCCCCATCCTTCTCATCTTCTTTAAAAAGCGAAAAATTTTACCTGTATTTCAAAAGAAGGATTTCCAACTTTCACCAAATATTTTTTAAGTTATTTTGAAATTCTTGATAACTATGGTGTAATATCCTTTTTGGAGAAAGGGTGTTACATGAGGCAAGTCAAGGTCTCTTTCTCAGCTGCAATAATTAATGAGTATTTTGGGCTATCAAATGTACAAGATGAGTTTGGAGAGATGTTAGGAAGGACCACTAAAAAGGACTTGGATGCTATGTTGAAAGAAGTGGCTTTGGAGGGAACCAAATGGAAGAAGCACATGAAATGTAGAAGGAACATGCTGCAGCCCATTCCTAAGGTTTGGTATCATGTGGTGTGCACTGGCATTCTCCCTGTTGGTGTAAGCCCTAGTGGCCAATCTATTTTATAGATTTTGTATCAAGATTCTTGTGTGTATATATATTAATGCATTTAGGCGAGATTCATTATTGTCATTTTTTTTAAAGCATTAAATGAAGTCCTTAGAATAACAACGTCCAGTTCATATGAACATCAAGTGTGACTTGATCGCGAGACCTCTATGAATAACATGAACGCTATTCTTAAAGTATCCGTAGTCAAGTATTATTGTTAATAAGGACGACTATAATACATAGAAACTACTACGTGAGTAGACTGATGGCCACATCTCACGAGCCATGGGCAAGGAGTTGTCAAGTCAGCACTTAGGTATGAACATTAGCGCAATGTTCATACTGGATTGACCCACTACTGGAAGGCTTCGTAACAGTTATGCAAGTGTCATAAGCCTTTCCTAAGGTAACCATGGTAAAGCAAGTCCTTAGACTTGAAGTCACTATGATCCCTACTTCAAGGAGTCGTATGCTTAGGTGCTTTCAAACGTTATACCGTAACTGGGTGATCATAAAGTTAGTACTCGGGCATGCCACGAATCAAGTGGAGGGTGTGAGTGAGGTAGAGAGGATTTGTCCCTCCCGTATAACGGGGGTAATGTCATAGGCCACTCGATGGAGTGTGGTGTGGTGAAGTGTCTGGCCAGACTGGCATTAGGACAATATGTGATACTGGACTAATGTGTTTGCACACCCTTTCTGGGATCGAGAAACTATGATTGTATATAATGAGGATGACACTATGTATGCCTCATGTTCAATCGGGACAAAAGGACAAAGGGACTAAGGCCTTTACGGTTAATATGGTTATGGGAGGTAATGTCGGATCACCGATCAACTTATAGATTGGGTAGCGATGACGTATTGCTAGATGCTAATCATCGTTTATAATAGTTAGCATTAATTAATATGTTGATATTAATTAATACTAATTATTATTGCCAACACTATAAGAGCCTATGGGGTCACACGCAAAGAACGGTATGTCTGTGAGTTTATATTTAATTAAATATGGAGCAACGTCTAATTAAATATGATTTAATTAGATGTGTATTAATTAAATGTGATTTAATTAATTATAGTATAAGGGCATAATTAATCAAATAAGATTTAATTAATTATGGTTTGCATTTTAATTTAAATTGGACTTGAATTTAAAATGCGATCCCACGTGGTAAGACCACTTAAGATGCGCGGTGGGGAGGAAGGCAAACCCTAACTCTATTAAAAAGAGCTAGGCGCCTCCCTCATACATTAGACTTGTTACACGCTTGTTTGAGAGATACACAGTGAGCACAGTGAACACACCCTTCACCCCTTTTGGCTCCATCCACAGCTAGCACTGCTCCCAGATGGTGTCGTTCGCGTGGGCTGAGTAGAGAGTGTCTCCTTTGGCGCTTGGTGATCGATTTGCTCACACTTCAAGAGGTAAATCTTTAACTTTGTGATTCTTGGTTGCTTGAAAGGTCTCAGACAAGGGGTTGTTCCGCTGGTGGGTCTTTTAGAAAATTTAAAATTGTCCCATCAAACCCCAACACTCGCCACTACACACATGCAGACTGTAAATAAGGAGAGATTTTTTTACTGTTCTGCCTATTGAAAAAACAAAAAAAATAGATGTGGGCAGATTGGTGGAGAAGGAGATTCATGCATGGGCTATAAAGAAGAAAGGCAGCCTGTTCTTCCCTTGCTTGATAACTGAGCTGTGTATCCAAGAAGGAGTCCCTGTGGCTGCTGGAGAGGAAGCATGGTCTAATGCAAGGTCTATTGATACTGCAATAATTAAGAGGTTTGCTAGAAAAAAAAAGGAAAGAAAATGGTGAAGCAGAAGTGGTGGACACTTTAAAGGAGTTTGAAGAGAATCAGAGAAAATTCTAGGAGTATGCTACAACTACATTTACATGGCAGCAGCAGGCCATATTGTAGCTGAGTGGGTACAGAATTTTACCACCACCTCCTCCCTTCCTGGAGGAGATTTTATTGAGCAGAGTAAATAGGCCAGCTACAACCACTGATTCTCCTAGGCCATCTGCACCCACTACTTCTTCTCCTAGGCCAGCCAGAGCTCAAAATAAAAAGAAGACACCAAGTCGAAAAGGAAAAAAAGGTGGTGGAAGAAAGTGAAGAAGAGGAAGAGTTTGAAAGTGAAGAGGAAGAGAGTGAAAATGAGGATAGGGGGAATGTGAGAGTGATAAAGAAGAAGACAGTGAAAGTGAGGAATCAGAAAAAGAGAGTGAAAATGAGGAGGAGGGAGAGAAAAGTAAGGTAGTGGAAGAAGTGGAAGAGTGAGGAGAAAAAGAGGTAGATAGTGAGGAGGAGAGTGCTCATGAGAAAAAGGAGAAAAAAATAGAAAAGGGGGAGGAAGCATCAAGGGTGAGAAAGAGGGTGTCTATTTCAGAGTCAAATTCTCAAGGGAGTAAGGAAAAGAAACAAAAGAAGGATGCCATGGCCTCTCAGGAAGCTAAAGATGATCCAGACATCATAATCATCAAGGAGGTGGGCGCTTCAACCCAAAAGAAGGAAAAACAGAAATCAGTAGTTAGAACCAGACGCAATTCAAGTCTACAAGGGATGTAGTTGGTAGTGCAACACCCTTTCTCATAAAAGGATATTACAATATAAGTAACCTTATTTATCGAAAATAATACTAATCTTTATTTTTAAAAGAAAATTTTCTCTTTAATTATTTCAAGTCTATTTCGAGAATAAGTATAATTTTTTTTTCTTTTAATTCCTGAAAATTATTTTCACTTGAAACTCTCACTTACGTTGTTTAGATTTCAAAACTAATTTATGTCGTAACGTATTACTGAAAAGTGAGATAAACATCATCTGAATGAATAATATACATCGTATATAATACGAGTCTCCAATCACCCCCGAAAGACTATCTAGCCAAAAGCTACTCCAGACGGTAGTCTTCTTCATTCCTCCGTCCTGGTCAATTCACTTGACTGGTGGTACATCTATATGAATCATGTTCCAAATAGCACAAAACATATAGGCAAGGGTGAAAAATCCTCGTACAAAAGTTATCTCACAGCAACAACAATAAAAAGAATAAAGGAAACTCATGCAAATCGTACATCATAACTCATTATTCTGTAGCATACAGTTCTCTATCACAATAATATATTACCACAAGTAAATTGAATTTAACTCCAGTAATATATAATTACACACATATAATATCATCACAGCAATATGCTATCACAGCTTATAAAATACAACTCATCATCAAGGCCATATATCGTCACACAGATATATTTAAAATGCATGACACTTCTATTTCTCTCTCAACACCAGAGTAATGCTCCATGGAGACTTTTCTCTTCCTCAACAACATTTGAGCGATAGGCTGTAGCGTAAATAACTTAACATAATAAACCAAACTGTCCCCTTTTTCATGGACTTGGTTAACCAACTGTCCCCTTTTTCATGGACTGGTTTTACAATTATTCAGTAGACTCACATTTAAAATATAATACCATATCACAAATAGGTCAGTCAGTCAGATTTATCCAAGCTGGGTGCTCTACTCGATCTCGGCTCGCTGGGATCCACCACACGGCCATTGAGACTTTCGAAACCTGGATAATCCCAGTAGGCAATTATAGCCCAACCGTACCTATTTCCAACCCCATCTGGGTTGCAATACTCATCTCATGGCCATCCGCCAAAATCTCTTTCTCTGTATGCATATAGCATAATACATTGCACTCAAAGTCAATCACAATCATTTCTACTTTGGTTTCTCTTGTAATTTGTCTCATACACATCACTATGTTACCACTTGTAACATTCTCAATCTCTTCTCTGTGTTACCTCTTGTAACAATCACACATAACCTTCTCTCTTGGTTATGTAATACTCATCTTTTTTTTTATTATATTACTCAAAACATCTTTTTCTCTTCCTTGATTATCTCAACCATGATATCTCTTTCTCTTTCATTTAATTTTCTTACTCAATTATAATTCTATCCAAAAATCATATTTTCCGTATTCAATGTTTAACCTTTTAAAAAAATTGAACTAAATACCTAATGATTTCCAAACTCAAATTTGATATTCTTCCCTTAAAAAGTCTCTGTTTGATAAGCTTTTAAAATTAAATTTCGTAAATTCTGGGTTATTTTTAACAGAGACCAGAACTGTTCACAGGAATGGTAATTTTCACACCCGCGGCGTGAACAGGTCTGTCCCCTGTTTCTCAAACAGAGTACGATTTTCACAGCTTTGGAAAAGAAGCCACCCAGGGCGTGACAAGTCCAGTTTTCACAAAGTTAAAGCCATTTAAAATTGTTCTAAACATAATTTAACCTAATTAAGATCAATTAAATAGAAATATGCTCTTGGACCATTTCAAAAGCTTTCCAAATCATGAACAAATACTTTGGTTTTTAGGAAAATTCCTTCAAGACTTGGCTTACATAAAAAGACTCTTGTAAAACTTGGGTTAAAATCTTTACTCTACCAATTTCTAATACCAATTTGGCATAAAGGATTAAGTATCAAATACAAGCCATTGATCAAAGTCATAATCAAGGCATAGAGCACAAGATCATCACAACAAGCTAGATGTTATTTCACCTCAAAGATCATTGTCATAGGACAACCCAAAACCAACATCCTTCACACAAGATTCAGATATCACAAAAATCATCATCCACCCTTTGTCATGATATCTATATTCAACAAAGATCTCTATCATACACAAACATACATATTAAATCATCCAAAACATCACATGAGGCAGGTTGTTGTATTGTGTTGAAACTGTGCCCATATTCCCCCCCCCCCATTCTGATTCTTTGTTGAGCCTACATTAACTTGTTTGAAAAGGAGAAATAAGTGAGGAATTCCTTTAGGTGAGGAGCTAATCTTAAGTTTTTGGGCATCTGAGTTCCCAATCATTCACAAGATTTCACACACACACTTTGAATTTGTGGGATAAGCAGATTTTTCTTGATTCAAGGGGGATTGTTTGAAATGTGTAAGTTTGAGAGTTGAACTTCATGTCCAAATGGCTATAAAAAAATTTGTTTTAATGCTTGGGTGCTAATGAATCAGTTCTGGGATGTGTGCTGGTTTGTGTTTTGTTAATTTGTCAAAGTGTTATTTGCATTACTCGAGGACGAGCAATGATTCAAGTTTGGGGGTGTGATAACTCTTAGAAATAAGAGTTATTTCACTGTTCTAAGCTTAATGTAGTCTTCTCTAAGAGTGTTTCTTGTGTTTTAGTTGAGTATCTTGTGTAGTTAGGAGTAAATTGTTAAATTAGAGCTAGTTTCTGTTTTTGACACTGCATGTGCCACTTTTGTCGTGTCTTAAGGTGTGTTAAGTGTGCAGAGTCAGCTTATGCAAAGGAAGTTTGGGACTTAACAATATCAGAGGATGTTGCAGCAGACTGTAGCATTTTATGTGAGCACCTGAGAAAAAGTCTCATATTGAGCATGCACTGCAGTACCAAGGCAAGCAAGGAGTATTCAGTGGTCCCCACAAATTAATGAGTTGAGGGTGTAAATGGACCAAGTTAATTTTCCCTCAAGAAGAAAAGAAAGGAGGGCACAAAAAAAGCAAAAAAAAAAAAAGAGAACCAAAAAGAGAGGAGAGAGACATTCTCTGGGCATTGGCAATAAGGACAGACCTAGAAAAAAAGGGATATTCCCTCATTTTTCAGACATCACAGCCGCCACCCTCATACCATCATCTTCTTCCTCCATTGCCATCCACCAGTTTTGAAGCTTCAAGTTGAAGAGAAGACCAAGATGAAGGCACACGCTTGGAAGAGTTTAATGTTTTCTTCTCAATCTTTTCTTTAGCCTGGTAAACTTCATTTGTTTCTTTCATTAGGTATATCATGTCTTTGTTCTTACTGTTTGCTATTGTTGAACTTAAGCTCAACATGAGCTAAGTCTCTTTTGGTTAGGGAACTATGGATTTGTAAATATTTGTATGGGAAAGGATTAGCTATATGTTTGGATTCAGCTCTATCTTTGAACTATTTTAAATGCCAATATATTTAAGTTGAGTTTGATCACCTTGGCTTATTTGAATGCTCACTAATATTAGAAGAGTTAGTGAGTGGATGTGTTCATTGATTATGGATGAAGTTGGTAATTGGAAAATTAATCAACATTGAATATGATAGGAATATCATTTCAAGTCCATAGGGTAGCTGAGTTGTGCTTATCTGTGATGGGAGTAATTAATGTGATATTAGGAATAAGATTAACTTAATGAACTAATGACAGTGTTGGAAAACACTCGTCTTTAACTTTGGACCCAGATGTTGTGCGATGCCATAGCATTCTTGACCCTGTAAAAAGCTTTGCAATGAAATAGTGTCCCTAACTATAACACCCGGCCACCCTTTCGTGCTACCGGTGTGTTACTTGGTCTTCACCACCCCCCCACGTGGTGTTTTTGCCTTTCGTGGGAATCGAACCATATACCTAAGGTTAAGTATATTGATTCTTAAATTCCCACTACCATGTACTTAGCCCAAGGTACATACATGGTAGTGGGAATTTAAGAATCAATGTACTTAGCCTCAAGTACATGGTTCGATTCCCACGGAAGGCAAAAACACCACTTGGGGGGTGGTGAAGACCAAGTAACACACCGGTAGCACGAGAGGGTGGCCGAGGTGTTACAATAAAAAGGCGCATGTGACACCTTGAGGCTGACGAGGGCAGGGAGTGATCGCCGATGCAGAGAGGCACAGACAAGGAGCGGCTCCTGGCAGGCTTCTAGGGGAAGGGGTACATGAATGGACCGAATCATACCCGAATGAGAGGAATTCCAAGACTCTGCAGGTATAGGACTGTACAGTTGAGGATAACTTAATAGAATTGATTGGTACTACCTATACCAACAAGATGCATCTTCTTTTTTGTAGCCTATCACTTAAGAACTTCACAGTTAAGCGTACTTGACTTGAAGCAATTTCGGGATGGGTGATCTTCTGGGAAGTTTCCTAGAAAGCATGTGAGTGAGGACAAAGCATGCTGAAAAGACCCGTGTTGGTGTGTGGGGACAGTCGTCAATCCGAAAAGTAGCCGAGGCGTTACACTAACCAGTTTTCAAACCACTGATTTTACAACACTTAATCTGCATTTTTACTGTTATTTCATCATTTAAAATTACTGTTTTAATCAATCAATTGAAAATGTCACCTATTACCATCTTTGCTCACTAATTAGATTAACCAATTTGGAACTTGGTGAAGTTAACCGTGTTCAATCTCTGTGGAAACGATCTTTTATTCAGTTAACTGCTTGCTTGACTGTGTATACTTGCACAAATGTTTACACGCGCAACACATTCTAATAGGGATTGCGTATAAATGACCACTGGTGTAGTAACCCGTGTAATACACAGGGCATATGACAACTTTAAAAATAGTTGGTTAATTATTTGATTAATTCCCAACTTTAAAGTACAGTACAGCGAAAAAATTGTATAAATTATGGTTGACTAAGTAAAATAGTGTAAATAGTTGTGAGTAGTCATGACAAAAAACCTGAAATTACGGTACCCGCTTGGACTTATTTTGAGTTCCGACTTTGACGGGACAACCCATCAACTGCAATTATCTATAAATCTATATCTTAAATTGTCTCTACTTGTATGAATTATACCTACCAAGTACAGGCCAAATTATCATGCATATTCAATCCATAGAAACTTTTTCGATAATCTAATTTTCTCATATAACACCATAATTAATTCATTTTTGTTACTACCAAAACCACTCACCACCTGTAAACTATAAATTGAAACATTCATGTTTTTATTTTATTTTATAGATAACAGTGTCAAGAAAATTCAAATTTGCTCATATCTAGAAAAATCTTTGATAAACTAGTTAGGTGAGAAAATAATAGCAAATTAAGAAATAAATATGTTTATATTAAAATTATTATAAAAATATTGAAATTGTGTTTTTGAAAAAAAAAATATTGAAATTGTAATAGTGTAATTTTTGCCTTGTAATTCATATGTTAATATGGTTTAACATAAAATGTTCATTCTCATGCATTAACTTTAATTTCTTCCTATATACTTTCTTTTTTTTTTATAATTTCTCCATGTGTACTTTCATATATTTCTTCATCCCTGTGTTTTACATATTATCCATAATTTCTAATTAATCAGTTTACATATTTATATTTAGATACTAATTTGAAAAAAAACTTAATTTTTTACATTAAACAAAGTCTTCGATTATGTAGATAACAAAGTAAAACACAAGAAGAGGGTTGAATTGTGTTTCTTAATTCTTAAAGATTTTCGCAAACGTTGGACACAAAGAAGAGTGTATTGGACGCACAGATCAACTTTGTTGAAAATGCTATTGTTTTAAATAAAACTTGTTTGTTAAGAAACATTAAACTCAATCCCTCCACAGCTAATATAAAAGGTACTGAATGTAAAGAGTAAGGGTAAGAGAAACAAACCTAGAGATTTCACTAGTTCACTTTTATAACCAAGAGTTACGTCCAATCCCTTCTTGCCTGAAGGGATATCCACTAACTATGGATAAGATACAAGTACTCTTTGTCAGCCAAGTTTCTTCAGGCTTTTTACATTAAGTATTCTTTGTCACCCAAGCCTCTTCAGACTTTTACAACAAATATTCTTTTCTATCTAGCCTCTTCAACACACCACTCAAGAATGAAATAAAATGTTTACAGCACAAAACTCACTAAGTGAGGATATGAAAATGTAAGTGCTTAGAGTGTTTAACTCTTTATAAGATGAAGAATGAATTGAACAGAGTTTTAGCAAGATAAATAATCGTATTCACAAAGTTGTTCTCTTCATCTTCGTTACGATATTTATAGACTTCATGGAGCTTCAGTACTTCCGGCTTCAACTTCTGCAACCTCTTTAAAAAATAGTCATTCTCTAATAGGATTTTATGCTTTCTTCCTGTTACTTCAATTGAGTTTCCTTTAGTATGACGCTCAGAAGACTTTCTACAAAGAAATGTGCAACCTGTCTTTTTTCATCTCAAATACACAGCGGTTGAAAGTAATATCCAATTGAGACAAAGAGAATACACTGTGTTAAGAAAAAATTGTGTTCAGAGAGGACAAAAACAAATCAGAGTACATTCTCTCTCAAGTACAACTAAAACAGTGTTTTTTGCAACACCCTCTCTCCAAAAAGGATATTACACCATAGTAACCAAGAATTTTATAACCATCAGAATTACACAAAAAGCTTGCATCAGTACAAGCATCTGGTTTGTAAAGTACTGTACATAAGTAATGCGGAAAATTAACAAGCGGTGAAAGATAAACTGAAAATAAAACCAAGGTTAACAAAATATAAACTACTATATGTACATTGTAACATCCTTAATTTTCACTCTATGAGACATATTATTAATATTAAGAGATAGATATTATTTTTTAGAATAGGTTCTATTGGAATTTTTCTAGAATTTTTGGAAAAATTATGAAAAATGACAAAAATGCCCCTGTAGTTGGCAAATGACCAAAATACCCTTAGTTGGACCAGTTTGTCACTCTTCATAAAACCAAAAATGGAATTTTTTATTTTTAATTTATTATTTGGGGATTTTAGAATATAATTCTGGGTAAGTTTTGTGCAATTACTATTTTGCCGTTAGAGCGGGTATACGCGAAAACGAGAAGACCCGGGGAGAATACCCTTTTTTTCGTAATTTTCCCCAAGCCCTTCCATTCAGCCACTTGGTCGACCTTGACCTTCTAGAAGCCAAGGGCGGATATTTTTCCCCAAAATTAAATTGGATGATGGTTTGAAATCCATCCATGAGAAGCATGACAAATGTCAAAGCATGATTGACTTGAATTTAACATGTTTAATGAAAAGCAACCATGGTTTGTCTATGAGTTAAGGGGGCCAATTCAAGCAAAAAGGACTAAGGAAGATGTTCATTTTTCATTTCTAAGACAACTTATCTCTTTAAACTTCTATTTTCTCCAACTTCTCTCTCAGTCTTCATCTTTTTCCTCCATCGTTTTCTTCCATTTCCATGGAAACTCTTCATCATCTCCACTCATATTTTTTATTCTCTATGCAATAATCAAGTGTAGAGTGCAACACCATTTTTCCAAAAAAGATATTACACTATAGTAACCAAAAGTTTCGCAAGATTTAGTAAATATTTTGATAAAAGTTTATAATCATCATCCAAAAATGCGGATAAATTTTTTTCCTTCTTTTCTAGAGTGTATGAAACACAAGAAGGGGGGGTTGAATTGTGTTTCTCAGCTTTTAAAAAACTTTTCGCAATGTTGGACGCTGGCTTGTGAAAACGTTGGACGCACAGTGTACTAAGATATTGGACGCACAAAGTTTCGAAATATTGGATGCACAATAGTTGTGAAATATTGGACGTACAAAAGGATTTGACGCAGAGGCTTCTGCTAAGTTAAAAACTTGTTTTCTTTGTGCGATTTAAGGTGTATGAAAAACTTGTTGAAATAAAATCAATTCAATCCCCTTGGTTAGTAATAAGCACAGATATAAAAAGAGTTAAGGGAAAGAAGAAATAACACAAGTTTTTATCCTGGTTCACTCTTTCCTAAGAGCTACGTCCAGTCCCCTCAAACTAGAGAGATTTCACTATCAAACCAGATAGAATACAAGTATTCTTTGCACACAACCTCTTCAGGCTATAACCCAAGTATTCTTTGCACTCAGCCTCTCCAGGCTATAACCCAAGTATTATTTGCACACAGCCTCTTCAGGCTAAACGACTCAGCAGAATGTTTTTGATTCAAGTGCTGTCTAACTCATACAAGTGAGGATATGAAAACTAAAGCACTTCGAGAGTTAAGCAAACTCTCTTTTACAAGAAGATAGAAAATATACAAGACTTTCTATACAGAGTATAACAAATTGCACAACGTTTTTGCTCTTTCTTTTTCGTTGTTCAGTCTCTTGTATTCTTCTTCTTGTTCACGGTATTTATAGGCTTTGATGAAGCTTCAGATTTGTTCTTCGAATAGCTCAGCTTCAGCCTTCATAAATATGACCGTTCTCTAATAGCATTAAATGCTATTTTCCCGTTGCTCTGAGGAGATCTACTTCAGTGAGTATGTCTGCATTTCTTTCTCCTAGACAGAAGCAACCTGTACTCAAAGTCTCAATTGTACAGTGGTTAATAGTAATATATTATTGAGACAGAGAGAATACACTGTGTAAAGTAGAAAGATGTGTTCAGAGATATACAGAGTAGATAAAAGTACATTCTCTCTCTTAGTACACTTTCCACAGTGCTTTATGCTTTTCATTTAATGTACGTTCAAAAACGTTGACAATGGTTGTACAGAAAGCATTGCATACAGCTATTTATTTCAAATCATTTGCTCAATAAATATGTTCCATATTAAATGCATGAGCAATAAATAGCAAGTAATGGACTCTGCGTTTTGGACGCAGCATATGGAATTTATTGGACGCAGCATGTAGAATAAAGTTGGACTTTTAGTCCTTTTAGCAAATGGACGCATACCTTTGCTTACCATTTGTATATGATATTCATTCATCCATTGGACGCATCCTCATGCTTACCATTTTGACTTAGTTCGTTTCAGTTGTATAGCCTTAATGCTGATTATTGGACTTATGCTCCATTGGACGCAAAGCTGTATTGCACTTCTGCTCCATTGGACGCAGGGCAGTTGACTGTTGTACTTTTGTCCTTCTGCTTCATTGGACGCAGAGAGTAGCATGTCTGCATGACTTGGATACATATAGGTTCTGCTTCTTTGGACGCATTGCCTCATACTGATTATTGGACGCAAAGCTCTCAGACTGCGTATTGCATTGGACGCAGAACAGTATTGCCTTATACTATTTATTGGACGCAGAGAATCATTGGACGCATGGTCTCATAATGATTATTGGACGCATAGCTCTCAGAGTCCATTGAACAATTCTTATCCGAGGTCAAGTATCAGTATCATTGGACGCATCACTCTTGGTGTCCATATATGTGCCAGTGCCAATATTGGACGATGAACTTATCATTGGACGCAAAGCTTCTCAGACTTTGAATATGAGCCAATGTCATGATGAACTTATTATTGGTCGCAGACTGCAACATCCTTTAATAAACTTAGCTAGGCAGCTTTGTTATACATTGTAAAAGCTTAATACATTTTGTTATCATCAAAACCATAAAAACACTTAGGGAGTATTTGTATTAAAAATACTTTTAACCAATTTGGTTCCAACAAGTCATGTATCACATAACATAAAAGTAGGCAAGGGTGAGACTCTAAAACAAAGTAACATGAAAAGTAGGAGCACACCCAAAACATAGATCACATATCAATCAATTTGCACATCAAAGCATATGTCAACAATAACAGATCAATCAAGACTTATAACCAAATCTCGTTTAAGCAGATCTTACCATGTGCTGGAACCCTACAAAAGTAATACATTCATAATAACATATTACTAAGTCCAAGTCTTATTTATGCATGTCACTTCAATATTTCTTAAAACACACCGGTGTAATGCTCCAATGAGACTTTTCCAAAAATACTTCAGAAATACCGCATTTAAAACTTAATACCAAATCATAAATAGAACTGCCAGTCAGATTTATCCAAGCCGGGTATACGACTTGTCTCGGCTCGGGGGTTATCACCGACAAGGCCATTGAGACTTTCAAAACCTGGATAATCCCAGTAGACAATTGTAGTCCAACAGAACCTATTTGCAACCCCGTCTAGTGGGTTGTATGCTCATCGTCTTTAATGCAAATGATAGTCTAAACTTGCATATCACTTCTCTTCATCATCTCTTGTAAAACTTCTTTTGTTTTACTGTAGCTTCTTTTTGAACATCATTATAGAATAACTCACCATTTTGAAGAAATACTCTTGCCCTATTCACTTATTTATTGCGATTAAGTTATTCTTCCGGCTGTAATAATAATTCAATTTATGACTGATCACACCGTGGCAGAGCTGAACTAAGGTGAGTAGCCCAACAGAGTGATTCGATATATAACTAAAGGTTATTAACTCATTTCAAGAAGATCAAAACGGGGCATAACCACCTAGGATTGATCAAGAGAGAAAAGATCAACAGTAATAAAACTTATGTCCACTTTTAAATCAATAAGTGTCTGTTCTCAAGTTTTAGATAGATCTTTGGAAATGGAATAATTACACGACGGCTAAGCCGACTGCGGTAATCAATGTCCGTCTTTTTCAAAGCTTAATACAGACTTAGTGAACGAAGTAGAGTTGGTTATTTCCCACTTAGTTAATTTTTGAAGATGAAAATATCACACGGCGGCAGAGCCGTCTTCGGTAATCAGTACTTGGTTTTAAAATCATATGATATAGTCTAAGTGAACGAGATCAACTCGGAAACACTTAAGCACCAATTATCTTCCAGGAAAGAGGCCCATTGAAAGCCTATCTCACTAATTTCCACTGCCATAGACATTAGAAATTAAACTAAGTAAATTATATATATATATAGATTGAACATCCTCTCAATATTTCCCACTGATAATATAACAGTAGAATTCACCGAGAATCCATTACTGTTTATATTAAATTCTGATAGATGCTATAATAGTAGAATTCACCGAGAATCCATTACTGTTATACTCTTTTATCCAATCCAGTCTATTTATATATACGTTATTAAGAAACCACTTCTTTCCCAATTTATCTTAGTCACGTATATATCAGGTCCCTAGGTTAAGAATTCCCCAAACATTGTATCAGTACAGTTCCCAGAAAAGAGAGACGGACTTAAAAAGCCCCTTTCAAAGGTATCTGTCTTTCCTAGACAGACCCATACTGATAAACCATTTATCTTAACCATCACCTTGTATATCAATGATAGACAATATCAGAGTTTTCACAAAAGAATAAATTTCACTTCTTTACGGTAAGATCGTATTTACGGTAAATCTAAAATTTTGCCATTATAACAGTATGTTCACAGAAGCTCAAAATTAATTTTATCATCCTCACCTTATTCCCACAAAATTTAAAGAAATTTGGGCATTATAACACTACAATTAATAAATAGCACAAAACAATTAATTTAAAGTCATAAACAATTAAATAAAAGCTATAACACAAAAACATATAAGCACACAATCAATCAAGAATCAAACACATACTTCTCAAATTAATTTGCAAGTGGTTCCCCTTACCTCTGCCACAAGAACTTGGAAGAACAAGGCTTGAAGAATCAAAAACACCAAGCTAGAAAACTAAGAACTTCAAAGGAGGAAAAGGAGAGAATTTGCTTGTCAACACAAGGCTTTAGGATTTGTGAGAAATTTATGTAGCACTCCCCTCCTATTTATAGCCAAGGGGGCGGCCAAGCTTAGGGAGGAAGAGGGAAATAAAAATTTGTGTTGTCATGGTGCTTTTTGGTGATTATGTCATAAACCCTAATTAATTAAATCAATCCATTTTCTAATTGGTTAAGGCTTATGACTAAGCTTGGTGACTCATAAGAGAAAAGCACATGCAAGGGCTAAGAATGAAGGTTGATGTCGACCAAGTATGGAGGAAGAAGAGCCATTGGATAGCTTGGTTAAAAACTTTAGGTTAAGTAGTTTTAAGTGAAAATTAAGGGTAAAATGGTTTTTTCACTAATCAAAAAATTCAAAAATTAAATTAAATGGTAAGAACCAATGGGGAATCTCGAAAATGACATGTAAGATCTTCTAGATTTTTACGGTAATGGTATGCTTCGCGGTTCGCATAAACAAAGGAAAACGGACGCGCTGCAAGTGCAAAATGGTCATTTTTCAGAAAATTCCCAAAAAAATCACAAATTTAATTCAAACACTAATGATCCGTCTTGAAAAATTATTTTAAGCACTCATTGATCACTAAAAATCTGTTCTCGTTTTGAGAATCCTCGTTTTTCGTGTTAACAGAGACCTAAAAAAGTAACTTTTGATCTGCTTTTCAGAAAATTATGAAATAATGTCCAAAAATCCAAAAAAATGTAAAATCATGATTTAGCTTCTGAAAATCTTTTTCTGACCTAAACTTGTTCTCCGAATCAGTTATTAGTTCTTGCTATAAACTATAGGGACCAAAACAATCATTTCTAATTTTTATTTTTTCCCAAAAATCCTAGAAAAATTTCAGAAAATCACAAACATTAAAAGAATCAACTTTTGTGAAGGAAGTTTTGTTTTCTGGTTTGTTTTGATATACCTTAGTTATTTAAAATCTTATCCGTTAATTACGGTAAAATACGGTTCTCAAACATCAAAGGAAAAACGTCTGTTTTAATGAAATAATTTGATACGCATATTAAATCCCTAATTATAAGCTAAAAATAAATTACTTAGCACTTAGATCACAAAATCTCATATAAAACAGAATTTAAATGGTAACTAAAAAAAACACGGATGTTACATAGAGAATTAAACACTATAAACAGTTTAGCCTTCATCAAGCTTTGGAATCATCAAGTGTTCTTATTTTTCAAGAACACCAAGCTTAGGATTTTTGGACTTTGGGTAAGCCATCAATCTTGTTGTCTTATTTGCAATAAAAGGTTGTGAACAAATTATTCTATTTATTCATTTTGGAGTTAGATGATTTTAGTGAAGAGTGAAAACCCTTTTGGTTGATGTTTTGTGTTATTGTGTTCTTGTATGTATTTATGAAGGTGTTTGAGTTCTTGGACTTGGGGACCACGAAATTTTTGAAGGAGAAAGAGTAAGAGATAAGGGAAAAATTCTCTAGTTATGATTGTTACATAAGGTGTTTGTTTTATATGATTGGTGTTCTTAAGCTTGATTTTTGATATGTGATTTTATGAAATATTCTTATGTGTGAAGATTTTCTTATGTGATTTGTGAGGCATATTTGGTTGAAACTTGGATTTGTTCCAAGGCTCGTGATGTGTACTACTTAAAGTAGATGTGTATGGCTTTATTGTTATTTATCATGTGCGGTGTGGAAGATTGTTCACGTATGCTTGAAGCATGTTGATGTGATGGGAGAGATGGAGTGGATAAGTGTTTTTACCAAGTATTACCAAGAGACTTCCTTAAGAGAGAGCAAAAGCCAAAGTTTTATAACAAGTAACAACATGATAAAACAGGTTTTGAAAAGTGCTTCCAAAGGGCCATAATAATAACTTTTGAAAATCAAAGTTAATGAACCAAAGTTCATGAAGGTGAAATCTGGTTTTTATGCTTACAAAGGTTGGAAATAAGTTATTTATGAAATTTTCCAGAACTGTTCACACCCCTGGTGTGAGATTTTTCAAAGGCAGTGAACTTCTCTATTTCAAAAAACACTGTTTTGAAAGTACAGGGACTGAAAGTGTAATCTGGATAGTTAGAGGACTAAAAATGTAATTTTTGAAGAAATTAGATGTTTTAAATAATTAAGTCAAGAAAGGGTTATTTTTATTAAAGTCATATATAAGGGGATTTTGAGAGAAATTGTATTAATAAAGTCAAAGTCAGGAATTTTTATCAAAGAGTTTTATTAAAGAGGACAAAGCCTAATTTGAATGAGTTTTCCAAAAGTAAGTTTCCCAAATGATTTCTTAAAAAGTTGAAGTGTAGAGGATATAAGTCTAGTATTCCAAGAGAGACGGACTTAGCATTTAAAAATAACGAGATTAGAGGTCGTGGATGAGTGTCCGTAGTGGTGAGATATTTTTGAACTTAGTACCCGTGGAGGTGATATTTTTGGACTAAGTGTCCAGTGTTGTGAAATATGTCGGGACTGAGTGTCCGAGGGAGTGAAAATTACGTTCTTAAAATATGAGTAAAAGACGGTATAAAAGGGTCTGTGTGACTTAGTTGTAGTGAATAGAGATTAATTACATTGAGTGAAGGGAAAAACGTTGTGTGATGGGAAAAGTACTGTGTGTTATGCATTTATCATGTGCATAGTGTTGGGCTGTGTGTCATTGGGTTGTGTGCCATTCCATTGGCAGTATGCCATTCCACCAGGCTGTGTGCCATTTGAGTTACATCTCACGTTATATGTGGTTGGGAATTGATACGATTGGGCTACAATTGCCTACTGCGGTTATCCGAGTTTTGAACTTCTACCAATGGCCAAGAGATAGCATCCTTGAGCCAAGGAAAATTGTATACCTAACAAGGATAAACCTGACTGACCGATCTTTTCAAGATAAGGTGAGAGTGGCATTTATGGAACGATTGTTGGGATAAGTCTCCATGGAGCATTGAGAAATGATGTTCTTACAGAGCTCTTAAAAGTGTCATGCATATATTTCTGTGTGAAATTAATGCGATTCTTGGGTGTGATTTCTTTTGGGGATGTGTATAGCACTGTGTGTGCGTGATAATTGTTGTGTGTATTATATCTGCTGTGTGCAGTATATTTGTTGTGTGCTTCTTATGTAACTGTCACGATATAACTGTGATGAGATTTTCACCCTTGCTGTATATTGTTTCTCTATATGTAAATGCGTTTTCTTTAGACGTTCTGCTGGAGATGTAGAGGAGGTCTAGATTGAGACGTGGGTTGGTAATACGTCAACTAAGTGGAAGGACGTGCATGTCCTAGTTTTCGGTTTGGGGTTTTCTTATTAGAGCTTCTTGCAGAAGTTCTTAGTGCTTGACCAGCATAGGGAGTCTGAATTTATTTAGGGAAAAAGGTTTCTTGTGTATGGTATATTCTTTTATTAACGAATGAATTTTCTTTCTTACGTTATTTTTCCTGATTGACATTTATTCATATAAATATTTTTTTTAAATTAAATGAAAAAATGGCAAAGAAAAACTTATTTGTGAAGGTTAAAAATTTTGATAGTAATTTCTGAAAGAAAACTAGAAATCAATTATTTTTATTTCTGCATTTGTGTCCGTTACGAAATGTGACACCCTCCGAGAAAGGGGGTGTTACATACATATGAGCAAGTTCAGTCACAAACTAACTACCCCAAACAACTATCTTCATCTGAAGGTGTAACAACAACAGCCACCCCTTCACCTTGAGGTGACCGCGGGGTATACATCTCTGGGTCCTCCTCGGGAAACGTATCATCACCCCCATCCATCCAACCCGATGATGTTGAGCGGGGTATGCTTCTCCGTGCCTCCCTCCTTCTTCTCCCAAAATAGCTCTTCCACCTCCCACAAACATGTTGGATAGGTGGAACACTAGGTGCATCGTCCTCCCCAAGGCTACCTCCTGACTCCGCGGGCATCTCCCTCAACTGCCTTAATGGTAGCTTTACGTCAAGCACCATTTGCTCCTGTTTTCCTATTCCGTTTCCTCCGGTCCCTCCATCCGTGGTAAGTACATATCCTGTAAATGTGCCCCACTGGGTGTAGTGGTTAGTCTCCCACTTCACCCCTCACCCCCAAGGGGTAAAACACTAAGATGCCGTACCGGGTCCAATCCAGTCATCGGGTAACTCATCTACTTAAACATACATTAAACACAATAGAGAAAACATGCAACACCCTTTCTCAAAAAAGGATATTACACCATAGTAACCAAAAGTTTCGCAATAACTTAAAACATATACTGATAAAAGTTGGTAAGCCTCCTCCGAGAATATGCGTAAAAATTTTCGCCTTTATAAAAGATGAGAAGGGTGGGGAATATGTTCCCTTGATTCTTCTTGAGATATTTTAAATGCAAAGTAAGGTCATCACACTTTGTAAAGGTACTCCATCTCATATATATAAACCATGATATTTTATAAAAGAATTTGCTCCAAGACAAACTATGGTTTGATACTGTAGAAGTAAAGAAACGAAAAAAACTCACAAAACCGAAAATACAAAAGTGGTAAAATAAAAACATACGCTAGTATGTACAAACGAGCCATGATCCTATCATCTACCCAAAAAGGATCCACTACTCTAAACTCTAACTCAGTTGCATCTAAGGGCACGACCAAGTGGCCCCTCCTAAACCCGGCCCACTAGGCTCAAAGTTCTAGACCTGAGTCACTGGAATCCAATCAAAACCAAACCTGGATAGATCCGGTCCGGGAAAAGGTTCATTGGTGAGGTCAGAGGTGGCCCAAGAGTCGATGGACTCATCGGGTATCTCTTCCTCTTCCTCATCAGAAAAGGATTCGGATAGCCAAATGATATCCTCCTCCTCATAGTGATGGGAATGAGGGGTGTACATCGGTGGGTCCCCTTCTCCCAGAGGCAAAGCTAGAGTATACCCCACAAAATCCTCTATTCCTGCAGGTGCTGCTGCTGACGTCTCTTCGGAATTGCCATCCTGGCCCGTGTCTGAGGGCTTGCTCCTCGATTGTTGGGAGACATGACCTGGTCTATCGTCATCGTGTCCTGATGGGTGTGAGCTATTGTCGCCGTTGTTGTCATTATCATCATCGTTGTCATCAAATTCCTCTGCTACGCCTAATCCTACTCTTCCTAACTGATGTAAGGGTAACTTAACATCCAGAATTATCTGTTCCTGTATAGGAATTGGATTCTGCCCTACTCCACTGTCCGTAGTCTCCAATTGTCGTACGAACCTGCCCCAATATGTGTGATGGTAGATATTCCATTCCACACTATCCCCACCTAGGGGCAGTACACTAAGGTGTCGTACATTTCCCATTCCTGTGTTTGGGTGAACCATCTACTTGCACATACACAAGCACAACGAAAAAACATGCATGGGTGAAACTCTAAATCAAAGTAATAAGATAAGTATAAGCACACCCAAACCACAGATCATACAGTACCCAATTCATATAACAAGATCATATAGATATCAGAATATTCAGTCATCCAAGACATATATAGCATAATAGCAAGTCATTCAAGACGTATAAAGCAGAATAGCAAGTCATTCAAGATATATATATATATAGGTCTCACTCAAACAGGTCATACCTTGTTATTCGTCTCTATTGCTTCAAGTTTTGGTGTGAGAATCTTATGAAGCAATGAGGGGTATTTGTAGGGGAGGGGGCGGCCAATGCAAGGGAGAGGGCGGGTTTTAAAAATTATGTTGTCATGGGTACTATTCATGGATTATGTCATAAATGGTAATTAGGAAAATCAATCAAATTCCTCATTGGTCCAAAGCTCATGATGTAACACTCTGTTTTTTTATATAGTTTTTATTGATTTTTAATCTGTTTTAATTTAATTAAAATTATTTAATTAATGATTTTTGTGATTTTAAGGTGTGAATAATACTATTCATATCTTAGGTTTATTTTTGAATGGTTTAGAGTAATAGAGTTTGCAAAACTGAGTTTTTGCAGGAACCGCTTTCTCGCGTGATGCGGGGAAGGGTTCAGTATTTTTTCGAGATGTCATTTTTACTCCAAAATAATTTTTTAACGAACCAAAAGTGGTTCTTATAATATTTTTTATTTTTAGAAATTTTTCTGGAAATTTTTATTTTACCCGCGTTTGGAGCTTTACGGGTAAACCGGGCGCAACCGGGACATGAAAAATAGTCCAAAAATTTAGTTTTGTGTTTCTAAATTTTTCTATGACATATTCAAATCATAAAATTCATTTCTCATGATTTTACCCATTTTAGAAAAATATTTATCTTAAAAGGGGTTCAAAAACTATGCGTTTTTACTACTTCGAACTACAGATTAAACCCTAACTTGGTGGAATTAAATCCCACCATTTTCCAGTCAGCCTTGGGCGCATATGAAGGTCTGATTTCACTCTCTAACACATTCCAAAAGTCAATTGGGTCAAATGGGGTTAATATTTGAATTTTTCCAAATTAGGTGAGAGAGGTATGGCTCCCAACCACCAAAAGCATGCAAGCCCATACCTCCCCCATTCCTCTTTGTGTTCAGCCGAGTTTCATAGGGAGAGGGAAGAGAGAGAAATTCATTTTTCACTTCATCTTCAACCTTGAATCAAGAACACTCCATTTTCTCTCCATTTTCCCAAGCTTTTCCATACACCAAAAGGCTAGGTTTTGTTGAGTTTTTGGCCACCCAAGCTTCACAAAAAAGGTTTGGATCATCATTCTAATCCATAAACTTTATTTCATTTTTTCATTTCCACCACTTTCATTTTTTCATGAAAGCTTGAGTTCTTCATTTCACTAAAAGTAAGTTTTTTCTTGGTTTAGGTTCACTCCATTGGAACCTACAAGCTTGAAAACTACCTTGGATCTATTTTCCTTCAAGATTTGAGTAAGTATTCCTCTACTCAAATTTCTATACCTTAGGGTTTGGTGGTTTTCATAAAACTCATATTTTTATGGTTTGATTTTGGTGTATTTTGTGAAAGGTTAATTTTCTAAGTGTGGGAACATCAAGGCTTCAAGGAGGCCATGCCACTTGGTGATTGTGTAGAGGGAAGGTGATTAGTGGTGTTTGCCCATTTTCATAGTCTTCAAGAGGTAAGGGGATTTTCTGAATAAGTTGGAAAGGATGTGTATGTGTGTGGTTTATGTTGTATGTTCATGAAAAACTCAAAGACTTGAGTTTTCATATTGGGTGTTTGAGTGAGAAATCATTCTTTAGTAATATGTATTTTTATATATTTATGTATATGAGTGAAAGTATGATTTTGGTTGAGGCATGATAATTTTTGATAAACCTATGTGTTGTTAGAAAAATCATATGTATGATTTGGATTGATTGGGAATGCCTAAGTGTATGTTTGAGGAAGTATGTTTTATGCTATGTTCATGATGTATGTTGATATGTTATGAATGATTACTTTGAGTGTATGTTTGATTCATGGCTTGGTGGTGTTTTTGCCTAAATGGATAAATATTGATTCTTGGATCTTTCACATGATTTAATTCAATGTGATTGGAATTGGATTGAAGTATTTGATTAAGTGTGGGAAAAGGGTTTAAAAGCTTTAATGAAAAAATTTTCCAAAGTGAAATCAAATAAATTAATTAAGATTCAAATTAACACTTACTTAGATAAATTTCATTAAATTACTAAGTATAAGTCTTAAATCAATTTCATACTAAATTCTTTTTATCCATAAAACTCTAAGTGAGTTAGAAAATTAATTAATGTGGAAGAAAAATCAAATTTCCGATTTTTAGAGGTCAACAACGAAAACTGCATGTGTTGGGGTTAAAAATGTAAAATTCTGGAATTCTGGGCTTAAATTCGAAAATCTAGGCATTTTGGGCCAAAATTATAATTTACAAAAGTTTGGGGCAAAAACGCGAAGTCTGGGTACTTTTGGGCCAAAAACATAATTTACGAAAGTTTTGGGGCAGAAAACGCGAAGTCTGGGCATTTTGGGACAGAAACCTAATTTTTTAGAAAATTAGGGGCTGAACTGCGAAACTGAACTTCTTAGGGGTCAGAATTGTAAATACTTAAAAGTAAAGGAGATTAATTAAAATTATCAAAGAATCTACTCAAGCTTTTAATTAAACCTTTTATAATGAAAAGTGAGAAGAAAAATTAATAAAGTGGGTTTTAAATAAAAGGTAATTCTTTTATTAAAAAACAAATGAAGATTAAAGATTTTAGAGTTAAAAGAAAACTTAAAAATTCAAAGAGGAATTTCTTCTAAAAACATATAATTTCAAATAACGATTTTACACGGTATTGAACGAGGATCAATACGTGGCGCCGATAAAGTCTTGAGGACAATAAAATTACACGGTGTTGGATGAAAGCTAATACGTGGCGACGAAAAACCCTAACACGAGGGACCGCATTGATTGTATTGATTGTGGTTGCAAACATACTGTCATTTGCATTAAAGACGTGGCTTTTGCCAAATTTTAGAGCACACAATCCTATGCGGGGATTGTAAATAAGTATGGTCTGACTATAAGTCTTTGAGGGCATCCAGGTTACGAAATTCTCAATGGCATTGCGGTGAATCCCCTTGTGCCAAGAAGAGTAGTGTACCTGGCTTGGATGATCCTAACCGGCTGCCTTATTTGAGATGGGGTGTACGACGTAGCACAATGGGTCTGTACCAAATAAATGACAAACGATGGCCAAGAGTGAAGGTCAGTTTGCATTAATGATAGGTATACGATTCCGCCACATCGCTCTACTTAGTTGAGGAAGAGAAGTCTCCATGGAGCAGTGCACCGGTGTATGAAAAGAGATATTGAAGTGACGTGCATTATGCTAGAATACTATTTGTGTGCTTGACTGTGTGTTTACCTTGATGATGTGTCTCTTGTTGATGATTGAATATCTTAGCTAAAGATTTGCGAAAGTGTAATTCTATATATATATATATATATTCTTGGAATGTATTATGTAGTATTTTCCTTTTTCATATGCACCCTTTCGTGGATTTCAACTTGTGCAAAGGAATTCACCCTTGCATGTTTTCCAGTATCTGTATGTACGTTACGCGTAGATGAGGCCTCTGGTAGCCCGAGTAAGGGAGAGTTTCGGGCCTCTTGAGGCCGATGGTGGGGGATGGACTTATGATCCCATCTCCCAATGGGCCACAGTGTGTGGACACGTGGTCAGGACGAGAGGAGGGGTGCTGGGCCCCGAGGAGGTTTTGGAGCGTGACTCGGTTCTGGACGCTTACATTCCCTTAGAGACGATGTGCAGCTGGCTGGCAGCCGCACCCGAGGCACCTGTGGAGCAGCCGAGGAGAGAGGCTCAGGCAGAGGAGAGACCTTTACCCTCGCGGGTAACCGGATCTGCTCGGGAGTATCGCCGTATGTTTTGTCGCACGCGTCTCACTCTGACGAAGAGTACCTTGGCGCGGGATCGTCTACCGATGATGGCTCCACCAGTGACACCAGCTTCACCACCAGAGACAGGGAGACCAACGCTCTCCGTTCCTTACGTCCCACTGTATGGACGTTTCGTGCGTTGCTCTTCTGACACTTCTGCCGGACCGTCGGGACACGCAGAGAGGGTGAAAAGGAAGGTTCGAGATGAGCCAGAGCGGGTATTCATTGAGATATCCGAGGAGGAGGAGGACCCGGAGGAGGATCCTAAGGAGGACCCCGAGGAGACGTTATCATCTTAGGTCGTAGTGGTGGGGGTGTCTAGTGCTAGGTTGTGGGTTGCCTGTTTGTCACCAGCCTAGGTTTGGGGTGTACATGTTCAGTGTCGTGTATTTGACACCCCTTTTGATTTATAGCTTTCCTAGGTGTAGACTTATCGCTTTATTTTCTTTGTATCAGGATGATGTAATTTGGCCACTATGTTGTGGTTCCTACTATACTTGCGAGCGCAAGACTTGTGTATATTGACATGATGATATATATATATATGATGTTTCTTTTCTTCTGAGTTTCTGGATGGCTAAATGTGATGTGAGAAATCTGTTCGTATAAGATTCTTTTAAAAAAAAATTTAGCCACCAATTTTGGTAACCTTGATTTATGAAAGACGATTTTCCGCATTAAGTTTTTAGTTTTTCACATGACGTTCCTTGTGGGAAAAAGGGGCGTTACACATGACAAGGATGTGGATGCAAGTGAAAAAGCACATCCAATGCTCCAAAATCACTTGTTGATGTTGTAACATCCGTTTTTTTTAGTTTACCGTCTAAAATCTGTTTTATTTGAAATTTTGTGATCTAAGTGCTAAGTGATTTATTTTTATTTTATAATTAGGGTTTTAATATGCTCATCAAATTATTTCATTGAAACAGACGTTTTTCCTTTGCTGTTTGGATTTTTACAGACAACTGTATTTACTGTAACTAACAGATAAGATTTTAAATACCAAAAGTATATCAAACCAACCCAGAAAATTATCTTCCTTCACAAAAGTTGGTTCTTTTAATATTTTTGATTTTCTGCAATGTTTGGAAAACTTTAAAAAAATTACCAAAAAATACGTTTAACCGGTACGTATAGCGTATAGATATGATTTTACAATATAAAAATTTCGTGAAAAAGGTCCAAAACAATTTATTTTTTATTATTTTTTTTATGATTTTTAAAAATATTTCTAGACAATATTATTTTTCCACTGTTTTTGCTCTTATATGCGGTATATCAACCGAATAGAGGCGAATAGAGACATAAAGGGTATGATATAGAAACTTAGGGACTTTGAGGGGTTCAAATACAATTTTAAGGAGCCTAAAATATCTATGGACAGAAGACAGAATAGTTGACCATGAATAGTATAGGGGCATGTACAATTACTATTTTACCCTTGATTTTACACTTAAACTACAAAAACCTAAAGTTTTTAACCAAGCTATCCAATGACTCTCTTTCTCCCCCTTTTGGTCGACATACTTAGGCTATTTTTAAGCCTTGGATGAGCTTGTCACATGGATCACAATCCTAGGGAAAGCCTTGGAGCCAATAGGAAAAAGGATGGATTACATTTAATTATCCTAATTAACCTAGTCATTAAAGCTTTGATCTCATCTCTTCCTTTCCACTTGCTCTTAGCCGCCCCCTTCTTCATGACTCACATGAGTCTAGTTTCTTCTCAATGCTTCTTGCCTTTGAGTCATTGTAACGCCCCTTTTTCCCACAAGGAACGTCACGTAAAAAACTAAAATTTAATGCGGAAAAACATCTTTCATAACTCAAGGTTACTAAAATTGGTAGCTAATTTTTTTTTTAAAAGAATCTTAAACGAAAAGATTTCTCACATCACACTTAGCCATCCTGAAACTCAGAAGAAAAGAAACATCATGCACATATATATATATCATCATGTCAAAATATACAAGTCTTGCGCCCGCAAGGATAGTTTGGAACCACAACATAGTGGCCAAAATACATCATCATAACGTAAAGAAAATAAAGCGATAAATCTAAACCTAAGAAAACTGTAAATCAAAAGATGTGTCAAATACACGACACTGAACATGAACATCCCAAACCTAGGCTGGTCGCTAACAGACATCCCACAACCTAACACTAGACACCCCCCACCACTACGACCTAAGACGATGACGTCTCCTCGGGGTCTTCCTCGGGATCCTCCTCTGGGTCCTCCTCCGGGTCCTCCTCCTCCTCGGATATCTCAATGAATACCCGCTCTGGCTCATCTCGAACCTTCCTCTTCCCCCTCTCTGCGTGTCCCGATGGTCCGGCAGAAGTGTCAGAAGAGCAACGCACGAAAAGTCCATACGGTGGGACGTAAGGAACGGAGAGCGTCGGTCTCCCTGTCTGCGGTGGTGAAGCTGGTGTCACTGATGGAGCCATCCTCGGTAGACGATCTCGCGCCAAGGTACTCTTCCTCGGAGTGAGACGTGTGCGACAAAACATGCGACGATACTCCTGAGCGGATCCGGTTACCCGTGAGGGTAAAGGTCTCTCCTCCGCCTGAGTCTCTCGCCTCGGCTGCTCCACAGGTGCCTCGGGTGCGGCTGCCAGCCAACTGCACATCCTCTCTAATGGAATGTAAGCGTCCAGAACCATATCATGCTCCAAAACCTCTTCGGGGCCCAGCACCCCTCCTCTCGTCCTGACCACGTGCCCACACACTGTGGCCCACTGGGAGATGGGATCATAAGTCCATCCCCCTCCCTCGGACTCGGCCTCAAGGGGCCGGAAGCTCTCCCTCACGCGGGCTACCAGAGGCCTCATCTACGCGTAATGTACATACAGATACAGGAAAATATGCAAGGGTGAATTTCCTTTCACAAGTTGAAATCCACTGAAAGGTTGCATATGAAAAATAAAATACTACGTAATACATTCCAAGAATATATTTATATAGAGTTACTCTTTCGCAAATCTTTTAGCTAAGCTATTCAATCATCGACAAGAGACAAATCATCAAGATAAACACACAGTCAAGCACACACATAGCATTCTAGCATAATGCATGTCACTTCAATATCTCTTGTCATACACCGGTGCACTACTCCATGGAGACTTTTCTTCCTTAACTAAGAGCGATGTGGCGGAATCGTATACCTATCATTAATGCAAACTGACCTTCACTCTTGGCCATCGTTTGTCATTTATTCGGTACAGACCCATTGTGCTACGTCGTACACCCCATCTCAAATAAGGCAGCCGGTCAGGATCATCCAAGCCGGGTACACTACTCTCATCATAACAATAAATGCTAGCCTGGCAAAAGCCAATTTCTCAAATGCATATGACAGTATATTTGCAACCACAATCAATTCGGTCCCTCGTCTTAGGGTTTTTTGTCGCCACGTGTTAGCTTTCACCTAACACCGTGTAATATATTTGTCCTTAAGACTTTTATCTTCGCCACGTATTGGTTCTCTTCCAATACCGTGTAATATTAATGTCCTTAAGACTTTTATCTTCGCCACGTATTGGTTCTCTTCCAATACCGTGTAATATTGTTATTTAACACCATAAGTTTTTAGAAGAAATTCCTCTTTGAATTCTTAAGTTTTCTTTTAACTCTAAAATCTTTAACCTTCATTTGTTTTTAATAAAAGAATTATCTCTTATTTATAACCCACTTTATTAATTTTCTTCCCACTTATTCATCATAAAAAGATTTAATTAAAACTTAATTAAACTCTTTGATAATTTTATTTAAAATCTTTTACTTTAAGTATTCGTAATTCTGACCCCCTAAGAAGTTCAGTTTCGCAGTTCAGCCCCCAATTTTCTGAAAAATTAGGTTGCTGGCCCAAAATGCCCAGACTTTACGTTTTCTACCCCACAACTTTCGTAATTTATAATTCTGGCCCAATTGTACCAGACTTCGCGTTTCAGCCCCAAGTTTTCGTAAATTATATTTTTGGCCCAAAAGTTTCCAGACTTCGCATTTCTGCCCCAAACTTTCTTAAATTATAATTTTGACCCAAAAGTCCAGATTTTGCAATTAAAGCCCAGAATTCCAGAATTTGCATTTTTGACCCCAAAAACCTACAGTTTTCGTTTTTAACCCCTAAAAATCCAAAATTTAATTTTTCTCTCACATTAATTAATTCTCTAACTCACTTAAAGTTTTATGGATAAAAGGATTTAATATGAAATTGATTTAAGACTTATGATTAGAATTCTAATTAATTCATTTGGAAAACTTTTTCATTAAAGCTTTTAAACTCTCTTCCCACACTTAATCAAATCTTTTCAAATCCAATCCCAATCAAAGTATATGAAATACACATAAATCAATATACATCAATTAGGCAATAACACAACCAAGCCATAAATCAACATACATCATGAATATGACATTAAATCATACTTCACCATGCACACACTTGGACATCCAAAATCACCCCAAAGCATACATATGATTTTTTTCCAACAACACATAGGCTCATAAAAATTATCATGCCTCAACCAAAAATCATATTTTTACTCATATACATATACATGTAAAAATACATGTTACTAAGAGAATGAAAAATCATTCAACAACCAATATGAAAACTCAAGTCTTTGAGTTCATCATCAAGAACAAAATCACATAATCACACATATACACAACCCTCCCAACTTATTGAGAAAAATCCCCTTACCTCTTGAAGACTTGAAAATGGGCTAACTCCAAAATCACCTCCTTCACACCACACCAACACCAAGTGGTCTACTCAACACCTTGATGTTCCCACACTTAGAAAAATTTACCTTTTACAAAATACACCAAAATACAACCATAGAAATGAGTTTTATGAAAACCAAGAAACCCTAAAGAGTAGAAATTTGAGAAGATGAATACTTACTCAAATCTTGAAAGAAAATAGATCCAAGGTAGTTTCCAAGCTTGTAGGTTCCAATGGAGTGAACCTAAACAAAGGAAAAGCTTATTTTTAGTGAAATGAAGAACTCAAGCTTTCTTGAAAACATGAAAGTGGTGGAAATGAAAAAATGAAAGAAGTTTATGGATTAGAATGATGATCCAAACCTTTTTTGTGAAGCTTGGGTATGGAAAATCTCACTAGAACTTGGTCTTTTTGTGTATGGAAAAAGCTTGGGAATGGAGAGAAAATGGTGAAGCTCTTGATTCAAGTGGAGAAGATGAAGTGAAAATGAATTTCTCTCTCCTTCCCTTCCCTAGTAGATTTCGGCTGAGCACAAGGAGCATGGGGGAGGTATGGGCTTGCATGCTTTGGTGGTTGGGAGCCATACCTCTCACCTAATTTTGGGAAAATTCAAAAATTAACCCCTAATTGACCATTTGACTTTTGGAAGGATTTGAGAGTTGAATCAGCCCCTTATACGCCCAGCTGACCAGAAAAATGGTGGGATTAAGTCGCATCAAGTTAGGGTTTAATCGGTAGTTCGAAGCGGTAAAAACGCGTAGTTTTCGAACCCCTTTTTACATAAATATTTTTCTAAAATGAGTAAAATCATGAGGAATAAATTTTATGATTTGAATATGTCATAGAAAAATTTAGAAACCCAAAACTAAATTTTTGGACTATTTTTCATGTCCCGGTTGCGCCCGGTTTACCCGTAAAGCTCCAAACGCGGGTAAAATAAAGTTTTTCTGAAAAATTTCCAGAAAAATTTCTAAAAATCACAAATATTATAAGAACCATTTTTTGTTCGTTAAAAATTTATTTTGGAGTAAAAATGACCTCCAGAAAAATATTGAACCCTTCCCGCATCCCACGAGAACGCGGTTCCCGTAAAACCTCAGTTTTGCGAACTCTCTTACTCTAAACCCTTCGAAAATAAACCTAAGATATAAATATTATTATTCATACCTTAAAATCACAAAAATCATTAATTAAATAATTTTAATTAATTTACAACAGATTAAAAATAAATAAAAACTATATAGATATATATATAAAAAAACAGAGTGTTACAGTCATGCCATGAGTCATTTGTCTAAACCAATTAGAATTTAGATAATTGTTTTGATTTTTATTAAACCTAAACCATGGTTGCTTTTCAAGCCAACCATAGTCTCTTTAACCGAAGGCCTTGGCTTCCCCTTCACCTATAAATACGCCCCTCATGCCTCATTCATTTCCTACATCAAGCCTTTGTGTTGACAAAGCAAATCTTCTTTCTCCCACTTTATAGTTTTTCATATATTTCTCTGTGTTCTTGGTTCCAAAGCTTTGTTATTCATAGATTTCTCTCCCAAGGGTAAGGGGAACCTCTTGCAAAATAATTTGAAAAGATATGAGTTTGATTTTTGGTTGCTAATCACTTAGGTAATTTATGTGTTATAGCTTTATATTTATTTAAGCTTTATAATTGTTTTATGGCTTTAAATTAATTGTTATGTGCTTTTATTAGTTGTAGTGTTATAATGCCCAAATTTCTATGTGATTTTCGTAGAAGTAAGGTTATAATGGAAAAATCAATTTTGAGCTTAAAAATCGTATCGTTATAATGGCGACTTTTAGATTACCGTAAATATGGTTTTACCATGAAACTAGTGCAATTTATTCTTTTGTGAAAACCCTGATATTGTCTATCATTGATATACAAGGTGATGGTTAAGATAAACGGTTTATTAGTATGGTTCTGTCTAGGAAAGACAAAGGTCATCCAAGCGGCCTTAGCTCACCTTCTCTTTCCTGGGAACTATGCCTATACGCTGTTTGGGGAATTCTTAACTGAGGGACCTGGTATATACGTGACTAAGATAAGTTGGGAAAGAAGTGATTTCTAAATAAACGTATATATAAATAGATTGGATTGGATAAAAGAGTATAACAGTAAAGGATTCCCGGTGAATTCTACTGTTATAGTATCTATCAAAAATTTAGTATAACGGTAAAGGATTCTCGGTGAATTCTACTGTTATATTATCTATGGGAAATCTCAAGTTGGTGCCGAATCTATATATATATATATATATATCTCTGTGTGTGTGTGTGTGTGTGATTAGCTCAGTTTAATTTTCAATGTCTCTGGCAGTGAAAACTAGTGAGGTAGGCTTTCACGGGCCTCTTTCCTGGAAGATAACTGGTGCTTAAGTATTTCCGTAAAGAATCAGCTTGATCTCGTTCACTTAGTCTATATCGAATCATTTTAAAGTTGAGCACTGATTTCCGCAGTCGGCTCTGCTGCCGTGTAATCCTTTCATCTTCAAAGTTAATTAAGTCGGTATAAATCATTCACCAAAATAAAAAGTATACTTGGGTTTTAAATTACTATTAATCTCTTCTCTCTTGATCAATCCTAGGTGGCTCTGCCCCGTTTTGGTCTGCTTGAAATGAATTAATAACCTTTAGCTTATGTATCAAATCACTCTGTTGGGTTGATCACCTCAGTTCGGCTCTGCCGCGGTGTGATCAGTCATTAATTGACTTATTAAAGCCGGGAAAACTACTTAACCTGTAATGATCAGTAGAAATGAGTTATTTCATATAAAGTGTTTTGATGAGAGTTAAAGATGTTTAAGAAAAGCTACAGTAAAACAGAGGAAGTTTTACAAAGAGATGCTAAAGAGAAGTTGTGTGCAAATTTAGACTGTCATTTGCATTAAAGACAATGAGCATACAGCCTAGAGGATGGGGTTGAAAATAGGTTTTATTGGACTACAATTGTCTACTGGGATTATCCAGGTTTCGAAAGTCTCAATGATCGTGACAGTGATAACCCTCGAGCCGAGTCGAGTCATATACTCGGCTTGGATAAATCTGATTGTCAGATCTATTTCTGATTTGGTATTCATTTTAAATGCAGTATTTCCTAAGGATTCTCAGAGGTCTAAGTGGGATTCTTTGATTATTCTGTTAAGTTTACTACAGCTAGTCGCTCAAGGATGTTAATGTTAGAAAGTCTCCTTGGAGCATTACACCGGTGTGTTTTGAGAGATATAGAAGTGGCATGCATAAATATACTTTGACTTGATAATATATTTCTGAGAATGCATTGCTTTTGAAGGTTTACATCGCAAAGTAAGACATGTTTGAGTGAGATCTATTTATATGCTTTGAATGAATTGCTACTCTGCCATATAGGTCTTGAATGAATTGTTATTTTGCTATATGTGTGTTAGATGACTTGATATTCTAGTATCTATATGTTCTTGTGGTATGACTTGGATGTTGTATGATCTTTGATTTTGGTGTGCTTGTACTTTTCATATTACTTTGATTTAGAGTCTCACCCTTGCCTACTTATGTTGTGTTGATGCATGACTGAGTAGATGGTTTACCCGAGGAGTGGGTTAGTTCCGATCAGGCGTCTTAGGATTCAACCCCTTGAGGTTGGGAAGGCGTGGTGGAGGATAAACACTGATACACAGTGGGGTACGTATCTGGGTATGTACTTACCACTGCAAGGAGGGTTAATAAACCCAACTGGAGAGTAGAGACCCGATTAGTCTTAGACGTTATGCTACCCCTGGAGTAGATGAAGGATATCATCCGGAAAGAAGATTGCAACACAAGGAATGCAGAGAAGCAAAAGAAGACTGGTCAGAAGAGGATACACCGCTTTAGGGTTAGGAGATTGTTGCTGCTGTTACATAGTACCGTATATTTTCCTTTTAACACTTTTGTATTTTCGGTTCATTAGTATTTCTTGCTTTCCTTACTTTTGCAGAATCTGAATCACAGTTTTTACTGAAGCAAACTCCTTGTAGAATATTGTGGTTTATCTATATATGTGACGAAATACTTTTACAAGTATGGTGATGATACTCTACACTTACAACTCTTCCAAAAAGAATTAAAGAAACATATTCTCTATCCTTCTCTTCTTTTAAGAGAAAAAATTTTACCCGCATTTTCGGAGGAGGATTATCAAGTTTTTATCAAAATAATTTCTAAGTTATTGCGAAACTTTTGGTTACTATGGTGTGATATCCTTTTTGGAGAAAGAGTGTTGCAGATGTCGACCAAAAAGGGGGGAAGGAGAGCCTTTGGATAGCTTGGTTAAAAACTTTAGGTTTTGGTAGATTAAGTGTAAAATCAAGGGTAAAATAGTAATTGCACATACCCCCACTAATCATGGTCAATGGCTAGGTCAACACCACAATTTGAACTCCATAAAATTGCCTTTAAGTCCCTTAAAAACCCTAAGTTCCTCTTTGACACCTGTTGATTCTCTATTTTTAAAAACCAAAACGTTGGGTGAAAAATGACTGTTTCAATGAAATAAATAACTAAGCATATTAAAACCTTAATCATAAGACAAAAATAAATCATTCATCACTTAGATCACAAAATTTCATATAGAATAGATAATAGACGGTAAATAGAGAAACAGATGTTACATAAGACCTAGCTATCTTACCGTTTGAAATTTCCATATTCATTATAAACTTATTCTGACAGTCAAAAATGTCCATAAAACACCGTTTGACTTCTACGTCAGTTCTAAACCATTACGCTTTATCTGAAAATCCTAAGGATAATTTTAATCCTCCAAAATTAACATTCTGTCTCATAGAGTGAAATTTTTGGATGCTACAATTCTACCCCTCTAAAAATAATTTCATCCTCAAAATTCCTTGAATAAGCATTTGGAACAATTATCCTTCATTCGAACAATTCTCATTACCTAAACCACTTAATTCATCCATATGATCTACTATCAATTTTAGAAATAACATACTAGCTCATTCAATGGTTTAGAACATAATCTCTTGCTTTCCATCCTAACTTTGCTGTTGTAACCTAGACAGTCTGCCAACGTTACTTTTCCTTATCACTTTCTCTTTCTCCATCTTCCGATATTTCCAATTGACAGATCTTCAGTGCAAAAACTACCTTCTTAATCTCGTAACTAAATCCTGCCTTACAACATTTGCACTCCTATGCTTCATCAAGTTGAATCTGGAAAACGAAAGTACTTAGCAAAAGATTCAAACTTGGCTGTGTACATGCCTATAATCATGTCCCTCTGCTGTAAATTCAGGAACTCTTATAAATATCATTTTCCTATCCCTGCCATACCTTGATCCTTTTATCCCTGAAATACCTTGGTAAGTTATTTCCAATAACTATCAAGTCTTTAATGATATCTAATATTATCTTACTGATCTATGTATTCCTTTGAATAGCTCTACCTTTAGTTATAAGAACTCTTCTTATCAAAAATCTAATCTTGCATTCCTTTATTCTTAGGAATTTGACTTCTTAGTTCATACGAATTGTTATTGTCATATTTCTACTACCAGCAAGCTAATGAGTTGATCAGACTCACACCTTGACCTTAAGCAGTAAGGAAACAATAATAATTTTATGACTAATTATGTAATCATCCAGATCACATACTTAGTTTATAAGGGTAGGTTTCTATAAAATGAACATAGCTCTATAGCAAAACTATACGTATAAATACAGATACACAATTAACAACATATCAAACAAACATGCACACACACACACACACACACACACACACATATATAGTAATTATTTTACAAGCAACGCTTATTTAGGCTCTATATCTATAAGTGTTTCCAAAAGATCATGTCCCAACAACGGGTGACATAATTCAAACTTACTAACACTATTCTATATATTATACATTGTACAAAACAATGTTGCTATTTTCAGTCCTTGCTGCATACTACCCGATCATTCACTTGCTTGCAGTGCTTTGACTTATGCCCCATCTTTCCACACCTGAAGTATGTAATCCTCGTCTGTGCACAAGTGTCAACCATGTGACCTTGTTTTCCACACTGGTAGCACATCCGATCTGAAACTCGGACCTTAGTAACATACTTTCCTTGCTTAACCTTCTCCACCCAAGAGCAATGCTTTATCAGTTTGTCCGGCTCACAAATTTTGAGAGGCGCTACCATCTCTTGTAGATCAGTCTCAATCCTTCAATGGTTCCAAAAGTCAAATGGTCAAATGGGTTAATTTTTGAATTTTTCAAAATTAGGTAAGAGAGGTATGACTCCCAACCACCAAAAGCATGCAAGCCCATACCTCCCCCATACTCTTCTTGGGTCAGCTGAATTCATGTAGGGCAAGGGAGGAGAGAGAATTCATTTCTTCTTCACTTCATCTTCTCCAAGTTCCAAACTCCATTTTTCTCTCATATTCTCAAGCATTCCTACACACCAAAAGGCTAAGTTTTATTGAGTTTTTGGCCACCCAAGCTTCACAAAAAAGGTTTTGATCATCATTCTAATCCATAAACTTCTTTCATTTTTTCATTTCCACCACTTTCATTTTTTCATGAAAGCTTGAGCTCTTCATTTCACTAAAAGTAAGTTTTTTCTTGGTTTAGGTTCACTCCATTGGAACCTACAAGCTTGAAAACTACCTTGGATCTATTTTCCTTCAAGTTTGAGTAAGTATTCATCTACTCAAAATTTCTACTCTTTAGGGTTTGTTGGTTTTCATAAAACTCATATTTTTATGGTTTGATTTTGGTGTATTTTGTGAAAGGTAAATTTTTCTAAGTGTGGGAACATCAAGGCTTCGAGGAGGCCACTTGGTGATTGTGTAGAGGGAAGGTGATCTTTGGTGTTTGCTCATTTTCATAGTCTTCAAGAGGTAAGGGGATTTTCTCAATAAGTTGGGAAGGATGTGTATGTGTGTGGTTTATGTTGTATGTTCATGAAAAACTCAAAGACTTGAATTTTCGTATTGGGTGTTTGAATGAATTTTCATTCTCTTAGTAATATGTATTTTTATATATTTATGTATATGAGTGAAAGTATGATTTTGGTTGAGGCATGATAATTTTTGATGTGCCTATGTGTTGTTGGAAAAATCATATGTATGCTTTATGCTATGTTCATGATGTATGTTGATATGTAATGAATGAGTACTTTGAGTGTATGTTTGATTTATGGCATGGTGGTGTTTTTGCCTAAATGGATTAATATTGATTCTTGGATGTTTCACATGATTTAATTCAATGTGATTGAGTTTGGATTGAAAATATTTGATTAACTGTGGGAAGAGGGTTTAAAAGCTTTAATAAAAAAGTTTTCCAAATGAATTAATTAGAATTCAAAGATAACACTTAATTAAATCAATTTCGTACTAAATCCTTGTTATCCATAAAATTCTAAGTGAGCTAGAAAATCAATTAAAGAGGGAGAAAAATCAAATTTTGGATTTTTAGGGGTCAAAAACGAAAACTGGATGTTTTTGGGGTCAAAAATGCAAATTCTAGAATTCTGGGCTTAAATTGCAAAATCTGGACAATTTGGGCCAAAAATATAATTTACAAAAGTTTGGGGCAGAAACGCGAAGTCTGGAGACTTTTGGGCCAAAAATATAATTTACGAAAGTTTGGGGCAGAAACGCGAAGTCTGGAGACTTTTGGGCCAAAAATATAATTTATGAAAGTTTGGGGCAGAAACGCGAAGTCTGGGTACCTTTGGGCCACAATTATAATTTACGAAAGTCTTGGGGTAGAAAACGTAAAGTCTGGGCATTTTGGGCTAGAAACCTAAATTTCAGAAAAATAAGGGCTGAAACTTGAAAAACAGAATATTTTGGGGCAGTTTTTAAATACTTAAAGTAAAGGAACTTAAGTAAGATTATTAAGGAACTTAACTAAGATTTTTAATTAAATCTTTTTACAATGAAGAGTGAGAAGTAAAATTATAAAGATTTGAGAGTCAGGAGTTAAGAGAAGTTTTCATAAAACTTATGTTTTTAAAACAACGTTATTACATGGTATTGGAAGAGGACCAATACGTGGCGATGATAAAAGTCTTAAGGACAATAATATTACACGGTATTGAAAGAGGATCTATACATGGCGACGATAAAGTCTTAAGGACAATAAAATTACACGGTATTGAAAGAGGATCAATACGTGGCGACGATAAAGTCTTAAGGACAATAAAATTACACGGTGTTGGATGAAAGCTAACACGTGGCGACAAAAAACCCTAATACAAGGGACCACATTGATTGTATTGATTGTGGTTGCAAATATACTGTCATATGCATTTGAGATATTGGCTTTTGCCAGGCTAGCATTTATTGCTATGATGAGAGCACACAATCCTATGCGGGGATTGTAAATAAGTATGGTCTGACTATAAGTCTTTGAGGGCATCCAGGTTACGAAGTTCTCAATGGTCTTGAACTGAATTCCCTTGTGCCGAGACGAGTCGTAATACCCAGCTTGGATGATCCTGACCAGGGCTATCTTATTTATGATGTGGTGTACGACGTAGCACAATGGGTCTGTACCGAATAAATGACAAACGATGGCCGAGAGTGAAGGTCAGTTTGCAATAATGATAGGTATACGATTCCGCCATATCCCTCTACTTAGTTGAGGAAGTCTCCATGGAGCAGTGCACCGGTGTCTTAAAGAGATATTGAAGTGACATGCATTATGCTAGAGTGCTATTTGTGTGTTTGACTATGTGTTTAATTGGATGATGTGCTCTCTTTTGGTGTATGAATATCTTAGAGAAAGATTTGCGAAAGAGTAGCTATATATATTCTTAGAATGTATTATGTAGTATTTTCTTTTTCGTATACATCCTTTCAGTGGATTTCAACTTGTGCAAAGAAATTCACCCTTGCGTGTTTTTCTGTTATTTTATGTACAATACGCGTAGATGTCCACTTCGAGACCTCTGATAGCCCGAGTGAGGGAGTGCTTTCGGCCTCGTGAGGCCGATGGTGGGGGATGGACTTACGATCTCATCTCCCAATGGGCCACTGTGTCTGGACACGTGGTTAGGACTAGAGGAGGGGTGTTGGGCCCCAAAGAGGTTTTGGAGAGGGACATGGTTTTGGACGTTTACGTACCCGTCGAGAGGATGCGCTACTGGCTGGGAGATGCACCCTTTGCACGCAGCATCACTTTGGAGGACCGGGAGGCCAGAGTTCCACCCACGTCGCAGCCTAGGAGAGAGGCGAGGGAGGATCAGAGGCCTACACCTCAGCGGATAGCCAAATCGGTATCTAACCGTTGTCGTCTGATTCGTCGCACTCCAAGGAAGAGTTCCTTGGAGAGGGCACGCTTACCAAGGATGGCTCCACCAGTGACACCAGTTCCATCACCCGAGACTGTGAGACCTACACTTCCTGTTCCATACATCGCACCTTCTGGACGTTTGGTGCACTGTTCTTCTGACACTTCTGCCGGACCTTCGGGACACGTAGATAAAGGGAAGAGAAAGGTTAGAGACGAGCCAGATCGTGTACTATTCGAGGTGTCTGAGGTTGAGGAGGACCCCGAGGAGACGTCATCGTCTTAGGCCTGTAGAGGTGGGGGTGTCTAGTGCTAGGTTGTAGAGTGTTTGTTAGCGACCAACCTAGGTTTTAGATGTACATGTTCAGTGTCGTGTATTGGACACACTTTTTGATTTATCGTTTTTCCTAGGTTTAGCTTTATCGCTTTATTTTCTTTGTGGCAGGATGATGTATTTTGGCCACTATGTTGTGGTTCCAAACTATACTTGCAAGCGCAAGACTTGTGTATATTGACTTGAGGATATATATATATGTGATGTTTCTTTTCTTCTGAGTTTCTGGATGGCTAAATGAGATGTGTGTAATCTTTTCGTATAAGATTCCTTTTTCAAAAAAAAAATTAGCTACCAATTTTGGGAACCTTGATTTATGAAAGACGATTTTCCGCATTAAGTTTTTAGTTTTTCACGTGACGTTCCTTGTGGGAAAAAGGGGCGTTACACAGATCATAACTTAGTTTGAAAAGGTAAGTTTCTACTTACAGTTGTAAAACATAATACATATATTTATATACATATACATGTACAATTAGCACAAAAGCAAACAAATACTTATATATTCATACATATATATATATAGCAACCAAATTCAAGTATTTCTTAATATGCTCTAATCCTATGGAATGTCTCGAAAAATTATATTCCAACCTTGGGTGTTATGATTCAAGCCTACTAATAACTAGATCATATATATAAAAACAGAAAGCAAAACAACGTATCGTCCTAGATCCCACTAACTGTAACGCCCCTTTTCCCACAAGGAACGTCACATGAAAAACATAAACTTAATGCGGAAAATCGTCTTTCATAAATGAAGCTTACCAAAATTGGTGGCTAATTTTTTTTTTTGAAAAGATAAGTACGCTCATGAAAACTTAGTCATCCAGAAAATCAAAAAGAAGAAAATATACGTCATATATATATATATCATCAAGTTACTGTACAAAATCTTTGCGCCCGCAAGTAAAGTCAGGAACCACAGCAGAGTAGCCAAAATACATCATCACAGCATAAAAGAAATAAAACAGTAAACTAAACCTAAGAAAACAATAAAGCAAAGGTGTGTCAAAATACACGACATGAAATATCTACATCCCCAAAACCAAGGCTGGTTGGCCCACTAACAACCCACAACCTAGCATTCTACACCTCCCCACCTAGAGACCTATGATGATGACGTCTCCTCGGGGTCCTCCTCTGGATCCTCCTCATCCTCAAACACGGACTCCACGAGCCAAACGCATCTAGGCTCATCTCTGACCTTCCTCTTCCCTCTCCCTCATGTCCTGATGGTCCGGCAGAAGTGTCAGAAGAATAGCGAGCAAAACGTCCAGAAGGTGCGACGTTTGGAACATGAAGTGTTGGCCTCACGGTCTCGGGTGATGGAACTGGTGTCACCGGTGGAGCGATCCTTGGTAAGCGTGCCCTCTCCAAGGAACTCTTCCTTGGAGTGCGACGAATCAGACGACAACGGTCAGATACCGATCCGGCTATCCGCTGAGGTGTAGACCTCTGATCCTCCCTTGTCTCTCTCCTAGGCTGCGCCGTGGGCGAAACTCTGGCCTCTCGGTTCTCCAACGTGATACTGCGTGCAAAGGGTGCATCTCCCAGCCAGTAGCGCATCCTCTCGACGGGTATGTAGACATCCAAAACCATGTCCCTCTCCAAAACCTCTTCGGGGCCCAACACCCCTCCTCTAGTCCTGACCACGTGTCCAGTCACAGTGGCCCATTGGGAGATGGGATCGTAAGTCCATCCCCCACCATCGGCCTCACGAGGCTGGAAACACTCCCTCACTCGGGCTACCAGAGGTCTTGAAGTGGACATCTATGCATAACGATCGGAAAGTAACAGAAAAACACGCAAGGGTAAATTTCTTTGCACAAGTTGAAATCCACTGAAAGGAATTATATGAAAAAGAAAATACTACATAATACATTCCAAGAATATATATATAGTTACTCCTTCGCAAATCTTTCTCTAAGTTATTCAGACACTCAAAAGAAACACACCATCAAGTTAAACACACAGTCAAACACGCACATAGCACTCTAGCATAATGCATGTCACTTCAATATCTCTTTAATACACCGGTGCACTGCTCCATGGAGACTTCTCTTCCTCAACTAAGTAGAGCGAAATGGTTGTAGCGTAAACCTAACATAATAAACCAATCTGTCCCCTTTTTCATGGACATGGTAACCATCAGTCCCCTTTTTCATGAACAGGTTTTACAATTATTCAGTAGAGCTACTATCACCATAGCATAAATAAACCAATCTGTCCCTTTTTTATGGACTCGGTCAACCATCAGTCCCCTTTTTCATGGACTGGTTTTACAATTATTTACAATCCCAACGTAGGATTGTATGCTCTAATTTGGCAAAAGCCACGTCTTTAATGCAAATGACAATATATTTGCAATCACAAACAATACAATTAATGCGGTCCCTCGTCTTAGGGTTTTCGTCGTCACGTGTTAGCTTTCTTCCAACACCGTATAGCATTATTGTCCTCAAGACTTCATCGTCGCCACGTATTGATCCTATTTCAATACCGTGTAAAAACGTTATTTAAAAACAAAGTTTTGTGGAAAATTTCTCTTTGAAAATTAAAGTCTATCTTTAACTTAGAAATCTCACATCCTCATTATTTTCTTCTCACTTCTCATTGTAAAAAGTCTTAGTTAAAGTCTTAGTTAAATTCTTTGATGACTTTACTTAAATTCTCTCACTTTTAAGTATTTAAAAATCTGAACCCTTAAGAATTCCAGTCTCACACTTCAGCCCCTGATTTTCTAAAAAATTAGGTTTTTGCCCCAAAAATGCCTAGTTTCACGTTTTTGCCCCAGAACTTCTGTAAAATTATGTTTTTGACCCAAAGTGCCCAGTTTTTCGTTTTTCTGCCCAAAATTCCAGAAATTTATATTTTTGACCTAAATACACCCAGATTTCATTTTTAACCCCTTAAAAATCTAAAATTTTATTTTCTCCCTCATTAATTGATTTGGAAAAATAGGATTTGGTATGAAATCTATTGGAGACTTATACTTAGAAATTTAATGAAATTTATCTAATCAAGTGTTAACTTGAATCTTAATTAATTTATTTGATTTCATTTGGAAAACTTTTTCATTAAAGTTTTTAAGTCCTCTTCCCACACTTAGTAAAATACTTTCAATCCAATCCCAATCACAATGAATCCAAGTATATGAAATATCCAAAATCAACATACATCAATTAGGCAAGAACACAATCAAGCCATAAATCATACATACACCCAAAGTAACCATCCATAGCATATTATCATACATCATAAATATAGCATCAACCATTAACTCATCAAGCATGCATTAGGCATTCAAAATCACCTCAAACCATACATATGATTTTTCCAAGAACACATAGGCTTTTCAAAATTATCATTCATCAACCAAAATCATGCTTTAACTCATACATAAATATGTAAAAATACATATTACTAGGAGAATGAAACTTCATTCAACAACCAATAGAAAAACTCAAGTCTTTGAGTTTAACTTAAAACATACAACATACACCACACACATACACATCCTTCCCAACTTATTGAGAAAATCCCCTTACCTCTTGAAGCACTTCAAAGAAAATCACTAAGAGGTCTTCTAGCAAACAAGCCACCAACACCAACACCAAGACTAAGAGATCTCCTCACCACCTTTGATGCTCCAACACTTACAAAAATCAACCTTTTCCAAAATATATAAAACACATAACCATAAAAATATAAGTTTTATGAAAATATACAAACCCCAAAGTATAGAAATCTTGAGTAGAAAAATACTTACTCAAGGCTTGAAGGAAAAGAGCTCAAGAGAGTTTTCAAGCTTGTAGGAAAATGGAGAACACAAGATTCTTGGAAAAATTAAAAGTGATGAGAATGGAAAACTAAGAAGATATTGTGGTTTAGAATCATGATCCAAACCTTTTTTTGTGAAGCTTGAATAGTCAAAAACTCAATAAAACTCAAGCTTTGGTTATGGAAGAAAAGCTTGGGAATGAGAGAAAAATGGTGTTTTGCAAGATTGGAGAAGATGAAGTGGAGAAGAAATGAAATCTCTCTCCTCCCATGCCCTATGAATTCGGCCAGACCAAGGGAATAGTGGGGAGGCATGGGCTTGCTTACTTTGAGTGGATGGGAACCATACCTCATTTCTTTAATTTGAAAAAAAAATCAAAAATTAGGCATTTGACCCCTTTTGACTTTTGAGATATTTTGAGAGTGAAAATTAGGGCCTCAAATTCGACCAAGAGGCTGACCAAAATGGTGGGATTAAGTCCCATCAAGTTAGGGTTTAATTGGTAGTTCAAAGTAGTAAAAATGCTTAGTTTTATAATCCCTTTTTAGATAAATATTTTTCTAAAATAGATAAAATCATAAGAAATCAATTTTATGACTTGTATATGATATAGAAATTTTTAGAATCTCAAAACTAAATTTTTGAGCCATTTTTCATGTCCCGGTTGCGCCCGGTTTACCCATAAAGCTCCAAACGCGGGTAAAATAAAGTTTTTCTGAAAAAAATTTTGAAATTTTTTTAAAAATCACAAATATTATAAAAATGACTTTTGGTTCATTAAAATATTATTTTGGAGTAAAAATGACCTCCAGAAACTAAACCCTATCCCCGCATCAGCAGAGAATGCAGTTCCCGCAAAACTCAGTTCTGCAAACTCTACTACTCTCGACTCTTCTAAAATAAATCTAAGATATGAATATCCTTATTCTCACCTCCAGATCACAAAATCATTAATAAAATAATTTTAATTAAATTAAAACAAATTAAAAGTCTAAAGAAATTATTTAAAAACGAGGGTGTTACACTAACCGTAAAAAGATCTTCATTTTCTTGCTACAGGACCCTTATATTGAAATGTTGGATTATAGGCTACTGACTTTTGCTCCCTACAATCCCAATACATGTGTCCGATCTTCCCGCACTTGAAGCAAGTCGCGTCCTTCTGATTACATTGGCTGGCCTGGTGACCAGTCGTCCCACAGTTATGACACTTAACCACATTTGAGCCTTGGTTTACATGATTCTTACCCCCATCCAGTAGGTGCACTATTGTGATTCCTAAGTCTCCCCGAGTTTCTCGTATAAGGCGTATTTTGAAACTGCCTTTCATTTTGAATTTGTGATCTAAACCTAAGTGGTCCTCCTACGTCGCTTTTTACTACCTTCTCCTTCTTTAGTATTTTCTCAATGATATAGCAACGTTCTATCAACTCGCTAAACTCACAATTTTTGAAAGGATTCACTGCCTCACGTAAATCATGTTCCAACCCTTTTTGAAACTTCGTGCATTTCCATGCCGGGTCATGACATATTTGGAAATACTGAGAAAACTTAGAGAGAGATTCAAACTTAATAACGTATTCCCCTACTGACATCTCCTCTTGCCTTAAACCTAGGAATTCCATCTCCTTTACTTGACGAACACAGATAGGAAAATACTTCGCCAAAAAAAAGATCTCGAAAGATAGTCCATGTAATAGTTGTTCCTTCAATCTCCAATAATATACGCATTCTGTAACATCCATTTTTCTGAGATACTGTTTAAATTTCGTTTTATATGAAATTTTGTGATCTAAAGTGCTAAATGATTTATTTTAGTCTTACAATAAAGGTTTTTATATGCTTTTCAAATTATTTCGTTAAAACAGATGATTTTCCTTTGACGTTTGGACTTTTTCAGACAACCGTCTTTATCGTAATTGACGGATAAGGTTTTAAAGAGCTAAAGTATATCAAAACAACCCAGAAATTTTCTTAGAATTTTTAGAAAATTTTAGAAATTACCGTCTTGGTCCCTATAGCTAACAGTAAAAGCTAATAACTGATTCGGAGACCAAACTGAGGTCAGAAAAAATTTTGAGTAGCTGAATCATGTTTTTACATTTTTTAAGATTTTTGAAAATTATTTCAAAATTTTCTGAAAAGCAAATCAAAAGCACTTTTTCAAAGTCCTTGTAGGACACGTAAAACGAGGATTTCTGAGCAATAATAGATTTTTAGTGATCAGTGAAGGCTTAAAATAAATTTTTAAGAGGGATCATTAGTGTTTATATCAGATTTACAATTTGTTAGAAATTTTCTGGAATTTTCTGAAAAATGTCCGTCTTGCACTTACAGCGTGTCCGTTTTCCCTTGGTTATGTAAGCCGCGAAGCTTACCCTTACCGTAAAAATCCCAAAACTCTTCTATGAAGCTCTTACATGTCATTTTCGAGATTCCTCATTGGTTCTTACCATTTAAAATTATTTTTATGTTTGATTAGTGAAAAGACCATTTTACCCTTGATTTTCACTTAAAACTACCTAAACCTAAAGTTTTTAACCAAGTGATCTAAATGGCTCTCCTCCCTCCTTCACTTGGTCGATATCATCATCAATTTTAGGCCCTTGGATGTGCTTTTCCATATGAGTCACTAGGTCTAGTCATAAGGAAAAGCCAATTAGAAAAATGATTAATTTACCTAATTAATTAATTTAGTGTTTTAATCATCATGGCTTACATCACATAATTTTTTTATTCCTTCTTTCTCCCTAAGCTTTGGCCCCCCACCATCTATAAATAGCCCTCCTTGTCTTCATAATTTTTCACATCAAACCAAGAAGCCTTGAAGACAAGTAAATTCTCTCTCTTTTCTCCTTAGAAATCTGAAAATTCTTATTTGATGTTCTTGGCTTTTCAAGCTTTGTTCTTCATCAATTTTGTGGCCAAGATAAGGGGAACCTCTTGCAAATTAATTTTAGAAGTATGAGTTTGATTCTTGTTTGTGTTTGAATTGTTTAGTTTATAGTTTATATAGCTTTTATTTATTTAAATATGCTTTATAATTGTTTTATAGCTTTAATTTAATTGTTTTATGCTATTTAATAATTGTAGAGTTATAATGCCCAAATTTTCTCTAAAAATCGTGGGAGTAAAGTGGCTATGGAAAAATCATTTTTTAGCTTTTGTAAACATCTGTTATAATGACGAATTTTAGACTTACCGTAAATATGATTTTACCGCAAAGAAAATACAATTTATTATTTTTGTGAAAACCCGGATATTGTCTATCATTGATATACCAAGGTGATGGTTAAGATAAATGGTTTATCAGTATAGAGCTGTCAAGGAAAGACAGAGACCTTTGAAGGGGCTTGCTAAGTCCGTCTCTCTTTCCTGGGAACTGTACTGATACGCTGTTTGGGGAATTCTTAACACTAGGGACCCTGTATATACGTGACTAAGATAAATTGGGAAAGAAGTGATTTCTTAATACTGTATATATATATATATAGATTGGATTGGATAAAAGAGTATAACAATTATGGATTCTCAGTGGATTCTACTGTTATAGCATCTTTCGGAATTTAATATGACAGTAATGGATTCTCGGTGAATTCTACTGTTATATTATCACTGGAAATATTGAGTGGGTATCCAATCTGTATATATATATAATTAACTCAGTTTAATTTTCAATGTCTCTGGCAGTGAAAATTAGTTAGGTAGGCTTTCAACGGGCCTCTTTCCTGGAAAATAATTGATGCTTAAGTATTTCAGTAAAGAAATAATTTGATTTCATTCACTTAGTCTATATCAAATACGTTTTGGTTCTACATTTACTCTTTGATTCTGTGTTTACTTGTGGTTCTGTGTTTTACCTGAGATATGTGATATGGTATTCTTATCTAAAACATGTGGTTTTGTGTGTACTTGCGATTCCGTGTTTATTTGAGAGTTAAGTCGTAAGTTGGGGTCTATAGTTAGCAAGTAAAATCTCCAAGAGTAGCGGGCTAAATGCTTGTGGCTATGTGCTGAAATTCCTAAGGTAAAATCTCCAGGAGTAGCGAGTGACTTACTCATGGGTGTGTCTCGACTATAAGTGGTAAAGTCTCCAGGAGCAGTGGGTTTTTTTCTCGTGGGTGTGTCCCGAAATTATGTCATAAAATCTCTTGGGGTAGCAGGTTCTTTACTCGTGGGTATGTCCCAAAATTATTAAGTAAAATCCCCAAGAGTAGCGGGCAGGGTGCTCGTGGGTGTGTCCCGAAAGTATAGAAAGTCTTGTGTGAAAGTACCATACTTGTTTGATAATTTCTTGAGATAATATTACGTGTGAAATTCTCTGTTTAAGATGTTAATTAATCCATCTATTGTGTGCATTAGGTTTATTGTATGTTGTTTATATATTCTTAACATATGGATTGAGTGTAGTGATCTGTATTTGTTTCAGTACTTGTACTGCTCTTATTACATTGTTTAGAGTTTCACCCTTGCCTACTTTCTATGTTGTTGGTATATGGTTGAGTAGATGTTTTCCCAAGAAGTGGGCTATCCCTTAGAAGAGGATCTGAAGAATGTTGATGTATAGATGAATATGGATTCCAAGAAGAATAGATGGTTACTGTATTGTTTTGGGTAGAGGTTAGAGACCAGACTGACTTAGATGATCACTATATTATTTTTGAACCTTTACTTGTAAAAAACTCTGATACTTATATGAGATGAGATTACATTCATAAAAGTATTAATTTATGCTTCCGCACTTAAAACCTTTTGAAAAGAATTAAAGACGTATTCTCCATCCTTCTCATCATTTAAAAGGAGAAAAAATGCATGCGCATTTTCGGAGAAGGAATGTTGAATTTTCACCAAATATTTTCTAAGTTGTTCAAAATTCATGGTTACTATGATGTAATATCCTTTTTGGAGAAAAGGGTGTTACACATTCCATACCACCAGAATTTAGCATCGTCTACTAACAAGGAAGCAGGAAACATCACCTTTCGTCCGTCTGAGCAAGCCATTGTCTCAAGAAATTTTTCTAACTTATGAATCCATAAATGTGCTCCCTCAGGGTCATATCCTCCCTTGAATTGAATCAGATTGGCATGACAAAGTTTTATCCTGTGATTCTCTCCTTCTCTACGTCCAAAAGCAGTTGCCATTTCCCAAATGGTCTTTGCTAGATCATCATCAGTATGATTCCCTCTCTTAGCCATGGTTTTCAACTAAGCAATTTTTCGAGTAAAGACTATTAGAGCTTACTATAATTACTTTAAATCTACAAGGAAAATCAATCAATTGCACACAATTTCAACCAAAGTCTATACTATTTTGTAATAATCTAGTGACCTTTCGAATTAACGACTTTTTCCCTACAAACCAACATGAATCCCAACCACATGTTTTGTCCTCACTTACATGCTTTTCAGAAGAGAATTCTTCCCTAGACAGTCCCATACCTATACAGTATTGTTGGCATAGGTAGTACTGATTAATCCTACTAAGTTCCCCTCAATTATACTGTCCCATACCAGTATAGTTCAGATTTCCTCAGCTGTACCATCCTATAACAGTACAACTTTGGCACCAAATTTTTCCAGAACCAAACAAGTCATTCAAGTTTCACACCAAAAATCACATAGCACATTACCTATCAGGGTTCACACAACTTAGGCTTAGTAGACCTATACCCTAACATTCCCAAAAAGACTGAACCTCGCTCTGATACCACAAAATACAACCTCCTTTCTTCAAAAAGGATATTACACCATAGTAACCAAAAGTTTCGCAAAGATTTAGAAAGTATTCTTATAAAAGTTAATAATCCTTCCCTAAAAATGTGGGTAAAATTTTTTGCTTTTCTAAAAGATGAGAAGGATTGGGAATATGTTTCCCTAATTCTTTTCAAAATGTTTTTGAATGCGGAAATATGATCAACATCTTTTGTGAGCATAACCTCATCTCATATATATATGTATATATATATAGATCTTGCTTTAGTACAAGCGTAAGTTTTAAATAAATTGTACATCTGAGCCAATTCAGTCTCTTGACATCTACCCCAATCTAAGACAGTAAATACAGATTCTTCTTGGAATCTCTATCAATCTATGCATCCTCCTCCTTCAGATCCTTCTTCTAAGAGGTAGCCCACTTCTTGGGTAAATCATCTACTCAGTTATGTATCAACACAACATAAAGCCGGCAAGGGTGAAACTCTAAAACAAAGTAATATGTAAAGTACAAGCACACACAAAACACAGATCACATATCAACCAATTCGCACAGCAAGACACATGTCTAAAATAATAGATCAATCAAGACTTATAAACAGATTTCGTTTAAGCAGATCTTACCTTGTGTCTTGTAACCCTACAAAATAACTCATTCACAAAATATATTCTCACATCAAAATATATTTATGCATGTCACTTCGATATCTCTCTAATCACACCGGTGTAATGCTCCAAGGAGACTTTCCAACCTCACATCATTTCAGCGACCGACTGCAGTAAACTTAACAGCATAACCAGGGAATCTCGCCTTAGACCCCTGAGAATACTTCAGAAATACCGCATTTAAAACTTAATACCAAATCAGAAATAGATCTGCCAATCAGATTTATCCAAGCCGGGTATACGACTCATCTCGGCTCAGGGGGATTCACCGACAAGACCATTGAGACTTTCGAAACATGGATAATCCCAGTAGACAATTGTAGTCCAACAGAATCTATTTTCAACCCCGTCTCGTAGGTTGTATGCTCATCGTTTATAATGTAAATGATCGTCTAAATTTGCAAACCATTTTCTCTTTAATTTCTCTTTGTAAAACTTCCTCTGTTTTACTGTCACTTTTCTCAAAATCTTTGAATTTAAAAAACTCTTCATATAAAATAAAATTCATCACTTTATAAAAATCTTTTAAATAACTGTTAAAATCACTTTCTCTTGAAAAAATCTTTCATTATATAATTAAATAAATAACTCTTATTCTCAATATTCTTTTTACGGATCGTTACGGATTGAATCATTGACTCGGCTTTAATAATTCAGTTTTATGATTGGTTACACCGCGACAGAGCCGAACTGAGGTAAACAACCAAACAAAGTGATTTGGTATATGAACTAAAGTTATTAATTTATTTCCAAGCAAACCAAAACGGGGCAGAGCCACCTAGGATTGATCAAGAGAGAAGATATTAAAAGTATTTAAACTTATGTCCACTTTTTAATCAGTAAGTGTTTGTTCTCAAATTTTAGATAGCTATTTGGGAATGGAATAATTACACGGTGGCTGAGCCGACTGCAGTAATCAATGTCTGTTTTTTTTTTAAAACTTGACATAGACTTAGTGAACGAAGTAAAACTAATTATTTTTCGGCTTAGTTAATTTTTGAAGATGAAAAGATCACACGGCGGCAGAGTCGTCTTCGGTAATCATCACTCTGTTTTTAAAATAATACGAGATAGTCTAAGTGAACGTAATCAAGCTATTTCTCTTCTGAAATACTTAAGCACTGATTATCTTCCAGGAAAGAGGCCCATTGAAAGCCTATCTCACTAATTTCCACTGTCATAAACATTGGAAATTAAACTGAGTTAATTGCATACATATACAGATTGGATACCCACTCTATATTTTCCACTGTTAATATCACAATAGAATTCACCGAGAATCCATTACTGTCATATTAAATTCCGAAAGATGCTATAACAGTAGAATCCACCGAGAATCCATAACTGTTATACTCTTTTATCCAATCCAATCTATATATATATATATACGGTATTAAGAAATCACTTCTTTCCCAATTTATCTTAGTTACGTATATACCGGGTCCCTAGTGTTAAGAATTCCCCAAACAGCGTATCAGTACAGTTCCCAGGAAAGAGAGACGGACTTATCAAGCCCCTTCAAAGGTCTCTGTCTTTCCTAGACAGACCCATACTGATAAACCATTTATCTTAACCATCACCTTGGTATATCAATGATAGACAATATCAGGGATTTTACAAAATAATAAATTGTATTCTCTTTGCGGTAAAATCATATTTTCGGTAAGTCCAAAATTTGCCATTATAACGGTATGTTTATAAAAGCTCAAAAATGATTTTGCCATAGCCACTTTACTCACACGATTTTTAAAGGAAATTTGGGCATTATAACTCTACAATTATTAAATAGCATAAAACAATTAAATTAAAGCTATAAAATAATTATAAAGCATATTTAAATAAATGAAAGCTATAAACACACAAACAAACAATTCAAACACAAACAAGAATCAAACTCATACTTCTCAAATTAATTTGCAAGAGGTTCCCCTTACCTTTGCCACAAATCTTGGAAGAACAAGGCTTGAAGAACCAAGAACACCAAGTAAGAAAATTAAGAATTCTAAGAGGAAAAAGAAAGAGATTTGCTTGTCATCACAAGGCTTCCTGGTGTGGGAAAATTATGAGGCATGAGGGGGGTATTTATAGGGGAGGGGGCGGCCTAAGCTAGGGAGGAAGAGGGTATTAGATATTTGTGTGGTCATCCACCTTTTTAAAGCCTATGTCATAATGCTTAAATACTTAAATCATCCATTTTTCCAATTGGCTTCTTCTTATGACTAGGCTCATGACTCATAAGCAAAAAGTTCATCCAAGGCTCCAAAATAAGAGTGGATGTCGACCGAGAGAAGGAGGGAGGAGAGCCATTAGATTGTTTGGTCAAAAACTTTAGGTTTAGGTAGTTTTAAGTGAAAATCAAGGGTAACATGGTCTTTTCACTAATCAAATATTCAAAAATTAATTTAAATGGTAAGAACCAATGGGGAATCTCGAAAATGACATGTAAGAGCTTCATAGAAGAGTTTTTGGATTTTTACGGTAAGGGTACGCTTCGCGGTTTGCCTAAACAAAGGAAAACAGACGCGCCGTACGTGGAAAACGGTCATTTTTCAGAAAAATTCGATAAAAATTCCAAGAAAATCACAAATTGAATTTAAACACTAGTGATCTCTCTTGAAAAATGATTTTAAGCACTCACTGATCACTAAAAATCCATTTCCGTTCAGAAATCCTCGTTTCTCGTGCTTTACAAGGATCTAAAAAAGTAACTTTTGATCTGTTTTTCAGAAAATTTTGAAATAATTTCCAAAAAATCCTAAAAATTGAAAAAACATGATTCAGCTTCTTAAAATCTTTTTCTGACCTCAATTTGGTCTTCGAATCAGTTATTAGTTCCTTGCTGTAAACTATAGGGACCAAAACTGTAATTTCCAAAATTATTTTTCCAAAAATTCTATGAAAATTCCAGAAAATAAAAAATATTAAAAGAACCAACTTTTGTAAGGGAAGTTTTGTTTTCTAAGTTGTTTTGATATTCTTTAGCTATTTAAAACTGAATCCGTCAATAACAGTGGAAACTATTTTCTGTAAAAGCCCCAAACGTTAAGTGAAAAATGATTGTTTGAATGAATCAACTTAATAAGCCTATTAATACTATAATTATAAGATAGAAATAAATCACACAACACTTAGATCACACAATTTCATATAAAACAGATAATAGACAGAAAATAGAAAACAGAAGTCTATATAAAGACTTTAACTATCTTATTGTTTTTAAACTGTACTGCCAAACAAAACTTATTATTTTCTATACTATCTTAAGTATACTAGATCCTAGAGTCTCTATCTTAGCTATTTCTCCATCTGCGGTATTTGTCTATTTCTTAATTAACAGATTACAGAGTTTCTCTTAGAGGGACCAAAACTGTAATTCCCTTTATATCTTTCTCTAAAATTCCATACTTAATTTCTAAAACCTTTATGGAATATCATGTGACTATTGTCTATCTTCTAATACCTTTTGTGAATTGAGTATGAATTTTCCTTATTCATTATCAGCTTATTCTGACAGTCAAGAATATCCGTAAAGTACCGTTTGACTTCTACGTCAGCTCTAAACCATTATATTTTATCTGAAAGTCCCAAGGATGGTTCTAATCTTCTAAAATTAATACTCTGTCTTATAGAGTGAAATTTTAAGATGTTACACCCTTCGGAAGAACCAATATTCTAAGAGTGAGGCTAGACTCTGTGAAAGAACATCTAGCTATGCTTAAGGAAAAAGAGGAAGATGACAAAGAAGCCATTAGAGCTGAAATCAGGAAGAAGGTTGGTGAAATTAGCACTGAACAAGCAGAACCGACAAGGGAAGGCAATGTTGAAGCCCCTGTTGCACAGAAAAAGGCTACTTCCAAGAAAACTGTGAGGAAGTTAGTTCTGGCTGAGTCTGACAAAGAACCAATTGGAGAATATCTCTCCAAAAGAGCCAAGTCTATCGCTGAGAAGAAGTCAAGCAAGAAGATGACACTTTCTAAGTCCAATGTGGCTGAGAAAGAGATCGCTGGACCAAAAACAAAGAAAGCCAGAACTCTAGTAAAAGGTCAAAAGAAAGCGTCCACTGCTAAAGATGCTGAAAGCAAAGCGTCAAAGGTTCCTGAAGAATCTGCTCTCACTACTCCTGACAGACCTGTTGAGGAGGTAGTTGCTTCTGTTGTTGCGTCCATTTTAGAGACCACTGAGTCCATTCCACCAGAATCCATTCCCTCACCCATTCGTCCAATTCCTGAACCACAAACACAAACCCAAACACCTATCCAAACAATTCCCATACCTCAAATAGAACAAGCTTCCCAAACACAAACTCAACCTCTATCACCCCCATCGTCCACTCAACCAAGACCTCAAACACCCACACCATCTGCCTCACCTGAACCCACTTCCTCATCACCTTTTGACTTCGGACCATCATCCATCCCTACCCAAACACATACACCTTCACCCTCACATGGCCAATCTCAACCATCCTCACCTTCTCCTATCCAAGATATATCAGAAGCTCCTTTGCCACCTTCTGAGTATATCTACATGGTCAGGACGCCTAGTGTCCTGACAAAGGGAATCAAGACAATAGAAATCCCTCTTCAGGAGGAAAAGAAGAAAGACAAGGAGTTGTCCCTGGAGGAGATAAGGATCAGGTCTATATCGTCTAGCTCCTCAGGACTTGCTTGGATGAGGATCTACTGTGATCAGCCTGAGTACTCTCCTTTGACTGTAGAAGAAATGGGTCCATTCCTTTCAGTCCCTGATGAGTTGTTCGTTAGACGCATAGCGGAAGGACTTAGATTTCATAATAAGTTCAATGTTCCTCCGTCTATGAGGATTAAGGCCACAACAACAATCAAAGGGAAGCCCGACAGGATAGTACCAAGGGTCTATCTTGTTGACAGGAACAAGGACAAGTTCCCCAAGAAGCACATCAAGAAGGGTCCAATGCGAACTCCTATCAGGTTTGATGAGGATTGGGCAAAGAAATCACAAGATGACGTTGACATGGACTTCTTGCTATTCATATCTAAGACAGGAAAAGCAACGTAACTTGATGCAAGGACCTACTGGGAAAGACGTCTCAGTTTGTGTGAACAACAAGCATCATCTTCAGGGGTCTCTGCTACTGAAAAGGCTGAAACGCCTACAATGGGGTCAGTTACAAAGAGAAAGGAGGATCTGAGATATATGTTTGATGACATCTTTGGTGCACCAACTCGATCCTCAGCCCATTGTTGAGCTACCTCCTGAGCCAGAAGATCTTGTTGTCTCCACAGATGAGGAACCAAGAACTGCATCCGCACAAGCTTCAATTTCAAGAGAAGAAGTTGAAGACCTTGTGTTTCTCTTTGGCCAGTATCTCAAGTACTTGCACTCAAAGAAGGATCTGCAGTAGCCATGACTTCATGTTCCCTAATTTTTCTATTTTTTTTCAAAAAAAATTTTGGACTATGATGTCTCACAAACCTTTTTGTCTGATGACAAAAGGGGGAGAAAAAGGAGAAAGAGTTAAGTTTTAGAAAGCTCAAGTCTTAATAAAACGAGATTGAGTCAAATTGCAGTAGTCTTATTGCTTATATATACATGCTCTGATTGCTCTGAATTATGATTATATATATATATATGCTATTGGACTAATATGTTTTCTTTGAGAAAAAGAACATTACAGGTACTCAACATATTGAATATCCAAAACCTATGAGATGTTTATCTCAGTGGGAGATGAGTAAGGAACACTGAGATGTTTATCTCAGGGGAAGTTTCCCTAAGAGAAAAGTTTCTTTTTTATGCTTTTAATGACTGATTATTTTGTTTACCGGCTATACTACTTGTAAAACTTAATAATGTTTGTCATCATCAAAAAGGGAGAGATTGTTGGAACCAAATTATTTAAAAGCATTTTTCAATGCTTAAATCCCTAAGTGGTTTTGATGATAACAATGATTATTAAGGTTTTTACAAAGTCTGTTAACAAGCTCTTGTTGGTACAGCAAAGATAAGTCCATCGTCCAGTGTGACCTTGGTACTTATAAGTACAGTCAAAGAGCTGAGCGTCCAATGGACTCTGATACTTGACCTTGGGTAAGTATCGTCCAAAGGACTCTGGGTGCTAAGCGTCTGATGATCAGAATGTCAAACGTCCAATGATCAGGAAAGCTTTGCGTCCAAGTAAGATATAAGTCCATATGGTAAGCAAAGCTATGCGTCCATACTGTAAGTGAACAGAATGTCCATTCTGTTCCACAAGCCGCGTCCAACACGCGAGCGACCATAGTAGGCTATTTATTGCTCTTGCATTTAATATGAGATATATTTAATGAGCAAATGATTTGAAATAAATAGATGTATACAATGCTTTTCCTGTGCATAATTGTCAACGTTTTTAAACTAGCATTTAATGAAAAGCATAAAGCACTGTGAAAAGTGTACTTAAGAGAGAGAATGTACTCTGAACATTTTTGTATCTCTCTGAACATACCTTTTCTCTTATACAGTGTATTCTCTTTGTCTCAAATAAAATATTACTATTAACCACTGTGTAATTGAGACTTTGAGTACAGGTTGCTTCTGACATAGGAGAAAGAATCGCACATAAACACGTTGAAGAAGCACTCCTACATAGCAACGGGAAAAATAACATTTAATGCTATTAGAAACGGCTATATTTAGGAAGGCTGAAGCTAAGCACATTCAAGATCAGAAGACTGAAGCTTCACTCAAAGCCTATATATATACCGTGAACAAGAAAAAAAAAGAGTTGATCGAATATACAAGTGACTGAACCAAGTGAAAGAAAGAGCAAAAACGTTGTGCAAATATTTTCATACTTTGTAAATCTTAGAAAGTCTTGCATAGTTCTTTCTTCTTGTAAAAGAGAGTTTGCAACTATCGAAGTGATTTAGAGTCTATATTCTCACTTGTGTGAGTTAACAACACTTTCATCTAAAACACTCTTCTGAGTTGTTTGAGCCTGGAGAGGCTTGTTTAGAAAATAATACTTGTTTGAGCCTGGAGAGGCTTGTCTGTAAAAGAATACTTGGGATTAACTTGTAGAGGCTGTGTGCAAAGAATACTTGGGTTTGAGTCTGGAGAGGCTTGTCTGTAAAACAATACTTGGGTTGAGCCTAGAGAGGCTAGGTGTGCAAACAATACTTGTTGTAAGGCCTGAAGAGGCTGCTAAAGAATACTTATAATTCTATCTGGATTGATAGTGAAATCTCTCTAGTTTGAGGGGACTGGACGTAGCTCTTAGGAAAGGGTGAACCAGGATAAACACTTGTGTAATTTCTCTATCCCTTAACTCCTTTACTCTCAGTTTATATACTAATTGTGGGGATTGAATTGAAATTGTTTTAACAAACCTTTCAAACGTTTTAAACGCACTGAAACCTGTTTTAAATCAAGTGGACGATTCTGCGTCCATCTTTCCTGTGCGTCCAATATACGTTGTACGTCCAATCTTTCATAAGTAGCGTCCAACGATTTGCGAAAAGTTTTAAAAGCTAAAGAAACACAATTCAACCCACCCCCTTCTTGTGTTTCACCTTGTTACCTACAATTCTCACACCAAAACATGAAGCAATACCAAGTTTTCTTCTTTCTCCCACCTTTAAAGCTTTATATATTTCTCTGTGTGTTCTTAGTTTTCAAAGCTTTGTTCTTCCAAGCTTTTCTTCCAAAAGGTAAGGGGAACCTCTTGCAAAATAATTTGGAAAGATATAAGTTTGATTTTTGATTGCTACTCACTTAGGTGATTTATGTGTTATAGCTTTATATTTATTTATTTATGCTTTATAATTGTTTTATGGCTTTAATTTATTTATCATGAGCTTTTGTTAATTGTAGTGTTATCATGCATAAATTGTTTGTGTGATTTTGTGATAGTAATGTTATAATGGTAAAATTAGTTTTATTCTTTGTAATTGTTTATTTAAAGCTTTATACTTGTTTTATGGCTTTAAATTAATTGTTTTGAGCTTTAATTAATTGTAGTGTTATAATGCCCAAATTGCTTATGTGATTTCTGTGATAGTATTGTTATGATGACAAAATCGATTTTGAGCTTCAATAATTGTATCGTTATAATGGCAAATTTTAGATTACCGTATTATAGTTTTACCGTAAAACTGGTGCAAACTATTCCTTTGTGAAAACCCCAAAGTTGTCTATCATTGATATACAGAAAGATGGTTAAGATGAATGGTTTATTAGTATGGTTCTATCTAGGAAAGACAAAGGTCTCCCAAGCAGCCTTAGCTCACCTTCTCTTTCCTGGGAACTATACTGATACGTTGTTTATAGCTTTTAACCTAGGGATTCAGTATATATGTGACTAAGGTAAATTTGGTAAGAAGTGATTTCTCTAAGAAACATATATATATATATGGATTGGATTGGATAAAAATAATATAATGGTAAAGGATTGTCGATGAATTCTACTGTTATATTATCTGTTGGAAACTACGGGTTGGAGTCTAATACATATATATAATTAAACTCAGTTTAGTTTTCAATGTCTTTGACAGTGAAAATTATTGAGGTAGGCCTTCAACGGGCTTTTTCTGAAAGTAAACAGATGTTTAAGTCTTTCAGTAATAAGTCAGCTTTATCTCGTTCACTTAGTTCTATACCAAGTTATCAAAAAGTTCGACACTGATCACCGCAGTCGGCTCTGCCGCCGTGTGATTATCCTTTTCCAAAATTATTTAAAATCTGAGAAAGATCACTTACCGTTCAAAAAGTGAACATGGGTTTAAAATTTCTGTTCATCTCTTCTGTCTTGATCGATCCCAGTGGCTCTGCCTCGTTTTGGTCTTGTTGAAATAAATTAATCACCTCTAGTTTTGATATATTGAATCACTCTGATTATCATGGGTTGATCACCTCAGTTCGGCTCTGCCGCGATGTGATCAATCTTTAATTGAACTATGAAAGCCGTGGAATTTACCTCTTTCGTAATAATCAGTAAACTAAGTTATGAGGACATGAGTTATTTATTTGATGATACAGTAAAAGGTTTTTACAAAATGAAGTAAAGGAAAAAATGATATGATTTTAACATTTATCTGTTCATACAAGAGTGTTTTTATAAAGAAATGAGTTTATTTCATATAAAGTATTTTTTTTCGATTTAAAGACTTCAACAGAAACTACAGTAAAACAGAGGAAGTTTTACAAAGAGATATTGAAGAGAATTTATGTGCAATTTAGACTGTCATTGCATAAAGATGTTCGAGCATACAACCTAGAGGATGGTGTTGAAAATAGGTTCTGTTGGACTACAATTGTCTATTGGGATTATCCAGGTTTTGAAAGTCTCAATGGTCGTGTCGGTGAATACCCTCGAGCCGAGACGAGTCATACACCCGGCTTGGATAAATCTGACTGGCAGATCTATTTGTGATATGGTATTCGTTTTAAATGCGATATTTTCGAAGGATTTTCAAGGGTCTAAAGGGATTCCTTGATTATTCTATTAAGTTTTCTGCAGCGGATCGCTCACCGGAGTTAAGGTTGGAAAAGTCCCCATGGAGCATTGCACCGGATGATATATTTTTGAGTATGCATTGCTTTTCTTATAGTTATAATACAAGGTATGACCTGTTTGAGTGAGACCTATAATATATCTGGAATGACTTGCTATTCTGCTATATACGTCTTGAATCACTTGCTATTCTGCTATATACGAATTGGATGACTTCTGATATCTATATGATCTTGTTATATGAATTGGATATTGGATGTTGTATGATCTGTGGTTTGGGTGTGCTTATACTTCTCTTATTACTTTGATTTAGAGTTTCACCCTTGCATGTTTCTTCGTTGTGCTTGTGTATGTGCAAGTAGATGGTTCACCCAGACACGGGATTGGGAAATGTACAACACCTTAGTGTACTACCCCTAGGTGGGGATAGTGTAGACTGGAATATCAACCATCACACATATTGGGGCAGGTTCGTAGGGCAAGTGGAGACTACGGACAGTGGAGTAGGGCAGAATCCGATTCCTATATAGGAACAAATAATTCTGGATGTTAAGTTACCCTTACATCAGTTAGGAAGAGTAGGATTTGGCGTAGCCGACGACTTCGATGACAATAATGACGACAATGGTAATGATAACTCACACCCATCAGGACATGATGACGATAGGCCAGGTCATGTGTCCCCACAATCGAGGAGCAAGCCCTCAGACACGGGCTAGGATGGTGATTCCGAAGAGACGTCAGCAGTAGTGCAACACCCCTTTCTCCAAAAAGGATATTACACCATAGTAACCAAAAGTTGAAACATAACTTAGAAAATATTTTGGAATTAACTTGATTATTCTTCTCCAAAAATGTGAGTAAATTTTTTTCTTCTTTTAAATGTTGAGAAGGATAGAAAATGAGTTTCCTTAACTCTTTTTGTAAGACTATAATTGTAGGATAATGTTGCCATATTTGAAAAAGTACTTCATCATATATATATGGTTTAAATACCTTTTTCGTCCCTGCAAAATGACTGAATTTCATTTTTTGTCCCTGTATATTTTTTTTGTTTATGATCCCTGTAAAATAAAAAGTTTTATTTTTAATCCCTGCAATATTGTTTCAGTCCCTGTAAAATTTAGATCATGTTGAATTAGTCCCTGTAATATTTAGATATTTGCCAAATTAGTCCCTATAAAATAAAATTGATATATTATGATAGGGACTAAAAACAAAATTGTCCACATATTACAAGGACTAATTTAGCATGAATTGAATTACAGGGACTAAAAACAAAACTTTTTGTTTTACAGGAATGATAAAAAAAAATTTTACAGGGATGAAAAATGAAACTCGGTCATTTTGCAGGGACGAAAAATGTATTTAAGCCTATATATATAAACCTTGAAATTCTACAAAGAGTTTGCATCAGTACAAACAATGGTTCGGATATTGCAAAATATAAAGAAAGCAGGAGGTATTGGTAAACTGAAAATACAAAAGTGTTAAAAGAAAATATACGCTACTATTTATGTGTGAGCCAGATCAATCTCAGACTAACTACCCAATTTAACCATCTATAAACGAGAATGTAACGGCAGCAGCGACCTCCTAACCCTAACACGGGGTATCCTCTTCTGAGCAGTCTTCCTCTGCTTCTCCACCTTCCATAAGTTGCCATCTTCTGTCTGGATGATGTTCTTCATCTGCTCCAGGGGTAGCTTAATGTCTAAGACTAACCGGGTTTCTACTCTCTAGTTGGGTTTATCAACGCTCCCCGTAGTGGTAAGTACATAACCAGAATACGTACTCGACTGTGTATCGGGATTTATCTTCCACCCCGCCTTCCCAACATCAAGGGGTTGAATCCTAAGACGCCTGACCGGAACTAACCCAATCCTCGGGTAAATCATCTACTCAGTCATGCATCAACACAACATAAAAGTAGGCAAGGGTGAGACTATAAAACAAAGTAATATGAAAAGTAGAAGTACACCTAAAGCACATAATATGTATCAACCAATTCGCAAATCAAGACACATATCAAAATTAATAGATCAATGAAGACTTATAAACAGATATCGTTTAAGCAGATCTTACCTTTGTGCTGGAACCCAACAAAGAAGTACATTTACAATAATATTTATCAAGTCGAGATATAGTTATGCACGTCACTTCAAAATCTCTCGAATCACACCGGTGTAATGCTCCAAGGAGACTTTTCCAACCTCACATCATTTGAGCGACCAGCTGCAGTAAATTTACGAGAATAATCAGGGAATCCCACTTAGACCCCTGAGAATACTTTAGAAATACCGCATTTAAAACTTAATACCAAATCATAAATAGATCTACCAATCAGATTTATCCAAGCTGGGTATACGACTCGTCTCAGCTCAGGGGTTATCACCGATAAGACCATTGTGACTTTCGAAACCTGGATAATCCCAATAGACAATTGTAGTACAACAGAACCTATTTTCAACCCCGTCTAGTGGGTTGTATGCTCATAATCTTTAATGCAAATGATAGTCTAAATTTGCATACCACTTCTCTTCAGCATCTCTTGAAAAACTTCTTCCGTTTTACTGTAGCTTCTTTTGCGAGTTATTTTTTTCCGACTGCAATAATTCACTTTATGATTGATCACACTGCGGCAGAGCCAAACTGAGGTGAGCAACCCAACAGAGTGATTCTATATATAAACTAAAGGTTATTAATTTATTTCAAGCAGACCAAAATGGGGCATAGCCACCAAGGATTGATAAGGACAGAAGAGATCAACAGTATTTATACTTATGTCCACTTTTTAATCAGTAAGTGTCTGTTCTCAGATTTTAGATAGATCTTTGGAAATGGAATAATTACACGGCGGCTGAGCCGACTGCGGTAACCATTGTCCAACTTTCTTAAAAACTTAGTATATAATTGAGTGAACGAAATGAAGCTGATTAACTACCGGCTTTAATTAACTTTTGAAGATGAAAGGATCACACGGCGGAAGAGCCGTCTTCGGTGATCAATACCTAATTTTAAAATCGATTCAATATAGACTAAGAGAATGAGATGAAGTTGTTTTTCTTCTGAAATACTTAAGCATTAATTATCTTCCAGGAAAAAGGCCCATTGAAAGCCTATCTCACTAATTTCCACTATCATAGACATTGGAAATTAAACTGAGTTAATTTTACATATATATAGATTGGATACCCACTCAATATTTCCCACTGATAACATAACAGTAGAATTCACCGAGAATCCGTTACTGTTTATATTAAATTCCGATAGATGCTATAACAATAGAATTCACCAAGAATCTATTACCGTTATACTCTTTTTATCCAATCCAATCTATTTATATATACGTTTATTAAGAAATCACTTCTTTCCCCATTTATCTTAGTCACGTATATACCGGGTCCCTCGGTTAAGAATTCCCCAAACAGCGTATCAGTACAATTCCCAGGAAAGAGAGATGAACTTAAAAAGCCCCTTGAAAGATCTCTGTCTTTCCTAGACAAATCCATACTGATAAACCATTTATCTTAACCATCACCTTGTATATCAATGATAGACAATATCAGTGTTTTCACAAAAGAATAAATTGTATTTTCTTTACGGTAAGATCATATTTACGGTAAATCTAAATTTCGTCATTATAACGATATGTTTACAAAAGCTTAAAATTAATTTTGCCATCACCACCTTATGTAACGCCTCTTTTTCCCACAAGGAACATCTCGTAAAACATCAAGAAACTTATGCGGAAATAAATAAAAACTGGTTTGCCTTCAGAAAATACATCTTTCAGAAATAAAGGATACCAAAATTCGTGGCTAAAATTTTCTTTTCTTTTATAAAGATTTAAGAAGTACGCTCACGAAGTTATAGCCATCCAGAAAATCAGAAAAGAGAAAACATATATCATATGTACATATCTCCAAGTCACTGTACAAAAAGTCTTGTGCCCGCAAGTATAGTTAAGAACCACACAGAGTGGCCAAAAATACATCATCACTACATAAAGGAAAATAAAGCGATACACTAAACCTAAAGAAAAAACAGTAAAGCAAAAGATGTGTCAAATACACAAAAAGATCACCTACTCCCCAAAAAAACCTAGGCTGGTCGGCCAACTAACAAACCCACAACCTAGCACCATCCTAAGCCATACCTAGAGACCTAAGAAGATGACGTCTCCTCGGGATCCTCCTCGGGGTCCTCCTCAGACTCCACAAGGAACCCACATCCAGGCTCGTCTCTAATCTCCCTCTTCCCTTTCTCTGCATGTCCAGATGGTCCAGCATGAGTGCCTGAGGAGCAGCGCACGAAATGTCCAGACGACTCTACATAAGGAACAGGAAGGGTCGGCCTCACAGACTCAGGTGGTGGAGCTGGTGTCACTGGTGGAGCCATCCTCGGCAAGCGCGTCCTCTCCAAGGAACTCTTCCTTGGAGTGCGACGAATCAGACGACGGCGATCCAAAACTGGTGCAGCTACCCATTGAGGTGAAGATCTTTGGTCATCCCTTGTCTCCCTCCTAGGCTGCGTCATGGGCTGAACCCGGGGTTCCCTGCTCTCCCTGGTCACACTGCGTGCGTAGGGTGTGTCTGCCAGCCAGCTGCGCATCCTCTCAATGGGAATGTAGACGTCCAAAACCATGTCCCTCTCCAACACCTCTTCGAGGCCCAGCACCCCTCCTCTAGTCCTGACCACTTGTCCAGACACCGTGGCCCATTGGGAGATGGGATCGTAAGTCCATCCCCCTCCATTGGCCTCAAGAGGCCTGAAACTCTCCCTCACCCTTGCTACTAGAGGTCTCGATGTGAACATCTACGCGTAATGTACATAAAGATAACAGAAAAGCATGCAAGGGTGAATTTCTTTGCACAAGTTGAAATCCACGAAAGGTGCATATGGAAAAGAAAATACTACATAATACATTCCAAGAATATATATAACTACTCTTTCGCAAATCTTTCTCTAAGATATTCGCACACTAAAAGAGAACACATCATCAAGTTAAACACACATAGCACTCTAGCATAATGTATGTCACTTCAATATCTCTTTATTACACCGGTGCACTGCTCCATGGAGACTTCTCTTCCTCAACTAAGTAGAGCGATATGGCTGGAGTGTATACCTAACATAAATGCAAACTGACCATCTCTCAGCCATAGTTTGACATTCATTCGGTACAAACCAATTGTGCTAACGTCGTACACCATATCATAAACAAGGCAGCCGGTCAGGATCATCCATGCCGGGGTATGTAACACCCCTTTTTCACACAAGGAACGTCACATGAAAAACTAAAACTTAATGCGGAAAATTGTCTTTCATAAATAAAGCTTACTAAAATTGGTGGCTAAATTTTTTTTTTTAAAAGTCTTTTACGAAATGATTTATTCACATCTCATTCAGCCATCCAAAAACTCAGAAAGAAAACACACATCATATATATATATATCATCATGTCAATATACACAGATCTTGCGCCCGCAAGTATAATCATGAACCACAACAGAGTGGCCAAAATACAACATCCTAACATAAGGAAAATAAAGCGATAAAACTAAACCTAGGAAAAATAGTAAAACCAAAGGGTGTGTCAAATACACGACACTGAACATGTACACCCCAAACCCTAGGCTGGTCGCTAACAGACAACCTACAACCTAGCACTAGACACCTCCCCGCCTAGAGACCTAAGACGATGAAGTCTCCTCGGGGTCCTTCTCTGGATCCTCCTCATCCTCAGACTCGGACTCCATAAGCCAACCGCATCCAGGCTCTTCTCTGACCTTCCTTTTCTCTCTCCCTGCATGTCCTGATGGTCCGACAGAAGTGTCAGAAGCGTTCCCTCTCCAAGGAACTCTTCCTTGGAGTGCGACGAATCAGACGACAACGGTTAGATACCGATTCGGCTATCCGCTGAGGTGTAGGCCTCTGATCCTCCCTCGCCTCTCTCCTAGGCTGCGCCGTGGGCGGAACTCTAGCCTCCCGGTTCTCCAAAGCGATACTGCGTGCAAAGGGTGCATCTCCCAGCCAGTAGCACATCCTCTCAACGGGTATGTAAACGTCTAAAACCATGTTCCTCTCTAAGACCTCTTCGGGGCCCAACACCTCTCCTCTAGTCCTGACCACGTGTCCCGTCATAGTGGCCCATTGGGAGATGAGATCGTAAGTCCAACCCCCACCATCGGCCTCACGAGGCCTAAAACTATCCCTTACTCGGGCAACCATAGGTCTCGGAGTAGACATCTACACGTAATGTACAGAAAATAACAAAAAAACACGCAAGGGTGAATTTCTTTGCACAAGTTGAAATCCACTGAAAGGGTGTATATGAAAAATAAAATACTACATACTACATTCCAAATATATATATATAGAATTACTCTTTCGCAAATCTTTATCTAAGATATCCAATAATCAACAAGAGACACATCATCAAGTTAAACACACAGTCAAGCACACACATAGCATTCTAGCCTAATGCATGTCACTTCAATATCTCTTTACTACACCGGTGTGCTGCTCCATGGGGACTTCTCTTCCTCTACTAAGTAGAGTGAAATGGCTGTAGCGTAAACCGAACATAATCAACCAATCTATCCCCTTTTTCATGGACTTGATAACCATCTGTCCCCTTTTGCATGAACAGGTTTTACAATTATTCAGTAGAGCTACTATCACCATAACATAATAAACCAATCGGTCCCCTTTTTCATGGACATGGTAACCATCGGTCCCCTATTTCATGGACAGGTTTTACAATTCTTCGGTAGAGCAACATAATAAACCAATCGGTCCCCTTTTTCATGGACATGGTAACCATCGGTCCCCTTTTTCATGGGCAGGTTTTACAATTATTCACAATCCATCGCATAGAATTGAGTGCTCTAATTTAGCAAAAGCCACGTCTTTAATGCAAATGACAATATATTTGGAACCACAATCAATGCGGTACCTCGTCTTAGGGTTTTTTTTTTCGTCGCCACGTGTTAGCTTTCGTCCAACACCGTGTATTATTATTGTCCTTAAGACTTTATCGTCACCACGTATTGATCCTCGTTCAATACCGTGTAAAATCGTTATTTGAAACCATAAGTTTTAGAAGAAATTCCTCTTTGAATTCTTAAGTTCTCCTTTAACTTCAAAATCTTAAATATTCACTTGTTATAGAATTACCTCTTATTTAAAACCCACTTTATTAATTTTTCTTCCCACTTTTCATTATAAAAGGTTTTAATTAAAAGCTTGAGTAGATTCTTTGATAATTTTACTTAATTTCCTTTACTTTTAAGTATTTACAATTCTGACCCCCTAAGAAGTCCAGTTTCGCAGTCCAGCCCCTGATTTTCTGAAAAATTTGGTTTCTGGCCCAAAATGGCCAGACTTCACGTTTTCTGCCCCAAAACTTTTGTGAATTACGTTTTTGGCCCAAAGTGCCCAGACTTCACGTTTCTCCCCCAAAACTTTCGTAAATTATAATTTTGGCCCAAATGCCCAGATTTTCGAATTTAAGCCCAGAATTCCAGAATTTTGCATTTTTGACCCCAAAACATCCAGTTTTCGTTTTTGACCCCTAAAAATCCGAAATTTGATTTTTCTCCCTCATTAATTGATTTTCTAACTCACTTAGAATTTTATGGATAAAAATGACTTAGTATGAAATTTCATTTGTAAAACTTTTTCATTAAAATTTTTAAGTCCTCTTTCACACTTAGTCAAATATTTTCAAAACAATCCCAATCACAAGGAAATCAAGGTATATGGAATATTCAAAGAAATCAACATACATCAATTAGGCAAGAACACAATCAAGTCATAAACCATACATCCACTCAAAGTAATCACTCATAACATATCAACATACATCATGAACATAGCATAAAGCATACTTCCTCAAACATACACTTAGGCATTCCAAATCAGTCCAAATCATACGTATGATTTTTCCAACAACACATAGGTTTATCAAAAATTATCATGCCTCAACCAAAATCATACTTTCACTCATATACATAAATATATAAAAATACATATTACTAAAGAATGATTTCTCACTCAAACACCCAATATGAAAACTCAAGTCTTTGAGTTTTTCTTGAACATACAACATAAACCACACACATACACATCCTTCCCAACTTATTGAGAAAATCCCCTTACCTCTTGAAGACTATGAAAATGGGCAAACACCACTAATCACCTTCCCTCTACACAATCACCAAGTGGCCTCCTTGAAGTCTTGATGTTCTCACACTTAGAAAAATTAACCTTTCACAAAATACACCAAAATCAAACCATAAAAATATGAGTTTTATGAAAACCACCAAACCCTAAGGTATAGAAATTTGAGTAGAGGAATACTTACTCAAATCTTGAAGGAAAATAGATCCAAGATAGTTTTCAAGCTTGTAGGTTCCAATGGAGTGAACCTAAACCAAGAAAAAGCTTACTTTTAGTGAAATGAAGAACTCAAGCTTTCATGAAAAAAATGAAAGTGGTGGAAATGAAAAAATGAAAGAAGTTTATTGATTAGAATGATGATCCAAACCTTTTTTGTGAAGCTTGGGTTGCCAAAAACTCAACAAAACCTAGCCTTTTGGTGTATGGAAAAGCTTGAAAAAATGGAGAGAAAATGGAGTGTTCTCGATTCAAGGTTGAAGATGAAGTGAAAAATGAATTTCTCTCTCTTCCCTCTCCCTTGAGGATTCGGCTGAAGCAAGGAGAGCATGGGGGAGGTATGGGCTTGCATGCTTGTGTGGTTGGGAGCCATACCTCTCTCACCTAATTTTGAAAAATTCAAATATTAACCCCATTTGACTTTTGGAATGTTTTAGAGAGTGAAATCAGACCTTCATATGCGCCCAAGGCTGACTGGAAAATGGTGGGATTTAATTCTACCAAGTTAGGGTTTAATCGGTAGTTCGAAGTAGTAAAAACGCGTAGTTTTCGAATCCCTTTTTAGATAAATATTTTTCTAAAATGGGTAAAATCATGAGAAATGAATTTTATGATTTGAATATGTCATAGGAAAATTTAGAAACCCAAAACTAAATTTTTGGACTATTTTTCATGTCCCGGTTGCACCCGGTTTACCCGTAAAGCCTTAAACGTGGGTAAAATAAAGTTTTTCTGAAAAATTTTCAGAAAAATTTCTAAAATTCACAAATATTATAAAAATGACTTTTGGTTCGTTAAAATATTATTTTGGAGTAAAAATGACCTCCAGAAAAATATTGAACCCTATTCCCACATCAGGAGAGAATGTGGTTTCCGCAAAAACTCAGTTTTGCGAACTCTACAACTCTCGGCTCCTCTAAAATAAATCTAAGATATTACTATCACTATCCTCACATCAAGATCCCAAAAATCATTAATTAAATAATTTTAATTAAACTAAAGCAGATTAAAAATCAATAAAAACTATTTAAAAATGAGGGTGTTACAGGGTATACTACTTTTCTCGGCACAAGGGGATTCCCCTCAAGGCCATTGAGAATTTCGTGACCTGAATGCCCTCAAAGACTTATAGTCAGACCATATTTATTCTCAATCCATCACCTTAGGATTGTATGCCCTAATCTTGACAAAAGTCAACGTCTTAAATGCAAATGACATTATAATTTGCACACACATACAAGATAAATAATGCAATCCCTCATCTTAGGATTTTTATCGTCACGTGTTAGCTCTCTTTCAACACCGTGTAGCATTATTTGTCCTCAAAGCTTCAACGTTGTCAGGTGTTGACTCTCTCTCTCAACACCGTGTAAAAATCTTTTCTATTAAGATTGTTTAAAACATAAGTTTTAAAAAAAACTTCTCTTTGAAAGTAAAATTCTTCAAAAGAGTAAGTATTTCTATAAATCCTTCTTTAGCTTTAAAGTTTCAAAATCTTTAAATGCTTTGGACAAAAGAAATACCTTTTAACCTTTTTAAATACAAACTAAGAATAGTTTTTATGAAAGTCATTGGAAACTTAAGTACTTTTTATTTAAAACCAACTTTAGTATTTTTCTTTCAAACTTGTCATTGTAAAAAAGATTTACTTAAAAGTCTTAATTACATACTTTGATAAAACTTTGCTTAAATTTAAATTCTCATAATTATTTAAAATCTGAACCCTTAAAATGCCCAGTTTCACGCTTCAACCTATGACTTTTGAAAAATTATGCTTTTGCCCTAAAAAGTCCAATTTCTCGTTTCAGTCCCAGAACTTCTGAACATTATGATTTTGGCCCAAAACACCCAGTTTTCATTTTTAATCCCAGAACTTCCGAAAATTATTCTTTTGGCCCAAAACACACCCAATTTTCATTTTAGCCCCTTAAAAATCAGAAATTACACTCTTTCCTTTACCAATTAATTCTTTAACTTACTTTGGAGCTTTTTGAAAATAGAATTGGTCATAAAGTCCATTGGAGGCTTAAATTTAAAATCAAATGTAGATTACCTAATCAAGTGTTGACTTGAATTATAATTAATTTATCATGATTTTATTGGAAAGCTTTTCATTATGGTCCTCTAAGTCCTCTTCCAATGCTTAGGTAAAATGCCTTTGATCCAATCACAACCACAATCATAATAATTTAAAGCTTTACACTACTTTAAATATTACAATCCAATGACCATGAATCAAAGCACACAAAACACCCAAGAATCAAAATACATTAAATAAGCAAGTAGGCATAATCAAATCATGAAACATACATACACTTAAAGTAATCAATATTAGCACTCAAACACATCAAGAACAATAGCATCATTCATTAATTTAATTAAGCATGCATTAGACATACAACCCACTTCAAACAATATATATGATTTTCCAAGAATACATAATTTCGAAAATTGCTTTTCCCTCAAACAAAGTCATACTTTGAAACTTCAATACATAGATATGTAAAAATAGATATTACTAAGAGAATGATTTCTCATTCACAACCAATATGAAAACTCAAGTCTTTGAGTTTATCATTAAGCATACAACACATAGCCACACACATACACAACCTTCCCAACTTATTGAGAAAATCTCCTTACCACTTGAAGCTACTTAAAGAACAACCACCAAGAGGTCTCCTTGCAAGTAAATCACCAAGGGGTCTCCTCAAACCTTGATGCTCCAACACTCTAAAAAATCAACCCTTATTCAAAATACACAAAAACACAACCATAAAAATGCAAGTTTTATGAAATACCTAAACCCTAAAGTGTAGAAATTTGAGTAAAGGAATACTTACTCAAAGCTTTGAAGCAAAATGGGTCAAAGAGGGTTTCAAGCTTGTAGGTTCCAAGAATATGAACCTAAACCAAGAACAAAGCTCTCTTTTAGCAAAAAGAAGAACACAAGCTTCTTGAAAAAAATTGAAAGTGATGGAAATGAAAAAATAAAAAGAGATTATGGATTAGAATCATCATCCAAACCTTTTTTGTGAAGCTTGAATGGCTAGAACTTAATAAAACTCAAGACTTTGGCTTTGGTCTCAAGCTTTGGAAATGGAGAGAAATGGAGTTTCTTTGCAAGAGGAAGAAGATGAAGTGAAGAAAATGAAGTATCTCTCCTTCCTGTTTCCCTAATCCATTCGGCCAAGACAACGAGGCATGGGGGAGCATGGGCTTGACTTGATTTGGCTACCTACTCCATTTCTTTAGGAAAATTCAAATAATTATCCATTTGACTCACTTTGACTTTGAGATATTTCAAGAGCATATTTTTGGCACTAAGAACTCAGCCAAGGCCAAAAAAAATAGTGGGATTATGTCCCATCAAGTTATGGTTAAGTTGGTGGTTCAAAGTAAGAAAAATGCTTAGTTTCATAATCCCATTTGAGATAAATATTTTTCTAAAATAGATAATAACATGAGAAATCACGTTTATGACTTAAATATGATATATAAAAATATAGAATCTCAAAACTAAAATTTTGGACCATTTTTCATTTCTCGGTTGCGCCCAGTTTACCCGTAAAGCACCAAACGCGGGTAAAATAAAGTTTTCAGAATTTTTTTTAAAAATCACAAATAATCTAAAAACAACTTTTGTTTCGTTCAAATATTATTTTGGATTAAAAATGGTCTCCAGAAAAATACTAAACCCTTCCTCGCATCAATAGAGAATGCGGTTCTTGCAAAAACTCAGTTTTGCGAAATTTACTATTCTTGACTTTTCTAAAATAAATCTAAGATATGAATATCCTTATTCTCACCTCAAGATCCCAAAAATTATTAATCAAATAATTTTAAATAAATTAAAATAGATTAAAAGTCTAAAGAAACTATTTAAAAACGAGGGTGTTACACCTTACTTCCACGAAATTCGTGAGAAAATTGGGCATTATAACCCCACAATTAATGAATAGCACAAAACAATTAAATTAAAGCCATAAAACAATTTATAAAGCATAAAAAGCTATAACACACAAACACACATAAGTCAAACACAAACAAGAATCAAACTCATATTTCTCAAATTAATTTGCAAGAGGTTCCCCTTACCTTTGCCACAAAATCTTGGAAGAACAAGGCTTGAAGAACCAAGAACACCAAGCAAGAAAACTAAGAACTTCAAGGAGAAAAGAGAGAGATTTTTGCTTGTCAACACAAGACTTTTAATGTGGGAATTTTTTATGAAGCAAAGATGGGTATTTATAGAGGAGAGGGGGCGTGTTCCATGAGGACAAGGGTTTGGAAGAACAAAGCTTTGAAGATCAAAGTTTGAACTCAAGAACAAAGAGAGAAAAGATAAAACTTCAAAGGAGATTTGAAAGGATTTTTGCTTTGTTAATACAAAGGCTTTGGTGTAGGATTTATGAAGCATGAAGAGGGGTATTTATAGGGGAAGAGGCAGCCAAGACCTTGGGTTAAAGAGACTATGGTTGGCTTGGAAAGCAATCATGGTTTATCTTTTAAGAAAAATCAAAACAATTAACTAAATTCTCATTGGCCTAAACAAGTGACTCATGGCATGACTCAAAATTGAGAAGCCTTGAGAAGAAACTAGACTCAAGTGAGTCATGAAGGAGGGGGGCGGCCAAGGCAAGTGGGAAGGAAGAAGATGAGATCAAAGATTTATGACTAGATAATTTGGTTTTAATCATCTTTTTCCTAATTGGTTCAAAGACTTTCACAAGGATTGAATCCAAGTTAAAAAGCACATCCAAGGCTCCAAAACAAGAGGAGGATGTCGATCAAGATGGGAGGAATAAGGGCCATGGGATAGCCTGGTTAAAAACTTTAGGTTTTGGTAGTTTAAGTGAAAATCAAGGGCAAAATAGTCTTTTCATTAATAAAAAATTCTCAAAATTAATTTAAAGGGTGAGAACCAATAGGAAATCTCAAAATTGCCTTATAATAGCCCTAATGGCTTCATGAAAGAGTTTCTGGATTTTTACGGTAAGGGTATGCTTTGCGGTTCGCATAAACAAAGGAAAACGGACGCGCCGTAATTGCAAAACAGACATTTCGTAGAAAATTCCCAGATAATTTCTAAAAATCACAAATTTAATTTAAACACTAATTATCCCTCTTGAAAAATGATTTTAATCATTACCTAATCACTAAAAATCTATTTTCGTTCAGAAATCCTCGTTTCTCGTGTCCACATGGATTGAAAAAGTAACTTTTGATCTGTTTTTCGAAAAATTTCAAAATAATTCCCAAAAATTCTAAAAAATGTAAAAACATGATTCAACTTTGAAAAATCTCTTTCTGACCTCAATTTTGTCTCCGAATCAGTTATTAGTTCTTACTGTCAACTATAGGGACTAAAACGGTAATTTTTAAATTTATTTTTCCAAAAATTCTAGAAAAAAGTCAAAAAAATCACAAATATTAAAAGAACCAACTTTTGTGAAGGAATTTTTGTTTTCTGGGTTGTTTTGATATACTTTAGCTATTTAAAATCTTATCTGTTAATTACGGTAAATACGGCTATCTAAAAAAGTCCAAACGTCAAAGGAAAAATGTATGTTTTAATGAAATAATTTGATAAGTATATTAAAACCCTAATTATAAGATAAAAATAAATCATTTAGCACTTAGATCACAAATTTTCATATAAAACAGAATTTAAACGGTAACTTAAAAAAAATGGATATTACAATTCTACCCCTCTAAAAATAATTTCGTTCTCGAAATTACATACCTAGAACAGCGTTGGATAAAGCTTACGTATGTTGTCCTTCAATTCCCACGTCGCATCGCTTGTAACCTCATCCCAAATGACTTTGACCAAAGAGATTTGTTTATCCCTGAGTTGCTTGCTTTTTCGATCCTCGACCCGTACAGGGTTTGTATCATAAGTCAAGTTTTCTCTTAATTGTACTATGTCAGGTTCAATTACATGCGATGGGTCAGCAACATACTTTCTCAATTGTGAAACATGAAAGACACTATGAAGATTTGAAAGAAAAGGAGGTAAAACAATTTGATAAGCAACAGGACCTATCAGGACCTATCTGAAGAATTTGATAGGGTCCTAAGAATTTTGGAGTGAGTTTCTTGGATTTGATAACTCTACCTACCCCAGTCATGGGTACGACTCTCAAGAAAACATGCTCACCTTCTTGGAATTCAAGAGGTCTCCTCCGTTTACCGGAGTAGCTCTTTTGTCTGATTTGTGCTGTTCTCATTCTTTCTTGAATTTGCTTTACTTGCACATTGGTTTGCTGTAACAATTCTAGTCCTAAGGTTGTACTAACCCCTTCCTGGCACCAACACAAAGGTGTTTGGCATTTTCTCCCATACAATGCCTCAAAAGGTGTCATTCCTATGCTAGAATGATAGCTATTGTTGTGCGTAAACTCTATTAATGACAACATATCATCCCAACTTCCACTTTGGTCTAATACACATGCCCTCAACAAATCCTCTAAGGATTGAATCATTCTTTCTGTCTGACCATCCGTCTGAGGATGATGAGCAAAACTCAATCTTAACTTAGTTCCTAAGGCTTGATGTAGACTTTGCCAAAATCTAGAGGTAAACCTAGGATCTCTATCAGAAATAATACTAGAAGATACTCCATGTAATCTAATGATCTCTCGAACATGCAACTGGGTAAGCTTTTCTAGAGAATACTTCATGTTAATAGGTAAGAAATGTCCTAATTTCGTCAACCTATCTACAATCACCCAAATTCCGTCGCATCCCTTTGAAGTCTTAGGTAGTCCTGTTACAAAATCCATGGATATACTCTCCCATTTCCAGTCTGGGTTATCCAAAGAATGCATCATTCCTGCAGGTCTTAGGTGTTCTTCCTTAGCTTTCTGGAAAGTTAGACATGCTGTTACATATTTCTCAACTTGTTTCTTCATTTCTAGCCACCAAAATCTTTGTTTTAAATCCTGATACATCTTTGTGGTTCCACATTATCCAACACACAAATCCTATCTTTACACCTCAAAATTCCATCACTTCCAATACTAAACTCTGCAACCTTCCCTTGCTCTAACAGCTTTTTCTTTTCCATCAAATGTTCATCGGTTGCTTGTTGCTCCTTAATCTCACTCATCAAATTACTAGAGATCTTAATCATATTCAGGCAAATCCTATCTACATGCACATCGATGTTCAAATTCGAATCACGAAATTTTTCTATCAACTCTAATTCCTTCATTATCATACCTGACATATGCACAATCTTTCTACTTAAGGCATCAACTACTACATTTGCTTTTTCGGGATGATACATCAAAGAAAAATCATAATCCTTTAGAAACTCCATCCACCTTCTTTGTCTCATATTCAGTTCCTTTTGTATTATACTGATATACTGATTGAATTAAGTGTAATTCCTAAGTATTGTGCTGTCTGTTATTGTGTGCCCGTACTTTTCCTATTAAGTTGTTTAGAGTTTCACCCTTGCCTGCTTTGTTGTGTTGATGCATGACGGAGTAGATGTTTGACCCAAGAAGTGGGTTAGCTCTTAGGAGAGGATCTAAAGGATGCTGCTGTATAGAGGGATATGGATTCCAAGAAGACTAGATGATTACTATATTGTTTTGGGTAGAGGTCTAGAGATTAGACTGGCTCAGATGTTCACTGTATCATTTCAATCTTTTCTTGTAAAGACTCGGATGGTTATATGAAATGAGATTACACTCATACAAGTCCTATTTATGCTTCCGCATTTAAAACCTTTTTGAAAACCTTTAAAAAGGAATCAAGGGAACATACTCCCCATCCTTCTCATCTTCTTTTATAAAAAGGAAAAAAATTTACCTGTATTTCAGAAGAAGGATTTGCTACTTTCTTTAAAAATTTTCTAAGTCATTCGAAATTCATTGGCACTATGGTGTAATATTCTTTTTGGAGAAAGGGTGTTATAGAAACAGTGATTTTTAAACAGTTATCTATTCATACAAATGGTCTTTCCATAAGAGGATTTGATTTGTTTCTTACAAAGAGTTTTGAGAAAAGTCAGAGATGTTTGAGAAAGAGAGATAGTAAAACAGAGGAAGTTTTACAAAGAGAATTAAAGAGGAATTCAAGAGAATTATATCTGTGCATGAGCATAAAGACGTTTTGAGCATACAACCTACGAGAACGGGGTTGAAAATAGGTTCTGTTGGACTACAATTGTCTACTGGGATTATTCGAGTTTCGAAAGTCTCAAAAGGTCGTGTCGGTGAATATCCTCGAGCCGAGACAAATTGAATACCCGACTTGGATAAATCTGACTGACAGAACTATTTATGATTTGGTATTAAGTTTTAAATGCAGTATTTCCGAAGTATTCTCAGGGGTCTAAAGACGGGATTCCCTGTTTATGCTGCTAAGTCTACTGCAGCCAATCGCTCTATGATGTGAGGTTGGATAAGTCTCCTTGGAGCAATACACCGGTGTGATTAGAGAGAGGTTGAAGTGACATGCATAAATATGCTTAGTTATGATATTGTATTTTGTGAATGAGTTATTTTGTAAGATTGCAGTACCAGGTAAGACCTGCTCTATTGAGATTTGATTGTGTATTCTCCATACTTTACTACATTGTCATGTGATTGGAATAGCTTGAGTGTCTATGGTATTAATCTGTTCTTGATGTTGAGTTGAGTGCTAGGTGATCTATGTTTGATAATATGATTGTACTACTTCTATTAACTTGAGTTAGAGATTCACCCTGCCTGCTTTGTTGTGTTGATGCATGACTAAGTAGATGGACCCAAATGACAAAGGACTGGGAACCGTTCGACACTTAACCATAGAACCTCTAGGAGGAGACAGTGTATGGTGAAACATATGTCCTAGTACACAATGGGGAAGGTTTGTAGGGAGAGTTGAGACTTTAGATACTGGAGGTGGAGGACCGCCAAACCCACTACCTATCTAAGAACAAATTAAATGATATTAGATGTTAAGTTACCCTGGCAACAATTAAGACTTTTAGGGTATATCTCAGATGACTTTACCTTAGGTAGTGATGACAGTGGAGGTGGGAGTTCACATCCTTCAGGACATGACGGGAATGGTTCTGATCATGTAACTCCTAAGTCAAAAGATAAAACCTCAGATGAAAATCAAGACAAAACCTCAAAAGATACCTCTGCAGCCGCACCTACTAAGACTGAGGGTTCTGTAGGTCACATATCAGTTTCGCCTTTGAGAGGAGCAAATACACCTACCTATTTCCCTTTACCTCATTCATCTGAGTTAGAGTCAGAAGACATCCTTTGGTTATCCGCATCCCTATCGGATGAGGAAATTGAAGAAGACCCCAAGGAAGAGCCTGAGGAGTCTACCTACTCTTGGGCAACTTCTGACCTTACTAGTGAGTCTTTTCCTAGACCAAACCCATCCAGGTTCAACTTCGATTGGGTGTCGGTGACTCGGATCCCGCACTTATGCCCGGAATAGGAGGATACACCTAGTCTTGTCCATAGATATGTTTGAGTTAGAGTTTAGTGTATTAGATCTCTTTTGGTATAGATGATGGGATCATGACTCGACTCTACATAGTAGCGTGTGTTTTTCTTTTACCACTTTTGTACTTTTTGATTTAGAGTAGCTTTCACTTCTTTTTCTTTTGCAGTGTAAAAAACAAAGTTTGTCTTAGAACAAACTCCTTTGTAAAATATCATGTTATATATATATGAGAAAGAGCATGCTTTTCTGTACATGATGGTTCACTTTGCATTCAAATAATTACAAAGAAAACAAGGGATAATACTCTCCATCCTTCTCATCTTCTTTTATGAAAAAGGAAAAAAATTTACCCGCATTTTGTGAAGAGCTTTATAAACATTGGGCAAATATTTTCTAAATCTTTGCGAAACTTTTAGTTACTATGGTGTAATATCCTTTTTGGAGAAAGGGTGTTGCAAAATCCACATCGGCTGAAGGATTCTTTAGATACTTTTCGAACTCCTGTTCTCCATGCATCGACAAGGCTAGACTCAATTGCCAAGCACTCTTTTAAGGGATATTACTCTGGTTCCAATTCCACCTCAATCTCCTTATAGCCTGAGGCATGTTGGGCTAAATCATTAGCCTCTTCATTGTCCTTTCTGGGAATGTACATAATTACTACATCGGCAAACTATTGTAGAAGTTCATTCGCCGTTTCATAATATTTCACTAAATTAGCATTAGTGCATTTATATTCCCCCGTCATTTGTTTGACCACTAACTGCGAATCACCCATCACCTGAATGTATTTAGCCTTCAAGGTTATTAGAATTTTTAATCCTAAAATCAAGGCTTCATACTCAACTTGATTATTAGAAAGGCTAGATCCCAACAGACACATAAACCTCCAAGATTTCCCTGAAGGGCAGGGAATAGTGACTCCAACTCCTACCCCTCTTTGGGTTCTTGATTCATCAAAGTTCAAAACATAATGCTTAAGGTTCACACAAGCCTGTGCCTTGGCTAATGGATCATTTACCACTACACAAGGGTGTTAGGCTAATAAGTCTGCTAACGTTTGGCCTTTAACCGCCCTTAGGGGAACATATTTTAATGCAAATGCATTTAATTTAGTGGAATAACACTCTTTCTCCAAAAGGAATATTACACTATAGTAACCAAGATTATCGCAATTAATAAATAATATTTGTTTGTTCACCAAATTGTGAGTAAATTTTTTTGCCCTTTTCAGAAGATGAGAAGGGTGGGGAATGAATCCTTTAAGGGTTTTTCGTTGAAATATAAAAGTTGTAAATTAATGCGAACACTGTGAAACAACCATCATATGTATATATATAGTAAAATACTTTTGTAACACTCTCATTTTTAAATAGTGTTTATTTATTTTTTTAATCTTCTTTAAATTAATTAAAATTATTTAATTAATATTTTTGGGATCTTGAGGTGAGGATAGTGATAGTAATATCTTAGATTTATTTTAGAGGATTCGAGAGTAGTAGAGTTCGCAAAACTGAGTTTTGCAGGAACCGCATTCTCTCCTGATGCGGGAATAGGGTCCAGTATTTTTGTGGAGGTCATTTTTACTCCAAAATAATTCTTTAACGAACCAAAAGTTATTGTTATAATATTTGTGATTTTAGAAATTTTTCTGGAAATTTTTTAGAAAAACTTTATTTTACCCGCGTTTGGAGCTTTACAGGTAAACCGGGCGCAACCGGGCCATGAAAAATAGTCCAAAAATTTAGTTTTGGGTTTCTAAATTTTTCTATATCATATTCAAGTCATAAAATTTATTTCTCATGATTTTAACCATTTAAAAAAAATATTTATCTAAAAAGGGGTTCGAAAACTACGCGTTTTTATTACTTTGAACTACCGATTAAACCCTAACTTGATGGGATTTAATCCCACCATTTTCCAGTCAGACTTGGGCGCATAAGAAGGGCCGATTCCACTCTAAAAAATATTCCAAAAGTCAAATGGTAAAAAAGGGGTTGATTTTTGAATTTTTCCAAATTAGGGGAGAGATATATGGCTCCCAACCACCAAAAGCATGCAAGCCCATACTCCCCCATTTCTCTTTGTGCTCAGCCGAGATTTACTAGGGAGAAAGGAGAGAGAAGATTCACCGCGGCAAAGTTTGAGTCACTTGCCAAGTACTTTCGGTTTTTCCAAGTCCAACCGAATGAGGGATGGAAATGCGAGAGGTTCGAAGCTGGGTTGAGATATGAGGTTCGCCAATCTGTAGCTTCATTGGATATTCGTCAATTTCAACTTCTGGTGGAAAAGTGTAGAAAGATGGAGAACCTGATGAGAGGAAGAGTGAACAAGGAAAATGTGGGTGGACCATCTAGGTCATATCCACGAGGGAATGATGGAAAGCAGAATCAGAACAAACCCTACTATAAGGATCAGGGGAACCAACAAAAGAGCAATGTAAATTTTTCTATTAGTGGTTCCAACCAGCAAAGTCAAGGAGCAGGCGCTCCAGTGACATGTTTCAAATGTGGGAAACTAGGACACTATTCTCATGCCTGTACTCAACAAGGAAAGAAGTGCTATAGCTGTGGAAAATTTGGACACATAGCAAAAGACTGTATTATGCCCAAACCCAAGTCGGAAATCAACGCTGTCAAAGCCGGAAGGCCGAAGACAAAAGGACGTGTTTACACTACGAGCGGTGTTGAGGATTCACCCTCAGAGGATTTCCTACATGAAGGAAATGACATCACTGACAATCTTGAAGATTAGGAGCTTCAGGGATGTTTGGAATGGGTGGTCTTCTGCAAGTTTTTGAAGATTCTGGGAGATTAGATTCGTTTTGTTAGGAAACCTTTTGTGTGTTGTATGTTTTACTTCTTATAAGTCTTAGTTTCAAAAACCTGACTCTATATTTGAACTTCCTTCGCTACTTCGTAAGTATGTAACTTCCTAGAAATCTTATGTCTGTCTGTTTCCAAAACTTTTCGTAATCTATGTATGAAGTTATTCAACAATTTCATCTATCTATTTTCTTACATATCTGTTTTTCTATCTCCCTATCTAATCATCTTTCTGATTGTCCATCTTGTCAAACCAACTCTCACTAGTAGTGATAATCTCGTTTGTAAAATGAATTTTCTTTTCTGGGTCAATTTTGAGGGGAGCCAGAGCCCTATAAATAATAGTGTGAGTTGAAATGGAAATTTTCATAGGAAATTTTGCCATAAAGCCTTTAGCAAAGAGTAGTTGGGGTACAGACAATAGTCGACAGTCATCTAGGAGTACCGTGACGAGTATTAAGGGACGAGTATAAGAAAAGGATAATATAGTGAAGGGGTGGCAAGGCATTAGTAGATCTTGAAGGTAAAGTAGGAGAAGAAATTTTTGGAAGAATCGAATAGATGATAGTATGTGTCAGTTGTTATATTCAGGATTGATTTGGACAATGATGTGATTAACTATAAAATTATTATCGTTTTCTGACTGCTTAAGGACAAGGCGTGGGAGTAATTAACCCATTGGCTTGCCAGTAGTAGATGGGGTACAATGATAATTGATATAGACTTATATTGTTGAATTCTTAAAGTTTGGATTGGATAGTGATGATTCTTGATGGATAGTGTGAGAATGCTCTGTAGTGAGTAAGAATGCTCGAAGGAACGAGAGTATGTTATTTCTAAAGTAGAAGTGATAGATCGGGTGAGAGTTATTCTATATTGATGGTCAAACGTAGTTTAGGTACGTAATTTCGGGGACAAAAATCTTTTTAGAGGGGTAGAGTTGTAACACCCTCATTTTTAAATAGTTTTTATTGATTTTTTTAATTTTCTTTAAATTAATTAAAATTATTTAGTTAATATTTTTGGGATCTTGAGGTGAGGATAGTGATAGTAATATCTTAGATTTATTTTAGTGGAGTCGAGAGTAGTAGAGTTCGCAAAACTGAGTTTTGCGGGAACTGCATTCTCTCCTGATGCGGGAATAGGGTCCAGTATTTTTCTGGAGGTCATTTTTACTCCAAAATAATTTTTTAACGAACCAAAAGTTATTATTATAATATTTTTGATTTTTGGAAATTTTTCAGAAAAACTTTATTTTACCCGCGTTTGGAGCTTTACGGGTAAACCGAGCGCAACCGGGACATGAAAAATAGTCCAAAAATTTAGTTTTGGGTTTCTAAATTTTTCTATATCATATTCAAGTCATAAAATTTATTTCTCATGTTTTTAACCATTTTAAAAAAATATTTATCTAAAAAGGGGTTCGAAAACTACGCGTTTTTATTACTTTGAACTACCGATTAAACCCTAACTTGATGGGATTTAATCCCACCATTTTCCAGTCAGACTTGGGCGCATAAGAAGGGCCGATTCCACTCTAAAAATTATTCCAAAAGTCAAATGGTCAAAAAGGGGTTGATTTTTGAATTTTTCCAAATTAGGTGAGAGATATATGGCTCCCAACCACCAAAAGCATGCAAGCCCATACTCCCCCATTTCTCTTTGTGCTCAGCCGAGATTTACTAGGGAGAAAGGAGGGAGAAGATTCACTTTTTCACACTTCATCTTCTCCAAGTCTTCAAACTCCATTTTTCTCTCATATTCCCAAGCTTTTCCATACACCAAAAGGCTAAGTTTTGTTGAGTTTTTGCATAGTCAAGCTTCACAAAAAAGGTTTGGATCATCATTCTAATCCATAAACTTCTTTCATTTTTTCATTTCCACCACTTTCATTTTTCCACGAAGGTTGTGTTCTTCATTTTACTAAAAGAGAGCTTTTTATTGGTTTAGGTTCACTCCATTGGAACCTACAAGCTTGAAAACTACCTTGGATCCATTTGCCTTCAAGATTTGAGTAAGTATTCATCTACTCAAATTTCTACTCTTTAGGGTTTGGTGGTTTGTATAAAACTTGCATTTTTATGGTTTTATTTTGGTGTATTTTGTGAAAGGTTAATTTTTCTAAGTGTGGGAACATCAAGGCTTCAAGGAGGCCACTTGGTGATTGTGTAGAGGGAAGGTGATTTTGGTGACTAGCCCATTTTCCTTAGCTTCAAGAGGGAAGGGGATTTTCTCAATAAGTTGGGAAGGATGTGTATGTGTGTGGTGTATGTTGTATTGTTCTGAGTTAAACTCAAAGACTTGAGTTTTTCTCTTGGTTGTTGAATGAGTATCTCATTCTCTTAGTAATATGTATTTTCATATATCTATATATATATATATATATATATATGCGTTCAAGCATGATTTTTGGTTGATGAATGAGTATGTTTGAAAAGCCTATGTGTTCTTGAAAAAATGCATGCTTGATGAGTTGATGATTTTATGCTATGTTCATGATGTATGTTCATATGCTATGGATGGTCACTTTGAGTGTATGTATGATTTATGGCTTGATTGTGTTCTTGCCTAATTGATGTATGTTGATTTCTTTGAATATTCCTTATACCTTGATTTCCTTGTGATTGGGATTGGGTTGGAAATATTTGACTAAGTGTGGTAAGAGGAGTTAAAAGCTTTAATGAAAAAGTTTTCTAAAAGAAATCAAATAAATTAATTGGGATTCAAGTTGATACATACTTAGATAAATTTCATTAAATTGCTAAGTATAAGTCTCAAGTCAATTTCATACTAAATCATTTTTTTCCATAAAACTCTAAGTGAGCTAGAAAATCAATTAATGTGGGAGAAAATCAAATTTCAGATTTTTAGGGATTAAAAACGAAAATTGGATGTTTTGGGGTTAAAAATGTAAAATTCTGGAGTTCTGGGCTTAAAATCGAAAAACTGGGCACTTTGGGCCAAAAGTATAATTTTACAAAAGTTCTGGGGTAGAAAACGTGAAGACTGGACAATTCTGGGGCTGAAACGCGAAGACTGGACAATGCTAGGGCAGAAACGTGAAGACTGGACAGTTTTGGTGCAGAAACCTAATTTTTCAGAAAATAGAGGTTAAAAACGTGAAACAGAATATTTTGAGGGTCAGATTTTCCAATACTTAAAAGTTAAGGAATTTTAAGTAAAGTTATCAAAGAGTTTAACTAAGACTTGTAATTAAATCTTTTTACAATGAGAAGTGAGAAGAAAAATAATAAGGATTTGAGAGTTGGGAGTTAAAAGAAGAACTTTAATTGCAAAGAGGAGTTTCCATAAAATGATGTTATTGCACGGTGTTGGATGAAAGCTAACACGTGGCGACGATAACGTCTTAAGGACAATAATATTACACGGTGTTGGATGAAAGCTAACACGTGGCGACGATAAAGTCTTAAGGACAATAATAATACACGGTGTTGAACGAAAGCTAACACGTGGCGACGAAAAAACCCTAAGACGAGGGACCACATTAATTGTATTGATTGTGGTTGCAAATATATTGTCATTTGCATTAAAGACGTGGCTTTTGCTAAATTAGAGCACTCAATCCTATGCGATGGATTGTGAATAATTGTAAAACCTGCCCATGAAAAAGGGGACTGATGGTTACCATGTCTATGAAACAGGGGACCGATTGGTTTATTATGTTGCTCTACCGAAGAATTGTAAAACCTGTCCATGAAATAGGGAACCAATGGTTACCATGTCCATGAAAAAGGGGACTGATTGGTTTATTATGTTATGGTGATAGTAGCTCTACTGAATAATTGTAAAACCTGTTCATGAAAAAGGAGACAGATGGTTACCAAGTCCATGAAAAAGTGGATAGATTGGTTTATTATGTTCGGTTTACGCTACAACCATTTCGCTCTACTTAGTAGAGGAAGAGAAGTTTCCATGGAGCAGAACACCGGTGTATTAAAGAGATATTGAAGTGACATGCATTATGCTAGAATGCTATGTGTGTGCTTGACTGTGTGTTTACTTCGATGATGTGTCTCTTGTTGATGATTGAATATGTTAGTTAAAAGGTTTGCGAAAGAGTAATTCTATATATATATTCTCGGAATGTATTATGCAGTATTTTGTTTTTCATATGCACCCTTTCAGTGGATTTCAACTTGTGCAAAGAAATTCACTCTTGCGTATTTTTCTGTCATTTTATGTACGTTACGCTTAGATGTCCACTTCGAGACCTCTGATAGCCCGAGTGAGGGAGTGCTTCTGGCCTCGTGAGGCCGATGGTGGGGGATGGACTTACGATCCCATCTCCCAATGGGCCACTGTGACGGGACACGTGGTCAGGACTAGAGGAGGGGTGTTGGGCCCCGAAGAGGTCTTAGAGAGGGACATGGTTTTAGACGTTTACATACCCGTTGAGAGGATGCGCTACTGGCTGGGAGATGCACCCTTTGCATGCAGTATCACTTTGGAGAACCGGGAGGCCAGAGTTCCGCCCACGGCACAACCTAGGAGAGAGGCGAGGGAGGGTCGGAGGCCTACACCTCAGCGGATAGCCGAATCGGTATCTAACCGTTGTCGTCTGATTCGTCGCACTCCAAGGAAGAGTTCCTTGGAGAGGGAACGCTTACCAAGGATGACTCCACCGGTGACACCAGTTCCATCACCCGAGATCGTGAGGCCGACACTTCTTGTTCCAACCGTCGCACCTTCTGGACGTTTTGCTCACTGTTTTTCTGACACTTCTGTAGGACCATCAGGACATGCAAGGAGAGAGAAAAGGAAGGTCAGAGAAGAGCCTGGATGCGGTTGGCTTGTGGAGTCCGAGTCTGAGGATGAGGAGGATCCAGAGGAGGACCCCGAGGAGACGTCATCGTCTTAGGTCTCTAGGCGGGGAGGTGTCTAGTGCTAGGTTGTAGGTTGTCTGTTAGCGACCAGCCTAGGGTTTGGGGTGTACATGTTTAGTGTCGTGTATTTGACACACCCTTTGGTTTTACTATTTTTCCTAGGTTTAGTTTTATCGCTTTATTTTCCTTATGTTAGGATGTTGTATTTTGGCCACTCTGTTGTGGTTCATGATTATACTTACGGGCGCAAGATCTGTGTATATTGACATGATGATATATATATATATGATGTGTGTTTTCTTTCTCAGTTTCTGGATGGCTGAATGAGATGTGAATAAATCATTTCGTAAAAGACTATTCAAAAAAAAAATTTAGCCACCAATTTTGGTAAGCTTTATTTATGAAAGCCGATTTTTCGCATTAAGTTTTAATTTTTCATGTGACGTTCCTTGTGTGAAAAAGGGGCGTTACATTTGTGGTATCAGAGCCAGGTTGATGTCTATCGGGGCCGTAGGTTATAGGTCTACTGTGTCTAAGTTGTGTGAACTCTGATGGAGTTTGCTTAGGTTATAGGCTTACTAAGATTAGGTTATAGGCTTACTAAGTTTAAGTTGTGTGAATCTCTGATTAGCATTGTGTGACATTGTTTGTATTGTTTCCTTATGAAACAATGTGTGAAATTGATTGTTTTCTTGAATGGGTTTTGAGTAGTGCAACCTGGTTGACTGGTAGAAACCCATGGCATGTCGAGGACGACCGATAAATCGCGTTGACATTGAGGATTGTGACGACACAATGGAAAGGGCTATCGCGGCTATGACTAACATGGCGGCTCAAATGGCTCAACAATCTGTTCGTTCTGAACAAAGGGACATTGAGAGACAACAAAGGAATGCTGAGGATAGAGTTAGGGCTGAGAGAGCTGCTGAAGCCAAGAGATTGGTTGACTTTCGACACCATAATCCGCTACAGTTTCATGGCAAGGCTGAGCCAGAGAAAGCAGAATTATGGGTAGAAGAGCTGGAGAAGATCTTTAAGATCCTGCATTGCACAGCAGCTGAGAAGGTGCAATACGCAGTTTACCTACTGTTGGGTGACGCGGAATATTGGTGGAAGGGAGTCCGACAACTGTTGGAAGCTGGAAACCAAGCCGTGACGTGGGAGATATTCAAGGAGAAGTTTCTCGAGAAGTATTTCCCACAGAGCGCAAGATCGGAAAAGGAGCAAGAGTTTCTGCGAATGCAGCAACGAGACATGTCAGTGGGAGAGTACGCGGCAAAGTTTGAGTCATTTGCCAAGTACTTTCGGTTTTTCCAAGTCCAACCGAACGAGGGATGGAAATGCGACAGGTTCGAAGCTCGGTAGAGATATGAGGTTCGCCAATCTGTAGCTTCATTGGATATTCGTCAATTTCCACTTCTGGTGGAAAAGTGTAGAAAGATGGAGAACCTGATGAGAGGAAGAGTGAACAAGGAAAATGTGGGTGGACCATCTAGGTCATATCCACGAGGGAAGGATGGAAAGCAGAATCAGAACAAACCCTACTATAAGGATCAGGGGAACCAACAAAAGAGCAATGTAAATTTTTCTATTGGTGGTACCAACCAGCAAAGTTAAGGAGCAGGCGCTCCAATGACATGTTTTAAATGTGGGAAACTAGGACACTATTCTCATGCCTGTACTCAACAAGGAAAGAAGTGTTATAGCTATGGAAAATTTGGACACATAGCAAAAGACTGTAATATGCCCAAACCCAAGTCGGAAATCAATGCTGTCAAAGCCGGAAGGCCGAAGACAAAAGGACGTGTTTACACTACGAGCGGTGTTGAGGATTCACCCTCAGAGGATTTCCTACATGAAGGAAATGACATCACTGACAATCTTGAAGATTCGGAGCTTCAGGGATGTTTGGAATGGGTGGTCTTCTGCAAGTTTTTGAAGATTCTGGGAGACTAGATTCGTTTTGTTAGGAAACCTTTTGTGTGTTGTATGTTTTACTTCTTATAAGTCTTAGTTTCAAAAACCTGACTCTATATTTGAACTTCCTTCGCTACTTCGTAAGTATGTAACTTCCTAGAAATCTTATGTCTGTCTGTTTCCAAAACTTTTCGTAATCTATGTGTGAAGTTAGTTAACAATTTCATCTATCTATTTTCTTACATATCTGTTTTTCTATCTCCCTATCTGATCATCTTTCTGATTGTCCATCTTGTCAAACCAACTCTCACTAGTAGTGATAATCTCGTTTGTAAAATGATTTTTCTTTTCTGGGTCAATTTTGAGGGGAGCCAGAGCCCTATAAATAATAGTGTGAGTTGAAATGGAAATTTTCATAGGAAATTTTGCCATAAAGCCTTTAGCAAAGAGTAGTTGGGGTACAGACAATAGTCGACAGTCATCTAGGAGTACCGTGATGAGTATTGAGGGACGAGTATAAGAAAAGGATAATATAGTGAAGGGGTGGCAAGGCATTAGTAGATCTTGAAGGTAAAGTAGGAGAAGAAATTTTTGGAAGAATCGAATAGATGATAGTATGTGTCAGTTGTTATATTCAGGAATGATTTGGACAATGATGTGATTAACTATAAAATTATTATCGTTTTCTGACTGCTTAAGGACAAGGCATGGGAGTAATTAACCCATTGGCTTGCCAGTAGTAGATGGGGCACAATGATAATTGATATAGACTTACATTGTTGAATTCTTAAAGTTTGGATTGGATAGTGATGATTCTTGATGGATAGTGTGAGAATACTCTGTAGTGAGTAAGAATACTTACGAGAGTATGTTATTTCTAAAGTAGAAGTGATAGATCGGGTGAGAATTATTCTATATTGATGGTTAAACGTAGTTTAGGTACGTAATTTCGGGGACGAAAATCTTTTTAGAGAGATAGAGTTGTAACACCCTCATTTTTAAATAGTTTTTATTGATTTTTTTAATCTTCTTTAAATTAATTAAAATTATTTAATTAATATTTTTGGGATCTTGAGGTGAGGATAGTGATAGTAATATCTTAGATTTATTTTAGTGGAGTCGAGAGTAGTAAAGTTCGCAAAACTGAGTTTTGCGGGAACCGCATTCTCTCTTGATGCGGGAATAGGGTCTAGTATTTTTCTGGAGGTCATTTTTACTCCAAAATAATTTTTTAACGAACCAAAAGTTATTGTTATAATATTTGTGATTTTTAGAACAAATACTGAAGAAATTATCATGTGAACACCTGAGTCGGTTAAGTCTCTAGACCTCTACTAAAAATAAAACAACAAGACCAATAAGGACTTCCACTTGAAATCCCTATTTATCTACGCCGAGTCCTCTTCTGAACTCTCCTCCCAAGCTACGTTCTGAGTTGCCGTACATGACTAACCCACACCTTGGGCAGTTTATCTACTCAACATACATCATCATACATAGAAAACATGCAAGGGTGAAAATCTTTTAAACAAGTTATATCATAAGAGTATACACAAGTAACACACAGCATATATAATACACATAATAGATATCACACCCACACAGTGCTATACTCATTCTCAAAAGAAATCACACTCAGGCATATTAATTCCGTACAAAAATAAATGCATGACACTTCAAAACTCTCTGTATTTTCGGCACATAGCCACAAGCATCTAGCCCGCTACTCCATGGAGATTTTTCCCTTCTTCGTTTGAGTGATAAGCGCGGCTAAATACTTAACATGATTGCACAACCATTCTCAGAGGTCTGTTTTCACACAGAACAATCATTCCATAAAAGCCGTGAATAGACCGGTCAGTCAGGTTTATCTAAGTCGGGTATACGATTTTCCCCGGCTCAAGGATGCAAACGCTTGGCCATTGGTGAAAGTTTGAAACTCAGATAACCTAGTAAGTAATTGTAGCCCAACTCAACCACTTATATTATGGGTTGTAAGTCAATTTGGCACACAACCTGGTGAAACGGAACACGACCCAATGAAACACAATTGATAAATGCATAATACATAGTACTTTTTCTATCACTCAGTGTTAATTCATATCTTAAGAATATCATTTTCACAACTTCGGACACTCAATCCATAATTATCTCATATCCCTGGACACTCAGTCCAATTATTTCTCACTTCAACCTTTTAAAAAATCATTTTGGGAAAACTCGTTAAGAAACTCACTTTAGGAAAATTCATCTACTTTAGGCTTTGGCCTTTTTATGAAAGCACATTTTATCGACGTATAACTAAATCTCGTACTCATTTCTTACTTTATGAATTTTTATATGATAAGTGATTTTCCCTCGGCTTTGAAAATTTAACTACGGAATGATCACACGGCGGTAGTGCCGACTGTGGTGACCAAACCATGACCATTAAAAGTGATTCGTAATAATATAACTTAAGCCCATTTTCATAAAAAGCCCTTTGGAAGCTGGTACCCAAAATAATTTTTGCCATGTATATACAAACTCCCTAAGTCGGGAAAAATAGCACATCAATAAGGTTCCTAGGAAAGAGTGGTGAGCCGCGGCTTCTAAGAGACCCGTCTTTAATCCTAGTTAGAACAATACCAATGAACTATTCGACCCAACTATCTTTCTGTATATCTATGGTAAAAATTGAAGGGTTTTGATACAGAAAATAAAATTACAGAAATTGTTAACGTATTAATTACTTTTCTGACGTAATGATGTCCAAGAGAGATACGTACAAACTCCCTATGTCGGGAAAAATAGCACATCAAAATGGTTCCCAGGAAAGAGTGGTGAGCCGCAGCTTTTAAGAGACCCGTCTTTAATTCTAGCCAGAACAGTACCAATGAACTATTCGACCCAACTATCTTTCTGTATATCTATGGTAAAAATTGAAGGGTTTTGATACAGAAAATAAAATTACAAAAATTGTTAACGTATTAATTACTTTTCTCACGTAATGATGTCCAAGAGAGATATGTCCCCTGAGTCAGGTCGTACAGTACATCACTAGATGCACTCTCATACCCAACCGACCAACATATTCCCTAGTGGCCAAAAGAACTATAGAGAGTTAATTTTACAGATTCTAAATTCAATTGTTTGATATTGATCACACGGAGGCATAGCCCACTGAGGTGATTAAGCCTTAACAGATAAAATTTTGGCATTATAATGGTACAATTATAAAAGCTCACAAATAATTTTGCCATTATAACATTACTAATATTAAAACTCACAATTTATTAAAATAAAGCTCATAATAATTCAAATAAAGCTTATAAACACATAAACCACCCAAGTGGTTAGCAAACAAAGATCAAACTTATGTAAACTCTAATAACTTTGAAGAATTTTCCCCTTACCACAAAACTTTGAAGAAAACAAGAACTTGAAGATCAAAGCTCTTAAAACTCAAGAACAAAGCAAGAACACTTTGAAGAAAACTAAAAACTCAAGAAGGAAATAAAGGAGGAAGAAAGAAGAAATGTTGGAAATGCATCATGATTTGGAGTAAGAAAATATGAAGACCCCTCCCCCTATTTATAGTAGTGAGGGGCGGCCACGAGGAGGGATAAGGAAGGAAGAAACTTGTTTGAATGATGTAAGTCATGATGATTTTAATTAGGTATTTTTAGAAAATTAGGAAAATCAAATAATTCTCTCATTGGTTCAAAGGCATTCACTTGGATTCAAGAAGCAAAATATCCTCTCCCACTTGCATGAGAAGGGTGGTTTTGGGGCTAAAGAGGGAGGGTAGTGAAATTCCATTTTTACCCCTAGGATTTTAAGTGAAAAACAAAGAAAAAGAAAGGTAAAATGGAATTTTAGTAAATCAAAAATTGAAATAATTGACTTAATTGATGAGAACCAATGAGAATGCTTAAAAATGTCGTGTTAGCCTTAAATAGCTTCATGGTATCATTTTGAAATTTACTGATAGTGCAATCTCTTCGCCGTTTCTTGGGTATAACTCTAAAAATAGAGCAGAAAATAGTATTTTCAAAACATACACAAAAATAATTTCTAAAATTCCCAAACAAATAATTAAAAATAAAATATAAATTGTTTGTGAACTTGTGTCACAAAATTTTACAGTGCTATTTAAAACCTATTTCGTCAATTACGACGTAAACCATTTTCTGTTTAAAACTTAACATCAAATGAAAACTATCTATTTTAATATAGGGAATGAATATGTATACTAAAACCATTTTTCTAAGATGAAAATAAATCACTAAACACATCTATCACATAATATTCAAGTAAAACAGAATAAAGACGAAAAAGATGCAGGCGAAAACTACATAAGATGTAAGCTAGTTTTTGTTTGAATTACAACACCAAACGAAACTTGTATTTTCTATACAAGATAAAAATCTAGTATAGAGGGACTAACGTGTTACGTGATTCATCTTAGAGGGACTAAAACGGTAATATTTGTTATGCTCTTCTCTAAAATTCCAAACTTAGTTTCTAAAATTCTTATATAACATCAAGTCACTATTTAAATCTTCAAATACCTCTTCTGAATCCAATTTGAAATTTTCATATCGCTATAAACTTATTCTGACAGTCAAAGACATCCATAGAATACCGTGTTGACTTCTATGTTAGTTCTAAACCACTACTTATCATATGAAAATTCTAAGAATAATTCTTGTTCTCTCAAATTAACACTCTGTCTCATAGAGTGAAAATTTTGGGATGTTAGAAGTGGCCCACTTCATGAGTTGACCCTGTAAGACAGGCTCATTAAGTAAATATTTAACAATGTCAATTTTGCACAAAACATTAACCTATTTGGGCAATAAATAATATTCAAGTTTTGTACAAGCATGATATAATGACAAACATAACTTCTCAATTGGAGTGTATCTAGTCTATGCATCATTTAACAAACGGTTGAGATAATAGATAGTTCTTTCTACACCATTTTCATCATCCTATCCTAATAAACAGACAATGGACATGTCGACTGCTGAAAAATACAATTTTAGCGGCCTACCAGGCATGGGTGGTACCGAAACAGGAGGATTAATAAAGGCCTGTTTAATCTGGTCAAAGACCTGTTATTGCTCCTTTCCCCACACTAGCTCATATGCATCTTTCAACTTCAACAAAAGAGAAAAAGCCTTCATTTTACCAGCTGAGTTGGCAATGAATCTTCATAGGAAATTGATTTTGCCAATGAGGCTCTGTAGCTCTTTCTTGTTCCAGGGAGGATTGGACTCGATTATTGCTTTGGCGCCTTTGTTCTTATGAATGCCAAGCCCTTGACTATGACTTGACAACCACATCATCTATGTAGACTTCAATACATTTCCCAATTAGCTCATGAAAAATAGCGTTCATTGCTCTTTGATAAGTCGCCCCGGCATTCTTCAAACTAACAGGCATCACCAACCATTCAAAAATCCCTATGGCTCCCGGGCACCTGAAGGCAGTCATATGAACATCCTCCTTTGCTACAAAGATCTGATTGTACCCAGAGTATCCATCCATGAAGGTAAGGATACCATTGCTAGCCACAACATCGACTAACAGGTCAGCTATTGGCATGAAATATTCATCTTTAGGAGTAGCCAAATTTAGATCCCTGAAGTCGGTGCATATCCTCACTTGTCCAGTCTTTATGATTACATGGACAATATTGGATAGCCAATCAGCATACTTGGTAGTCCTAATGAACCCTTTCTTGAGCATCCTCTCAATTTATTATTCTTTTATTTAAGGCATTAATTGTGGGTTTAATAACATTGGCGGCTATTTGTGGGGCTTGAAACCTTCTTTGATTGGCAACCTGTCTTCCACCAATTCTCTAGACTACCCTGGCATCTCGTTATGAGGGCTATTAACTGTTCCTTTTCTGTCTCAGCTAACAAACCACTAATTTTAGTAATTCTTCATTTTTCAACTGTTCCCAGATTAACCTCAACCATTGGGTCTTGAGCGTCAAAGTTAGGCAATTTTAGTAATGCTTGGATAGGTTCTAAATGGGGGGGGGGGGAATAGAATATTGCTTCCACCATCTTAACGTCAGCCGAGAGGGATTTTTGTTTGCCTCGACTGTTTCTACTTTGTTTCCTTCCTAGAACATTAACATTTGATGCAAATTAGATGGTACACACTAACTGCAATGGATCCAATCTCCTCCTAGCAGCATGGCATATGTAGGTTTTGCATCTACCACAAAAAAGGATGAACTTAGGGTTTTATTCCCACTGTCATATCGGCTACCAACACACCTAGAGCAGCAGTGGTTTCTCCAGTGAAATCTGTCATCTTCATATTAGTAGGAATTAATTCCTCCGTGTTCTTTCCTAGTTTCTTCTAGTAGTCAAGAGATGAGCCCGGATGCAGTTGGCTCGTGGAGTCCGAGTCTGAGGATGAGGAGGACCCCGAGGAGACGTCATCGTCATAGGTCTCTAGGCAGGGAGGTGTAGAGTGCTAGGTTGTAGGTTGTTAGTTGGCCGACCAGCCTAGGTTTTGGGGATGTAGGTATTTCTTGTCGTGTATTTTGACACACTTTTTGCTAGTGCTTTCTTAGGTTTAGTTTACTGCTTTATTTATTTATGCAGTGATGATGTATTGTGGCCACTATGTTGTGGTTCCTTACTTTACTTGCGGGCGCAAGGATTTTGTACAGAAACTCGATGATATATATATGACGTATATTTTTCTTTCTGAGTTTCTGGATGGCTAAGTTTCATGAGCGTATTTATCTTATAAGACTTATCTTTCAAAAAAAAAATTAGCCACCAATTTTTGGTAAGCTTTATTTATGAAAGACAATTTTCCGCATTAAGTTTATGTTTTTCATGTGACGTTCCTTGTGGGAAATAAGGGCGTTACATTTGTGGTATCAGAGCTGGTCGATGTCTGTCGGGATTGTAGGTTATAGGACTACTGTGTCTATGTTGTGTGAACTCTGATGGAGTTTGCTTAGGTTATAGGCTTATGAAGTTTAAGTTGTGTGAATCTCTTATTAGCATTGTGTGACATTGTTTGTATTGTTTCCTTATGAAACAATGTGAAAATTGATTGTTTTCTTGAATGGGTTTTCAATAGTGCAACTTGGTTGACTTGTAGAAAACCCATGGCACGTCGAGGACGACCGATGAATCGCGTTGACGCTGAGGATCGTGACGACACGATGGAGAGGGCTATCGTAGCTATGACTAACATGGCAGCTCAAATGGCTCAACAGTCTATTCGTGTTGAACAAAGGGATATTGAGAGACAACAAAGAGATGCTGAGGATAGAGTGAGGGCTGAGAGAGTTGCTGAAGCCAAGAGATTGGTTGACTTTCGACACCATAATCCGCCATAGTTTAATGGCGAGGCTGAACCAGAGAAAGCAGAGTTATGGATAGAAGAGCTGGAGAAGATCTTTGAGATCCTGCACTACACGGCAGCTGAGAAGGTACAATACGCGGTCTATTTGCTGTTGGGTGATGCAGAATATTGGTGGAAGGGAGTCCGACAGCTGTTGGAAGCTGGAAACCAAGCCGTGACGTGGGAGATATTCAAAGAGAAATTTCTTGAGAAGTATTTTCCACAGAGCGCGAGGTTGGAGAAGGAGCGAGAGTTCCTGCGACTGCAGCAAAGAGACATGACTGTAGGAGAGTACGCGGCAAAGTTTGAGTCACATGTCAAGTACTTTCGGTTTTTCCAAGTCCAACCGGACGAGGGATGGAAATGCAAAAGGTTCGAAGCGGGGTTGAGGCATGAGGTGCGTCAATCTGTAGCTTCATTGGATATTCGTCAATTTTCACTGCAGGTGGAAAAGTGTAGAAAGATGGAGAACCTGATGAGAGGAAGAGTGAACAAGGAAAATGTGGGTGGACCATCTAGGTCATATCCACGAGGGAAGGATGGAAAGCAGAATCAGAACAAACCCTACTATAAAGATCAAGGGACCAACAAAAGAACAATGCAACTTTTTCTACTTGTAGTACCAACAAGGGGAGTCAAGGAGCGGGCACTCCAGTGACATGTTTCAAATGTGGGAAATTAGGACACTATTCTTATGCCTGTACTCAACAAGGAGTGAAGTGTTATAGCTGTGGAAAAGTTGGACACATAGCAAAGGACTGCAATATGCCCAAACCCAAGCCGGAAATCAATGCTGTCAAAGCCAGAAGGCCGAAGACAAAAGGACGTGTTTACACTATGAGCGGTGTTGAGGCTTCACCCTCAGAGGATTCCCTACAAGAAGGGAATATGACACAACTGGTAATTTTGAAGACTAGGGGCTTCAGGGATGTTTGGAATGGGTGGTCTTCTGTAAGTTTTTGAAGATTCTGGAAGACTAGTTTCGTTTTGTTAGGAAACCTTTTGTGTGATGTATGTTTTAGTTCTTATAAGTCTTAATTTCGAAATCTGACTCTATGTTTTAAATTTCTTTCGCTACTTTCTAAATATGTAACCTCCTTGTGATTCTTATGTCTGTTTGTTTCCAAAACTTTTCGCAATCTATGTAAGAAGTTATTCAGTAATCTCGTCCATCTATTCTTCTTACCCAGCTATTTTCTGCCTCTCTGTCTAATTGTCTTTCCGATTGTCCATCATGTCAAATCAATTCTCGTCAGTAGTGGTAATCTTGTTGGTAAATGGATCATCCTATTGAGGGTCAATTTCGAGGGTGTGAGTTGTAATAGAAATTTCATAGGAAATTTTTACTATAAATCCTTTAGCAAAATGGGTAGTTAAAGTACAGACAATAGTCGACAGTCATCTATGAGTACCGTAACGAGTATTAAGGGATGAGTATAAGAAAAGGGAAATACAGTGAAGGAGTGGCGAAGCGTTAGTAGATCTTGAAGATAAAATAGGAGGGAAAGAATTTTGGAAGAATCAGATAGATGATAGTAGGTAGGTGCCAGTTGTTATATTCAGGAATGATTTGGACAACGATGTGATTAGCTATACAATTATTAGTTGTTATATGGAATGATTTGGACAACAATGTAATTAGCTATACAATTATTAGTTGTTATATTCAGGAATGATTTGGACAACGATGTGATTAGCTATACAATTATTATCGTTTTCTGACTGCTTAAGGTCAAGGCATGGGAGTAATTAACCCATTGGCTTGCCGGTAGTAGATGGGGTACAATGATAATTGATATGGACTTACATTGTTGAGTTCTTAAAGTTTGGATTGGATGGTTATAAATTTTGATGGATAGTGTGAGGATACTTTATAGTTGAAGTAGGGATGCTCGAAGGAACGAGAGTATGTTATTTCTAAAGTAGAAATAACAGTAAAAAGAAAATTTTATTGGATGAGAGTTTTTTCTATTATCAGTGCCTAAACATAGTTTAGATACGTAATTTCGAGGACGAAATTCTTTTTAAAGGGTAGAGTTGTAACACCTTCATTTTTAAATAGTTTTTATTGACTCTTTATCTGCTTTAATTTAATTAAAATTATTTAATTAATGATTTTGGGATCTTAAGGTGTGAATAAGGATTTTCATATCTTAGGTTTCTTTTTGAAGGGTTTAGAGTAGCCAAGTTCGTAAAACTGAGTTTTTGCGGGAACCGCATTCTCGTATGATGCGAGGAACGATTCAGTATTTTTCTGAAGGTCATTTTTACTCCAAAATAATATTTTAATGAACCAAAAGTTATTTTTATAATATTTGTGATTTTTAGAATTTTTTCTGAAAATTTTTCTGAAAAACTTTTTTTACCTACGTTTGGAGCTTTACGGGTAAAGCGGGCGCAACTGGGACATGAAAAATAGTCCAAAAATTTAGTTTTGAGATTCTAAATTTTTCTATATCATATTCAAGTCATAAAATTGATTTCTCATGATTTTATCTATTTTAGAAAATTATTTATCAAAAAAAGGGGTTATAAAACTAAGCATTTTTACTACTTTGAACTACCAATTAAACCCTAACTTGATGAGACTTAATCCCACCATTTTTATGGTCTGATTGGGCGAGTAAGAAGCCCTAATTTTCACTCTCAAAAGATCTTAAAAGTCAAATGGGTCAAAGGGGTTGATTTTTGATTTTTTTTCAAATTAGGTAAATGAGGTATGGCTCCCATCCACTCAAAGCATGCAACCCCATACCTCCCCCATGCCTCTTGTGGTCTGGCTGAATTCTCAATAGGAAAGGAAGAGAGAGATTTCATTTTACAACTTCATTTCTTCCTTGGATCAAAGAAGCACCATTTTTTCTCTCATTTCCAAGCTTTTCTCCATTGCCAAAGCTTGAGTTTTATTGGGTTTTTGGCTAGTCAAGCTTCACAAAAAAGGTTTGGATCATCATTCTAATCCATAAACTTTTTTCATTTTTCCATTTCCACCACTTTCTTTTTCCATGAAAGCTTGTGTTCTTCATTTTACTAAAAGTAAGTTTTTTCTTGGTTTAGATTCATTCGATTGGAACCTACAAGCGAAATTGTTATCTGCTAGGGTTTTGGTAACTTAGCCCCCTATCGATATCCCACCGGCGGTGTGGAAGAATTCTTCGCGTCACACCCCGGGTGTAAGGCGTCTGTCCCTGGAGGCTGGAATCGCAAACCAGGCTGTGCTGCCTGACGACTCCCCACCGGTGCTGTGAAACAATTATCGCGTCACACCCCGGGTGTAAGGTCGTCTGTCCCTGGATCTTTCTAACTGAGAATAATTTGATTATTACGGTGATCTTGATGGCTCCGTGATTCCCTCTTCTGCATGCTCTTCATGGCCACCGTCGTGCCAATCTGCCCTTGGGCCTTTCTTGATCAAGGGTCCTCGCCATCATCAACCCCTCCTGCGAACAAAGCCCCCCAACACAAAACCTTTGCCCAGGCGTTAAATCATTCTTTTGACATTCCCTTGAGTCAGCTGCCGCAACCATGCCTCAAGGGTGATGCACTAGCGATTAAGATCTCCGAAAAAGAATACCAAGCAGGAATCGCTGAATGCAAGAACTGGTTACATGGCCGTTTAATACTCTCCAAGGGAGACACTCCCTTAAAAGCAGCAGATTTGCGTGCTAAGCTCTCGAAACTGTGGAACCACTTGGGGGCGTGGAAGATGGTTCCTCTTGGGCGTGGATTCTATGAGTTCTCTTTCGGGTCGTCAGAGGATCTCCGAAGTGTGTGGACTGTGGGTTCTTGGAATTTGAAACCGGGAATTCTTCGCTTATCCTCTTGGACCGCTAATTTTAACCCGTATTCCTTAAAACAAACACACGCCCAAAGCTGGATTAGAATCCATGATTTACCCCAAGAGTACTGGCGTCCCACAAGTCTCTTTGAAATTGCCAGGGGGGTTGGCACCTATTTCCTTGGATGAGGCAACAATCAATAGGACTTTCGAGCACTACGCACGAGTTCTAGTGGACATCAACCTCGCAGAAAAAATTCACGATCAGATCCTGGTGGAACGAGAGGGGTTCGCCTTCTTTGTAGGAATTGAGTTTGAGAGGCTTCCCTCTTTCTGCGCAAACTGCCATGTTATCGGACACTGTAACGTCCGTAATTTTTAATTCTGTTTTAATTATATTTTTGCGTGTGATATGTGCTTTGTGTATATTAGATTTATTTTAGTAAGAGTATTTTCAAAGACAAAAGGTTTCCTGATGTTAGAAATCAGTGGTTTAAGACGGACGTTTAGATACAGACAGAGTTCTGTTTACCGTAAATAGACGGAACAGTGACTTTGTGAAGTAGAAACCCTAGATTTAGGTTAAGAAAGAGATTTGAAGGTATAAATAGTGATTTTATAATATTTGAGGATTTTAGAAATTTATTTGGAAATTTTCTGAAGAACGGATAAAAATGTTACCGTTTTAGTCTCTGTAGTTTGACTAGGTTGAACTGGGAGTTGGTTTGGAGACCAAAACAAGTTAAGAAATATTTTTGGAGATGCCAAATGATGTTTTATATTATTTTAGAATTTTAGAAATTATTTCGGGAATTTTTAGAATGACAGACAAAGAATTGCGGTTTTGGTCCCTGTAGACTGAGAACAGGATAGCAGGGAGAGCAGGTGAATGCCAGAAGCTTAGGAAATGATCCAAAATCAACCAAAAGACTAACCAATGGAGTTTATACCATATTTGGGATATTTAGGAATTTTTTGAGATTTTTATGAGAAATTCAATTTTTACCCTAAGTTACGGTAAAAACTGAAAATTACCGTAATGCTTCTAAGCTTAATCTTTTTGAACCAAGACTTTTGTGGCACCTTATTTTTATGGCTTAGGACTTATTTTAAGATTCATGAGAGTTTTTACTTCAATAGGTTAAGTTTGGACAATTTTTACTATGAAATACAAAAGTTGTCACACTTAATTACCTTGGAGACTTACCTTTTACCATGGTTAAGGTGAAAAAATGTTTTAACCCAGCCTTGGAGCAGATGCAGCGCCCCTGGTCTGTTTGAGGAAGAGTGTGGAAAATTAAATTATCCTTGACTCATTGTTCTTGGCCAATTAGATTAATGCAAGTGGTAGTTATAGGCTTATGACTCACTAAGTGTAATGATAACATCAATGAAAGAAAAAAAAATCTGGGACAATAGAAGAGGAGAGGGAGGTCGAGCCAAGAAAGGAGAGGAAGAGAACTCTTGTTCCATTTTTCTCATTTCACTCACACACCATAGCCAATTTCTCAAGCTTTTCTTTCCAAATTTTTATCTAAGTTAACCAAATTTTCCAAGGATTTGCTCTTGGTTTTGGGATCTACAAGCTATCAAGTTATTTGGTAAGGATTCCATGGGTTAAGTTTTTATTATTTTCTTCATGGTTTATGAGCTTAGGGTAGAGTTTGGTTTATCTTAAGTTCATCTTTCAAGTGCAAAAGATTATCCATGGATGAGGAAATTTAATTGGTATTTGGATTGTGTTGTGTTTGATTTGGAAGGAGCTAATCAAGAAGGAGAAAGAGAAGGAAGAAGAAGAGTTGGAGGTTAGGGTTTTCATACACAAGCAAGAGGAAGGAGGTAAGGGAAAATTTTCTTATACAAGGTTTTTAAAGCTTGGTTGACATATGAGTGCTATGTTTGTGGTGGTTGGTTTAGGATGATTATAATTTAACCTAGAGTGCATGTTGATTATCAAGCTATGAGCTCTTTTGTTCCTATGGTGATGGAGGATCCAAGAGTGGTATTGTGCTTAATATGAACTCTTGTGAGTGGCTTGATCATGAAAGCTTTGCTTGAGGATGGTTTTAGATTATTTGCCCTTGGTGGGAATAGGATTAGGTTGCCTTTGGTATGAATTGCTCTTGGTTGAAAGAATAGTTGAGTTGTGTGAAATGATCTTGCTCTATGTTATATGCATGATGACCTTGCTCTTTGTTTGATTTGAGTTGATTGAGTGTTGGATTGTGACTATGTTCTCAAGCTTGGCATGGTGAATTTGATCTTAGTGGGATAATATATGCTTGGTGTGTGATGATGATCTTGATTCATTGCCTTGATGAGTTTGGAACCATGGCTTGATGATGAATGATTGTGTTTTGTGATTAATCCAAAGATGGTAAAATTTGCTTATTTTTATTCATTTGGTCATAACTATGTAAAGAAAAGATTGAGTTGGGTTACACTTTGAAAAATCGCAAATCTGCCATACCCTGGGTGTGGCCATTTTCGTAGTTGGGGAAAACTGGAAAACAGGGGACAGAAATGTCTGCACCGCGGGTGTGAAAAGAAGCGCGCCTGTGAACAGTTCTGGTTCCTGATTTATAAGCAGCCCAGGATTTTGCGAAAATTGTCTTTTTCCAGCCTTTTAAACCAAATTTGTTTAAGAGAAAAATGTCATTTTTGAATCTAAAGATTGATAAGTATTTTGGTTAATTTATTTTAGAACTTAAACATTTGATTTAGAAAATATTTTAGTTAAAAGACAAAGTTCAATTAGAAGGTGTTAATTTAAAAGAAAGAAATATGTTGGTTGGGAATAATCACAAAAAGATGAGAATACTATAAGGGATGAGAACATCATAGCCAAGAGGAGGTTATGTGTGATGCCAAAAGAGATGAATATTACATAACCCAGAGAGAAGGTTATGTGTGATTGTTGCAAGAGGTAACATAGAGAAGAGATGAATAATGTTACGAGTGGTAACATAGTGATGTGTATGTGATAATTACAAGAGAAACCAAAGTGAAAGTAATTGATTGTGATTGATTGCGTGTATATACAATATGTAGTGGCATTTGCATAAAGAGAAAGAGATTTTCTTGGCTTTGCCAAGTGGTCATACCCAGAGAGGGTTGTGACGTGAGCTACAACCCAGAGAGGGGTTGAAAATAGGTATGGTTGGGCTACAATTGCCTACTGGGATTATCCAGGTTTCGAAAAATCTCAATGGCCGCGTGGTGACTCCCAGCGAGCCGAGATCGAGTAGAGCACCCGGCTTGGATAAATCTGACTGACTGACCTATTTGTGATATGGTGTAACTGAGTGTATTAAATAATTGTCTTGGACTTTACTGTTTGTTTAGCCTTGCACAATTTTGACTTAAACATGGCTTTCCTGAATACTGTCTTGGACTTTACTGGTGGTTTAGCCTTGAACAGTATGTTAGGGATTGACTGTGGCCTATCGCTCAAATGTTGTTGGGGAAGAGAAAAGTCTCCATGGAGCATTTCACCGGTGTTGAGAGAGAAATAGAAGTGTCATGCATTTTATATGTATATCTGTGTGATGATATATATTGCTTGATGCTGAGTTATGTGTTGTAACTGTGATGATCTTCCTTGTGTATATGAAAATGTCTTATTGGAAGAGAGAGAATATACTTTTGTGCTGAGGAAAGGTAAATGGTTCTGTAATGTTTAATGTAGGTTATGTTTGATAAGTCTGATTTACTTTATTCTTATCTGTTGTCACTATGCTTTATATTCTGTGTATGAGGATTTTTCACCCTTGCCTATATGTTTTGTGCTCCTTGGAACATGATTCATATAGATGTGCCACCAGTCAAGTGAATTGACCAGGACGGAGGAATGAGGAAGACTACCGTCTAGAGTGGTTTTGGCTAGATAGTCTTTTGGAGGTGATCGGAGACTCGACCGGCTTAGGCTCATTCGGGGTAGACTGTCATTATTATCTTTACCGGATGGCTGTACTATTTTATATGACATTACTAGCTATCCAGTTTTGATGTATTTGTAAAACTTTGAACCAGTATTATACATGAAGTACATTATTCATTCAAATGAGGCTTATCTGATTTTTCAGTAATACGTTACGACGTAAATAAGTTTCGAAATCTAAATAACGTAAGTGAGAGTTTCAAGTTAAAATAAGTTTCAGGAATTAAAGAAAGGAAAAAAAAAGTATACTCATTTTCGAAATAGACTTGAAATAATTAAAAGAGAATTTTTCTTTTAAAAATAAAGATTAGTATTATTTTCGATAAATAAGGTTACTTATGTTGTAATATCCTTTTATGAGAAAGGGTGTTGCAGACACGATATTTCTAGCTGCAAGCAATTAAAGAAATTTGACACTGACACGGCAAAGGACCAAGCTCCTACTAAACCCGCTCCCAAGGTAGTGCAGAGATATGTGCCTATTCCAAGAGAAACTACTGCAACTGGGACTGAAAATCAACCAAATGATGCAAGGGATACAATTGCTGCAGTGGCTGAGAATAATGCAGTTTGGCAACCTGAAGTAGAGGCAGAGGCAACTGTGGATGACCAACACGTGGAGGTGCATACCTCTCTCCCTTCACCAAGGCAGCAAGGAACTCAGAATCCTATAGTGGTGGATAACAACCCCTTACTGGGATTCGTTGGGCAACAGTATGAACCAGGCCCTATCCCTTCAAATCCAATCAATGAGGATATTGGAAACTCCGATGAAGATGATGATTCAATGCCATCTTTGATCTCGGATTCTCAATGCTCTTCACCGCTCCATAGGGCAGGGTCGGATCAAGAGGGATCACCTGTCCAAGATAATGAGCATATGGCACCCTCACCTGTGCCGCCGGTGGTGCAAAAGGATTTGTGCATCCTCTCAAAATTCTGGGCTGATGGTACTGATGACCTGGACCCGTAACTATGCATAATGAAGATCCTTTTCTGGAATGCCAGGGGAGTGGCCAATCACCCCACCAGATTAGTGTTAAAGAATATTTGTGTGTCGCACAAACCGGATATTGTTCTTATTGTTGAACCTTGGATGAATTTGGATGCTTTTCCAAAGATGTTTTGGACGCAGCTTAGACTGCGTCCTTTCTCTATAAATAGCCGCCCCAATTTGGCTCCCAATCTGTGGTGTTTGTGCAGAGATGTCCTTAATCCCATGGTTATTGCCTCCTCTCCGCAGCAAGTCTCTTTTTCCGTTGTGGTGCAGGGTCAGAAGCTTTTCACCTCAGCTATCTATGCTAGTACTTCCTATACCAGTAGAAGAGAACTTTGGAATGAACTTTTTTTGCTGCAGCAGTTGCATAATGGTCCTTGGTGCTTCATAGGGGATTTTAACGCTGTTCTTGGAGCTCACGAAACAAGAGGAGGATCCCTGCCTCTACAAGTATCTTGCGAGGACTTCAGAGGGTGGACTGATCGCTCAAATTTGACCCATATTTTGACAAGAGGTGCTGCCTTCACGTGGTCTAATGGGCGTAGGGGACATAGTCTTACTGAGAAAAGATTGGACCGAGTGGTTTGCAATGATGCTTGGCTGTCTTTCTGGGATAGCTCAAGCTGCTGCACTCTGTCTAGAAGCAAATCGGACCACTTCCCCATTCTGCTTACACTTTCTAAGGGAGCTACCACTTTCCCCTCCCACTTTAAGTTCCTCAGCTTTTGGACTAACCATGGGGATTGTAGAAAGATTATCACTGAAGTTTGGAACAGACCAGTTTTTGGCTGTCCAATGTTCATTCTTATGCAGAAACTGAAAGAACTCAAGCAGGAGCTGAAATCGTGGAACAAAGAAACGGTTGGAGATGTACACTTAAATGTGGAAAAAGCTCAAGCGGCTCTTGACTACATCCAGGCCCAAGGCAGTGAACTCGGATACACTGACTTGCTCTTGGAGTAAGAAACAACGGCTCAAGTAAAGCTGCACAAGGCCCTGCTTGATCAAGAGGAGTTCTGGAAAGAAAAAGCTCGTATAAATTGGCATTGTCAAGGGGATAGGAACACGGCATTTTTCCATAAAGTAGCGAAGATCCGTAATGCATCCAAGCGCATGTCTATCCTAAAAAATGGCAATGTGATCCTGGACAAGGCTGAGGATATTGAACAACATGTGCTCCAATATTACAAAGCTTTATTTGCCACAGATAATAGCTGCTGCCCCAACCAATTGGTAGAGGATGTCATTCCTCCTTTGGTCTCTGCTGAAGACAACGTGATGCTCACTAACTTACCCTCGAGGGAGGAAGTAAAGAACGCGGTCTTCTCTCTAAATGCGAACGGTGCGCCCAGCCCCGACGGTTTTGGAGGGGTGTTCTATCAAAAGTATTGGGACATTATATCGGATGATGTGTTTAATTCGGTTCTACAATTTTTCTCGCAAGGCTGGTTGCTTCCTGGTCTAAATTCCAATATGGTTGTGCTTATTCCAAAATTCCCAGAAGCGGATACAATTGAGAATTATCGGCCCATTGCTCTTGCTAATTTCCAATTCAAGATCATCACAAAAGTCCTAGCCGATAGATTGGCTACTGTGGCTCCCAAGATTATATCTGAGCATCAGCGGGGCTTCCTCCGTAACAGACAAATCTCCGACTGCATTTGCATTACTTCAGAAGCTATTAATCTGCTTGATAAAAAGGCCTTCGGGGGCAATCTAGCTTTAAAAATTGACATCAAGAAAGCTTTTGACACTATGGACTGGCATTTTTTGCTCAAGGTGCTTTAGGCTTTTGGCTTTCATAACACCTTTTGCAATTGGGTGAAAGCCATTCTTGACTCGGCCAAGCTCTCGATCTCTGTCAATGGACACTCTGTCGGCTATTCCAGTTGTAAGAGAGGGGTGAGGCAAGGTGATCCTCTATCACCTCTTCTTTTCTGCATTGCAGAGGACGTTTTGAGTAGAGCAATATCAAAGTTGATGGATTCTGGACACTTATCCCCAATGGCCAGTCCGAAGGGTGATCCCACCCCAAGTCATGTGCTTTACGCTGACGACATCATGATTTTTTGTAGGGGGACTTTATCGAACGCACGCAAGCTTATGCATATATTTGTTTTATATGGGGAAGCGTCTGGCCAGGTTATTAATACCCAGAAAAGTAAGTTCTACTCAGGTTCTCTCACGGGTAGGAGGCTGGCCAATATCTCTAACATCCTCGGTTTCGCGGCGGGTCGGTTGCCTTTCACCTACCTTGGTGTTCCTATCTTCAAAGGGAAGCCAAAGAAATCCCATTTGCGACCTATTGCAGATAAAATCAAAGCCAAGCTGGCCGCTTGGAAAGGATCGCTTTTATCCATCATGGGCCGTGCTCTCCTAGTCAAATCCATTGCTCAAAGTATGATGATTTATAGCTTTCATGTCTATGTGTGGCCTGTGGCGTTATTGAAATTGGTGGATCAATGGCTGCGTAACTTTATTTGGTCTGGTGATATTAATGCTAGGAAAATTGTGACGGTTGCTTGGCATAAAATATGCACCCCTTTTCCCGAAGGAGGGCTGGGGATTCGCCCTTTAAGGAAGATCAATGAGGCTGCCACCTTGAAACTGGGTTGGGATCTAATAGCTTCTCAATGTCAATGGGCGAATTTCCTCAAGGCTAGGTTCTTCTCTAACGGTTCTCCCCGTCTTCATCACTTCAGCTCCTCCATTTGGCCTGCACTGAAACGTATTATACCCATCTTAAAAGACAACTCTGCCTGGCAGCTAGGGGATGGACAGAATATAAACTTCTGGACAGATGTTTGGCTCCCTCAATCAGTCACAGATATCATCCATGCCCCTTCTTATCTTGGGGAACATCTCACGGCCAAAGTTAGTGATTTTATTATTAACAGGAAGTGGTTTATTCCGACCTATTTGGATAGGAATTTTCCTGAATTGGCGGCTTTGATAAGAAGTGTCCCTATCCCACTCCAACCATCCCATGATCAGCTTCGATGGGCACTTTCTGATTCTGGGTGCTTATCTTTTAAAGGGGCGTTTGAGCATTGTAATCCGTCAGGTCAGATAGTTCCTTGGTCCAAGCTCATTTGGCACCCCCACATTCCCCCTTCCAAATCTTTCATTCTCTGGTGGCTGCTTCACAGGCGCATGCCCACTGATGACAATCTTAGAAGCCGTGGGTGTGTCGTCGTTTCTATGTCCAGCCTCTGTGGGAACGCTTTTGAAATTGCAGAGCATCTTTTCCTTTCTTGCCCCTTTGCGCAAATAATTTGGAATTGGTTGCAGGCTGTGCTTAAATGCACCATTGACCGTTCCTGCTTTAGCACTATTTTGAACACTTGTGACAAGGGTTGGGGATCGCAGGTGCAAGACGTTATTTTAGCTGCATTAATAAATGTCGTTTGGGCCATATGGTATTGCAGGAACATGCTGAGGTTTCATCACAAACGAATCCAATCTACTTCGGCAATTACATTGGTTATTGCTTCGATTTCCCTCACCGGCAATAGGACAAGTGGGACCATGTCCTCATCCATGGCAGAGCTCCTCATTTTGAGACATTTTGCGGTGAACAGTCATCCAAGGAGATCAAGCAAGTTACCTGGATCCCTCCTCTTAGCTCTTGGGTAAAATACAATACGGATGGTGCTGCAAGGGGATCTCCCGGGTGGTCAGCCTACGACAGAATATTCCGTGATCAAACAGCCGAAATTATTGGTTGCTTCTCTGCAATTCTCGACATTAACTTCTCCCTCTACGCGGAATATATTGGGGCTATGTGGGCCATCGAGCTGGCACATGCGAAAGGTTGGAAGAAGCTTTGGTTGGAGTGCGATTCGATGCTGGTGGTTGAGGCTTTCAAAACCGATGAGGGGGTGCCTTGGCGTCTCCAAAACAGGTGGAATAATTGTAAAGCCATTACTAGGAACATGTCTTTTATTGTTTCTCATATTTTTAGAGAGGGGAATACTTGTGCAGATAGATTAGCCTCTCACGGTTTAACCATACAGGGGTTTAGTTAGTGGGACTCGATCCCTAATTTCATTACAGAGGACTTTTTCCGTAATCGGTTCAGTCTTCCGTTTTTTAGATTTAGATTATTCTTTTTCATGGGTTTTGGTTTGGTCCCCCATGATCTTTTTGTATTTCTTTTTTTCTCCTTTTTTTAATAATACTTTGGCGTGCGGCAAATGATGGGGAGTGGCTGGGGTGCCAACCTAGTTGGGATCTCATCTGCTTCAGTGATGCCTGTAACGCCCCTTTTTCCCACAAGGAACGTCACGTGAAAAACTACAATTTAATGCGAAAAAAACGTCTTTCATAAATTAAGGTTACCAAAATTGGTGGCTAATTTTTTTTTTTAAAAGAATCTTATCCGAAAAGATTTCTCACATCATATTTAGCCATCCTGAAAACTCAGAAGAAAAGAAACATCATACACATATATATATATCATCATGACACGAAGAAAATAAAACGATAAAGCTAAACCTAGGAAAACGATAAATCAAAAAGTGTGTCCAATACACGACACTGAACATGTACATCCCAAACCTAGGCTGGTCGCTAACAGACACTCTACAACCTAGCACTAGACACCCCCCCACCTCTACAGGCCTAAGACGATGACGTCTCCTCGGGGTCCTCCTCAACCACAGACACCTCGAATAGTACACGATCTGGCTCGTCTCTAACCTTCCTCTTCCCTCTATCTACGTGTCCCGAAGGTCCGGCAGAAGTGTCAGAAGAACAGCGCACCAAATGTCCAGAAGGTGCGACGTATGGAACAGGAAGTGTCGACCTCACGGTCTCGAGTGATGGAACTGGTGTCACTGGTGGTGCCATCCTTAGTAAGCGTGCCCTCTCCAAAGAACTCTTCCTTGGAGTGCGACGAATCAGACAACAACGGTTAGATACCGATTCGACTATCCGCTGAGGTGTAGGCCTCTGATCCTCCCTCGCCTCTCTCCCAGGCTGCGCCGTGGGTGGAACTCTGGCCTCCCGATTCTCCAAAGTGATACTGCGTGCAAAGGGTGCATCTCCCAGCCAGTAGCGCATCCTCTCGACGGGTATGTAAACGTCCAAAACCATGTCCCTCTCCAAAACCTCTTCGGGGCCCAATACCCCTCCTTTACTCCTAACCACGTGTCCAGACACAGTGGCCCATTGGGAGATGGGATCGTAATTCCATCCCCCACCATCGGCCTCACGAGGCCGAAAGCACTCCCTCACTCGGGCTATCAGAGGTCTCGAAGTGGACATCTACACGTAACGTACATAAAATAACAGAAAAACACGCAAGGGTGAATTTCTTTCCACAAGTTGAAATCCACTGAAAGGATGTATACGAAACAGAAAATACTACATAATACATTCCAAGAATATATGTATAGCTACTCTTTCGCAAATCTTTCTCTAAGATATTCATAAACCAAAAGAGAGCACATCATCAAATTAAGCACACAGTCAAACACACACAAAGCACTCTAGCATAATGCATGTCACTTCAATATCTCTTTAATACACCGGTGCACTGCTCTATGGAGACTTCTCTTCCTCAACTTAGTAGAGCGATATGGTTATAGCATAAACCGACCATAATAAACCAATCGGTCCCCTTTTCATGGACATGGTAACCATCAGTCCCCTTTTCCATGGACAGGTTTTACAATTATTCAGTAGAGCTACTAACACCATAACATAATAAACCAATCGGTCCCCTTTTTCATGGACATGGTAACCATCGGTCCCCTTTTTCATGGACAGGTTTTACAATTATTCGGTAGAGCAACATAATAAACCAATCGGTCCCCTTTTTCATGGACATGGTAACCATCGGTCCCCTTTTTCATGGACAGGTTTTACAATTATTCACAATCCATCGCATAGGATTGTATGCTCTCATCATAGCATAAAGCTAGCCTGGCAAAAGCCAATATCTCAAATGCATATGACATTATATTTGTACTCACAAACAATACAATCAATGCGGTCCCTCGTCTTAGGGTTTTTCATCGCCACGTGTTAGCTTTCATCCAACATCGTGTAATATTTTTGTCCTTAAGACTTTTATCTTCGCCACGTATTGGTTCTCTTCCAATACCGTGTAATATTATTTATTGAAAAAAATGTAAGTTTTATGGAAAATTCCTCTTTGAAATTAAAGTTCTTCTTTAACTTTAACTCTCTAATTCTTATTATTTTTCCTTCTCACTTCTTATTAATTATTAAAAACCACATAACTTGTTAAAATTTCATTTTCACCCCAAAACGTCCAGTTCCTGCGTCCAGTTTCTGCGTCCAGTTCCTGCGTCCAGTTCCTGCGTCCAATTTTGCGTCCAGTTTCTGCGTCCAGTCTCTGCGTCCAGTGTCTGCGTCCAGTTTCTGCATCCAGTTCCTGCGTCCAGTTTCTGCGTCCAGTCTGCGTCCAGTCTCTGCGTCCAGTCTCTGCGTCCAGTTCCTGCGTCCAGTGTCTGCGTCCAGTCTCTGCGTCCAGTTTCTGCGTCCAGTCTCTGCGTCCAGTCTTCACGTTTTCTACCCCCGAACTTTTATAACATTATACTTTTGGCCCAAAGTGCCCAGACTTTCGATTTCATGCCCAGAATTCCAAAATTTTGTATTTTTGAAATTTATCCAATTAAGTGTTATCTTGAATTAAAGTTTTTAACTCCTCTTACCACACTTAGTCAAATATTTTCAAACCAATCCCAATCACATAGAATTAAATCATGTGAAACATCCAAGAATCAATATTCATCCATTTCGGCAAAAACACCACCAAGCCATAAATCAAACATACACTTAGGCATTCCAAATCACTCCAAATCATACATATGATTTTTCCAACAACACATAGGCTTATCAAAAATTATCATGCCTCAACCAAAATCATACTTTCACTCATATACATAAATATATAAAAATACATATTACTAAAGAATGAAAAATCATTCAACAACCAATATGAAAACTCAAGTCTTTGAGTTCATCATCAAGAACAAAATCACATAATCACACACATACACAACCCTCCCAACTTATTGAGAAAAATCCCCTTACCTCTTGAAGACTTGAAAATGGGCTAGCTCCAAAATCACCTCCTTCACACCACACCAACACCAAGTGGTCTACTCAACACCTTGATGTTCCCACACTTAAGAAAAATGACCTTTTTCAAAATATATGAAACACATAACCATAAAAATATGAGTTTTATGAAAACAATCAAACCCCAAAGTATAGAAATCTTGAGTAGAAAAATACTTACTCAAGCTTGGAAGTAAATGGATCCAAGGTAGTTGTCAAGCTTGTAGGTTCCAATGGAGTGAACCTAAACAAATAAAAGGCTCTCTTTTAGTAAAGAGAAGAACACAACCTTCATGAAAAAATGAAAGTGATGGAAATGAAAAAATGAAAGAAGTTTATGGATTAGAATGATGATCCAAACCTTTTTTGTGAAGCTTGACTATGCAAAATCTCAATAAAACTCAAGCTTTTGGGTGTGGAGAAAAGCTTGGAAAAATAGAGAGAAATGGAGTTTTTGCAAGAATGAGGAAGATGAAGTTGTAAAACTGAATTCTCTCTCCTTCTTTTCCCTAAATGTTACACGGCCAAAAGCAAGAAGGAATGGGGAAAGCATGGCTTTGATTGAATTGGTTCACCTACTCCATTCTTTTAATTTGAAAATCAAAGATATTTCCAATTTGGTCAAATGTGAGTATTTGAATTTCAAGAGTATATTTTTGGGTCAATGGTTCGGCCAAATGCAGACCAAAAATTGGTGGGATTATGTCCCATCAAGTTAGGGTTTAATTGGTAGTTCAAAGTAATTAAAACGCTTAGTTTTATAACCCGTTTTTAGATAAATATTTTCTAAAATAGGTAAAATCATGAGGAATCAATTTTATGACTTGAAAATGATAGAGAAAAATTTGGAAACCCAAAACTAAACTTTTGGACTATTTTTCATGTCTCGGTTGCGCCCGGTTTACCCGTAAAGCTCCAAACGCGGGTAAAATAAAGTTTTTCTGAAAATTTCCAGAAAAATTTCTAAAAATCAAAAATATTATAAGAACGACTTTTGGTTCGTTAAAAAAATTATTTTGGAGTAAAAATGACCTCCAGAAAAATACTGAACCCTATCCCTGCATCAGGAGAGAATGCGGTTCCCGCAAAAACTCAGTTTTGCGAACTCTACTACTCTAAACCCTTCAAAATCAAACCTAAGATATTACTATCACTATCCTCACCTCTAGATCCCAAAAATCATTAATTAAATAATTTTAATTAATTTAAAGCTGATTAAAAATCAATAAAAACTATTTAAAAATTGAGGGTGTTACAATGCCAGTGCACGTCCTTTAGCTAAAAAAAAAAGATTGGAACCTACAAGCTTGAAAACCATCTTGGATTCATTTTGCTTCAAGGTTTGAGTAAGTATTCCTCTACTCAAATTTCTACTCTTTCGGATTTAGTTATTTTCATAAAACTTGCATTTTTATGGTTGTATTTTGGTGTTTTTTGTGTAAGGTTGATTTTTCTAAGTGTTGGGAACATCAAGGCTTCAAGGAGACCACTTGGTGTTGGTGTTGGGTGAAGGTGATTTTGGTGTTAGCCCATTTTCTTTAGCTTCAAGAGGTAAGGAGATTTTCTCAATAAGTTGGGAGGTTGTATATGTGGGTGTTGTATGTTGTGTGCTTGATGATAAACTCAAAGATTTGAGTTGTCATGTTGGGTATTGAATAATTTATCATTCTCTTAGTAAAATATATTTTTACCTATGTATGATTAGAGTTTAGATATATGATTTTGGTTGATGAATGATAATTTTTGAATGCCTAATGCATGTTTGATGAGTTAATGATTGATGCTATGTCCATGATGTATGTTAATATGCTATGGATGGTTACTTTGAGTGTATGTATGATTTATGGCTTGATTGTGTTCTTGCCTAATTGATGTATGTTGATTTTTTGATATTTCATATACCTTGATTCATTGTGATTGGGATTGGATTGAAAGTATTTTACTAAGTGTGGGAAGAGGACTTAAAAGCTTTAACGAAAAGTATTTCCAATGAAATCAAATAAATTAATTAGAATTCAAGTTAACACTTGATTAGATAAATTTCATTAAATTTCTAAGTATAAGTCTCCAATAGATTTCATACCAAATCCTATTTCTCCATAAAACTCTAAGTAAGCTAGAAAATTAATTAATGAGGGGAAAAGTAAAATTTTAGATTTTTCAGGGGTTAAAATGCAAACTGGGTGTGTTTTGGGGCAAAAGAATAAATTTCTGGAATTCTGCGCAGGAAAACGAAAAATTGGGCACTTTGGGCCAGAAACGTAATTTACAGAAGTTTTGGGGCAGAAATGTGAAACTGGGCAATTTTGGGGCAAAAACCTAATTTTTCAAAAAATCAGGGGTTGAAGTATGAGACTGGACTTCTTAAGGGGCAGATTTTTAAATACTTAAAAGTAAAGAAATTTAAGTAAAATTATCAAAAGAATTTATTTAACTAAGACTTTTAATTTAAATCTCTTTACAATGAAAAGTGGGAAGAAAAATAATGAGGATTTGAGAGTTTAAAAGTTAAAGAAGAACTTTAACTTCAAAGAGAAATTTTCCATAAAACTTATGTTTTCAAATAACGATTTTACACGGTATTGAAGAGGATCAATACATGGCAACGATGAAGTCTTGAGGACAATAATGCTACACGGTGTTGGAAGAAAGCTAATACGTGACGACGAAATCCTAAGATGAGGGATCGCATTGTTTGTCTTGTGTGTGTTTGCAAATTATACTGTCATTTGCATTAAAGACGCGGCTTTTGCCAAATTAGAGCATACAATCCTATGTTGGGATTGTAAATTATTGTAAAAACCAGTCCATGAAAAAGGGGACAGATTGGTTTATTTGTGTTATGGTGATGGTAGCTCTACTGAATAATTGTAAAACCTGTTCATGAAAAAGGGGACCGATTGGTTTATTATATTAGGTTTACGCTATAGCCATTTCGCTCTACTTAGTTGAGGAAGAGAAGTCTCCATGGAGCAGTGCACCGGTGTATTAAAGAGATATTGAAGTGACATGCATTATGCTAGAGTGCTATGTGTGTTTGACTATGTGCTTAACTTGATGATGTGTTCGCTTTTGGTGTATGAACATCTTAGAGAAAGATTTGCGAAAGAGTAACTATATATATATATATTCTTGGAATGTATTATGTAGTATTTTCTTTCTCATATGCACCCTTTTCAGTGGATTTCAACTTGTGCAAAGAAATTCACCCTTGCATATTTCTCTGTTATCTGTATGTACGCTACGCGTAGATGTCTACTTCGAGACCTATTGTAGCCCGAGTGAGGGAGAGTTTCCATCCTCGTGAGGCCGATGGTGGGGGATGGACTTACGATCCCATCTCCCAATGGGCCACTGTGATTGGACATGTGGTCAGGGCTAGAGGAGGGTTGTTGGCCCCCGAAGAGGTTTTGGAGAGGGACACGGTTTTGGACGTCTACATACCCGTCGAGAGGATGCGCTACTGGCTGGGAGATACACCCTTTGCACGCAGTATCACGTTGGAGAACCGAGAGGCCAGAGTTCAGCCCACGACGCAACCTAGGAGAGAGACGAGGGAGGATCAGAGGCCTACACCTAAGCGGATAGCGGGATCGGTATCTGCCCGTTGTCGTCTGATTCGTCGCACTCCAAGGAAGAGTTCCTTGGAGAAGGCTCGCTTGCCTAAGTTGGCTCCACCTGTGACCCCAGTTCCACCACCCGAGACTGTGAGGCCGACACTTCCTGTTCCATACGTCATACCTTCTGGACGATTTATGCGCTGTTCTTCTGACACTTCTGCCAGACCTTCTAGACACGCAGGGAGAGGGAAGAGAAAGGTTAGAGATGAGCCTGGATGCGGTTGGCTCGTGGAGTCCGAGTCTGAGGATAAGGAGGACCCTGAGGAGACGTCATCGTCTTAGGTCTCTAGGCGGGGAGGTGTAGAGTGCTACGTTGTAGATTGTTAGTTGGCCAACCAGCCTAGGTTTTGGGGATGTAAGTATTTCATGTTGTGTATTTTGATACACTTTTTGCTCTAGTGCTTTCTTAGGTTTAGTTTACTGCTTTATTTATTTATGCAGTGACGATGTATTGTGGCCACTATGTTGTGGTTCTTGACTTTACTTGCGGGCGCAAGGATTTTGTACAGAAACTTGATGATATATATATGACGTATGTTTTTCTTTTTGAGTTTCTGGATGGCTAAGTTTCATGAGCGTATTTATCTTATAAGACTTATCTTTCAAAAAAAAAAATTAGCCACTAATTTTTGGTAAGCTTTATTTATGAAAGACAATTTTCCGCATTAAGTTTATGTTTTTCATGTGACGTTCCTTGTGGGAAATAGGGGCATTACACCATTAGTCTTTCTTTACCTCACTTGGAGGTTTAATCATCCTCTAAGGTTTGAGGTGATCGACATTTCCCATAGTTCTTCTCAGGGTATCCATGTAACGTCCGTATTTTTAAATTTTCTTCTTTATTATGTTTTAATATATATATATATATATATATATTATGTGTGATTTATTAAATATTTTATTAGGAAATATAATTCTTTAGATAAAGCCTTCGTGATCTCAGAAGTCAGTAGTTTAAGTTGGATTTTTGATAATAAAACAGAATACGATTTACGGTATATTGACGGAATAGCTGTGTTGTGAGACAAAGACCTTGAATTGGAGTCGAAAAAATGATTTGAGGATACCAATAGTCATTTTACAATATTTGAGGATTTTTTTGGGATTTTTCTGAGTGACGGGTAAAAAAAAGTACCGTTTTGGTCCCTGTAATTTGAATAAGCTGAATTGCGAGTGGGTTTGGATACCAGAACAAGTTAAAAAAATATTTCGACGAATCAAATAGTGTTTTTCCAATACTTAGGAATTATAGGAATATTTCTGGAATTTTCTGAAAAGTTGACTATTTTGACCTAATAGCGGGTATACGGTTAAAAATAGCAGTATCAGGAAAATTAGTAGAGCCCCAAAAATAAAGTTAGGAGGTTATAAATCATTTACCAGTAGAAGAATGATGATGTAGGAGTAGTAAGGTAATAGGAAAGATACTAATGATTACTTTTTCGGTGAAAAGACCGTTTTGCCCCTAATCAGATATTTAATTACCAAGCCATAAAGCAAGCCAACCCAAAGCCATTTGAGCTCACTAATTTCGTGGCTGGGCTGCTCCATGTGAGCCAGGCACACAAATAAGCCTTGTAGGAATAGTTTTAACTAGGTAGGATCAAAGTTATCACACTTGAGTTGATTTTAACCTAGCTTAAACCATGGTAAGTGATTGATCTTATCTCCCTCATTTCACCTCAGCCCAAAACCGCCCCATGTACCCTAAAACAAGCCTAGAATCTTCTAGAAAAAACATGAGTCAGACCAAGGATCTTTTCCAAAAAGAGAAGAAGAAAGGTAAGGGAAAATCTCTCTTTTTGTAAGTTATAGGATTCATGGTATGCTATGTGTTTTGTTTGCTTATGATTTCTCAAAGAGCTTGAGAATCATACTTAAAAAGGATGACTTGATTATTCTAAAAGTTTTGATCTTTAAGGAAAGATATATTTTCTTATTAAAGAAGTGATCTTTATGGAAAATTATTGATTTTTATCTAAGTAATAATTTTGATCAAGTGGTGATAATTTTTGGAAAGTAATAATTTTTATTCAAAGAGATGATCTTTTTGGAAAAGGTATAATTTTAATCAAGAGATAATTTTTATTGATTAATCATGAAGTGAAAAGTGTTTGATAAAGACTTCTTGAAGTACATATATGTTTTGATGTGGATATAATGATCACTTGATGAAGATGTTTTGTACTTATGACTTTTGAATCTATGCTTGATGGTGATGTTATTCATTGCTTGATGTTGATGATGATTTCTTGCTTGATGATATTTGGCTTGTGATAATTATTCTCTTGATTTTCTATGTTCTTTTTATTCAATTTGGGATTGTAATATTTAAAGTAGTTTATTGCTTTGTTATTATTATGCTTGATGATTGGTGATTAGTGATTGGTGATTGATGATTGAGGATGTTTGAATGGATTAAATTATGACAAGTTAACCAATAACCCAAGCTTTATGGAGTGTGATGAAGAGGACATAGAAATGAACTAAAGGGAATAATTAAGGATGAATTAACTAGTAACAAAGTCGAAACCTTTGATAGGGTTCATTAAGTGAAAGAATTTTCAAATAAATAAGTCTCCAATGGACTTTAAATGAAGTTTTAATAATAACTTAATAAGTTAAAAATGAACTTTTGGAAGGAAAGTCATGATCATAACCCAAATGCCTTGTTTTTATTCTAATCAATTCAAATTAAAAGGTGTGGTATTTTTAAAAATTAAAATGAAGTTGCTAACTTAATGAATTTTAGTAAAAACAGACCAGTTTACACCTCTGGTGTGGTTTTCAGAAAAAGGGTGTGAAAATCGGATTTTATTTAGAAATCAAAAAACAGGGAAACAGACATGTTCACACCAGTGATGTGATTTTTTCACGCCTGTGAAAGTGTCAGGTATTTTAAAATTCGAAATTTGTAAAAATTATGCTTAAAGGCTTATAAATTAATGTATTTTAAAGGGAAAAATATTTATTTTGAATTTACCTTAGTGTAAGTTTTTTATATCAATTTTTGAAAGTGATACGGTAAATCGGTTTTGTGAACCGAGGAGAGAAATTGGTTGAGATAACCAAAGAGAAAGAGTATTTATGAGATGATTAAGAGATAAGGTCATATATTGAATGTTACAAGAGGTAACAAAGAGAAGAGATTCAAGAGGTTACAAGAGAAACCAAAGCAATAAAGAGATAATTGTGATGATTATTGCGTCTGCAAAATACTATATGTCATTTGCATTAAAGAGAATTGACCAAATGGTCACGAGATGAGCATACAACCCAGAGAGGGTTGAGAATAGGTATAGTTGGGCCACAGATGCCTATTGGAATTATCCACGTTGCGAATCCCCTCTAATGGCCAATGTACATGATAACCTCTGAGCCGAGACATGTCGCACAACCCGGCTTGGATAAATCTGACTGACTTGACTATTCATGATCGGTGTTTTGCTTTAAATGTAGCTTATTTGAATGATTATCATGAAGTTTGGAGGGACTATCTGATAAGTCTGCTACAGCCGATCGCTCAATGCTGTTGGAGGAAGAGAGAAGTCTCCTAGGAGCATTACACCGGTGTTTGAGAGGGACATAGAAGTGTCATACATTATAATATATCTTATATGATGATATATGGTTTGGTGTTGCCATACCTAATGTGTGGTATGAGATAGTAACTGTGTATGTTATGCATGACTTCTTTTTAATTTCTTGATTTATATCTGTTGTCTGTGATATCTTTATGACTTGCATAAGAGTGTTGTTCACCCTTGCCTATATGTTTTGTGGTCTTCTGAACATGATTCATATAGATGGATCCCCAGCAGAATGGGTTGATCCGGACCCGACAGATTAACTACTGTCCCCGCGGGCGAGAGGGTAGCAGGTGGGTGATTAACCCGCATACTCAGTGGGGGACATATGCTGGAAACATTATGTCCCTGGAGACTATGTCAGGTGGACCACAACGGTGGGTGGAAGAGAATTTAGTGTTGGATGCTCAGATGCCTCTTCATGAGTTGCGTGAACATTGGAGGAGGCAGGACGCAGGACCGCAGAACACAGGACCGCAGGACATGGCGCCGCAGGAGACAGGACGACCAGAGACATAGCCCAGAGGTACTAGTACTTCGTCTTGCCGAACTTACTTTTGTAGGACCAGACAGACTGCCAGGAAGAGTACCGTGAGATGACCCCGATCATTTTCGGAGGTGCCAGCTGGGGGAGCACCTGTTGATGAGACAACCGCGATGGTGGTTAACCCAGCCATCCCTGCTGTCCCTATCTCTCATGCACTACCGGGGGGTAGTCCCCTGCCTTTTTCCCCTGAGCATTTGGTTGTCTGGAGAGCCCGGGTTAGGAGGGAGGCAGTAGAGCAAGGGGAGAAGGGGAAGGGAATCCTAGGTGAGGGTCTGGAGAGACAAGGTTCTGATGAACCGATGGTGTAGAAGTCTTAGCAAGCCCAGTCAGATTAGGGTTCTGCTAGGGACTTTGGGATTGATACAGTCATGATCCCATTTCTTTTTGGTGGTGGTGACTCTACGTGCTAGGCTTATAGCTTAGTTTATTTTGGATGACTGTATAATAATTATAACTCTACTTTACTTTTACTTTATTGCTTTTAGCTCTTGTAAATATGGTGTGCTATCCTAGTTTGCATGGGCAAACATTGTAGTCCGATGTACAGTATGCATGTAAGTATATATATGAGGTATGTTTCTGTATACGTTTTATTTAATTTATCTTAAACGCTAAGGTTTTCAATTAAGAGTTCCATTTTAATAAAGTCTTTTCTATCATAAAAAGAAAAAAAAATTTATTCACCTTTTTAGAAAATAAATAAAGTAATAAAACAATATTCTTTGAAATTAAATTCAAGAACTTAATTATTTCATAATTTATCTTTTCACATTGCAATATCCTTTTTATGAGAAAGGGCGTTGCAAGCCATGCCATTCTCCACATTGAACTCAACCACTCTTTTTTTTTCCCATCTGGGATTGGGGAATCATCAACGATTGGTGCCTTATCTTTATTCTCATCCCTGAGTCTCGGATGCTGCCTCTCAACCTCTTTCTTGGGTAATTTGTGACTTATCCTTTAATCTTTGTCTTCTTCCACCATGTCATCCCATCTAGCACTTGACTTTCCCCCTTTCTTCCCCAGTCTATCCAAGACTAAAGATATCAGCCTACTAGCTAGATTTTTGCTTTGGGGTGTGGAGCCTAGTCGACTGAACACTGAGGTCTTTTGGCTGCTGGATCCTTTTTCTTTGCACGGGCTTTTCGTTGTCTCTTCTTTGGGCTTCCAGATCTGCCTGACAGCTTGCATCCATGGCTTATGAGGGGAATGATGGCCTAAAAATGAAACCATATTGATACCCATTTTTGGAAAAGGGTCAGTAACGATTGTCATCTCTGCAACCCCTTTATCTGCCAACTTGAACCTCCCATCATTGATTGCCTTTTTGATGGCTTTTCTCAATACCACGCAATTAGAATTGGAGTGGTTGTAGGAGTTGTGCCACTTGTAATACCTCTTATTCTTCAGTTCCTCAGAATCATAACCTATACTATGACTTTCTGAAAAACCATTCGACCAGTTGTGTCCTGAAGGTATTAACCTTCCCATCCATGTCAGTCTTCCTGTTGAAGACCCACTTACACCCTATGGGTTTTACCCCTTTTAGGTGGATTCACCAAGGTCCATACCTGGTTAGTGTACATGGGGTTCATCTTCGATGCCATGGCCTTTAGCCACTTTGTAGATCTCAGGCCAATGACGGCCTCCCACTAGGTAACAGGCTCATCTTGATCTATGAGCAATGCATCACCTTCCTGAGTCATAGGAAGCCCATATATCCCAGGTTGGCTTCAAGGAACACTCCAATCCGATTAAATGTAAACATTGTCTTGAGCAATATAATTCCCAGAAATAGATAGAGTCTTAATGACTTTTCATAGATCGTACCATGACTAACAAGGTCCGATTCCTCATATTTGATACACCATTCCATTGAGGTGTTCAGGGACCAGGAGGGGTGAACTAGGATAGGATCTCATGCTCCTTCAGATAGTCATCAAACTCTTAGCTTAAGTATTCACCACCACAATTTGATCAAACAGCTTTAATACTCTTACCAAGTTGTTTCTCTACTTCACTTTTGAATTCTTTGAATTTTTCAAAGGACACTAATCTGTGTTTCGAACAAAACACAAATCCATATTTACTCATAGAAAATATAATGAAGAACCACCTCTTGCATTTTGCTTAGTGCCTCACATACATCGTTATGTATCAAGCCCAAAAGATCACTAGCTCTCTCACCTTTGATCGGTCAAACATTATCATATAAAGCAAACAACTTTTGTCCTTTATATTAAAGCAATCTTGTCCAAACAAGAATTAAAATAATATTTCTGCTAATGGTTTGCAACATCATAACATTTATCCAATTTCTGAAACAAGCCCAAAAGGTAAAGTTGAAACATAAAATCCCACAGCTAATACAGCAACTCTTGCTTCATTTCCCACTTGTAGGTCAACCTTGCCTTTACTAAATCCTCTACTCCTCCTTAGACTACGCACATTTCAATAAATGTAAGATCAACATATGGTATCCAATACCTGTGATGAGGAAGTAGATAACTATAAGACAAATACCTGAAGTGGAAGTCTCACTTCCCTTCTTCTTCTCTTTGAGGTACTTCTGACTGTTCCTCTTCCAATGACCGGTCTCACCGAAATGGAAGCAAGTGCCTTCCTCATGCACATCTCCAGATGGCGTTAAGATGAAGTGCTGGATTTGGAGTTACCCGTGCTTTTCCCCTTGTTACCAAACATATACTGCTCCATAACATTTCCCTCTTGGACCATCATCATGGCCTTCCGGTTTTCATTGTTAAGATTCTGCTCGATAGTTCTTAACATCCCAACAAGCTCTGGAAATGGTCTGTCAAATCCATTCATGTGGTAGTTCATGATGAACTAACTATAACTATCTAGCAACGATTGCATGATAACATTTGTGGCCAACTCTTGGCCCAAAGGAAAGCCAAGCCTTTCTAGGTTCCCTTTTTCCAGCTTGCAATTGAAAAAGGGGTTAGGATGTATCATATCTCTCATGTCTTGCTTGCTCTTGATAGAGCATCCCGAGTTGTATGATGATATCATACGCCCCCATGTTCTCATACTGCCTTTGCAGCTTGGGAGACATGGTAGTTAACATTGAAGTGGATTAGAGAGTAACAAGAATGGGGGGGGGGGTTGAATTGTTACCCTAAAAAACTTTTGGCCTATAAAACTTACGTGAACTTTCTGATGAACTTTTTGAAGTATGGAAACTTAGATTTTGGAAAGGATTCATTTGATTAGATAACAAATAAATAGTTTAGAAGTCAAGAATAACTAGTGAAGTGTTTTTTTTTAAAGTTAATTGAAGTTCACAGAAAGTGTAAACAACCACTTTGGTCCCTGAAAGTGTCAGGCAGTGTCATTTTGGTCCCTAACAGATGCGAAATTCAAAAAGGGTCCTCAATTGGTATCAACCATTAGTCACTTTGATCCCTGCCGAAAGGAAAGTAATCACTTTCAAGGACTAAAATGATAGTAAGTAATCACTATTCAGGGACCAAAATGACAATAAGTAATCACTTTTAGGGACCAAAGTGACTAATGGATGACAATTGAGGACCTTTATTGAATTTCGCATCTGTCAAGGAACAAAGTGATACCATATGTCACTCTCAGGGACCAAAATGACTGTATACTCTTCACAGAAATGTTCTTACTCAGAAGGTATACTTCAGAATGTTCATAACCTGAGAATGTTGTGAAATTATACGTTAGAATGAACCTTCTGAGGTTTTCTCAATAGTCAAATTAACTTTCTTTAAAACAAGGAACCTTTTTAAAAAAACACGCTTGTTGAACTGAAACTCACAATCATCAGTGACTTGTGTATTTCCTTATTTAGTATAAATAAAAAATGTTCAAGACTCACAGAAGGAACAAGTTCAAAATGTTCAGAAGGCTTAGGACAACCAACATTCTCAGAAAGTTCAAAGTACACCAACATGAACATTATGAAGACCAAAAGAAAAAATTTCCAAGATTCACGAAGTGAAAACATGATATATGGAAGGGCACTGTCTTGAGATAATTAGAAGAGAGCTAATCATGAAGAATCCCTTAAGTCAGCATGTTGATCATTGTTAAGAATGTTCAAGAACAAGGGACTCACTGAACCTTTATGAGTATCAGAATGTTGCATTCATCAGAAGGTTCAATGGAAATCCATAAAGCATAGGAATACCACCACATCTTGGGTACAAGTGTTCTCACACATTGTGAAGTACAAAGCTTGAAGAATATCAAGAGAAAGAACACATTTGATGTCAAGAAGGTTATCAGAAGGTTGACATCAGAATGTTCTAATGCATCAGTAATTAGAAGTGAGTTGTCACTATCAACTTTTGGTTAAAGTGGAAGATAGCCAGCTAGACGTACACAGACTCAAACGCCTTGTTGTGTCTAACGGCTAGTTTCACAAAGAAACAACATAAATACGAAGGCAAAATCTATTGTAACGCTTGGAAGAACTTATTGCAAAAAACACGCGAATCTACTCCAAGCTCAAATCTTCTATCAAGATCAAACTTGAAATACCCACTCTGTTATTTTCATATATTCTACTAGTGAGTGGATATAATTTCCATTTCATCATTTCTTGATTGATATGTTAAACTGTAACTTAGTGACACAACCTATTTTCAAATCTATAAATGTTGTTTGTTTATCACATAGTGAGAGAGCACTAGTGTAAGACCCTTTCTCCAAAAAAGATATTACACCATAGTAACCATGAATTTTGAATAACTTAGAAAATATTTAGTGGAAGTTGGAAATCCTTCCTTTAAAATACAGGTAACATTTTTCGTTTTCATAAAAAGAAGATGAGAAGGATGAGGAGTATGTTCCCTTGATTCCTTTTTAAATGTTTTCGAAAAGGTTCTCAATGCGGAAGCATAAATAAAACTTATATGAATGTAATCTTATTTCATATATATAAAGTCATCAGAGTTTTTAGAGGGAAGAATTTAAAGTAAGACAGTGAACATCTGAGTCAGTCTAGTCTTTAATCTCTACCCAAAACAATACAGTAACCATCTATTCTTCTTGGAATCCATATCAGCCTACGCAGCATCCTCCTTCACATCTTTCTTCTAAGAGTCGACCTACTTCTTGGGTAACTCATCTACTCCGTCATGCATCAACACAACAAAGCAGGCAAGGGTAAAACTCTAAACAACTTAATAAGAAAAGTACAGTACTAAAACAAACGCAGGTCTTACTTCATATGTCAAGGACGTATAAGGAACATACAGCAGGCATAATGCACGCAGCAAATGAACCATTCAATATCTCAAACAGGGAATTTCACACAAGACTTTCTATACTTTCGGGACACACCCACGAGCATCCTGCCCGCTACTGTTGGGGATTTTACTTAATAATTTCGGGACACACCCACGAGTAAATAACCCGCTACCCCGAGAGATTTTACGACATAATTTCAGGACACACCCATGAGAAAAGAACCCGTTGCTCCTGGAGACTTTACCACCTATATTCGGGACACACCCACGAGTAAGTCACTCGCTACTAAAGGAGATTTTACCATAGGAATTTTGGCACATAGCCACGAGCATTCGGCCCGCTACTCCAAGAGATTTTACTTAGTAACCACAGACACCAGCTTATGACTTAACTCTCAAATAAACACGGAATCACAAGTAAACACAGAACCACGTTTCTCAGATAAGAATACCAATCACATATCTCAGGAAAAACACAGAATTTCACCACTCAGATAGAACATAGAACCATTTATCCCATATAACCAATACTTCACTTTTCGTTCAAATCTCAAAAAATATATCAGTATATGATAGAACTAAAAAGTGATTTAATTCATTAAAGAAGTTCAAAACTGAATTATTCTAAAATATTTGAATACTAGTTTATTTTCAGAAAAAGCCCAATGAAAGCATGTTTCACAAATTTCCAATGTTTAAAAATATAGAGAATACTGAACCAAAATATATAACAGTAGAATTCACCGAGAATCCATTACCATTATATTCCCCAATTATCTTAGTCACGTATGTATATACCGAGTCCCTAAGTTAAGAATTCCCCAAACAGCATATCTGTACAGATCCCAGACCAGAGAGAGACAGACTGCTTTAGCCCCTTCATAGGTCTCACTTCCTTTCTAGACAGATCCATACTGATAAACCATTTATCTTAACCATGACCTTGTATATCAATGATAGAAAATATCAGAGTTTTCACAAAATAATAAATTGTATTCTCTTCGCGGTAAAATCGTATTTACGGTAGTCTAAAATTCGCCATTATAACGGTATGTTTACAGAAGCTCAAAAATGATTTTGACATAGTAACCTTAGTCCCATGAAAATTTAGAGAAAATTTGGGCATTATAACTCTACTATTAATAATTAGCACAAAATAATTAATTTAAAGCTTATAAAACAATTATTAAGGCATAAAGGCAAAAACACATAAAGCATACAAGACAAGCATAAACAAGAATCAAAACTCATACTTCTCAAATTAATATTGAAAGATTAACCCCTTACCTTGGCCTTATGAACAATGAAGAACAAAGCAAGAACACCAAAGAAATTTAAGAACTAAGAAAGTAAAGAGAAGTGTTTGTCTTCAAGAGCTCCCCTTGGCTTCTTGGATGTGTGAAAAATTATGAAGCCAAGGGGTCTATTTATAGACGGGGAGGGGGCGGCCAAGGAGGGACCAAGAAGGGATTAAAATGATTTGTGTGGTAAGCCATGACTTCATAAACACACATTTATTAATTAGGTTAAATCATGCTTTATTCTAATTGGCCTAAACTCATGACTATGCATGTGACTCATAAGGCATCAAGCACATCCAAGGGCCCTAATCCATAGTGGATGTCGACCAAGATGAGGAAGAAGGAAGACCATTTGATCATTTGCTCCATGATGTAAGCCATGACTTATAAATGGCTTAATTATAAATTAGTTTTAATGGATCTTTTTTCTAATTGGTCTAAAGGAGTGAGTCATGGTGATGACTCAAAATTGAATTCTTCTCCTTGCTTCATGAGGTGGTTTTGAGGGCTGAAGAGGGAGGGAGTGAAGTTACATCTTTGCCCCTAAGGTTTTCAAGTGAAAACGGATGAAAGTCAAGGGTAAAACGGACTTTTCACAAATCAAATATTTTCAAAATTAATTAAAATGGTGAGAACCTATAGGAAATTTTGAAAATGACTATTAATAGTCCCAAAGACTTCATACAAGAATTTCTGGATTTTTACGGAAAAGGGTAGGCTTTACGGTTTGCACTAATAAAGGAGAACGACCGTGCCGTAAGTGAAAAACAATAATTTTTCAAAAAATTCTAGAAAATTTACCAGAAAATCACAAATTTGATTTAAACACTAATGGTCCCTCTTAAAATTTGATTTTGAGCACTCATTGATCAGCATAAATCCATTTTTGACCAGAAATCCCTGCTTTCCGTACTTTACAGAGATTGGACAAGTAGCGTTTTTATCGGCTTTTCAGAAAATTACGAAATAATTACCAAAAATCCCAAAAAATATAAAAACATGATTCAATCTTTCAAAATCCTTTTCTGACCTTAGACTGGTCTCTGAATCAGTGTTTAGCTTTTACTATAAGTAACAGGGTCAAAACGGTAATTTCTAAAGTTTTCCAAAAATTCTAATAAAATTCCATAAAATCAGAAATATTAAAAGAACCAACTTTTGTGAAGGAAGTTCATTTGTCTAAGTTGGTTTAACATACTTGTGCTATTAAAATCCTTATCCGCTGATAACGGTAAATACGGATGTCAAACGTCAAGGAAAGAGTGACTGTTTTAATGAAATAACTTGATGAGTATTTTAAAACCTTCATTCTAAGACTAAAATAATTTACTTAGCCCTTAGATCAAAAAGTTTCATATAAAATAGATTTTAAACAGTAACTCAGAAAAATGGATGTTACAACTAGTGTAGGTAAAAGAAAGAGAGTGATTAGCCTGTAGAGGTTGTGTGTAAAAGAATACTTGTGTTGATTTTGCCTAAAGAGGCAAAGGAAAGAATACTTGTGAAGGCCTGAAGAGGCTTTGTGAAGAATATTTGTACTGGTGGTTGAAACTAATGGAAAATCTCACAGGATGTGGGGCTTGAACGTAGCACAAGGAGTTATGGGTGAACTAGGATAAATCTTGTGTACAGTATTTTCTATCCCTTATCTTGTTATAATTCTGCAATATATCTTCTAGGCAATTCTAGATATAGCTATACTTATATAACATTCTCAAGCACATCATTAGTATCGTTAACATTCTGAACACTTAATTAAGTTTAGAAGGTTTGTCATAAACTAAACACGGGATCAGAACTCAACATTCTCCCCCTTTTTAATAATGACAACTTATGAACAAAATTTTAAGTGATACTGAATGTTATTATAAATGATCACATAGTTATATCAATTACTCCCCCTGAATTTATGCATATCGAGTTAAGGTTTATTTAGGTTTTAGTGTGATGAAATTATGACTAAGTTATTTTCAGAATACTCATGCATTTTACGAATGTTCATATCTCAAAATGTTCTGATTTGTATACTATTCATATCAATTATTGAAGCATTAGAGAAGCACTTAGTCATAATCAAATAAACTTCCATAAAATTCATTCAAAATTTTGAATGCATTGTACATCATTGTTAGCACATCAATAACATTGATGTACAAAAAATTAAAGGGTCAATACATCAATACAAAAATTCAACTAAGCCTAATTGCCCTTTTGTTATAATCTTCTCCCCCTTTTGTAATAAAAAAAAAAGGAAAGGTCTGGAAGTTTATTTGGATGGGGAGGAATCCCCAATGGAGGTTGAGGATTCAGGATAGGTGGGCTCGAATGGAGGAGGAGAAGGATTGTGAGGAATGTTGGACGCTTCTGGAATCAGCTCTGTTCTGACCTTGTCATTCATCCATTCTTCATATTGCAGAAAGCGGTCCATGAAGTAGTTCAGGGTCTTCTGCAAGTTAGCCATCCTAGAAAAGATATGCTTCTTCTTGGAGCACAGTTTCCTCAATTCTTTTTCCAGGACAGTCAACTTGGACTTGTGGATTTCTCTTGAACGGAAGGTTCCTTTGCGGGCTCAGGGGCAGCTTTCTCAACAGGTTCCTTAGAAGGTTCATCTGTAACCTTCTCAGCAGCAACTTTTTGTTCACCAACATTCTTCAGAATAGATTCTCCAAGGGATCCAAAAATTATGGAGAGATCAGGAGGCATCTCCTATATAGATTGAGATGAAGTAGGATTGATGAATGGAGGAGGTGGTGGTGGAGTAGACATATCAAAAACAGAAGAAGCAAGAAGATTTCTGATCATGTCAGAATCAAGAGTACTTCCTCTTACCAACTTGGCAGGAGAAGTAAAGACATTTTTTGTACAACATCTCCTTCTTGCATGATTTCCTTGTCTTTATCAGCCTTTTGGGCAAGAAATATCTCTAAAGCAGCAAGAGTCTTCTCAGTTTCTCAGAAGACTTAGAAGCATGAGTCTTATCTTTAGGACTTTCCTCCTTGTCCTTTTCAACAGCATCACTTTCCTCTTCTTCTTCTTCTTCTTCTTGAACTTCATCAATAGGTTCATCTTTCTCTTGTTCATTTTGAACCATTTCAGGTTCAGATTATTCAGGAACTTTTTGCTCAAAACTTTCTTAAGTAGGTTCTTTCAAAGGTTCCTTCTCAAGATCCATTTCTTCAAGAGGTTCCTCTTATCCTGGTTCTTCTTGAATTAGTTGTTCAAGGGCTTCAATTACAAGCTCTTGCTCAGACTAGCAAATGTTGAATTCATCAACATTCTCTTACTCTTTTGCAACCTTCTGAATGTCAGAAGGTTGAGATTCTTCTTCTGCTTTCTTCTTCTTCTTTTTCTTGTCCTTCTTTTTCTCACTTCTTCTTCCTTTTCTTCCCTTCCCTTTCTCTTCTTTGAAGAGCTTTCTGTCTTTCTCTTCATCTTCTTCATTTCATCATCAGAAGGTTGAGTCTCGTGAACCATCTTGGCCTTCTTCTCTACTAAAGGAAACCTATCCTTCAGTTTCATCTTATTAAGGTTCTTGGCCACGAAATAACTCTTCTCAGGAAAGTGCAACACCTTTTCTCCAAAAAGGATATCACACCATAGTAACCAAGATTTTCGCAATATTTTCCTTAACCAATATGTTGAAAAAAAATGTGGGTAAAATTTTTGTCTTTTTAAAAGATGAGAAGAATGGGGAGACCACTCTCTCCTTTTCCATTGCGTAGTAAAATAAGAATAGTATTAGAAGAAACACAGAAGTAAAAGCAACCTCCTCAAGTATATATATAATCAAAAGCTTGGATCAGTACAAGCAAGGAGTCTTTCTAAAACTACTGTACATCAAAAAAGTAGTAAAAACTCTAAGTAGACTGAAATAAAAAGACTAAAATAAAAAGCTACTAAGTAATAAGAAAGCCGGGTCCAATCTCTAACAACTACCCGGATCAAAATAAGATATAAACGGTGCATCAAGAGCTGGTACATCACTCTCTCTAGTCTCGTCCCTCGCCTGCTGGACCATGTCCCTGATCCATCGCATAGGTAGCGTGAAATCAAAGATCCTACGCACTGTCCATAAGTCGGGTCCATTGACCCTATGCTCTGTGATAAGAATATGTCCGTTGAAGGTAGCACACTGAGTGTAGGGATCTATCCTCCATCCTATCCCATCTGCCTCCAGAGGTTGGACGCTAAAACGTCGTCCCGGACCCAAAACACTCCTCGAATCAGTCATCTACTCAACCACATGCAAAAAACATGAAAAATAGGCAGGGCGAAAAACTTGCATAATCTTACCACATAGATCATACTTGGAAGTAAAACACCATAACCAAAGAAATAATCAAGAATAAGTCATCAATCACAAAAGTAATGCCAATCACAGCTATCACATCAATCACAGATATATTATCAAACACATCTATATCATCAACCATAGATATATTTATGCATGATACTTCAATCTCTCTGATAATACACTGGTGTGTTGCAACACCCTTTCTCATAAAAGAATGTTACAACACAGGTAACCTTATTTATCGAAAAGAAATATTAATTTTATTTCAAAACCTTATTTTAATTATTCTCAGTTAGTCCGAAAATGTGTATAAATTTTTTTTTCTTCCAATGCTTGAAAATTATTTTAGCTTGAAACTCTCACTTAAAACTTTCACATTTCGATAGCTAGCTTACGTCACAACGCATTACTAATAAGTATCCATACTATCGCCTATCTGGCTGAGTCAACTACAAAATAAGAACAAAAGAGCCCAACAGTCTCTCCCTCTACCACAACTGTGCAAATATTGTCATACTCTGTCTATTCTAGAAATTCTTGTATTATTTCTATCTTCTTGTAAAAGAGAGTTTGCTTAACCCTCGAAGTGCTTAAGTTTTTCATATCCTCACTTGTGTGAGTTAGACAACAATACTGGCTAGGTGTGCAAATAATACTTGTTGTAAGGCTTGAAGAGGCTGTTGAAGAATACTTGTATTCTATCTGGATTGATAGTGAAATCTCTCTAGTTTGAGGGGACTGGACGTAGCTCTTAGGAAAGGGTGAACCAGGATAAACACTTGTGTTATTTTCTCTATCCCTTATTTTGTTAATTTCTTTTTATATACTAACTGAGGGGATTGAATTTGAATTTATTTTAACAAGTTATTCATACGCTTTAATCGCACAAGAAAACTTGTTTTAAACTAAGTGGACTTGCGTCCAACTTCTCTGTGCGTCCAATAACTCAAATATGCTGTGCGTCCAACATTTTCATAACCAACGTCCAACATTTGCAAAAAGTTTTAAAAGCTTAGAAACACAATTCAACCCCCCTTCTTGTGTTTCATCCTGTTACCTACACATACATATTTAAATCCTATTTTTAAAAATAAAATAAATCTCAAAATAATTACATCACAAAAATTCATATAAGACGGAAATTAAACAGTTAGTCACAAAAGCGAATGTTACAACTCTTCCCCTCTAAAAATAATTTCGTCCTCGAAATTACGTACCTAGAACAACACTAGATATAACTCTCGCATATTATCCTCTAACTCCCATGTTGCATCCCCTCTAATATCATCCCAAATGACCTTGACTAAATAAAGTTGTTTACCCCTGAGCTGTTTGATCCTCCGATCGTCGATTCGCACAGGGTGAGTATAATAAGTCAAGTTCTCTTTTAACTGTACTATGTCTGGCTCAATTATATGAGATGGGTCAACAACATATTTCCTCAATTGTGAAACGTGAAAAACACTATGAAGATTTGAAAAAAATGAGGGTAAGGCAATTTGATAAGCTACAGAACCTATCCGACGAAGAATTTGATAGGGTCCTAAGAATTTTGGAGTAAGTTTCTTGGATTTTATGACTCTACCGACCCCAATCATTGGAGTGACTCTCAGAAAAACATGTTCGCCTTCTTGAAATTCAAGAGGTCTCCTCCGTTTGTCAGAGTAGCTCTTTTGCCTACTTTGTGATGTCTTCATCCTTTCTTGGATTTACTGTACTTGCGCATTAGTTTGCTGCAAAAACTCAGGTCCTACAGTTGTACTTACCCCTTCCTAGTACTAACACAAAGGTGTCTGGCACTTTCTCCCTTATAAAGCCTCAAAAGGTGTCATCCCTATACTGGAATGATAACTATTATTATATGTGAATTCTATCAACGGTAGAATATCATCCCAGCTTCCTCTTTGATCTAACACACATGCCCCAACAAGTCTTCTAATGACTGAATTGTCCTTTCTGTCTGACCACCCGTTTGAGGATGATAAGCAGAACTGAACCTTAACTTAGTCCCTAAGGCTTGTTGTAAACTCTGCCAAAACCTAAAAGTAAACCTAGGATCTCTATCAGAAACGATACTAGATGGTACTCCATGCAGTCTAATAATCTCTCTCACATACAGCTGGGTTAGTTTCTCCAAAGACCACTTCATACTAACAGGTAAGAAATGTGATGTTTTTGTCAACCTATCAACAATCACCCAAATCCCATCACATCCCTTTGAAGTTCTTGGTAACCCTGTTACAAAATCCATGGAGATACTTTCCCATTTCTATTCTGGGGTATCTAGAGATTATAACATTCCTGCAGGTCTTTGGTGTTCTGTCTTGTCTTTCTGGCAGACCAGACATGCTGCTACATATTCATCGACCTGTTTCTTCATTCTTGGCCACCAAAATCTTTGTTTTAGATCCTGGTACATCTTTGTGGCTCCAGGGTGAATGCTTAGCTTACTCTTATGTGCCTCATCTAAGATCAATTTCCTCATTTCAACATTATCAGGCACACAAATTCTATCTTTACACTTCAAAATTCTGTCATTTCCTAGACTAAACTCTGGAATCTTCCCTTGTTTTAGCAGCTCTCTCTTCTCACTCAAATGTTCATCTGTTGCCTGCTGCTCCTTAATCTCACTCATCAAAGTGCTACCCTTCTTGATGCAAATCTACATTCAGATTCAGGTCACGAAATCCTTCTATCAACTCCAACTCCTTGATCATCATGCTTGATATATGAATGATCTTTCTACTCAAGGCATCAGCTATGACATTTGCTTTTCCAGGATGGTACATCAATGAAAAATCATAATCCTTTAAAAATTCCATCAATCTCCTTTGCCTCATGTTGAGTTCCTTCCGATCAAACAAATACTTCAAACTCTTATTATCACTGAAGACATTAAACGTAGATCCATACAGATAATGTCTCCAAATCTTCAAAGAAAATACTACCGCAACTAATTCTAGATCATGAGTCGGATAATTCTTCTCATGGGGTTTTAACTGACGAGATGCATAAGCTACAACCTTTCCGTGCTGCATCAACACACATCCTAATCCCTGATATGAAGCATCACAGTATACTTCCATTGGTTCCTCTGGGTTTGGTAATACTAACACAGGTGAAGTCGTCAACAACCTCTTAATCTTAGTGAAACTCTCTTCGCACTCCTCAGTCCAAACAAACGGCTGATTCTTCCTAGTTAATTGGGTTAACGGAGCTACTATTTTAGAAAACCCTTGAATAAACCTCCGATAATACCCTGCTAAACCTACAAAACTCCGAATCTCCGTTACTGTCGTTGGTTTTTCCCATGAAAGTAGTGCTTCTACTTTTGCATGATCCACTGCAATTCCTTCTTCTGAAATCACATGACCTAAAAACTGTATTTTACTTAGCCAAAACTCACACTTTGACAGCTTAGCGTACAACTGTTTCTCTCTCAACACTCGCATCACCTGACGCAAATGTTGCTCATGCTCCTTATGAGTCCTAGAGTAGATCAGAACATCATCTATGAACACGACCACAAACTGATCTAAGAACGGGCTAAAGACTCCATTCATGTAATCCATAAATATAGCAGGTGCATTTGTCACACCAAATGGCATCACAAGATATTCATAATGACCATATCGTGTTCTAAATGCAGTCTTGGGTATATCCTCCGTCTTGACTCTAATCTGGTGATAACCACTTCTTAAATCTATCTTAGAGAAAATAGTGGCCCCACGAAGCTGATCCAACAGATCATCTATTCTTGGCAGAGGGTATCTATTCTTAATGGTTACCTTGTTCAACTGCCTATAGTCAACACATAGCCTAGACGTCCCATCTTTCTTCTTCGCTAACAGAACTGGTGCTCCCCACGGGGACACACTAGGCCTAATGAACTGTTTAGACAACAGATCCTCTATCTGCTTCTTCAACTCAGCCAACTCTATTGGTGACATACGATATGGAGCTTTGGAAATTGGTCCAGAACCGGGTATAAGATCTATGGTAAACTCTATCTCACGGATTGGCGGCAAACCTAGTATCTTTTCTGGAAATACCTCCGAAAATTCTTTGATGACAAACACTTTGCTCAATTCAACTTCCCTCTTTCCTTCCAATGAGGTGAGTATCATGTTTTTCTAAACTTCTTCTTTCGAAGAAATTTCTGATTGGTTGGTAGACAAAAATCCAGGATTCTCAGAGTTAGGAAAAACTAGAGTTTTATTTGAACAGTCCAACAAGATCTGGTTGGAAGATAACCAATTCATGCCTAAAATCACATATAACTGTGTTAAAGGCAAACACACTAAATTAACATGATATTCCTTATCAGAAATGATGATAGGACAATTTATACAGACAATGTTTACAGTGACTGGCTCGGCAGTAGGTAAGGAAACAATCAAATCAAAGGACATCAAGGACACAGGTAAGTTTAATTGTTTCACACAATCAAAGGAAATAAAAGAATGAGTTGCACCCGAGTCATATAGTACAATTAAAGGATTACCAACTATGCTACACGTACCTTGTATTAAATCCTCAGATTGCGAAGCCTCAAGACCACTCATGGTGTAAACTCGTCCCTTTGCCTTAGGTCTTGCCACTTGCACATTCTTGTTAACTGGTGCCGGCTTCTGCTCTCTACAATTACTTGCCAAGTGTCCAACCTTTCGACACCTTTAGCAAGTTGCCCCTTTCTGGTTACAGGTACTAGAATGATGTCCTAGCTTCCCACAATTAAAACACTTAATCACATTCTGCCCTTGGTAGTCAAAACCTACATTCCCACCAACAGGTGCATTATTCCGATTTGGCTGTGGTGCTCTAAAGTTCCCAGGGTTCCTTGCATAAGGCTTGTTCTGGAATTGCTTCCTATACTGGTTTTGTGGCTGAAACCTAGACGGTCCGCCAACATTGGTCTTTCCCACTACCTTACCCTTCTTCAGAATCTCCATCTTCCTTGACTTCTCCACTAGAGGTTGGAATTGCCTGATCTCTAGTGCAGACACAGCTTCCCTAATGTCGTAATGAAGCCCCGCTTCGAAACATTCACACTTCCACGATTCATCAGGCAGAAGCTGGAAGAAACGAAAGTACTTGGCCAAGGATTCAAACTTGGCTGCATACGCATCTACAGACAGATCCTTTTGCTGCAGACTTAGGAACTCCTGCTCGCTTTCACTTCGAGCACTCTGTGGAAAGTACTTCGCTAGAAACCTGGTGCGAAATACCGTCCAAGTAACTTCCTGATGCTCTGCTTCTAAGAGTTGTTGTTGCCCTTTCCACCAGTATTCTGCATCCCCTATCAGTAGGTAAGATGCATAGGATACCTTCACCCCTTCCTCACATCGAAGAGATGTAAAAATCTTTTCCATCTCCTGAATCCAAAGATCAGTTTTCTCCAGATCAGGCTCCCCGTTAAACTGCTGGGGATCATGCCTCCTAAAGTCTGAAAGTCCTTTCCCAATAGCGGCTATATCAGCTCTAGCCTGATTCTGCAGATCCCTCTATTCTGCTCTCTCAGCCTGTTGTGCCATAGTGGCAGCCATCTGATTCATTGCCCCTATTGCCCTCTCTATAGCTTCGTTGTTTCGTGCCATATCTACCTATAGGTTAACCCAAAACATAAACACTAACTCACCATTAACAAAACACAGAGAAAGCAATTAATGTCACACATCACTTCACAGAGAAATAAAACAAACAATGTTAGTCAGAGTCACACAACCTAAGCTTCATAGACCTACAACCTAACACTTCCCCTAAAAGATTGAACCAGGCTTTGATACCACAAAATGCAACACCCTTTCTCCAAAAAGGATATCACACCATAGTAACCAAGATTTTCGCAATATTTTCCTTAATGACCTTTGATTAAAAACGAAAGTTTTCTTCCAAAAAAATGTGGGTAAAATTTTTGCCTTTTTAAAAGATGAGAAGAATGGGGAGTCCACTCTCTCCTTTTCCATTGCGTAGTAAAATAAGAACAGTATTAGAAGAAACACAGAAGTAAAAGCAACCTCCTCAAATATATATATAATCAAAAGCTTGCATCAGTACAAGCAAGGAGTCTTTCTAAAACTACTGTACATAAAAAAAGTAGTAAAAACTCTAAGCAGACTGAAATAAAAAGACTAAAACAAAAAGCTACTAAGTAATAAGAAAGTCGGGTCCAATCTCTAACAACTACCCGGATCAAAATAAGATATAAACGGTGCATCAAGAGCTGGTACATCACTCTCTCTGATCTCGTCCCTCGCCTGCTGGACCATGTCCCTGATCCATCGCATAGGTAGCGTGAAATCAAAGATCCTACGCACTGTCCATAAGTCGGGTCCATTGACCCTATGCTCTGTGATAAGAATATGTCCATTGAAGGTAGCACACTGAGTGTAGGGATCTATCCTCCATCCTATCCCATCTGCCTCCAGAGGTTGGACGCTAAAACGTCGTCCCGGACCCAAAACACTCCTCGAATCAGTCATCTACTCAACCGCATACAAAAAACATGGAAAGTAGGCAGGGTGAAAAACTTGCATAAGTTAAGAATGATAGTTTCAAAGAGTATATATACAACACTTATGCAGTATATTTTCAGAATCTTACCACACAGATCACACTTGGAAGTAAAACACCGTAACCAAAGAAATAATCAAGAATAAGTCATCAATCACAAAAGTAACGCCAATCACAGATATCACATCAATCACATATATATTATCAAACACATCTATATCATCAACCATAGATATATTTATGCATGATACTTCAATCTCTCTGATAATACACAAGTGTGCTGCTCCCAGGAGACTTTTCCCACCAAACTCCATTGAGCGATAGGCCTGCGACAAGACTTAACAGAACAACCAGGTAATCCCCCTCAGACCCCCTGGCAGTCATTCAGAAATTACGCATCTCAACCATATCATGAAATAGGTCCGTCAGTCAGATTTATCCAAGCTGGGTATACTACTCGTCTCAGCTCAAGGGCTATCGCCATGCAAGGCTATTGAGACTTTCGAAACCTGGATAATCCCAAAAGGCAATTGTAGCCCAACAAGACTCTATTCTCAACCCTCTCTGGGTTGTATAGCCCAAAAACCTTTATGCAAATGACAACTCAAAATTTGCATAATATCACTTTGGTTTCTCTTGTAAAACCTTCTCTGTTTTACTGTATTATCTCTCATAATACAAAACCACATAGAATACTCTTATTCTATTAACACAAAATCTCTTGAAAACTTAACCAGTTTGTTACTCTTTTCGGCTGTACTCATTTATTTTAAGAATAATCACACTGCGATAGAGTCGAACGCGATAACTAACTTAACCGAAATAATATTAATGGAAAATATTACTTAAGTTCATTCTATTTGGGAAAGCCCTTTGGAAGCTGGTCAAGTAACCTTTGCCGCGTATATACGAACTTTTTAAGATAGGAAAAATAGCGCATCGGTATGGTTCCCAGGAAAGATCAGGTGAGCTTGTAGGCCCCTTCAATGACCTTTGTCTTTCCTAGATAGGTCCATACAAATGAACTACCTTCACCCATCATCAGTCTGTATATAAACAGTAAAAATCACAAGTTTTTATATATAACAGGGTCCCAAATCAGGAATTTCTTCCAAATAACTTAACAATAGAGTTCACCGAGAACCCATTACTATTAAATTATTTTACCCAATCAACTTGTATATATATATATATATTCGAAAAAGAACATGGAAATGGAAGAAAAACACTGGTTTAGTAATTTTAGTGTATTTAATCACTTGCTCACGTACTAATGTCTAATAGAGATACGGGCTCAGAGCCCGACGTAACAATGCACCGAAGATGCATTCTTATGTCTGACCAACCACAGTATTCCCTATTAACCAAAAGAACTCAAGAAGTTCAATTTTACAAATTCTTAGATTTGTTGATCACGGAGGCATAGCCCACTAAGTGATCAAGCCTTTATAATTAAAATTTCGCTAGCGTAACGGTACAATTATTAAATTTTATAATTAAATTGGGCATTATAACTTTACTATTGATAAAATCATATTTTTAAACAAAAATAAGACATAGTATCATTTTTAAAACATTTAAACAAATATATAACAATTTATTAAAACTATAAACACCCAAAACACAAAATCCTCATCAAAACAAGATCAAACCAACTTAAGAAGAATTTCCCCATACCTTAGCCTTATGAATGATGAAGAACAAACTAAGAACAACAAGAACAACACACAAAAAAAACTTGATTAGTAACAAAGAAAAACCAAAGGAAACTTGAGAGAAAGAAAGAGTATTTGGAGTGAGTTTTGCTTCAAGTGATTTGTGAGAAAAATGGAAGAGCACCCCCTCCCTATTTATAGGGAGAGGTCCACGGCCAAAAGGGAAGGGAGGGAAGAAAAGATCTTTTATTTTCCAATTTTCACAAAAATGCTAAAATCCTAATATTTAAAAATATCTAATAAAAATCTAACAAATATCTTGGCTCTAGAATAATGGAGAAGCTTCAAGACGCTTCAAGGCCTTGAGTGGGGCGGCCAAAACTGAGCTGGGAGGGAGAGGATGCGAGTTTACAAAAATACCCCTAGGGTTTGGATGAAAAAGAATGAAAATCAAGGGTATTTTGGTCTTTTCATAAATCAAAAATTGAAATAATTAGTTAAAAATGATGAGAACCAATGAGAATGCTAGAAAATGCCATGACAAGTCTAAATAATTTCGTGGCACTCATTTTTGAAATTTATAAATAGTGCAAACTCTTCGGTTTTCATCGTTTCACAGGTATAACCCCGAAAAATGCAGAAAAATTGGATTTTCAAAATTTACACAAAAATAATTTCTAAAATCATGAAATAAATAATTAAATATAAAATAGGTGTGGACCTTTTACACAAAAATTATACCTGTGGAACAAGGTTTTTGCGTTTAAACGTCTCTGGTTAGCGTAGTTTTTGGTAATTATCGAAAGTTTTCCAAAAATTCCAGAAAAATTTCGAAAAATCTAAAATAATAAAATAACAAACTTTTGTGAAGGAAGTTTATTTATTGAATTTTTTTAGCACACTCAAACTATTTAAACATCCTTCCGTCAGTTAGACGTAAACCGTTTTCTGTAAAAAGACCCGATTTTGACTGATTGTTTTAATAATTGTTTTTGGAATTTTATTTATAAAATGACTATTTTACCCATGGATTTTTATTTTAACTACCAAACCATAAAGTTTTTGACCATGCAATCATGTGGCCCTCCTTTCCCCTTATGCTAGTCGACATCCACCTTTAATAAGGGCCCTTGGATGAACTTTTTGGCCTATGACTCATATGCATAGTCATGAGGGCTAGCCAATTAGAAAAATGGATGTTTTAATTATTTAGGCTTTATGACATAAGACCAAAAAAGGTGCATGACCTCACAATATTTTAATTCCCTCTTGCTCCCTCTTTGGCCGCCCCTCCCCATCTATAAATAGGCATCTTGGCTTCATAATTCTTCACACACCAAAGAAGCCAAGGAGCCTTGAAGACAACAAACACAAATCCTCTCTTTTCACTTCTTAGTTCTTATATTTCTTAGTTGGTGTTCTTGCTTTGTTCTTCCCAAAGTTTGTGGCCAAGGTAAGGGGAATCTCTTGCAAAGTAATTTGAGAAGTATGAGTTTGATTCTTGTTTGTGTTTGAATTGTTTGTTTGTGTGTTTATAGCTTTTATTTATTTAAATATGCTTTATAATTGTTTTATAGCTTTAATTTAATTGTTTTGTGCTGTTTATGAATTGTAGAGTTATAATGCCCAAATTATCCTAAATTTTCGTGAAAGTAGAGAGACTATGGCAAAATCATTTTTGAGTTTTTGTAAACATACCGTTATAATGGCGAATTTTAGACTTACTGTAAATATGATTTTACTGCAAAGAAAATACAATTTATTATTTGTGAAAACCCTGATATTATCTATCATTTATATACAAGGTGATGGTTAAGATAAATGGTTTATCAGTATGGATCTGTCTAGGAAAGAAAAAGAGACCTTTGAAGGGGCTAAATGAAGTCCGTCACTCTTTCCTGGGATCTGTATTGATACGCTGTTTGGGAAAATCTTAACACTAGGGACCCGATATATACGTGACAAGATAAAATTAGGAAAGAAGTGATTTTCTAATAACGTATATATAAATACATTGGATTGAATAAAAGAGTGTAACAATAATAGATTCTTGGTGAATCCTACTGTTATAGCATCTTTCGAAATTTAATATAACGGTAATGGATTTTCGGTGAATTCTACTATTATATTATTAGTGGGAAATATCAAGTAGGTATCTAATCTGTATATATACACACGTAACTCAGTTTAATTTCCAATGTCTATGGCAGTGAAAATTAGTGAGATAGGCTTTCAACGGGCCTTTTTCCTGGAAGATAATTGGAGCTTAAGTATTTTTGAAGAGAAACAATTTGACTTCATTCACTTAGTCTATACTGACATATTTTTTAAAAGAGTATTAATCACCGAAGACGGCTCAGATGTTGTGTGATCCTTTTATCTTCAAAAGTTAATTAAAGCCGAAAATTAATCAGCTATATTTCGTTCACCCAGTTATATATCAAGATATTAAGAAAAATGGACACTAATTATTTCAGTAAGCTTAGCTGCTGTATAATTATTCCTTTACCAAAGAGCTATTTAAAATAAAGAAAAACAGACACTTATTTAGAAAGTGGACACAAGTTTATTATAGTTAATCTCTTCTCTCTTGATCAATCCAAAGTGGCTATGCCCGGTTTGGTCTTCTTGAAATAAAGTTAAATACTTTTATACTAATTCACTCTGTTGAGCTACTTAAAATAATTAAAGCCGCAACAATAATTTAATCCGTAATGAACAGTAAAATAAGACAAGAGTTATATGTTTTTAAAGTATACAGCAAAAGGAATTTTTATGAGAAACAGTGATTTTTAACAGATATCTGCTCATACAAGTAGTCTTTCCATAAAGGGGTGAGATTTGTTTCTTACAAAGAGTTTTGAGAAGATTCAGAGATTTTTGAAAAAGAGACAATAAAACAGAGAAAGTTTTACAAAGAGAATTAAAGAGAAATTAAGATTAAAGAGAAATTCTCTGCATTTGCATAAAGACGTTTTGAGCATACAACCTAGAGGCTGGGGTTGAAAATAGAATCTGTTGGACTACAATTGTCTACTGGGATTATCCAGGTTTCGAAAGTCTCAAATGGTCGTGTCGGTGAATATCCTCAAGTCAAGACAAATCGAATACCCGGCTTGGATAAATCTGACTGATAGATCTATTTCTGATTTGGTATTAAGTTTTAAATGCGGTAATTCTGAAGTATTCTCAGGGCTCTAAAGACGGGATTCCCTGATTATGCTGATAAGTTTACAGGCAGCCGATCGCTCACTGGAGTCAAGGTTGGAAAAGTCTCCTTGCAGCACTACACCGGTGTGATTTGAGAAATATAGAAGGGGCATGCATAAATAAAACATTGATGTGATGATATATTCTTATGAATGCTTTGTTTTATAGGTTGTCTAGATCCAAGGTAAGACTTGTTTGATTGAGATCAGGTTGTGTGTTTTCAATACTTTGCTACTTTGTTACATTGTCTTGAGTAACTTGGTTATCTGTGTGAATTATCTGTTCTGGATGTTTGAATTGAGTGCTGTGTGATCTATGTTTGATAATATACTTGTACTACTTCTATTACATTGTTTAGAGTTTCACCTTTGCCTACTTTATGTTGTGTTGATGCATGACTGAGTAGATGGCACACCATGACACGGGACTGGGGAATGTCTGGCACCTGAGCCTAGAACCTCAAGGTGGAGGTTGTGTATGGTGGAAAATAAACCCTCAAACACAGTGGGGCAGGTTCGTAGGAAGAGTGGAAACAGTAGACATTGGAGGTGGAGGTCCCCAAGACCCATTTCCTATCCAGGAGCAAATGATTTTAGATGTTAAGTTACCATGGCGTCAGTTGAGACCTTTAGGAATTGATCCAGAAGACTTGATATTCGATAGTGATGATAGTGGAGATAGTGGAGGTGGTAGTTCACATCCTTCAGGGCATGATGGTAATGGTTCTGATCATGTACCTTCAAAATCAAGAGACAAGTCCTCGGATAAGGACCAAGATGGCACCTCAGAAGACATCTCAGCTGCAGCACCTGCAAGGACCAAGGGTTCTGTGGGGTATACGCCGGTTTCGCCTCAGGGAGAAGCGAATCCGCCAGCATATTCCCCTCAACCCCATCCATCAGAATCAGAATTAGAAGATATCATCTAGTTATCTGAATCCTTGTTGGATGAGGAGATCGAAGAGGAACCCGAAGAGTCTATCTACTCTTGGGCTACTTCTGACCTTACTAGTGAACCCTTACCTAGACCAGATCTATCCAAATTTGACTTCGATTGGATCTCGGTGACTCAGGTTCGGAACTTGGAGTCTAGCTTACCCGGATTAGGAGGATCCACCTGGTCTTGTCCATAGACATATCTGAGTTAGGGTTTTAGAGTAGTAGACCCCTTTTTGTGTAGATGATGGGATCATGACTCGAATGTACATAGTAGCGTATGTTTTCTTTTTACCACTTTTGTACTTTTTGGTTTAGAGTAGTTTTAACTTCTTTTTCCTTTGCAGTGTAAAATCATAGTCTGTCTTAGAACAGACCCTTTTGTAAAATATCATGGCATATGTATATGAGAGAGAGTACTTTTCTGTATATGATGGTTTACTTTGCACTAGAAATCTTTAAAAAGGAAACAAGGGATTCTACTCCCCATCCTTCTCATCTTCTTTTATGAAAGCGAAAAATTTTATCCACATTTTCAGAGGAACTTTATAGACTTTAATCCAATATTTTCTAAATCATTGCGAAACTTTTGGTTACTATGGTGTAATATCCTTTTTGGAGAAAGGGTGTTGCAACAACTCCTTTTGTAGTTGCTAGAGGAGTGGCTGTGATCGTCTTCTCAGAATCTGAGTTTTCAATATATTAAATAATATGTAAAAGGGATTATTATTAAAATAATAAAATAATTCATTTTAAAATAATTTTTATTAGTTTCTAAATACAAACACAATAAAATAAATCAAATACGTGTTAAGGGACTTTATTGAGATCGATATTTATTATAATTCATAAATTAAATGATAGTGTTCATTTGACTATTATCTGTTTATTTACCTCGTATGGATAATTAAAATCATTTAAATAATCCTTGAGCTCTGTAACATCCCAATTTTAGTGCCTTATATGCTAGATATGAAGTTAATATATGTTATTGTTTGATGTTTGATTTTAATTATTTATTTTATTCTTCATGTGTTTGATTAGAAATGGGTTAGAAAGGTTAATTTTAGAAGAAGTTAGATAGTGGTGAGAGGATGAAAATAGGAGGACCAAAATAGTATGGGGATTGAAAAGGGAATTACACACCCACTTAATATTCAAATTCACTCTCACTGACTCACTTAACACATTCTAATACTCAGACTTATTCACTACACTCATTTTCTTCATTCTTACCCACTCTCTTACACACTCACACACACCCACTTATTAGAAAAGAAATAAAAAGAGAGAGAGGGAGCCGTGTGGGAGGAAAAGGAAAAAGAAAGAAAAGAAGAAAGAGAGAGAAGAGAGAAGAAGAAGAAGAAGAAGAAGAAGAAGAAGAAGAAGAAGAAGAAGAAGAGGAAGAGGAAGGAAGGAAGAAGAAGAAGAGCAAGAGGAAGGAAGAAGGAAGAAGGAAGAAGAAGGGGAAGAAGAAAGGAAAGAGGAAGAAGATGAGTTAGGGTTTGGTGAGTTTCCATTCCCCTTTCTACTTGATTTTTCCTTTGATTTTCCTTCTCCTTTCTTGTTGTAGACTTGGATTTGTGGTAGTTGATGATGATTGGTTATGGTTTGTTGATGTTTGGGTTTGTTGTTGTTGTTGTTAGTGTTTGATTGTGGTTGATTTTGGTTTTGGGTCATATGAATGAGTTAGGGTTTTGATTGGTTGTTCTTTCTATTTGGATGTGAGGTTTGAACTCAAATTCATGTTTTGGGAAGTGATTATATGTTGGGAAGGAATGGAGTGATTTGATGAGTTAGGGTTGGATTGAAATGAGTTCTTGGTTTTTCCCTGCATCAAAACCGTGTTTTTCTGCATATTTTGACAGTGGGAATCGATTCCAGGGAGCTGGGAATCGATTCACAGAGAGAAAATTCGAGTTCTTGAGGTTCCTGCCTACTGGGAATCGATTCCCCCTGCCTAGGAATCGATTCACAGCTGTGAAAATTCACAAATGGAAATTTAATGATGTAATGCTTGTAAGGCTTCAACCTTTGCTTTGTGACTTATATTTGACTATTAAATGACTATGATTTGAGATATTTAAATATAGAATCTATGTGATAGGAGTACTTCAAGGGAGGTGATGTGAGATTTTATGCTTGGAAAGGATTAGGTATGTATTATGTAACATATCCTTAATGATATATTTTAAGTAAGTTATGCATGAAATTCTATTGTTTAGTATGATCTAATGTAATGAGTGAATTGATGATATGGTAAGATGAATGAATGTGTGATATGGTGAGATGCTTATAAATTGAGAATAAAACTATATTAGAGAGTTATTTAATTTAGTTGTATGTGTGGGTTATATATATATTGGTTTATGAGCATGAATTCTATGTTTAATGTGTAGATCCAGGTATTATGGAATACAATACTAGTTTAGTTGAATGAGTAGGGTATATGTAAAGTAATTGATAGAATTAGCAAGTATGTGAATGTTATATATTTCAAGTGATACTTTGGATTGAAATGAAAATGAATTTGGAGGATAAGTCATGAACTTTCATCTAGCAGGATAGCCTAGTTTAAGAGATAAAGAATTTCACTTAACATGCTATAGAAAAACGTGTGAGTATGTTTTAGTCCTTCTTAACGGAGGCTAGGGGTAAGTGCATAGCAAGTCCGGGACGCTGGCTTGCGGTCATAGACGTCTGACCTGCCTTACATAGGTTATGCCAGATAACTCAAGTGACTCACACTTGGTGGCATAGCAAGTTTTTGAAAAGATAAATGTAGAGATGTTATGTTCATGACTTAGAGGCTTGTTTATTAACAAGAAACATCAATGAGGAATAACTCTACCCTGAGTAAGGACCCGGTCTTAGAGTCGGTGATGAAAGGGCGAGTTATCAACGAGGTTCTACTTAAACATAAGTTTATTAATAATACATACTAGATATGAGATTAATATGTTAATATGTTGGATGTGAATGTTTACACTATGAAGTGGTAAGGTAACCATAAATCCCTATGAAGTATTTTATATTGATAGGGACTCACTGAGATTTTATATCTCACTAGTTGTTTCTCATGTTTCAGATAACAGGTACATATTGGAAACTGAATAGCAATTTCTGGAGTTGCTTGCAAGTTATTCAATAGTGGAGAACTCGGATCAGAGTCTTAGTTAGGACTTTATGTCTTGTATTTGTATTATATTGGTTTCTAACTTTGTATTTTGATATTGGAGTTGTATTATTTTGGTGTAAATAAGTTAAGTTTGTTTCTTTACGATCTAGTAGTATCCTACTAGGGAGCTGGGTATTACAAGCTCTTTAAATAGTACTAAAGTTAAAAATATTTTTTTTTTATGCAAAAGTTAAAAATATTTTTAAACAATAATAGAGATGGCCATGTTATATTTTAAAATTTTTGAGATGGTTTCATTCATGTTCATTATAAAAATCAAATAAAGTCTACAGCGAAAATTAGTGATTGAATGATAAATTTAACATGAAATAGATATATAAGTTAGGTATTTAATTATTGTAGTGTCAAAAAAACATTTATTGTGATACTTAATATATTATATTGAATAAATATAGTTCTTTTACATTAATACTACTAATTACATATCTATCTATTATATATATTATAAAGTAGGGTTATGTCACATAGGATTATGCCACGTGGCAGTCCCAGATTCATTCCTTTTCCCGCCTAAAGCTATTTTTTATTTTATTATTTTTATAATTATTTTAGGTTAGTCATTATTAGAGATGTCGATTAATTTCATTAATATTCCAATCACAATTCATTAGTAATAATCATGGTAATAAATTAGCACTAATCATGGTAATCAATTTGTTTATGATTTTTTTAATATAGTATTGGATATTTGGTCAATTAATATTATATTACAATAACTTTACAACTAAAAATTTTATCTATTATATATCAGGGTTTTGCCACATAAGATTATGTCACGTGTCAATACCACATGAATTCTTTTTTCCGCCTAAAGTGAATTTATTCTATTAATTTGATTTAAATTTTAACACTCGGAGGAAAAGGTGCACCAAAATAAAATCAAAATTAAATCAATAATCAATTAATAATTAATTGACCAAATCAAATATTTCCTGTCCACAAATTAATTATTGAAAATTAGATCCGAATTATGAAATAAAATAGTAGAGTCTAATTTGAATCCAATTAATTGTGTCCCCAATTAATTCTTGCATTAATTGTGAAATAATATCATATCTTATCTTCAAACCAAATAAAGTAATATAAAAAAAAATAAAATCGTGTCCCTAATTAATTATTCAATCTTTTCTAAAATATTCAAGCACCTGAGAAAAAAAAAAGCAAATAAGTCAAAAATAGGAGACCACCCACAATTTCACCAATCGTCAAGCAATAGTACAAAAAGGTTTCCTATTATATTCCAGTACTAGAAAAAAATAAAAAAGAAAATACGGCAAACACGAGAGACCACCCCCAATTTATTCTTCGAGCAAATTTTACACTTGTCGATACTACGTTCAATTTGAGAGAATACTAACTCAACATTTATTCGAAAGGTTAACAAAAAATGAAAACCGAGTGAATCTCTTTCAATTTAAAACAAAATTTGCAAATCATGATTAATCAAACATTATTATATTTGAATCAGCATTAAATGTAAATTTGAAATGAAATCAAAAGATTTTGTGTTTTTCTTTCTCTCACCCGTTCATATTTAAATAGTGTGTCACGTCAGTGTCTCTACTGACCCTCCCCTATGTAGGTAACAAGATGAAACACAAGAAGGGGGGGTTGAATTGTGTTTCTAAGCTTTTAAAACTTTTCGCAAAAGATGGACTCTGGCTGTTAAAAACGTTGGACGCACAGCTTAGTTCAAATATTGGACGCACAATGCTTTTTGAAATATTGGACGCACAGAGTGCAAAAACACTGGACGCACAGAGTCTTTATAAAAACTGGACGCACGGGTTTTCTAAAGATTGGACGCACAGAATGCTTCCCTTTTGGTTTGAAAAACTTGTTTGAATAAAAACAATTTCAATCCCCTTTGTTAGTAATAAACACAGATATAAAAGGAGTTAAGGGAAAGAAGAAATAACACAAGTTTTTATACTGGTTCACCCTTTCCTAAGAGCTACGTCCAGTCCCCTCAAACTAGAGAGATTTCACTATCAACCTGATAGAATACAAGTATTCTTTGCACACAGCCTCTTCAGGCTAAAACCCAAGTATTCTTTGCACACAGCCTCTCCAGGCTAAAACCCAAGTATTCTTTGGACGCAGCCTCTTCAGGCTAAACCCCAAGTATTCTTTGAACACAGCCTCTTCAGGCTAAACAACTCAGCAGAGTTTTGTTACAAGTGCTGTCTAACTCACACAAGTGAGGATATAAAATCTAAAGCACTTTGAGAGTTAAGCAAACTCTCTTTTACAAGAAGAAAAAGAATTACAAGACTTTTCTAATCAGAGTATAAAAGATTTCACAGCAGTTCAGCTCTTTCTAATAGCATTTAATGCTATTTTCCCGTTGCTCTGAGGAGATCTACTTCATTGTGCATGTCTGCGTTTCTTTCTCCTAAATCAGAAGCAACCTGTACTCAAAGTCTCAATTGTACAGTGGTTAATAATAATATCTCATTGAGACAGAGAGAATACACAGTGTAAAGCAGAAAGGTGTGTTCAGAGATATATAGAGTAGTTAAAAGTACATTCTCTCTCTTAGTACACTTTCCACAGTACTTTATGCTTTTCAGAAGTACATTCACACACGTTGACAAAGATGTACAGAAAAGCATTGTGTACAGCTATTTATTTCAAATCATTTGCTTAATAAATATGTTTCATATTAAATGCATGAGCAGTAAATAGCAAGTTTATGGAATCTGCGTATTGGACGCAGCATGTAGAAATCATTGGACTTTCAGTCCTTTTAGCAAATGGACGCATACCTTGTCCTTACCATTTGCACAGAATATTCATTCAATCATTGGACGCATCCTGATGCTTACCATTCTATTCCATTTGGATGCAAGGCAGTATTGGACTTATTGCCTCATTCTGGTTATTGGACTTTTGCCATTTCCCTATAGTTCCATTGGACGCAGAGTTGATTGTTGTACATTTGTTCTTCTGCTTCATTGGACGCAGAACAGTTGTTTGATGTACCTTTGTCAATCTGCTTCATTGTGTTCCATTGGACGCAAAACAATATTGTTGTCCTTCTTATTTATTGGACGCAGAACAGTACCTTTGTCACTCTGATTTCATTGGACGCAGAGCAGTTCTTTTGTTTGTTCAGTTTCATTGGACGCAGAGTTGCACTCTTGCTCACACTGAACATTGGACTTTTATCCTTCATCTGCATTGGACGCTCACTGAATCTGTTCCTTTGAAAATCATTGGACTCTTACTGCAATTCTGCTTCTCATAAGAACATTGGACTCTGCCAGTATTGCCTTGTTCTTATCATTGCACTTATGCCAGTCTTGCTCTATTGGACGCTTACTGATTCTGCTTCTTTGGAAAACATTGGACGCAGAAAGTAGCGTGTCTTCAAGACTTGATTTCTTCTACTTCTGCGATTCTGCTTATTCAGAAGACATTGGACGCAGAACTTTGTTCTTGCCTTGTGCTCAAACATTGGACGCAGAACTTTGTTCTTGCTGCTCAAACATTGGACGCAGAATTCTTGTGTCCATTCCAGTGTCAACATTGGACGCAAAATTCTTGTGTCCATTCCAGTGCCAACATTGGACGCAAAGCTTCTCAGACTTTGAATATGAGCCAATGTTATGATGAACTAATTTATTGGACGCAGACTGCAATAAACTTAGTTAGGCAGCTTTGTTATGCATTGTACAAGCTTAATACAAATTGATTATCCTTTGTAAAAACCTTAATACATTTCGTTATCATCAAAACTATAAAATCACTTAGGGAGTTTTTGTATCAAAAACACTTTTAACCAATTTGGTTCCAACAATCTCCCCCTTTTTGATGATGACAAATATTATTAAGTTTTACAAACAATAAACCATATAAACCAGAATTAGTCAGCAAAAACAGAAATTTTCTAAGGGAAACTCCCCCTGAGATAAACATCTCAGATTTTCCTTACTCTTCTCCCCCTGAGATAAACATCTCATGGTTTTGGATATTCAATATACTTAGAGTACCTGAAAATTTCTTTTACTCATAACAACAAGATTAGTCCAATAAAAAGCAAATAGCTTATCAGATTAAAACATGGTAATAAGACCACTGCAACGCAATCAGACTTAATCCCATATTCTTCTTTCTTTTTAAAACTTAATCCCATATATTTCTCCCCCTTTTGTTATCAGGCAAAAAGGTTCATAGAACATCATAGTCCAAAGACAGTTTTGAAACACAGAGAGAAACTTAAAAACCCTTTTCCTTCTCCCCTTTTTCTAAACAAGCTTTCTCAAACAGAAATGATTTTAGAAAAGATGTCAAACGAAGAGAAAACCAACTGTAAGAAATATCTTTGTGAAAAAGTTTGGACTCAGCGTGGGATTACTAAGATGTAAAAGCTTTTGAGTCTTTAAAAAAACATTCTAAGTCTCAAATAGACTGTCGTGTCCTATTGGACTCTAGTCACATTGGACTCAGACTCAACTTAAGCATATTGGACGCTAAACATTAGTCTTTTATAAAGTGCATATTCAAATGCTTCCTTATAAAAGTAAACCTATCTACAGAGAGGGGTTTTGTAAATATATCTGCCCATTGATTTTCAGTGTTAACAAACTGAATATCAAATGTTCCCTTCTGCACATAGTCTCTAATAAAATGATGTTTAATTTCTATATGCTTAGCTCTTGAGTGTAAGATTGGGTTCTTAGATAAATTGATTGCAGCAGTATTATCACAAAGAACAGAAATCTTACTCTCAAAAATGTTGTAGTCCTCCAATTGATATTTAATCCATAAGAGCTGAGAACAACAACTTGCAGCAGAGACATATTCAGCTTCAGCTGTAGATAGTGCAATTGTGCTTTGTCTCTTGCTTGTCCATGATACTAAATTGGATCCAATAAAATGGCATCCTCCGCTGGTGCTTTTTCTTTCAAGCCTGTCTCCAGCATAATCAGCATCACAGAATCCTACTAATCTGTATTCATCTGATTTCTTAAACAGCAAACCAAGATTAGTAGTCTCTTTCAGATATCTAAAAATTCTCTTGACAGCAGTCAAATGAGAATCTCTAGGATCTGATTGAAATCTTGCACATAAGCATACACTGAACATAATATCAGGTCTAGATGCAGTAAGATATAAAAGAGATCCTATCATACCTCTATATACCTTTTGATCTACCTTTTTATCTTTGTCATTCAGGCTCATTATGCAAGTTGGATGCATGGGGGTATTCATGGGTTTGCAATCATCCATTTTGAACTTCTTCAGAAGCTCCTTCGTGTATTTGGACTGATGCACATATATCCCATCTTTAGTCTGTTTTACTTGAAGTCCAAGAAAGAACTTCAACTCTCCCATCATGCTCATTTCGAATTCTTTCTGCATTAACTCAGAAAATTCTCTACACAAGGATTCATCAGTAGCACCAAAAATAATGTCATCTACATAAATCTGTACTATGATGAAATGTGAGTCTATGGATTTTCTGAAAAGAGTGTTATCAACTTTTCCTCTTGAAAAACCATTTTCCATTAAAAATGAACTCAGTTTTTCATACCAAGCTCGAGGAGCTTGCTTAAGGCCATAAAGAGCCTTTTTCAATTTAAAAACATGATTTGGAAAAGATTGATCCTCAAAGCCAGGGGGCTGTTCAACATAGACTTCTTCTGTTATTATACCATTCAGAAAAGCACTCTTTACATCCATTTGATAAAGCCTCATATCATGTTGGGCAGCAAATGAAAGTAAAATGCGAATGGCTTCTATTCTAGCTACTGGAGCAAAGGTTTCAGTAAAATCAATACCTTCCTGTTGTGAGTAGCCTTGAGCAACTAACCTTGCTTTGTTTCTCACAACTTTACCTTCTTCGTCCAGCTTGTTTCTGAATACCCATTTGGTTCCAATGATGGACTTATCTTCAGGTGGGGCTACCAGAGTCCAAACATCATTTCTTTTGAACTGATTCAGCTCCTCCTGCATTGCTAAAATCCATCCTTCATCCAATAGGGCCTCATCTATATTCTTTGGCTCCAATTCAGAGATGAATGCTACATCAGTTTGCTCTCTGAATGTGGACCTTGTTCTGACTTTATCATCAGCATTTCCAATAATTTGATCTTCAGGATGATAAGTCTTAAAATGCCAGCTTTTACAACCTGCAGTATTGGACGCATGACTGTTTCCTGCGTCTGGTCCATCTTCTTCAATCTTGCTTGATGATTCTTCACCTCCTGGTTGTATTCTCATATCTGCAAGAGAATCACTTAGCTCTGACAGATCATTGTCAGGCTTTTTGTCATTGAATTTAACGTGAATTGACTCTTCAACAGTCAAGGTTCTTGAGTTGTAAACTCGATATGCCTTGGAAGTTTCAGAATAACCCAGAAAAATTCCATTATCAATTTTAGAGTCAAATTTACCAAGTTGATCCTTGGTGTTAAGAATAAAACACTCACATCCGAAAGGATGAAAATATGAAATGTTGGGTTTTCTTCCTTTCCACAATTCATAAGGAGTCTTTTTCAGTATAGGCCTTATAAAAATTCGGTTTTGCAAATAACATGCTGTGTTTACAGCTTCAGCCCAAAACCTCTTAGAGGTTGAGTGATCATTGAGCATGGTCCTGGCCATCTCTTGTAAAGATCGATTTTTCCTCTCTACTACACCATTTTGCTGTGGTGTTCTAGGTGCAGAGAAATTGTGAAGGATTCCATTCTCTTCACAGAATCTCTGAAAGTTTGCATTTTCAAACTCACCTCCATGATCACTTCGAATGGAGTTGATACAAACTCCTTTCTCAGTTTGGACTCTTTTACAAAATATGGTGAATACTTTAAAAGACTCATCCTTGTGTGCTAGGAATTTAACCCATGTCCATCTAGTATAGTCATCAACTATAACAAGTCCATATTTCTTTCCACTCAAAGAAGCAGTTTGTGTTGGTCCAAACAAATCCATATGTAAAAGTTCTAAAGGTCTAGAAGTGGAAACAATGTTTTTAGAATTAAAAGAGTTTTTCACTTGTTTCCCTTTCTGACATGCTTCACAGAGAACCTCAGATTTGTACACAAGATTTGGAAGTCCTCTTACGAGGCTATGCTTATTAAGCTTTGAGATGGTTCTCAAGCTTGCATGACCAAGCTTCTTGTGCCATATCCATTGTTCATTATTTAAAGAAATGAAGCATGAGACATTCTGTTTGGACAGATTTTCGAAATCAATTTTATAAACATTGTCCTGCCTCTTTGCTTGAAAAAGAATGGACTTATCAGAATTTCTGACTATACATTTATCCTTGTCAAAGGAAACATCACATCCACTGTCACACAATTGACTTATGCTAAGTAGATTATGTTTGAGTCCTTCAACCAATAAAACATTTTCAATAGTAGGAAAAGGATGTTTACCAATTTTACCTATTCCAACTATTCTGCCTTTCTGGTCACCTCCAAACGTGACCCAGCCCTTTGATCTAGGCTTTAGGTCTTGGAACATAGACCTTTCTCCTGTCATGTGTCGTGAGCAGCCACTGTCCAGGTACCATGACTGGTGTTGTTTTCCTCCCATTAAGCAAATCTGCAACAGGAATTATCATATTTTTAGGTACCCAGATTGACTTGGGTCCTTTCTTGTTAGTCCTTGGTCTGCGTCCAGGCATGTCCCTTTTGTTATGGACGCATGTTGGTGTGACATGTCCAGCCTTTCCACAGTGACCACAATATATATTAAACTTTGATGGACTCTTGGAAAACTTTGGTTTTAGTTTTTCATAACCCAAACCACTTTTGTCAGAAGGTTTTCTCTGAATTTTTAAAATTTGATCAAACTTTTCAGAGCTACTGACAAATCTGGACAATCGTCCAGTGAGTTCATCTACTTCTTGTTGAAGTACTTGTACTTCACAGGAAGTATTGGACTCAGACTTCTTTGGAGATTCTTCTTTCAATTGACTTATTTGAAGTCTTAAATGTTCATTATCCGATTTGAGTACTTTGTTTTCTGAAGAAAGCTTTTCAAAATCTTTTGTTATAAGAGAAAACTTTTTCTTTAAAGACTTGTACTCATCAAATAGAATGGATGAATCTCTAAGAAGCTCATCAAAATTATCTCTTAATTCAGAGTAAGAAATTACCTCCTCTTCGTCTTCACTTTCAACTGAGGAGAGTCCTGCCATTAGACACAGATTTGCCTCTTCCTTATCCTCATCATCAGAGGAATCATCAAGGTCCTCCCATGTTGCCATGAGACCTTTTTTCTTCTTGAAGAACTTCTTCTTTGTCCTCTCGGCCTCAGGACAGTCTGCCTTGTAGTGGCCTGGTTTCCTGCATCCATAGCACACCACTGGACTTTCCTCCTTTTGCTCAGCTTCCTTCTGTGGAAATCTTCTGTTGAATTGCTTCCTTCTGAAGCCACCCTTCTTTTTCCACATAGACTTTATTTTCCTGGAGATGAAGGAGAGTTCATCATCATCTGAGCCTTCTTCTCCTTCTGAGCTGCATGATTCTTCATCAGAATCATTTGCCTTTAAGGCTTTTGAGGTGCTCCCTTTTTGAGCTTTAAGAGCAATGGACTTTGCCCTTTTTTCTGTTCCCTCTTCATTAAGCTCAAGCTCATGTACTTTCAGTGAGCCTAGAAGATCCTCCATAGCAAGAGTGGAAAGATCCCTTGCTTCTTGTATGGCTGTCACCTTGGGTCTCCATTGTCTTGGCAGACTCCTTAGGATTTTCCTGATATGCTCTTGGGTTGTGTAGATTTTTCCCAAGGACCTCAGGTTGTTGATGATTGTTTGGAATCTTCCAAACATTTGATCAATGGACTCGTGATCCTCCATTTTGAATAGTTCATATTGATGAACTAGCATGCTAATTTTGGACTCACGAACCTGAGATGAACCTTCATGTGCCAAAGCTAGAGTGTCCCACATCTCCTTGGCAGTAGTGCAGCTGTGCACCTTGTCATATTCTGACTTTGTAATGGCACACATTAGATAGTGCCTTGCCTTCGAGTTCAGCTGGAATCTTGTTCTCTGATCTTGTGTCCACTGAGCTCTTGGTACTGGTTGACCTGCTTCATTTACTGGAGAAGTGTAGCCAGTTTCCACGACATCCCATAGGTCCATATTTTGAGCATCAAAGAATGTGATCATTCTTTGCTTCCAGTAGTCATATTCGTTGCCATTGAACAGTGGTGGTCTGTTCACAGCCTGTCCCTCGTTCTCCATGGATCTTGCTTCTCTGCACTGTTCAGTGCTCAACCCCTAGAGACCGAGCTCTGATGCCAACTGTAGGTAACAAGATGAAACACAAGAAGGGGGGGTTGAATTGTGTTTCTAAGCTTTTAAAACTTTTCGCAAAAGATCGACTCTGGCTGTTAAAAACGTTGGACACACAGCTTAGTTCAAATATTGGACGCACAATGCTTTTTGAAATATTGGACGCACAGAGTGCAAAAACACTGGACGCACAGAGTCTTTATAAAAACTGGACGCACGGGTTTTCTAAAGATTGGACGCACAGAATGCTTCCCTTTTGGTTTGAAAAACTTGTTTGAATAAAAACAATTTCAATCCCCTTTGTTAGTAATAAACACAGATATAAAAGGAGTTAAGGGAAAGAAGAAATAACACAAGTTTTTATACTGGTTCACCCTTTCCTAAGAGCTACGTCCAGTCCCCTCAAACTAGAGAGATTTCACTATCAACCTGATAGAATACAAGTATTCTTTGCACACAGCCTCTTCAGGCTAAAACCCAAGTATTCTTTGCACACAGCCTCTCCAGGCTAAAACCCAAGTATTCTTTGGACGCAGCCTCTTCAGGCTAAACCCCAAGTATTCTTTGAACACAGCCTCTTCAGGCTAAACAACTCAGCAGAGTTTTGTTACAAGTGCTGTCTAACTCACACAAGTGAGGATATAAAATCTAAAGCACTTTGAGAGTTAAGCAAACTCTCTTTTACAAGAAGAAAAAGAATTACAAGACTTTTCTAATCAGAGTATAAAAGATTTCACAGCAGTTCAGCTCTTTCTAATAGCATTTAATGCTATTTTCCCGTTGCTCTGAGGAGATCTACTTCATTGTGCATGTCTGCGTTTCTTTCTCCTAAATCAGAAGCAACCTGTACTCAAAGTCTCAATTGTACAGTGGTTAATAATAATATCTCATTGAGACAGAGAGAATACACAGTGTAAAGCAGAAAGGTGTGTTCAGAGATATATAGAGTAGTTAAAAGTACATTCTCTCTCTTAGTACACTTTCCACAGTACTTTATGCTTTTCAGAAGTACATTCACACACGTTGACAAAGATGTACAGAAAAGCATTGTGTACAGCTATTTATTTCAAATCATTTGCTCAATAAATATGTTTCATATTAAATGCATGAGCAGTAAATAGCAAGTTTATGGAATCTGCGTATTGGACGCAGCATGTAGAAATCATTGGACTTTCAGTCCTTTTAGCAAATGGACGCATAACTTGTGTAACACCCTGATTTTTATATATAGTTTTTATTGATTTTTAATCCTATTTAATTTAATGAAATTATTTAATTAATGATTTTTGGGATCTTGAGGTGAGGATAGTGATAGTAATATCTTAGGTTTGATTTTGAAGGGTTTAGAGTAGTAGAGTTCGCTAAACTGAGTTTTTGCGAGAACCGCATTCTCTCCTGATGCGGGGATAGGGTTCAGTATTTTTCTGGAGGTCATTTTTATTCCAAAATAAATTTTTAACGAACCAAAAATGGTTCTTATAATATTTGTGATTTTTAGAAATTTTTCTGGAAATTTTTCAGAAAAACTTTATTTTTACCCGCGTTTGGTGCTTTACGGGTAAACCGGGCGCAACCGGGACATGAAAAATAGTCCAAAAATTTAGTTTTGAGTTTCTAAATTTTTCTATGACATATTCAAATCATAAAATTTATTCCTCATGATTTTACTCATTTTAGAAAAATATTTATCTAAAAAGGGGTTCGAAAACTACGCGTTTTTACCGCTTCAAACTACCGATTAAACCCTAACTTGATGGGACTTAATCCCACCATTTTTCTGGTCAGTTGGGCGCCTAGGAGGGGGGCTGATCCCATTCTCAAACAATTCCAAAAGTCAAATGGTCAAAGGGGTCAAATTTTGAATTTTCCCAAAATTAGGTGAGAGAGGTATGGCTCCCAACCACCAAAGCATGCAAGCCCATACCTCCCCCTTGCCCTTCTTGCTTCAGCTGAAATCTACTAGGGAAGGGAAGGAGAGAGAAATTCATTTGCTTCATACACTTCATCTTCTCCAAGTTCCATTTTCCATTTTCTCTCCATTCCCAAGCTCTTTCATACACCAAAAAGACCAAGTTCCATTGAGATTTTCCATACCCAAGCTTCACAAAAAAGGTTTAGATCATCATTCTAATCCATAAACTTCTTTCATTTTTTCATTTCTACCACTTTCATGTTTTCATGAAAGCTTGAGTTCTTCATTTCACTAAAAATAAGCTCTCCTTTGGTTTAGGTTCACTCCATTGGAACCTACAAGCTTGGAAACTACCTTGGATCTATTTTCTTTCAAGATTTGAGTAAGTATTCATCTTCTCAAATTTCTACTCTTTAGAGTTTCTTGGTTTTCATAAAACTCATATTTCTATGGTTGTATTTTGATGTATTTTGTAAAAGGTAAATTTTTCTAAGTGTGGGAACATCAAGGTGTTGAGTAGACCACTTGGTGTTGGTGTGGTGTGAAGGAGGTGATTTTGGAGTTAGCCCATTATTTTCAAGTCTTCAAGAGGTAAGGGGATTTTCTCAATAAGTTGGGAAGGATGTGTATGTGTGTTGTTTACGTTGTATGTTCATGAAAAACTCAAAGACTTGAGTTTTCATATTGGGTGTTTGAATGAGGAATCATTCTTTAGTAATATGTATTTGTACATGTATATGTATATGGGCAAAAATATGATTTTTGGTTGAGGCATGATAATTTTTATGAGCCTATGTGTTGTTGGAAAAAAATCATATGTATGTTTTGGGGTGATTTCGGATGTCCAAGTGTGTGCTTGATGAAGTATGATTTAATGTCATATTCATGATGTATGTTGATTTATGGCTTGATTGTGTTATTGCCTAATTGATGTATATTGATTAATGTGTATTTCATATACTTTGATTGGGATTGGATTGATGAGATTTGAGTAAGCGTGGGAAGAGAGTTTAAAAACTTTAATGAAAAAGTTTTACAAATGAAAACAAAGAAATTAATGAGGATTCAAGATAACACTTAATTGGATAAATTTCAAGAATACAAAATTCTGGAGTTCTGGACGCAGAAATTGGACGCAGACACTGGACGCAGATATTGGACGCAGATATTGGACGCAGAAACTGGACGCAGAAACTGGACGCAGACACTGGACGCAGAAACTGGACGCAGATATTGGACGCAGATATTGGACGCAGAAATTGGACGCAGACAGGACGCAGGAACTGGACGCTGGAACTGGACGCATATTGGACGCAGGAACTGGACGCAGGGACTGGACGCAGACTGGACGCAGGAACTGGACGTTTTGGGGCCAAAAGGAAATTTTAACAAGTTATGTGGTTTTTTTAATAATTAATAAGAAGTGAGAAGGAAAAATAATAAGAATTAGAGGGTTAAAGTTAAAGAAAACTTAAGAATTCAAAGAGGAATTTCTTCTAAAAACTTATGGTGTTAAATGACTAATATTGGCTCTTGCCATGTTGGCTTTATGCCATGATTAGAGCACACAATCCTATGCGGGGATTGTAAATAAGTATGGTCTGACTATAAGTCTTTGAGGGCATCCAAGTTACGAAATTCTCAATGGCCTTGCGGTGAATCCCCTTGTGCCGAGAAAAGTAGTGTACCCGGCTTGGATGATCCTGACCGGCTGCCTTATTTGAGATGGGGTGTACGACGTAGCACAATGGGTCTGTACCGAATAAATGACAAACGATGGCCAAGAGTGAAGGTCAGTTTGCATTAATGATAGGTATACGATTCCGCCACATCGCTCTACTTAGTTGAGGAAGAAAAGTCTCCATGGAGCAGTGCACCGGTGTATGAAAAGAGATATTGAAGTGACATGCATTATGCTAGAATGCTATGTGTGTGCTTGACTGTGTGTTTACCTTGATGATTTGTCTCTTGTTGATGATTGAATAGCTTAGCTAAAAGATTTGCGAAAGAGTAACTCTATATAAATATATTCTTGGAATGTACTATGTAGTATTTTATTTTTCATATGCAACCTTTCAGTGGATTTCAACTTGTGAAAAGAAATTCACCCTTGCATATTTTCCTGTATCTGTATGTACGTTACGCGTAGATGAGGCCTCTGGTAGCCCGCGTGAGAGAGAGCTTCCGGCCCCTTGAGGCCGAGTCCGAGGGAGGGGGATGGACTTATGATCCCATCTCCCAATGGGCCACTGTGTGTGGACACGTGGTCAGGACTAGAGGAGGGGTGCAAGGCCCCGAAGAGGTTCTGGAGCGCGACATGGTTCTGGACGCTTACATTCCACTCGAGAGGATGCGCAGCTGGCTTGCAGCCGCACCCGAGGCACCCGTGGAGCAGCCGAGGCGAGAGACTCAGGCAGAGGAGAGACCTTTACCCTCACGGGTAACCGGATCAGCTCGGGAGTATCGTCGCATGTTTCGCCGCACGCGTTTCACTCCGAGGAAGAGCACCTTGCCGCGAGATCGTCTACCGAGGATGGCTCCATCAGTGACACCAGCTTCACCACCAGCGACAGGGATACCGACGCTTTCCGTTCCTTACGTTCCACCGTATGGCCGTTTCGTACGCTGCTCTTCTGACACTTCTGCCGGACCGTCGGGACACGCAGAGAGGGGGAAGAGGAAGGTTCGAGATGAGCCAGAGCGGGTACTCATTGAGATATCTGAGGAGGAGGAGGCCCGGAGGAGGACCCAGAGGAGGATCCCGAGGAGGACCCCGAGGAGACATCATCGTCTTAGGTCGTAGTGGTGGGGGGTGTCTAGTGCTAGGTTGTAGAGTGTCTGTTAGCGACCAGCCTAGGTTTGGGATGTTCATGTTCAGTGTCGTGTATTTGACACATCTTTTGATTTACAGTTTTCTTAGGTTTAGATTTATCGCTTTATTTTCTTTACGTTATGATGATGGATTTTGGCCACTATGTGGTGGTTCCAAACTATTCTTGCGGGCGCAAGACTTGTATATTTTGACATGATGATATATATATATATATACACATGTATGATGTTTCTTTTCTTCTGAGTTTTAGGATGGCTAAGTGTGATGTGAGAAATCTTTTCGTTTAAGATTCTTTTAAAAAAAAAAATTAGCCACCAATTTTAGTAAGCTTGAGTTATGAAAGATGTTTTTCCGCATTAAGTTTTAGTTTTTCACGTGACGTTCCTTGTGGGAAAAAGGGGCGTTACATTTGTGGTATCAGAGCTGGTCGATGTCTTTCGGGAGTGTCTAGGTTATAGGCTTACTAAGTTGAAGTTGTGTGATCTCTGATTAGCATTGTGTGACATTGTTTGTATTGTTTCCTTATGAAACAATGTGTGAAATTGATTGCTTTCTTGAATGGGTTTTGAATGGTGCAACTACAATGGTTGACTTGTAGAAACCCATGGCACGTCGAGGACGACCAATGAATCGCGTTGACGCTGAGGACCGTGATGATACGATGGAAAGGGCTATCGCGGCTATGACCAACATGGCGGCTCAGATGGCTCAACAGTCTGTTCGTGCTGAACAAAGGGACATTGAGAGACAACAAAGAGATGCTGAGGATAGAGTGAGGGCTGAGAGAGCTGCTGAAGCCAAGAGATTGGTTGATTTTCGACACCATAATCCGCTACAGTTTTATGGCGAGACTGATCCGGAGAAAGCGGAGTTATGGATACAAGAGCTAGAGAAGATATTTGAGATTCTACACTGCACGGCAGCTAAGAAGGTACAGTACGCGGTCTATCTGCTGTTGGGTGACGCGGAATATTGGTGGAAGGGAGTTCGACAACTGATGGAAGCTGGAAACCAAGCTGTGACTTGGGAAATATTCAAGGAGAAATTTCTAGAGAAGTATTTTCCACAGAGCGCGAGGTCGGAGAAAGAGCAAGAGTTTTTGCGACTACAGCAAAGAGACATGTCCGTTGGAGAGTACGCGGCAAAGTTTGAATCACTTGCCAAGTACTTTCGGTTCTTCCAAGTCCAACCGGACGAGGGATGGAAATGCGAGAGGTTCGAAGCGGGGTTGAGGTACGAGGTACGTCAATCTGTAGCTTCACTGGATATTCGTCAATTTCCACTGCTGGTGGAAAAGTGCAGAAAGATGGAGAACCTTATGAAAGGGAGAGTAAACAAGGGAAACGTGAGTGGACCATCTAGGTCATATCAACAAGGACAAAAGGAGAAGCAGACTCAACACAAGCCTTACTTTAAGAACCAGAAGAATCAACAGAACGGCAATGTGACATTTGCTACTGAGGGCACTAACCAGACTTATCAGGGAGCGGGCGCTCCAATGAGATGTTTCAAGTGTGGGAAACACGGACACTCGTACACTACATGCAACCAAAAGGGGATGACGTGTTTTAGCTGTGGAAAAGTTGGACATATGGCGAAGGATTGCCTTGCGCGCAAATCGAAGCCAGAGGTGAACACTGTCAGAGCCGGAAAGCCGACGACAAAAGGACGTGTCTATACAATGAGTGGTACTGAAGTTTCACCCTCAAAGGATTTCCTACATGAAGGAAATGACATCACTGACAATCTTGAAGACTAGGAGCTTCAGGGATGTTTGGAATGAGTGGTGTTCTGCAAGTTTTTGAAGATTCTGGAGACTAGATTTGTTTTGTTAGGGAACCTTCTGTGTGTTGTATGTTTTAGTTGTTATATGTCTTAGTTTCAAAATTTGACTCTATAATTAAATTTTGTTTCGCTACTCCCTAAGTATGTAAATTCCCAGAAATCTTATGTCTGTTTGTTTCCAAAACCGTTTGCAATCTATGTATAAGGCTATTCAGTAATCTCATCTGTCTATCTTCTTACCTAGTTGTCTTCTATTTCCCTGTCTAATAATCTTTCTGATCGTCCATCTTGTCAAATCAATTCTCATCAGTAGTGGTAATCTCGTTTGTAAAATGATTTTCCTATTCTGAGTCGACTTTGAGGGAAGCTAGAACCCTATAGATGATAGTGTGAGTGGTAATAGAAATTTTCATAGGAAATTTTTGCCAAGGATCCTTTAGCAAAGAGTGGGTGGCGTGTGAACAATAGTCGACAGTTATTTAGGAGTACTGTAACGAGTATTAAGGGATGGGTATAAGAAAAAGATAATACAGTGAAGGGTCGCAAAGCATTAGTAGATCTTGAAGATAAAATAGGAGAAGAAGAAGTTTTGGACGAATCGGATAAATGATGGTAGGATATACCAGTTGTTATATTCAGGAATGATTTGGACAATGATGTGATTAGCTATAAAATTATTATCGTTTTCTGACTGCTTAAGGACAAGGCGTGGGAGTAATTAACCCATTGGCTTGCCGGTAGTAGATGAGGTACAATGATAATTGATATAGACTTACATTGTTGAATTCTTAAAGTTTGGATTGGATAGTGATAGTTCTTGATGGATAGTGTGAGGATACCTTGTAGTGAGAGTAAGAATGCTCGAAGGAACGAGAGTATGTTATTTTAAAGTAGGAGTAATAGAAAGATTTATCGGATGAGAGTTTTTCTATATTGATGGTTAAACGTAGTTTAGGTACGTAATTTCGGGGACGAAATTCTTTTTAGAGGGGTAGAGTTGTAACACCCTGATTTTTATATATAGTTTTTATTGATTTTTAATCCTATTTAATTTAATTAAATTATTTAATTAATGATTTTTGGGATCTTGAGGTGAGGATAGTGATAGTAATATCTTAGGTTTGATTTTGAAGGGTTTAGAGTAGTAGAGTTCGCTAAACTGAGTTTTTGCGAGAACCGCATTCTCTCCTGATGCGGGGATAGGGTTCAGTATTTTTCTGGAGGTCATTTTTATTCCAAAATAAATTTTTAACGAACCAAAAATGGTTCTTATAATATTTGTGATTTTTAGAAATTTTTCTGGAAATTTTTCAGAAAAACTTTATTTTTACCCGCGTTTGGTGCTTTACGGGTAAACCGGGCGCAACCGGGACATGAAAAATAGTCCAAAAATTTAGTTTTGAGTTTCTAAATTTTTCTATGACATATTCAAATCATAAAATTTATTCCTCATGATTTTACTCATTTTAGAAAAATATTTATCTAAAAAGGGGTTCGAAAACTACGCGTTTTTACCGCTTCGAACTACCGATTAAACCCTAACTTGATGGGACTTAATCCCACCATTTTTCTGGTCAGTTGGGCGCCTAGGAGGGGGGCTGATCCCATTCTCAAACAATTCCAAAAGTCAAATGGTCAAAGGGGTCAAATTTTGAATTTTCCCAAAATTAGGTGAGAGAGGTATGGCTCCCAACCACCAAAGCATGCAAGCCCATACCTCCCCCATGCCCTTCTTGCTTCAGCTGAAATCTACTAGGGAAGGGAAGGAGAGAGAAATTCATTTGCTTCATACACTTCATCTTCTCCAAGTTCCATTTTCCATTTTCTCTCCATTCCCAAGCTCTTTCATACACCAAAAAGACCAAGTTCCATTGAGATTTTCCATACCCAAGCTTCACAAAAAAGGTTTAGATCATCATTCTAATCCATAAACTTCTTTCATTTTTTCATTTCTACCACTTTCATGTTTTCATGAAAGCTTGAGTTCTTCATTTCACTAAAAATAAGCTCTCCTTTGGTTTAGGTTCACTCCATTGGAACCTACAAGCTTGGAAACTACCTTGGATCTATTTTCTTTCAAGATTTGAGTAAGTATTCATCTTCTCAAATTTCTACTCTTTAGAGTTTCTTGGTTTTCATAAAACTCATATTTCTATGGTTGTATTTTGATGTATTTTGTAAAAGGTAAATTTTTCTAAGTGTGGGAACATCAAGGTGTTGAGTAGACCACTTGGTGTTGGTGTGGTGTGAAGGAGGTGATTTTGGAGTTAGCCCATTATTTTCAAGTCTTCAAGAGGTAAGGGGATTTTCTCAATAAGTTGGGAAGGATGTGTATGTGTGTTGTTTACGTTGTATGTTCATGAAAAACTCAAAGACTTGAGTTTTCATATTGGGTGTTTGAATGAGGAATCATTCTTTAGTAATATGTATTTGTACATGTATATGTATATGAGCAAAAATATGATTTTTGGTTGAGGCATGATAATTTTTATGAGCCTATGTGTTGTTGGAAAAAAATCATATGTATGTTTTGGGGTGATTTCGGATGTCCAAGTGTGTGCTTGATGAAGTATGATTTAATGTCATATTCATGATGTATGTTGATTTATGGCTTGATTGTGTTATTGCCTAATTGATGTATATTGATTAATGTGTATTTCATATACTTTGATTGGGATTGGATTGATGAGATTTGAGTAAGCGTGGGAAGAGAGTTTAAAAACTTTAATGAAAAAGTTTTACAAATGAAAACAAAGAAATTAATGAGGATTCAAGATAACACTTAATTGGATAAATTTCAAGAATACAAAATTCTGGAGTTCTGGACGCAGAAATTGGACGCAGACACTGGACGCAGATATTGGACGCAGATATTGGACGCAGAAACTGGACGCAGAAACTGGACGCAGACACTGGACGCAGAAACTGGACGCAGATATTGGACGCAGAAACTGGACGCAGAAACTGGACGCAGAAATTGGACGCAGAGACTGGACGCAGAAATTGGACGCAGACTGGACGCAGGAACTGGACGCTGGAACTGGACGCATATTGGACGCAGGAACTGGACGCAGGGACTGGACGCAGACTGGACGCAGGAACTGGACGTTTTGGGGCCAAAAGGAAATTTTAACAAGTTGTGATTTTTTTAATAATTAATAAGAAGTGAGAAGGAAAAATAATAAGAATTAGAGGGTTAAAGTTAAAGAAAACTTAAGAATTCAAAGAGGAATTTCTTCTAAAAACTTATGGTGTTAAATGACTAATATTGGCTCTTGCCATGTTGGCTTTATGCCATGATTAGAGCACACAATCCTATGCGGGGATTGTAAATAAGTATGGTCTGACTATAAGTCTTTGAGGGCATCCAAGTTACGAAATTCTCAATGGCCTTGCGGTGAATCCCCTTGTGCCGAGAAAAGTAGTGTACCCGGCTTGGATGATCCTGACCGGCTGCCTTATTTGAGATGGGGTGTACGACGTAGCACAATGGGTCTGTACCGAATAAATGACAAACGATGGCCAAGAGTGAAGGTCAGTTTGCATTAATGATAGGTATACGATTCCGCCACATCGCTCTACTTAGTTGAGGAAGAAAAGTCTCCATGGAGCAGTGCACCGGTGTATGAAAAGAGATATTGAAGTGACATGCATTATGCTAGAATGCTATGTGTGTGCTTGACTGTGTGTTTACCTTGATGATTTGTCTCTTGTTGATGATTGAATAGCTTAGCTAAAAGATTTGCGAAAGAGTAACTCTATATAAATATATTCTTGGAATGTACTATGTAGTATTTTATTTTTCATATGCAACCTTTCAGTGGATTTCAACTTGTGAAAAGAAATTCACCCTTGCATATTTTCCTGTATCTGTATGTACGTTACGCGTAGATGAGGCCTCTGGTAGCCCGCGTGAGAGAGAGCTTCCGGCCCCTTGAGGCCGAGTCCGAGGGAGGGGGATGGACTTATGATCCCATCTCCCAATGGGCCACTGTGTGTGGACACGTGGTCAGGACTAGAGGAGGGGTGCAAGGCCCCGAAGAGGTTCTGGAGCGCGACATGGTTCTGGACGCTTACATTCCACTCGAGAGGATGCGCAGCTGGCTTGCAGCCGCACCCGAGGCACCCGTGGAGCAGCCGAGGCGAGAGACTCAGGCAGAGGAGAGACCTTTACCCTCACGGGTAACCGGATCAGCTCGGGAGTATCGTCGCATGTTTCGCCGCACGCGTTTCACTCCGAGGAAGAGCACCTTGCCGCGAGATCGTCTACCGAGGATGGCTCCATCAGTGACACCAGCTTCACCACCAGCGACAGGGATACCGACGCTTTCCGTTCCTTACGTTCCACCGTATGGCCGTTTCGTACGCTGCTCTTCTGACACTTCTGCCGGACCGTCGGGACACGCAGAGAGGGGGAAGAGGAAGGTTCGAGATGAGCCAGAGCGGGTACTCATTGAGATATCTGAGGAGGAGGAGGACCCGGAGGAGGACCCAGAGGAGGATCCCGAGGAGGACCCCGAGGAGACATCATCGTCTTAGGTTGTAGTGGTGGGGGGTGTCTAGTGCTAGGTTGTAGAGTGTCTGTTAGCGACCAGCCTAGGTTTGGGATGTTCATGTTCAGTGTCGTGTATTTGACACATCTTTTGATTTACAGTTTTCTTAGGTTTAGATTTATCGCTTTATTTTTCTTTACGTTATGATGATGGATTTTGGCCACTATGTGGTGGTTCCAAACTATTCTTGCGGGCGCAAGACTTGTATATTTTGACATGATGATATATATATACATATACACATGTATGATGTTTCTTTTCTTCTGAGTTTTAGGATGGCTAAGTGTGATGTGAGAAATCTTTTCGTTTAAGATTCTTTTAAAAAAAAAAATTAGCCACCAATTTTAGTAAGCTTGAGTTATGAAAGATGTTTTTCCGCATTAAGTTTTAGTTTTTCACGTGACGTTCCTTGTGGGAAAAAGAGGTGTTACATTTGTGGTATCAGAGCTGGTCGATGTCTTTCGGGAGTGTCTAGGTTATAGGCTTACTAAGTTGAAGTTGTGTGATCTCTGATTAGCATTGTGTGACATTGTTTGTATTGTTTCCTTATGAAACAATGTGTGAAATTGATTGCTTTCTTGAATGGGTTTTGAATGGTGCAACTACAATGGTTGACTTGTAGAAACCCATGGCACGTCGAGGACGACCAATGAATCGCGTTGACGCTGAGGACCGTGATGATACGATGGAAAGGGCTATCGCGGCTATGACCAACATGGCGGCTCAGATGGCTCAACAGTCTGTTCGTGCTGAACAAAGGGACATTGAGAGACAACAAAGAGATGCTGAGGATAGAGTGAGGGCTGAGAGAGCTGCTGAAGCCAAGAGATTGGTTGATTTTCGACACCATAATCCGCTACAGTTTTATGGCGAGACTGATCCGGAGAAAGCGGAGTTATGGATACAAGAGCTAGAGAAGATATTTGAGATTCTACACTGCACGGCAGCTAAGAAGGTACAGTACGCGGTCTATCTGCTGTTGGGTGACGCGGAATATTGGTGGAAGGGAGTTCGACAACTGATGGAAGCTGGAAACCAAGCTGTGACTTGGGAAATATTCAAGGAGAAATTTCTAGAGAAGTATTTTCCACAGAGCGCGAGGTCGGAGAAAGAGCAAGAGTTTTTGCGACTACAGCAAAGAGACATGTCCGTTGGAGAGTACGCGGCAAAGTTTGAATCACTTGCCAAGTACTTTCGGTTCTTCCAAGTCCAACCGGACGAGGGATGGAAATGCGAGAGGTTCGAAGCGGGGTTGAGGTACGAGGTACGTCAATCTGTAGCTTCACTGGATATTCGTCAATTTCCACTGCTGGTGGAAAAGTGCAGAAAGATGGAGAACCTTATGAAAGGGAGAGTAAACAAGGGAAACGTGAGTGGACCATCTAGGTCATATCAACAAGGACAAAAGGAGAAGCAGACTCAACACAAGCCTTACTTTAAGAACCAGAAGAATCAACAGAACGGCAATGTGACATTTGCTACTGAGGGCACTAACCAGACTTATCAGGGAGCGGGCGCTCCAATGAGATGTTTCAAGTGTGGGAAACACGGACACTCGTACACTACATGCAACCAAAAGGGGATGACGTGTTTTAGCTGTGGAAAAGTTGGACATATGGCGAAGGATTGCCTTGCGCGCAAATCGAAGCCAGAGGTGAACACTGTCAGAGCCGGAAAGCCGACGACAAAAGGACGTGTCTATACAATGAGTGGTACTGAAGTTTCACCCTCAAAGGATTTCCTACATGAAGGAAATGACATCACTGACAATCTTGAAGACTAGGAGCTTCAGGGATGTTTGGAATGAGTGGTGTTCTGCAAGTTTTTGAAGATTCTGGAGACTAGATTTGTTTTGTTAGGGAACCTTCTGTGTGTTGTATGTTTTAGTTGTTATATGTCTTAGTTTCAAAATTTGACTCTATAATTAAATTTTGTTTCGCTACTCCCTAAGTATGTAAATTCCCAGAAATCTTATGTCTGTTTGTTTCCAAAACCGTTTGCAATCTATGTATAAGGCTATTCAGTAATCTCATCTGTCTATCTTCTTACCTAGTTGTCTTCTATTTCCCTGTCTAATAATCTTTCTGATCGTCCATCTTGTCAAATCAATTCTCATCAGTAGTGGTAATCTCGTTTGTAAAATGATTTTCCTATTCTGAGTCGACTTTGAGGGAAGCTAGAACCCTATAGATGATAGTGTGAGTGGTAATAGAAATTTTCATAGGAAATTTTTGCCAAGGGTCCTTTAGCAAAGAGTGGGTGGCGTGTGAACAATAGTCGACAGTTATTTAGGAGTACTGTAACGAGTATTAAGGGATGGGTATAAGAAAAAGATAATACAGTGAAGGGTCGCAAAGCATTAGTAGATCTTGAAGATAAAATAGGAGAAGAAGAAGTTTTGGACGAATCGGATAAATGATGGTAGGATATACCAGTTGTTATATTCAGGAATGATTTGGACAATGATGTGATTAGCTATAAAATTATTATCGTTTTCTGACTGCTTAAGGACAAGGCGTGGGAGTAATTAACCCATTGGCTTGCCGGTAGTAGATGAGGTACAATGATAATTGATATAGACTTACATTGTTGAATTCTTAAAGTTTGGATTGGATAGTGATGGTTCTTGATGGATAGTGTGAGGATACCTTGTAGTGAGAGTAAGAATGCTCGAAGGAACGAGAGTATGTTATTTTAAAGTAGGAGTAATAGAAAGATTTATCGGATGAGAGTTTTTCTATATTGATGGTTAAACGTAGTTTAGGTACGTAATTTCGGGGACGAAATTCTTTTTAGAGGGGTAGAGTTGTAACACCCTGATTTTTATATATAGTTTTTATTGATTTTTAATCCTATTTAATTTAATTAAATTATTTAATTAATGATTTTTGGGATCTTGAGGTGAGGATAGTGATAGTAATATCTTAGGTTTGATTTTGAAGGGTTTAGAGTAGTAGAGTTCGCTAAACTGAGTTTTTGCGAGAACCGCATTCTCTCCTGATGCGGGGATAGGGTTCAGTATTTTTCTGGAGGTCATTTTTATTCCAAAATAAATTTTTAACGAACCAAAAATGGTTCTTATAATATTTGTGATTTTTAGAAATTTTTCTGGAAATTTTTCAGAAAAACTTTATTTTTACCCGCGTTTGGTGCTTTACGGGTAAACCGGGCGCAACCGGGACATGAAAAATAGTCCAAAAATTTAGTTTTGAGTTTCTAAATTTTTCTATGACATATTCAAATCATAAAATTTATTCCTCATGATTTTACTCATTTTAGAAAAATATTTATCTAAAAAGGGGTTCGAAAACTACGCGTTTTTACCGCTTCGAACTACCGATTAAACCCTAACTTGATGGGACTTAATCCCACCATTTTTCTGGTCAGTTGGGTGCCTAGGAGGGGGGCTGATCCCATTCTCAAACAATTCCAAAAGTCAAATGGTCAAAGGGGTCAAATTTTGAATTTTCCCAAAATTAGGTGAGAGAGGTATGGCTCCCAACCACCAAAGCATGCAAGCCCATACCTCCCCCATGCCCTTCTTGCTTCAGCTGAAATCTACTAGGGAAGGGAAGGAGAGAGAAATTCATTTGCTTCATACACTTCATCTTCTCCAAGTTCCATTTTCCATTTTCTCTCCATTCCCAAGCTCTTTCATACACCAAAAAGACCAAGTTCCATTGAGATTTTCCATACCCAAGCTTCACAAAAAAGGTTTAGATCATCATTCTAATCCATAAACTTCTTTCATTTTTTCATTTCTACCACTTTCATGTTTTCATGAAAGCTTGAGTTCTTCATTTCACTAAAAATAAGCTCTCCTTTGGTTTAGGTTCACTCCATTGGAACCTACAAGCTTGGAAACTACCTTGGATCTATTTTCTTTCAAGATTTGAGTAAGTATTCATCTTCTCAAATTTCTACTCTTTAGAGTTTCTTGGTTTTCATAAAACTCATATTTCTATGGTTGTATTTTGATGTATTTTGTAAAAGGTAAATTTTTCTAAGTGTGGGAACATCAAGGTGTTGAGTAGACCACTTGGTGTTGGTGTGGTGTGAAGGAGGTGATTTTGGAGTTAGCCCATTATTTTCAAGTCTTCAAGAGGTAAGGGGATTTTCTCAATAAGTTGGGAAGGATGTGTATGTGTGTTGTTTACGTTGTATGTTCATGAAAAACTCAAAGACTTGAGTTTTCATATTGGGTGTTTGAATGAGGAATCATTCTTTAGTAATATGTATTTGTACATGTATATGTATATGAGCAAAAATATGATTTTTGGTTGAGGCATGATAATTTTTATGAGCCTATGTGTTGTTGGAAAAAAATCATATGTATGTTTTGGGGTGATTTCGGATGTCCAAGTGTGTGCTTGATGAAGTATGATTTAATGTCATATTCATGATGTATGTTGATTTATGGCTTGATTGTGTTATTGCCTAATTGATGTATATTGATTAATGTGTATTTCATATACTTTGATTGGGATTGGATTGATGAGATTTGAGTAAGCGTGGGAAGAGAGTTTAAAAACTTTAATGAAAAAGTTTTACAAATGAAAACAAAGAAATTAATGAGGATTCAAGATAACACTTAATTGGATAAATTTCAAGAATACAAAATTCTGGAGTTCTGGACGCAGAAATTGGACGCAGACACTGGACGCAGATATTGGACGCAGAAACTGGACGCAGAAACTGGACGCAGAAACTGGACGCAGACACTGGACGCAGAAACTGGACGCAGATATTGGACGCAGAAACTGGACGCAGAAACTGGACGCAGAAATTGGACGCAGAGACTGGACGCAGAAATTGGACGCAGACTGGACGCAGGAACTGGACGCTGGAACTGGACGCATATTGGACGCAGGAACTGGACGCAGGGACTGGACGCAGACTGGACGCAGGAACTGGACGTTTTGGGGCCAAAAGGAAATTTTAACAAGTTGTGGTTTTTTTAATAATTAATAAGAAGTGAGAAGGAAAAATAATAAGAATTAGAGGGTTAAAGTTAAAGAAAACTTAAGAATTCAAAGAGGAATTTCTTCTAAAAACTTATGGTGTTAAATGACTAATATTGGCTCTTGCCATGTTGGCTTTATGCCATGATTAGAGCACACAATCCTATGCGGGGATTGTAAATAAGTATGGTCTGACTATAAGTCTTTGAGGGCATCCAGGTTACGAAATTCTCAATGGCCTTGCGGTGAATCCCCTTGTGCCGAGAAAAGTAGTGTACCCGGCTTGGATGATCCTGACCGGCTGCCTTATTTGAGATGGGGTGTACGACGTAGCACAATGGGTCTGTACCGAATAAATGACAAACGATGGCCAAGAGTGAAGGTCAGTTTGCATTAATGATAGGTATACGATTCCGCCACATCGCTCTACTTAGTTGAGGAAGAAAAGTCTCCATGGAGCAGTGCACCGGTGTATGAAAAGAGATATTGAAGTGACATGCATTATGCTAGAATGCTATGTGTGTGCTTGACTGTGTGTTTACCTTGATGATTTGTCTCTTGTTGATGATTGAATAGCTTAGCTAAAAGATTTGCGAAAGAGTAACTCTATATAAATATATTCTTGGAATGTACTATGTAGTATTTTATTTTTCATATGCAACCTTTCAGTGGATTTCAACTTGTGAAAAGAAATTCACCCTTGCATATTTTCCTGTATCTGTATGTACGTTACGCGTAGATGAGGCCTCTGGTAGCCCGCGTGAGAGAGAGCTTCCGGCCCCTTGAGGCCGAGTCCGAGGGAGGGGGATGGACTTATGATCCCATCTCCCAATGGGCCACTGTGTGTGGACACGTGGTCAGGACTAGAGGAGGGGTGCAAGGCCCCGAAGAGGTTCTGGAGCGCGACATGGTTCTGGACGCTTACATTCCACTCGAGAGGATGCGCAGCTGGCTGGCAGCCGCACCCGAGGCACCCGTGGAGCAGCCGAGGCGAGAGACTCAGGCAGAGGAGAGACCTTTACCCTCACGGGTAACCGGATCAGCTCGGGAGTATCGTCGCATGTTTCGCCGCACGCGTTTCACTCCGAGGAAGAGCACCTTGCCGCGAGATCGTCTACCGAGGATGGCTCCATCAGTGACACCAGCTTCACCACCAGCGACAGGGATACCGACGCTTTCCGTTCCTTACGTTCCACCGTATGGCCGTTTCGTACGCTGCTCTTCTGACACTTCTGCCGGACCGTCGGGACACGCAGAGAGGGGGAAGAGGAAGGTTCGAGATGAGCCAGAGCGGGTACTCATTGAGATATCTGAGGAGGAGGAGGACCCGGAGGAGGACCCAGAGGAGGATCTCGAGGAGGACCCCGAGGAGACATCATCGTCTTAGGTCGTAGTGGTGGGGGGTGTCTAGTGCTAGGTTGTAGAGTGTCTGTTAGCGACCAGCCTAGGTTTGGGATGTTCATGTTCAGTGTCGTGTATTTGACACATCTTTTGATTTACAGTTTTCTTAGGTTTAGATTTATCGCTTTATTTTCTTTACGTTATGATGATGGATTTTGGCCACTATGTGGTGGTTCCAAACTATTCTTGCGGGCGCAAGACTTGTATATTTTGACATGATGATATATATATATATATACACATGTATGATGTTTCTTTTCTTCTGAGTTTTAGGATGGCTAAGTGTGATGTGAGAAATCTTTTCGTTTAAGATTCAAAAAAAAAAAAAAAATTAGCCACCAATTTTAGTAAGCTTGAGTTATGAAAGATGTTTTTCCGCATTAAGTTTTAGTTTTTCACGTGACGTTCCTTGTGGGAAAAAGGGGCGTTACACCTTGTCCTTACCATTTGCACAGAATATTCATTCAATCATTGGACGCATCCTGATGCTTACCATTCTATTCCATTTGGATGCAAGGCAGTATTGGACTTATTGCCTCATTCTGGTTATTGGACTTTTGCCATTTCCCTATAGTTCCATTGGACGCAGAGTTGATTGTTGTACATTTGTTCTTCTGCTTCATTGGACGCAGAACAGTTGTTTGATGTACCTTTGTCAATCTGCTTCATTGTGTTCCATTGGACGCAAAACAATATTGTTGTCCTTCTTATTTATTGGACGCAGAACAGTACCTTTGTCACTCTGATTTCATTGGACGCAGAGCAGTTCTTTTGTTTGTTCAGTTTCATTGGACGCAGAGTTGCACTCTTGCTCACACTGAACATTGGACTTTTATCCTTCATCTGCATTGGACGCTCACTGAATCTGTTCCTTTGAAAATCATTGGACTCTTACTGCAATTCTGCTTCTCATAAGAACATTGGACTCTGCCAGTATTGCCTTGTTCTTATCATTGCACTTATGCCAGTCTTGCTCTATTGGACGCTTACTGATTCTGCTTCTTTGGAAAACATTGGACGCAGAAAGTAGCGTGTCTTCAAGACTTGATTTCTTCTACTTCTGCGATTCTGCTTATTCAGAAGACATTGGACGCAGAACTTTGTTCTTGCCTTGTGCTCAAACATTGGACGCAGAACTTTGTTCTTGCTGCTCAAACATTGGACGCAGAATTCTTGTGTCCATTCCAGTGTCAACATTGGACGCAAAATTCTTGTGTCCATTCCAGTGCCAACATTGGACGCAAAGCTTCTCAGACATTGAATATGAGCCAATGTTATGATGAACTAATTTATTGGACGCAGACTGCAATAAACTTAGTTAGGCAGCTTTGTTATGCATTGTACAAGCTTAATACAAATTGATTATCCTTTGTAAAAACCTTAATACATTTTGTTATCATCAAAACCATAAAATCACTTAGGGAGTTTTTGTATCAAAAACACTTTTAACCAATTTGGTTCCAACACCCTATCTCTTCCATAATTAGTCATTGTTGGTCTCCTCACTCTGTCATCACCTTCATATTTAAATACTGCATCTCGTCAGTGTCTCTACTGACCCTCCCCTCACTCTGCCATCACCTTCATATTTAAATAGTGCATCCCGTCAGTGTCTCTACTGAACCTCCCCCTCTCTCTTCCATAACTAGTCATTGCTGGTCTCCTCATTCTGCCATCATTAATTAGTGGCGGCACTCTATTACCCGACCAGAAAAGAAAAATATAGCATTTTTACTTCCTTCTCCCTTTGTGTTGAAGTTGCTCATCTCAACCCAGGTATTGGGTTAATTTTAATAATTTTGTTTTTAAATATAGTTTCCCAATTTCACCTCCTCCTGAAATGCTCATAATTATCGTTTCTGTTTACAAAATTTATGTGAACATTATGCGGCATGTGATTAGCATCAATTTTTGTTCCTTGATTGACACAGATTTAGAGTTTTCTTTGGCTTTAGTTTTCATTTATATAAATTCAAATGTAATTTTGAAGTTATTTGAAAGGATTAAATTTGATTGTTTGGTCATAGAGTTCAGCATATTATTTTGGTCATTCAATTTCATTTATTTTTTTGCTCAATTTTGCAGATTTATACAAAAGTAAGAGGCAAAATCATCTTTCGAAAATCCTATGAAGTTGTAGGAATCGAGGAAGTGAAGAAGAAAGATATTCAATAGGGTAAAATCTTGCTTACAAGCAATCATGAATTCAATAATAAATAGAACTTCAAGAAATAAGGTCCATGAAGATCCTAAACTATTTAGGTTCCTTTGCTCGCCTGTCTTTTTTATCCTTTTTTGTGGTTGTTTTGGTCTTGATGATTCTTCTGGGTTGGTTTTTGTTTCAACTGTTTGCAAACTTCTTTATTTTCAATATGATTTGAAATTTTTGTAACAACAGTTGTTGCATAAGTAGTTGTATTTAGAAAATAAGATAAAATATATTATTTTGTTTGATTTGATTGTATAATGATATTGATAGATATAGTTATTTGTTTTTTATTTTCCTTATATAGAAATCCCAATAATTCTTATAATTTTATGGATTCGAATTTAGATGGTAAAAAAATCTTAGATGAGTCTGAATGTTGATCTTTTTAGGATTAGGAAAAATTTAAAATTTAAAAAGATTTAATTTTAATGTTTAAGATTAGATAACAAATAAAAAGTTATCTTCCATATTTTTTCTTAAAAGATCTCTTCCAAATTGATTTGAATTTGATTTCTAAATTAGGTAATAATTTTATTTGATCTTAATTTGGATTTGAAATTGAATTTGATTTTACTCAATATTATATAATAAATAAAAGAATTTAATTTTATGTCGATTGAAATTTGATCTCTTCATGATTAGTATGAATTTAATTTTTTTCTACTTATATCTCTATTTAGAATGTAGATAGAAAAATGTATAATTAATTTTTTTTTAGTTCTATTCCTGTTGGTCATATTGGTCAGGTTTTTATGGTAGTTATGTTGAGGTTATTTTGGTGGCCAAGGCAGTTCAACCTAAGAATCATTTTCAATATAAATAAAACTCAGTCAATATTAGTCAATGGAGAATGTTAGAATATTTTTCTTTGGTTGTCCATTGATTGGTGCAGTTTGTTTTTATTAAAATGAGTTGAATGTTCAATAATTCTTTTATACAATTAATGATTTTTTTAACGAGAAAGTCCAGTCATCCAAAACTTTAATTGAAGTGTTGAATATCAATAATGATGATTGTAGTTAATTTAAGAATCAAAAGATAATATCAATCAATTAATTATAAAAAAACATTAAAATGTTGCTTTTGTTGAATTCTTTTTGTATAAAATTCAGAGACACGTTAACCAAAAAAAATTGTTTATCGATAATAAGAAACATAATAATCTAATTTAACCCAAAATTATTATATTTCTTATTTCTACTTATTTTTTGGTAGTAATAGAGAATGTGTTTGTGAATACTCTAGTACAAACACATCGAAAAGAAACAATTATCTACCACGGAACTGCGCAACAACAAAGGTTGTCACTACATTTTCCAGGCTTGGGAAAGTTCTTTTTAACACAGAAATCGGAACAATCTGTTCCGGTTGGACACGATACTCCCATAGAAATGCAATACGTCCTGGCTGGAACATTTGGAACAATTACTCCCCCTACAATCAATAGACCATGTCATTAGAAATAGCTTGTGTGCAATAGAATTATCATTTCGACAAATTGTGACGTTCAAGAATTCAGTAGTTTAGTTATTCATCACTCCACTTTTGCACAAATATTTATATAGCAAAACTAGAACAAAAGTTGGTATTGGTGTTGATATTTATTAGGATTTAATTATTATTCATTGAAACACTTAGAATTCCAACACTGTTGATATTATCAAGCGTGCAAGGATAGAATTATAATAAAATAACACTTTTTAGAGAAATAAGGATGTTTAATAATTTAAAATGAAATAACTTTTCTTAAACAACAGAGTGACTATTTGTATTAGATTCCTATCAACAAACACGATTTCATCCAAAGGAGCAAGTAGGCAGCTTTCCTTTAAAGTGCCTCGGGATGGAAAAAAATTTCCGTTTGCTTTTATCCAAATCTCAAACAAATAGATTAAGAAAAGCTGAGATGAATTGAAAATTGGGAACTTAGAAATAAAATAAATTCAAAAGTGTACTAATCACATGATCGCAGAAACAATTTTCAAGAAAAATAATGTCACAACTTTCAATGATTTTTTGTTTTTGTTTTCATATTTAACAAGAGAAAACAAAACTTTAAAGGGTGTTTGATATTGAATCATCATGTTAAGCATGATTTTTTCAACAAGTATTTACGGGAGAAATACCTTCTTTGAGAATAACCAGAATCAAATTTTTCTATAAAATATGAAGAATTTTGTTTCAAATATTATCTAAAAAATTTTAAAAACTTGTAGACTTAATTTTTTTTCATTTTTTTGCAGAGACATAATTTTTGGAAAAAATTACATATCAAACACTTCTACAGAAATACTAATATTATAATTTTTTCTATTCAAAACATAATAAAGAACTAGTAAACTTGTCACCTGAAGCCAAAGTCGAAGTGATGCATAGAATTGTAAAGGTGAAATACCAAAAATTGATATTGGTGGTCATTTTGTCTTTGGAAGATGAGTAAGCAACACCCTGTGGGGGCCTATTTATAAGATCGCTAGGGAAATTAAAGCAATAAAATATAAAGGTAAAAAATGATTATGGTTAGGTAAGATCTTACTTGTTTGGTTTGTTTTTATAATATTGATAATGAATACTCTTGCATTGTACAGATAATTTATATATATTTTATATTTATAATATTTGATAAAGACAATTTTCAGAAATATATCAAAGTGACAATGATTAAAATTTATAAATAATTTGTTGAAAGATAAAACTTATTAGTTTCCAAATAAAAGACACAATAAAATAAATCAATATACGTGTTGAGGTAGTTTATTGATATCTGTATTTATTTTTTTAGGGAAGTAAAATTAAAGTATTCATTTGACTATTCAGCACAAAAAAATATTCATTTGATTATTATTTGTAAATTTATTTTCTGTGGACAGCTAAAATTATTTAAATAACTATTAAGATTTTAAGTAATACTAAAGATAGAAATGTTTTTAAACCATAATTATAAACTATACTAGAAGGCCATGTTGTTTTTTTTTAAGATATTTTAATTTTTCTACTACAAAATTCAATTAAAACCTATAGTAGAAATCAGTGATTAAATCATTAATTTTATCTGAAGATTGCAATAAAAGTTTCTTAAATAATTTAATATATTAAACAATACAGTGTATCATTTCTTCTAAATCTATTTTCAGTTATATGGTCATATTAGTCATGTTTTTGTGGTATGTGGCCGTTAATCAAACCTGGTCGACCACATGTTTAAGGGATTCGAGTCTCTTACCACTCAGACCACATTAGTTTGATTTTGTCGTGGTTGTTCAACCTAAGAATAGTTTTCAAAATAAATTAAATCCAATTAATATTTCTCACAATGGAGAATGTTAGAATTTTCTTTATTTGATCACCTATCACTACTAGAATTTTGTCTTATAGCGTCGGCCAAAAGCCGATGCTACTGGCCAAAAACCGACGCTAATTGTCAATTTAGCGTCGGCTTTGCGTCGGCCGCGAGACTGACGCTAAAACCGTCGTCGCAAAGCATTAGCGTCGGCCACCATATGTCCGACGCTAGTTGCGTCAGATAAGCCACGCTAACTCGACGCAAAAGTCATTGCCAAAAGGCCGACGCTACAAGGCCGACGCTAATTAACAATAGGGAAACTTCTGTTTGGAGGTAGCGTCGGCTTGGCCTACGCTAATGTTTAGTGACAGAGATAAACCGTCACTATAGATGTCAACAGATATCAAACTCCATATAATTGTACACAAGATCATATAATTCTTCCTTCTCTACCTAATTCTCTATAATTGATTACAAAGCAAGTTAATCAAGGTACAAGTTACAGTTAGAAATTCTGTAAAATAACAAAGCAAAACTTCTATGGGTTAAATTCAGTAAGAGTATAAAAATCTCCATTCTCTATCTTGAGTCAAGCATATAGAGAGTGCTGCAATAGTAGAAAAACATAGAGCTATATTTAACAATAACACTATCAATTAAAGCCTGTAAACCTAGTTGGTAATTATTTTAATCATACAGTGCTGTCCATTAACTTATAGAATCATATCAACAAACATTGCATTAGGATACTTTTTTATATTCATGATGGCTGTTTGCATATACTCACTAGCCCACATATATCAGAGGTGAACCTGTTTGGCTTAGTGCATCCTTTTTGACATTAAATCTTCCATAGTAGCTTCCCAGATGCATTGCCCTCTGAAAGACAACCTCGCTGCCTGCGGAGCAAAGGTAAATTCAGTTTTAATCCAATCACATTCTCAAGCAATCCAACATCACCATTCTTGAATAGATGAATTCCACCTTTATATATAAGGTTCAAAATTAAAAAAATAAAAATAAATCTTCGTCACTGGCTTGGATCATAGAACACTAGCCGAAATAAAAATTTTCAAATCAAAATATACCTGATTTTCATTCTGAAAACCTTGACAAGCAAAATTGCAGTGCCTCTTGGTGACTGTAGCAGCCAAAAGAAAGGATTATGGAGGTGAAATCAAACAAAATCAAAGGAAAAATTCAAACAATAAAGCACTGGGATTTCATCTGTGGCATCTGGAATAGTACAAGCTAGTTTAAGGCTCATCTGCAGTGCTAGTAAAAAAATATTATTCTTAGCCTTACTCTAAAGTTAGTTTCAATATTAGAAGTTAGTTTCAATATAACAAGCTAATTGCAAGCCAAAAGCATAAGTACCATTTGGGAAAAAAAAAACATATCAGTAAGAACAGGATTCGGTATTATCCATAGCCATAGAAATACTCACGTCCATTTGCATGTCTAATACAGACTTTGCAAAAGAGTTGGATGCTCTTGGATACCAACCAGGATCTTCTTCCTACACTACAAATAAAATAAAAACAAAAGTAATTATAATGCAACCAAGCAAGCAAGAAACAAGAAGATTGTGCCTCCAATAAAATTAACAAACAAAACCAAATTCTAGGCTTCAAGTAAATATACACCATGCACATAGCACTTTATATATGCAAAGCACAAAAGCATTTAACTTGGGATTCACCTTGAGTGTGAACCTCCATAGTGAAGGTGATGCCTTTAATAACAGAGCACGAGCAATAAGTGTGATGTCGTCATCATCACAGGCAACCAACTCTAAATGCTTGAGACTTTTTAACTAGGGAAGTTCACTTAACCGAGAGGGAGAAATTTAACTTAACAAAAGAAATATGACAATAATCAATAAAAGAAGAACAGAGATATTCAGTCCCATTAGAATTTCTGAACTATAAACAATTGCTTTACCTTCAAGATCACGTGTGTGAATGAAGAATCATTTTCATGTAACTCTAAATACATTTTTATTTGACAAATCTGCACAACAGTAAAAGAAGCTATTGAAATAAAGAAAAAATATGCCATAGACCATAGACAATAAATTATTAGCTCAGTGTAAATTTGAAAATGACAGTGCAAACAAAGTAAGGCTCAAGAAATACAGAGTGATCCACCAATTTAGTGGTTGTGCTCCAAAGTACATCATTGACATCCTTGTCTTCAATGAGTTGGTTAATCTTTATTCTTTAATCTTTATTCTTTACCATTGGGAAACCAAGTTGATAGAGACCGAGTCCAGTGAAAGTTACATATGGAACTACATAAAGTGGGCCAAGGAACCTCTGAATGAATTAGCAGTTAACAAATACGATAAACAAGTCAAAGATTTATTAAAAAGAAAATATCTATTCCTCCTTACTCAGGTCCAACTTCACAAGCACAGAAAAAGAAGCATAATATAGTAACCGAAAGAGAAAAAAAACCTTCAAATTCCAATATTAATGTTCTTCAATCTTGTATCATATATGTTAATTTCATAAACAAAGCTTTCAGGTTAAAACAAATGGCTACAAATTAATCAGTGTAGATAATTTCTCAGCTTTCAGAAACTGCCAAGACTTGAGGCAAAGCAAAAGACGAAAGTATATGTAACACTTTACAAACATCAATCTTCATTAGCATAATTTCTTTCAAGTAAATTCACATATATATTGATTTTTAACCCACCACCAGACAACATTTCTAAGATTTAGAACAGCTGAATCAAGAGAACTATGAATCTTATCTATGATCATACTACTCCTCTTTCCCTTGAAGTTGGAACATTTAATAGGAAAAAAGGAAACACACATTATCAAACAAAAAGAGAGATGAACGTAGTACCTTGTAGTAGATGTGATCAGAATCAGGGCTAGTGCCCCTTCACCCCTTAAGCCCCAATCAAAAATTGAAAAACTGAAAACCCCAATCCAATCGAAGAACTTAGTCAATAATGTTTTGTGACCTTCAAATCAAAAAGCCCCAATCCAAAACCCTAAATCAAAATACCAAAAATAAAAGTAATAAAACTGTGAGTCACCTACAAACACACCGCCGAAGCAAGAGACCACCGCAACAGGGATGGACGCCGCCAGAGAGAGATAGAAGAGAGAGAGCGGAGCGCGTACGTACAGGACAAGCACCACCGAACGACTCGCTCCGTACAAGGACGAGCACCACGACGAACGACGTCTTCACAGCCTCGCCGCAACAGAGAGAACCACCTCTACCACCGCCTTGCTGCCGCCAACGGAGATCTGGGCGGTTTCGCATAGGTTTCGCCGTCGCCAGAGAAAGAGAAAAGAGAGAGCGCGCGCGTCTTGAAAATGACCAGAGACATGGGTAAGTCATAAATATTTAATTTTTTCGTCGGCTTAGAGCCGACGCTAAATTTTAAAAACAATACTTTCCTTAAAAAAATATTGGCGTCGTAGGCTTAGAGATATTAGGAAATTTTGCGTCCTGCATGTTGCGTCGGCTAAGCCGACGCTAATAATAATAAAAACAAAAAAAATAAATGCAATTCAAACGTCAGCGTAGAGTCGGCTAAGCCGACGCTAAACCGACGCAATTAGCGTCGGTGTCGTGGCCGACGCTAATTTTTCGACGCTACAACAGCACATTCTAGTAGTGTATTGATTGGCACAATTTATTTTTATTAAAATGATTTGAATGTATCACCTAATATCTTTTGTGTTGGGTGTTCAATGATTGTTTTATACAATTATTGGTCATATCCCTGTTGGTCATATTGGTCAGGTTTTTGTGGTGGTTATGTGTAGGTTGTTTTAGTGACCAAGGTTTTTTTTTTTATACAAATGACCAAGGTTGTTCAACCTAAGAATTGTTTCCAAAATAAATAAAAATCAATTGATATTTTTCTCGTGGAGGAATATTAGAATTTTCTTTGTTTGGTGGTGTATTAATTGTACAATTTGTTTTTATTAAAATGAGTTGAATGTATGATCTAATATCTTTTGAGTTCAACGTCAAATGATTGTTTTATACAATGAATAATTTTTTAATATAATTAGTTAATTATTTAATATTTGTAGATTAGAAAGACATAATTAATATTTATTGTGTATATTGAATAAATGTAATATTTTACACTTAATACTATATATATAGATTGCGAATGTATTTAAATAAATGTTTCTTATATAATTTAGTATATTAAATAATATAGTGTATCACTTTTCCATAACTATAAATGTTTTAGTTTTTTATTTTTATTTTAAAGCTATTAATCTTTTAAGAATCTTAGGTATAATTAATTCTTTTTTTTTTTCAGTTATATCCATACTTACAATGTGATTGGGGCAAAAAAGACATAATTAATTATTTTTGTGAGCTATATTTTTGTTGGCCATATTGAATATGTTTTTGTTGTGGTTATATTTAGGTTATTTTTGTAATCGTCATTGTTCAACCTAATTATCATTCTCAAAATAAATAAAACTCAATAAATATTGGTCACATGGGAGAATTTTATAATGTTATTTGTTTGCTCGGCTATTGATTGAATCATATACAAAGCCACACTCTTACTAATTGTTTATAGTAGAATAATTACCTTGATTATATTCAAATGCCCCCTTATGCATGAAAAGTGGTTCCGAATCATTTACAGTTAGAAAATCACATATTTAATACAGTTATGAGATTGAAATTGTTGAATGGAAATCAAACGATTCATATTTCTACTTCTCCAAAATCGATTTAAAACACATACTCGAGAAGTGAGTTGTCAATAACTTCAATGTTGTGATTTGTGGTAAATATGTGAAAGACATCTAAACCAAATTAGACAATATTTTCTCTCTAATATAGTGGACGATGCCATAATGATGAAAACAAGTCTGTAAAAATTGATGTGGAGTTTAACACCATTTACACACTTGAAACTACGGTTTACACTTAAGGACGCAAACAGGAGACTCAGAACAAAGAATTTTTTGAAAAGTGGACAAGATAATCAACTCGAATACATTCTCCAAAATCTTGAATTTTCTTGTCTTTCTGAACTTGAAATAATGAGAGGAGTTTCTAGGTAGGATTTGGATCAAAGGGGCCAAGAATCAAAAGTACTTTCTCTTACCAACTTGGCAGGAGAAGTAAAGACATTTTTTTGTACAACATCTCCTTCTTACATGATTTCCTTGCCTTTATCAGCCTTCTGGGCAAGAATTATTTCTAAAGCAGCAGGAGTCTTCTCAGTTTCTTAGAAGACTTAGAAGCATGAGTCTTATCTTTAGGACTTTCCTCCTTTTCCTTTTCAACAACATCAATTTCCTTTTCTTCTTTTTCTTCTTGAACTTCATCAATAGGTTCATCTTTCTCTTCTTCATCTTGAACCATTTCAGGTTCAGATTGTTCAGGAACTTTTTGCTCAGAACTTTCTTGAGTAGGTTCTTTCAAAGGTTCCTTCTTAGGATCCATTTATTCAAGAGGTTCCTCTTTAGGTCCCTCTTCTGGTTCCTCTTGTCCTGGTTCTTCTTTAATTAGTTGTTCAAGGGCTTCAATTACAAGCTCTTGCTCAGACTGGCAAATGTTGGATTCATCAACATTCTCTTGCTCTCCTACAATCTTCTGACTGTCAGAAGGTTGAGATTCTTCTTCTACTTTCTTCTTCTTCTTTTTCTCGTCCTTCTTTTTCTTCTTCCTTTTCTTCCTTTCCCTTTCTCTTCTTTGAAGAGCCTTCTGTCTTGCTCTTCATCTTCTTCATTTCATCATCAGAAGGTTTAGTCTCGTGAACCTTGTAGGCCTTCTTCTCTGCTGAAGGAAACCTATCCTTCAGTTTCATTTGATTAAGGGTCTTGGCCACGAAATAACTCTTCTCAGGAAAGGATTCTTCATTTTCCAAAGGAACTCCAAAGTGCTTGAAGATCCACGAAAATGTCATTCCATATGGCGAACATCCAGTGGGCTTTGAGGTGTTGAAGGTTGCCATCATGTGCTTGAGTATGAGGTAGGAAAACTTAGGGGAATGCTCTTCTAAAGATGATAAAGAACCATTAGGTCCATATCATTTACCGTCTCGAACGTCCAAGCCCAAGGCAAGAAGGAATGGATGCACATGTTGTGTGCAAGTCTTCCAAATGAGGTCAGTGTCTTAGACCTCAACTCAGAATGTTCTTGGTCAAGGAACATCATCATTACTTCCTCTCTTGTGACTCCAACTTTTCAGTACCAGTCTTCTTCAAACAGCTTCGGTCCTAAGCACTTGAGTCCAAGTGCATTTCCAATGTGTTCCTCATTTAGAACTATTCTCTTTTTCTTAACAGTACCGATGAGACACTCTAAGGAGTCATTTACTCTTACTGAAGAGTGAAGAGTAAAAGACTCTCACTAGTCATGGATAAACTGGTTCATCCATCTTGAGAAACTTGCTCCATTTCAAGTTTCTTACGTATGACAGAATGTCATAACCTCTATCTCAGACTTCTTTTAAGTCATAGATTCTTCCAGGCACGACAGTTCTTGTTTCAAATTTCTCCTTTCTTTTTTTGTTTTTCTTCCTTCTTTTTTTCTCCTTCAATCTTCACCTTTACTTCCCTGGTAGGTTTCTTTACATGTTTTCTCTTTTTCTCTTATACATGGAGAAGAGATGACAACTCCTTTTGTAGTTGCTGGAGGAGTGGCTGTGATCGTCTTCTCAGAATCTGAGTTGTCAATATATTAAATAATATGAAAAGGGGATTATTATTAAAATAATTTAATAATACATTTTATTAGTTTCTAAATACAAACACAATAAAATAAATCAAATACGTGTTAAGGGACTTTTTTGAGATCTATATTTATTATAATTCATAAATTAAATAATAGTGTTCGTTTGACTATCATCTGTTTATTTACCTGGTATGGATAATTAAAATCATTTAAATAATCCTTGAGGTCTTTAAATAGTACTAAAGTTAAAAATATTTTTTTTTGATACAAAAGTTAAAAATATTTTTAAACAATAATATAGATGGCCATGTTATATTTTAAAATTCTTGAGATATTTTCATTCTTGTTTATTATAAAAATCAAATAAAGTCTACAGTGAAAATTAGTGATTGAATGATTAATTTAACATGAAATAGATATATGAGTTAGGTGTTGGAACCAAATTGGTTAAAAGTGTTTTTAATACAAAAACTCCCTAAGTGATTTTTTGGTTTTGATGATAACAAAATGTATTAAGGTTTTTACAAAGGATAAACAAAATGTATTAAGCTTGTACAATGTATAACAATGCTGCCTAACTAAGCTTATTGCAGTCTGCGTCCAATCAGTTCTTCATGACATTGGCTGGCATTCAAAGTGAGTCTTGCGTCCAATGTTGGCACTGAAACATAAATACCAAGAGTTCTGCGTCCAGTGATTTTGGTAGAAGGAAGTTACTGATATAAGAGGCAAAGCAGTTCTGCGTCCAATAACTAGTAAAAGTTGTGCGTCCAATCTTGTAATAAGCACGGCTTGCTGCGTCCAATCTTGAAAGAAGGCTGCACGGGTTAAAGACTTAGCTGATCTAAAAGTCCAATGCTTCAGCACAGTGCGTCCAATGTTTCAGCACAAAGGCAAGTAATGTTGTGCGTCCAATAATTCAGTACAAGGCACAAGGACAATTTCATACGTCCAATGATTCATGAGAAGGCATTGAAGACATAAGTCCAATGTTCAAGAAAAACCATACGTCCAATGATCAGAATGCTTATAAGTCCAATGATCAGAACATAAGTCATAAGTCCAATGTTCAGGATGTGTTCTTGACCAAGGTACAGAATGCTGATCGTCCAAAGATAAGTACAAGGCAAGACTGGCATAAGTCCAATAATAAGAACAAGGCAATACTGGCATAGTCCAATGTTTTTATGAGAACCAGAATTGCAGTAAGAGTCCAATGATTTTCAAAGGAACAGATTCAGTGAGCGTCCAATGCAGATGAAGGATAAAAGTCCAATGTTCAGTGTGAGCAAGAGTGCAACTCTGCGTCCAATGAAACTGAACATTCTGCGTCCAATGAAGTTAGTGTTCCACAAGCAATGAAACAGAATGGAACAAGTTCATTATCTACTGTTCTGCGTCCGATAAAAGAGAAGAACAAGAACAAAGTGTTACACGATGAATGAAGCAAAGTAGGACAAGTTCTCAGTCTACTATTCATCATCCAATAAAGCAGCATAACAAAGTGCAATTGAAAGCATCAGGTATGCGTCCAATGTTTGCATGAGTTCTGTGCAAATTGGTAAGTGCAAAGGTATGCGTCCAATAACTTGCTAAATGCTGCGTCCGATGTTTCATATATTCTGCGCCCAATACATAACACGCAGAATCCATTTGATTGTCAATTGTTGCTCTTGCATTTGATTATTAAACAATTTTATTGAGCCAACAATTTGATTTGAATAGCTGTACACAATGCTTTTCTGTACAACCTATTGTCAACGTTTGTGAATGTACTTTTGAAAAGCATAAAGCACTGTGGAAAGTGTACTAAGAGAGAGAATGTACTTTTAACTACTCTATATATCTCTGAACACATCTTTCTGCTTTACACAGTGTATTCTCTCTATCTCAATAAGATATTACTATTAACCACTGTACAATTGAGACTTTGAGTACAGGTTGCTTCTGATTTAGGAGAAAGAAACGCAGACATGCACAATGAAGTAGATCTCCTCAGAGCAACGGGAAAATAGCATTAAATGCTATTAGAGAACGGTAAGTTTTATGAGAGCTGAAGTTGAGCAACTGAAGAACAAGTCTGAAGCTTCACTACTCTTATAAATACCGAGAAGCAAGAAGAAGAATACAAGACACTGAACAACGAAAAAGAAAGAGCAAAAACGCTGTGCAAACAATTTGTTATACTCTGTCTAGAAAGTCTTGTATATTTTCTATCTTCTTGTAAAAGAGAGTTTGCTTAACTCTCGAAGTGCTTTAGTTTTCATATCCTCACTTGTGTGAGTTAGACAGCACTTGAATCAAAAACTCTGCTGAGTTGTTTAGCCTGAAGAGGCTGTGTTCAAAGAATACTTGATTTAGCCTGAAGAGGCTGTGTTCAAAGAATACTTGATTTAGCCTGAAGAGGCTGTGTTCAAAGAATACTTGAGTTTTAGCCTGAAGAGGCTGCGTTCAAAGAATACTTGGGATTTAGCCTGGAGAGGCTGTGTGCAAAGAATACTTGGGTTTTAGCCTGAAGAGGTTGTGTGCAAAGAATACGTGTACCTATCTGGTTTGATAGTGAAATCTCTCTAGTTTGAGGGGGCTGGACGTAGCTCTTAGGAAAGGGTGAACCAGGATAAAACTTGTGTTATTTCTTCTTTCCCTTAACTCTTTTTATATCTGTGCTTATTACTAACCAAGGGGATTGAATTGATTTTATTTCAACAAGTTTTTCATACACCTTAAATCGCACAAAGAAAACAAGTTTTTAACTTAGCAGAAGCCTCTGCGTCCAATCCTTTTGTGCGTCCAATATTTCACAACTATTGTGCGTCCAGTGTTTTAGCACTCTGTGCGTCCAATATTTCAGAAAACACTGTGCGCCCAATATTTGAACTAAGCTGTGCGTCCAACGTTTTTAACAGCCAGCGTTCAACTTTTGCAAAAAGTTTTAAAAGCTTAGAAACACAATTCAACCCCCCCTTCTTGTGTTTCATCTTGTTACCTACATTAGGTATTTAGTTATTGTAGTGTCAAAAAAAACATTTATTGTGATACTTAATATATTATATTGAATAAAGATAATTATTTAAATAAAGATAATTATTTAACATTTAATACTACTAATTACATATGAAGAATTGCAACAAATGTTTCTTATATAATTTAATATATTAAATAATACAGTGTACCTTTTCTTTTATATCTAATGAGGTTTTAGTATTTTATTATTGTTTTAAAGCTATTTTTCTTTAAAAATTCAGGGTATAATTGATTTTTTTCTACTTATATCTCTATTTAGAATGTAGATGGAAAAATGAATAATTAATTATTTTTTTAGTTCTATTCATGTTGGTTGCAACACCCTTTCTCTAAAAAGGATATTACACCATAGTAACCAAAATTTTCGCATAACTTAGAAAAATACTTGATGAAAACTCAGTATTCCTTCTCCAAAAATGTGGGTAAAATTTTTGCCTTTTAAATAATGAGAAGGATGGGGAATATGTCTCCCTAGTTCTTTTCGAAGAGTTTTACATGTGTAAATATAAAACAACGTACTGGTGAAAGAAATCTCATCTCATATATATAATCATAAGAGTTTTACCACGAAAGTTCAGTATACTTAAATTCATAAAATAAACTATGCGGTGAACACCTGAGCCGGTCAAGTCTCTAGACCTCTACCCAAAACAAGATAATGAACACAACTTCTTCTCGAAATCCCTATCAATCCATGCAGTGCTCAGATCCCTTGCTGAGAGCTAGCATTCGGATTGGAACTAGCCCACTCCTTGGGTTAACCATCTACTTAACATGTGCAACACTCTTTCTCATAAAAGAATGTTACAACATAAGTAACTTATTTATCGAAAAACAATATTAATTCTATTTTAAAAGAAAATGTTCTTTTAATTATTTTAAGTTAGTCCAAAAATGTGTATAAATTTTTTTTTTCTTTCAGTGCTTGAAAAATTATTTTAACTTGAAACTCTCACTTAAGTTGTTTATATCTCAAGAACTTATTTATGTCATAACGTATTACTGAAAGAAAACAAACATCATCTGTATGAATAATATACATCATATATAATATTGGTCCAACGTTCTACAAGTACATCAAACTGAACAACTAGTAATATCATATAAGATAGTACAGTCATCCCAAAATATCTCTAGACAAAAGCACAACCGGTAGAGTCCATCTACAAAAAAAAAAACAACACAAGATCCAAAAAGATAACTCAACAGCCTGCACTATATCAGCTCCCAACTCAGTCTACATCTGCTCCTAAGGGCTGCTCCACAGACTCCTCTGAAGTCTGGGCTTCGTACTCCTCTACCAGCTTCCCTTTCCCTTTCCTGTTAGTGGCCTCTTGACGAGCTCGTGCTCTCCAAGATGGCATAGCAGTAGGGGAAAAAGGAGTTGGTCTTCCACCTGGTTCCGCAAACGAAATAGGAACAGCTGGAATGGGAGTATCAAACTGCACAGTAGGTGTCCTCTCAGTAGGCACCTTCCTTGCTGATGTATCTCTAACTGGTCGTGAACGACGAACAGTATTCTTGCGCGCGGTTTGCCTCCATCTACCAAAGTATCTACGACACGGTGGCGTACCAGGTCTCTGCAGCTGCGCCTCTGGCCTTACACGCTCCTGCTGCACAGGCTCAGTCTGCACATGCTTCTGATGAGCTGTCTCCTGTCTCTGTCTCTCTGACTCTCTCCAAGAGTCCCAAAGCTCCTGTATAGGCATCTTCACATCTAAAATTATATTCTCTACAATCCACCAGTGAGGTCTTTCAGTCGATGTCTCTAGGGAAGTTACATACCCAAGGTATGTTCCCCATTGGGTGTCAGGGTTAACTATCCACCCTTCACCCTCACCCCCTCGGGGCAGTAAACTCAGTCTACAAACCTTCGTCAACCCATCCGGCGGATGGTCCATCTATATGAATCACGTTCCAAAGAGCACAAAACATATAGGCAAGGGTGAAAAATCCTCGTACACAAGTTATAAAAAAAACATAGTGACAACAAATAAGCAGAAAGTAAATCATGCTTATCAAACATATCTTACATCATGCATTCCTCTACCGTTTACCTTTTCTCAGCACAGAATTATATAATCACTCTTCTAGTAAGACATTCTCATATACACAAGGAAAATCATCCCAGATATAGCATATCACTCATCATCAAGCAATATATCATCAACTCAGATATATGATAATGCATGTCACTTCTATTTCCCTCTCATCACCCTCATAGTGCTCCAAGGAGACTTCCCTACCTCCAACACCTTTGAGTGATTGGCTGTAGCAAACTTAATAGACTTAGCAGAGAGTCCCTCCAGACTTCATAATAATCATTCAGATAAGCTACATAATACCATATCATGAATAGTCAAGTCAGTCAGATTTATCCAAGCCGGGTTATGCGACTTGCCTCGGCTCAGGGGATATCGCCTACACTGGCCATCTGAGGGGTTTCGCAACCTAGATAATCCCAGTAGACAACTGTGGCCCAACTATCGCTATTCTCAACCCTCTCTGGGTTGTAATGCTCATCTCATGGCCTCTTGCCAAATCTCTTTCTCTTTATGCAAAATGACACATCACATTATGCATACAAAGTAATCATCTCAAGCATTTTTAAGCTTTGGTTTCTCTTGTAATTTCATTAATCTCTTCTCTAGGTTATCTCTTGCACAATCACATATAACCTTCTCTCTTGGTTATAGTATTCTCATCTCTTTGTGATTATTCTCAATCAACATGTCTCTTCCTCTTTCATTCATACCCTTAATTAATCTTTATCTTTTTAACAAAAATAACATTTCCTAAATCCAATGTTTTAGTTCTAAAATTAAATTAACTAAAATACTTGCCAACTTTTAAATTCAAAAATGACATTTTTCTCTTAAAAAAGCTTTATTCAAAAGGCTGAAAAAAAATGATTTCGTAAAATTCTGGGCTGTTTATTTTCCATGATCCAGAACTGTCCACAGGCGCGAAAATATTTACACCAGCGGCGTAGACAGCACTGTCCCCTGTTTCTCCAGATTCTCACAGCTTCGAAATTAAACACACCCAGGGCATGACTGAATTCGATTTTCACAAAGTTCAAACCAAATAAATCTCTTCCTTATATGGTTAAGACCTAATGAATAAGAATGGGCAAAAATTATAATTTTTGGATCAATCACAAAGCTTTTCAAATTATAAACCAACACTTTGAAATTTTCTACTACATCCATGAACTCTTCAATCACTAAGCACAACCATTCAACATCAAGCTATTGATCCAAGCTTAACAAGACATAGAGCAAGGTCATCACACACCAAACATAGAGCAAGATCATCACACATAAAACATAGAGCAAGATCATCACACACAAAACATATACTTCTTTACCACCAAGAATAATCCTCATCATGGAAGCAACAAAAACCAATCTCAAACACACAAGGTTCAAGTAATCCAAATTCATCTACCAAGCATGAATATATCTCTTGAGTCATCTCAATACCACATGGACAAAAGAGCACTTACCAATGATCAACATACTCTCTAATTAAAATTCCAAGCATTTTGTACAAACCACAACAAACATAGCACACATACATCATCCAAACCCTAATAACCATGTATGAGAAAATCTCCCCTTACCTTTTTCCTTTAGCTTGTGAAAGAAGAACCCTATCTCCTTGCTCTTCTCCTTCTTCTTGATTATCTCCTTCCAACACAAACACAACACATCCAAATACCAAATAAGTTTCCTCATCCCATGGATAATCTTTAGCACATGAAAGAAGAACTTAAGATGAACTAAACACAACCCTAAGCTCATAAACCATGAAGAAGACAACAAAAACTTAATCTATGGAGTTCTTATGAAATACCTTGGTAGCTTGAGGATCCCAAAATCAAGAGCAAACTTGTGAAAATTTGATTATTTTGAGTGGAAACTTAGAGAGAAAAGTATGTGAAATCTTTGTGGTTTGAGAGTGAAAATGGAAATATGAAGCAAGAGCTCTCTCTTCCTCTCTGCTTCAACTCGGCCTCTCCCTCTCTTTTCTTCTTGTGCAAGTTTTTTTTTTAAGACAATCATGACCAAGAAATGAGTCATTTGTAAAATTAATTCATAGATTTTTCTCATTGGTTAAAAATTATGAGTCAAGATATTTTAGAATTTTCCACATCCTTCCACACCAAGTCAGGGGCGGTGCAGCTGGTCCAAGGCAAGGTAAATATTTTTTTTCACTTTTAACCATGGTAAAAGATAAATACAAGTAAGAAAAATGTGGTAACTTTTGTATTTCATGGTAAAATTGTCCAAAAATTACCTATTGAGGTGAAAAATTCTCATGACTCCTAAACTAAGCCCAAGACCACGAAATTAAAATGCTAAAAAAGTCTTGGTTCATAAAAATCAAGTTTAGAAACAATACGGTAATTTTTCGATTTCACCGTAACCCGTAAATTAGAGTTAAACTGAACTTTCTCTGAAAAATCTCAAAAAATTTCTAAAAATCATAAATATTATAAAAACACTATTGGTTACTCTTTTGTTTGATTTTGGATAATTTTCTAAGCTTCTGGTATTCATCTGTTCTCCCATTTACCCTGTTCCTCAGTCTACAGGGACCAAAGCAGGAATTCTTGGTCTGCTATTCTAAAAATTCCCAAAATAAATTCTAAAATTCTAAAATAATATAAAACATCATTTGGCTTCTCCAAAAATATTTTTTAACTTGTTCTGGTCTCCAAACCAACTCCCAGTTCAACCTGATCAAACTACAGGGACCAAAACAGTAACATTTTTATCCGTTTCTCAAAAAATTCCCGAATAAATTTTTAAAATCCTCAAATATTGTAAAATCACTATTTGTATCTTCAAATCTTTTTCTTAACCTCAATCTAGGGTTTCTACCTTACGACGTCACCAATTCGTCTATTTACAGTAAATAGAATTTTCTCTGGATCTCAACATCCGACTTAGACTATTGATTTCTAATGTCAGGAAAACTTTATCTATGTAATTAATCTTCCTAAAAGATATCTAACATGCACAAAGCACATATCACACACATAAAATAAAATTAAAATAGAATAAAAAATTACAGACGTTACAACATGCATCAAACACAAACAAGGCAAACATGCAAGGGTGAAGCTCAAATCCACAGCAAAAAGAGAAGTATAAGCACATATTAACAGATCATGCATCACTCAATACATACATCAAGAACACATAGCAAAACACTCAAATACAGTACATTGAGAACACATAGACAAGCACTCAATACAGTACATGCTTCATATTTTCAGAACTACAATACACGGATCATGCCTTGTATTTTAAATACAGTAAAGCAATGTATACTCAGAAATATATCATCAATACAAGATATATTAATGCATGTCATTTTTATATCTCTTGAAAACACACCGGTGCACTACTCCAAGGAGACTTTTTCAACCTTAACACCTTTGAGCGATTGACTGTAGCAAACTTAACAGAATAACCAGATAGTCCGAGATGAACTTCTGGAAATCATTCAGCAATGCCACATTTAAAAATGATTTACTGAATCATAAATAGGTCCGTCAGTCAGATTTATCCAAGTCGGGTATACGACTCGTCTCAGCTCGAGGGTATTCACCTACATGGCCATTGAGACTTTCGAAACCTGGATAATCCCAGTAGGCAATTGTAGCCCAACAAAACACTATTTTCAACCCGTTCTCTAGGTTGTATGCTCATACGTCTTTACGCAATGACAATTTAGATTGCATATAAATTCACTTTGGTTTCTCTTGTAAAACTTTCTCATGTTTTACTGTATTACCTCTTGTAATACTAAATCTCGTAAAATATTTCTCCTGAAAACTTCAACCAGTTCACAGTATAAAACTCACAAGCTAATTCTCATAATCAGATTACAAACCACAAAACAAAACCTTTTGTTAACACAGGTTTATACTTTTGAAGTTATCCATTATATCCACTCTTTGACTTTACTCACTTGTTTTTAGAAAAAGTGATCACACGGCGGCAGAGCTGACTGCGGTGATCAATGTAGGTAACAGGATGAAACACAAGAAGGGGGGGTTGAATTGTGTTTCTAAGCTTTTAAAAACTTTTAGCAAATGTTGGACACTGGCTGTGAAAACATTGGACGCACAGCGTATTGAAATATTGGACGCACAAGAAAATTGGACGCAAAGGCTTCCACTTAGTTTAAAACTTGTTTTCTCTGTGCGATTTAAAGAGTATGAAAAAAACTTGTTGAATTAAAAATCAATTCAATCCCCTCGGTTAGAATAAACACAGAAATAACTACAGTTAAGGGAAAGAATGAATAACACAAGTTTTTATCCTGGTTCACCTTTTCCTAAGAGCTACGTCCAGTCCCCTCAAACTAGAGAGATTTCACTATCAAATCAGATAGAATACAGGTATTCTTCAACAGCCTCTTCAGGCCTTACAACGAGTATTCTTTGCACACCTAGCCTCTCTAGGCTCAAACAAGTATTCTTTTACACACAAGCCTCTCCAGGCTCAACCAAGTATTCTTTTACAGACAAGCCTCTCCAGGCTCAAACAACTCACAAGAGTGTTTTCGATTTAAAGTGTTGTCTAACTCACACAAGTGAGGATATGAAAAACTTAAGCACTTCGAGAGTTAAGCAAACTCTCTTTTACAAGAAGATAGAAAATATACAAGACTTTCTTAAATATACAGAGTATAACAAATTGCACAGCAATTCAGCTCTTTCTTTTTCTTTGTTCAGTCTCTTGTATTCTTCTTCTTGTTCACGGTATTTATAGGCTTTGATGAAGCTTCAGACTTGTTCATCAAATAGCTCAGCTTCAGCCTTCATAAATATGACCGTTCTCTAATAGCATTAAATACTATTTTCCCGTTGCTCTGAGGAGATCTACTTCAGTGTGTATGTCTGCGTTTCTTTCTCCTTAATCAGAAGCAACCTGTACTCAAAGTCTCAATTGTACAGTGGTTAATAGTAATATCTTATTGAGACAGAGAGAATACACTGTGTAAAGCAGAAAGATGTGTTCAGAGATATAAGAGTACATTCTCTCTCTTAGTACACTTTCCACAGTGCTTTATGCTTTTTATTTAATGTACGTTCAAAAACGTTGACAAGGTTGTACAGAAAAGCATTGTATACAACTATTTATTTCAAATCATTTGCTCAATAAATATGTTCCATATTAAATGTAAGAGCAATAAATAGCAAGTTATGGACTCTGCGTTTTGGACGCAGCATATAGAATATATTGCACGCAGCATGTAGAATAGAATTGGACTTTCAGTCCTTTTAACAAATGGACGCATACCTTTGCTTACCATTTGTATATGATATTCATTCATCCATATGGACACATCATCATGCTTACCGTTTTGACTTAGTTCGTTTCAGTTGTATAGCCTTATGCTGATTATTGGACTTATGCACTTATGCTCCACTGGACGCAAGGCAGTATTGCACTTTTGCTCCATTGGACGCAAGGCAGTCTGCTTCTTTGGACGCAAAGCATCATTGGACGCATTGCTCTCAGAGTCCATTGGACAATACTTACCCGAGGTCAAGTATTAGAGTCCATTGGACGCATCACTCATGGACTGTACATATATGTGCCAATGTCACACTGGACGATGGACTTATCTTTGTTGTACCTACAAGAGCTTGTTAGCAGACTTCGTAAAAAACCTTAATAAACTTTGTTATCATCAAAACCACAAAATCACTTAGGGAATTTTTGCATTAGAAATGCTTTTAACCAATTTGGTTCCAACAATCTCTCCCTTTTTGATGATGACAAACATTATTAAGTTTTACAAGCAATATAGCAGATAAACCAAATAATCAATCAGCATATATAAACAGAAATTTTCTAAGTGAAACTTCCCCTGAGATATATATCTCAGTTTTTCTTACTCTTCTCCCCCTGAGATAAACATCTCATGGTTTTGGATATTCAATGTGTTCAGAGTACATGAAAATTTCCTTTTGTAGGTAACAAGATGAAACACAAGAAGGGGGGTTGAATTGTGTTTCTAAGCTTTTAAAACTTTTCGCAAATGTTGGACGCTGGCTGTTAAAAACGTTGGACGCACAACTTGGTTCAAATATTGGACGCACAGTGTTTTCTGAAAAATTGGACGCACAGAGTGCTAAAACACTGGACGCACAGAACTGTGAAATATTGGACGCACAAAAGATTGGACGCAGAGGCTTCCCTCTTAGTTTAAAAACTTGTTTTCTTTGTGCGATTTGAGGTGTATGAAAAACTTGTTTAAACAAAATCAATTCAATCCCCTTGGTTAGTAATAAACACAGATATAAAAGGAGTTAAGGGAAAGAAGAAATAACACAAGTTTTTATACTGGTTCACCCTTTCCTAAGAGCTACGTCCAGTCCCCTCAAACTAGAGAGATTTCACTATCAAACCAGATAGGTACAAGTATTCTTTGCACACAGCCTCTTCAGGCTAAAACCCAAGTATTCTTTGCACACAGCCTCTCCAGGCTAAAACCCAAGTATTCTTTGAACGCAGCCTCTTCAGGCTAAAACCCAAGTATTCTTTGAACACAGCCTCTTCAGGCTAAAACAACTCAGCAGAGTTTTGATTCAAGTGCTGTCTAACTCACACAAGTGAGGATAAGAAATCTAAAGCACTTCGAGAGTTAAGCAAACTCTCTTTTACAAGAAGATAGAAAAAATACAAGACTTTCAATACAGAGTATAAGAGATTGCACAGCGTTTTTGCTCTTTCTTTTTCGTTGTTCAGTATCTTGTATTCTTCTTCTTGCTTCTCGGTATTTATAAGAGTAGTGAAGCTTCAGACTTGTTCTTCAGTTGCTCAACTTCAGCTCTCATAAAAGTTACCGTTCTCAAATAGCATTTAATGCTATTTTCCCGTTGCTCTGAGGAGATCTACTTCATTGTGCATGTCTGCGTTTCTTTCTCCTAAATCAGAAGCAACCTGTACTCAAAGTCTCAATTGTACAGTGGTTAATAATAATATCTTATTGAGACAGAGAGAATACACTGTGTAAAGCAGAAAGATGTGTTCAGAGATATATAGAGTAGTTAAAAGTACATTCTCTCTCTTAGTACACTTTCCACAGTACTTTATGCTTTTCAAAAGTACATTCACACACGTTGACAAAGATGTACAGAAAGCATTGCATACAGCTATTTATTTCAAATCATTTGCTCAATAAATATGTTTCATATTAAATGCATGAGCAGTAAATAGCACGTAATGGACTCTGCGTTTTGGACGCAGCATATAGAATATTGGACTTTCAGTCCTTTTAGCAAATGGACGCATACCTTGTCCTTACCATTTGCACAGAATATTCATTCAATCATTGGACGCATCTTTATGCTTACCATTCTATTCCATTTGGATGCAAGGCAGTATTGAACTTATTGCCTCATTCTGGTTATTGGACTTTTGCCATTTCCCTATAGTTCCATTGGACGCAGAGTTGATTGTTGTACATTTGTTTTTCTGCTTCATTGGACGCAGAACAGTTGTTTGATGTACCTTTGTCAATCTGCTTCATTGTGTTCCATTGGACGCAAAGCAATATTGTTGTCCTTCTTATTTATTGGACGCAGAACAGTACCTTTGTCACTCTGATTTCATTGGACGCAGAGCAGTTCTTTTGTTTGTTCACTTTCATTGGACGCAGAGTTGCACTCTTGCTCACACTGAACATTGGACTTTTATCCTTCATCTGCATTGGACGCTCACTGAATCTGTTCCTTTGAAAATCATTGGACTCTTACTGCAATTCTGCTTCTCATAAAAACATTGGACTCTGCCAGTATTGCCTTGTTCTTATCATTGGACTTATGCCAGTCTTGCCTTGTACATATCATTGGACTTATAGCTTCAATGCCTTCTCATGAATCATTGGACGTATGAAATTGTCCTTGTGCCTTGTACTGAATTATTGGACGCACAATCATTGTTTGCCTTTGTGCTGAAACATTGGACGCAGAACTCTTCCTTCTGCTCAACCATTGGACGCAGAATTCTTCTGTCCATTCCAGTGCCAACATTGGACGCAAAATTCTTGTGTCCATTCCAGTGCCAACATTGGACGCAAGGCTCACTTTGAATGCCAGCCAATGTCATGAAGAACTGATTGGACGCAGACTGCAATAAGCTTAGTTAGGCAGCATTTATACATTGTACAGGCTTAATACATTTTGTTTATCCTTTGTAAAAACCTTAATACATTTTGTTATCATCAAAACCATAAAATCACTTAGGGAGTTTTTGTATTAAAAACACTTTTAACCAATTTGGTTCCAACACCTTTTTCTCACAAGACAGATTAGTCCAGCATATTCAGTGTAGCATAATCAGAGTATACATAAGTAATAACACTACTGCAATTAAATTTTAGACTCAATCTTCTTTTTCTTCAAAAGACTTGAGCTTTTAAAACTTAATCTTCTTTTTCTTCTCCCCATTTTGTCATCAGACAAAAAGATTCATAGAACATCATAGTCCAAAAATTTTTGTTTTTGAAAAACAAAAGAAATGAAACAAAATTTATTTTGTAGAAGACAGATCCAGAAAATCCGTTAATCCTTCTTCTTGACAAAGTCTTGAACTAGAAGAGCAAAGAAGGTGTGCAAGTGACAGTTTGAAAAGACTTGGAAACAAATAACATCTCTTTATAATAAAAGCAGTTTCAACTTTCAAGAGATCTTGAGAACCGTCAAAACATTAAACAGGAAAACTTCTTCAGAACAGGTGGACAGTTTAAAAAAACATTATAAAAATAATTTGGACTCAGTGCAGAAAGGCTAGGAGGTAAAAACTTTTAAGCCTTAATAAAAGATCCTAAGTCTCAAATAGACGGACGTGTCCTATTGGACGCTAGTCATATTGGACTCAGACTTAGCTTGAGCATATTGGACGCTAAACATCAATCTTTTATAAAGTGCATATTTAAATGCTTCCTTATAAAAGTAAACCTATCTACAGAGAGGGATTTTGTAAATATAGCTGCCCATTGATTTTCAGTGTTAACAAACTGAATATCAAATGTTCCCTTCTGCACATAGTCTCTAATGAAATGATGTTTAATTTCTATATGCTTAGCTCTTGAGTGTAAGATTGGGTTCTTAGATAAGTTGATTGCAGCAGTATTATCACAAAGAACAGAAATCTTAATCTCAAAGATGTTGTAGTCCTCCAATTGATGTTTAATCCATAAGAGCTGAGAACAACAACTTGCAGCAGAGACATATTCAGCTTCAGCTGTAGATAATGCAATTTTGCTTTGTCTCCTGCTCGTCCATGATACTAGATTTGATCCAATAAAATGGCATCCTCCGCTGGTGCTTTTTCTTTCAAGCCTTTTGATCTACCTTTTTATCTTTGTCATTCAAGCTCATTATGCAAGTTGGATGCATAGGAGTGTTCATGGGTTTGCAATCGTCCATTTTGAACTTCTTCAGAAGCTCCTTTGTATATTTGGACTGATGCACATAGATCCCATCTTGCGTCTATTTTACTTGAAGTCCAAGAAAGAGCTTCAATTCTCCCATCATGCTCATTTCAAACTCCTTCTGCATTAACTCAGAAAACTCTCCACATAGAGATTCATCAGTAGCACCAAAAATGATATCATCCACATAAATTTATACTATGATGAAATGTGAGTCTATGGATTTTCTGAAAAGAGTAGTGTCAACTTTTCCTCTTGAAAAACCATTTTCCATTAGAAAAGAACTTAGTTTTTCATACCAAGCTCGAGGAACTTGCTTGAGGCCATAAAGAGCCTTTTTCAATTTAAAAACATGGTTAGGAAAAGATTGATCCTCAAAACCAGGTGGTTGTTCCACATAGACTTCCTCTATTATTATACCATTTAGAAAAGCACTTTTTACATCCATTTGATAAAGCCTCATATCATGTTGGGCAGCAAATGAAAGTAAGATGCGAATGGCCTCTATTCTAGCTACTGGAGCAAAGGTTTCAGTAAAATCAATACCTTCCTGTTGTGAGTAACCTTGAGCAACTAACCTTGCTTTGTTTCTCACTACTTTACCTTCTTCGTCTAGTTTGTTTCTGAATGCCCATTTGGTTCCAATGATGGACTTATCTTTAGGTGGAACTACAAGCGTCCAAACATCATTGCGTTTGAACTGATTTAGCTCCTCCTGCATTGCTAAAATCCATCCTTCGTCCAATAGAGCTTCATCAACATTTTTGGGCTCCAATTCAGAGATGAATGCAACATCATTTTGTTCTCTGAATGTGGACCTTGTTCTGACTCTATCATCTGCATTTCTAATGATTTGATCTTCAGGATGATAGGTCTTGAAGTGCCAGCTTCTTCTTCTCTCAGAATTGGACGCATCATCATTTTCTGCGTCTGGTCCTTCTTCTTCATTCTTGGGTGATGGCCTTTCACCTTCTGCTTGTATTTTCATATCTGAAAAAGAATCACTTAGCTCTGACAATTCCTTGTCAGGCTTTTTGTCATTGAATTTAATGTGAATTGACTCTTCAACAGTCAAGGTTCTTGAGTTATAGACTCGATAAGCCTTGGAAGTTTCAGAGTAACCCAGAAAAATTCCATTGTCCACTTTAGAATCAAACTTTCCAAGTTGATCCTTAGTGTTGAGAATAGAACATTCACATCCAAATGGATGAAAATATGAAATGTTGGGTTTTCTTCCTTTCCACAATTCATATGGAGTCTTTTTCAACATCGGCCTCACATATATTCTGTTTTGTAAATAACACGCAGTATTTACAGCTTCAGCCCAGAACCTCTTAGAGGTTGAGTGATCATTGAGCATGGACCTAGCCATCTCTTGTAGAGATCGATTCTTTCTCTCCACCACACCATTTTGCTGAGGTGTTCTTGGTGCAGAGAAATTGTGAAGGATTCCATTCTCTTCACAGAATCTCTGGAAGTTTGCATTTTCAAACTCACCTCCATGATCACTTCTAATGGAGTTGATACAAACTCCTTTCTCATTTTGGACTCTTTTACAGAATATGGTGAAGACTTTGAAAGACTCATCCTTGTGTGCAAGGAATTTGACCCATGTCCATCTAGTATAGTCATCAACTATAACTAATCCATATCTCTTTCCATTTAAAGAGGCTGTTTGAGTGGGTCCAAACAAATCTATGTGTAAAAGTTCCAAAGGTCTAGAAGTGGAAACAATATTTTTAGAATTAAAAGAGTTTTTCACTTGTTTCCCTTTCTGACATGCTTCACACAGAACTTCGAATTTGTACACAAGATTTGGTAGTCCTCTCACGAGGTTATGCTTGTTTAGCTTTGAGATGGTTCTTAAGCTTGCATGACCAAGTTTCTTGTGCCATATCCATTGTTCATCCTTTAAGGATATGAAGCATGAGACATTTTGTTTGGATAGATTTTCAAAATCAATTTTGTAAACATTATCCTGCCTCTTTGCTTGAAAAAGTATGGACTTATCAGAATTTTTGACTATACATTTATCCTTGTTAAAGGAAACATCAAATCCACTGTCACACAATTGACTTATGCTAAGCAGATTATGTTTGAGTCCTTCAACCAGTAGGACATTTTCAATGGAAGGAAAAGGACGCTTACCAATTTTACCTATTCCAACTATTCTGCCTTTCTGGTCTCCTCCGAAGGTGACCCAGCCCTTTGATCTAGGCTTTAGTGTAGGTAACAAGATGAAACACAAGAAGGGGGGGTTGAATTGTGTTTCTTAGCTTTTAAAACTTTTTCGCAAATGATGGACGCTGGCTGTTAAAAAAGAAAACGTTGGACGCACAGCTTTAGTTCAAATATTGGACGCACAGTGCTTTTTGAAATATTGGACACACAAGTGCTAAAACACTGGACGCACAGAGTCTTTATAAAAACTGGACGCACAGGTTTTCTAAAGATTGGACGCACAGAATGCTTCCCTTTTGGTTTGAAAAACTTGTTTGAATAAAAACAATTTCAATCCCCTTTGTTAGTAATAAACACAGATATAAAAGGAGTTAAGGGAAAGAAGAAATAACACAAGTTTTTATACTGGTTCACCCTTTCCTAAGAGCTACGTCCAGTCCCCTCAAACTAGAGAGATTTCACTATCAACCTGATAGAATACAAGTATTCTTTGCACACAGCCTCTTCAGGCTAAAACCCAAGTATTCTTTGCACACAGCCTCTCCAGGCTAAAACCCAAGTATTCTTTGGACGCAGCCTCTTCAGGCTAAACCCCAAGTATTCTTTGAACACAGCCTCTTCAGGCTAAACAACTCAGCAGAGTTTTGTTACAAGTGCTGTCTAACTCACACAAGTGAGGATATAAAATCTAAAGCACTTTGAGAGTTAAGCAAACTCTCTTTTACAAGAAGAAAAAGAATTACAAGACTTTTCTAATCAGAGTATAAAAGATTTCACAGCAGTTCAGCTCTTTCTTTTTCGTTTTCAGTCACTTGTATTCTTCTTCTTGCTTCTCGGTATTTATAGGCTTTGATGAAGCTTCAGACTTGTTCTTCGAATAGCTCAGCTTCAGCCTTCATAATATTACCGTTCTCTAATAGCATTTAATGCTATTTTCCCGTTGCTCTGAGGAGATCTTCTTCATTGAGCATGTCTGCGTTTCTTTCTCCCAAATCAGAAGCAACCTGTACTCAAAGTCTCAATTGTACAGTGGTTAATAATAATATCTTATTGAGACAGAGAGAATACACTGTGTAAAGCAGAAAGGTGTGTTCAGAGATCTATAGAGTAGTTAAAAGTACATTCTCTCTCTTAGTACACTTTCCACAGTACTTTATGCTTTTCAGAAGTACATTCACATACGTTGACAAAGATGTACAGAAAGCATTGTGTACAGCTATTTATTTCAAATCATTTGCTCAATAAATATGTTTCATATTAAATGTATGAGCAGTAAATAGCAAGTTTATGGATTCTGCGTATTGGACGCAGCATATAGAATATATTGGACGCATACCTTTGCACTTACCAATTTGCACAGAACTTATGCAAACATTGGACGCATCTTTATGCTTACCAATCTATTCCATTTGAATGCAAGGCAGTATTGGACTTTTGCCATTTCCCTATAGTTCCATTGGACGCAAGGTTGATTGTTGTACATTTGTTCTTCTGCTCCATTGGACGCAGAACAATTGTTTGATGTACCTTTGTCAATCTGCTTCCTTGTGCTCTATTGGACGCAAAGCAATATTGTTGTCCTTCTTATTTATTGGACGCAGAACAGTGCTTGAGTAACTCTGACTTCATTGGACGCAGAGCAGTTCTTTTGTTTGTTCAGTTTCATTGGACGCAGAGTTGCACTCTTGCTCACACTGAACATTGGACTTTTATCCTTCATTGCTCACTGAATCTGTTCCTTTGAAAGTCATTGGACTTTTACTGCAATTCTGCTTCTCATGAAAACATTGGACACTGCCAGTATTGCCTTGTTCTTGTCATTGGACTTATGCCAGTCTTGCCTTGTACATATCATTGGACGATCAGCATTCTGTACCTTGGTCAAGAGCACATCCTTAACATTGGACTTATGTTCTGATCATTGGACTTATAGAATTGTCCTTGTGCCTTGTACTGATTTATTGGACGCACAACATTGCTTGCCTTTGTGCTGAAACATTGGACGCAGAACTCTTCCTTCTGCTCAAACATTGGACGCAGAATTCTTGTGTCCATTCTAGTGCCAACATTGGACGCAAGGCTTCTTCCTTCTGCTCAAACATTGGACGCAGAACTCTTGTGTCCATTCCAGTGTCAACATTGGACGCAAGGCTTCTTCCTTCTGCTTAAGCATTGGACGCATACTCTCCAGTGCCAACATTGGACGCAAAGCTTCTCAGACTTTGAATATGAGCCAATGTTATGATGAACTAATTTATTGGACGCAGACTGCAATAAACTTAGTTAGGCAGCTTTGTTATGCATTGTACAAGCTTAATACAAATTGATTATCCTTTGTAAAAACCTTAATATATTTTGTTATCATCAAAACCATAAAATCACTTAGAGAGTTTTTGTTATCAAAAACACTTTTAACCAATTTGGTTCCAACAATCTCCCCCTTTTTGATGATGACAAACATTATTAAGTTTTACATACAATAAAGCATATAAACCAGATAATCAGCAAAAAACAGAAATTTTCTAAGGGAAACTCCCCCTGAGATAGACATCTCAGTTTTTCCTTACTCTTCTCCCCCTGAGATAAACATCTCATGGTTTTGGATATTCAATATACTTAGAGTACCTGAAAATTTCTTTTACTCATAGAACAAAGATTAGTCCACGAATAGCTTATCAAAATAACATGGTAATAAGACTAATGCAATCAGACTTAATCTTTCTCCCCTTTTGTCAAAATCTTTCCCCTTTTTGGTCAAGATATAAAAACTTAATCCCATTCTTTCTCCCCCTTTGTCATCAGGCAAAAAGGTTCATAGAACATCATAGTCCAAAGAGAGTTTTGAAAAGACTTGGAGCTTTTAAAAACAGAAACCTCTTTAAAACTGAAAAACTTTTTCTTCTCCCCTTTTTTAAACAAGCTTTCTCAAACAGAAAAGATTTTAGAAAAGATGTCAAACGAAGAGAAAACCAACTGTAAGAAATAACTTTATGAAAAAAATTTGGACTCAGTGTGGGATTACTAAGAGGTGAAAGCTTTCTTTAAAAAAAATTCTAAGTCTCAAATAGACTGTCGTGTCCTATTGGACTCTAGTCACATTGGACTCAGACTCAACTTTAAGCATATTGGACGCTAAACATCAGTCTTTTATAAAGTGCATATTCAAATGCTTCCTTATAAAAATGAATCTATCTACAGATAGGGGTTTTGTAAATATATCTGCCCATTGATTTTCAGTGCTAACAAACTGAATATCAAATGTTCCCTTCTGCACATAGTCTCTAATAAAATGATGTTTAATTTCTATATGCTTAGCTCTTGAGTGTAAGATTGGGTTCTTAGATAAATTGATTGCAGCAGTATTATCACAAAGAACAGAAATCTTACTCTCAAAGATGTTATAGTCCTCCAATTGATATTTAATCCATAAGAGCTGAGAACAACAACTTGCAGCAGAGACATATTCAGCTTCAGCTGTTGATAATGCAATAGTGCTTTGTCTCTTGCTTGTCCATGATACTAAATTGGATCCCATAAAATGACATCCTCCGCTGGTGCTTTTTCTTTCAAGCCTGTCTCCAGCATAATCAGCATCACAGAATCCTACTAATCTGTATTCATCTGATTTCTTAAACAGCAAACCAAGATTAGTAGTCTCTTTCAGATATCTAAAAATTCTCTTGACAGCAGTCAAATGAGAATCTCTAGGATTTGATTGAAATCTTGCACATAAGCAAACACTGAACATAATATCAGGTCTAGATGCAGTAAGATATAAAAGAGATCCTATCATACCTCTATATACCTTTTGATCTACCTTTTTATCTTTGTCATTCAGGCTCATTATGCAAGTTGGATGCATGGGAGTATTTATGGGTTTGCAATCATCCATTTTGAACTTCTTCAGAAGCTCCTTCGTGTATTTGGACTGATGTACATATATCCCATCTTTAGGCAGCTTTGTTATGCATTGTACAAGCTTAATACAAATTGATTATCCTTTGTAAAAACCTTAATATATTTTGTTATCATCAAAACCATAAAATCACTTAGAGAGTTTTTGTTATCAAAAACACTTTTAACCAATTTGGTTCCAACATTTAGGTCTTGGAACATAGACCTTTCTCCTATCATGTGTCGTGAGCAGCCACTGTCCAGGTACCATGATTGGAGTTGACTTCCTCCCATCAAGCATATCTGCAACAGGAATTATCATATTCTTAGGTACCCAGATTGACTTGGGTCCTTTCTTGTTAGTCCTTGGTCTGCGTCCAGGCATGTTCCTTTTGTTATGGACACACGTCGAGGTGACATGTCCAGCCTTTCCACAGTGACCACAGTATAAATTAATTTTAGAAGGACTTTTAGAAACCTTTGGCTTTGGTTTTTCATAACCTAAACCACTTTTGTCAGAAGGTTTTCTCTGAATTTTTAAAATTTGATCCAGTTTTTCAGAGCTACTGACAAATCTGGACAATCGTCCAGTGAGTTCATTTACTTCTTGTTGAAGTACTTGTACTTCACAGAAAGTATTGGACTCGGAATCCTTTGGAGATTCATCTTTGAGTTGACTTACTTGAAGTCTTAACTCTTCATTTTCTGATTTGAGTACTTTATTTTCTAAAGTAAGCTTTTCAAAATCTTTGGTTATAAGAGAAAACTTTTTCTTTAAAGATCTGTACTCATCAGCTAAAATGGATGATTCTCTAAGAAGATCATCAAAATTTTCTTTTAGTTCAGGGTAAGAAAATACCTCTTCTTTGTCCTCACTGTCAGTTGAGGGCAGACTTGCCATCAGGCAGAGATTTGCTTCTTCCCCATCCTCATCATCAGAGGATTCATCAAGATCCTCCCATGTTGCCATGAGATCTTTCTTCTTCTTGAAGAACTTCTTCTTCGTTCTTTCAGCCTCAGGACAATCTCCCTTGTAGTGGCCTGGTTTCTTGCATCCATAGCACACTACTGGACTTTTCTCCTTTTGCTCAGTTTCCTTTTGTGGAAATCTTCTGTTGAATTTATTTCTTCTGAAGCCACCTTTCTTGTTCCACATGGACTTTATCTTTCTGGAGATGAAGGAGAGTTCATCATCATCTGAACCTTCTTCTCCTTCTGAGCTGCATGATTCTTCATCAGAATCATTTGCCTTCAAGGCTTTCGAGGTGCTCCCTTTTTGAGCTTTAAGAGCAATGGACTTTGCTCTTTTTTCTGTTCCCCTCTTCTCTGAGCTCAAGCTCATGCACTTTGAGTGAGCCTAGAAGATTCTCCATAGCAAGAGTGGAAAGATCCCTTGCTTCTTGTATGGCAGTCACCTTGGGTCTCCATTGTCTTGGCAGACTCCTTAGGATTTTCCTGATATGATCTTGGTTTGTGTAGATTTTTCCCAAGGACCTCAGGTTGTTGATGATTGTTTGGAATCTTCCAAACATCTGATCAATGGTCTCGTGATCCTCCATTTTGAATAGTTCATATTGATGAACTAGCATGCTGATTTTGGACTCACGGACCTGAGACGATCCTTCATGTGCCAAAGCTAGAGTGTCCCACATCTCCTTGGCAGTGGTGCAGCTGTGCACCTTGTCATATTCTGACTTAGTGATGGCACACATCAGACAGTGCCTTGCCTTTGAGTTCAGCTGGAATCTGGTCCTTTGATCTTGAGTCCACTGAGCTCTTGGTACTGGTTGACCTGCTTCATCTACTAGATCAGTGTAGCCAGTTTCAACGACATCCCACATGTCTATATTATGCGCATCAAAGAATGTGATCATTCTCTGCTTCCAATAGTCATACTCGTTTCCATTGAACAAAGGCGGTCTGTTCACAGCTTGTCCCTCGTTCTCCATGGATCTTTGCTTCTCTGCACTGTTAGGTGCTCAACCCCTAAAGACCGAGCTCTGATGCCAACTGTAGGTAACAGGATGAAACACAAGAAGGGGGGGTTGAATTGTGTTTCTAAGCTTTTAAAAACTTTTAGCAAATGTTGGACGCTGGCTGTGAAAACGTTGGACGCACAGCGTATTGAAATATTGGACGCACAAGAAAATTGGACGCAGAGGCTTCCACTTAGTTTAAAACTTGTTTTCTCTGTGCGATTTAAAGAGTATGAAAAAAACTTGTTGAATTAAAAATCAATTCAATCCCCTCGGTTAGAATAAACACAGAAATAACTACAGTTAAGGGAAAGAATGAATAACACAAGTTTTTATCCTGGTTCACCCTTTCCTAAGAGCTACGTCCAGTCCCCTCAAACTAGAGAGATTTCACTATCAAACCAGATAGAATACAAGTATTCTTCAACAGCCTCTTCAGGCCTTACAACGAGTATTCTTTGCACACCTAGCCTCTCCAGGCTCAAACAAGTATTCTTTTACAGACAAGCCTCTCCAGGCTCAACCAAGTATTCTTTTACAGACAAGCCTCTCCAGGCTCAAACAACTCACAAGAGTGTTTTCGATTTAAAGTGTTGTCTAACTCACACAAGTGAGAATATGAAAAACTTAAGCACTTCGAGAGTTAAGCAAACTCTCTTTTACAAGAAGATAGAAAATATACAAGACTTTCTTAAATATACAGAGTATAACAAATTGTACAGCAATTCAGCTCTTTCTTTTTCTTTGTTCAGTCTCTTGTATTCTTCTTCTTGTTCACGGTATTTATAGGCTTTGATGAAGCTTCAGACTTGTTCTTCGAATAGCTCAGCTTCAGCCTTCATAAATATGACCGTTCTCTAATAGCATTAAATACTATTTTCCCGTTGCTCTGAGGAGATCTACTTCAGTGTGTATGTCTGCGTTTCTTTCTCCTTAATCAGAAGCAACCTGTACTCAAAGTCTCAATTGTACAGTGGTTAATAGTAATATCTTATTGAGACAAAGAGAATACACTGTGTAAAGTAGAAAGATGTGTTCAGAGATATAAGAGTACATTCTCTCTCTTAGTATACTTTCCACAGTGCTTTATGCTTTTCATTTAATGTACGTTCAAAAACGTTGACAAGGTTATACAGAAAAGCATTGTATACAGCTATTTATTTCAAATCATTTGCTCAATAAATATGTTCCATATTAAATGTAAGAGCAATAAATAGCAAGTTATGGACTCTGCATTTTGGACGCAGCATATAGAATATATTGGACGCAGCATGTAGAATAGAATTGGACTTTTAGTCCTTTTAACAAATGGACGCATACTTTTGCTTACCATTTGTATATGATATTCATTCATCCATATGGACGCATCCTCATGCTTACCGTTTTGACTTAGTTCGTTTCAGTTGTATAGCCTTATGCTGATTATTGGACTTATGCACTTATGCTCCATTGGACGCAAGGCAGTATTGTACTTCTGCTTCATTGGACGCAAGGCAGTATTGCACTTCTGCTCCTTTGGATGCAAGGCAGTATTGTACTTCTGCTCCATTGGACGCAAGGCAGTCTGCTTCTTTGGACGCAAAGCATCATTGGACGCATTGCTCTCAGAGTCCATTGGACAATACTTACCCGAGGTCAAGTATCAGAGTCCATTGGACGCATCACTCTTGGACTGTACATATATGTGCCAATGTCACACTGGACGATGGACTTATCTTTGTTGTACCTACAAGAGCTTGTCAGCAGACTTTGTAAAAAACCTTAATAAACTTTGTTATCATCAAAACCACAAAATCACTTAGGGAATTTTTGCATTAGAAATGCTTTTAACCAATTTGGTTCCAACAATCAATACCCAGCTTTTATAGTGATTCAATATAGAACTAAGTGAACGAGATCAAGCAGAATTATTACCAAAATACTTAAACACCAGTTTATTTTCAGAAAAAGCCCGTTGAAGGCTTACCTCACTAATTTTCACTATCAAAGAGTATGACATTGAAAACTAAACTGAGTTTTTCATATATCACGGACCCCAAACCAGGAATTTCTACCAAATAATATAACAGCAAAGTTCGCCAAGAACCCTTTACTTTTATACTATTTTACCCAGTCAGCCAGTATATATATGGAACTAGGGAAATCATTGTTAACAGATCAAGATTCAATTAAAAGCAAAGACCGAGTTTACGGCAGTGCTGACATCACTCGATCTAAAGAGAGAAGAGATTTATTTTAAATGCATATTCGTGTATAGTAGCATCCCAATAAAATCTTTCCCAATTTATCTTAGTCACGTATATACAGACTCCCTAGGTTAAGATTTCATAACAGCATATCGGTATGGTTCCCAGGAAAGATCTAGAGGTGAGCCACAGCTGCTAAGAGACCCATCTTTCCTAGCCAGAACCATACTATAAACCATTCATCCCAACCATTTTTCTGTATATCAATGGTAGACAATTTCAAGGTTTTCACAAAGAAATAGATTACAATAATTTTACGGTTTAATTATACTGTGATACTAAAAAAATTGCCATTATAACGGTACAAATATCAAAGCTCAAAATCAATTTTGCCATTATAACATTACTATCACAAAAACACATAAACAATTTAAGCATTATAACACTACAAATAATAAAAGCACACAATAATTAAATCAAAGCCATAAAACAATTAAATAAAGCTTATAAACACCAAAACCACCAAAGTGACTAATAAACAAAGATCAAACTTAAAACTTCTCAAATAATTTTGCAAGAGCTTCCCCTTACCTTGAAACTTGGAGAAAAAGAAAGTTTAAAGATCAAAGCTTCAAAAAGACAAGAACTTAAACAAGAAAACAAAGAAAACTATAAAGAAAGCTTTAAAGAGGGAGAAAGAAAAAACTTGGAAATGCATCAAGTTTTGGCGTAGGAAATAATGGAAACCCCTCACCCCTATTTATAGCAAAAAGCACAGCCCCCCCCCCCCCCCACCTCTTGTCATAGGTGCCATTTAATTGGTTCATGAAAAAGAAATGACCAATCAAATTAAACTACAAGGATAACTTAATTCTAATTGGTTAAAAGGCTCACCACATGGATCAAGAAGCAATTGAAATCAATCCTCACCCTTGATTTCAAGGAGAAGAGGGCAGCCAGACTATGCAAGTGGGAGGAGAAGAAAAGATCAAGTACTTAGTGACTAGGTATTTAGGAATTTAGGAAAATCAAGCTATTTTCTAATTGGTTCAAATCTTTTCACAAGGATTACCAAAATTCACAAGGATTGGATCCAAGTGACAAAAGGCAATCCAAGACTCCAAAAACACCTAAATATGTCGACCAAATGAGGTTAAAGGAGAGCCATTGGATAGCTAGGTTAAAAAGGGTAGGTTTTAGTGAATAAGTGTACAAGCAAGGGTAAAATAGTAATTGCACATAATCTCTACACTATTCATGGTGAACAATTCCGTCTACAGTTGACTAATCACTATTCACATTGCATAAAAGTCCCTCAAAAATTCTAAGTTCCTAATTCATGCCCGTTAACTCTGTATTTGTCTCTATTCGGCTGATATATCGCATATAAGTGAACCACCAATGTTTTAAAAATGCTACAGGAAAATAATTTCTAAAATCCTCAAATAAATAATTAAAAATAAAAATAAAAGTTTTTTGGACTTGTGTCACGAAATTTTACGTTGTGTAACAATATTTTTGCGCTATTCGCTTCCGTTTAGCGTATTTTTCAGTAAATTTTGAAAGTTTCCAAAAATTCCATAAAAATTCCAAAAAATCAAAAATATTTAAAGAAAAAACTTTTGTTAAGGAAGATAATTTTTTGGGTTGGTTTTGGCAAATTCATGTTATTTAAAACCTATACCGTCAATTACGACGAAAACTATTTTCTGTTTAAAACTCAACGTCAAACGAAAACTATCAGTTTCAATATAGAAAATGAATATGTAAACTAAAACCATTTTTGTAAGATGAAAATAAATCAATAAACACATGTATCACATAACATTCATTAAAAACAGCACAAAGACGATAATGATACAGAAGTAAGTTATATAAGATTTAAACTAGTTTTTTGTTTGAATCACAGCACCAACGAAACTTCTAATTTTTATACTAGATAAAACTCTATTTGTCTCTTTAGTTCTCATCTTGATCATTTTCTAGTCTCTGGTATTTATCTATTTCCCAATTTAACGTGTTATGCTGTTCATCTTAGTGGGACTAAAATGGTAATATTCCTTATGCTCTTCTCTAAAATTCCAAACTTAGTTTCTAAAAACCCCCTTACAACATCAAATCATTATTTCAATCTTCAAATACCTCTTCTGCATCCAACTTGAAATTTCTATATCGTTATAGACATATTCTGACAGTCAAAAACATCTAAACCTTTACTTATCATCTGAAAATCTTGAGGATAATCTCGATCCTCTAAAATTAACACTCATTCTTATAGAGGGAAAATTTGGGATGTTACATTGGTCATATTGGTCAGGTTTTTATGGTGGTTATGTTTAGGTTATTTTAGTGGCCAAGGCTATTCGGCCGAAGGATCATTAAATAAAACTCAGTAAATATTAGTCAATGGAGAATGTTAGAATATTTTTCTTTAGTTGTCTATTGATTGGTGCAGTTTTTTTTATTAAATGAGTTGAATGGTCAATGATTCTTTTATACAATTAATGATTTTTGGCTTAAATATCTTTTTTGTCCCTTCAAAATGACCGAGTTTCACTTTTCGTCCCTGTAAAAAAAAATTGTTTATGATCCCTGCAAAATAAAACGCTTCGTTTTTAGTCCTCGCAAATTTATTTTAGTCCGTGAAATATTTAGATCATGTTGAATTAGTCCCTGTAATATTTATATATTCGTCAAATTAGTCCTTGTAAAATAAAGTAAAATAAAATTGATATAATATTATAGGGACTAAAAACAAAATTGTCCACATATTACAAGGACTAATTTAGCATGATTTGGATATTTCAGGGACTCAAATAAATTTGCGAGGACTAAAAACAAAACTTTTTATTTTGCAGGGATCATAAACAATTTTTTTTTTACAGGGACAAAAAATGAAACTCAATCATTTTGCAGGGACGAAAAATGTATTTAAACCATGATTTTTTTAACGAGAAAGTCCAATCATCCAAAACATTAATTGTAGTGTTGAATATCAATAATGATGAATATTTGATTGTAGTTAATTTAAGAATCCAAAGATAATATCAATGAATTAATTATCAAAAAACATTAAAATGTTGCTTTTGTTGAATTCTTTTTGTATAAAATTCATAGACACATTAACCAAAAAAAAATTGTTTACCAATAATAAGAAACATAATAATCTAATTTAAATCGAAATTAATACATTTCTTGTTTCCACTGATTTTTATGGTAGTCATAGAGAATGTGTTTGTGAACACTCTAGTACAAACACATCGAAAAGAAACAATTATCTACCATGGAACTGCACAACAACAAAGGTTGTCACTACATTTTCCAGGCTTGGGAAAGTTCTTTTTAACACAGAAATCGGAACAATTTGTTCCGGTTGGACACGGTACTCCCATCGAAATGCAATACGTCCTGGCTGGAACATTTGGAACAATTACTCCCCCTACAATCAACAGAGCATGTCATTAGAAACTGCTTGTGCGCAACAGAATTATCATTTCAACAAATTGTGACGTTCAAGAATTCAGTAGTTTAGTTATTCATCACTCCACTTTTGCACAAATATTTATATAGCAAAACTGGAACAAAAGTTGGTATTGGTGTTGATATTTATTAGGATTTAATTATTATTTATTGAAACACATAGAATTGCAACTCTGTTGATATTATCAAGCGTGCAAGGATAGAATTATAATAAAATAATACTTTTTAGAAAAATAAGGACGTTTAATAATTTAAAATGAAATAACTTTTCTTAAACAACAGAGTGACTGTTTGTATTAGATTCCTATCAACAAACACGATTTCATCCAAAGGAGCAAGTAGGCAGCTTTTATTTAAAGTGCCTCGGGATGGAGAAAAATTTCCGTTTGCTTTTTTCTAAATCTCAAACAAATAGATTAAGAAAAGCTGAGATGAATTGAAAATTGGGAACGTAGAAATAAAAAAATTCAAAAGTCTACTAGTCACATGATCGCAGAAACAATTTTCAAGAAAAATAATGTCGGAACTTTCAATGATTTTTTGTTTTTGTTTTCATATTTAACAGGAGAAAACAAAACTTTAGAAGTTGTTTGATATTGAATCATCATGTTAAGCATGATTGTTTCAACAAGTATTTTACAAGAGAAATACCTTCTTTAAGAATAACCCGAATCAAATTTTTCTATAAAATATGAAGTATTTTGTTTCAAATATTATCTAAAAAATTTTAAAAAACTTTTAGACTCAATTTTTTTTCATTTTTTTGCAGAGACATAATTTATGGAAAAAATTACATATCAAACACCTCTATAAAAATACTAATATTATAATTTTTTCTACTCAAAACATAATAAAGAACTAGTAAACTTGTCACCTAAAGCCAAAGCCGAAGTGATGCATAGAATTGTAAAGGTGAAACACCAAAAATTGATATTGGTGGCCATTTTGTCTTTGGAAGATGAGTAAGCAACACCCTCTGGGGGCCTATTTATAAGATGGCTACGGAAATTAACGCAATAAAATATAAAGATATAAAATGATTATGGTTAGGTAAAATCTTAGTTGTCTTGTTTGTTTTTATAATATTGATAATGAATATTCTTGCATTGTACAGATAATTTATATATTTTTTATATTTATAATATTTGATAAAGACAATTTTCAGAAATATGTCAAAGTGATAATGATTAAAATATATAAATAATTTGTTTAAAAATAAAACTTATTAGTTTCAAAATAAAAGACACAATAAAATAAATCAAATATACGTGTTGAGGGAGTTTATTGATATCTATATTTTTTTTTGGGAAGTTAAATAAAAGTATTCATTTGACTATTCAGCACACAAAAAATATTCATTTGATTATTATTTGTAAATTTATCTTGTGCGGATAGCTAAAATTATTTAAATAATTATTGATATTTTAAGTAATACTAAAGTTAGAAATGTTTTTAAACCATAATTATAAACTATACTAGAAGGCCATCTTGTTTTTTTTTTAAGATATTTTAATTTTTCCACTATAAAAATCAATTAAAACCTATAGTAGAAGGCCATTGGAATGAACTGCTCTGATACCATAAATGTAACACCCGGAAAATCTTAAAACAAGATTAACATGTTACATAACAAGTCGTAAATAAAACTGAATTAAGTACTACATAAGAGTACAACAAGTCCAGAATTTCAAAATAATACAACATGGTTCAGAGAAATAAAACTTGAACATCAACCAAATAGACCATAAAGGTTCTGTTTTTAATTAACAAAATACACAGTTCTTAATTTAAAAGAACCCTCAAGCCATACATCAGAGAATCAGCAGCACTATGAAATAACTAAATTGAGCTCCCCTCTAGTTTTCCTTAGCCTTCCTTTATCTGAAAAACATGACAATGAAAGAGTGAGATAAAAATCTCAGTGGGTCCTTAAAGGGACCCATAACTAACAGTATTTTTATATCAATGATATAACAGTATATGGGCAAGATAGTAATATATAAATGTCTACAAGAATATACAAGACTTGCAATGATTAAACTTTAATACAGTTTACAGTGAATTCCTTTAGGGTCCATTTAATAATGAACCGGGAAACTACGCCGTCGGGCCTTACCGAACACCGGACCGACGCCTGTGATCTTCGGCATAATGATTAGACGTCTCTAATCCGTAAGATAGTGCCCCGTCTTACCAGTGAAATGCCGCACCTTTGAATATCAAAGGGTAACAATGACATTCATTATGAATGTAATCCATGAATTAGTTCATTACAATCCGATATCTATACTAGGATTTACAAGTAAAGCACCGCTTTAAAGCTTTTATAACATTAGAAACTATGGCTGTAACTTAGTGACATAACTTGTCATTTGCTTCACATACAAAAATAGAATACAAGCAGTATTTATCTCATATAAGAATCATATAGGATTTCTAATGACAATAACAAGTTTCTCATTAAGGTTATCAATCTTCGACAATATACAAGTCAACATACATGATCATTCAAGAATTCTAAGATTCAGCTGCAGCTTGATAGAATCAGTTAAAACTCAATTCTTAATCAAATCCAATCAAACCAAAGCCTAACCTGTAGAGTTATATGTCTAGTTTCATTTGGTACAGAGAGCACAACAATTCAGTAAATACACATTTAGCTATGCTCAGTTTATCAGGCTATGCCCGTAAGACAGAATTTTCAGCAACTCTGTCAGGATTTTAATTCATAATCCGAAACTTTGAAGGATCATAACTTGGACAATTATAATCCAAATTGAACCATTCCAAAGCCTAAACTACTTGATTTTAAGTCTAGTTTCATATACCACCGAAATCATAACAATTGGAGACATACACATGAAAATTAGAACAATAGAACAGGTACTGCCAGAATACTAATTTTATCAAGCAGCAGGAATATTGTTTTGAAAACTGAAACTTTCAACCTTAATTAATTCCCCTATATAAATCCAATTCAAGTTCTTCCAAAGCCTAAACTACTTAATTTTAAGTCTAGTTTCATACTCCACAAAGATCAGCTCAATTGGATTAACAAACAGTGAGTTATACCCTTCGCAACATACACTGCCAGAATAGAAAATTAACAAAAACAGCAGAATCAAAGCAGTCCTGCCAATTCACACGAATTTTGATCCTTTTTTTTTATGCACATGCAATGATGGAATCGTGACATGCAAAACCTCTAACCCCTTAATCATTGAACCCTAACCCAGATTATGCCTAGGATGATGCTCAGACATCATCCACCTAAGGGGAAAAGGACTCACAATATATGAAGACAAGGAAGCAGAATTCGAAATCTACTTGCTCCTCTCCTTGGCTGAGTTCTTGTCTTCTCTTTGAGGTGAAAATGATGCTTGTCTCCTTGGTTCAGTTTGTTCTTTTAAATCTGGGCTTTCTCCCTTTGATGATGATGAGAAGATGAAAGGAGAGGAAGTGAAATGGTTGGCTATGGGGTTATGGTGGCCGAACAGCCAAGGAGAAAAGAAGAAAATGATATTGAGTTCCTCTTAAGCTCCTACACTAGTGTTCAGCTTCCTTTTCTTTTCTTTTTTCTCCCTTCAGCTAGCTTTGCTCCAAATTGTTTTCCTTCTCTCCCTCACTTTCCCTCTAGGCCGAGAATGAAAAGAAATAGGGAACAAGGGTTAACTAGCCAATTCGCTCTTCCCTTGCATGTCTAGGTATTGGTCAGCCCATGGACTTAAAGAAATGGGCTTGAATTTGAGAGAAGGATCGGTTGTGTGTGAGAAAAAGGTAAGAAGGAAATTCAAATTTTGTACTAGATTACAGTATAGTCCTCATTTAAGGTATTTAATTCAACATAAAAAATTAATCCTAAATAATATCACTATTTTTATATTACTCTATAGAAATTAGTCATAAGTATATATATCTATACGTACACACAAGCATACAATAATTACAATGAGAGATTAATTTTCTAACTAAAGATTTCTCTAAGGTTGGGATGTTACACCAGTCCATAAATAAATAGACAAAAAGCATAAGGACTTGACTGAAATGTCAGTCCATAAATAAACAAACAGAAAACATAAGATTAAAGGCTTAAAAATAAATATTAGAAACATACTTAAAAGATATAGATGTATAAATTTTCTTTTTAAAGCTTGAACCACTTAAGCGATAAATATATATATATATATATATGTATAATTTTTTTTAAAGGTTGAACCACTTAAGCAATAAAAATCATATAAGCAACCACTTATATGATTCTTATAACTTGCTTTAGAAATTTTCCTCTTACCTTAGTTCTCTTTTTATTGTTTCGGTCTCACCTCTTTACTCACCACCTTCACATAACAAAACCCTTGTTACTATAAGAAGACTAAAACCTCAACTAGAATAATAAGATTAAGAGAAATCTCTACAAACCCTTCTTGATCACTAGCCTTCCCCTTTCTTTTTTCCAAGCTCCACTCACCAACTTCTTTCAAGAACTAAAGACTAAGCACAAAAGCTCTTCAAAGCACATGAAAACTCAAGAAAGCAAGAACAAAGGGAGGTTAAGAAGAGAGTGAATGAGCAAGGAAAAAAGGTGAAGCTCCCTCTCTATTTATAGGGAAGGAAAGGAGGTGCTTTGCTAAAATCACCATGTAGTTAGGTGAATGACAAGTTAAAAGATGACAAGTGTCAAAGCTTAATTGGTGGATTTGAATTAGAATTGGATTAAGCTTTGTAAAACAAAAGATTTGGTCTTGAAAGCGGCAAGGGGGCGTGCCATTTGGCTATGTACAAGCTAGGCTAAGATTCCTTGGCTTAAGGCATGTTTGGTAGGTGAATAAAAGGTAAAAAGCTTGGTTAATTTGATCTTTGTGAGTGAAAATGAATTAATAAAAGGTGTTTGTGATAAAATCACTTTTTGAATAGGCCAATCAGACCTTAGAGGTGCCACATGGATGAAAAGAATCTTGTGGAAATGACTTAAATGCCCTTTGATGCAAAGAAGAAAGATTAGGGGTAAAATTGTCATTTCCCCTCTTGCGTCTACAAAGTCAAGACTCCTATCTATAGTGACATCACTCTGCATCACTTTCCTCCTCTTGGTAAATTTCCCTATGACTCCTAGCCCCGAGCTCTGGTCTTTTACCAGCTTCCCTGGTTTTCCCGGTTACTTGCAATCAGGGGCAAAACTGTAATTTTTTTGAAAAATTCCAAAAAAATTCCTAAAAATAGGAAATGATATATAAATAATAATGTTAGATCCTAATCTTTCTATTAGTCTCTTTTTTGGTCTCTGAAACTTTATTTGGCCTCTGATTCGTCCCGATCTACATAATTCATCTTAGAGGGACCAAAACTGTAATATTTCTCTTGTTCACCAGAATCCTAAAAAAATAAATAAATAATCTCTATCTAACCCAAAATACTAAAATCCAAACATTATATTCCTTGGACCAGTTCCCTGGTCCAGGGACTAGATTGTAATTTATAGAAATTTCTAAAATTGCAAATAAGGGCTCCATCAAAATCGGACGTCAAAATAGTTTTTCAGCTACAGAAAATCATTTTTGACCTTTATTTGGTTAAAATAATTCAAAAATGTAAAAATAATATTTTCTACAGAAATTACTGTTAGCAAATATTTACAGAAAATATTTACGGAAAAATCCGAGTGTTACATTGTAGACCCTAGCATCGATGAGTGTCACCAAAAGTCAATAGGATCTGCTAGAGATGCCTATCTTCCTGAGAGACCTCTTTCTACACCTGCCTAGGCAGCCAGAGCTTGGGCTGAGGCCCTTGAGCATCGCAGGAACGGGAAGAGGAAGCTAGTAGAGGGATATGTCCCTAGAGACTCGTCTGATGAGTCTCATTTTGGGTAGTTTGTATATGACTTGTAACACCCTCATTTTTAAATAGTTTTTATTGATTTTTAATCTTCTTTAATTTAATTAAAATTATTTAATTAATGATTTTTAGGATTTTAAGGTGTGAATAATAATATTCATATCTTGGATTTGTTTTTGAATGGTTTAGAGTAGTCGGGTTCGCAAAACTGAGTTTTGCGGGAACCGCGTTCTCGCGTGATGCGGGGAAGGGTTCAATATTTTTCTTGAGGTCATTTTTACTCCAAAATAATATTTTGACAAACCAAAAGTTATTTTTATAATATTTGTGATTTTTAGAAATTTTTCTAGAAATTTTTCAGAAAAACTTTATTTTACCCGCGTTTGGAGTTTTACGGGTAAACCGGACGCAACTGGGACATGAAAAATAGTCCAAAAATTTAATTTTGAGATTCTACATTTTTCTATAACATATTCAAATCATAAAATTGATTTCTCATGATTTTACCCATTTTAGAAAAATATTTAGCTAAAAAGGGGTTATAAAACTAAGCGTTTTTACTACTTTGAACTACCGATTAAACCCTAACTTGATGGGATTTAATCCCGCCAATTTTCTGGTCTATTGGGCGAGTAACGGGGGCAGATTCACTCTAAAGAATATCCCAAAAGTCAATGGTAAAAAAGGATTGATTTTTTGAATTTTTTCAAATTAGGTGAGTGGGGTATGACTCTCATCCACTCCAAGTAAGCAAACCCATGCCTCCTTGTCCCCCTTGGTCTGGCCGAGATTCACATTAGGGAGAGGGAAGAGAGAGATTTTCACTTTTCACTTCATCTTCACCCTTTGAAAGTTAGAAACTCCATTTTTCTCTCATATTCCAAACTTTCCTCCATTGTCAAAGCTTGAGTTTTGTTGGGTTTTTGGTTAGTCAAGCTTCACAAAAAAGGTTTGAATCATCATTCTAATCCATAAACTTCTTTCATTTTTCCATGAAAACTTGTGTTCTTCATTTCACTAAAAGTAAGCTTTTTCTTGGTTTAGGTTCATTTCATTGGAACCTACAAGCTTGAAAATCATATTGGATCTATTTTGTTTCAAGATTTGAGTAAGTATTCCTCTACTCAAATTTCTATACCTTAGGGTTTGGTTGTTTTCATAAAACTTGCATTTTTATGGTTGTATTTTTGGTGTATTTTGTATAAGGTTATTTTTAAAGTGTTGGAACATCAAGGCTCTTGGGAGACCACTTGGTGTTGGTGTTGGTGTGAAGGTGATTTGGTGTTAGCCCATTTTCCTTTGCTTCAAGAGGTAAGGGGATTTTCTCAATAAGTTGGGAAGGATGTGTATGTGTGTGGTGTATGTTGTATGTTTTAAGTTAAACTCAAAGACTTGAGTTTTTCTATTGGTTGTTGAATGAAGTTTCATTCTCCTAGTAATATCTATTTTTATATATTTATGTATATGAGTTAAAGTATGGTTTTGGTTGATGAGTGATAAATTTGGAAAAGCCTATGTGTTCTTGGAAAAGTCATATGTATGGTTGAGGTGATTTTGAATGCCTAATGCATGCTTGATGTGTTAATGGTTGATGCTATGTTTATGATGTATGATAATATGCTATGGATGGTTACTTGGAGTGTATGTATGATTTATGGCTTGATTGTGTTCTTGCCTAATTGATGTATGTTGATTTATTGTGATTGGGATTGAATTGAAAATGATTGACTAAGTGTGGGAAGAGGACTTAAAAGCTTTAATGAAAACGTTTTCAAATGAAATCGAATAAATTAATTAGGATTCAAGTTAATACTTAATTAGATACATTTCACTAAATTTCTAAGTATAAGACTCAAATAGATTTCATAACAAATCCTATTTCTCCATAATACTCTAAGTGAGCTAGAAAATCAATTAATGAGGGAGAAAATAAAATTTCAGATTTTTAAGGGGTCAAAAACGAAATCTGGGTGTATTTGGGTCAAAAATATAAATTTCTAGAATTCTGGGGCAGAAACGCGAAGTCTGGGCACTTTGGGCCAAAAACATAATTTTACAGAAGTTTTGGGGCAGAAACGTGAAACTGGGCATTTTTGAGGCAGAAACCTATTTTTTCAGAAAATCAGGGGCTGCAGTGTGAGATTGGAGTTCTTAAGGTGTCAGATTTGTAAATACTTAAAAGTAAAGGAATTTAAGTAAAATTATCAAGGAATCCAATTAAGATTTTTAACTAAGTCTTTTACAATGAGAAGTGAGAATAACTTTAATTTCAAAGAGAAATTTCCATAAAACTTACGTTTTTAAATAACGTTTTGACACGGTATTGAAAGAGGATCAATACGTGGCGATGATGGAGTCTTGAGAACAATGATGCTACACGGTGTTGGAAGAAAGCTAACACGTGACGACGAAAACCCTAAGACAAGGGACCGCATTAATTGTCTTGTATGTGTGTGCAAATATAATGTCAGTGCTACAATCCAGCTTAGAGGATTGTGCAATAAATGTAGAGGTTGTTGCTACAATCCAACTTGGAGGAATTGTGCAATAAATGTAGATGACGTTGCTACAATTCAGCTTGGAGGATTGTGCGGAACGTATGTAGATGTCATTGCCACAATCCAGCATGGAGGATTGTGCAATATATATAGAGATGTCAATTGCATTCGATGATTGGTTTTGCCAAATTTGAGTCGCAATCCAGCTTGGAGGATTGTGCAATCCAGCTTGGGGGATTGCGAATGGAGGACGGTTTGAGCTGTATTGAAAGATGTTGAAGTGCCATGTGTTATGCTAGAGTGTCATGTGTGTGTAACTGGATGTTGTGTTTTCTCTGGATGTATGAGTATCTTAGAGAAAGATTTGTGAAAGAGTAACCCTATATATATATTCTTGGAATGTATTATGTAGTATTTTATTTTTCATATACATCTTTTCAGTGGTTTTAAACTTGTGCGAAGAAATTCACCCTTGCATGTTTTTCTGTTATTTTATGTACGATACGCGTAGATGTTTACACCGAGACCTCTGGTATCCCGAGTGAGGAAGAGTTTCCGGCCTCTTGAGACTGATGGTGGGGATTGGACTTATGATCCTATCTCCCAATGGGCCACTGTGATTGGACATGTAGAGAAAGGGAAGAGGAAGATTAACGACGAGTGCGGTTGCGGATTTCTTATGGAGGCTGAGTCTGAGCTCAAGGAGGACCTCGAGGAGGCGGCATCTTTTAGGTCTCTAGGTGTGGGGAGTATAGTGCTAGGTTGTCGGTGTGTCAGTTAGCTGACCAGCCTAGGTTTTTGGGAGTAGATGTTCATGTCGTGTATTTGACATACCTTTTGCTTTACCGTTTTCTTTAGGATAGGTTTATCACCTTATTTTTCTTTCAAGTTATGATGATGTATCTTGACTATACTTGTGGCACAAGACTTTTGTATAGTGAACATGCGAATTGTGAATGTGATGTATATTTCTTTTTTGATTTTCTGGATGGCTAAAGTTTTATGAGCATACTTCTTCGTATAAAACTTTCAAAAAAAAAATTAGCCACCAATTTCGATATCTTTTAATTATAAAAGGAGTATGTTTTTAAGACAAAACAAATTGATATTAATTCCGTAGGGAGTTTCTTGGTATTTTTACGTAACAATCCTTGTGGGAAAAAGGAGCGTTACATGACTGGACTGGCTCAGATGTACATAGTAGTTTATATTTTGTTTTATCTAGAGTTTTCTTTCTTAGGACTTTTTATAGCTTTATTTAGTTTTCCGCAAATACTTATGTACATTTTACTTTGTAAAACCTTATGCTTGTACTGATCTTTTTGATATATATATGATGAGGTTTTTTTTCTCTGTATATATATTTTAACTCTCAGTTTTTAACTTTCTACGAAAAATCTTGAAAGAATGAATTCTCCATTCTTTTGATCTTTTAGAAAAGAAAAAAAATTTACTCATATTTTTGGGAACAAAGTTTACTTTAAATGGATATGTTAAATGTTTACGAAAATCTTGGTTACTGTGGTGTAATATCCTTTTTGGAGAAATGATGTTGCAAGTGACGTAGCAAGTTTTCAAAATAAACATATAGAGATGTTAAGTATATGACTTAGATACTTGATTATGAGCATTTTGAGGAATGACTCCACACCGAGTAAGGACACGGTCTTAGAGCTAGTGATGAAAGGGTGGAGTATTTTATAAGTGATGTTATCTGTATGTATGTAATCATGTGTATATATGTATGTTTAGACTAGGAAGTGATAGGGTAACCATAAATCTCTATCACTGAGTCATGATGGTTTTAGGGACTTACTGAGATTTCATATCTCACTAGTTATTTTCATGTTTTCATATAGCAAGTGTTCTTGGTGAACTGGGAAGAAAACTTCGAGGTTTCTTAACAGTTGAGCAATAGAGTCAAGAACCAGATCAGAGTTGTAGATAGTTTTAAACTCTATGTATTTCATATTTTAGATGCTGATTTGTAAAAAGTCTAATTTGCTTATTATTATAGTTTGAATATTCATGGTTATTTGATTAAGATGTGTATATGTACTATCTAGTGGTATCCTGTTAGAAAGCAAGGTATTACAAGGATTCACATACCACTAAGAAAAAGGACAATAATCACACCATGATTTAGCCACTAACCATTGCTAATATGTCACCTTTTTCCTATGACAAGAGATAAAATCACAACTTCTATTAGAAAAATGATAAATCTCCTAAAGAGATCAAACAACTGAGTTCCATATCATAATCAAAACCTTTTTTCCCATAGACCCATTCGCAAATGAAGAAAATTGGAAAAAAAGATGCTGAATACTTTGACAAACTAAGAAGAGAACAAACAATTGCCTAACAAGTGTTGGACAGATTCCTCTTGTTGGCCAAAGAACGGATCCGTCAGGAATCACATATCTCCTAAGTAAATTGACCCTTGTGGGAATTTTATTTAGGAGTAATTGCTATGAAATTGCAACTACTTGAGTGGGTGTCATACTCTTGCATTGCAGCTTATAAACCTTTTGCTCCAAAACTGAATTATCAAAAATACTCTTCCATTGATCTGAAGAATGATTACTCATACACCTATCTTTACATCTAGAAAGGGTAACATTAGTTAACATATTCATTAAATCAACATGTATAGTTTTCTCCCAAGAAAAAAAAAACTTTTCTCCAAACATGATTCCAGACCCACAAATCATCTACCCAAAATGGGAACTGAGATAGAAAACTAGAAGTGAATTATTTCATTCAACAAAAGCCAACGATTACAATTGCTCTGATTACATTATATAGACACACATTTGAAGTGTGACTTGGTTGCAGCTTCTAGTAGCTTCTAATAGAAGCCTAAGCTAACTAACTAACTTGTGAGAATGACACATAACTGTAACACGTGGACATAAGGAAAGCAAGCAAACAGCTTATCTAATTACACTAACTATTACATTCTCTTATAGCCTCCTCTCAAACTCAATGTGGGGGAGAAAAAGGACACACATTGAGTTTGCTCCTTTGTACTGGAAACTGGCCTAAAGATATAGGTTTGGTGAGTACATCTACTAGCTGGTCAGCTGCAAAGACATGATGTACTGAGAGGGCCTGAGAAATGACTTTTTCCCTTACAAAGTGTATGTCCATCTCCATATGCTTGGTTCTAGCATGAAGGATTGGATTATGTGAAAGTGCAACAGCACTAAGATTGTCATAGTACAGGGAGGGTTTCGAAAAATTGATGCCAAGTTCAGTCAGCAAGGATTCCACCCAAAGTAACTCAGTAGTTGCATGGGCCATACTCCTGTATTCGGCCTCAGCTGTTGATCTAGCTACCAAGGTCTGCTTCTTGGAGCTCCAAGATATGAGGTTAGGACCAAAAAATAAGCAATAACCAGAGGTAGATCTCCTGTCATCAGGATCACTACCCCAATCTGCACCATTGTAGGCACATAAACTGAATGAAGTGCTCAAGTTGGAAGCAGGCTTGAGTTCCAAACCATAGTTCAGAGTCCCCTTCAAATATCGAAGTATCCTTTTGACCACTTTCCAATGAGACTCCAAAGGATTCTGTAGGAACTGACACACTTTGTTCACACTAAAGGAGATTTCGGGTCTTGTTAATGTGACATATTGTAGGGCGCCTACAATTGACCGATATAAATGAGGATCAGTTAAAGAATCATTTCCAAACCTGCTGAGTTTGCAACCGCTGATCATGGGGGTGTTGATTGGATTGGCATCCAACAAGTTGGCTTTGTTAAGAAGTTCTCTGACATACTTGGCCTGAGACAGGATTAAGGAACCTCGATCAGTTTTCCTGACCTCTATACCCAAGAAATAATCCAAGTTCCCTAACTATTTTAGAGCAAACTTGGCATTCAGCTTAGAAATCAGTTCGGTTATGAGTAAGGGAGAGGATCCTGTGAGGATTATGTCATCAACATAGACTAGAGCATACACCTTGATGGACCCTTTTGAATAGGTGAAGAGTGAAGGGTCACACCTGCTAGATTTGAACCCAAATTGAATCAAAGCACCATGCAACCTTTCATACCATGCTCTAGGTGCTTGTTTTAATCCATAAAGTGCCTTGTTCAGTTTACACACAAGAGATTTATCAGAAACTGCAAATCCGGGTGGTTGTGACATGTAAATTTTTTCTTGGAGAAAGCCATTCAAGAAGGCATTATTAATGTCAATCTGCTGTATGGACCAGTTATAAGTAACTACAAGAGTGAGAATAATTCTAATTGTCACAGGCTTTACCACGGGAGAAAAAGTCTCATTGAAATCAAATCCTTCTTGTTGATGATACCCTTTAGCTACAAGTCTTGCCTTGTACTTATTTAAAGAGCCATCTGGATTTTCTTTAACTCTAAAAACCCATTTGCATCCGATCGCTTTCCTACCAGATGGGAGCTTAACCAAAGTCCAGGTCTCATTTTTCAAAAGAGCATTATGTTCTTCTTGCATGGCAGCAAGCCATTCAGGGCTTGAAAGAGCCTGTCTTACTGTTGTAGGTTCAGTCACAGTGAGAAAAACCTTGGGCTTGAGCTTGCCAGTTTTGGTTCTTGTAACCAGGGGATGAGTGTTGGTTGCAGGGGGGTCTGGTGGTGGAATCTCTGGCACAGGTGGTTCAGGCATGATCTCGGGTGGAGGGGAAGAAGCATCACGATTAAGTGAGGAAGGGGTTGCAAGTTCAGACTCAAGCTGTAAGGCAGGTGGTGATGATGAGTGGGAAGAAATATTGAATGGTTGGGCTGAGGGTGCTGGATGGGGTGAGGCAATTCGACCTGCAACTGGTGGCTGGGAAGGTTGTGGAATGATGGAGGGAGGGTAGTAATTAGTGGATTTCTGAGAAGTTATGTGAGTTTTTCAAGTGTCAAATATCTCCAAATACGGAAATTTGGACTCATGAAATGCCACATATTTAGATATAAATATTCGTCCATTAGAAGCTAAGCACTTATGTTTAAACTAGCATTTAATTAAAAACATAAAGCACTGTGAAAAGTGTACTTAAGAGAGAGAATGTACTCTAAACTTTTTTGTATCTCTCTGAACATACCTTTTCTCTTATACAGTGTATTCTCTCTGTCTCAAATAAAATATTACTATTAACCTCTGTGTAATTGAGACTTTGAGTACAGGTTGCTTCTGACATAGAAGAAAGAACTGCACAGAAACACGCTGAAGAGGCACTCCTACAGAGTAACGAGAAAATAACATTTAATGCTATTAGAAAACGACTATATTTATGAAGGCTGAAACTGAGCACATTCAAGATCAGAAGACTGAAGCTTCACTTGAAGCCTATATATATACGGTGAACAAGAAGAAGAAGATAGAGATGATAAAATATACAAGCGACAGAACCAAGTGAAAGAAAGAGCAAAAACGCTGTGCAAATATTTTCATATTATATAAATCTTAGAAAGTCTTGTATAGTTCTTACTTCTTGTAAAAGAGAGTTTGCTTAACTCTCGAACAGCTTTAGATTTTATATTCTCACTTGTGTGAGTTAGCAGCACTTTCAATCAAAACACTCTTCTGAGTTGTTTGAGCCTGGAGAGACTTGTTTAGAAAAGAATATTTGTTTGAGCCTGGAGAGGCAAGAATACTTGGGATTAGCCTGAAGAGGCTGTGCGCAAAGAATACTTGGGTTTGAGCCTGGAAAGACTTGTCTATAAAACAATACTTGGGTTGAGCCTGGAGAGGCTAGGTGTGCAAATAATACTTGTTGTAAGGCCTGAAGAGGCTGTTAAAGAATACTTGTAAATCTATTTGGATTGATGGTGAAATCACTCTAGTTTGAGGGGATTGGACGTAGTTCATAGGAAAGGGTGAACCAGGATAAACACTTGTGTAATTTCTCTATCCCTTAACTCCTTTAAATTCAGTTTATACACTAACTGTGGGGATAGAATTGAAATTATTTTTAACAAACTATTCAAATGTTTTAAACGCACTGAAACTTGTTTTGAACTAAGTGGATGATTCTGCGTCCATCTTTCCTGTGCGTCCAATACACGTATACGCTGTGCGTCCAATCTTTTATAAGCAGCGTCCAAAGATTTGCAAAAAGTTTTAAAAGCGAAGAAACACAATTTAACCCCCTTCTTGTGTTTCACCTTGTTACCTACAGTTGACATCAGAGCTCGGTCTCTAGGGGTTGAAGCAAAGATCCATGGAGAACGAGGGGCAAGCTGTGAATAGGCCACCACTGTTCAGTGGAGACGAATATGATTATTGGAAGCAAAGAATGATCACATTCTTTGACGCACAGAATATCGACATGTGGGATGTCGTTGAAAATGGTTACACTGCTCCAGTAGGTGAAGCAGGGCAACCATTGCCTAGAGTCCAGCGGACACCGGATCAGAGACAAGATTCCAGCTGAACTCAGAGGCCAGACACTATCTGATGTGTGCCATTACAAAGTCAAAATATGACAAGGTGCATAGCTGCACCATTGCCAAAGAAATATGGGACACTGTAGCTTTGGCGCATCAAGGATCATCTCAGGTCCGTGAATCCAAAATCAACATGCTAATTCATCAATATGAACTATTTAAAATGGAGGATCACGAGACAATTAATCAGATGTTTGGGAGATTCTAAACAATCATCAACAACCTGAAGTCTCTGGGAAAAATCTACACAACCCAGGATCACATCAGGAAAATTCCTAAAGAGTCTGCCAAGACAATGGAGACCCAAGGTAACTGCTATACAAGAAGCAAGGGATCTTTCCACTCTTGCTATGGAGGAACTTCTGAGTTCACTCAAAGTACATGAGCTTGAGCTCAAAGAAGAGGGAACAAAAAAAAGGGCAAAGTCAATTGCTCTTAAATCTCAAAAAAGGAGCACCTCAAAAGCACTCAAAGCCCATGACTCAGATGAAGAGTCATGCAGCTCAGAAGGAGAAGAAGGCTCGAATGATGAACTTTCCTTCATCTCCAAGAAAATAAAGTCCATGTGGAAAAAGAAAGTTGGCTTCAGAAGGAAGCAATTCAACAGAAGATTTCCACAAAAGGAAGCTAAGCAAAATGAGAAAAGTCCAGTAGTGTCCAATGGCTGCAAGAAACCAGGCCACTATAAGGCAGATTGTCTTGAGGCTGAAAGGACAAAGAAAAAGTTCTTGAAGAAGAAGAAGGGTGTCATGGCAACATGGGAAGATCTTGATGATTCCTCTGATGATGAGGACGAGGAGGATAAAGAAGAAGCAAATATTTGCCTGATGGCAAACCTGCCCTCAACAGACAGTGAGGATGAAAAAGAGGTAATGTCTTATCCTGAACTAAGAAATAATTTTGATGATCTTCTTAGAGAATCATCCATTCTATCTGATGAGTACCGATCTTTGAAGAAAAAGTTTTCACTTATAACCAAAGATTTTGAAAAACTTACTTTGGAAAACAAAGTACTCAAATCAGAGAATGAAGAGTTGAAACTTCAAGTTAGTCAACTCAAAGATGAATCTCACAGAGATTCTGAGTCCAATATCTCTTGTGAAGTACAAATTGTAACGCCCTTTTTTCCCACAAGGAACGTTATGTAAAACTGAAAGAAACTTAATGCAGAAATAAATAAATACTGGTTGGTCTTCAAAAGTTCGTCTTTCATAATTAAAGGATACCGAAAATTGTGGCTAATTTTTTTTTAAAGTCTTATAAGAAGTATACTCACAACTCTTTCAGCCATCCAGAAAATCAGAAAAAGAAAAATGCATCATATATATACATAACTCCAAGGTCACTGTACACAAGTCTTGCGCCCGCAAGTATAGTCTAGAACCACAATAGAGTGGCCAAAATACATCATCCTGACATAGAGGAAAATAAAGCGATAAACTAAACCTAGGAAAAAACAGTAAAACAAAATATGTGTCAAATACACGACATGAACATCTACTCCCCAAAACCTAAGCTGGTCGGCTAACTGACAACCCACAACCTAGCATTATACACCCCACACCTAGAGACCTAAGACGATGACGTCACCTCGAGGTCCTCCTCATCCTCAGATATCTCAATGAACACCCGTCCTGGCTCGTCTCTGACCTTCCTCTTCCCCCCCCCCCCCTCTGCGTGTCCCGATGGTCCGGCAGAAGTGTCTGAAGAGCATCGCACAAAACGTCCAGAAGGTGCGACGTAAGGAACAGGAAGCGTCGGTCTCACAGTCTCTGGTGGTGGAGCTGGTGTCACTGATGCAGCCAACCTAGGCAAATGTGCCCTCTCCAAGGAACTGTTCCTTAGTGTGCGACGAAAGAGACAACGGTACTCAGGAATAGACCCGGTTACGGCCGAGGGTAATGGTCTCTCGTCCTCCTGAGTCTCCCTCCTAGGCTACGCCACGGGCTCTCTACTCTCCTCGGCCCCACTGCGTGCATAGGGTGTGTCTGCCAACCAACTGCGCATCCTCTCGATGGGTATGTAAGCGTCCAAAATCATATCTCTCTCCAAAACCTCCTCGGGGCCCAGCACCCCTCCTCTAGTCCTGACCACGTGTCCAGTCACAGTGGCCCATTGGGAGCTGGGATCATAAGTCCATCCCCCACCATTGGCCTCAAGAGCCCGGAAACTCTCCCTCACTCGGGCTACCAGAGGTCTCGAAGTGGACATCTACGCGTAGCGTGCATACAAATAATAGAAAAACATGCAAGGGTGAATTTCTTTGCACAAGTTGAAATCCACGAAAGGGTGCATATGAAAAATAAAATACTATATAATACATTCCAAGAATATATATATAGGATTACTCTTTCACAAATCTTTCTTAAAAATATTCATTCACCAAAAGAGAACACACCATCAAGTCAAACACACATAGCAATCTAGCATAATGCATGTCACTTCAATATCTCTTTATACACCGGTGTACTGCTCCATTGAGACTTCTCTTCCTCAACTAAGTAGAGCGATATGGCTGGAGCGTATGCCTAACATAAATGCAACCTGACCATCTCTTAGTCCTCGTTGTCATTCATTCGGTACGGACCAATTGTGCTAACGTCGTACACCATATCTCAAATAAGGCAGCCGGTCAGGATCATCCAAGCCGGGTACACTACTCTTCTCGGCACAAGGGGATTCACCGCAAGGCCATTGAGAATTTCGTAACCTGTATGCCCTCAAAGACTTATAGTCATACCATACTTATTTACAATCCATCGCCTTAGGATTGTATTCTCTAATTTGGCAAAAGCCAACGTCTTTAATGCAAATGACATTTATAGTTTGCAAAACACATACAAAATAAATAATACAATCCCTCATCTTAGGATTTTCGTCTTCACGTGTTAGCTCTCTTCCAACACCGCGTAGCATTATTTGTTCTCAAGACTTCATCGTTGCCACGTATTGACTGCAACACCCTTTCTCATAAAAGGATGTTACAACATAAGTAACCTATTTTATCGGATGTCCATATTAATTCTGATTAGATTATTCGTTATTTGAAAATATGAATGAATTTTTTTTCTTTCCTTTTAACTGAAAGAGTATCTAATTTGAAACTTTCACGCTTCGATAAACATCTCACATCACAACACTTTACTAATAAGTAACATGGTCTCAACTAAACAATTAATTTACATCATGTACACCAAGTAGTGTCATATAGTATAGTACAGTCATCCCAAAAGAAATATCCATCCTACTGCCCATCTGGTTGAGTCAACTACAAAATAAGAACAAAAGAGTCCAACAGTCTATCACTCTTTCTACCACAGCTCTAACATCGGGCTGCATCCTCTTCAAATGCTATCTGGCAGGTAATTGCATCAAACTAGGCCTCCTGACTCTGGTCAGACCATCCAACTGGTGCCTCATCTATATGAATCATGTTTCAAAGAGCACAAAACATATAGGCAAGGGTGAAAAATCTTTATACACAAATAGCAAAGCAAAGAGACAACAGATATAGAAATATACCACATCTATCAGACACATATGCATTAGAAAATCATCTACCACTTACCCTTCTCAAGCACACGAGAACAAGATTTTCCTGCAAGTAAGACATTCTCACCGACACAATGAGAATAATCACAGTCACACACATATCTCAGTATCAAACAATATGTCACATATCTCAGCATCAAACAATATATCATACACTCAGATATATTATAATGCATGTCGCTTCTATTTCCCCTCGCATCACCCTCGTAGTGCTCCAAGGAGACTTCCCTACCTCCAACACCATTGAGTGATTGGCCGTAGCAAACTTAACAGACTTATCAGATAGTCCCATCCGGACTTCATGATAAACATTGAGCTAAGCTACGTTTAAACCACTGTACCGTATCATGAATAATCAAGTCAGTCAGATTTGTCCAAGTCGGGTTGTGCGACTGCCTCAGCTCAGGGGTATTCACCTACACTGGCCACCTGAGGAATTTCGCAACCTAGATAATCCCAATAGGCAACTGTGGCCCAACTTGTCACTATTCCCAACCCCATCCGAGTTGTACTGCTCATCATTTGGCCATCCGCCAAATCTTTTGGCCATCCTCCAAAATCTCTTGGCCATCCGCAAAGGCTCTTTCTCTTTATGCATATGACATAACACATTAAGCAAGCAATATCTCTTGGCCATCCGCCAAATCTCTTTATGCATAACACATTAAGCACACAATTTCTCTTGGCTATCCGCCAAATCTCTTGGCTATCCGCCAAGGCTCTTTATACAAAATGACACATACACTTAGCATACAAGGTATTCACTCTCAAGCATTTTAAGCTTTGGTTTCTCTTGTAATCATGTTAACCTCTTCTCTAGGTTATCACTTGCACAATCACATATAATCTTCACTCTTGGTTATAGCATTATCACCTCTTAGGATATTCATATCTCATTGTGCATAATTCTTCTTCAACATGGCTCTTTTCTCTTTCACTCATACTCTTTATAAATCTTTGTCTTTTTAACAAAAGACATTTTTTTCAAAACCATTGCTTAAGTTCTAAAATTAATTAACCAAAATATTTATCAACCTTTATATTTAAAGTGTCATTTTCTCTTAAGCATTGTTATGAAAAAAAATTGGAAAAAGAATGATTTTCGCAAAAACATCAATTTTCAAAAATGCTGGGTCCAGAACTGTTCACAGGCGCGAGAGATTTCACACCCGCGGTATGAACAGAGCTGTCCCCTGTTTCCAGCCTCTCACAGCTACGAAAATGGCTACACCCAGGGCATGCCAGCAGCTCGAAATTTCAAAGTCCAACCACAATCAACCTTTTCTTTGCATAGTTATGCTCAAATGAATAAAAATAAGTGAAGTGTATCATCTTTGGATCAATCACAAGACATAATCATTCATCTTCAAGCCATGGTTCTACACTCATCAAGCCATAAAACAAAATCATCAAGAAAATGAAACAAGATAACCATCACACCAAGCATATATTGTCATATATACTAAAATCAATTTCATTATGCCAAGGTTGCAAACATAGTCACAAATCAACTCAAACATGGATCAAGGTTATCATACAACCAACATAGACCAAAATCATATCACACCTTACAATCTATTTTTCTCAACAAGAGAGGTCCACAAGCAAGACAACCTAGTCTTATTTCCTCTAGGTTAAATCAATCAAAACCATCATCAACCAAAGCTTCCCTTAATCAAGCCACTTAAGAAAAGTTCATATCAATCACAAGACAACCTCTAACTCATCCATCACCATAAAAACATAGAGGCATATAGTTCAAAAATCATCATGAATCCTAGGATAAATTTAACATCATCTTGATCCAAACACCACAAGCATGGCTCTATCATGTCCACTAGGCTTTAAAATCATGTATAAGAAACTTTCCCCTTACCAATTTCTTGTAGAAAACCCTAACCTTCACTTCTTCTTCTTCCTTCTCCTTCTCCTTCTCCTTCTTGCTTGCCTCCTTGATAGCTTGTTGGTCACTAGATTATGATCAAGCTTTGGAAATTTAGTTCACTTGGACAAGATTTTTGGAAAGAACACTTAAAGGTTGGCTATGGTGAAGAACAAGATGAAAACTCAAAGCAAGAAGCTCTCTCCTCTCTTCTCCCTCAAACTCGGCCCTCTCCCCCTTCTTTCCTGTCCATAAAGATTTTTTTCTTAACCACGGTTAAGCTTAACTATGAGTCATAACCTTAGTTAGTAACTTGGATGAATTTCATTGGCCACAAACCATGAGTCATGAAGTCAAGAATCTTCTCCACTCTTCCTCTCTAATTCTGGCGCAGCACTGTCCTCCAAGGGGTAAAAATAATTTTTCACCTTAACCATGGTAAATGGTAAGTCTCCAAGGTAATTAAGTGTGGTAACTTTTGTATTTCATAGTAAAAATTGTCCAACTTAACCTATTGGCGTAAAAACTCTCATGAACCTCATAATAAGTCCTAAGACATGAAAATAAGATGTCATAAAGGTCTTGGTTCAAAAAGATCAAGCTTAGAAGCACTATGGTAACTTTTCAATTTTTTACCGTAACCCGTAACTTAGGGTAAAAATGAACTTTCTCAGAAAAATTTCAGAAAATTTCTAAAAATCATAAATATTATAAAAACACCCTTGAGTACTCTTTTGGTTGATTTTGGATCATTTCCTAAGCCTCTGGCATTCACCTGCTCTCCCTGCTATCTTATTCTTGTTCTACAGGGACCAAAACCGCAATTCTTTGTCTGTCATTCTAAAAATTCCCAAAATAATTTCTAAAATTCTAAAATAACATAAAACATCATTTTGCATCCTCAAAAATATTTCTAAACTTGTTCTGGTCTCAAAACCCGCTCACAGTTCAACCTAGTCCAACTACGGGGACCAAAACGGTAACATTTTTATCTGTTCTTCAGAAAATTCCCAAATAAATTTCTAAATTCCTCAAATATTAGAAAATCACTATTGGTACCTTCAAATCTCTTTCTTAACCTAAATCTAGGGTTTCTACTTCACAAGGTCCTCATTCTATCTATTTACAGTAAACAGAATTATGTCTGCCACTCAACGTTTGATTTAAATTACTGATTTCTAACGTCAAGAAACTTTATCTATAAAATTTAATCTTTCTAAAATAAATCTAACATATGCAAATCACATATCACCCATATAAAATATAATTAAAAACAGAGTCAAAAATCACGGACGTTACATTGACCCTCTCTCAATATCGTATAAAAATGTTATTTAAAACGTAAGTTTTTAAAGAAAACTTCTCTTTAAAATTAAAGTTTCTTTTTAACTTTAAAATCTCAAATCTTTAATTGCTTTGATAAAAGAAATAATTTTTATTTAAAACCAACTTTATTATTTTTGTTTTCACTTCTCATTGTAAAAAGATTTATTTAAAATTTTTAATTAAATACTTTGATAAAACTTTACTTAAATTCATTTACTTCTAAGTATTTAAAATCTGAACCCTTAAAATGTCCAGTTTCACGCTTCAGCCTCTGTTTTCTGAAAAATCATGTTTTTGGCCCCAAAAATGCCTAGTTTTCATTTTTTAGCACTAGAACTTTCGAAATTTATCCTTTTGGCCCAAAACACACCCAGTTTTTGTTTTAGTCCCTTAGAAATCTGAAATTTCACTTTTTTCTTTATCAATTAATTTCCTAACTTACTTAGGGCTTTTTAGAAAAAATAGAATTTGTTATAAAGTCCATTGGAGACTTATACTTAAAATTAAGTGAAAATTTCTTAATCAAGTGTTGACTTGAATTCTAATTAATTTATTTTGATTTCATTTGAAAACTTTTTCATTAAAGTCTCTAAGTCCTCTTCCAATGCTTGGGTAACAATGCTTTAAATTCAATTACCAATCACAATGAATCAAAGCACACAAAATACCTAAGAATCAAAATACATTAAATAGGCAAGAACACCACTCAAGTCATAAAGCATACATACATCAAAGTAACCATCTTTAGCATTTTAAAATATATCATGAACATAGCATCAAACATTAATTCATTAAGCATGCATTAGGCATTCCAACCACTTCAAACAATACATATGATTTTCCAAGAATACATAGATTTTGAAAATCATCATCCATCAACCAAAGATCATGCTTTAAACTTTAAGATATAGGTATGTAAAAATAGATATTACTAAGAATGATTTCTCATTCAACAACCAATAGGAAAACTCAAGTCTTTGAGTTTAACCTCAATCATACAACACATAACCACACACATACACATCATTCCCAACTTATTGAGAAAATTCCCTTACCTCTTGAAGCTACTAAAGGACAAACACCAAAAGTCTCCTTGCAACAAAATCACCAACACCAAGAGGTCTCTTAAAGATCTTGATGCTTCCAACACTTAGAAAATCAAACCTTTTTCAACATACACAAGAAAACCACCATAAAAATGCAAGTTTTATGAGAATACCCAAACCCTAAAGTATAGAAATTTGAATAGAGAAATACTTACTCAAACTTTGAAGCAAAATGGATCCAAGATAGTTTTCAAGCTTATAGGTTCCAAGGGAATGAACATAAACCAAGAACAAAGCTTACTTTTAGAAAAATAAAGAACACAAGCTTCTTGAAAAAAATGAAAATGATGCAAATGGAAAAATGAAAAGAGATTATGGATTATAATCTTCATCCAAACATTTTTTGAGAAGCTTGAATAGCTAAAACTCAATAAAACTCAAGACTTTTGCTTATGGAGTGAGCTTTGGAAATGGAGAGAAAAAGGAGTTCTTTACTTTCAAGGAAGAAGATGAAGTGAAAAGTGAAATCTCTCTCTTCCCTTTCCTATGCAAAACTCGGCCAAAGACAAGAGGGAATGGGGGAGTATGGGCTTGATTTGAGTTGGTCACCTACTCCATCTCTTTAATTGAAAAATTTAAATAATTAACCATTTGACTTACTTTGACTTTGAGATATTTCAAGACCATGTTTTTGGCACTACTACTCAGCCATGAGTAGACCAAAAAGGGTGGGAGTATGTCCCATCAAGTTAGGGTTTAGTTGGTGGTTCAAAGTAGGAAAAATGCTTATTTTCATAATCCCTTTTGATACAAATATTTTTCTAAAATAAGTAACAACATGAGAAATCACTTTTATGACTCAAATATAATATACAAAAATTTAGAATCTCAAAACTAAATTTTTGGACTATTTTTCATCTCCTGGTTGCGCCCGGTTTACCCGTAAAGCACCAAACGTGGGTAAAATAAAGATTTTCTGAAAAATTTCTAAAAAAATTTCTAATAATCACAGATATTCTAAAAACAACTTTTGTTTAAAGTGTAATGTTTAAGGTGGGTTTTGAAAAGGCATATGACTCAGTCAGTTGGGAGTATTTGGAGTTTGTCATGGGAAAGATGGGGTTTGCTCAGAAATGGATTGGTCGGATGATGGCTTGCATATCGTCTGCTTTGATTTCCGTTTTGGTGAATGGATGTCCCACAGAGGAATTCGGCTCAAGTAGAGGCTTGAGGCAAGGTGACCCACTCTCACCTTTCCTTTTCCTGATCGTGGCGGAAGGCCTCAATGTGATGATGAAGAAGGCCGTGGAGATTGGGGATTTCAAGGGGTATAGGTTTGGTGGTCAAGGGTTGGAGATTACACACCTACAATATGCCGACGATACCTTACTGGTGGGAAATGCTACCATGGAAAATGTTTGGGCTATAAAATGCTTGTTACAGTTGTTTAAAGCTTCCTCTGGTCTGAAAGTGAATTATTGCAAAAGTCAAATCATGGGCTTTAATGTGGATGAAAATTGGTTGAGGCAGGCAAGTCGAGTGCTGCATTGTAAAATGGGAGGCTTGCCATTCAAGTACCTTGGACTGCCTATTGGGGCTAATCCGGGTAAGTTGACTACGTGAGAACCGGTGTTGGAGAAAGTTCGTAGGCGGCTGTTATCCTGGAATAATAAATTTCTATTTTTTGGTGGTCAAATCACCCTTCTCAAATCTGTCTTCTTCGCACTTCCGACTTATTACTTGTCTTTCTTCCGAGCGCCAGCAGGTATAATCCGTTCACTTGAATCCTCTTTTAAACACTTTCTTTGGGGGGGGAGGGAGAGTGAAAAAAAGATTTGTTGGGTGGCGTGGGAAGTGGTTTGTAAGGAGCGGGGTGTGGGGGGACTGGGTATCAAAAATATCGGTGCTTTTAATCTAGCATTATTGGGAAAGTGGGTGTGGCAGTTTAGAGTGGAGGAAGGTATGCTTTGGCAAAGGGTCCTGGAAGCTAGGTACGGGGGGTTGGAGAAGGGTAGTGAAGTCTCATCTAGGAAGGGGTCATGTTGGTGGCGTAACATCTTAAAGTTGGATGCGGTGGGACCACAGTATAGGGGGGATCGGGTGCATTCCAACTTGGTTAGGAAGGTGGGTGATGGTCAGAGGGTTAGGTTCTGGTTGGATGTGTGGGTGGGGGACAAGAGCCTTGGGGAACAGTTTCCTCGCTTATTCAGGCTTGCTGCCAATATGGAAGCATTGGTGTATGACATGGGACGGTGGATGGGGGATGAGTGGATGTGGCAGTGGAGATGGCGTAGGGAGTTATATCTATGGGAACAGGGGTTGCTTTGTCGTTTAGCAGGTGTAGTACAAGGCGTTTCAATCAAGGAAGCAGAAGCAGATGGCTGGAGGTGGAAAGCAGATCCGTCAGGCGTTTTCTCTGTCAAGTAAGCGTATAACCAAATCATGCAGAATACAGCGGGAGTCCATGATCCGTTTTGTATCACTTTATGGAGTAAATTGGTCCCCAATAAGGTGGCGGGTTTGGGTTGGAGAGCTGCTCTTAATCGGTTACCAACAAAAGCAAATCTGGCTCTGCGTGGGGTGCACTTCACAGACAACGACATCCGATGTGCAGGCTGCAATCAAGCCAATGAAAATGTTACTCATCTTTTATTTGAGTGTAGTCTGTTTTCAGAAATTTGGCGCAAGTGTTTGCGATGGTTGGGAGTGGAGGCTGCTTTACATGTTGATTGCAGGACAAATTTCCAACAATTCAGGGGTTTATGTCCAAGGACCACTGATACAAAAGCTAAATGGGTAGTAATTTGGTTTGCAGGCTTATGGACCATATGGTTGAATCGGAATGCAATGATTTTCAGCAATAAGAGGACACCATTGGAGTCTATGTTTGAACAAGTACAGATTAGAGCATGGACTTGGCTCAGGGCGAAGGTTAAAGGTTTCAATTATCCTATCTAAAACTGGTTGGAGGATCCAAGAGCATGTCTAGGACTTTGATTCTAAAGGTTTGGGTCTCTGTTTGGTATTATGGCCAGGGCATCCTCTAACTCTGTGGTGCAAGGGGAAATGAGTTGTGTTTTGCATGACCTTCTGCATTTCTTTTGATAGTGGTCTTTGCCGCATTCATACTGGGGGTGCCAACTTTTACACAGCTGTGAACTTCTCTGGATTGTACTCATCACTTTCGCATTTGGGTCTGTCGCTTTTACACCGGGGATGGGAATTTCTCCACAGGTATGAACAGCGCTGGATTGCTCTCTGCCTCTTTGTACAGTCGACTTTACACTAGGGTTGGGACTTTCACCACAGTTGTGAAACGATCTGGATCGTACGATTTGGGTCTGACGCCATCATACCGGGGGTGGGATTTTATCCACAACTGTGATCTATTCTGCTGCAGACTGCTTTGGTCTCTTCTATGTACCTTAGCATTTGGCGCCTGTCGTTGTCACACCGGGGGTGTGATGTTTTTCACAGTTGTGGGATTCTCTGGTTCCTTCTCTGGACTTTCACTATTGGGTCTGACGAAGTCACAACTCGGGTGGGATTTTTTCCACAACTGTGAGCTGATCTGGATTTTCTTACGTAACTCGTACTTCTTCTGTTCGCATTCACACCATGGGTGGGGTTCCTATCGCAGCTGTGAATTTGTCTGCTCTTCCTTGGTGTAGTTTTGATAAGTTTTGGGGGGTGATCTTTTAAGTTTGTCTTGCGATTTTAACGTGTTGCAAATGATAGATAGGGTTTGGGGTGCCAACTTAGTTGTGACGTCTTTCTCTATAGTGATACTTATGCACGCTATCGCTATTATATTAATGGTTAGAAATTGGTCGTGTATGTACTGCTAACTATCTGTTTCTTTTCATATAGCTATATTAGGGCATATCTTGTGCTCTGATGTAGTTGGCTTCTTTTTAATAATATTTTTCCTTTTTAATAAAAAAATAACTTTTGTTTCGTTAAAATATTATTTTAGAGTAGAAATAGTCTCTAGAAAAATATTAAACCCTCCCCCCCGCATCACGCGAGAGTGCAGTTCCCACAAAAACTCAATTTTGCGAACTTTACTACTCTTGACTCTTCTAAAATAAATCTAAAACATGAATATTATTATTCACACCTTAAGATCTAAAAATAATTAATTAAATAATTTAAATAAATTAAAACAGATTAAAAGACAAAAGAAACTATTGAAAAACGAGAGTGTTACAAACTACAAATAATCCAGAGTTTAGGAATTAGCAATAATGACAAGAAAAGAAAAAGGTATTTTAAATTTGGAATACGATGAAGTATCCTAATTACAATTGGGTTAACCAGTAACTAGACCACTTCGCGTAAGGGGTGATCATCTCGACCCTATTCCTCACGTGGAACTTCGTCAAACGTATCTGACATCTCTTGCAACATTATGCTAAGTTGGCCCATCACAGTTACCATTGTAACTAACCATGGCCATTAACTTCTCCAGGAGTAATTCATTTGGCAGTGAGCGTCTTCCTGGGATGTTGTGCGTGCCATTTAAAAGAACATTCAATTCATTTGGACAACATAATTTAATTATAAACATTCATTTGGAATATACTATCCCCTCAAACAAATGAGCATGCATAAATCGAATCAAACTTGCATACCGGATTTGAATAATGAAAGAACATGAATGGATCCGAAGATTGTTGTTAATGAACATGCATCAAAACAAAATGAACTTCATAAAGAAATATAGAGACATAAACATAACTTCTTTTGATAAGTAGAATGAAATACAAAAAGACGAAAGAAAAGAGACACTGGTCATCCTTCATTAACACTCAAACTACCTTGCGTATTCACCGTTAGCAACACACGGGGGACTTAGGCTACTTTCAAGAGATCTGAGATTATGATTTCTGACCTAGATTATACATCCTTCTACCCCCTATTTATAGACTAAACCCCTACAGCGGCTAAGCACCCTTCAGGCACCTCCACTATCACTGAATGGATGATCTTGCATAATTGCTTAGCCAGAAGCTTGACACTTGACACACCCACGTTGCTTTCCCTCGTTTATGGCTTCAAGCGTTCAAATAGGATTCCCCAGGCAATACTTCAAATTTCCATTGCTTCGAATGATAACTGGCTTTAGACTTACCTCGAATTCGAAATGTGCCTTTTCTGATTCTTTGGGCTAATTTGTCCTCTTGGAGTAAAATTTAACTCAACAGGAAACAAATCCCTAATGGACACTTGTCATTACTAAAGGAAAAATTAACTCCCATGCACACATATCACTCTCTCATTGCTCACCCTCCTTTTCTCTTCTCTTTTTTCTTTTCCGCTTTTTCTCCCTCGTCACTTTACTGTTTATTGTTACTTTTGCAGTAGCGGTAGAAGATTTTCAAAATAGTATTTGCTTAAATAATTCATTCATGATTTTTTTTTTAAACTTTACGGTTATAAAATTATTTTTTATTTTTATTTTATATTTAATAAATAAAATAATATTTGTTTACTAATTTTATTAATGTTTTTTTGTTCTTGTAAATTTTAAAGTTGTAAAAAAATTTATTTTAATTTTGATAAATAAAATAGTACTTGCTTACGAGTTTCATTTGTGTTTTTGTTCCTATAAATTCTCAAGTTGTAAAATTTATTTTTTAACTTTATTTTTTATAAATAAAATAGTGTTTGCTTACTTGTTTCTTTCAATTTTTTTTTGTTTGGGTAAATAGTCAGGTTACAAAATTATTTTTTTAATTTTGTTTTTTATAAGTAAATAGTTTATACCTACAAGTTCCATCCATTTTTTTCCTATAAAATATTGTTTATGTACATGTTTCATTCCTTTTTTTTGGTGTGTAAATTTATTTTTTTCAATTTTATATTTAACAAATAAAATAGTGTCTGCTTAAAGATTTTTTCAAAATGTAAAATTATTTTTCTTTTAATTATATTTTTTATAAATTAAATAGTATTTGCTTGCGAGTTTAATTATTTTTCTTTTGTTGCGCTAAATTTTTATGTTACGAAATTATTTTGTTTTAACATTATCTTTTATAAATAAAATGATGTTTTTTATAGGTTTCATTCATGTTTTTTTTGTTGCAACGGATTTTCTTGTTACTAAATTATTATTTTTTAATTTTAGTCTGGATAAATAAAATAATGTGTGCTTAATGGTTTTTTCATGTTTTTAATTTGTTCATATAAATTTTTAAATTATAAAATTATTTTCTTTTAATTTTATTTTTGATAAATAAAATGATGTTTGCTTACAGGTTTCATTTATTTTTTTGTTTGTGTAAATTTTTAGGTTACAAAATTAATTTTCGTTTAATTTTTTAATAAATGAAATATTGTTTATTACAGATTTTGTTCATGTTTTCTCCATCAAAATTTAGCAAATTACTATGAACTAACAACTTACTTATTTTTCTCTATTTATTTTGTTTATGTGATTTGGCTTTCATATGGAGTTTGCATGTATCTAACTAAGATGTACAATATCATAGAATCAACCACTGATATAAATTTGGAATATATTTTATATCAATTAATCAATTTATTACTCTATAAACAAGTCATTTCATATAATGTATAAAAACCAATGTGACCCGTGCACTGGCCAGTTTTTAATAACGCAAGAAATCACCCCATAAGGCTGTAACCATTGTAATACATTTGGAAAAAGAAAAGCAGAATCAAAATTGAATTCTGGAAATACGTTTTTTGGTAAGTATTTTTTCTCTGATAAAACATTCCGCAAAATGAATTTCCGGTACAATGCTTGCCAATTCCATAATCCTAGTTCCAGAAACAACTAGAAAATGTAGGTAACAAGATGAAACACTAGAGGGGGTATTGAATTGTGTTTCTTAAATCTTAAAAAGATTTTCACAAATATCAAACACAAAGCAGAGTATATTGGATGCACAAGTAAACTTTGATTAAAACACTTTTGTTTTAAAAGAAAACTTGTTTGTTAAGAAATTTTAAACTCAATCCCCACAGTTAGTATATAAAACTTGAACGTAAAGAGTAAGGATAAGAGAAACAAACACGGAGATTTCACTGGTCCACTCTTATAACCAAGAGTTACGTCCACTCCCTTCTTGCCTGAAGGGATATCCATTAACTATGGATAAGGTACAAATATTCCTTTTCAACCAAGCCTCTTCAGGCTTTCTACACCAAATATTCTTTGTCAACCAAGCCTCTTCAGGCTTTTACAACAAGTATTCTTTTCTTCCTAGCCTCTTCAGAGCTAACAACACTCAAGAATCAAATGAAGTGTTTACAGTACAAAACTCACTGAGTGAGAATATAAAAATGCAAATGTTTTAGAGTGTTTAACTCTTTACAAGATGAAGAATGAAGTAAATAGCGTTTAAGCAAGATAAAAATTGTACGCACAAAGTTTTTTTCTCTTCATTTTCGTTCGCGATATTTATAGGCTTCAAGGAGCTTCAGCATATCCAGCTTTGAGCTTCTTCAGCCTCTTCAAAATAATCGTTCTCTAATATCATTAAATGATATCTTCTTGTTGCTTCAATGGAGTTTCTTTTGGTATGGTGCTTAGAAGACTTTCTCCAAAGAAATGTGCAACTTGTTTCTTTTCATTCCAAATACATGGCGGTTAATAGTAATATCCAGTTGAGACTAATAGAATACATTGTGTTAAGGAAAAGTTGTGTTCAGAGAGAAAAAAAATAAATCAGAGTACATTCTCTCTTAAGTATAACTAAAACAGTGTTTTTTGCTTTTCAAATGTGATTTCAAATTGATTCATTCAAGTCCGAAAAGCAATGTGAAGACTACTATTTATTTCAAATCAGGCCCATTAAATATGTTTCATAATCAATACGAGAGCAAGTAAAAACTAAATAACGAGATCATTTAATAACTTAGCGCGTGGTAAAATAAGTAAACACTGAAGGTTCGCTTGGTCGCACAACGCAAAGCTATATGGACGCACAACGTCCAGAGTTCATTAGACGATACTTTCCTTAGGACAAGTATCAGAGTTCAATGGATGATGCTTTCTTCCTTATGGCCAAAGTATCATTAGACGATGGTTTCAACTCATGTTACTGCATAAGCTAAAACATTATACTTATCAAACCCTTGATAATTGTTGTTATCATGAAAACCTTAAGAGATTTAGACATGTAAAATGTCTTTAGTTCCAACAAAAAACCAAAAAAAAAATAGTTTAGATAGCGACTTATCGAAAATGGACGACAATGGCACATGAGTTGGTTGTACGTGGCAAGGTTGAGGCGAAGGTTTGCAAGGCTTGCTCGCAGGGGATGGTGATGGTGGCTTGCAGTTGATGGCAGTTCTATGCAGAGGAAGAAAGCTGGGGAGATGGACTGGTCTGCTAGGGTTTTTTTTTTTACAAAAGGGTTTTAGAAAAGGGTGTGGAGGATAAATATGGGGTTGGAGGGTCTATTTAAATGGGGGCATTCTTGTCTTTTCAAATTAAAAGGAGGAGGGGTGTGCGCTAGTAATTCTTGGGGCCTGTTAGGAACATTAGCCACTTTTTTGAAGGATGAGGAAAGGGATGTTGGGTCTACGGCCCAAGTTCTTTTTTTTTTCTCTTTCACTTTTCCTTTTTTTTCCTAAAAGAGTGGGAGATGGGGATTTGAGCCATATTGTCCAAAACGTGTTTTTTGTTTCTCTTTTTTTTTGAGCTATTCAAATGTTATTTTCTTTCTTTACTACAAAAAGTGCACAAAATTAACTAAAAATGATTAAAATTATGACCCCTTTTTTGTATTTTGTGTTTAATTATTTTTTTAAAATTTGAGGAGTCTCGATAAAATTGAGTGTTTACAACAAATAACTCCTTGAAGTATACTCAAGTTGAGTCTTATCCATGTTGAGAATGATATCTTGACATATGTGGCATTTATGTGATATGGAGTTATGATTTCAGGATGCACGATCTTCGATTTTATGTATATATTTATATTTGTTGTACATTGTGTTGTTTGCTATCCAAGAGTATGGCGAGACGCAATGACAACAATCTTCATATGGATTTTCTTGACGACGATGGCATTAGTAGACAGGTTTTGACCCTTAACTATGATTGTCGACGTGTTCTTTATGATGCGCTTTCACATACAGTACAGAAGATCGCCCTTTTTCTTTGTTACCATTTTGTTGATAGTTAAGCTGCCATTGGGACGCACTTGGAGAACTCCATTCTCCACCTCGAGAGATACACTTGTTACCTCTCATATGAGGCCTTCACCTAGCTAGTATCGAGGAGGATCCCTTTGAGAATCTCGATCAGTAGATGTCGGGTTTAGTTTTAATGGTTAGCTTAGGAGAGTTTGAAGTCTTATATTGTTGTATCTTAAAGGAAGTGTTTTAGTACTTATAGTTGTTCATGTGTTTTTGGGGTTAGCCGCATGGCATTATATATGATGTCCGCCATGAGCGTCGTATTTACAGCTTATGTATTTTATTTGTGTATATGATATATTTATGTTGTGTGCTGTGGATGCATGCATATTTGTTCTATTCATTCCTCTTTTATGTGGTGCTTAACTTATGCTCAAATATCTTGTGCTTGATTTGTGCTCAACCAGGGTGGCCCAAGGGTAAAGCAACCCAAACTCTTACTTTAGGTCCACCAATAAAATTTTATTTACGAATAGTATATGTAAAGCTAAAAATATTTATCAGTAGTGATCTCGACTCAGTGGTCAACACTCCACATGTCCCACCTTAATGTACAAAAAGGCTTCACTTCAAAGTTCGCTTTAGGCCTATACATGTATTCAACACTATTGGGCCGGCCTTATGCTCAACTATCTTATAATTATTTGAGATTTCAAATTTTTCAAAACTTTAAAATGAACTTGTATTATTTACAAACAATTTAACCTATCTTTATGCAAATACCATAACATGAGTTCTAGTTAGATTCAACAATATGATGCCAATGAGTGTTACAATTAAAATGCCAAATTATTGAAGCCTACTAAAAGCGATGATCAGATTTAAACTGATCCGGAAAAAAATAGCAAACCGATCTAAAATAATCGATAACCGCAAAACTATTTTTTTTTGCACTTATTTGGAAAAGTGACCGGTTTGGTTCGGTTTTTGGTTTTCTTCAATAGACCTAATCCATAATTTATACAAAAAAATCAAATATTTTTCTACAATTTATTTTACACACTATAGTGATAACATTCTAGTCTAAGACTAGTGTATTAGATGAACACTATCATGTTTTTATTTTGATTAGACTAGTATGAGACTATGACAATTTATTTTAATTAGTTGAACACTACTATATTTTTCTACATATTTATTATTTAAAATTTATATGATGGTATTTATCTCAAAAAAAGGAAAGGAAAACTTATTGTGGAAAAATATAAAAACCATTGAAAATCGAAAATCGATCCAATTCAAACCGCATTTAATCAGATCAGATTTGATTTCTTAAAACAACAATCCAAACCGAATCGAACCACATACTCTGTTAATCTTTGGATCGAATGTGTTTTTTTTTAGTCTCAAAACCAATTCAAACTAAATCACGAACACTCCTACTAGCTAAGATAGCTGGGTATAATATAATTGAGTCACATAGTTCAAGACCTGTTAAAAAAGCACGCTACAAATTCGCAGTGCATAATGCATGTTATGCCAAGAGTTAAAAAAAAAAATCAAAATTTCTTATTTTAATTTTTACAAGCCCCAACTGCAAAAGTTGTCATTTATTCCCCCTTATGTATCAAAAAAAAAAAGTTGTCATTTATTCGGATTACTACAAATAATACCAAACATTCCTGATTTATACTGATTAGGCGACAGCTCCAGATTTGAAGAGACTCGAGACCATTATTTTAACAAATTTAATTGATTTAAAGGGAAGAATACAGTACCATTGGATATGAAATAGATGTACGTACCCATTTCTTTCGGTAGTGCATATTATATTTCAATATTTGCACTATCTTACAGGGACATTATTCTTTTAGCAAAATATATGCTATATCCATCTTAGTAGAATTTGAATTTAAACCTTCATTATAATATCTTATTAAAGCATCAAATGTAGTATAATGTAGGAACACGTAAAATCACTCTAAATTAAAGAATGAATTAACTATCACTTTGGTCTCTAAAAGTGGCAAGCCGTCACTTTGGTCCTAGAAGTAATGAATTTTTTAAAAAAAAAGGTCATTGACAGTGCAATTCGTTAGTCATTTTAGTCTCTGATGTCACTACAGTTATTTACCAACCAACGTTTGAGAGGATGCGTTGGCACGTTTATTGACATGTATATATGACACCATGTGTTAGTCCACAAGTGTTCATTGTCAAATGGATGAGGCATGAGTGTAACAAGGCAAATACATGGACTGGCACGTGGTGTCTTACACATCAATAAACGCGCCAATGCAGCCTCCCAAATGGTGTTAAGTGACTATAGTGAAGTACTGACTAATGAATTGCACAGTCAAAGACTTTTTTTAATTTCACTACTTCTAGGGATCAAAGTGACAATGGCTATCACTTTCAGGGACAAAAGTGATAATTTATTCATTAAAAAAAATCCTATTATTCGATTCGTGCCAAAGAGAATGGCATGAATCTATACGAATTATGACCTAGATTTCTGAATTTTGATTAGTTTTAAAAAAGACAAATATTCATTTCATTTTTTTTTATAAAAAATACACTTTTGGCAAAAATCATGTCACAATTTTTTGATCTAGACCCTAAGTATTTGGAAGTTATATTGGACCTCGATTAATCCAAGTTTAGTTTGGTAGTCTAATTTAAAGCGGGAAACTCTCATATAACCTATTAATTTCCCCTCTTAACAAGACTTGAATCATAGACTTTGCTTAAAAAAAGTCAAACTTCCTGTCACTTGGACCAACAAACATTGGTATAAGGTCTCATTTTTATTGGTATACAATGGCGATAATGAGGTAAACAACATTTTATACAGTTTTGACTTAAATTAGTGGAGATCTAATATAATTTTTGAATACCAAAGAGAATGAGTGAGGAAGAGTTAGAGAGAGAGTGAGCGAAACAGCCGGTGAGGGTGAGGGTGAGGCCGAGTGGACGGTGGTGAGATCACGGAAGCGGCAAGTAATGGGTTCAGAAGGATACACGAGGACTGCTGACAGATATGAGAAGGTGGTTCCTAGGAGGGATGGTAAGCGTATGGAGCGCAACGATAGAGTGAGCTATTACTTCACAAACTTTCCAGAGAATTGGGATGCCAATGCACTGTGGAAGATGTTTCTATTATGGGGGAAGGCCGTGGACGTCTACGTTCCGTCGAACCGAGACAAGTATGGAGGTAGGTATGGTTTTGTTAAATTCATAAGGGTGGTGAATGCGGTTGAGTTTGAGAAGCGGTTACAACAAATATGGATTGGAACATACAAGGTGAGGGTGCACCGAGTTAGACGAAAGGAGCAACAAAATCTGCCGCTGGTGGAGAGGTCCAATAGTAGAGTCAAGGAGACAGGGGACCTTCCAATGGCAAGGCGTTATGCTGATGTGGTTTCAGGCAAGGGACCAAAGCCAGGCAAAGTGTGGAGACCCAAAAATCCAATGCAATCTCAAAAGGTAGCGACAGGTGGGGATCGATGGTATGGTATTCATCATACAGTGACAGATGAGGAGATGACATGGTTAGCAAAATGCTATGTTGGGCAACTGCACAACTCAGACATGGTGTTCGATTTGCAAGAAAAACTACTTTATATGGGTCTATATTCTGTCCAAGTGGTTCCAATGCGGGGCAACCTGGTGCTTATCAAAGTGACAGAGGATGAAGATTTCTTGGAGCTCTTGAAGGATGAAGAAGGTGTATTTCAAAGCTGGTTCTCTGAGATTCGCAAATGGTCCCCGGCGGAAGTCCCACGATATCGTCATACGTGGATCAGGTGTCAAGGAGTGCCATTGCATGCCTGGGATGATGGCTTCTTTCAAAAGATAGCAGCAGTGATGGGAAAATTCGTAAGGCTAGATGCCCGAACGGCGAATAAGACTAGGTTAGACTTGGCTCGTATCTTAATCCAAACCACGTCCTTGGAGGTGATACATATATAGGGTCATGAAAGTGAAGATAAACGACCAAATTTTCTCTATTAGAGTGCTGGAGGAGCCGTTCATGGACCTAGCCACGACTGCCTTCCTAGAGCAGGAAGGGCGGCGGTCGTCTTCGACGGAGCAATTCTCAGGTTCGGATTCTGACGTGGGCTCCGTGCTAGGGGGGATTTCGCTGGATTCTTTTACGCTGGTGGATGAGGAATTATTTGAAATTCAAAATGGGGAAACTGTTACGGAAACTCCTATGAAGGAGATGGAATTGGAAGTTGTTCCACGAAATATGGCCGAGAATCAAGCACAAAATATTGTAGTAAAGGATATGGTGGGTGGTAGGGTGTTTGAACCCGTAGTGGAAGGGGGAATAATTTCAAGTGAGTCAAGTGAGGAGGTGGGGTCACATAATCACAATCAGAACTCCCTTCAAACCAAATTAAATTGGGGTGCAACACCAAATGGGCCGATAGGGGAGGGAGTTGAGGGTCTGGCTCAATTAACTCCAAATCTTCAAAAAGGGGTAATTTTGGGCCCACCTGAAGTTGGCGATGGAATCATGTAGGTCGAGGATCAAGCTGGTCCTATTCTTCAGCCTTTGAAGGATAATGGGATGGGGGTGGACGATGCAAATGTACATGAATTAATTAAGGAACATGGTGAACCCCAAGCACAGGATCAGTGTCCCATAGAAGAGTTTGGGCAAGAGGTGAAGACCAACGAAATATCGATGAAGGGGGAAAAAGATATCGTGGCGAGAAAGGGGACACCATCAAAAAAGAAGTTGGGGATTTCAAACGCTAACAAGAATCCTACGACAACGAGGCCTAAGAAGTATCGAAGTCTTGCGGCGGTGATGTCGACAACCACAGGTTTGAGTTCATATGTTTTTTTGGGTAACACTTCGCTGGAGGTTCATAGGGAGGGGTTGGATCACTTGAATGCCGCGCTGAATATTTTGTCTGATGTGTGGAGTTTTGGGAAGAGATTGGGGATGGAGAATAAAGAGGGGGATGAGGCGGCTGTGGAATTTTTGAAGGTGTTGGAGGAAAGGGATGGGGGGGGGGGGGGGGGGGCTCTAGGGGGAGTACATAGAGCCTGTAGTGGGTCCAGGGGGAGGTGCATGCCGTTATTGTATCTATGAAGATATGTTCCTATAATATCAGGGGGTTGGGGGGAAGGGCTAAGAAGAAGGAGATTCAACAGTTGGTTAGGACCCAGAGGTTAGACGTATTGGGTATTAAGGAAACAAAGACCGAAAATTTGTCTCGAACGATAGGCATGGGTTTGTGGGATGATGCTGATTTTGACTGGGCTTGGCAACCATCACAGGGTGCGGCTGGAGGCATGGCCATTATGTGGAGGTCTTCTGTTTTTTCCATGACTGACAGCTTTCAAGGAAATGGATTCATAGGAGTGACAGGGGAGTGGGGTATTAACAGAGTTGAGCTGACTTTGGTTAATGTCTATGCTCCATGTGAAGGGGAGAGGAAACAACAGTTGTGGACAGATCTGATAGATGTCATGCAAGCTAGGGGAGGAGAGTTGTGGTGTGTAATGGGGGACTTTAATTCAGTACTTTCACTAGAAGAGCGGAAAGGTGCGCCTGGGGGTACCTATATGCAGAGGATGTAGAACGTTTTCAGGCGTTTGTTGAAGCTACTTCTTTGGTTGATTTACCTCTAATTGGGCGGAGATTTACTTGGTACAGGCCAGATGACACTTCCATGAGTCGCCTAGATCATTTTCTTCTTTCCGAAGGTTGGGTGAATGCATGGCCATCCTTGTCACAGTGGGCACTAAAAAGAGGGTTGTCTGATCATGATTGTTATGAAGGAGAAAGTTTTGAATTGGGGTCCGAAACCTTTCTGGGCCTTCAATGGCTGGCAGCAGGTTCCTGGTTATGTTGACTTTGTTAAGGAACAATGGGGAAAAATTGCTGTAACAGGATGGGCAGCTTATGTGGCAAAAGAGAAATTGAAAGAATTGAAGGCAAGGCTGAAAACTTGGAGCAAAAATAATGTTGGTAATGTGGGTAAACAGGTGATTGATTTACAGGAAGAATTAGCAAGGTGGGATCTCAAGGGTGAGACAACAATTTTGACACCTGAAGAGATGGCCCAAAGAAAGACGTGTGCGGCGGAATTATTTCGACTGTCAAAGCTCAAGAGTAGTATGCTGTGGCAAAAAGCTAGATTGCAATGGTTGAAAGAGGATGATGCAAATTCAAGCTACTTTCATAGCTGGGTTAATAGAAGAAGGAGGAATAATGAGATTTTATGCTTATCTATTGGAGGAAGGGAGGCAGTGGAGGTAGAAGATATTAGATCAGTTGTCAGGGAGCACTTCCGCTCTCACTTTTCCAAGAAGATGACGGCTAGGCCGGTGTTGGAAAATTTGCATTTTCAGGCGCTTGGCGAAACAGAGAATGATTTGTTACTTTCACCATTCACAGAGGAGGAAATTAGAGAGGCTGTATGGAGCTGTGATAGCTCAAAAAGTTCCGGTTTGGACGGTTTCAATTTTTACTTCATCAAGGAATTCTGGGAGGTGATCAATCGGAAGTGGTGGCCTTTTTGCTTGAGTTTCATCGTAATGGGAGGCTTGTGAGAGGTCTCAATTCCACTTTTATTGTCCTTATCCCCAAAAAGGACAATCCACAAAGGGTGGAGGATTATAGACCTATTTCTCTAATTGGGAGCCTATACAAGATTCTTTCAAAGCTATTGGCAGGGAGGCTTCAAAAGGTTATTCATTGTGTAATTTCTGACACGCAATCTACGTTTATCAGAGGTAGACAGATCTTGGATGGGGTTATGATCGCAATTGAGTTGGTCGACGACGCAAAAAAACTGAAGAAAAAGGGTGTAATGTTTAAGGTGGATTTTGAAAAGGCATATGACTCAGTCAATTGGGAGTATCTGGAGTTTGTCATGGGAAAGATGGGGTTTGCTCAGAAATGGATTGGCTAGATGATGGCTTGCATATCGTCTGCTTCAATTTCCGTTTTGGTGAATGGAAGTCTCACAGAGGAATTTGGCTTAAGTAGAGGCTTGTGGCAAGGTGACCCACTCTCACCTTTCCTTTTCCTGATCGTGGCGGAAGGCCTCAGTGTGATGATGAAGAAGGCCGTGGAGATTGGGGATTTCAAGGGGTATAGGTTTGGTGGTCGAGGGTTGGAGATTACACACCTACAATATGCCGACGATACCTTACTGGTGGGCAATGCTACTATGGAAAATGTTTGGGCTATAAAATGCCTGTTACAGTTGTTTGAAGCTACCTCTGGTCTGAAAGTGAATTATTGCAAAAGTCAAATCATGGGCTTTAATGTGGATGAAAATTCGGTGAGGCAGGCAAGTCGAGTGCTGCATTGTAAAATGGGAGGCTTGCCATTCAAGTACCTTGGACTGCCTATTGGGGCTAATCCGGGTAAGTTGAGTACGTGGGAACCGGTGTTGGAGAAAGTTCGTAGGCGGCTGTTATCCTGGAATAATAAATTTCTATCTTTTGGTGGTCGAATCACCCTTCTCAAATCTGTCCTCTCCGCACTTCTGACTTATTACTTGTCTTTCTTTTGAGCGCCAGCAGGTATAATCCGTTCACTTGAATCCTCTTTTAAACACTTTCTTTGGGGGAGGGGGAGGGAGAGTGAAAAAAAGATTTGTTGGGTGGCGTGGGAAGCGGTTTGTAAGAAGCGGGGTGTGGGGGGACTGTGTATCAAAAATATCGGTGCTTTTAATCTAGCATTATTGGGAAAGTGGGTGTGGCGGTTTAGAGTGGAGGAAGGTATGCTTTGGCAAAGGGTCCTGGAAGCTAGGTACGGGGGGTTGGAGAGGGGTAGTGAAGTCTCATCTAGGAAGAGGTCATGTTGGTGGCGTAACATCTTACAGTTGGATGCGGTGGGACCACAGTATAGGGGGGATTGGGTGCATTCCAACTTGGTTAGGAAGGTGGGTGATGGTCAGAGGGTTAGGTTCTGGTTGGATGTGTGGGTGGGGGACAAGAGCCTTGGGGAACAGTTTCCTCGCTTATTCAGGCTTGCTGCCAATATGGAAGCATTGGTGTATGACATGGGACGGTGGATGGGGGATGAGTGGATGTGGCAGTGGAGATGGCGTAGGGAGTTATATCTATGGGAACAGGGGTTGCTTTGTCGTTTAGCAGGTGTAGTACAAGGCGTTTCAATCAAGGAAGCAGAAGCAGATGGCTGGAGGTGGAAAGCAGATCCGTCAGGCGTTTTCTCTGTCAAGTAAGCGTATAACCAAATCATGCAGAATACAGCGGGAGTCCATGATCCGTTTTTTATCACTTTATGGAGTAAATTGGTCCCCAATAAGGTGGCGGGTTTGGGTTGGAGAGCTGCTCTTAATCGGTTACCAACAAAAGCAAATCTGGCTCTGCGTGGGGTGCACTTCACAGACAACGACATCCGATGTGCAGGCTGCAATCAAGCCAATGAAAATGTTACTCATCTTTTATTTGAGTGTAGTCTGTTTTCAGAAATTTGGCGCAAGTGTTTGCGATGGTTGGGAGTGGAGGGTGCTTTACATGTTGATTGCAGGACAAATTTCCAACAATTCAGGGGTTTATGTCCAGGGACCACTGATACAAAAGCTAAATGGGTAGTGATTTGGTTTGCAGGCTTATGGACCATATGGTTGAATCGGAATGCAATGATTTTTAGCAATAAGAGGACACCGTTGGAGTCTATGTTTGAACAAGTACAGATTAGAGCATGGACTTGGCTCAGGGCGAAGGTTAAAGGTTTCAATTATCCTATCCAAAACTGGTTGGAGGATCCAAGAGCGTGTCTAGGACTTTGATTCTAAAGGTTTGGGTCTCTGTTTGGTATTATGGCCAGGGCATCCTCTAACTCTGTGGTGCAAGGGGAAATGAGTTGTGTTTTGCATGACCTTCTGCATTTCTTTTGATAGTGGTCTTTGCCGCATTCACACTGGGGGTGCCAACTTTTACACAGCTGTGAACTTCTCTGGATTGTACTCATCACTTTCGCATTTGGGTCTGTCTCTTTTACACCGGGGATGGGAATTTCTCCACAGGTATGAACTGCGCTGGATTGCTCTCTGCCTCTTTGCACAGTCGACTTTACACTAGGGTTGGGACTTTCACCACAGTTGTGAAACGATCTGGATCGTACGATTTGGGTCTGACTCCTTCACACCGGGGGTGTGATTTTCTCCACCACTGTGATCTATTCGGCTGCACATTGCTTTGGTCTCTTCTATGTACCTTCGCATTTGGCGGCTGTCGTTGTCACACCGGGGGTGTGATATTTTTCACAGTTGTGGGATTCTCTGTTTCCTTCTCTGGACTTTCGCTATTGGGTCTGACGAATTCACATCGCGGGTGGGATTTTTTCCACAACTGTGAGCTGATCTGGATTTTCTTACGTAACTCGTACTTCTTCTGTTCGCATTCACAGCATGGGTGGGGTTCCTATCACAGCTGTTAATTTTTCTGCTCTTCCTTGGTGTAGTTTTGATAAGTTTTGGGGGGTGATCTTTTAAGTTTGTCTTGCGATTTTGACGTGTCGCAAATGATAGATAGGGTTTGGGGTGCCAACTTAGTTGGGATGCCTTTCTCTATAGTGATGCTTATGCACGCTATCGCTATTATATTAACGGTTAGAAATTGGTCGTGTATGTACTGTTAACTATTTGTTTCTTTCATGTAGCTATATTAGGGCATATCTTGCGCTCTGATGTAGTTGGCTTCTTCTTAATAATATTTTTGCCTTTTCAAAAAAAAAGGGGCTCCTTCAAGGACCTTTGGAGGTGCATAAACTTTGGCTGGTCGTATGGTTTGCTGTAACATGGGTACGATTTGGCTTTCTCGGAATGATGTGGACTTTAATGCGGCTGCTTTGGATGTTGCATGGGTGGTGGACTCCATCAAATTGAAGACATGCATGGAAATGGCTCTCGGCAAGGAGCGCTTTGTGTAACTATCTCGTATCTAGCTGGTTCGGGGTAGGCGTGGCAATGGGACCCGAACCCGTGGGTACCCATCCAAACCCGTCCCGACTTTGACGGGGAAAACCCGTTTTGACTGGGGTCGGGGACGGGTTTGAGTTTTCCCCACATTTAAAAGTCGGGGTTGGGGTCGGGGTTGGGGAAACTAATACCCACCCCGAATCGCCCCCAAACCCGCCCCGTACATTTATTACACTTATAATATAATATTTAATGCATTAATATTATAAAAAATTACATTTTTAATTCTTTATTTCTTCATTATTATTTGTCTAACAAAATATATTAAAAAAATGTCTTAAAAAATAAAATATTAAATTTCTTTAATTCTATCAAAATTAAAATTCTAAAATACTAGGTGCGGGGGCGGGGCTGGAAACCCGACACTCGCCGGGGGCGGGGATGGGTGTTGATTTTTCAACCCTGACCAAGATCGGGGGCGGGGCGGGGAAACCCGAGCACTATCGGGGGCGGGGACGGGGAATGTAAAACCCGCCCCCGCCCCACTCCGTTGCCATGCCTAGTTCGGGGCCCCTACACAATGTCTGGGTTTAAATCCGTGAAGTAGTAACATTGTAGACTTCACATCGGGGGTGGAAATTTCTCCACAGTTGTGTTCTGTTATTCTGCAAACTCGTATTTGGTATTCTCGTATTCACACTGCTGGTGTGAACATTTTCACATCTGTGAACTGCTCTGGATTGTAATCTGAATTTTTGCATTTGGGTCTAACGATTTCACGCAGGGGATGGGAATTTTCCCACAATTGTAAACTGGTCTGGCTAGTTCTTTGTAACCTCTTACTTGTTTGTCGTCTTTACAACAGCGGTGGGATTTCTCCCACAGTTGTGAATAGTTCGGCTCTTCCTTGGTGCAAATGATAGATAGGGTCTCGAGTGTCAGCTTAGTTTGGATACCTTTATCTATAGTGGTGTCTTTGCACGCTATCTCTATTGTATTAATGGTAAGAGATCGGTTGATCTTATACAAATAACAATTTTTTTTGTAACTAAATCTGGACATAACTTGTACTCTGATTTATTTGCTTTCTTCTTAATAAAATTTTTGCTTATTCAAGAAAAAGGTTATGACCTCACACACTTATTACTCAAATCACCACTAGCTCAATCCTAATGGCATATGAGGCAACATCTTTATAAGTTTGTTTTGTAAACACCATTTAATATATACATAATCACACTATGGTAAAATAAATAACACTTCAAATGATTTCCACGCTTATTCGTAATTTGTAGTAATTTTCTTTGGGCATATGGAATACCACATGATTGGAATGCTTCATTATACTTCTGCTTCTTTTTATTGGTGTGGATAGAATTCAAATACAGATTTATGATTTAGATGTACTATGCATAGGAGAAAACAGGATTGAAACAAACTAACCATTGCTCTATATATAATTTTGAAACACAACAAAACTGTAAACTCCATTGCTAAAAAAAACACGTTTTGGGCCTCAAGCCTAACATATGCTCAAACATTAAGAGTATTCAAAGGAATTTTCTAAATACACATACATGCACTTCTAAACACACATACACTTAAATATAAAAAGACCAAAAGACCCTCAATCATACACACGCACTGTTCATGCACACACACAAACTCACACCTAAAAATTTTTAAATTGAGAAACTAATAGTTCCGCAATGCAAATTTTTGTTGCAAAAAATTTACATTGCGGAGCTATTAGTTTCGTAATGTAAATTGCATTGCGGAACAAATAGTTCCGTAATGTAAATGTTACATTGCGGAACTATTAGTTCCGTAGTGTAAATTACATTACGGAGCTAATAGTTTCGTAACACAAATTTACATTGCAAAAAAAATAACAATAGTTCCGCAATGTAATTTATACTACGGAACTAATACTTCCGCAATGTAATTTTTTTACAATGTAAATTTGCAGTGCGGAACTATTAGTTCCACCATTTAAATTTACAATGCAGTGTAAATTTATGTTCAAAAAAATTATTCCGCAATGTATTCCGCAATGTAATTTTTTATGCGTGAACCTGTATATGCACGTGAATAGTGTGTGTGAATATTTGAGGGTATTTTGGTCTTTTAAAATTTAAATATGTGTATTTAGAAATATGTATGTGTATTTAGAAATCCCCGTATTCAACAAGTAGATCCATAAAATTAAGGCCCAACTTAGTATGAAAATGACATGGTTGGGCGACACAATTTTTTTATTCCCGAAAATCTTGTCTTCTTTTCGATTTGCTAAAATTCTGTTGCTATGTTTGACAAAAAAAAAATTGTTGCTGTGGAAATAAGAAATTGCCTTGAGCCATTTTTATGCTAATTGGTGGATTCCACCTAATAATAACTTGTTACAGAAAATAGTATAAAGACTCACATAAGATAAAGCAATAAATCTAGAATACTAATCTAGCATGCGACATCTTACTCTATCAATACTATTGTCCAATCTCATAGTTCCCTACTTATACATCAATGCCATGATACAATACAACTCATTCACTCAAAGTGCCATAGTCTTCTGTTTCAGTACTTGACCAGAGTCAGAACTTCTCTGCCAAAACTTGAAGTTGAGAGTTCTGCTTTCCAGCATGTTCTCTACCTCCTCAATTGGAAGCCCCTTGGTTTCTGGTACAAAAATGATGACAAAGATGATGGCTGCAATAGTGATGAATATGAATATCATGAATGTGAATGAAGTCCCAATAGCATCTGTCAAGGACAGGAAGGACTGTGCAACAATGAGATTTGAGACCCAGTTGGAGGTAGATGCCATTCCTCCACAGATCCCTCTGTATCTTAGAGGGTAGATCTCAGAGTTGACTACCCATGGAACAGTTCCCATCCCTGGTGAGAAGAATAGGATGTATAGTCCAAGGCCAATTAGTGCAAGCCATCCATATTGGCTAGGACAACCCCTGGTATACCATTCCCTGTGCTGCTCTTTTTGACACTGATCTTCGGTTGTGTCATTGGAGATCAAGCATGCCCCAGGTAAAAGCTGTAGCATAATTGGTAAGTAGTGAGTGTTAGAAGTTATAACAAAAATGAAGGGAAAAAAGTGATGACTTTTAGAATTTGGGTTAAGATCGAGTCTAACTCAACTCTACAAAAACAACTTATATGATGAGGACTGCGCGCCCAAGCCTTATAAAAACTACATTGACTATATCTCTAGTCGATGTAGGATATCAAAAATGACCATTTTTCATTAATTGATTCAATAATGAATTTGTAGTTTAGTAAATACCATAATGCTAATTAGAGAATGGTACAAAGGGATATGAAATACGGGAATGAGAAATCCTTTTACCTTGTTAGCTTTGGAAGCACAAAAGCCACACTCAGGAGAAGACTTGAGGCATTTCATGCAATCCCATTCACCAGGATTCAAAGCAGTCCTATAATCAGGGCAGGTGTTGTTGAAGTGAGAGGTTTCAATTGAGCTAACCATGGGAGAGTGAGTTGTAGTCTGATGGAACACAACAGTCAAAACAACAAGGGAGACTACAACCCCAGATAAACTGAACAGCAGAAGCTTCTTCCTCCCAGTCTTGTCAATGAAGTATATGCTCAAGATGGAACCAAATGCATTTAGCCCAGCAATGACAAGTGATAGAAGCAGTGCCACCCTATTGGATGCAAAACCAGCTAACTGAACAATGGAGGGGCTGTAGTACATGACAGTGTTGATACCCACAAACTGCTGGAAGATTTGGAGACCCATTCCTGCATATAGTCCTCTTCTCACAGTTTTAGTTTTCAAGAGCTTCACTATGCTAACCTTATCTGAACCTGAAGCTTCCTTGATTTCCATTTCTACTGATTCCTTCAAAGCATTTATTTCATCTTCAACATCCTCAGCAGGGTAAATCTTCCTTAAAATTTCCTCAGCTTCTTCCTCTTTACCCTGTTATTTAACATAAAAGGGAAGATAAGTAAAGATACACATTTTGAAATTTGGATTACATGTACTATTTTTTTTTTTTTGATAAAGGTGGTGATGATGATGATGTTGGAACCTTTCGATACAGCCAACGAGGTGATTCTGGGAGCATAATCATCAGTATGATTTGTGTTAAAGCTGGTACTGCTGCAACTCCTAACATCCACCTCCATGTTCCTGGTGTCTGAATAAATAATATCAAATAACCAAGTTACAAAATTCTAGTCAGTACAAAAAATTAAAATACAGACAAAGCAATCAAAGATTGAAAGAAGCTTAATCATAGGCTTGGCAATGGGACCCGAACCCATGGGTACCCATTCGAACCCGTCCCGACTTTGACGGAGAAAATCCGTTTTGACCGGGGTTGGGGACGGGTTTTCCCTGCATTTAAAAGTCGGGGTTGGGGTCAGGGTTGGGGAAACTAATACCGCCCCCAAACCTGCCCCGCACATTTATTACACTTATAATATAATATTTAATGCATTAATATTATAAAAAATTACATTTTTAATTTTTTATTTCTTCATTATTATTTGTCTAACAAAATATATTAAAAAAATGTCTTAAAAAATAGAGTATTAAATTTCTTTGATTCTATCAAATTAAAATTTTAAAATACTAGGTGCGGATGCGGGGGCGGGGCGGGGAAACCCGACACCCGCCGGGGGTGGGGATGGGTGTTGATTTTTCAACCCCGACCAAGATCGGGGGCGGGACGGAGAAACCCGAGAACTATCGGGGGCGGGGACGGGAAATGTAAAACCCGCCCCGCCTCGTTGCCATGCCTACTTAATCATCCAACAGAATATGGATGAACAATTTGTACACGAAAACACTAACAACGCACTTTCTAAAAAAATTTATTTAGTGAAATTTACGTGGACTCCACTAAATAGAAAGTGGAGCCCAAATGATTTACTTGATCTTGTGTGAATTTCACCCTATAATAATAATAAAGAATGTGTTGAAATCAATTACTATATAAGAAAAAATTTGTGACACGTGCCATTTCTCATACAACTCCAGCTGTTTTTATTTTCAACTAACTTAAATTGTTTTATTTATTGATTTTTTTTACTGTTTTTTTACTGTTTTTGTTAGAAATAACTAGTACTTCGTACGGATTAGATCTATATATTTTTTCTCATATTAATTAAATAGACTAAATCACATTCATTGGTCACTAACGTATTTTATGTGACAATGTTCATGAAATTAATAGCTACAAGAGATTGTTGAATAGGAGAAAAGCATGATTTTTCTCACATTTGTGAAGGCCAAGTTGATGACGTAGGAAAGGAATTGTCCTCCAGTGATGAGAAATCCATTGAGACTAACAAGTGCACCTCGAACTCTGGTTGGGGATGCTTCTGAGATGTACAAAGGGGATGCCATTGAGGCCATTCCAACACCAAGACCAACAAAGACTCTACCCACAATGAGAATAGATGGATTGATTGCAGTAGCCATCACAACTGACCCAATAAAGAATAGGGTGTCTGCAATAATGATTGCTTTTTTCCTTCCAAATCGATCGTTAATCCACCCACCAACTGAGGCTCCTATGATTGCTCCAGCAAGTGCCGTACTCACTATGGCTTCCTGTTTCGTGAAACATCAAGTGGCCTTAATTGGTATAAAAATGTAACATCAATATCTTATCTACATATGTGACTTGATAACATTTTCAACTGATATAGTGTATGTTTGCAAATAAAAAAAATATATATATAAGTGATTATTATAATCATAGCCTTCCAATAATAGCTTCGGAGCCTGTGACTTGTATTTTTGTGTCAGGTTAACAGGGGAAGAGGACTAAGTTCTGTAACATGATTTTTTTTTAATTTCTTTCTTGTAAGAAGAAAACTCAATAAAAAAATATCATCAAAGAAACAGATGTCTATGGGGACTTCTCTAGCTCGTTATATAGCATTTGTGTACCCATCGTTGCAATTAAATAATATATATGTTAGTGACTATTTTAAAAGTCGTACAGATAGGTAAAACGATTTTCACATAAAAATTTATTTAGATGAGTTAATATATTTTCCATCTTGCTCTTTCTTGCATCATATAAGTTTTTGAGCATGAGAATATATAATATATACGTTTTCTTTATTAAATCAATTTTAGATTCAAGGATGAATTTTGTTTATGTTATCTATTTCTATAACAAATTTTTCTTACCACATTTTCAAGAATAAGCGTTGGAGATGAAAAGAGTATTGCATTATATGCTTTGGAATGTCACAACTTTACCGAAAATTTATAAAGATATTTATAAAAGAATTGTTGACATCAATAATCTAACCTAATTAATTAAGTCATAATAATGGTAGAATTATATCCGACGTATTTCTCTACCAGCATATTTAGAGAAAGAATATTTTTCTCTTTAAATACTGCTTTTCCTTTTATTGAATGATGCAAACTTAGAGTAGGACCTTGAAAGAAATATTATGCACAATGGTGCTTTTTGGTTTCTAAATGTAGAAAATAAAGACTTTTTTCACACATTTGTATTCACTTAGGTATGAGAGGTGTAAAAGAAAAAAAGGACGGTAAAAAGGTAAGAAAATGGAGGGAAAAAAAAGAGAAATGGTATGTTATGTGATGAAAAACCAAGAGAGAGATACAAAAAAAAAAGTTATATAGATATAAGAGAAAATATGAATAATAAATCAAAATCGAATTTGGAAGTATCATGCACACACAACTGTTGGCCAAAATTCATGAGGTTAAAAAAGTTCGGGACCACATCCGTACTGGATAGAGTGAGAATCGAAAATTCCCCAATCTCTCCTTTTAAACTTTTAATAAATGGGTATTTTTTTGTGGCTTATTTTAATTTAACTATACATGTGTGATAATGTGAAAGTTCTATGTAATAATATTTAGAAATAAACGAAATTAACTGAGCTGAAAAAGTTGAATCAATCCTTGTTTTTCTTATAAAGAGTTATGTTTGCACAAATTTATTGAACTCTGTATATGATTTTAATTGTTAAAAAAATTTGCAAATCAGCAACTTAACCAAAATTATATATAAAATATGTATCAGCAACTATTTGCATGAATATCATTCTTTTCTTCCGGTTCGTGGGGTTCAGCAACATATTCTAAATTCAGGCCATGTTTAATTTCGAAAGAAACTAAAATTGAGAAATTTATCACCAAGTGCTTGTGTTTATGTTAATTTTTTTTTTGTTATTAGTGGACCGTAGAGAATGCAGTGAGGGCATAAATGTCCACTAAAGTTGAATGAATTTGGCAAGGAAGTCTCAAGCAACAAGAAAAAACTAGTGGAAAGCTAATAATTCTTTGATGGACTTTTCGTGAACATTACCTGGAGCCAAGTTTTTCTATCCACAGCCTTGAAATCATCTCTTATATACAAAAGAGCCCCAGATATGACTCCTGCACAAACCCATCATTCATTCATCAACTCCAACACTTTCCACTTTGGTTACTTATAAAAAAGGCTTTATAAAACAGAGAAAAAGTGTTATTGTTCTAAGTCATATATATATATATATATATATATCAGAGTTTTAAATTGGCATCCGCAACAGTGATTGCGGTTACAACATCAAGGTTTTCGAAGTCTCTAAAACCGCATCGTGAGCGCAATTGCGGTCCATTGGCAGCATTTGTTTGCACTTTTCCACAATATCAAGGTTTTTAGAGTCTCCAAAACCGAAACCACGACCGGCAATTTAAAACCTTGATATAGACATATGGATATGAAGTTTTACCAGTGTCATAGCCAAAGAGAAAGCCACCAATTCCAGCAGAGAAAGCAAGGCGAAGAACATAAGGATTCTTCCATGACAGAGACAAACATTCTCTGAAGGCAGAGACATCAGCTTCAGGCACTCCTCCTTCCATGATTCTTGTTGTGTGTTCTTTTATCTATCTACAACCACACACACACACACAAGCCCATAAAACGTAGAAGAGACTAGAGAGCTCGAGAAAAATGTTTTAAGTGGTCTTTTTGCTAGAAAATAGTGAGAAGTGATGGTCAAGGGATGGTAAGGGAAGTTAGACGAGTAGCATATTTATAGAGAGAAATTCGTTGTCATGATGAGTTTGGATACACATGTGGTATCATATTCACAATTTGGAATTTTCTACGATAAAAAAGTAGTGTGTAGTCAAAATTGAATAAGAAAATAAACTGTTGTTGCTATTATTATTATTAGACAAAATTAATCACCGGATTCCTTAAGTGATACTTTTTTTCATCAATTTGAACCATTATATTTTTTGCAACAAAGTAGTATTTTAAGTTTATTTCATTTACTTTATCATTGTGATAGACATGCATCTTGTTTCTATTTTTATCCATAAAGTTTCATCCTAGTTCATTTGATCATTATGTTGGTCCATTTCAATCTCTATACAAAATTCATTGAGACTAGCTACTTTGTTGTTTCTAAAACATAAGGGCTACTTTATTGAAAAAAAATATACAAGGAATCAAATTGCAAAATGAAATTAACTTAAAAGACTAATTAAAAAGGTAATTTTACCCTAATATTATTGTTGTTGTTGTAATTGTTGTTGTTATTATTATTATTAATTATTATTATTATTATTATTATTATTATATGTATATAAAATTTTTGTGGGAATTATGAGGGACAGGTACCAAAATTGTCTTTTGCTTTATCATGGAGCCGACCACGGAGGAAGAGTACAAGAGTGTGTGTAGACCCAAACTTTGTAGGCTTGGACGCCACACATTTTTCTTTTGGTTGAAACTAAAAACAAAAAAAACTAAAAACAAAATGTTCGTTTTACCTTTTGTATGTGTCTTTTCTTTGGATATGAGTCCACAAATGAGCCACAGAAGTATGGAATTTTTTGTGGGCCTAACATATGTTAAACTTAATTATAATATTTTAATTGAGTCAATTTTTTGAATTTTTAGTGCCGACTCAATATTTAGACACAATTGATCATAGAAATTAAAATATTATGTATAATTAAATAGCAAAATCTTTAAAGTAAAAATCTAAAATTAATGACTGTCTAAAAATATTTATTTAAATTAAATCATATTAATATTGTTTCCTTGCTTACCTGAAACCTATACAGGAAGAGACCTCTCATCTCCTTACATATGTGCACAATTCAATATACTGTTACTCTACTTGACTCACTAATTTGAGTATTGGAGTGTCTTTTTGCAGGTTTTTGCCTCAGCACTCCCTAGTACTCAAATGCTCTAAGGCATGGATAACAACCTCAAGCAATAAGGTTACAAGCAGTTAAAGTAATTTACCTCAGCTCAACTCACTTAGTTGCCAGCTCTTAATATAGAATTGGTTAGAGTGGTTTTTTGTTATGCACAATTCACTGGTAGCTATTTGATACACTCATAACCAGTTAAATCTAGTTGCAATAGTTTCTCTTGTAATAAATTCTTATTTCTCATTTCTTATGAAGTCATTAGTGAGGTGAGATTAGACCCAAAAATTAGATCAATATCAAAACATTGAACTATATAATTGGGTCAGTTAGTTCCGACTTCTACTTCTTAGTGAAAACTAGCTATTTCAATTATAAAAGTTTAAATATGAATTTTTCATCCCTTAAGCTAGAAAAATAAAGTTTGACAAAAAATAGTAAATTTGAATGAATGAAAATGCCTCTTTATAATATTTATCTTTAGTCCTCTCAAAAGATCAGTTAATTAGGATTGGTTTGAGAAGTGGTGTTTAGAAATTTAAGTGAGTTTAGTAAGGTCCCATATTTGTTAAGAATTACCTAAATAAAGATAATGTAAGAGAAAACATCTATGTTATTAATGCCAAAATCAAAATGTGAACGAAGTCCCACATTAATTAAAAGATACGACCCATTAATATAGGCTCCCCCAAAGTTCTTAACAAGGCTCGCCCTATTTGTGTGTCCCAGGTGAGCTTATTTGCAAATTATGTTATTTTGCTTTTTTGCATTCTTTTTTAAGTTTGTGGAGAATGTTGATTCTGCTCTGATCTTGATGGGACACCATTATTTGCAATTCAATATTTTGAAACGATAAAAGCTTTCTGATTGGTTTCCAGGAAATTGGTATTCCTAGCTTTGAGGGATCTGATCATTTGGAACAAGTATGAAAAAATGATTGTATTTTTGTCAATCTTAATTATACAAGTCCTGTTATTTTGTATTGTCCTGAAAATAAGGGTGTACTAAACTAAATCACTAAAATTGGTGTTTAGTACAAAATAATATCTTTACAGTAGCACCACCATCACGAGTATAGTAGTATACCATCATAACTATATGTAGTACCAAAATATTTTTTGAGCTACAAATTTCTTATATATTAATTTTAAGTAATCTTTGCCGAAGTTAGTGAAGGTCTCGTCAATCTGGCGCCACTATATGAATAGTTAGTGAATTATGCACCTATTTCTGTTGTTTCTATTATCAACTACAAATTGCTTAAGTCTCCTAGATCTGTATGTTTTCTTGATTAATTACTACTAGCTAGTTAATCTAAACTATATATCACGTTCATTTTTGCTCTAATTAGACATTGAAAGGTCTGAGATGGCAACATAGGTCCAATAAATGGCAATCATATAAGGCCAAAAAAAGTCCAATTAATGAAAAGATGAGAAAACGTATAGAGTGGATGTTTTCCCTTTCGTAAATCATATTGTTCTCACCAGAATTCACCTAGAGGTCGACCATAGTTCGTCAGTGAGAGTCACTACACTATGCTGAGAAAGCATTTCAATAGCGTTTAATTTTAATTTCAATAGCGCGTAAAAGCGTTTTTGATTTCCCCTTTGTTGTTTAGACGCGCTCTTACCACAATGCCTACGAAGCGTTGTTATTGTCTCACATAAACCCGCTTGCGTTTCCTCACAGATAACTCACGGACATCAAGCGTTGTGCCTGTATCCATATATCACAACAACAATTTTTGAAGAAAGCGCTGTCGAAATATATATATATACAATTATATTATGAACAGATTGATCGATTAAGTAAATTATCTTCATCTTGATGATCTCCATCTTGTTATGGTTGTGCAGGAATTATTACATCCTCCACAAATTTACATAATTGTTCCACAACTTTAGCTTGTTGTTGTAACACCTTATGCTACTTAACTAGTACGTAACATAAACATGAACATGTTATAGATCATAAGTGCAGTGAATAAGTCTACCACATGAAAGAAGTAACTTAATACACAACATTGGTCACAAGTTTAATATAAGATCTAATTACAGTCCCAACAGAAGTCAACGAGTCTTAAACTAAAAGTAACGCAAAACATTGCATAAACTAGACTATCTCCATACTATCCTTCCATCAGAAGTGATCACGAGACTACTCCTTTTTGTCTGAAACAAAAACAAGGATAAGGGGTGAGATAAACTCAGTGAGTCCCACAAGGGAAGCATCTAATTTAATAACAATAAAGTTATAAATCTTAGAAAGGTTTCTCATGATGGTCTTAATCAAACTTTCGCCTATCTAGATATAATATTGTCCTCAAAGTGATCCTCATACATTAAGCATTACATCCTTGAAGCTTTTTAATGAAGTCTTGCTATCCACCAAGTGTGAGTATCTTGGGATGGATTAGCCTACTGTAAGGCTGGTCAGACGTCTATGACCACAAGTGGCGTCCCTACTTACTCTGCACTTACCCTCAGCCTTTAGAAAAGGACTTATAATTAACTCAGCTTATTATGATAGCAAGGTTAAGCGTAAATTCAATGCCACTTAACCTATACTATCCTATAGATAACAATTCATTAAGTATTTATAAAGAATATCAAACACCAATATAAAACAAGGATAAATTAATCATAAAACAACATAGTCACTATAAAATGATCTAACTCCTATTGTTCCCAGAAAATCAACAATCAAAACTCAATATTATGCAACTAGCTTTCTGGCACCAAAAGTATTTAATTTAGTAAAAATAGTAAATCATTCTAAAAATTCATGAAATTTTAACCATGGATTCCCAACACATCAAGGGTTCAAACAAAACAAATTTCATCAAAAACAGATAAGTATACGATTTTTAATGAATTAATTACTAAAGCTGTCAACTGGGAACCCGAACTTGGGCGCTGGGCGCACACTTCCTAGCGTTGGGCGCTGCAAAGCTGTCCCAGAAACTTGAAAAACAGATCCAGGGACCGAATCTGGGCGTCCGTATCTGGCACTTGGGCGCCCAGAACAGCGAGTAACAGTGCAGAAAAACAGCTTTTAACATAGAAGGCCATCACAAACCTCAATCAACACACCCAAACTCATAGAAACTTATACAAATTCTCTTTCCATGCCAAATATACATACCATCAAACACTCTAAGAGCCCCAAAACACACATGCAATGAGGAAAAGAACAACATTCACAACTCAACCAAACAACACTCCAAAGCAACATGCAAATACATTAACCACACCAATACACACACAGATCAATGATAACAGATATCACTACTCTAATCCAACATGCAAGCCCAAAGATTGAATCTTTCCTTATGGGTATAGTAATAGTGACTCAAATAAACAACCTTTATCCATTTTTCATCTTCAAAATCAAAGTTAAAAGGAAGAAGATGAAGAGACTCACTTGTAAATCTTGAAGAGCAAAGGAAAACTGCAAGAAGACAAGATCACACTCTCTCTTCTAGTTCTTTTCCCCTTCTTCTCCTCTTCTTTTCTTCCCTTTCCCTCTCAGCTCACTCCTCTCTCCTCTCTCCTTGCTCTATTCTACTTTCTTGTTTTTCTTTTCTTTTCTTTCTTTTGGTGAGTGAGAGTGGTTTGGTGTGTGAGTTAATAAAAGAGGGAGTGTTTCTGATGTGTGTGAACGTGAGATACAAATGAGGGCTGAGTGAATTGTTATTTGAAAGTGTGAGTGAGTTATTCCCAATTTCCCCTTTTACTGTTTTGGTCCCTCTACTATCTCTATTGATACTTCAAATCAAACACACATATCCATTCATTAATAACATGATAAATATACAATTTACACCTTCAATTAATATATGGCATCCAATTGCTCAACATTAAGAAATGAATTAATTATAAAATAACTTAGAGATGCTACAATTGTTGAGGTGAATAAGTTTTAAACCTGTACCATTGTATGTACTGGGGAAAAAATCCAAGTTATCAATTAATTAACATGCATGAAAAAAAATCGTCAACTAAAGCAGAAATCTTAACAAAATTGCACAACTTTTCTAGGATATCCTTTATACTTGTGGTGACAATCTCCTTCATGAATATCATCACAAAGTACCCGCAGTCGATGTTGTTATCTTGTTTTGGACACTACAAAATGAAATACAATCCTGGTAGATCAAAACAAATTAATGAAGGTAACAAGATGAAACACAAGAAGGGGGGGTTGAATTGTGTTTCTAAGCTTTTAAAACTTTTCGCAAATGTTGGACGCTGGCTGTTAAAAACGTTGGACGCACAACTTAGTTCAAATATTGGACGCACAGTGTTTTCTGAAATATTGGACGCACAGAGTGCTTAAAACACTGGACGCACAGAATTGTAAAATATTGGACGCACAAAAGATTGGACGCTGAGGCTTCCCTCTTAGTTTAAAAACTTGTTTTCTTTGTGCGATTTAAGGTGTATGAAAAACTTGTTTAAACAAAATCAATTCAATCCCCTTGGTTAGTAATAAGCACAGATATAATAAGAGATAAGGGAAAGAAGAAATAACACAAGTTTTTATACTGGTTCACCCTTTCCTAAGAGCTACGTCCAGTCCCCTCAAACTAGAGAGATTTCACTATCAATCCAGATAGGTACAAGTATTCTTTGCACACAGCCTCTTCAGGCTAAAACTCAAGTATTCTTTGCACACAGCCTCTCCAGGCTAAAACCCAAGTATTCTTTGGACGCAGCCTCTTCAAGCTAAAACAAGTATTCTTTGAACACAGCCTCTTCAGGCTAAACAACTCAGCAGAGTTTTGATTCAAGTGCTGTCTAACTCACACAAGTGAGGATATGAAAACTAAAGCACTTTGAGAGTTAAGCAAACTCTCTTTTACAAGAAGATAAAGAAATACAAGACTTTCAATACAGAGTATAAAAGATTGCACAGCAGTTCAGCTCTTTCTTTTTCGTTTTTTTTTCAGTCTCTTGTATTCTTCTTCTTGCTTCTCGGTATTTATAAGAGTAGTGAAGCTTCAGACTTGTTCTTCAGTTGCTCAACTTCAGCTCTCATAAAAGTTACCGTTCTCAAATAGCATTTAATGCTATTTTCCCGTTGCTCTGAGGAGATCTACTTCATTGTGCATGTCTGCGTTTCTTTCTCCCAAATCAGAAGCAACCTGTACTCAAAGTCTCAATTGTACAATGGTTAATAATAATATCTTATTGAGACAGAGAGAATACACTGTGTAAAGCAGAAAGATGTGTTCAGAGATATATAGAGTAGTTAAAAGTACATTCTCTCTCTTAGTACACTTTCCACAGTACTTTATGCTTTTCAGAAGTACATTCACACACGTTGACAAAGATGTACAGAAAAGCATTGTGTACAGCTATTCAAATCAAATTGTTGGCTCAATAAAATTGTTTAATAATCAAATGCAAGAGCAACAATTGACAATCAAATGGATTCTGCGTGTTATGTATTGGGCGCAGAATATATGAAACATTGGACGCAGCATTTAGCAAGTTATTGGACGCATACCTTTGCACTTACCAATTTGCACAGAACTCATGCAAACATTGGACGCATACTTGATGCTTTCAATTGCACTTTGTTATGCTGCTTTATTGGACGATGAATAGTGGACTGAGAACTTGTCCTACTTTGCTTCATTCATCGTGTAACACTTTGTTCTTGTTCTTCTCATTTATTGGACGCAGAACAGTGCTTGAGTAACTCTGACTTCATTGGACGCAGAGTGTTCAGTTTCATTGGACGCAGAGTTGCACTCTTGCTCATACTGAACATTGGACTTTTATCCTTCATCTGCATTGGACGCTCACTGAATCTGTTCCTTTGAAAATCATTGGACTTTTACTGTAATTCTGCTTCTCATAAAAACATTGGACTCTGCCAGTATTGCCTTGTTCTTATCATTGGACTTATGCCAGTCTTGCCTTGTACATATCATTGGACGATCAGCATTCTGTACCTTGGTCAAGAGCACATCCTGAACATTGGACTTATGACTTATGTTCTGATCATTGGACTTATAGAATTGTCCTTGTGCCTTGTACTGATTTATTGGACGCACAACATTGCTTGCCTTTGTGCTGAAACATTGGACGCAGAACTCTTCCTTCTGCTCAAACATTGGACGCAGAATTCTTGTGTCCATTCCAGTGCCAACATTGGACGCAAGGCTTCTTCCTTCTGCTCAAGCATTGGACGCAGAACTCTCCAGTGCCAACATTGGACGCAAAGCTTCTCAGACTTTGAATATGAGCCAATGTTATGATGAACTAATTTATTGGACGCAGACTGCAATAAACTTAGTTAGGCAGCTTTGTTATGCATTGTACAAGCTTAATACAAATTGATTATCCTTTGTCAAAACCTTAATACATTTTGTTATCATCAAAACCATAAAATCACTTAGGGAGTTTTTGTATCAAAAACACTTTTAACCAATTTGGTTCCAACAATTAATATTTGCAAATAATTATCATGAGCCTTAATTTTGTAAAAATATATACCTTAATTATTTTCCATTCAGGTTGACTCACTTTTAAATTTAGGAGTTGTTGGAACTCCTCTACACCTATGAGAAAAACAGATACAAATTAAACTTCGATATAACTAATAAATTTGAAAACACATGCACATCATACATGACAACTTACTTATTGATATCTATGTAAATGTGTATGCCTATCATCTTCGGGTCCCTATGTAGAGAATCCAAATAGTATACGACCCCTTTCAATAGTTTTATGGCAACCAACACCCAATGACCACTAGAAAAATCAATAACTAGTCAGCGAACAAACACATTAAAGCATATCGAAATAAAGATACATAGCTTTGAAATTATTAGGTGTCTCACCCTATATTCCATGGTGCTAGAACCAACTTGTCCGTATTGAAGACAACATTTTCCCTCATCAGATTAGCTATGTCCTGAGGTCTTGAATCTTTATAATTTCTATATGTTTGCACTGGTGATAGGAGGAAGTAATTTCCTTGATAGTAGGAGTAATCCTCGAACAAGCATCTAAGACAGTATAATAAAATTGGGTCAACTAACGTGGATGAAACTTGTAAGCAAACTAAATAATTAAAGTAATTAGGGTAGTTTAAAGTATCTCACGGTAATAATAGAGGAGCCAAGCCAGTCATGGTCTAATAGCTAGTTGATCTCCTCAGGTTCAAGGTACTCTTGAGCGTCATATCCAAAACACTTCTGGGTTATGCCAACACATAGAGCTTTCTTTTCCTTAATCAAAGTTTCATTTACATATTTTCGAACCTTGTCAAAAAGTGTTTGAGGCTACTGATTTGGTTGAATTAACGGCTAATTTTGTTGAACAGTCTTTTCAGGATCTTTTTTTTGTTTTACTGGTTGACCCAGAAGTGATTTGATTCTGCCTGGTCCTGGTGCTTTTCTTCTACCCGGTCCCGGTGCTTTTCTTCTGCACGGTCCCAGTGTTTTTGCTCCTCTCCGCGGTAGCCATCTTATTTGGATCCTTTGGAGCACCCTTGTTATCGTTTTTACCGAATCACCTAATCGTTTCACACGAAAATGGTCACTCGGGTTGTTGTATCCACAGGGATTCACGCGATATTATACCGTTCAACAACGTTTAACATCTTAAGTTGTAAAATTGAATGCTTTGGTTTAAAATTTGTTTTCACAAGTACCTTGCTAATTAAAGAACTACAATAAAGGTTTAAAAGATAGGTTGTAACAATGACAAATAAGAGTTGGGATTAGATTTCATCAATCTTTTCTTAGTACCCTATTAATCACATGCATATAGTTCCTCTATGTATCTCTATCATCATCATCAATTCACTCATTCAACATTAATTCCTTAATGTGTTTGAAATATCAATCTCCACTCCTAAACATTGATTCCTCTAACAATTAACAGTGAGATTGAGTTTAAGTTCAGATGATTTAAAGACTAATGAATTAAACTCTATCCCTAGATATCAAATTCATTAGATGATTCATCTTAACAAGGATTCAAAGATTATTTTCCGATAAACTTCAACTCCAAAAATCAGGTTAAAGTTGATCAATCCATAACAAGCATGAAGAACAAAATGAATCATTGATATAGATACATAATAGGAGTCTATATATATATATGAATCAAAAGAAATACAAGAGAGTTGATTGATTACATGTAATCTCAACAAAGGGGTAAATTAGCTATCCATTGTCATGAGATCCACTCAAGAATTACCACAAAAGATGAAAGATGAAAAGATGAAATCTGATTCCTCTCGATTCCCACAAGATTCTTGATCTTCCAATCTTCGGTTATTCCCTTTCTTCTAACGTCTCAAGCTTCTTTTTTAATAAATGATACGTTTTTCCTTTTATATCAGCTCCTTTTGTAAAAGCAGAGGATTCTGCCGCTTTAGAATAAGCTAAGCTCCAAGAAATTCGCTTAGCTGAAGCAGAATTCTTCACATTGAAGAAACTTAATTCGCTTAGCGCATGAATTTCGCTTAAGCGAATTCATAGCAGCAAAAACATATCATTCTGGCCCAATTTCGCTTAAGCGAATTTTCCAGGCTTAGCGAAATTGCCATTTTTCCTTGCTTGATTCTTCTTTTAATTCAACCTACACAAAATAACAGGAAATTTTTAGATGAAATCTACTAAGATTAAAATCCTATTGTCCTAATAAAAATATTTACAAATGCTAAATTGAGATAAGAAAACACCTTTCAATTCACAAAATTGAGTCAATAAATGCCCCATTAAACTCTAGAATTATAAGTAAAATTGGCACTTATCAACCCTGCAAAATTGTTTATTATAGCATATTGGTTGGTAAAATGATGTAATAATAAAATATGTTGTTTGGTAATGATATCGGTGTAGCTCACGTACCTCATCATCATCCACCATTATTAATGAGATAGGTTAGGCCACAAATCCACCTACGACATCCATGACTTTCATCACACCTCCTTCTTCATTCGATACTGGCAATGGGGCATCTGGTTGACCGCAATCATTATTGACACTCTTGCGTGATTGGTAGGAATCTGGTTGTTGTGTACCAAACTACTTCCAGTGTTTAACACCAATCCCTAGCACCATGTGAAGGTATGGAGTGGCCAACAACAACTTCATAGGTCCACATGCCTAAAGAATGCAATGATAAATAATAAGTATTATGTGAGAGTGAAAACATAGAACCGCATAAAGTAAAGAATAATTACTGGTGGAAGGATAGGAATAGGAGCTACATTAGCAGCAGCAGGAGTAACAGGTGGAGGAGTTGCAGGGGTAGCTACCTCCTCATGGAGATCATCAGCTGCATTGGTGCAACTGTGGTTGGTGCTGGGGCCGAAGGAAGGCACTTGCCCCGCACCTACCCCTGTGACTGCTCATATATACTGTTTGATGCGAGCATACATCCAGTCCTGCACTCTCTTCAACTGGGCTTTCATCTCCTCGAATTCTTAATCGGATACTTTCTTCCGCTTAAGGGATGTGAAACAGTCTCTATGAGAGACCCCAAATTCCATTGCCCTAACATGCCCAGGGTATTATACTTACACATTCATCCACAACTTTTTGAACATTTCCATTATCAATAACCCCGTCTTTGTTGATGCGGGCTCGCTTCCACACTTCATGATGAGATATGCTCGTCACCTCGATCCAGACTCTTCTTGCTGTTGTAGGCACACAAGTTAAAAATCATGTGTAGGTTAATGAAAGAGTGAGTATATGAAAACACATACATGGTATGACAACTTACCATTTGATGCCTGAGGAGTGTAACACCCTTTCTCCAAAAAGGATATTACAACATAGTAACCAAGAATTTTGAAATAACTTAGAAAATCTTTGGTGAAAGCCAAACATTCCTTCTCCGAAAATACATGTAAAATTTTTTCTTCTTTAAATAAAGAGAAGGATGGAGAATATGTCTTAATTCTTTTCAAAAGGTTTTAAGTGCGGAAGCATAAAATAATATTTTTATGAATGCAATCTTATTTCATATAATCATCAGAGGTTTTTACAAGGAAAGATTTTAAAATAATATAGTGAACATTTGAGCCAGTCTGGTCTCTAGAACTCCACCCAAAACGATACAGTAACCATCTATTCTTCTTGGAATCCATATTCATTTATACAGCAACATCCTTCAAATCCTATTCTAAGAGCTAACCCATTCCTTGGGTAAAATATCTACTCAACCATGTACCAACAACATAGAAAGTAGGCAAGGGTGAAACTCTAAACAAAGTAATAAGTAAAGTACAAACACAAGAAATCACACTCATGAAATCAGTATATCTACGTAACAAATAATAAGAACTTCACCAAAACAGGTCAAGGAAATTTCATGAAAATCATCAGATAAGAACACTGCTTTAAACAAAGCATATGTGAACATCGTGTAGGAACCTCGCTTTAGACAAAGCATGTGGGAATATCGTGTAGGAATATTGCTTTAAACAAAGCTTATGGGAACATCGCTTTAGACAAAGCATATGGGAACATCGCATTAGTACTAAACATATAGGAACATCGCTTTTCACCAAGCATAACTCTTTCATAATCCAAACCACTCAGAACATAGTATCACATACCTTAGATAAAATTCCGAATCGTATATCTTAAATTAAAACACAGAATCTCACCACTCAGATAAATCATAGACTAAGTGAACGAAATCAACTGTTTATTTACGGAAACACTTAAGCACCAATTTATCTTCTAGGAAAAAGGCCAGTTGAAAGCCTACATCACTAATTTCCACTGCCGTAGACATTGGAAATTAAACTGAGTTAATTATATATATATATATATATATATATATATATACGGATTGGATATCCACTCAATATTTCCCACTGATAATATAACAGTAGAATTCACTGAGAATCTGGTACTGTTTATATTAAAATTCCGATAGATGTTATAACAGTAGAATTCACCGAGAATCCATTACCGTTATACTCTTTTTATCCAATCCAATCTATTTATATATACGTTTATTAAGAAATCACTTCTTTCCCAATTTATCTTAGTCACGTATAAACCGGGTCCCTAGGTTAAGAATTCCCCAAACTGTAACACCCCTTTTTCACTCAAGGAACGTCACATGAAAACTAAACAAAACTTAATGCGGAATTAATATAAACTAGTTTGTCTTTATAAAATTCGCGGCTAATTTTTTTTTTCAAAGTCTTATATGAAACGAATACTCAAAACTCTTTTAGCCATCCAAAAACTCAGAAGAAAAGAAACATCATACATATATATATATATCATTAGGTCAATATACACAAGTCTTGCGCCCGCAACTATAGTCATGAACGACAACAGAGTGGCCAAAATACAACATCCTGACATAAAGAAAATAAAGCGATGAAACCAAACCTAGGAAATCAGTAAATCGAAAGGTGTGTCAAATACACGACACTGGACATGTACACCTCAAACCTAGGCTGGTCGGCTAACTGACAACCCACAACCTAGCACTAGACACCCCCACCTCTACAGACCTAAGACGATAACGTCTCCTCGGGGTCCTCCTCGGGATCCTCCTCCGGGTCCTCCTCATCCTCAAATATCTCAATGAATACCCGCTCTGACTCATCTCAAACCTCCCTCTTCTCCCTCTCTACGTGTCCTAACGGTCCGGCAGAAGTGTCAGAAGAGCAACGCATGAAACGTCCAGACGGTGCGACGTAAGGAACGGGGAGCGTCGGTCTCACTGTCTCCGGTGGTGAAGCTGGTGTCATTGGTGGAGCCATCCTCTGTAGACGTGCCCTCTCCAAGGAACTCTTCCTTGGAGTGCGACGAAACATACGACAGTACTCCAGAACGGATCCGGTTACCTGCGAGAGTAAAGGTCTCTCCTCCCCCTGAGCCTCTCTCCTCGGCTGCTCCACGGGTGCATCGGTTGCGGCTGCCAGCCAGCTGCGCATCCTCTCGATGGGAATATAAGCGTCCAGAATCATGTCTCGCTCCAAAACCTCCTCGAGGCTCAGCACCCCTCCTCTCGTCCTGACCACATGCCCAGTCACAGTGGCCCATTGGGAGATGGGATCATAAGTCCATCTCCCACCATCGGCCTCAAGAGGCCGGAAGCTCTCCCTCACTCTGGCTACCAGAGGTCTCGAAGTGGACATCTATGCGTAGCATACATATGGATAACAGGAAAAACATGCAAGGGTGAATTTCTTTGCACAAGTTGAAATCCACGAAAGGGTGCATATGAAAAGTAAAATACTACATAATACATTCCAAGAATATATATATAATTACTCTTTCGCAAATCTTTCTCTAAGGTAATCATACACCAAAAGAGAACACATCATCAAGTTAAACACACAGTCAAACACACACATAACATTCTAGCATAATGCATGTCACTTCAATATATCTTTAATACACTGGTGCACTGCTCCATGGAAACTTCTCTTCCTCAACTAAGTAGAGCGAAATGGCTGTAGCATAAAGCTAACATAATAAACCAATCTGTCCCCTTTTTCATGGACATGGTAACCATCGGTCCCCTTTTTCATGAACAGGTTTTACAATTATTCAGTAGAGCTACTTATCACCATAACATAAATAAACCAATCTGTCCCCTTTTTCATGGACTCAGTCAACCATTTGCCCCCTCTTTCATGGGACTGGTTTTATGATTATTTACAATCCCAACGTAGGATTGTATGCTCTAATTTGGCAAAAGCCACGTCTTTAATGCAAATGACAATATATTTGCAATCACAAACAATACAATTAATGTGGTCCTTCGTCTTAGGGTTTTCGTCGTCACGTGTTAGCTTTCTTCCAACACCGTGTAGCATTATTGTCCTCAAGACTTCATCGTCGCCACGTATTGGTCCTCTTTCAATACCGAGTAAAGACGTTATTTAAAAAACATAAATTTTATGGAAAATTTCTCTTTGAAATTAAAGTTCTTCTTTAACTTTAAACTCTCAAATCCTCATTATTTTTCTTCCCACTTTTTATTGTTAAAAGATTTAATTAAAAGTCTTAATTAAATAAATTCTTTGATAAATTTTACTTAAATTCCTTTACTTCTAAGTATTTTAAAATCTGACCCCTTAAAAAGTCCAGTTTCACGCTTCAGCCCCAGATTTCTAAAAAATTAGGTTTCTGCCCCAAAAAAGCCCAATTTCACCTTTCTGCCCTAGAACTTCTGTAAAAATTTTTTTGGCTCAAAGTGCCCAGTTTTTTGTTTTTCTGCCCAGAATTCCAGAAATTTATATTTTGGCCCCAAAAACACCCAGATTTCGTTTTTAACCCTTTAAAAATCTGAAATTTTATTTTCTCCCTCATTAATTGATTTTCTAGCTTACTTAGAGTTGTAAGGAGAAATAGGTTTTAGTATGAAATTTATTTGAGACTTATGCTAAGAAACTTAATGAAATTTATCTAATTAAGTGTTAACTTGAATCCTAATTGATTCATTTGATTTCATTTGGAAAACTTTTTCATTAAAGCTTTTAAGTCATCTTCTCACACTTAATCAAATATTTCCAATCCAATCCCAATCACAATAAATCAAAGCATGTGAAATATCCACAAATCAACATACATCAATTGGACAAGAACACCATCAAGCCAATAAATCATACATACATTCAAAGTAACCATCCATAGCATATTAACGTACATCATGAACATAACATCAATCATTAACTCATCAAGCATACATATGATTTTCCCAAGAACACATGGGCTTATCAAAATTTATTATGCATCAACCAAAATCATACTTTAACTCATATACATAAATATATAAAAATACATATTACTAAGAGAATGAAACTCATTCAACACCCAATAAGAAAAACTCAAGTCATTGAGTTCATCATCAAGAACAAATCACATAGTCACACACATACACAACCTTCCCAACTTATTGAGAAAATCCCCTTACCTCTTGAAGCTAAGGAAAATGGGCTAAATCCAAAAACACGTACACACCAATCACTAACACCAAGTGGCCTCCTTGAAGCCTTGATGTTCCAACACTTAGAAAAATCAACCTTACACAAAATACACCAAAAATAAAACCATAAAAATGCAAGTTTTATGAAAACAACCAAACCCTAAAGAGTAGAAATTTTGAGTAGAGGAATACTTACTCAAACTTTGGAGCAAATGGATCCATGGTAGTTTTCAAGCTTGTAGGTTCCAATGGAGTGAACCTAAACGAAGAAAAAACTCTCTTTTAGTAAAAATAAGAACACAAGCTTTCATGGAAAAATGAAAGTGGTGGAAATGAAAAAATGAAAGAAGTTTATGGATTAGAATGATGATCCAAACCTTTTTTTGTGAAGCTTGACTAGCCAAAAACCCAATAAAACTCAAGCTTTGGCTATGGAGAAAAGCTTGAAAGTGGAGAGAAAATGGAGTTTGGCAAACTTGGAGAAAATGAAGTGAGTGAAATGAATTTTCTCTCTCTCCCTTCCTATCCAAAGAACTCGGCCAGACCACAAGGGATGGGGGGAGGTATGGGCTTGCATGCTTTGAGTGGTTGGGAGCCATACCTCTTTTACCTAATTTGAAAAAAATTTAAAAATCAACCCCCTTTGACCCATTTGACTTTTGGGATGTTTTGAGAGTGAATTTAGGGCCTCAAATTCGGCCAAGGGCTGATCCAAGGAGGTGGGATTTAATTCCATCAAGTTAGGGTTTAATCGGTAGTTCAAAGTAGTCAAAACGCTTAGTTTTATAATCCCTTTTTAGTTAAATATTTTTCTAAAATGGGTAAAATCATGAGAAATCAATTTTATGACTTGAATATGATATAGAAAAAAATTTAGAATCTCAAAACTAAATTTTTGGACTATTTTTCATGTCCCGGTTGCGCCCGGTTTACCCGTAAAGCTCCAAACGTGGGTAAAATAAAGTTTTTCTGAAAAATTTCTAGAAAAATTTCTAAAAATCACAAATATTATAAAAACTACTTTTCGTTCGTTAAAATATTATTTTGGAGTAAAAATGACCTCCAGAAAAATACTGGACCTTTCCCCGCATCACGCAAGAAAGCAATTCCCGCAAAAGCTCAGTTTTGCGAACTCTACTACTCTAAACCCTTCAAAAGGAAACCTAAGATATGAAAATCCTTATTCACACCTTAAGATCCCAAAAAAACATTAATGAAATAATTTCAATTAAATTAAAACATATTTAAAAGTCCACAGAAACTATATAAAAATAAGGGCGTTACAACGCATATACACACAGTGTTTTCACAAAGAAAACAATTACACACATTCCACTAAAGTCTACACTATTCTGTAATTGTCTGGCTAACTTTTAGATTTATGACTTTTTCCATACAAACCAACACGGATTTCAACCACATGTTTTGTCCTCACTTACATGTTTTTCAGAAGGTCACCCTTTCCTGTACAGTCCCATACTTGTACAGTATTGTTGGCATAGGTAGTATCGATTCATCCTACTAAGTTCTCGTTAACTATACCGTCTCATTCCAGTACAGTCTCAGATTTTCTCAGCTGTACCGTCCCATTCCAGTACAACCTTGGCACCAGGTTTTCGAGAATAAAACAAATCAATCAACCAAGCAATCACTCAATCAGAATTCACATAGAATCCACACAATCAACTAACACATCAGAGTTCACACAACACAAACACAACAAGCCTACTGTAACACCATAGTTACCAAGAATTTCGAATAACTTTAGAAAATATTTAGTGAAAATTGGAAATCATTCTTCTGAAATACAGGTAAAATTTTTTGCCTTTTAAAGAAGATGAGAAGGATGGAGAGTATGTTCCCTTGATTCCTTTTTAAATGTTTTCAAAAAAGTTTTCAGTGCGGAAGCATAAATAAAACTTGTATGAGTGTAATCTCATTTCATATAACCAACAGAGTCTTTACAAGAAAAGGTTGAAAATGATACAGCGAACATCTGAGCCAGTCTAATCTTTAGACTTCTACCCAACATAATACCGTAACCATCTATTCTTCTTGGAATCCATATTCATCTATACAGCAACATTCTTCATATCCTCTCCTAAGAGCTAACCCACTTCTCAGGTCAAACATATATTCCGTCATGCATCAACACAACAAAGCAGGCAAGAGTGAAACTCTAAACAAATTAATAGGAAAAATACAGGCACACAGCAACCTACAGTACTCAGATACACTGGGAATATACCAAATTAATCAGTATACGAACATAACAAACTATAAGCACTTTGCTTAAAACACAGCACAATGGGAACATCCAGTGGGAGCATCACTTTAAACAAAACATTTGGGAACATCGAGTAGGAACATCAAGTAGGAACATCGTGTGAGAACATCGAGTAAGAACATCATGTGGGAACATCATGTAGGAACATCGCCTTTCACCAGGCCTATCTCTTTCACTTCCAACCACTCAAAATCACTTATCTCAAACCATATAGAATCACCAGATAACACAAAACCACATTTAACAGATAAGAATACCAATTCACACATTTCAGGAAAAACACACAGTCTTACCACTCAGATAATCATAGAACCATTTATTCCAGATAACTCATACTTTGTTTATATTCAAGTCCCTCCAAAATAAATCGGTATATAATAGTACTAAAAGTAATTAATTTATTGAAAAGGGGTCAAAACTGAAATATTTCGAAAATACTTGAACACCGATTTATTTTCAGAAAAAGCCCATTGGAAGCTTGTTTTCACAAATTTCCACTGTTTAAAAATGTAGAGAATACTGAACCAAAATATATAATAGTAGAATTCACTGAGAATCCATTACCATTATATTCCGCAATCATCTTAGCCACGTATATACTAACTCCCAAAGTTAAGAATTCCCCAAACAGCGTATCCGTACAGATCCCAGACCAGAAAGAGACGGACTGCTTTAGCCCCTTCAAAGGTCTCACTTCCTTTCTAGACAGATCCATACTGATAAACCATTTATCTTAACCATGACCTTGTATATCAATGATAGATAATATCAGGGTTTTCACAAAATACTAAATTGTATTTTCTCCACAATAAAATTATTTTTCCGGTAATCTAAATTTCGCCATTATAACGGTATGTTTACAAAGCTCAAAATTAATTTTAACATAACCTCCTTGCTTCACGAAATTTAAGAGAAAATTTGGGCATTATAACCCTACTATTAATAATTAGCACAAAATAATTATTTTAAAGCTATAAAACAATTATTTAAGGCATAAAGGCATAAACACATAAAACATACAAGACAAGCATAAACAAGAATTAAAGCACATACTTCTCAAATTAATATTGAAAGAGAGACCCCTTACTTTGGCCAAAACTTGATGAAGAATCACCAAAGAAATTTAAGAACTAAGAAAGTAAAAGAGAGAGAACTTGTATGTCTTCATGAATCCTTGTTGGTGTGTGTTAAAATTATGAAGCCAAGGTCCTATTTATAGGGAGAGGGGGCGGCCAAAGAGCAAGGACCAAGAGGGGATTAAAGAAATTCATGATGTAAGCAATGACTCTTAAATTACCTATTTATTATTTTGGTTAAATCAAGTTTTATTCTAATTGGCCTAAGCTTATGACTATGCATGGTGACTCATAAGAGAAAAGCTCATCTAAGGCTCCAAAATGAAGCTTGATGTTGACCAAGATAGGGAGGAAGGAAGACCATTTGATCATTTGATCCATGATGTAAGCCATGACTCCAAAATGGCTTAATTAGAAATTAGTTTTAATGAATCTTTTTCTAATTGGTTCAAAAGAGTGAGTCATGGTGATGACTCAAAATTGAGTTCTTCTCCTTGCTTCATGAGGCGGTTTTGAGGGCTGTACTTAGTCCACGGCCTCACATCTCATTGTTTTTAAATGCTAAGTCTATTCTCTTTTGGTACACTAGGCATATATTACCCCCTCTTCAACTTTTAGTAATTCAATTGGGAACTTTTCTTTAGAAAAACTCAATCAATTAGGCTTTGGCCTAAACCCTAAACCCTAAACCCTAAACTCTTTGAGAAAACTCTTTGATAATACTCTCTCTCACTTGACTTTATTAAAAATGTTAATTTTAAAACCACATTGTTCATTACTTTAGTAAAAATATCTCTTTATTTTAATTAATTATCTAAAATGTCAATTTTCTTCAAAATTTACATTTTAGTCCTCTAAGTATCCAAATTATATTTTTAGTTCATCTAAGGATCCAAATTACACTCTTAATCCTCTAAGTATCCAAATTATATTTTTGGTCCTGTACTTTAAAAACAGTATTTTTCGCAGACAGAAGAGATCACAGCTGTGAAAATTATCACACCTTGGGTGTGAACAGTTCTGGAAAGATTACAAAAAATCCGAAAAATACTTTCTTTTAGAATTTAATTACTTAGCTTATTTTCCAACCTTTTTAAACATAAAAATCAGGTTTACCTTTTATAAAATTTGGTTCATTAATGTTGATTTTCAAAGGTTAATTAAATAGTCCTTTGGAGACTAAATTTCTTGGAAACATGATTGGATTAAAGGGTTCCTATACAAAGCTTTGGACTTTGTTTTCTAAGTTAATTTTTTTTTCTAAATAATCACTTTATTTCCATGTCCTCTACACCATCTCCAATATGCTTGGGTCACTTTTCAATTATCATGTTAATCTCTCAACTTCTGCAATCATCAATCACCAACCTTAACCACATGAGAATATCAAAGCCATTAATCTACTTTAAATATTACAATACCAAACTCATGAGAAATCAACCAATCACCACATAAGAATTCACTTCACCACTCATAAGAAATCATCACCAACACTTAAGAATTCAAACACACAAAAATATAAGAAATCATTCACCAAGAATATAAGAAATCAATAACCAAGAACATAAAAAAAATCACATACAACACACATGCTTATGTAACTATGATAACTAGAGAATTTTCCCCTTACCTTAAATCTTTCTCCTTCTCTTTTCCCCCTTTAACAAGTTGATAACCAAGTCCACAAAATCAATCACCTAAAAAGTATCACAAACAAAGAAATACAACCACAACAAACATAAGCCTATTCTTTTCGTAAAACCACCTCTAATCCCATAAGAAAACTAAAGGAGAGTGATTTTATAAACAAACCTCTTTGGAAAAATAAATCAAAGGGTTAATCAAAGACTTGGCTCCAAGAACACAACCTAAAGCAAAATAAGAGTTTCTCCAAAAACTTTGAAGAAACACTTGATTTAGTGAAAAGATGATGAAAATCATGAATAGAACATAAGGATTTATGGATTGGAAACACAAACCAACCTTGTTTGCTTGAAGGTTCAAGGCCAAAAGCTCAAGAACACTTGAAGAACAACTTGATGATTCCAAGCATGATGGAGGCTAAGTGTTTAAAAGATATATAAAATGGATTCTCTACACTTGATGCTTGTGTAAAGGATAAAAAATATGAAGGAAGGAGATGGAAAGCTTTCATGGAAATGGAAGAAAAAGCTTGGAGGAAGAAGATGGAATTAGAGAGAAGTTAGAGAAAAATGGAGTTTTTAGAGAGATAAGTTGTCTTAGAATGAAGAATGACTCTTCCTAGGTCTTTCCTCCTTGCATTTGGCCACCCCTTTACTCAACCAAAGAGACACCATGGTTGCTTTCATTAATCATGGTTAAATGCAAGCCAAACATGTGGTAACACTTGTCATAATCCTATGGATGGATTTCAAATTAATTCCAATTGAGTTATGAAAATAAAATATCTTCCTTGTCTTCCATAAGCACATGGCTCCCAACAGCTGTAAGAAGAAGGGGATAAGCTTAAAAACTTAATCACTTAAGTGAAAATGGTAAAAAGTCACTTTTGTATGGTAATTTTGATCCCAAATGGCTTAAACTCTATTTCTATGGCTTGTTTAAGTGAATGGCTTGCATGGTTCACTCAAATTAACCATGGTCACGAAATTTATGAGCCAAAGTTCTCTAGGGCAAAAGAAAAATCAAACTTAGGCTCAAGACAGACTTTTACCGATCACCCGTAACACGTAAACGAGTGTAAAATTAACTTTTCTCTAAAATTCCCAAAGAATTTCTTAAAATCACAAATCTTATATAAACACTATTGGTTACTCTTAAATTTTAATTTTGATCATGTCCTAATCTCCTGGTATCCATTTGCGCTCTAATTTACCCCGTTCTTTATTCTACAGGGACCAAAACAGCAATTTTTAATCTGCTACCCTAAAAATTCCCAAAATAATTTCTAAAATAATGTAAAAATATTATTTGGCTCATCAAAATATTTTTCTAACTTATTCTAGTCTCCAAACCCACTCGCAGTTCATCTTGGTCATACTACAAGGACCAAAACGGTACTATTTCTGCTCTGTTTCTCAGAAAATTCTCAAATAAATTTCTAAAATCCTCAAATAATATAAAATCACTATTGGTATCCTCAAATATCTTTTCTAACTCCAAATTAGGGTTTCTATATCATTATGTTCCTATTCTGACAGTCAAAACGTCTACAGAATTTTCGTTTGACTTTTCACGGCAGTTTTAAACCATTGTTAATCTCATCGAAATCCTAATATTAACAATAATCCTCCCTTATTAACACTCTGTCTCTTAGAGTAAAAATTTGGGGCGTTACATTATCCTGCAATCGTTGCTGGATAGTTATAGTCACTTCGTCATGAACTATAATGAATGAATTTGATAGGTCACTGCTAAAGCTTGCAAGTATGTTGAGGACAGCTGAAAAGAACCTTAGCAAAGAAAAGACGAAGGCCATGATGATGGTCCAGAAAGGGAGGGGCAAGTAGAAGTCTGGCAACAAGGGGAAGGGAAAGGGCAAGGACAAGTCCAAGCCTAGACCTTTCGGCTTGAAGCCAAAAGGCAGGGTGCAAAAGGCAGACAATTGCTTCCACTGCGGTGAGACCGAACACCAGAAAAGAAATTGGCGCAAGTACCTGAAGGAGCAAAAGGGAGGTGAGGCCTCCGGATTAGGTATTTACGTTATAGATGTCCTTATGTCTACATCCTCATCATGGGTATTAGATATTGGTTATGGATCTCACATTTGTGTTAACAATGTGGAGGATCTCAAAAGGACGCTGGACAAAGGCGAAGTCGAGCTATGCTTTGGGAATGGAACAAAAGTTACAACACTGGCCGTAGGGACTTATGTCATAACTTTGCCTTCTGGGCATATTTTGGAACCCTGTTATGATATTCCTAGGATTAGTAGAAACATTATTTTCATTTCTTGTTTGGACAAGTTGGGATTTATTATTATAATAAAGGACCAATGTCTTTTGATTTATAAAGGGAATGTTTTCTATGTCAGTGCACCTATGTGCAATGACTTTATCTCCTGGATCTTGATAAGCCTGTTTATAACATAAATACAAAGAGGGAGAAACCAAATGGTTTGAACCCCACCTACCTATGGCATTGCCGCTTGGGCCATATGGGTGAGAAGCGCATTTCCAAACTCCATAAAGATGGATTTTGGACTCATTTGATTTTGAATCACTTGAGGTATGCGAGTCTTGCCTATTGGGGAAGATGACTAAGACTTCGTTCACCGGTCAAGGTGAAAGAGCTAGTGATCTTCTAGGGTTAATACAATATGATGTATGTGGCCCCCTAAGTAAGCAAGCGAGAGGAGGTTATTCCTACTTCATCACATTTACTGATGACTTCAGTAGATATGGATTTGTGTATCTTATGAAACACAAAGTAGAATCCTTTGAAAAGTTCAAAGAATTCAAAAATGAAGTAGAGAAACAACTTGATAAGAGTATTAAAGCCATTCAATCAGATTGTGGTGGCGAATACTTGAGTCAAGAGTTTGATGGCTATCTAAAGGATCATGGGATCCTATCCCATGCTCCATGAAAGACTTAGGTGTAGGTAACAGGATGAAACACAAGAAGGGGGGTTGAATTGTGTTTCTATGCTTTTAAAACATTTCGCAAACGTTGGACGCTAGTTATGAAAATGTTGGACGCACAGTGTATTTGAGTTATTGGATGCACAGACAAGTTGGACGCAGAAACGTCCACTTAGTTTAAAACAAGTTTTCTTGTGCGATTAAAGTGTATGAATAACTTGTTAAAATAAATTCAAATTCAATCCCCTCAGTTAGTATATAAAAGAAATTAACAGAGATAAGGGACATAGAAAATAACACAAGTGTTTATCCTGGTTCACCCTTTCCTAAGAGCTACGTCCAGTCCCCTCAAACTAGAGAGATTTCATTATCAATCCAGATAGAATACAAGTATTCTTCATCAGCCTCTTCAGGCCTTACAACAAGTATTATTTGCACACCTAGCCTCTCCAGGCTCAAACCCAAGTATTCTTTGCACACAGCCTCTCCAGGCTATATCCCAAGTATTCTTTTACAGACAGCTATATCCCAAGTATTCTTTTACAGACAAGCCTCTCCAGGCTCAAACAAGTATTCTTTCTAATCAAGCCTCTCCAGGCTCAAACAACTCAGAAGAGTGTTTTAACTTAAAGTGCTGTTTAACTCACACAAGTGAGGATATGAAAAATTTAAGCACTTCGAGAGTTAAGTAAACTCTCTTTTACAAGAAGATAGAAATAATACAAGACTTTCTAGAATACACAGAGTATGACAATATTTGCACAGCGATTTGACTCTTTCTTTTCCTTGGTTCAGTCTCTTTTTTTCTTCTTCTTGTTCACGGTATTTATAGGCTTTGATAAAGCTTCAGACTTGTTCTTCGAATAGCTCAGCTTCAGCCTTCATAAATGTTACCGTTGTCTAATAGCATTAAATGCTATTTTTCCGTTGCTCTGAGGAGTTCTTCTTCAGCATATTTTCTGCGTTTCTTTCTTCTAGGTCAGAAGCAACCTGTACTCAATATCTCAATTACACAAAGGTTAATAGTAATATTTTATTGAGACAAAGAGAATACACTGTGTAAGGAAAAAGGTGCGTTCAGAGAGATACAGAATTGATCAGAGTACATTCTCTCTCTTAGTACTCTTTCCACAGTGCTTTATGCTTTTCATTTAATGCACGTTCAAAAACGTTGACAATGTTGCACAGAAAAAGCATTGTATACAACTATTCATTTCAAATCATTTGCTCATTAAATATGTCTCATATTAAATGCAAGAGCAATAAATAGCTTGTGATAGAATTTGCGTTTTGGACGCAGCATGTAGAACAGATTGGACTTTTTGTTCTCTTACCAAATGGACGCATATCTTTGCTTACCATTTGAACGTGAAGCATCTTAGATCATATGGACGCATATTCATTGCTTACCATATGGACTTATGACTTTGCTTCTCAGAGCGTATATCTTCATGATGATTATTGGACGTTTATCAGTTCTGCTTCTTTGGACGCTAAGCATCATTGGACGCATTGCTCTCAGAGTCCATTGGACAATACTTACCCGAGGTCAAGTATCAAAGTCCATTGGACGATCTACTCTTGGACTGTACATATGTTTGCCAAAGTCACACTGGACGATGGACTAATCTTGTTGTACCTACAAGAGCTTGTCAGCAGACTTTGTAAAATCCTTAATAATCATTGTTATCATCAAAACCACTTAGGGAATTTATGCATTAAAAAATGCTTTTAAACAATTTGGTTTCAACAATCTCCCCCTTTTTGATGATGACAAACATTATTAAGTTTTACAAGCAATAAAGCAGATAAACCAAATAATCAGTCAACATATACTTTTAAAGAGAAATTTTCTTAGGGAAAACTCCCCCTGAGATACACGTCTCAGTGTCTCAGTTTTTCTTACTCTTCTCCCCCTGAGATAAACATCTCATGGTTTTGGATATTCAATATGTTTAGAGTACCTAAAATTTTTCTTTTCTTAAAAACAGATTAGTCCAGCAATATATATAATCAGAGCAATCAAACTCAGAGTATAGACTAATCAGGGCATATATATTTGTATAAGCAATAAAAACTACTGCACTGCAATTTAAACTCAATCTCATTTTATTAATGACTTTGAGCTTTTAAAACTTAATCTTCTTCTTTTTCTTCTCCCCCTTTTGTCATTAGAAAAAAAGGTTCACAGAACATCATAGTCCAAAATTTTTTTTAAAAAAGAAAAAAGTTGTTGGAGAAGTATAGGAGCATGGAGTCAAGGCTTTTGCTGATCTTTCTAGATGTACTTGAGACACTGTCTAAAGAGAAACACAAGATCTTCAACTGCTTCCCTTGGAACTGAATCTTGTGCTTGACTTTGTTCAGATGTAGCTTGTGGTTGTACATCTTCTATAACATCAAGATCTTCAGGCTCAGGTGGCAGCTCAACTATGGGCTCAGTAGAACGAGTTGGTGCTCCGAAGACATCATCAAACATATATCTTTGATGCTCCTCATTCATTGTAACTGTTCCCAGTGTTGGCGTTTCATCCTTTTCTGCAGCAGAGACCCCTGAAGGCGATGCTTCTTGCTCACATAGTCTGAGGAATCTTTCCCAGACTGTCTTTGCTTCTTGCTTCGTTGCTTGTCTTGTCTTGGACAAGAACAACAAGAAATCCATGTCAACATTCTTCATGGATTCCTTTGCCCAATCCTTAGCAATCCTGATAGGAGTTGGCATTGGACTTTTGTTGATGCGCTTCTTGTGGAACTTGTCCTTATTCCTGTCAACAAGATATACCATTGGTACTATCTTGTCAGGCTTCACTCTTATTGTTGTAGAGTCTGTTATCCACATAGACGGAGGCACATTGAACTTGTTCTGATAGTTAAGGCCTTCCTTTATGTGCTTGATAAAGAGTCCATCCAGGACTGAGAGGAATGAACCCAGTTCTTTTGCAGTCAGAGGAGAGTACTCTGGCTTGAAGTTGTAAATCCTCATTCTTGAAAGTCCTAAGGAACTGGGTGATATGGACTTGGCCCTTACTTCCTCCAAAGTGATATTTTCCTTTATTTTGTCCTCCTGAAGAGGAATCTCTATAATCTTTATTCCTTTGGTCAGAACATTCATCTTCCTGACTGTATAGATATACTCAAAAGGTGATAGAGAAGGGGCTTCTGATATATCCAGGTCAGAGGGTGATGAGGAATGTTGAGATTGACCATGTGAGGGTGAAGGTGTGTGTGTTTGGGTAGGAGTGGATGATGGTTCAAGGTTAAAAGGTGATGGTGGAGTAGGTTCAGGTAAGGCAAGTGGTGGTGTTTGTTGTCTTGGTTGAGTGGACAAAGGGGGTGAGAGAGTTTGAGATGGTGTTTGGGATGGTTGTTCTGTTTGAGGTGGGGGAACTATTTGAGTTGGTGTTTTGGTATGTGTTTGTGGTTCCGGAATTGTATGGGTAGGCGATTGTGGTTGAGGCTGAGGTTCGGGGATTGGACGGATGGGTGAGGAAATGGACTCAGGGATTTCTTTAACAACATCCCTTGTTCCTTTGCGAGAGTAAACATTTCTAAAATCTTTAGCAATCTCATAAATGGTCTTTGAAGGTTTTCTAGTACCTGTTCGTTTCTTAATAGGTATTCCAGGAAGCTCTTGACTAGACTGTCTTTTTCTGGAGGGTTGTGTTTCATTCACTTTGGGCCTCTCCTCATTCTTTCTTTTAGTTTTCTTTTCAGTTGCTACTACCTTGGGCACAGCTTCTTGAGATACTGGCTCTGCTTCTTCAGATCTTACTTCTCTAAGGATCTTTTCTTTCCTAGCCACTTCATTTATTTTCTGATATTCTTTTGCACCTCGGATAGCAGAGCGAAGCTTCATTTTATCAAAGTTGTTTTTCGTGAGCCTCGGTTGTTTGATACTGCTTAGGGACAGGGTTTCTTCTTCACCAATTCCCTGTTTGTTCATTATCTTCTGAAGAAGAGCTCCATAAGGAATTTTCTTTAAAGAATCCTTTCTGCTGACGTGCTTCTTGAAGTTCATGAAAAGAACAAGTGGTAGATCAATCTTTTTCCGATTCAGCAGATTTACTAATAGAAACTCATGTATTACAGATACAGAGTTTTACGATCCTGTTTTGTGAAGGATCATTTTGTTAATGATTTGATGCAGAACTCGTGCCCTGTCGTGCATTTGTGAAGCAACTAATGGTTGAGAGTATTCTGATGAGTCAAACAGAATGTCACTCCCTCCTGGCCTTCCCTTCTTCCAATCAGTGAGAGGAACTTCTCCTTTAGCTTTACAGTTGATTGTTTCTGAAATGGTTTCAACTGAAACTACTATCTTTTTGCTCGAAACTGTTCCAGTAATTTCAGTATCTTGTACAATAGTAGTTAGCCAAAACAGTTTGATCAAGTTTGGATAGACCTTGACTTCTCCTCTGAAGAAGTTTTGCCAGCCAGCACTAATTATTTCCTCAGCTACAAAGATTCCCAGTTCAGTCAGAGCGGAGAGATAGATGCAATGCTCCACAATGACTTCCATGTTCTCAATGTTCTCCATTTTTGAAAGTAAAGGTTTGATTTTTCAAAAGAGAAGGGTTTTGGAAGGGTTTTTCGAAAATGAGAGCAAACACAGAGAGAGTTTTCAGGAAAATAAAGAGTGGAAGAGAATGGGGTAAAGACGTGTGTAAGAAGGAAGTTTTAGAGAGAGAAAACAGTAACTTTTTCTTAAAAACTGGCGTAATCATCAATTGGGAAAACGGTTACAGAGCAGGTGGATAGTTTGTGATAAAAATATATTATTATAAAAATAGCTTAGACTCAGCGCGAGAAGACTAAGAGGTAAAAACCTTTAAGTCATAATAAAAATACTAAGTTCTCAAAAAGACTGATGTGTCCTATTGGACGCTAGTCATATTGGACTCAGACTCAGTTTGAGCATATTGGACGCTAAACATCATTCTTTTATAAAGTGCATATTTAAATGCTTCCTTGTAAAAATGAATCTATCTAAAGAGAGGGGTTTTGTAAATATGTCTGCCCATTGATTTTCAGTGCTAACAAACTGAATATCAAATATTCCCTTCTGCACATAGTCTCTAATGAAATGATGTTTAATTTCTATATGCTTAGCTCTTGAGTGTAAGATTGGGTTCTTAGATAAATTGATTGCAGTAGTATTATCACAAAGAACAGAAATCTTACTCTCGAAGATGTTGTAGTCCTCCAATTGATGTTTAATCCATAAGAGCTGAGAACAACAACTTGCAGCAGAGACATATTCAGCTTCAGCTGTAGATAATGCAATTGTGCTCTGTCTCCTGCTCGTCCATGATACTAGATTGGACCCAATAAAATGGCATCCTCCGCTGGTGCTTTTTCTTTCAAGCCTGTCTCCAGCATAATCAGCATCACAGAACCCCACTAATCTGTATTCGTCTGATTTCTTAAACAACAAACCAAGATTAGTAGTCTCCTTCAGATATCTAAAGATTCTCTTAACAGCAGTTAAGTGGAAATCTCTAGGATCTTATTGGAATCTTGCACATAAACAAACACTAAACATGATATCAGGTCTAGACGCAGTAAGATACAAGAGAGATCCATGGGCTTAGGAGTGTTCATGGGCTTACAATCGTCCATATTGAACTTCTTTAGAAGTTCCTTTGTATACTTGGATTGATGCACATAAATCCCATCTTGAGTCTGCTTTACTTGAAGTCTAAGGAAGAATTTCAATTCTCCCATCATACTCATTTCAAACTCCTTGTGCATTAACTCAGAAAATTTTCCACATAGAGATTCATCAGTAGCACAAAAAATAATATCGTCCACATAAATTTGTACTATGATGAAATGTGTGTCTATGGATTTTCTGAAAAGAGTAGTGTCAACTTTTCCTCTTGAAAAACCATTCTCCATTAAAAAAGAACTTAGTTTTTCATATCAAGCTCGAGGAGCTTGCTTGAGGCCGTAAAGAGCCTTTTTCAGTTTAAAAACATAGTTAGGAAAAGTTTGGTCCTCAAAACCAGGAGGTTGTTCAACATAGACTTCCTCTGCTATTATACCATTCAGAAATCACTCTTTACATCCATTTGATAAAGCCTCATATCATGTTGGGCAACAAATGAAAGTAAGATGCGAATGGCTTCTATTCTAGCTACTGGAGCAAAGGTTTCAGTAAAGTCAATACCTTCCTGTTGTTTGTAACTTTGAGCAACTAACCTTGCTTTGTTTCTCACCACTTTACCTTCCTCGTCCAGTTGGTTTCTGAATACCCATTTGGTTCCAATAATGGACTTATCTTCAGGTGGGGCTACCAGCGTCCAAACATCATTACATTTGAATTGGTTCAGCTCCTCCTGCATTGCTAAAATCCATCCTTCGTCCAATAGGGCTTCATCAACATTCTTAGGCTCCAATTCAGAGATGAATGCAACATCAATTTGTTCTTTGAATGTGGACCTTGTTCTGACTCTATCACTTGCATTTCCAATGATTTGATCTTCAGGATGATAGGTCTTAAAGTGCCAGCTTCTTCTTCTTTCAGTATTGGACGCATCCTCAGTTTCTGCATCTGATCCATTTTCTTCATTCTTAGGTGATATTCCTTCACCTTCTGCTTGTATTCTCATATCTGCAACAGAATCACTTAGCTCTAACAATTCCTTGTCTTGTCATTGAATTTAATATGAATTGACTCTTCAACAGTCAAGGTTCTTGAGTTATAGACTCGGTAAACCTTAGAAGTTTCAGAGTAACCCAGAAAAATTCCATTATCCACTTCAGAATCAAACTTGCCAAGTTGATCCTTAGTGTTAAGAATAAAGCATTCACATCCAAAGGGATGGAAATAGGAAATGTTGGGTTTTCTTCCTTTCTATAATTCATATGGAGTCTTTTTCAATATAGGCCTCACATATATTCTGTTTTGTAAATAACACGCAGTATTTACCACTTCAGCCCAAAACCTCTTAGAGGTTGAGTAATCATTGAGCATTGACCTGACCATCTCTTGTAAAGATCGATTCTTTCTCTCCACCACACCATTCTGTTGAGGTGTTCATGGTGCAGAGAAATTGTGAAGAATTCCATTCTCTTCACAGAATCTCTGGAAGTTTGCATTCTCAAACTCACCTCCATGATCACTTCTAATAGAGTCGATACCACAAAATGTAACACCCTTTCTCCAAAAAGGATATTACACCATAGTAACCAAGAATTTCACAAAGATTTAGAAGTCACTTTGAAAAGAGTTTGTATCATTCTCCAAAAATGCAGATAAATTTTTTTTTCCAAAAGGAGTAATAGTATCTCTCTGTTTTAAAAACGTATTTCATTATAGATAGTAACCAAACTATTTTACAAGAGTTTGTTTCAGTACAAACCTAAGCTTCAGAACTTGCAAAACATGTAATAAGCAAAAAATACTAGCAACTGAAAATTACAAAAGTGTTTAAAGGAAAATATAAGCTACTATTCAAGTAAGAGCCGGATCAATCTCAGACCGTCTACCCAACTTAACTATCTTAAAACGAAGGCGTAACGACAACAGCAACCTTCTAATCCTAACGTGGTGTATCCTCTTCTGAGCAGTCTTCCCCTGCTTCTCCATCTTCCCTGCGTTACCATCTTCTTTGCGGATGATGTTCCTCAATTGCTCCAAGGGTAGCATAACGTTTAAGACCAACCGGGTTTCTACTCTCCAGGTGGGTTTGTCAACCCTCCCCATAGTGGTAAGTACATAACCAGAATATGTACCACACTGCGTGCCACTGTCTATCTTCCACCCTGTCCGTCCAGCCTCAAGGGGTTGAATCCTAAGACGCTTGACCGGAACTAACCCAATCTTCGGATAACCCATCTACTCCGTCATGCAACAACACAACAAAAGCAGGCAAGGGTGAAACTCTAAATAAATAATAGGAAAAGTAGATACAAGAACATGTTTATAGGTTAGTCACTTTTACACAACAACACACATATCAAAACACAGAACAATCAAGACTTATAAACAATCATGGTTCAACTAACTCTTACCTTAGTGCTGAAACCCTGCAAAACAATTCATTCACAATAATATATCACCAAAACCAAGTATTTTTATGCATGTCACTTCAATATCTCAAAAGTCACACCAGTGTAATGCTCCAAGGAGACTTTCTCTTCCTCACTTCTTTTGAGCGATCGGCTGCGATAAACTTAATAGAATAATCAGGGAATCCTCTGTTTAGACCCCTGAGAATCACTTCGGTAATACCGCATTTAAAATGAATACCAAATCATAAATAGATTTGCTAGTCAGATTTATCCAAGCCAGGTGTACGATTTGTCTCGGTTCAGGGGGATTCACCGACAAGACCATTGAGACTATCGAAACCTGGATAATCCCAGTAGACAATTGTAGTCTAACAGAATCTATGACAAGGAAAACTTTATGACTCATGGAGAGGGAGGTCGGCCAAGGCAAGGGAAAGGAGGAAGGAAAATATGACTTTTAGGCGAAGTGATAAAATCATATGTGTTAAACCATCATTTTTCTAATTGGCTTAAAGACTTTCACAAGGATTGAATCCAAGTGAAAAGAATCATCCAAGGCTCAAGAATAGCCCAAGGATGTCAACCAAGATGGGGTATTTAAGAGCCATAGGATAGCTTGATCTTAAACCATTAGTTTTGGTAGTCTAAGTGAAATCAAGGCATAAATTGATTTTTCACTAATAAAAAATTCTCAAGATGAATTTGGAAGATGAGAATTGGAAAAAAAAACGTTGAAAACACTAAGTAATAGCCCTAATAACTTCATAGAAGAGTTTCTGGAATTTTATGGTAAATGTAAGTATTGGGTTTCGCATAAAAACAGAAAAACGGACGCGTCGTAAGTGAAAAACTGATATTTTTCAGAAAATTCCAGAAAAATTTCTAACAAATAGCAAATCGGTTTTAATTACCAATTGTCCCTTTTGAATTTTGATTTTGAGCTCTCATTGGTCAGTATAAATCCATTTCGGTTTAAAAACGTTCACTTTCCGTACTTTACGGAGTTTAAAAAAAATGACTTTTAGTACGTCTTTCCGAAAAATCCGAAATAATTTCCATAAATCCTAAAAAATGGAAAAACATGTTCTGGCTATTTAAAATCTTTATTTGACTTTAACTTGTTCTTCGAATCAAACTTTTAGCTCAAGTAGTTTACTATTTGGACCAAAACAGAACTTTTAAATCTTTTTACTTCTAAAAATTCTAGAAAAATCCCAGAAAATCTAAAATATTAGAAACACCAACTTTTGTGAAGGAAGTTTATTTATTGAAGTCTTTTGCTATTTTTAAGCTGTTTAAAACTTCTTTCGTCGGTTAGACGTTTTGTTCTCCGTAAATAGACTTGATAAAAGCAGTAAAATCATTGTTTCAGAATTATTTCGGAATATGTGTATTTTATTCCTAATTTTAAGACAAAAATAAATCACAAAAGATTTACAGTACAAAAATTCATATAAAACAGAAAAAGTACAGTTTTGAACATTGAAACAGACGTCGAATTTTGATCTGACGGAAGCCAAAACTTTTCTGTTTTCAAAAGTAATTTGGAACTCATGTATTTAAATCCTATTTTTAAGCTAAAAATAAACATCAAAAGATTTATATCACATAAATTCATATAAGACAAAAATCTAAACAGTTAACAAAAGAACGGATGTTACAATTCTACCCCTCTAAAAATAATTTCGTCCTCGAAATTTCTTACCTAGAATAACGTCGGATAAAGCTTACGCATATTGTGCTCCAACCCCCACGTCTCATCTCCTGTAACATCATCCCAAATGATTTTGACCAAAGGGATTTGCTTATCCCTGAGTTGCTTGCTTTTTCGATCCTAGACCCGTACAGGGTTTGTATCATAAGTCAAGTTTTCTTTTAATTGTACTATATCCGGTTCAATAACATGAGATGGGTCGGCAACATATTTTCTCAATTGTGAAACATGAAAGACATTATGAAGATTTGAAAGAAAAGGAGGTAAAGCAATTTGATAGGCAATAGGACCTATTCGACAAAAAACCTGATAAGGTCCTAAAAATTTTGGAGTAAGTTTCTTGGATTGGATAACTCTACCTACCCCAGTGATGGGCGTGATTCTCAAGAAAACATGTTCACCTTCTTGGAATTCAAGAGGTCTTCTCCGTTTATCGGAGTAGCTCTTTTGTCTGCTTTGTACTGTTTTCATTCTCTCTTGAATTTGCCTTACTTGCGCATTTGCTTGCTGCAACAATTCTGGTCCTAAGTTTGTACTAACTCCTTCCTGGTACCAACACAAAGGTGTTTGGCATTTTCTCCCATACATTGCCTCAAAAGGTGCCATTCCAATACTGGAATGATAACTATTATTGTAAGTAAACTCTATTAATGGCAGCATATCATCCCAACTTCCACTTTGGTGTAATACGCATGCTCTTAACAAATCCTCTAAGGATTGAATCGTTCGTTCTGTCTGACCATCCGTCTAAGGATGATAAGCAGAACTCAACCTTAACTTAGTTCCTAAGGCTTGATGTAAACTTTGCCAAAATCTAGAGGTAAACCTAGGATCTCTATCAGACACAATGCTAGAGGGTACTCCATGTAACCTAATGATCTCTCGAACATATAACTGGGTTAACCTCTCTAGGGAATATTTCATGTTAATGGGTAAGAAATGTGCTACTTTTGTCAATCTATCGACAATTACCCAAATTCTGTCGTATCCTTTTGAAGTCTTAGGTAATCCGGTTACAAAGTCCATAGATATACTCTCCCATTTCCAGTCCAGAATATCTAAAGAATGTAATATTGCTGCAGGTTTTAGGTGTTCTACTTTAGCTTTCTGGCAAGTTAGACATGCTGACACATATTCCTCAACTTGTTTCTTCATTCCTGGCCACCAAAATTTCTGTTTTAAATCCTGATACATCTTTGTGGTTCCAGGGTGAATACTTAACCTACTCTTGTGTGCTTCATCTAAAATCATTTTCCTCATTTCCACATTGTCTGGCACACAAATTCTATTTTTACATCTCAAAATTCCATCATTTCCAAAACTAAACTCTGCAACTTTCCCTTGCTCTAATAGCTCTTTCTTTTCCTTTAGATGTTCATCAGTTACTTGTTGCTCCTTAATCTCACTCATCAAATCACTTGAGATTTTTATCATATTCAGGCAAATCTTATCTCTATGCATATCAACATTCAAATTTAAATCACGGAATCCTTCTATCAATTCTAATTCCTTTATCATCATACCTAATATATGCACAGTCTTTCTACTTAAGGCATCAGCTACTATGTTTGCCTTTCCAGGATGATACATCAAAGAGAAGTCATAGTCCTTTAGAAACTCCATCCACCTTCTTTGTCTCATATTGAGTTCCTTATGATCAAATAGATACTTTAAACTTTTATGATTACTGAAGACATTAAATGTTGATCCATACAAATAATGCCTCCATATTCTTAAGGCAAATACTACTGCAGCTAACTCTAGGTCATGGGTAGGATAATTCTTTTCGTGAGTCTTTAAATGTCGTGATGCATAAGCTACAACCTTTCCGTGCTGCATTAACATACATCCTAATCCTTGATATGAAGCATCACAGTACACCTCCATGGGTTCATCTGAGCTTGGTAAAACTAAAACAGGTGAGGTTGTTAATAACCCTTTTATTGTAGTGAAACTTTCCTCACATTCGTCTGTCCATACGAATGGTTGCTCCTTCCTAGTCAACTTGGTTAACGGAGCTACAATCTTAGAAAATCCTTCAATAAACCTCCGATAATACCCTGCTAATCCTATAAAGCTACGAATCTCTGTTACAGTTGCGGGTCTCTCCCATGCGAGTATTGCTTCTACCTTTGCAGGATCCACTGCAATTCCCTCTCTAGAGATCACATGACCTAAAAATTGTACTTTACTAAGCCAAAACTCACACTTAGACAACTTAGCATATAGTTGTTTCTCACTCAACACTTGCATTACCTGCCTCAGATTTGCTCATGTTCCTTATGGGTTTTGGAGTAGATCAAAATGTCGTCGATAAACACAACAACAAACTGATCCAGAAAAGAACTAAAGACTCCAGTCATGTAATCCATGAATATTGCCGGTGCATTGGTTACTCCAAATGGCATTACAAGATATTCATAATGACCATATCGCGTTCTAAATGCAGTTTTGGGTATATCTTCTTTCTTAACCCTAATCTGGTGGTAGCCACTCCTTAAATCTATCTTAGAGAAAACAGTGGCTCCACGGAGCTGATCCATTAGATCGTCTATACGGGACAAGGGATACTTATTCTTAATGGTTACTTTGTTAAGTTGTCTATAGTCAACACATAATCTAGATGTCTCATCCTTTTTCTTTACTAATAGCACTGGCGCCCCCCATGGGGATGCACTTGGCCTAATGAACTGTTTAGACAACAGATCCTCTAACTGCTTTTTCAACTCGACCAATTCGGTGGGTGCCATTCTATAAGGTGCCATAGAGATTGGTCCAGAACCAGGTACTACATCTATGGTGAACTCAATTTCTCGTACTGGTGGCAAACCTGGTATTTCTTCCGGAAATACCTCCGCGAAATCTTGAATAACTAGCACTTTGCTCAATTTTGTTTCCCTCTCTCCTTTAAACAAGGTTAACCTCATGTATTCCTGAGTTTCTTCTTTCGAAGAAACATCAGATTGGTTGGTAAGTATCAATCCAGGAATCTTAGAATTTGGGAAAACTAAGGTTTTATTGGAACAGTCTAAGAGGATATGGTTGAAAGATAACCAATCCATGCCCAAAACCACATCTAACGGGGTTAAAGGCAAACATATTAAGTTAACAAGATACTCTTTGTCCAGAATGGTGATAGGACAATTTAAACAAACAGTGTTGGCAATCACTGGTTTAGCAGTGGGTAAACAAACAATCAAATCAAAAGACATTAAGGACATAGGTAGTTTTAACTGTTTCACACAATTATCAAAAATGAATGAATGTGTTGCCCTGAATCATATAGTACAATTAAAGAATTACCAGCTATGCTACAAGTACCTTGTATTAAGTCATCAGATTTAGAAGCCTCCTCGCCACTCACAGTGTAAACTCGTCCCTTTGTCGTTGGTCTAGCTGGTTGTGTATTCTTGATGACTGGTGCAGGCCTCTGTCCTCTACAGTCATTTGCCAGGTGTCTGATCTTCCCACACTTGAAACAAGTCGTTCCCTTCTGTGTACAATTGCTGGCATGATGTCCTGGCCTCCCACAATTGAAACATCTCATCATGTTTGGCCTCTGCTGACCAAAACCTCCATTTCCACCAGTTGGTGCAATGTTCCTATTTGGTTGAGATGGCCTAAAGTTTGCTGGGTTCCTATTGTAGGGCTTGTTCTGGAATTGCCTTTTGTTCTGATACTGGGGTTGAAATCTAAACGGTCCACCTCCATTACCTTTCACTACCCCTTTCTCTTTCTTCAGGATTTCCAACTTCCGACATTTCACAACTAGAGGTTGAAATTGAAGGATCTCATGAACAGATACAGCTTCTTTGATATCGTAACGAAGTCCCGCTTCGAAACGTTCGCACTTCCATGCCTCATCAGGTTGAAGCTGGAAAAAGTGAAAGTACTTAGCCAAAGTTTCAAACTTAGCTGCGTACGCATCCACAGTCATCTCTTTCTGCTGCAGACTCAGGAACTCCTGTTCCCTTTCAGCCCTTGCGGTATGAGGAAAGTACTTGGTTAGAAACCTGGTACGGAAGATTGTCCAAGTTATCTCTTGTTGTTCAGCTTCCAGTAGTTGCTGTACTCCCTTCCACCAATATTTTACATTGCCCACATGTAGGTAAACAACATAGGATACTTTGACTCCTTCAGCACAATTTAGAGCCACAAATATCTTTTCCAAGTCCTGAATCCAAAGATCAGCTTTCTCTGGATCGGGTTCCCCATTAAAATGTTGTGGATCATGCTTCCTGAAGTCCGTAAGTCCTTTGGTCACAGTAGCCCTATCTGCCCTTAACTGAGACTGTATGTCCCTCTGTTCTGTTCGTTCAGCTTGCTGAGCCATAGTAGCAGCCATAGCGTTCATTGCTCCGATTGCTCATTCCATCGCTTCGTTGTTACGTGCAGCCATCGCTTACAAAAATAAAACTATCAAAAACCATCTTACCCTCAAATAAACAAGTTAGCAACAATATCACACAAGATTACCTAGCACAAAACATCAAACAAGTCAAACAGAGTTAGACAACTTAAGCCTAATAGACCTACAACCTACACTCCCCTATAAGATTGATAAACCAGGCTCTGATACCACAAAATGTAACACCCTTTCTTCAAAAAGGATATTACACCATAGTAACCAAGAATTTCACAAAGATTTAGAAGTCACTTTGAAAAGAGTTTGTATCATTCTCCGAAAATGTGGATAAATTTTTTTTTCCAAAAGAAGTAATAGTATCTCTCTGTTTTAAAAACGTATTTCATTATAGATAGTAACCAAATTATTTTACAAGAGTTTGTTTCAGTACAAACCTAAGCTTCAGAACTTGCAAAACATGTAATAAGCGAAAAATACTAGCAACTGAAAATTACAAAAGTGTTTAAAGGAAAATATAAGCTACTATTCAAGTAAGAGCCAGATCAATCTCATACCGTCTACCCGACTTAACTATCTTAAAACAAAGGCATAATGGCAATAGCAACCTTCTAATCCTAACGTGGTGTATCCTCTTCTGAGCAGTCTTCCCCTGCTTCTCCATTTTCCCTGCGTTACCATCTTCTTTGCGGATGATGTTCCTCAATTGCTCCAAGGGTAGCTTAACGTTCAAGACCAACCGGGTTTCTACTCTCCAGGTGGGTTTGTCAACCCTCCCCATAACGGTAAGTACATAACCAGAATATGTACCCCACGCGTGCCACTGTCTATCTTCCACCCTGTCCGTCCAGCCTCAAGGGGTTGAATCCTAAGACGCTTGACCGGAACTAACCCAATCTTCGGATAACCCATCTACTCCGTCATGCAACAACACAACAAAAGCAGGCAAGGGTGAAACTCTAAACAAATAATAGGAAAAGTAGATACAAGAACATGTTCATAGGTTAGTCACTTTTACACAACAACACACATATCAAAACACAGAACAATCAAGACTTATAAACAATCATGGTTCAACTAACTCTTACCTTGGTGTTGAAACCCTACAAAACAATTCATTCACAATAATATATCACCAAAACCAAGTATTTTTATGCATGTCACTTCAATATCTCAAAAGTCACACTGGTGTAATGGTCCAAGGAGACTTTCTCTTCCTCACTTCTTTTGAGCGATCGGCTGCGATAAACTTAACAGAATAATCAGGGAATCCTCTCTTTAGACCCCTGAGAATCACTTCGGTAATACCGCATTTAAAATGAATACCAAATCATAAATAGATCTGCCAGTCAAATTTATCCAAGCCAGGTGTACGATTTGTCTCGGTTCAGGGGGATTCACCGACAAGACCATTGAGACTATCGAAACCTAGATAATCCCAGTAGACAATTGTAGTCCAACATAATCTATTTTCAGCCCCGTCTAGTGGGTTGTAAGCTCATCGTCTTTAATGCAAATGATATACTTGTTTTCATCATTCCTCAAAAACCTCTTCCGTCTTACTGTAGCTCCCACTTTTGAAAAATCTTTCTGGAATGACTCACTTATTTTGAAGAAATACTCTTGCTCTTATTTTATTGCGCATTAAATTATTCTTCCGGCTATAATAATTCATTTATGACTAATCAATCCGCGACAGAGTCGAACTGAGGTGAAAACCCACAGAGTGATTCGATATATACTCTTAAATTTTATTAACTTATTTAAGAAGATCAAAGTGGGGCAAAGCCTCTCTGTATTTGATCAAGAAAGAAGAGAGTAACAGTAATTAAACTTACGTCTGCTTTTTATTCCAATAACGTATGTTCTCTGTTTTTAAGCCAATCTTAGGGAATGGAATAATTACACGGCGGCTGAGCCGATTACGGTAATCAGTGTCCAGCTTTTCTAGAAACTTGATATCATCTTGATGAACGAAATTCAGCTATTCCTTTTATCGGCTTACTTAATTTAGAAGATGAAATAATCACACGACGACAGAGCCATCTTTGGTGATCAATACCCATTTTTAGAAAATCGATAAAAACTTAGGCTACGTGAATGCAATTCAATTACTTCTCTTGGAAAATATTTAAGCACTGATTATCTTCCAGGAAAAAAAACCCGTTGGAAGCCTATCTTACTAATTTCCACTGTCTTAAACATTGAAAATTAAACTGAGTTCATTGCATATATAAACATATTGGATACCCACTCGATATTTTCCACAAATAACATAACAGTAGAATTCACCGAGAATCCATTACTGTTACATTGATTTCTGAAAGATGCTATAATCGTAGAATTCACCGAGAATCCATTACTGTTACACTCTTTTATCCGACAGATGCTATAACAGTAGAATTCACCGAGAATCCATTACTATTATACTCTTTTATCCACCCAATCTATTTATATATACGGTATTAATAAATCACTTCTTTCCCAGATTATCTTAGGCACGTATATCCCTCGTCCCTAGTGTTAAGATTTTTAAATAGCGTATTAATACAAATCCCAGGCTAGAAAGAGACGGACTTTATAATAGCCCCTTCAAAGGTCTCTTTCCTTTCTAGACAGATCCATACTAATAAACCAATCGAATCTTAACCATCACCTTTGACCATATACATGTTAGGTAATATCAGGGTTTTTCACAAAGAATAAAACGTATTTTCTTTACGGTAAAATCATATTTGCAGTAAACTAAAATTCGCCATTATAACGGTATGTTTACTAAACTCAAAATTCATTTTACCATTCCAACCTTACTCCCACGAAAATCTCAAGAAAATTTGGGCATAATAACCCCACAACAATTGAAAAACAAAGACAAGCACTTTTCAAGCCATATAAACACCAAAAAGCACTCAAGCACACAACACTCAAGATCAAACACAAACTTCTCAAATTATTTTGCAAGAGATTCCCCCTACCTTTTCCAAGTTTTTTGATGAAGAACAAAGCTTTGAAAAACAAGAACACCAAGCAAAAACACTAAGAGCTTCAAAGAGGAAAGTAAGAGTTTTTGCTTGAAAACACAAGGCTCTTTGATTTGGGATGTTTTTATGAATCAAAAGGGGTATTGAACCAAAGAATAGGGCGGGTTTCTTGATGCTTGAAATGGGATGAATAAAGCTTTGAAGATCAAGGCTTGATTTCAAGACAAAGAGAGAAAAAGGCTAGGATTTTCAAAGGGAGAAAGAAGTGAGTGTGCTTTGTCAATACAAAGGCTTGGTGTAAGAATTATGAAGAGTGGAGGGGGGGTATTTATAGTGGAGGGGGAAGCCAAGGGGTTGGGTTAAATGGAATCATGGTTGGCTTAAAACATAACCTTGGTTAGGTTTTTAAATAAATCAAAACAATTATCTAAATCCTAATTGGTTTAAACCAATGACTCATGGCATGATTCATCAAGGAAAGACTTAGGACGCAAGGAAAACTTTATGACTCATGGAGGGGGAGGTCGGCCAAGGCAAGGGAAAGGAGGAAGGAAAATATGACTTTTAGTCGAAGTGATAAAATCATATGTGTTAAACCATCATTTTTCTAATTGGCTTAAAGACTTTCACAAGGATTGAATCCAAGTGAAAAGAATCATCCAAGGCTCAAGAATAGCCCAAGGATGTCGACCAAGATGGGGGATTTAAGAGCCATAGGATAGCTTGATCTTAAACCATTGGTTTTGGTAGTCTAAGTGAAATCAAGGTATAAATTGATTTTTCACTAATAAAAAATTCTCAAGATGAATTTGGAAGATGAGAATTGATAAAAAAACCTTGAAAACATTAAGTAATAGCCCTAATAACTTCATAGAAGAGTTTCTGGAATTTTACAGTAAATGTAAGTATTTGTTTCGCATAAAAACAGAAAAACAAACGCGCCGTAAGTGAAAAACTGATATTTTTCGGAACATTCCAGAAAAATTTCTAACAAATAGGAAATCGGTTTTAATTACCAATGGTCCCTTTTGAATTTTGATTTTGAGCTCTCATTGGTCAGTATAAATCCATTTCGGTTTAAAAACGTTCACTTTCTGTACTTTATGGAGTTTAAAAAAAATTGACTTTTGGTACGTCTTTCCGAAAAATCCGAAATAATTTCCATAAATCCTAAAAAATGGAAAAACATGTTCTGGCTATTTAAAATCTTTATTTGACTTTAACTTGTGCTCCAAATCAAACTTTTAGCTCAAGCAGTTTACTATTTGGACCAAAACAGAACTTTTAAATCATTTTACTTCTAAAAATTCTAGAAAAATCCCAGAAAATCTAAAATATTAGAAAAACCAACTTTTGTGAAGGAAGTTTATTTATTGAAGTCATTTGCTATTTTTAAGCTGTTTAAAACTTCTTTCGTCGATTAGACGTTTTGTTCTCCGTAAATAGACTTGATAAAAGCAGTAAAATCATTGTTTCAGAAGTATTTCGGAATATGTGTATTTTATTCCTAATTTTAAGCCAAAAATAAATCACAAAAGATTTACAGTACAAAAATTCATATAAAAGAGAAAAAGTATAGTTTTGAACCGAGAAATGGATGTTGAATTTTGATCTGACGGAAACCAAAACTTTTCTGTTTTCAAAAGTAATTTGGAACTCATGTATTTAAATCCTATTTTTAAGCTAAAAATAAACATCAAAAGATTTATATCACATAAATTCATATAAGACAAAAATCTAAACAGGTAACAAAAGAACATATGTTACACAAACTCCTTTCTCATTTTGGACTCTCTTACATAATATAGTAAAGACTTTGAAAGACTCATCCTTGTGTGCAAGGAATTTGACCCATGTCCATCTAGTATAGTCATCAACTATAACTAGTTCATATTTCTTTCCATTCAAAGAAGTAGTTTGAGTGGGTCCAAACAAATCCATATGTAAAAGTTCCAAAGGTCTAAAAGTGGAAACAATATTTTTGCAATTAAAAGAGTTTTTCACTTGTTTCCCTCTTTGACATGCTTCACACAGAACTTTAGATTTGTACACAAGATTTGGTAGTCCTCTCACGAGGTTATGCTTATTCAGCTTTGAAATGGTTCTTAAGCTTGCATGACCAAGTTTCTTGTGCCATATCCATTGTTCATCCTTTAAGGATATGAAGCATGAGACATTTTGTTTGGACAGATTTTTGAAATCAATTTTGTAAACATTGTCCTGCCTCTTTGCTTGAAAAAGTATGGACTTATCAGAATTTCTGACTATACATTTATCCTTATTAAAGGAAACATCAAATCCACTATCACACAATTGACTTATGCTAAGCAGATTATGTTTGAGTCCTTCAACCAATAAGACATTTTCAATAGAGGGAAAAGGATGCTTACCAATTTTACTTTTCCCAACTATTCTGCCTTTCTGGTCTCCTCCAAAGGTGACCCAGCCCTTTGATCTAGGTTTTAGGTCTTGGAACATAGACCTTTCTCCTGTCATGTGTCGTGAGCAGCCACTGTCCAAGTACCATGACTGGAGTTGTCTTCCTCCCATCAAGCATATCTGCAGCAGGACTTATCATGCTTTTAGGTACCCAGATTGACTTGGGTCCTTTTTTGTTAGTCCTTGGTCTGCGTCCAGGCATGTTCCTCTTGTTATGGATGCATATCGAGGTGACATGTCCAACCTTTCCACAGTGACCATAGTATAGATTAAATTTGGAAGGACTTTTAGAAAAATTTGGTTTCGGTTTTTCTTGTTCCTTAGGAACATAACCCAAACCACTTTTGTCAGAAGGTTTTCTCTGAATTTTTAAAATTTGATCAAGTTTTTCAGAGCTACTGACAAATCTAGACAATCGTCCAGTGAGTTCATTTACTTCTTGTTGAAGTACTTGTACTTCACAGGAAGTATTGGACTCATAATCCTTTTGAGATTCATCTTTGAGTTGACTTACTTGAAGTCTCAACTCTTCATTTTCTGATTTGAGTACTTTATTTTCTAAAGTGAGCTTTTCAAAATCTTTGGTTATGAGTGAAAACTTTTCTTCAAAGATCTGTACTCATCAGATAAAATGGATGATTATCTAAGAAGATCATTAAAATTGTCTCTTAGTTCAAAATGAGAAAGTACCTCTTCTTCATCCTCACTATCAGTTGAGGGTAGGCTTGCCATCAGGCAAAGGTTTGCTTCTTCCTTATCCTCCTCATCCTCATCATCAGAAGATTCATCAAGATCTTCCCATGTTGCCATGAGACCGTTCTTCTTCTTGAAGAACTTCTTCTTTGTTCTTTCAGCCTAAGGACAGTCTGCCTTGTAGTGGCCTGGTTTCTTGCATCCATAGCACACTACTGGACTTTTCTCCTTTTGCTCAGCTTCCTTTTGTGGAAATCTTTTGTTGAATTGCTTCCTTCTTAAGCCACCTTTCTTTTTCCACACAGACTTTATCTTCCTAGAGATGAAGGAAAGATCATCATCATCTGAGCCTTCTTCTCCTTCCGAGCTACACGACTCCTCATCTGAGTCATTTGCCTCTAGTGCTTTTGAGGTGCTCCCCTTTTGGGCTTTAAGAGCAATGGATTTTGCTCTTCTTTCTGTTCCCTCTTCTTTGAGGTCAAGTTCATGCACTTTAAGTGAGCCTAGAAGATTCTCCATAGCAAGAGTGGAAAGATCCCTTGCTTCTTGTATGGCAGTCAGCTTGGGTGTTTTGGCAAACTCCTTAGGATTTTCCTGATATGATCCTAGTTTGTGTATGTTTTTCCTAGAGATCTCAGGTTGTTGATGATTGTTTGGAATCTTCCAAACATCTGATCAATAGTCTCATGATCCTCCATTTTGAATAGTTCATATTAATGAACTAGCATACTAATTTTGGACTCACGGACCTGAGATGATCGTTCATGCGTTAAAGCTAGAGTGTCCCATATCTCCTTGGCAGTGGTTCAGCTGTGCACCTTGTCATATTCTGACTTAGTGATGGCACCCATCAGATAGTGCCTTGCCTTTGAGTTTAGCTGGAATCATGTTCTTTGATCCTGCGTCCACTGAGCTCTTAGCACTGGTTAACCTGCTTCACCTACTGGAGTAGTGTAACCAGTTTCAACGACATCCCACATGTCTATATTCTGCGCGTTAAAGAATGTGATCATTCTTTACTTCCAATAATCATATTCGTCTCCGTTGAACAGTGGTGGTTTGTTCACAGCTTGTCCCTCGTTCTCCATGGATCTTTGCTTCTCTGCATTGTTAGGTGCTCAACCCCTAGAGACCGAGCTCTGATGCCAACTGTAGGTAACAGGATGAAACACAAGAAGGGGGGTTGAATTGTGTTTCTAAGCTTTTAAAACTTTTCGCAAACGTTGGACGTTGGTTATGAAAACGTTGGACGCACAGCGTATTTGAGTTATTGGACACACAAACAAGTTGGGCGCAGAAACGTCCACTTAGTTTTAAACAAGTTTTCTTGTGCGATTAAAGTGTATGAATAACTTGTTAAAATAAATTCAAATTCAATCCCCTCAGTTAGTATATAAAAAGAAATTAACAGAGATAAGGGATAGAGAAAATAACAGAAGTGTTTATCCTGGTTCACCCTTTCCTAAGAGCTACGTCCAGTCCCCTCAAACTAGAGAGATTTCACTATCAATCCAGATAGAATACAAGTATTCTTCAACAGCCTATTCAGGCCTTACAACAAGTATTTGCACACCTAGCCTCTTCAGGCTCAAAACCAAGTATTCTTTGCACACAGCCTCTCCAGGCTATATCCCAAGTATTCTTTTACAGACAAGCCTCTCCAGGCTCAAACAAGTATTCTTTCTAATCAAGCCTCTCCAGGCTCAAACAACTCAGAAGAGTATTTTAACTTAAAGTGTTGTTTAACTCACAAGTGAGGATATGAAAAACTTAAGCACTTCGAGAGTTAAGCAAACTCTCTTTTACAAGAAGATAGAAATAATACAAGACTTTCTAGAATAGACAGAGTATGACAATATTTGCACAGCGATTCGACTCTTTCTTTTGCTTGGTTCAGTCTCTTTTTTTCTTCTTCTTGTTCACGGTATTTATAGGCTTTGATGAAGCTTCAGACTTGTTCTTCGAATAGCTCAGTTTCAGCCTTCATAAATGTTACCGTTCTCTCATAGCATTAAATGCTATTTTTCTGTTGCTCTGAGGAGTTCTACTTCAGCATATTTTTTGCGTCTCTATCTCCAAGGTCAGAAGCAACATGTACTCAATATCTCAATTACACAAAGGTTAATAGTAATATTTTATTGAGACGAAGCGAATACACTGTGTAAAGAAAAAGGTGCGTTCAGAGAGATACAGAATTTATCAGAGTGCATTCTCTCTCTTAGTACACTTTCCACAGTGCTTTATGCTTTTCATTTAATGCACGTTCAAAAACGTTGACAATGTTGCACAGAAAAAGCATTGTATGTAGGTAACAGGATGAAACACAAGAAGGGGTGGTTGAATTGTGTTTCTAAGCTTTTAAAACTTTTCGCAAAAGTTGGACGCTGGCTTATTTCAAATATTGGACGCACAGAGTTGTGTAATATTGGACGCACAGCGTTTTCTGAAATATTGGACGCACAATAGTTTTAAAATACTGGACACACAGAGTTGTGTAATATTGGACGCACAAAAAGATTGGACGCAGAAGCTTCCCTCTTAGTTTAAAAACTTGTTTTCTTTGTGCGATTTAAGGTGTATGAAAAACTTGTTGAAATAAAAACAATTCAATCCCCTTGGTTAGTAATAAGCACAGATATAAAAAGAGTTAAGGGAAAGAAGAAATAACACAAGTTTTATCCTGGTTCACCCTTTCCTAAGAGCTACGTCCAGTCCCCTCAAACTAGAGAGATTTCACTATCAAACCAGATAGGTACAAGTATTCTTTGCACACAGCCTCTTCAGGCTAAAACCCAAGTATTCTTTGCACACAGCCTCTCCAGGCTAAATCCCAAGTATTCTTTGAACACAGCCTCTTCAGGCTAAAACCCAAGTATTCTTTGAACACAGCCTCTTCAGGCTAAATCTCAAGTATTCTTTGAACACAGCCTCTTCAGGCTAAACGACTCAGCAGAGTGTTTTTGATTCAAGTGCTGTCTAACTCACACAAGTGAGGATATGAAAACTAAAGCACTTCGAGAGTTAAGCAAACTCTCTTTTACAAGAAGATAGAAAAAATACAAGACTTTCTATATAGAGTATTTGCAAATTGCACAGCGTTTTTGCTCTTTCTTTTTCGTTGTTCAGTCTCTTCTTTTCTTTTTCCAGTATCTTGTATTCTTCTTCTTGTTCACGGTATATATATAGGCTTTGATGAAGCTTCAGACTTGTTCTTCGAATAGCTCAGCTTCAGCCTTCATAAATATTACCGTTCTCTAATAGCATTAAATGCTATTTCCCGTTGCTCTGAGGAGATCTACTTCATTGTGCATGTCTGCGTTTCTTTCTCCTAAATCAAAAGCAACCTGTACTCAAAGTCTCAATTGTACAGTGGTTAATAGTAATATCTTATTGAGACAGAGAGAATACACTGTGTAAAGTAGAAAGATGTGTTCAGAGATATACAGAGTAGATAAAAGTACATTCTCTCTCTTAGTACACTTTCCACAGTACTTTATGCTTTTCATAAGTACGTTCAAAAACGTTGACAAAGTTGTACAGAAAAGCATTGCATACAGCTATTTATCTCAAATCATTTGCTCAATAAATATTTTTAATATTAAATGCAAGAGCAGTAAATAGCAAGTTTATAGATTCTGCGTATTGGACGCAGCATGTAGAAATCATTGGACTTTCAGTCCTTTTAACAAATGGACGCATACCTTTGCTTACCATTTGTATATGATATTCATTCATCTATTGGACGCATCCTCATGCTTACCATTTCATTCCATTTGGATGCAAGGCAGTATTGGACTTATTGCCTCATGCTGATTATTGGACTTATGCTCCATTGGACGCAAAAGCAGTTGATTGTTGTACTTTTGTTCTTCTGCTTCATTGGACGCAGGCAATGTTGTGCATATTGCCTTATGCTGATCATTGGACTTTTGTCCTTATGATTCATTGGACGCATACTCACTGGTTCTGCTTCTTTGGAAATCATTGGACGCAGAGAGTAGTATTGTCTCCATGAGTGATTCCTTGTACTTCTGCGATTCTACTTCATTAGAAAACACTGGACGCAGAGAGTAGCATGTCTACATGACTTGGATACATATAGGTTCTACTTCTTTGGACGCATTGCCTCCTACTGATTATTGGACGCAAAGCTCTCATACTGCGTATTGCATTGGACGCAGAACAGTATTGCCTTACTGTTTATTGGACGCAGAGAATCATTGGACGCATGGTCTCATAATGATTATTGGACGCATAGCTCTCAGAGTCCATTGACCAATTCTTATCCGAGGTCAAGTATCAGTATCATTGGACGCATCACTCTTGGTGTCCATATATGTGCCAGTGCCAATATTGGATGATGACTTCAACATTGGACGCAAGGCTTCTCAGACTTTGAATATGAGCCAATGTCATGATGAACTAATTTATTGGACGCAGACTGCAACATCCTTCAATAAACTTAGTTAGGCAGCTTTGTTATACATTGTAAAAGCTTAATACATTTTGTTATCATCAAAACCATAAAATCACTTAGGGAGTATTTGTATTAAAAATACTTTTAACCAATTTGGTTCCAACATTGTATACAGCTATTCATTTCAAATCATTTGCTCATTAAATATGTCTCATATTAAATGCAAGAGCAATAAATAGCTTGTGATAGAATCTGCGTTTTGGACGCAGCATGTAGAACAGATTGGACTTTCTATTCTCTTACCAAATGGACGCATATCTTTGCTTACCATTTGAACGTGAAGTATCTTAGATCATATGGACGCATATTCATTGCTTACCATATGGACTTATGACTTTGCTTCTCAGAGCGTATATCTTCATGATGATTATTGGACGTTTATCAGTTCTGCTTCTTTGGACGCAAAGCATCATTGGACGCAAAGCATCATTGGACGCATTGCTCTCAGAGTCCATTGGACAATACTTATCCGAGGTCAAATATCATAGTCCATTGGGCGATCTACTCTTGGACTGTACATATGTTTGCCAAAGTCACACTGGACGATGGACTAATCTTGTTGTACCTACAAGAGCTTGTCAGCAGACTTTGTAAAATCCTTAATAATCATTGTTATCATCAACACCACTTAGGGAATTAATGCATTAAAAAATGCTTTTAAACAATTTGGTTCCAACATTAGGTGATGCCACCTACGTGCTAGGCATCAGGATCTATAGAGATAGAACACTGAGACTACTTGGTCTAAGTCAGAGTACATACATGGACAAAGTACTTAAGCTCTTTAAGATGCATGATTCCAAGAAAACGATTCTTGCGTATGTCACACGGCGTTACATTGTCCAAGGGACAATCTCCGTCCACATCAGATGAAAGGGAGCGCATGGATATGACTCCACATGCTTCGACAATTGGATCTATCATGTATGCCATGTTATGTACTCGTCTAGATGTCTCGTATGCTTTGAGCATGACGAGCAGGTTTCAATCCGATCCCGATGATGATCACTGGACCACAGTGAAGAATATCTTGAAGTACCTGAGAAGGGCTAAGGATAAATTCTTGGTCTATGGTGGTGAGGAAGAGCTGGTTGTAAAGGGTTACATGGATGCTGGCTTCCAAACCGATAAGGACAACTTCAGATCGCAATCAGGTTTTGTGTTTTGTCTGAATGGCGCAAGCAGGAGGTTGTCGTTGATTCTACTACAGAGGTCGAGTATATTGCCGCCTCTAGTGCATCCAAGGAGGCCTTTTGGATCAATAAGTTCATTACTAAACTCCTTGGCCTTTTGGATCAATAAGTTCATTACTAAACTCGGAATCATTCCTAGCATCGTGGACCCTGTAACGCCCCTTTTTCCCACAAGGAATGTCACGCGAAGAACTAAAACTTAATGCGGAAAAACGTCTTTCATAAATTAAGGTTACCAAAATTGGTGGCTAATTTTTTTTTTAAAAGAATCTTATCCGAAAAGATTTCTCACATCATATTTAGCCATCCTGAAACTCAGAAGAAAAGAAACATCATACACATATATATATCATCATGTCAATATACACAAGTCTTGCGCCCGCAAGTATAGTTTGGAACCACAACATAGTGGCCAAAATACACCATCATGACACGAAGAAAATAAAGCGATAAAGCTAAACCTAGGAAAAATGATAAATCAAAAAGTGTGTCCAATACACGACACTGAACATGTACATCCCAAACCTAGGCTGGTCGCTAACAGACACTCTACAACCTAGCACTAGACACCCCCCACCTCTACAGGCCTAAGACGATGACGTCTCCTCGGGGTCCTCCTCAACCACAGACACCTCGAATAGTACACGATCTGGCTCGTCTCTAACCTTCCTCTTCCCTCTATCTACGTGTCTCGAAGGTCCGGCAGAAGTGTCAGAAGAACAGCGCACCAAATGTGTAACGCCCCTTTTTCCCACAAGGAACGTCACGTGAAAAACTAAAATTTAATGCGGAAAAACATCTTTCATAACTCAAGGTTACCAAAATTGGTAGCTAATTTTTTTTTTTTAAAAGAATCTTAAACGAAAAGATTTCTCACATCACACTTAGCCATCCTGAAACTCAGAAGAAAAGAAACATCATGCACATATATATATATATATATCATCATGCCAAAATATACAAGTCTTGCGCCCGCAAGGATAGTTTGGAACCACAACATAGTGGCAAAAATACATCATCATAACGTAAAGAAAATAAAGCGATAAATTTAAACCTAAGAAAACTATAAATCAAAAGATGTGTCAAATACATGACACTGAACATGAACATCCCAAACCTAGGCTGGTCGCTAACAGACATCCCACAACCTAGCACTAGACACCCCCACCACTACGACCTAAGACGATGACGTCTCCTCGGGGTCCTCCTCGGGATCCTCCTCTGGGTCCTCCTTCGGGTCCTCCTCCTCCTCGGATATCTCAATGAGTACCCGCTCTGGCTCATCTCAAACCTTCCTCTTCGCCCTCTCTGCATGTCCCGACGGTCCGACAGAAGTGTCAGAAGAGCAGCGTACGAAACGGCCATACGGTGGAACGTAAGGAACGGAGAGCGTCGGTCTCCCTGTCTGTGGTGGTGAAGCTGGTGTCACTGATGGAGCCATCCTCGGTAGACGATCTCGCGCCAAGGTACTCTTCCTCGGAGTGAGACGCGTGCGACGAAACATGCGACGATACTCCCGAGCGGATCCGGTTACCCGTGAGGGTAAAGGTCTCTCCTCTGCCTGAGTCTCTCGCCTCGGCCGCTCCACAGGTGCCTCGGGTGCGGCTGCCAGCCAGCTGCGCATCCTCTCTAATGGAATGTAAGCGTCCAGAACCATATCACGCTCCAAAACCTCTTCGGGGCCCAGCACCCCTCCTCTCGTCCTGACCACGTGTCCACACACAGTGGCCCATTGGGAGATGGGATCATAAGTCCATCCCCCTCCCTCGGACTCGGCCTCAAGGGGCCGCAAGCTCTCCCTCATGCGGGCTACCAGAGGCCTCATCTACGCGTAACGTACATACAGATACAGGAAAATATGCAAGGGTGAATTTCTTTTCACAAGTTGAAATCCACTGAAAGGTTGCATATGAAAAATAAAATACTACGTAATACATTCCAAGAATATATTTATATAGAGTTACTCTTTCGCAAATCTTTTAGCTAAGCTATTCAATCATCAACAAGAGACAAATCATCAAGGTAAACACACAGTCAAGCACACACATAGCATTCTAGCATAATGCATGTCACTTCAATATCTCTTGTCATACACCGGTGCACTGCTCCATGGAGACTTTTCTTCCTCAACTAAGTAGAGCGATGTGGCGGAATCGTATACCTATCATTAATGCAAACTGACCTTCACTCTTGGCCATCGTTTGTCATTTATTCGGTACAGACCCATTGTGCTACGTCGTACACCCCATCTCAAATAAGGCAGCCGGTCAGGATCATCCAAGCCGGGTACACTACTTTTCTCGGCACAAGGGGATTCACCGCAAGGCCATTGAGAATTTCGTAACCTGGATGCCCTCAAAGACTTATAGTCAGACCATACTTATTTACAATCCCCGCATTTGGAAAACTTTTTCATTAAAGCTTTTAAACTCTCTTCCCACACTTAATCAAATCTCATCAATCCAATCCCAATCAAAGTATATGAAATACACATAAATCAATATACATCAATTAGGCAATAACACAACCAAGCCATAAATCAACATACATCATGAATATGACATTAAATCATACTTCACCAAGCACACACTTGGACATCCACAATCACCCCAAAGCATACATATGATTTTTTTCCAACAACACATAGGCTCATAAAAATTATCATGCCTTAACCAAAAATCATATTTTTACTCATATACATATACATGTAAAAATACATATTACTAAGAGAATGAAAAATCATTCAACAACCAATATGAAAACTCAAGTCTTTGAGTTCATCATCAAGAACAAAATCACATAATCACACACATACACAACCCTCCCAACTTATTGAGAAAAATCCCCTTACCTCTTGAAGACTTGAAAATGGGCTAACTCCAAAATCACCTCCTTCACACCACACCAACACCAAGTGGTCTACTCAACACCTTGATGTTCCCACACTTAGAAAAATTTACCTTTTTCAAAATACACCAAAATACAACCATAGAAATATGAGTTTTATGAAAACCAAGAAACTCTAAAGAGTAGAAATTTGAGAAGATGAATACTTACTCAAATCTTGAAAGAAAATAGATCCAAGGTAGTTTCCAAGCTTGTAGGTTCCAATGGAGTGAACCTAAACCAAAGAAAAGCTTACTTTTAGTGAAATGAAGAACTCAAGCTTTCATGAAAACATGAAAGTGGTGGAAATGAAAAAAATAAAAGAAGTTTATGGATTAGAATGATGATCCAAACCTTTTTTGTGAAGCTTGGGTATGGAAAATCTCACTAGAACTTGGTCTTTTTGTGTGTGGAAAAAGCTTGGAAAAATGGAGAGAAAATGGAGTTTGTATGATTCAAGTGGAGAAGATGAAGTGAAAGTGAAAGTCTCTCTCTTCCCTCTCCCTATGCAGATTTCGGCTGAGCAAGGAAGGTATGGGCTTACATGCTTTGGTGGTTGGGAGCCATACCTCTCTCACCTAATTTTGGGAAAATTCAAAAGTTAAACCCATTTGACCATTTGACTTTTGGAATTGTTTGAGAAAGGAATCAGCCCCCCTCATAGGCGCCCAGCTGACCAGAAAAATGGTGGGATTAAGTCCCATCAAGTTAGGGTTTAATCGGTAGTTCGAAGCGGTAAAAACGCGTAGTTTTCGAACCCCTTTTTAGATAAATATTTTTCTAAAATGAGTAAAATCATGAGGAATAAATTTTATGATTTGAATATGTCATAGAAAAATTTAGAAACCCAAAACTAAATTTTTTGACTATTTTTCATGTCCCGGTTGCGCCCGGTTTACCCGTAAAGCTCCAAACGCGGGTAGAATAAAGTTTTTCTGAAAAATTTCCAGAAAAATTTCTAAAAATCACAAATATTATAAAAACCATTTTTGGTTCGTTAAAAATTTATTTTGAAGTAAAAATGACCTCTGAAAAAATACTGAACCCTTCTCGCATTCCGCGAGAACGCGGTTGCCGCAAAAACTCAGTTTTTGCGAACTCTATTACTCTAAACCCTTCGAAAATAAACCTAAGATATAAATATTACTATTTATACCTTTAAATCACAAAATCATTAATTAAATAATTTTAATTAATTTAAAACAGATTAAAAATAAATAAAAACTATATATATAAAAACAGAGTGTTACAAAATGTCCAGAAGGTGCGACGTATGGAACAGGAAGTGTCGCCCTCACGGTCTCGGGTGATGGAACTGGTGTCACCGGTGGTGCCATCCTTGGTAAGCGTGCCCTCTCCAAGGAACTCTTCCTTGGAGTGCGACGAATCAGACGACAACGGTTAGATACCGATTCGGCTATCCGCTGAGGTGTAGGCCTCTGATCCTCCCTCGCCTCTCTCCTAGGCTGCCCCGTGGGTGGAACTCTGGCCTCCCGGTTCTCCAAAGTGATACTGCGTGCAAAGGGTGCATCTCCCAGCCAGTAGCGCATCCTCTCGATGGGTATGTAGACGTCCAATACCATGTCCCTCTCCAAAACCTCTTCGGGGCCCAACACCCCTCCTCTAGTCCTAACCACGTGTCCAGACACAGTGGTCCATTGGGAGATGGGATCGTAAGTCCATCCCCCACCATCGGCCTCACGAGGCTGAAAGCACTCCCTCACTCGGGCTATCAGAGGTCTCGAAGTGGACATCTACACGTAACGTACATAAAATAACAGAAAAACAAGCAAGGGTGAATTTCTTTGCTCAAGTTGAAATCCATTGAAAGGATGTATACGAAACAGAAAATACTACATAATACATTCCAAGAATATATGTATAACTACTCTTTCGCAAATCTTTCTCTAAGATATTCATAAACCAAAAGAGAGCACATCATCAAATTAAGCACACAGTCAAACACACACAAAACACTCTAGCATAGTGCATGTCACTTGAACATCTTTTAATACAGCTCAAACCGTCCTTCGCTCGCAATCCCCCAAGCTGGATTGCACAATCCTCCAAGCTGGATTGTAGCTCAAATTTGGCAAAGCCAATCATCGATTACAATTGACATCTATATATGTAGATTGCACGATCCTCCATGCTGGATTGTGGCAATGACATCTATGTACGTCCCGCACAATCCTCCAAGCTGGATTGTAGCAACGTCCTCTACATTTATTGCACAATTCCTCCAAGCTGGATTGTAGCAACAACCTCTATATTTATTACACAATCCTCCAAGTTGGATTGTAGTAAAAACATCCACATTTATTGTACAATCCTCCAAGCTGGATTGTAGCATGACCTCAATATATATATTGCACAATCCTCCAAGCTGGATTGTAGCACTGTCATTTATATTTGCACTCACAAACAATCCAATCAACGCGGTCCCGATTCTTAGGGTTTTTCGTCGCCACGTGTTAGCTTTCATCTAACACCGTGTAATATTATTGTCATTAAGACTTTTATCTTCGCCACGTATTGGTTCTCTCCCAATACCGTGTAATATTATTGTCCTTAAGACTTTTATCTTCGCCACGTATTAGTTCTCTTCCAATACCGGGTAATCTTGTTATTTAACACCATAAGTTTTTAGAAGAATTTCCTCTTTGAATTCTTAAGTTTTTCTTTAACTTTAAACTCTTAAACCTTTATTATTTTGCTTCCCACTCTTCATTGTAAAAAGATTTAATTAAAAATCTTAGTTAAGTTCCTTGATAATCATACTTAAGTTCCTTTACTTTAAGTATTTAAAAACTGCCCCAAAATATTCTATTTTTCAAGTTTCAGCCCTTATTTTTCTGAAATTTAGGTTTTTGGCTCAAAATGCCCAGACTTTACGTTTTCTACCCCAAGACTTTCGTAAATTATAATTCTGGCCCAAATGTACCCAAACTTCGCGTTTCTGCCCCAAATTTTCGTACATTATATTTTTGGCCCAAAAGTCTCCAGACTTCGCATTTCTGCCCCAAACTTTCTTAAATTATAATTTTGGCCCAAAAGTCCAGATTTTTGCAATTAAAACCCAGAATTCCAGAATTTTCATTTTTGACCCCAAAAAATCCAGTTTTCATTTTTGACCCCTCAAAATCTAAAATTTGATTTTTCTTTCACATTAATTAATTCTCTAACACACTTAAAGTTTTATGGATAAAAAGGATTTAGTGTGAAATTGATTTAAGACTTATGATTAGAAACTTGATGAAATTTATCTAATTAAGTGTTATCTTGAATTCCAATTAATTCATTTGGAAAACTTTTTCATTAAAGCTTTTAAACTCTCTTCCCACACTTAATCAAATCTTTTCAATCCAATCCCAATCAAAGTATATGAAATACACATAAATCAATATACATCAATTAAGCAATAACACAACCAAGTCATAGATCAAAACATACTCTCAAAGTACTCATTCATAACATATCAACATACATCATGAACATAGCATAAAACATACTTCACCAAGCACACACTTAGGCATCCAAAATCACCCCAAAGCATACATATGATTTTTCCAACAACACATAGGCTCATCAAAATTTATCATGCCTCAACCAAAATCATATTTTTACTCATATACATATACATGTAAAAATACATATTACTAAGAGAATGAAACTTCATTCAAACACTCAATATGAAAACTCAAGCCTTTGAGTTTTTCATGAACATACAACATAAACCACACACATACACATCCTTCCCAACTTATTGAGAAAATCCCCTTACCTCTTGAAGACTTGAAAATCGACTAACTCCAAAATCACCTTCACACCACACCAACACCAAGTGGTCTACTCAACACCTTGATGTTCCCACACTTAGAAAAATTTACCTTTTACAAAATACACCAAAATACAACTATAGAAATATGAGTTTTATGAAAACCAAGAAACCCTAAAGAGTAGAAATTTGAGTAGATCAATACTTACTCAAATCTTGAAAGAAAATAGATCCAAGGTAGTTTCCAAGCTTGTAGGTTCCAATGGAGTGAACCTAAACCAAGGAAAAGCTTACTTTTAGTGAAATGAAGAACTCAAGCTCTCATGAAAACATGAAAGTGGTGGAAATGAAAAAATGAAAGAAGTTTATGGATTAGAATGATGATCCAAACCTTTTTTGGGAAGCTTGGGTATGGAAAATCTCAATAGAACTCAAGCTTTTGGGTGTGGAGAAAAGCTTGGAAAAATGGAGAGAAATGGAGTTTTTGCAAGAATGAGGAAGATGAAGTGAATGAGAAAATGAAATCTCTCTCTTCCCTATTGTAGGTAACAAGATGAAACACAAGAAGGGGGGGTTGAATTGTGTTTCTAAGCTTTTAAAACTTTTCGCAAAAGATGGACGCTGGCTGTTAAAAACGTTGGACGCACAGCTTGGTTCAAATATTGGACACACAGTGTTTTCTGAAATATTGGACGCACAGAGTGCTAAAACACTGGACGCACAGAAATGTGAAATATTGGACGCACAAAAGATTGGACGCTGAGGCTTCCCTCTTGGTTTAAAAAAACTTGTTTTCTTTGTGCGATTTGAGGTGTATGAAAAACTTGTTTAAACAAAATCAATTCAATCCCCTTGGTTAGTAATAAACACAAATATAAAAGGAGTTAAGGGAAAGAAGAAATAACACAAGTTTTTATACTGCTTCACCCTTTCCTAAGAGCTACGTCCAGTCCCCTCAAAACTAGAGAGATTTCACTATCAACCTGATAGAATACAAGTATTCTTTGCACACAGCCTCTTCAGGCTAAAACCCAAGTATTCTTTGCACACAGCCTCTCCAGGCTAAAACCCAAGTATTCTTTGAACACAGCCTCTTCAGGCTAAAACCCCAAGTATTCTTTGAACACAGCCTCTTCAGGCTAAAACAACTCAGCAGAGTTTTGATTCAAGTGCTGTCTAACTCACACAAGTGAGGATATGAAAACTAAAGCACTTTGAGAGTTAAGCAAACTCTCTTTTACAAGAAGATAAAGAAATACAAGACTTTCAATACAGAGTATAAAAGATTGCACAGCGTTTTTGCTCTTTCTTTTTCGTTTTCAGTCTCTTATATTCTTCTTCTTGCTTCTCGGTATTTATAAGAGTAGTGAAGCTTCAGACTTGTTCTTCAGTTGCTCAACTTCAGCTCTCATAAAAGTTACCGTTCTCAAATAGCATTTAATGCTATTTTCCCGTTGCTCTGAGGAGATCTACTTCATTGTGCATGTCTGCGTTTCTTTCTCCTAAATCAGAAGCAACCTGTACTCAAAGTCTCAATTGTACAGTGGTTAATAATAATATCTTATTGAGACAGAGAGAATACACTGTGTAAAGCAGAAAGATGTGTTCAGAGATATATAGAGTAGTTAAAAGTACATTCTCTCTCTTAGTACACTTTCCACAGTACTTTATGCTTTTCAGAAGTACATTCACACACGTTGACAAAGATGTACACAAAGCATTGCATACAGCTATTTATTTCAAATCATTTGCTCAATAAATATGTTTCATATTAAATGCATGAGCAGTAAATAGCACGTAATGGACTCTGCGTTTTGGACGCAGCATATAGAATCTATTGGACGCATACCTTTGCACTTACCAATTTGCACAGAACTCATGCAAACATTGGACGCATACTTATGCTTACCATTCTGATGATTAGTTGCAAAGCAACATTGGACGTATTGCCTCATTCTGGTTATTGGACTTTTGTTATTTCCCTATAGTTCCATTGGACGCAAAGTTGATTGTTGTACATTTGTTCTTCTGCTTCATTGGACGCAGAACAGTTGTTTGATGTACCTTTGTCAATCTGCTTCATTGTGTTCCATTGGACGCAAAGCAATATTGTTGTCCTTCTTATTTATTGGACGCAGAACAGTACCTTTGTCACTGATTTCATTGGACGCAGAGCAGTTCTTTTGTTTGTTCAGTTTCATTGGACGCAGAGTTGCACTCTTGCTCACACTGAACATTGGACTTTTATCCTTCATCTGCATTGGACGCTCACTGAATCTGTTCCTTTGAAAATCATTTGACTCTTACTGCAATTCTGCTTCTCATAAAAACATTGGACTCTTCCAGTATTGCCTTGTTCTTATCATTGGACTTATGCCAGTCTTGCCTTGTACATATCATTGGACGATCAGCATTCTGTACCTTGGTCAAGAGCACATCCTGAACATTGGACTTATGACTTATGTTCTGATCATTGGACTTATAGAATTGTCCTTGTGCCTTGTACTGATTTATTGGACGCACAACATTGCTTGCCTTTGTGCTGAAACATTGGACGCAGAACTCTTCCTTCTGCTCAAACATTGGACGCAGAATTCTTGTGTCCATTCCAGTGCCAACATTGGACGCAAGGCTTCTTCCTTCTGCTCAAGCATTGGACGCAGAACTCTCCAGTGCCAACATTGGACGCAAAGCTTCTCAGACTTTGAATATGAGCCAATGTTATGATGAACTAATTTATTGGACGCAGACTGCAATAAACTTAGTTAGGCAGCTTTGTTATGCATTGTACAAGCTTAATACAAATTGATTATCCTTTGTAAAAACCTTAATACATTTTGTTATCATCAAAACCATAAAATTACTTAGGGAGTTTTTGTATCAAAAACACTTTTAACCAATTTGGTTCCAACAATCTCCCCCTTTTTGATGATGACAAACATTATTAAGTTTTACAAACAATAAAGCATATAAACCAGAATCAGTCAGCAAAAACAGAAATTTTCTAAGGGAAACTCCCCCTTAGATAAACATCTCAGATTTTCCTTACTCTTCTCCCCCTGAGATAAACATCTCATGGTTTTGGATATTCAATATACTTAGAGTACCTGAAAATTTCTTTTACTCATAACAACAAGATTAGTCCAATAAAAGGCAAATAGCTTATCAGATTAAAACATGGTAATAAGACCACTGCAACGCAATCAGACTTAATCCCATATTCTTCTTTCTTTTTAAAACTTAATCCCATATATTTCTCCCCCTTTTGTCATCAGGCAAAAAGGTTCATAGAACATCATAGTCCAAAGACAGTTTTGAAACACAGAGAGAAACTTAAAAACTCTTTTTCTTCTCCCTCTTTCTAAACAAGCTTTCTCAAACAGAAATGATTTTAGAAAAGATGTCAAACAAAGAGAAAACCAACTGTAAGAAATATCTTTATGAAAAAGTTTGGACTCAGCGTGGGATTACTAAGATGTAAAAGCTTTTAAGTCTTTTAAAAAAACATTCTAAGTCTCAAATAGACTGTCGTGTCCTATTGGACTCTAGTCACATTGGACTCAGACTCAACTTAAGCATATTGGACGCTAAACATCAGTCTTTTATAAAGTGCATATTCAAATGCTTCCTTATAAAAGTAAACCTATCTACAGAGAGGGGTTTTGTAAATATATCTGCCCATTGATTTTCAGTGCTAACAAACTGAATATCAAATGTTCCCTTCTGCACATAGTCTCTAATAAAATGATGTTTAATTTCTATATGCTTAGCTCTTGAGTGTAAGATTGGGTTCTTAGATAAATTGATTGCAGCAGTATTATCACAAAGAACAGAAATCTTACTCTCAAAGATGTTGTAGTCCTCCAATTGATATTTAATCCATAAGAGCTGAGAACAACAACTTGCTGTAGAGACATATTCAGCTTCGGCTGTTGATAATGCAATTGTGCTTTGTCTCTTGCTTGTCCATGATACTAAATTGGATCCAATAAAATGGCATCCTCCGCTGGTGCTTTTTCTTTCAAGCCTGTCTCCAGCATAATCAGCATCACAGAATCCTACTAATCTGTATTCATCTGATTTCTTAAACAGCAAACCAAGATTAGTAGTCTCTTTCAGATATCTAAAAATTCTCTTGACAGCAGTCAAATGAGAATCTCTAGGATCTGATTGAAATCTTGCACATAAGCATACACTGAACATAATATCAGGTCTAGATGCAGTAAGATATAAAAGAGATCCTATCATACCTCTATATACCTTTTGATCTACCTTTTTATCTTTGTCATTCAGGCTCATTATGCAAGTTGGATGCATGGGGGTATTCATGGGTTTGCAATCATCCATTTTGAACTTCTTCAGAAGCTCCTTCGTGTATTTGGACTGATGCACATATATCCCATCTTTAGTCTGTTTCACTTGAAGTCCAAGAAAGAACTTCAACTCTCCCATCATGCTCATTTCGAATTCTTTCTGCATTAACTCAGAGAATTCTCTACACAAAGATTCATCAGTAGCACCAAAAATAATGTCATCTACATAAATCTGTACTATGATGAAATGTGAGTCTATGGATTTTCTGAAAAGAGTGTTATCAACTTTTCCTCTTGAAAAACCATTTTCCATTAAAAATGAACTCAGTTTTTCATACCAACCTCGAGGAGCTTGCTTAAGGCCATAAAGAGCCTTTTTCAATTTAAAAACATGATTTGGAAAAGATTGATCCTCAAAGCCAGGAGGTTGTTCAACATAGACTTCTTCTGTTATTATACCATTCAGAAAAGCACTCTTTACATCTATTTGATAAAGCCTCATATCATGTTGGGCAGCAAATGAAAGTAAAATGCGAATGGCTTCTATTCTAGCTACTGGAGCAAAGGTTTCAGTAAAATCAATACCTTCCTGTTGTGAGTAGTCTTGAGCAACTAACCTTGTTTTGTTTCTCACAACTTTACCTTCTTCGTCCAGCTTGTTTCTTAATACCCATTTGGTTCCAATGATGGACTTATCTTCAGGTGGGGCTACCAGAGTCCAAACATCATTTCTTTTGAACTGATTCAGCTCCTCCTGCATTGCTAAAATCCATCCTTCATCCAATAGGGCTTCATCTATATTCTTTGGCTCCAATTCAGAGATGAATGCTACATCAGTTTGCTCTCTGAATGTGGACCTTGTTCTGACTTTATCATCTGCATTTCCAATAATTTGATCTTCAGGATGATAAGTCTTAAAATGCCAGCTTTTACCACCTGCAGTATTGGACGCATGACTGTTTCCTGCGTCTGGTCCATCTTCTTCAATCTTGCTTGATGATTCTTCACCTCCTGGTTGTATTCTCATATCTGCAAGAGAATCACTTAGCTCTGACAGATCATTGTCAGGCTTTTTGTCATTGAATTTAACGTGAATTGACTCTTCAACAGTCAAGGTTCTTGAGTTGTAAACTCGATATGCCTTGGAAGTTTCAGAATAACCCAGAAAAATTCCATTATCAATTTTAGAGTCAAATTTACCAAGTTGATCCTTGGTGTTAAGAATAAAACACTCACATCCGAAAGGATGAAAATATGAAATGTTGGGTTTTCTTCCTTTCCACAATTCATAAGGAGTCTTTTTCAGTATAGGCCTTATAAAAATTCGGTTTTGCAAATAACATGCTGTGTTTACAGCTTCAGCCCAAAACCTCTTAGAGGTTGAGTGATCATTGAGCATGGTCCTGGCCATCTCTTGTAAAGATCGATTTTTCCTCTCTACTACACCATTTTGCTGTGGTGTTCTAGGTGCAGAGAAATTGTGATGGATTCCATTCTCTTCACAGAATCTCTGAAAGTTTGCATTTTCAAACTCACCTCCATGATCACTTCGAATGGAGTTGATACAAACTCCTTTCTCAGTTTGGACTCTTTTACAAAATATGGTGAATACTTTAAAAGACTCATCCTTGTGTGCTAGGAATTTAACCCATGTCCATCTAGTATAGTCATCAACTATAACAAGTCCATATTTCTTTCCACTCAAAGAAGCAGTTTGTGTTGGTCCAAACAAATCCATATGTAAAAGTTCTAAAGGTCTAGAAGTGGAAACAATGTTTTTAGAATTAAAAGAGTTTTTCACTTGTTTCCCTTTCTGACATGCTTCACAGAGAACCTCAGATTTGTACACAAGATTTGGAAGTCCTCTTACGAGGCTATGCTTATTAAGCTTTGAGATGGTTCTCAAGCTTGCATGACCAAGCTTCTTGTGCCATATCCATTGTTCATTATTTAAAGAAATGAAGCATGAGACATTCTGTTTGGACAGATTTTCGAAATCAATTTTATAAACATTGTCCTGCCTCTTTGCTTGAAAAAGAATGGACTTATCAGAATTTCTGACTATACATTTATCCTTGTCAAAGGAAACATCACATCCACTGTCACACAATTGACTTATGCTAAGTAGATTATGTTTGAGTCCTTCAACCAATAAAACATTTTCAATAGTAGGAAAAGGATGTTTACCAATTTTACCTATTCCAACTATTCTGCCTTTCTGGTCACCTCCAAACGTGACCCAGCCCTTTGATCTAGGCTTTAGGTCTTGGAACATAGACCTTTCTCCTGTCATGTGTCGTGAGCAGCCACTGTCCAGGTACCATGACTGGTGTTGTTTTCCTCCCATTAAGCAAATCTGCAACAGGAATTATCATATTTTTAGGTACCCAGATTGACTTGGGTCCTTTCTTGTTAGTCCTTGGTCTACGTCCAGGCATGTCCCTTTTGTTATGGACGCATGTTGGTGTGACATGTCCAGCCTTTCCACAGTGACCACAATATATATTAAACTTTGATGGACTCTTGGAAAACTTTGGTTTTGGTTTTTCATAACCCAAACCACTTTTGTCAGAAGGTTTTCTCTGAATTTTTAAAATTTGATCAAACTTTTCAGAGCTACTGACAAATCTGGACAATCGTCCAGTGAGTTCATCTACTTCTTGTTGAAGTACTTGTACTTCACAGGAAGTATTGGACTCAGACTTCTTTGGAGATTCTTCTTTCAATTGACTTATTTGAAGTCTTAAATGTTCATTATCCGATTTGAGTACTTTGTTTTCTGAAGAAAGCTTTTCAAAATCTTTTGTTATAAGAGAAAACTTTTTCTTTAAAGACTTGTACTCATCAGATAGAATGGATGAATCTCTAAGAAGCTCATCAAAATTATCTCTTAATTCAGAGTAAGAAATTACCTCCTCTTCGTCTTCACTTTCAACTGAGGAGAGTCCTGCCATTAGACACAGATTTGCCTCTTCCTTATCCTCACCATCAGAGGAATCATCAAGGTCCTCCCATGTTGCCATGAGACCTTTTTTCTTCTTGAAGAACTTCTTCTTTGTCCTCTCGGCCTCAGGACAGTCTGCCTTGTAGTGGCCTGGTTTCCTGCATCCATAGCACACCACTGGACTTTCCTCCTTTTGCTCAGCTTCCTTCTGTGGAAATCTTCTGTTGAATTGCTTCCTTCTGAAGCCACCCTTCTTTTTCCACATAGACTTTATTTTCCTGGAGATGAAGGAGAGTTCATCATCATCTGAGCCTTCTTCTCCTTCTGAGCTGCATGATTCTTCATCAGAATCATTTGCCTTTAAGGCTTTTGAGGTGCTCCCTTTTTGAGCTTTAAGAGCAATGGACTTTGCCCTTTTTTCTGTTCCCTCTTCATTAAGCTCAAGCTCATGTACTTTCAGTGAGCCTAGAAGATCCTCCATAGCAAGAGTGGAAAGATCCCTTGCTTCTTGTATGGCTGTCACCTTGGGTCTCCATTGTCTTGGCAGACTCCTTAGGATTTTCCTGATATGCTCTTGGGTTGTGTAGATTTTTCCCAAGGACCTCAGGTTGTTGATGATTGTTTGGAATCTTCCAAACATTTGATCAATGGACTCGTGATCCTCCATTTTGAATAGTTCATATTGATGAACTAGCATGCTGATTTTGGACTCACGAACCTGAGATGAACCTTCATGTGCCAAAGCTAGAGTGTCCCACATCTCCTTGGCAGTAGTGCAGCTGTGCACCTTGTCATATTCTGACTTTGTAATGGCACACATTAGATAGTGCCTTGCCTTCGAGTTCAGCTGGAATCTTGTTCTCTGATCTTGTGTCCACTGAGCTCTTGGTACTGGTTGACCTGCTTCATTTACTGGAGAAGTGTAGCCAGTTTCCACGACATCCCATAGGTCCATATTTTGAGCATCAAAGAATGTGATCATTCTTTGCTTCCAGTAGTCATATTCGTTGCCATTGAACAGTGGTGGTCTGTTCACAGCCTGTCCCTCGTTCTCCATGGATCTTGCTTCTCTGCACTGTTAAGTGCTCAACCCCTAGAGACCGAGCTCTGATACCAACTGTAGGTAACAAGATGAAACACAAGAAGGGGGGGTTGAATTGTGTTTCTAAGCTTTTAAAACTTTTCGCAAAAGATGGACGCTGGCTGTTAAAAACGTTGGACGCACAGCTTGGTTCAAATATTGGACGCACAGTGTTTTCTGAAATATTGGACGCACAGAGTGCTAAAACACTGGACGCACAGAAATGTGAAATATTGGACGCACAAAAGATTGGACGCTGAGGCTTCCCTCTTGGTTTAAAAAAACTTGTTTTCTTTGTGCGATTTGAGGTGTATGAAAAACTTGTTTAAACAAAATCAATTCAATCCCCTTGGTTAGTAATAAACACAAATATAAAAGGAGTTAAGGGAAAGAAGAAATAACACAAGTTTTTATACTGGTTCACCCTTTCCTAAGAGCTACGTCCAGTCCCCTCAAAACTAGAGAGATTTCACTATCAACCTGATAGAATACAAGTATTCTTTGCACACAGCCTCTTCAGGCTAAAACCCAAGTATTCTTTGAACACAGCCTCTTCAGGCTAAAACCCCAAGTATTCTTTGAACACAGCCTCTTCAGGCTAAAACAACTCAGCAGAGTTTTGATTCAAGTGCTGTCTAACTCACACAAGTGAGGATATGAAAACTAAAGCACTTTGAGAGTTAAGCAAACTCTCTTTTACAAGAAGATAAAGAAATACAAGACTTTCAATACAGAGTATAAAAGATTGCACAGCGTTTTTGCTCTTTCTTTTTCGTTTTCAGTCTCTTATATTCTTCTTCTTGCTTCTCGGTATTTATAAGAGTAGTGAAGCTTCAGACTTGTTCTTCAGTTGCTCAACTTCAGCTCTCATAAAAGTTACCGTTCTCAAATAGCATTTAATGCTATTTTCCCGTTGCTCTGAGGAGATCTACTTCATTGTGCATGTCTGCGTTTCTTTCTCCTAAATCAGAAGCAACCTGTACTCAAAGTCTCAATTGTACAGTGGGTAATAATAATATCTTATTGAGACAGAGAGAATACATTGTGTAAAGCAGAAAGATGTGTTCAGAGATATATAGAGTAGTTAAAAGTACATTCTCTCTCTTAGTACACTTTCCACAGTACTTTATGCTTTTCAGAAGTACATTCACACACGTTGACAAAGATGTACACAAAGCATTGCATATAGCTATTTATTTCAAATCATTTGCTCAATAAATATGTTTCATATTAAATGCATGAGCAGTAAATAGCACGTAATGGACTCTGCGTTTTGGACGCAGCATATAGAATCTATTGGACGCATACCTTTACACTTACCAATTTGCACAGAACTCATGCAAACATTGGACGCATACTTATGCTTACCATTCTGATGATTAGTTGCAAAGCAACATTGGACGTATTGCCTCATTCTGGTTATTGGACTTTTGTTATTTCCCTATAGTTCCATTGGACGCAAAGTTGATTGTTGTACATTTGTTCTTCTGCTTCATTGGACGCAGAACAGTTGTTTGATGTACCTTTGTCAATCTGCTTCATTGTGTTCCATTGGACGCAAAGCAATATTGTTGTCCTTCTTATTTATTGGACGCAGAACAGTACCTTTGTCACTGATTTCATTGGACGCAGAGCAGTTCTTTTGTTTGTTCAGTTTCATTGGACGCAGAGTTGCACTCTTGCTCACACTGAACATTGGACTTTTATCCTTCATCTGCATTGGACGCTCACTGAATCTGTTCCTTTGAAAATCATTTGACTCTTACTGCAATTCTGCTTCTCATAAAAACATTGGACTCTTCCAGTATTGCCTTGTTCTTATCATTGGACTTATGCCAGTCTTGCCTTGTACATATCATTGGACGATCAGCATTCTGTACCTTGGTCAAGAGCACATCCTGAACATTGGACTTATGACTTATGTTCTGATCATTGGACTTATAGAATTGTCCTTGTGCCTTGTACTGATTTATTGGACGCACAACATTGCTTGCCTTTGTGCTGAAACATTGGACGCAGAACTCTTCCTTCTGCTCAAACATTGGACGCAGAATTCTTGTGTCCATTCCAGTGCCAACATTGGACGCAAGGCTTCTTCCTTCTGCTCAAGCATTGGACGCAGAACTCTCCAGTGCCAACATTGGACGCAAAGCTTCTCAGACTTTGAATATGAGCCAATGTTATGATGAACTAATTTATTGGACGCAGACTGCAATAAACTTAGTTAGGCAGCTTTGTTATGCATTGTACAAGCTTAATACAAATTGATTATCCTTTGTAAAAACCTTAATACATTTTGTTATCATCAAAACCATAAAATTACTTAGGGAGTTTTTGTATCAAAAACACTTTTAACCAATTTGGTTCCAACAATCTCCCCCTTTTTGATGATGACAAACATTATTAAGTTTTACAAACAATAAAGCATATAAACCAGAATCAGTCAGCAAAAACAGAAATTTTCTAAGGGAAACTCCCCCTTAGATAAACATCTCAGATTTTCCTTACTCTTCTCCCCCTGAGATAAACATCTCATGGTTTTGGATATTCAATATACTTAGAGTACCTGAAAATTTCTTTTACTCATAACAACAAGATTAGTCCAATAAAAGGCAAATAGCTTATCAGATTAAAACATGGTAATAAGACCACTGCAACGCAATCAGACTTAATCCCATATTCTTCTTTCTTTTTAAAACTTAATCCCATATATTTCTCCCCCTTTTGTCATCAGGCAAAAAGGTTCATAGAACATCATAGTCCAAAGACAGTTTTGAAACACAGAGAGAAACTTAAAAACTCTTTTTCTTCTCCCTCTTTCTAAACAAGCTTTCTCAAACAGAAATGATTTTAGAAAAGATGTCAAACGAAGAGAAAACCAACTGTAAGAAATATCTTTATGAAAAAGTTTGGACTCAGCGTGGGATTACTAAGATGTAAAAGCTTTTGAGTCTTTTAAAAAAACATTCTAAGTCTCAAATAGACTGTCGTGTCCTATTGGACTCTAGTCACATTGGACTCAGACTCAACTTAAGCATATTGGACGCTAAACATCAGTCTTTTATAAAGTGCATATTCAAATGCTTCCTTATAAAAGTAAACCTATCTACAGAGAGGGGTTTTGTAAATATATCTGCCCATTGATTTTCAGTGTTAACAAACTGAATATCAAATGTTCCCTTCTGCACATAGTCTCTAATAAAATGATGTTTAATTTCTATATGCTTAGCTCTTGAGTGTAAGATTGGGTTCTTAGATAAATTGATTGCAGCAGTATTATCACAAAGAACAGAAATCTTACTCTCAAAGATGTTGTAGTCCACCAATTGATATTTAATCCATAAGAGCTGAGAACAACAACTTGCTGCAGAGACATATTCAGCTTTGGCTGTTGATAATGCAATTGTGCTTTGTCTCTTGCTTGTCCATGATACTAAATTGGATCCAATAAAATGGCATCCTCCGCTGGTGCTTTTTCTTTCAAGCCTGTCTCCAGCATAATCAGCATCACAGAATCCTACTAATCTGTATTCATCTGATTTCTTAAACAGCAAACCAAGATTAGTAGTCTCTTTCAGATATCTAAAAATTCTCTTGACAGCAGTCAAATGAGAATCTCTAGGATCTGATTGAAATCTTGCACATAAGCATACACTGAACATAATATCAGGTCTAGATGCAGTAAGATATAAAAGAGATCCTATCATACCTCTATATACCTTTTGATCTACCTTTTTATCTTTGTCATTCAGGCTCATTATGCAAGTTGGATGCATGGGGGTATTCATGGGTTTGCAATCATCCATTTTGAACTTCTTCGGAAGCTCCTTCGTGTATTTGGACTGATGCACATACATCCCATCTTTAGTCTGTTTCACTTGAAGTCCAAGAGAGAACTTCAACTCTCCCATCATGCTCATTTCGAATTCTTTCTGCATTAACTCAGAGAATTCTCTACACAAAGATTCATCAGTAGCACCAAAAATAATGTCATCTACATAAATCTGTACTATGATGAAATGTGAGTCTATGGATTTTCTGAAAAGAGTGTTATCAATTTTCTAAAATAGGTAAAATCATGAGGAATCAATTTTATGACTTGAATATGTCATAGAAAAATTTAGAAACCCAAAACTAAATTTTTGGACTATTTTTCATGTCTCGGTTGCATCCGATTTACCCGTAAAGCTCCAAACGCGGGTAAAATAAAGTTTTTTCGAAAAATTTCCAGAAAAATTTCCAAAAATCCCAAATATTATAAGAACCACTTTTGGTTCGTTAAAATATTATTTTGGAGAAAAATATTGGACCCTATCCCCGCATCAGGAGAGAATGCGGTTCCCGCAAAAACTCAATTTTGCGAACTTGGCTACTCTTGACTCTTCTAAAATAAATCTAAGATGTTAGTATCCTTATTCTCACCCCCAAGATCTAAAATTCATTAATTAAATAATTTTAATTAATTTAAAACAGATTAAAAGTCAATAAAAACTATATAAAAAAATATGAGGGTGTTACAGACCCGATTGACCTTTATTGTGACAACAATGGGGCAATTGCGTAAGCTAAGGAACCCAGATCTCACCAAAGATCCAAACATATACTTTGGTGCTTCCATCTTATTTGAGAGATAGTCAATAGAGGAGATGTGAAGATATGAAGAGTGCCAACAGAAGATAACATAGCTGATCCTCTCACGAAGTCGATGACCTAACGAAATCATGATAGGCATACTAGTCCATGGGTTTAAGGGTCATGCCAGATTGGTCATAGTTGGCCACAGTGCTAGTGAGACACTGTTGGTGTATGCCCTAGTGGCCAAGCTATTTGGATAGTTTTTCTTATTTGTATCATGACCCTTTTATTTATATATTTTATAGAGTAAACTACCACATTAGTCATTGAGAGTGTCAGGCAGAGTCATTCTAGTCCCTGAGAGATAGGAAATTCTGAAAACGTCCCCAATCCATGTTTTTCGTTGGCCAGCTTAGTCCCTGCCGTTAGTAGCTCTGTTTGACTGTTGAGATGTTGCGTTAATGACCACGTAGGATTCCTACGTGGCAGTCCACATTTGAATGGAGGTCAGAAGGACCAAAATGAAATATAGGGACCAAAAAAAGGGACGAAAATTATATCTTTTAAAAATATAAACCCACTTCAGACCCTTCACTCATACATTACGTTGCTTCTTAGAAAAGAACACTTGCGCGCCTAAGTTCGTCCGCCTGCGAGAAACCGTGTGCGCTATGTAACATCGGTTTCCGTGATTTACTGTTCTTATTTCGTCTTATATGAATTTTTGTGATATAAATTTTTTGAGATTTATTTTTAGCTTAAAAATAGGATTTAAATATGTATGTTTGAAATACTTCTGAAAACGAATAATTTTCAGCTTCCGTCGAGTCTATTTGCAACGCCTGTTTCTTTGTTTTACCGTCTTTTTCTGTTTTATATGAATTTTTGGGGCATAAATATTTTGAGATTTATTTTTGGGTTAAAATTAGGGGTAAAATGTACGTATTCTGGAATACTTCTGAAATAGTAATTTTTCAGTCATTGTCGGGTCTTTTTACAGAATACAGTTTACGTCTAACTGACGAAAAATGATTTAAATAGCTTGAGTGTGTCAAATCAATCCAGAAAACAAAATTTCCTTCACAAAAGTTGGTTCTTTTAATGTTTATGATTTTTTGAAATTTTTGGAGAACTTTCAAAATTTACCGAAAACTACGCTAACCGGGGAGCGTATAGCGTAAAAATCTTGTTTCGCGGTATAAAATTTCGTGACAAAATCCCACAAGCGATTTATATTTTTTTTATTGTTTATTTGAGGATTTTAGAAATTATTTCTACGTAAGTTTTGAAAATACCGTTTTCTGCTTTATTTTCGGAGTTATACTTGCGAAACTGTGAAAACCGAAGAGATTGCACTATCAATAATTTCGAAAATCATACCCTGAGTTTATTTTTAACCTTTCATAGCATTTTCAAGAAATCTCATTGGTTCTCACACTTTAAATTAATTTTGGAAATTTTTTATTAGTGAAATGACATTTTTACCCTTGATTTCCATCCTTTTTCATACAAACCCTAGGGTTACTTTTGTAAAATCACTTCTCCCTCCTTCCAGCCCTTCTTGGCCGCCCTCCTCCATGACTCAAGTGGATCTAGGAGCTTCTCCATCCTTCTAGGGTTTTTAGATATTTTGTTAGATATTAGTTTTAGATGTTTTAAAACCTAAACCATGGTTTTGGATGAAAACCATGGGCTCCAAAACCACTCCCTTGGTTGCCTCCTTGCCTATAAATAGAGGGGAGGGGCTTCATTAAATCCTCACACAAATTCTTGAAGCAATTCAAAGAATTCTCTCTTCTCCCTCTTTTTAGTTTTCAAAGTTTTCTTAGTTTTCTTGTCAAAGTTCTTGAGTTTTGAAGCTTTGATCTTCAAAATATCCCTTTTCTTCAAGTTTGGAGGTAAGGGGAAAATTCTTGAGAATTTTGAAAAGATTATCCACTTTTGTGGTTTTAGTTGTTATAGCTTTATTAATTGTTTTATAGCTTTTATTTAATTATAGTAAGGTTATAATGGCAAGATTGGTATATGCCTTATAACTATTTTATAGCTTTTTAATTATGTGCTTTTATAGTAAGGTTATAATGGCAAGATTGGTATATGCCTTATAATCATTTATTTAAGTTTTATAATTGTTTTATTGCTTTAATTTAATTGTTATGTGCTATTGATTAATTGTAGTGTTATAATGCTTAAATTGTGAAAACCCTGATATTGTCTATCATTGATATACAAGGTGATGGTTAAAATGAGTGGTTTATTAGTGTGGTTCTGTCTAGGAAAGACAAAGGTCATCGAAGGGGCATTAGCTCACCTTTGTTTCCTGGGAACCATACTGATACGCTATTTAAAGATCTTAACCTAGGGACTTGGTATATACGTGACTAAGATAAATTGGGAAAGATAGTGTAATGGTAAAGGATTCTCGGTGAATTCTACTGTTATATTATCTGTTGGAAAGTTAGTGTAACGGTAAAGGATTCTCGGTGAATTTTACTGTTATATTATCTGGTGAAAAATTAGTGAGGTAACATGAAATTCTATGTTTTATCTGAGTTAAGGGATTCCGTGTTTTAAATTGAGAAGTGTGATTTTGTTCTTATCTTATGAATATAAATTTTGGTGTTATTTGAGTTATGTGATTCGATGTTCTTATAGGAGAGGTGTGATTCTGTGATTATTTGTGGTTCTATGTTTTATCTGAAATACGTGATTCTGTGTTTTTTTCTTGAGAAAGGTGATTCTGTGTTTTGATTGAGATAAGTGATGCTATGTTTACTTGAGAAATAATATACGGTTGTTGAACGGCGATGCTTTATATACTGTACCGGCGATGTTATATGTTGTTTTGCCATTATGGTACAGGCGAGGATTTTGGCAATAATGTACCGGCGATGTTTTGTGTTGTTTTTGCCACTACGGTACAGGCGAGGATTTTAGCAATACAGTACTGGCGATGTTTTACAAAAATACGATTAATTAACCGGGGATGGTCTCAATACAGTACCGACGAGGATTATGAGAGACGGTATTCTAGATGTTTTATTAAGTATGATGTTCACATGGTGTGTTTTTATGCGGTTAATGTGGTGTGTTTACATGGAAGTAATTATGGTTAACATGTGTGTATTTTGAGGATGAGTATAGCATCATTGGTTGTGTGCATTATATTTACTGTGAATCTGTTGTGTGCGTTATCTTGGCTTTGTGCCTTATGTCTGCTATAAATCTGTTGTATGCCTAATATCTGTTGTGTGTTACTTATGTATTCTTTCATGATATAATTCAATGATTAGGATTTTCACCCTTGCCTATTTTCTATGTTGTTTTGATATATGGTTGAGTAGATGTTTTCCTAAGGTGTAATACCCTGACTACGCCAGGACACTACTAGCAAACAAATACACATATAAAATAGAAAATAAATAAGGAAATACAACATATAAAGGAAATAATAAAAAAAACTACAATTTTGAAATAAAAAAAATATCTAGGACTCTGATCCGGTTCTTGACTCGACTGATAAGCAACCTCAAGATTACTTCTCAGCTCTCACAGTGTACCTGCTATTTGAAAAAAACATAAAAGAAACTAATGAGATTTGAAATCTCAGTGAGTCGCAACAACATCCAAGGCTCAATGATAGGGAATTATGGTTACCCTATCACTTCATAGTCCCAATATTCACATCAACATATTATATTAATCTCTTATCTAACATGTATTATTAATAAAATTAAACATATTATTAAGTAAAACCTCGTTGGTAACTCGCCCTTTCATCACCGGCTCTTAAGACCGGGTCCTTACTCAGGTTAGAGTTATTCCTCATTGATGCTTTTTAATTATATCCAGCATCTAATTAAGTCATGAACGTTAACATCTCCATTTTTATTTTGAAAAACTTGCTATCCACCAAGCATGAGTAACTTGGAATGGAATAGCCTAATGTAAGGCAGGTCAGACGTCTATGACCACAAGCCAGCGTCCCGAACTTGCTACGCACTTACCTATGCCTTCCTAAGAAGGACTTAAAAACTCACTCATAATTTGATAGCTTGTTTAAGTAGAAATCTTCATCACTTAAACTAAGACTACCCTAATAGATGATAGTTCATGACTTTATTTGATAGCTTGTTTAAGTAGAATTCTTCATCACTTAAACTAAGACTACCCTAATAGATGATAGTTCATGACTTCTCCTTTTGGTCAAACTTCTCACAATAATAGTTATTCATAATTAGTACAATAACAGAGATTTGAGAGAGTAATTACTAACTCTATACAACCCCAATTTTTGTAAAACCAAAGGCTAACATGAAGCATTTTCTGTCTAATTTAACATGCCACAGAAATCAGAACAATTGGAGATACGCACAAAGAGATCCAAACAGATTATCAGTTACTGACAGGATATAAATTTTATCAAACTGCATCAGAGTATATTTTCCAAAACTGAAACTTGCATCTTTAATTACTAAGCCTACACACATCCAAATTGAGTGCTTCCAAAGCCTAATTTTCTTCATTTTGTGTCTATTTTAATATGGCACAAGAATCAATTCAATTTCACTACCATACAGAGAGTTTGAGGTATTTTATTGCACACTGTCCGAATTCAAACAAGTCCAAAACAGCATCAGAAAAATATTCACCAATCCGCATTTGTATCGTTTATATCTCTTTCTACACACATCCTTTTTAAATATTTCCAAAAGAAAAGTTGTAGGATTTTATGTCTAGTTTCATATGTGATAGAAATCAGGTCAATTGGACTTATAGGAAGAGAGAATCGAACAAATCATTATACACTGCCAGAATCACAAAAATGCAGAACAGCAGCAGGAAAGTTTTATAAAACTGAAAATGGTAAAATTAATTACTCTACATATACACCTCCAAAACAGGTGATTACAAAGCCTTAATTGCTTCATTTTATGTCTAGTTTAAAATGGAACAAGAACCACACGAATACAGTAAGTAAATTTTCTATTATGCACAGTTTATCAGACTATGCTCATATCAGAAATTCAGTAAATCATGTCAGGATTTTAACAACTCAGCTGCAACTTTAAGTAACGATTTCTAACTCAATCCTTCTCCAAATTTAGTCAAACCAAAGCCTAACATGAAGAGCTTTATGTGTAATTTCGTATGGTATAGAGAACAGGACAATACAATGAGTATATTATCAGTTACAACTAAAAGTATGCAGCAAGGTTAGTTCAAATATTAAAGTAAATACTGCTACTTACAACTGCATTTTCACATTCAAAACTTAATGAAATCTAACCATTCCAGTGCCCATTTTGAAGAGAAATGAATCTAGTTTCACATGGTACAAAAATGAGCTCGAAACAGTCTTTGTGGAGAGAGTTATGAGCAATTTACCGAAGCATGTCTATACGGGATTACAGGACAACAATTCCCCTATTTTCTTCTTTTTGATTCTCACTCATCAAATCACTCCAATCTTTCTTCCCCAACATATAATCACTTCCCAAAACATGGATTTGAAACCAATTTACACAATCACAATGAAAATAACAATCATTCAAAACCCTAACCTACACATACAACTCAAAATCAACACAAATCAACACTCAACCATTTCAAACACCCAATCATACAAAACAACATTCAACCAACATAGATCCTCCATCTTTCAACATACAACTCAGATTTTTTGGCATGAAAGAGGAAGAACAAAGGAAAATCAAGAAAAAGAAGAAAGGGGAAAAGGAAATGGAGCTCACCAAGGAGCTTGAAACAACTCTCTTCTTCTTCTTCTTCTTCTTCTTCTCCTCTTCTTCCTTCTTCCTCCTCCTCTCTCGGTTCTCCTCTTCTCCTTCTCCTTCTCCTTCTCTTTTTTTTTCCTTCTTCTTTCTTTTCTCTTTTTCTTTCATTTTTCTTCTTTTCTCTCTTTCTCTCGGCTGACTTCCCTCTCTCTTTTTTTTTCTTCTTTTTATTACTTAAGTGATGTGTGTGTGTATAAATAAGGTGAAATGTGATGGAAGTGATTAAAGTGAGTGAGTATGTAAGAGAGTAGGTGAATATAAGGAATAGTGAGTGGTAGGGGATGAATCTGAATTTTAAGTGGGTGTGTAATACCCTTTTAATCTTCATACTATTTTGGTTCTCATTCTTTCATCCTCTCACCAATATCTAACTCCTTTTAAAATTAACCTTTCTAACTCATTTCTAATCAAACACATGAAGAATAAAATAAATAAATAAAATCAAACAATCACATACATATTAACTTCACATCTAACATATAAGGTCTTAAAATTGGGATATTACACATGGAGTGGGCTAAGTCTTAGGAGAGGATCTGAAGGAGGTTGCTGCGCGGAATTTTAGAGATTCCGAGAAGAATCGGTGTTTACTGTATTGTTTTGGGTAGAGGTCTAGAGATTTGACCGGCTCAGATGTTCACTGTTTAAATTATTTTGAGTATCTTGAATTTTCTTTGTAAACTCTGATAATTTTATATGAGATGAGATTTCCTTCACAAGTGTATCATCTTACGTTTCCGCATTTAAAACCTTTCGAAAAGAATTAGGGAAACGTATTCCCCATCCTTCTCATCTTTTGGAAAAGGAAAAAAAATTTACCCATATTTTTAGAGGAAGTTTAAGATTTAAAACAATTATTATCTAAGTGATTTACGAAATTCTTGGTTGCTATGGTGTAATATTTTTTTTGGAGAAAGGGTGTTGCATGTAACATCTTAAAATTTCACTCTAAGAGACAGAGTATTAATTTTAGAGGATTAGAATTACTTTTAAGTTTTTCGGATAAAAAATTAGTAGTTTGGAGCTAAATACGGTAGTCAGAAGATTATATACGGACACTCTGACTATTAAGATAAGTGATAAATGAATTTGGAGAATTCATACAACACTTCCAAAAAGTATTTGAGGAAATAAATAGTAACTTGATGACATAAAAAGGTTTTAGGAATTAAGTTTGGATTGTAAGAGGAGGATATAAAGAAAATTATAGTTTTATTCCCTTTTGAAGGACTTCGTAGTCTGTTAGTAAGGAAAGGGATAAAAACTAGAGACAGAGAAATAGATAAGATAGAGACTACAAAGACCTGATAGAAACCTAAGAAAAATAGAATGATCAGTTACGGTTAAGTATTATAGCTTAAATAGTAACATTGTTTAAGTTTTTATAGACTTCTATTTTCTATATTTCCGTCTTTTATCTGTTTTGTATGATATTGTGTGATCTAAGTGATAAGAAAATTATATTAGTCTTATAATTAAGGTTATATAATACTTATCAAATTATTTCATTAAAACAGTCACTTCTCTTTTGACGTTTGAGAACCGTACTTACTGTAATAGATGGATGAGAGTTTAATTAGTAAAAATTTGTTAAACCAACCCAGAAAATTGTCTTTCTTCATAAAAGTTATTTCTTATAATATTTCTGATTTTCTGGAATTTTTCTAAAATTTTTGGAAAAACTAATTTCAGAAATTACCGTTTTGGTCCCTATAGTTTACAGCAAGAGCTGGGAACTGATTCGGAGACCAAGATGAGGTCAAAACGAAATTCTAGAAAAGTTGGTCATGTTTTTATATATTTATGATTTATGGAATTAATTTTGGAATTTTTTGAAAGACAGATAAAAGTTACTTTTTCGGTCCTTGTAAACACGTAAAAATGAAGAATTCGAAACTAGAATTGATTTTCAGTGATCAGTGAGAGTTCAAAATCAAAATCTAAGAGGGATCATTAGTGTTTAAATCAAATTTGTGATTTTCTGAGAATTTTTCTAGAATTTTCTGAAAAATTATTGTTTTGCACTTACGGCGCGTCCGTTTTTCTTTGTTAGTGCAAACCGTAAAGCCTACTCTTACCGTAAAAATCCAGAAACTCTTTTATGAAGCCCTTAGGACTATTATTTGTCATTTTTGAATTTTCCTATAGGCCCTCACCTTTTAATAATTGTTTTTGGAATTTTACTTGTAAAATGACTATTTTACCCATGGATTTTCATTTTAACTACCAAACCATAAAGTTTTTTACTATGCAATCAAATAGCTACCCTTTTCCCTTGAGCTGGTCGACATCCCCTCTTCATTAGGACCCTTGGATGAACTTTTTGGCTTATGAGTCATAAGCCTTGTCACATAGGAAAACCAATTAGAAAAATGGATCTTTTATGAATTAAAGCTTTATGACATATGCTTAAAAAAGCTAGATGACCTCACAATATTTTTATTCCTTCTTGCTCCCCTCTTAGCCGCCCAACATCACCTATAAATAGACATGCATGCTTCATAACTTTGGCACACACCACAAGCTTGAAGACAACACACAAAGTTCTCTCTCTTTTCTTCTTAGTTTCTTATATTTCTTGGTTGGTGTTCTTGCTTTGTTCTTCCCAAAGTTGTGGCCAAGGTAAGGGGAATCTCTTCCAATTTAATTTGAGAAGTATGAGTTGATTTTTGTTTGTGTTTGAATTGTTTGTTTGTATGTTTATAGCTTTTATTTATTTACTATTGCTTTATAATTATTTTATAGCTTTAATTTATTTGTTTTGTGCTAAATATGAATTGTAGAGTTATAATGCCCAAAATTATCTAAATTTTCGTGAGAGTAAAGAGGCTATGGCAAAATCACTTTTGAGCTTTTGTAAACATACCGTTATAATGGAAAATTTTAGACTTACCGTAAATATGATTTTACCATAAAGAAAATACAATTTATTATTTTGCGAAAACCCCGATATTGTCTATCATTGATATACAAGGCGATGGTTAAGATAAATTGTTTATCAGTATGGATCTGTCTAGAAAGGAAAGAGACCTTTGAAGGGGCTTTTATAAAGTCCGTCTCTATCTAGCCTGGGATCTGTATTGATACGCTGTTTGGGGAATTCTTAACACTAGGGACCCGGTATATACGTGATAAGATAAATTTGGGAAAGAAGTGATTTCCTAGTACCGTATATATAAATAGATTGGATTGGATAAAAGAGTGTAACGGTAATGGATTCTCGGTGAATTCTACTGTTATATTATTAGTGGAAAATATCAAATGGGTATCCAATCTGTATCAATATACACATAACTCAGTTTAATTTCCAATGTCTACGGCAGTGGAAATTAGCGAGATAGGCTTTCAACGGGCCGTTTTCCTGGAAGATAATTGGAGCTTAAATATTTCCGAAGAGAAACAAATTGACTACGTTCACTTAGTGATATAGGATTGATTTTTTTAAGGTTAAGTAATCATCACCAAAGATGGCTCTGTCGTCGTATGATCTTTTCATCTTCGAAAATAAACTTAAGCCGTGATTAATCAGCTTTATTTCGATCACTAAGCCTATATTAAAATTTCAAGAAAGATGGACACTGATTACCGCAGTTGGCTCAGTCGCCGTGTAATTATTCCATTCCCAATGAGCTATCTAAAATCTGAGAACAGACATCTACTGTTTTAAAAGCGGACGTAAGTTTAAATACTGTTGATCTCTTCTCTCCTGACCAATCCAAAGTGGCTATGCTCGGTTTGATCTTCTTGAAATAAAGTTAATAACTCTTTATATCGATTTATAACACCCAGATTTTTATATAGTCTCTTTATTAATTTTTTAATCTGTTTTAATTTAATTAAAATTATTTAATTAATGATTTTGAGATTTTAAGGTATGAATAATGATATTCATATCTTAGATTTGATTTTGAAGGGTTTAGAGTAGTAGAGTTCGAAAAATGAGTTTTTGCGAGAACCGCGTTCTCGTGTGATGCGGGAAGGGTTCAGTTTTTTTTTTGGGGGTCATTTTTACTCCAAAATAATTTTTTAATGAACCAAAAGTGGTTCTTATAATATTTGTGATTTTTAGAAATTTTTCAAAAAAACCTTTATTTTACCCGCGTTCGGGGCTTTACGGGTAAACGGGGCGCAACCGGGACATGAAAAATAGTCCAAAAATTTAGTTTTGAGTTTTTAAATTTTTCTATGACATATTCAAATCATAAAATTTATTTCTCATAATTTTACCCATTTTAGAAAAATATTTATCTAAAAAGGGGTTCGAAAACTACGCGTTTTTACTACTTCGAACTACCGATTAAACCCTAACTTGATGGGATTTAATCCCACCATTTTTCTGGTCAGTTTTGGGGTGCATAAGAGGGCTGATTCCACTCTCAAAAACCTTCCAAAAGTCAAATGGTCAAAAAGGGGTTGATTTTTGAATTTTTCCAAATTAGGTGAGAGAGGTATGGCTCCCAACCACCAAAAGCATGCAAGCCCATACCTCCCCCATGCCTTTCCTTGGTCAGCCGAATCCTATAGGGAGAAGGGAGAGAGAAATTCATTTTTTGTCACACACTTCATCTTCTCCAAGTTTCCATTATCCATTTTCTCTCCATTCCCAAGCTTTTCATACACCAAAAAGACCAAGTTTTATTGAGATTTTTGCATAGTCAAACTTCACAAAAAAGGTTTTGATCATCATTCTAATCCATAAACTTCTTTCATTTTTTCATTTCCACCACTTTCATTTTTCCATGAAGGTTGTGTTCTTCTCTTTACTAAAAGAGATCTTTTTATTTGTCTAGGTTCACTCCATTGGAACCTACAATCTTGACAAACTACCCTGGATCCATTTGCCTTCAAGTTTGAGTAAGTATTCATCTACTCAAAATTTCTACTCTTTAGGGTTTGGTGGTTTTCATAAAGCTCATATTTTTATGGTTTTATTTTGGTGTATTTTGTGAAAGGTAAATTTTTCTAAGTGTGGGAACATCAAGGCTTCAAGGAGGCCACTTGGTGTTGGAAAAGAGTGAAGGTGATTTGTGGTGTTTGCCTATTTTCATAGTCTTCAAGAGGTAAGGGGAATTTCTCAATAAGTTGGGAAGGATGTGTATGTGTGTGGTGTATGTTGTGTTGTTCTAAGTTAAACTCAAAGACTTGAGTTTTTCTCTTGGTTGTTGAATGAATATTTCATTCTCTTAGTAATATGTATTTTCATATATCTATATCTATATATGAGTTCAAGCATGATTTTTGGTTGATGGATGAGTATGTTTGAAAGGCCTATGTGTTCTTTGAAAAATGCATGCTTGATGAGTTGATGATTTTATGCTATGTTCATGATGTATGTTCATATGCTATGGATGGTCACTTTGAGTGGATGTATGGTTTATGGCTTGATTGTGTTCTTGCCTAATTAATGTATGTTGAATTCTTTGAAGATTCCATATACCTTGATTTCCTTGTGATTGGGATTGGTTTGGAAATATTTGACTAAGTGTGGTAAGAGGAGTTAAAAGCTTTAATGAAAGAGTTGTCTAAAAGAAATCAAATAAGTTAATTGGGATTCAAGTTAATACATACTTAGATAAATTTCATAAAATTGCTAAGTATAAGTCTCAAGTCAATTTCATACTAAGTCATTTTTATCCATAAAATTCTAAGTGAGTTAGAAAATCAATTAATGAGGGAGAAAAATAAAATTTCAGATTTTTAGGGGTCAAAAACGAAAACTGGATGTATTGGAGTAAAAAATGCAAAATTCTGGAATTCTGGGCTTAAATTCAAAAATCTAGGCATTTTGGGCCAAACTTATAATTTACAAAAGTTTGGGGCAAAAACGCAAAGTCTGGGTACTTTTGGGCCAAAAATATAATTTACGAAAGTTTTAGGGCAGAAACGCAAAGTCTGGGCACTTTGGGCCAAAAACATAATTTCCGAAAGTTTTGGGGCAGAAAACGCGAAGTATGAGCATTTTGGGCTAGAAACCTAATTTTTCAAAAAATTAGGGGCTGAACTGCGAAATTGAACTTCTTAGGGGGTCAGAATTGTAAATATTTAAAAGTAAAGGAGATTAAGTAAAATTATCAAAGAATCTACTCAAGTTTTTAATTAAACCTTTTATAATGAAAAGTGAGATGAAAAATTAATAAAGTGGGTTTTAAATAAAAGGTAATTCTTTTATTAAAAACAAATGAAGATTAAAGATTTTAGAGTTAAAAGAAAACTTAAGAATAAAAAGAGGAATTTCTTCTAAAAACTTATGGTTTCAAATAACGATTTTACACGGTATTGAACGAGAATCAATACGTTGCGACGATAAAGTCTTGAGGACATTAAAATTACACGGTGTTGGATGAAAGCTAACACGTGGCGACGAAAAACCCTAAGACGAGGGACCGCATTGATTGTATTGATTGTGGTTGCAAATATACTGTCATTTGCATTAAAGACGTGGCTTTTGCCAAAATTTAGAGCACACAATCCTATGCGGGATTGTAAATAGGTATGGTCTGATTATAAGTCTTTGAGGGCATCCAAGTTATGAAATTCTCAATGGCCTTGCAGTGAATCCCCTTGTGGCGAGAAGAGTAGTGTACCCGGCTTGGATGATCCTGACCGGCTGCCTTATTTGAGATGGGGTGTACGACGTAGCACAATGGGTCTGTACCAAATAAATGACAAACGATGGCCAAGAGTGAATGTCAGTTTGCATTAATGATAGGTATACGATTCCGCCACATCGCTCTACTTAGTTGAGGAAGAGAAGTCTCCGTAGAGCAGTGCACCGGTGTATGAGAAGAGATATTGAAGTGACATGCATTATGCTAGAATGCTATGTGTGTGCTTGACTGTGTGTTTACCTTGATGATGTGTCTCTTTTTGATGATTGAATATCTTAGCTAAAGATTTACGAAAGAGTAATTCTATATATATATTCTTGGAATGTATTATGTAGTATTTTCCTTTTTCATATGCAACCTTTCAGTGGATTTCAACTTGTGTAAACAAATTCACCCTTGCATGTTTTCCTGTATCTGTATGTACGTTACGCGTAGATGAGGCCTCTGGTAGCCCGAGTAAGGGAGAGTTTCAAGTCTCTTGAGGCCGATGGTGAGGGATGGACTTATGATCCCATCTCCCAATGGGCCACAGTGTGTGGACACGTGGTCAGGACGAGAGGAGGGGTGCTGGACCCCGAGGAGGTTTTGGAGCGTGACATGGTTCTGGACGCTTACATTCCCTTAGAGAGGATGCGCAGCTGGCTGGCAGCTGCACCCGAGGCACCTGTGGAGCAGCCGAGGAGAGAGACTCAGGCGGAGGAGAGACCTTTACCCTCGCGGGTAACCGAATCTGCTTGGGAGTATCGCCGTATGTTTTGTCGCATGCATCTCACTCCAAGGAAGAGTACCTTGGCGCGGGATCGTCTACCGAGGATGGCTCCACCAATGACACCAGCTTCACCACCGGAGACAGTGAGACCGACGCTCTCCGTTCCTTACGTCCCACTGTATGGGCGTTTCGTGCGTTGCTCTTCTTACACTTCTGCCGGACCGTCAGGACACGCAGAGAGGGGGAAGAGGAAGGTTCGAGATGAGCCAGAGCGGGTATTCATTGAGATATCCGAGGAGGAGGAGGACCCGGAGGAGGATCCCGAGGAGACGACATCGTCTTAGGTCTGTAGTGGTGGGGGTGTCTAGTGCTAGGTTGTGGGTTGTCTGTTAGCGACCAGCCTAGGTTTGGGATGTACATGTTCAGTGTCGTGTATTTGACACACCTTTTGATTTACAGCTTTCCTATGATTAGATTTATCGCTTTATTTTCTTTGTATCAGGATGATGTATTTTGGCCACTATGCTGTGGTTCCAAACTATACTTGCGGGCGCAAGACTTGTGTATATTGACATGATGATATAATAATATGTATGATGTTTCTTTTCTTCTGAGTTTTTGGATGGCTAAATGTGATGTGAGAAATCTTTTCGTGTAAGATCCTTTTAAAAAAGAAAATTAGCCACCAATTTTGGTAACCTTGATTTATGAAAGACGTTTTTCCGCATTAAGTTTTAGTTTTTCATGTGACGTTCCTTGTGGGAAAAAGGGGCATTACACGATTCACCCTGTTGAGCTACTTAAAATTATTAAAGCCGAGACAATAAATAAATCCGTAATGAACAGTAAAAGAAGACAAGAGTTATATGTTTTTAAAGGATACAGCAAAAAGAGTTTTTTGTGAGAAACAGTGATTTTTAAACAGTTATCTGTTCATACAAGTAATCTTTCTGTAAAGGAATGAGAATTATTTCTTACAGAGAGTTTTGAGAAGATTCAGGGATTTTTTTAGAAAAAAAGAGACAGTAAAACAGAGGAAGTTTTATAAAGAGAATTAAAGAGGAATTAAAGAGAATTAAAAATCTGTGCATTGGCATAAAGACGTTTTGAGCATACAACCTAGAGGCTGGGGTTGAAAATAGATTCTGTTGGACTACAATTGTCTACTGGGATTATCTAGGTTTCGAAAGTCTCAAAAGGTCGCGTCGGTGAATATCCTCGAGCTAGGACAAATCGAATACCCAGCTTGGATAAATCTGACTGGCAGATCTATTTTTGATATGGTATTAAGTTTTAAATGCGGTAATTCTGAAGTATTTCCAGAGGAATAAACAGATTCCCTGATTATGCTGTTAAGTTTACAGGCAGCCGATCGCTCACTGGAGTTAAGGTTGGAAAAGTCTCCTTGGAGCACTACACCGGTGTGATTTGAGAAATATAGAAGGGGCATGCATAAATAAAACATTGATGTGATGATATATTCTTGTGAATGCATTGTTTTATAGGTTTTCTGGATACAAGGTAAGACCTGTTGGCTTGAGATCTGGTTGTGTGTTTTCAATACTTTGCTACTCTGTTACATTGTCTTGAGTGACTTGGTTATCTATGAGATTTATCTGTTCTGGATATTTGAAATTGAGTGCTGTGTGATCTATGTTTGATAATATACTTGTACTACTTCTATTACATTGTTTAGAGTTTCACCCTTGCCTGCTTTATGTTGTGTTAATGCATGACTAAAGGCCTGTTTGGATTGTCTTATGCAGAGCTTATGAACACAGCTTATGACTGATTCATAAGATGTTTTGGGCTTATTTTTCATAAGCTACCCAGGATAGCTTATCAAAACAGCTTATAGCTTATATGAAATAAGTTTCACCATATTTTTTCTTCGATTATAAAACTAGCTTATACAACTTATGCCATAAGCTGTAGAATAAGCTGTTATGCCAAACAATGCCTAAGTAGATGGCACATCATGACAAAGGACTGGGGAATGTCCGATGTAACATCCATTTTTTTTTAGATTATTATTTAAATTTTGTTTGATATAAAATTTTGTGATCTAAGTGCTAAGTAAATTATTTTTAGCTTATAATTAGGGTTTGAATATACTTATGAAATTATTTTATTAAAACAGTCACTATTTACTCGACGTTTGAAAACCGTATTTACCGTAATTGACGGATAAGGTTTTAAATAACTCAAGTATGTCAAACCAACGGAGAAAAACAAACTTCCTTCACAAAAGAGTTAAACATTGATTCGGAGACCAAGCTGAAGACAGAAAAAGATTTTGGAAGGCTAAATCATGTTTTTATATATTTTTTAAGATTTTTGGAAATTATTTCATAATTTTCCAAAAAACATATCAAAGGTTATTTTTTCGATCCCTGTAAAAGCACGAGAAACGAGGATTTCTGGTCAAAAATAGATTTTTAGTGATCAGTGAGTGCTTAAAATCAAATTTCAAGAGGGATCATTAGTGTTTAAATTCAATTTGTGATTTTCTAGGATTTTTTCTGGAATTTTCTGAAAAATGTCCGTTTTACACTTACGGCGCATCTGATTTTCTTTGTTTTTGCAAACCGTAAAGCTTACCCTTACCGTAAAAATCCCAAAACTCTTCTATGAAGCTCTTACATGTCATTTTCGAGATTCCTCATTTGTTCTTACCATTTAAAAATATTTTTGAATATTTGATTAGTGAAAAGACCATTTTACCCTTGGTTTTCATTTAAAACTACTTAAAACTAAAGCTCTTGACCAAGCAATCCTATGGCTCTCCTTTCCCCTTCATTTGGTCGACATCAAGAAGCATTTAGGGGCCTTGGATCAGATTTCCCATATGAGTCACCAAGCCTTGTCATGATGAGCCTTAACCAATTAGAAAAAGGATGGATTTAATTAATTAGGGTTGATGACATAATCAAGGAAAAGTACCATGACCTCACAAATTTTTAATACCCTCTTCCTCCCTCCTCTTGGCCGCCCCTCTCCCTATAAATAGGACCCTTGTCTTCATAAAATTTCACAACACAAATCCAAGAAGCATTCTAGGCAAACATTTTTCTCTCTTTTCTCTTCTTAGTCTTAAATTTCTTACTAATGTGTTCTCGGTTCTTCAAGCTTGTTCTTCATAGTTTTGTGGCAAAGGTAAGGGGAACCTTTTGCAAATTAATTTGAGAAGTATGAGTTTGATTCTTGTTTGTGTTTGAATTGCTTGTTTATGTGTTTATAGCCTTTATTTATTTATTTATGCTTTATAATTGTTTTATAATTTTAATTTAATTGTTTTATGCTATTAATGAATTGTAGAGTTATAATGCCCAAATTTATCCTAAAAATCGTGAAAGTAAAGTGGCTATGGCAAAATCACTTTTAAGCTTTTGTAAATATACCGTTATAATGACAAATTTTAGACGTATCATAAATATGATTTTACCGTAAAGAAAATACAATTTATTATTTTGTGAAAACCCCAATATTGTCTATCATTGATATACCAAGGTGATGGTTAAGATAAATGGTTTATCAGTATGGATCTGTCTAGAAAGGAAAGAGACCTTTGAAGGGCCTTTTATAAAGTCCGTCTTTATCTGGCCTGGGATCTGTGTTGATACGCTGTTTGGGGAATTTTTAACACTAGGGACCCAGTATATACGTTACCAAGATAAATTGAGAAAAAAGTGAATTATTAATACTGTATATATAAATAGATTGGATTGGACAAAAGAGTATAACAGTAATGGATTCTCGGTGAATCCTACTGTTATAGCATCTTTCGGAAATTAATGTAACGGTAATGGATTCTCAGTGAATTCTACTGTTATATTATTAATCCAATCTGTATATATATGCACGTAACTCAGTTTAATTTCCAATGTCTATGGCAGTGGAAATTAGTGAGATAGGCTTTCAACGGGCTTTTTTCCTAAAAGATAACTAGTGAAACGCCCTTTTTTCCCACTAGGATTGTTACGTAAAAAAATACCAAGAAACTCAATGCGGAAATAATTAAATCTGGTTCGCTTTCGAAAAAAGTACTTCTTTCACAATTTCAGGATACCAAAATTGGTGGCAATTTTTTTTTAAAAGATAACTTTAATCATATACGATAAGAATGCTCTCGACACTTAGCCATTCAGAAAATCAGAAAGAAGAAAACATATGTCATATATATATATATATATAGAATGAATCATGACTATGGCTTAAAGACTAACTTATTGGCTTGATTATGCATAAGAACAAATTAACCAGATATATTATTTAGTAGATAAAGCTTAACAGAGAATTAATAGTCATTTTTCCTATGAAACCGAGTGATGGTAATGATATCAAGAAGGGCGAGGAATTTTAAAAATATTTTTAAAAGAAAGTTTTATTCAGTATGCTTCGCTCTCTCTCTTCTCGTCTTTCTTTCCATTCCTCCCAACCTTCTTCTTCTTCCATCTCACAACCTCAATCTGGGTCAGAAGACCTTTCAAACAACATCTTCAACGAAGAAATCCATTTCGAAGACATCAATCAGGAGATTGATGACTGGAAAATTCCAAAATTTAGAGATAAAGATCTCTATAAACCAGAAGGAAACTTCTTCACTAGGACTGATTATGTGATCAAGTCCGTAGAACAAAATCTTTCTATCAATTCTGAAGATGAAGAATATTATCTTCTTTCAAAACAGAGTCTAGAAGATCACAAAAGGAAAAAATACAATTCATACACATAGGATGTGTTCAAATTGCCTTAAAGCCACTCACTAGAGAAGGCTTAGATGCCTGCGTTCTTCTGTGTCTTAGAGACAAAAGACACAATCAGTTTCAAGATTCCCTCTTAGGAACGGTAGAATCCAGCATCAGTCATGGACCAATCTATTTCAATTGTTTTCCAGATCTAACAATCAGTCTAGATGATAAGAATGTCTTAGACTCAGTCTTCTTAAATGTGAAAACAGGTGGATTAAACATGAAGCCTGGATCTATTCCTGTAGTACTTCTCTATAGGATTCAGTACAAAGTTATGAACTCAAGTAGATCGTGCTTTGTTAGAACCAAATCTCTGCAAAAGACAGGAGAATCAATTTTGTTTCTTACAGATCTGTCTAAAGCAAATGTGATAGTTCCCAGAACTATCCAGTGGAGTGATATAACTCTGCCAGAAACCTGGACCCTAGAGAAAGCCATGCCAGCTGAAACAAGGGAAACTCCAGAGTTCGACCAAGTCATCCAACACCAATCTGGTAGCGTAGATTTAGTTTTCAATAGGAGAAACTCCTTTGGTAGATCTATGTCTATGAGATCTAGTAATCTCCAATCGGGAAGTTTTAGGACAGCCATGTCTAGAAGATCTTTCTCTACTATGTCTCAAGCTGTTCCACAATCTTCTATATCTTCAACCATTCATCTTCAAGGAGTAGACGTCTCAGCACCTCTTCCTAAGCCAGTCTACCAGAAGGATGATGAATATCAAACATCTATTCAATCTCCAACTTACTCTTCTATTAATGCACCTTATGATGATGGATTGTAAGTTCATTATAGATAAGATTGCCCTTAAGAAAGATTTCTACTCTGAGGAAGTGTCTCCTCAACGAGAGTGGTTCTTTAGGAATTATCAGGGCACCAGAAAATCCCAGATCCAAGAGGAATTCTATGAATCCCTCGAACAAATCCAACTTAACATTCCTTTCTTTGACTGGTTCCAAGTGTATTCAGTCAAAAACCATATAGATTATCCTTTCCAAACTCTACCCATCGAGTCTGATAGGATTAACACTGTCTGGCATTACCAGAATGGTAGTATGGTTCAATCCGAGTTCCCTCCCGATAGAACTTTTGTCTTTGAAGTTAGAAACAAAGATAACAAAGAAGTTCCGGTAGTAGCAGCTCCCTTTAAGGTTAAGTTAGATGACGAACCAGTGTCTTCCTCTGACGTCAAAAACCTTATGGAACAATCCAACTATACTAACAAGTATCTTCAAGTTTTAGGACAGAAGCTAGAAGAGAAAACTTTAGTAGCCAAACCCCTAGAGAAAACTCTAGAACAACCTCAGGTGTCTGAAGAAAAGTCTTTAGAAAAACCCCTGTTCAAACCTCATAAGATTTCTAGGAAACTTAAGGAAAAGTTTAGAAATCAGATGAACCCTAATAGGCAGGTTGAAGACAAACAACTTGTTGAGAAAATCAATGAGCGGATTAAGCTGCTCAACACAAATATACAAGAAACACCTCAAAATAGTGTTATAGCCTCTTCTGAAACCCCTCAGAGACCTCTTAAGGCTTTACAGATCAATACACTAGGAGAAACTTCTAGCCAAACTATATCCACATCGGATGAAGAATCTGAGACTAGATCTCAGATCTCTTTTAAACTTAGTCCTCTAGTTAGTCAAAAGATTAACTGGAAGAATCCATCCAAACTCTACTACCCTAGGACTACTCCTCCAGATATTCTCTTAGAGGAGAAAGACACAAGCTTTAAGAGCTTTAGTGCCAACAACGTCTATGAGTGGAGTATAGATGGTAAGACAGAATATAATATACTCAGTCTCCTACAAAACATGACTATGGTAGCAACTGCTTACCAAACAACCCATGATTGTTCTGATAGAATGATTGTTGAGATCTTAGTTGCCGGTTTTACAGGTCAACTCAAAGGTTGGTGGGATAATTATCTTACAGAAGACCAGAGAACTAACATTCTCGAAGCTGTCAAAACAGATTCTAATGGTAAGATCATAACTGAAGATGGCGAAGACATGTCTGACGCCGTTAATACCTTAATCTTTACCATAGCACAACACTTCATAGGTGATACCTCCTTACTTAAGGATAGAACCGCAGAATTGTTGTCCAATCTTAAGTGTAGAACCTTATCTGATTTTAGGTGGTATAGAGATACCTTCCTGACTAGGGTTTACACTAGAGATGATAGTAATCAACCTTTCTGGAAAGAAAAATTCTTAGCCGGATTACCCAAAACCTTAGGTGACAAAGTTAGGGACAAAATCCGTAACCAATCACCCACAGGAGACATTCTTTATGATCAGCTTAGCTATGGGCAATTAATCTCTTACATCCAAAAGGTTGCTTTGAAAATTTGTCAGGACGACAAGATCCAGCACCAATTAGCCAAAGAAAAGGGCCAAGCCAAGAAAGAGTTAGGATCTTTCTGTGAACAATTTGGTTTACCTTGTGCCAAAAACCAAAATAAGAGACCTAGCAAGAAAAAGAACCAAGTTCAAACCCAAACCCAGAATACTAAGAAGCCAAATAATTCTAGGTACTATAGGTTTAGGAAGAACACTCCTGCTAGAAAACTCCAATCAGACATTAAGTCTAAACCAAACATAGACATCAAGGTTCCAAAGAAAACCGTTATCTGCTATAGTTGCGGGAAGCCCGGACACTATAGTAAGTACTGTAGGTTGAAGAAAAAGATTCAAAACCTTAACCTTGACCAAACAATAGAAGACCAGATTAGCAAATTGTTAATCGAAACATCTGAAGAAGAATCTGAACATGAATCAGATACTTCTGAAAACCTTAATGAAATACAAGAAGACGAGTTTGCCTCTTGTAGTGATAGCTCTATCAATGTCCTTACTAAGGAACAAGATCTTCTCTTTGAAGCTATAGATTCTATAGATGATCCCGTAGAGAAGAGAAGGTATTTGGATAAACTCAAAACCACTATCAAGGCCAAGGACAAAAATAAATTAGTTGTCCAAAATAGGTTTGATCTAAATGAAACTCTCAAGAAACTTGAAAAGAGTATAGCCAAGCCTATAACAGTCCAAGATCTCCATGCTGAGATTAAGTCCCTTAAGACAGAAGTTAAAGAGCTTAAGGATAAACAGAAGTTGCATGAGCAAATTCTGAGTCAAATTATTAATGACGATTCTTCATCAGGGGATGAAGATAATCAAACCCCTAAAGGTCATTCTGCCTCTACCAGTAGGGTAGTAAGCCCAAAGGTTAACAAAGTCATCATAGATGATGATTTTATGAACCTTATCAATCAGTTCAAAATCCAGAAATTCTATATTAAAGTTAGAATTAAGATAGGAGATTTCTCCCTGGAAAAAACTGCCTTGTTCGATACAGGTGCAGATTCAAACTGTATTCTTGAAGGACTAGTTCCTACTAAGTACTTTGAGAAGACTTCAGAGAACCTTCGTACTGCGAATGGTTCCAGACTCAACATCAAGTATAAATTATCCAATGCGATAATTGAAAACCAAACTCTTCAGGTCAAAACCCCTTTCATGTTGGCTAAAGACCTGAGCAATGAGGTAATATTAGGAACTCCCTTTATTAGGTCCTTGTTTCCTCTCCAGATTACCAACCAAGGTATCTCTACCCAACATCTAGGAAAAACCATAGAGTTTAATTTCCTTAGGAAACCTATTAAGAAAACTCTTAATTCCGTTTCCTACAAACAAAATCAGATAAACTATCTGAAAGAAGAGGTTTCTTACAAAACTATAGAAGCCCAGCTCAAAGAGCCTAAGATTCAGGAAAAAATCCAGAGTCTTAAACAAACCATAGAAAAAACAATCTGTTCTGATCTTCCTAATGCATTTTGGGAAAGAAAACATCATATGGTTGATCTGCCTTATGAGGAAGGATTCTCAGACAGGCAAATCCCTACCAAAGCTAGGCCAATCCAAATGAATGAAGAACTTCTGGGTTACTGCAAGAAGGAAATCCAGGATCTCTTAGACAAAAAACTCATTAGGCATAGTAAGAGCCCTTGGTCTTGTTCAGCCTTCTATGTCAATAAATCTTCAGAAATCGAAAGAGGTGCACCGCGCCTTGTAACCAACTATAAACCTCTCAATCAGGCCTTAAAATGGATTAGGTATCCTATTCCTAATAAGAAGGATCTTCTCAATCGTCTTCATTCAGCCAAGATATTTTCTAAGTTTGATATGAAGTCAGGATTCTGGCAGATTCAGCTCAAAGAGTCTGATCGCTACAAAACAGCATTCACTGTTCCTTTCGGGCAGTATGAGTGGAATGTCATGCCATTCGGTCTCAAGAATGCTCCTTCTGAATTCCAGAAGGTTATGAATGAAATCTTTAATTCCTATTCTGACTTTACTATTGTCTATATTGATGATGTTTTAGTCTTCTCCCAATCCATGGATCAACATTTCAAACATGTCAATATATTCTTGACAGTAATCAAGCGTAATGGTCTTGTGGTCTCTTCTTCAAAGATTAGCTTGTTTCAAACTGAAATAAGATTCTTAGGCCATAATATCAATCAAGGGACTATTATCCCTATTAATCGTGCTATTGAGTTTGCTGACAAGTTTCCCAACCAAATTATTGACAAAACCCAGTTACAAAGATTTCTAGGTTGTCTCAATTATGTAGCCGATTTCTTTCCTCAGCTAAGTAATCTGATTAAGCCGTTACATGATAGGCTTAAGTCTGATCCTCCTCCTTGGACTGATGTCCATACAAATATTGTCAAACAGGTAAAAGCCCAGGTTAAAGAGCTCCCATGTCTTTATCTGCCGAAACCTCAATCTTTCAAAATTGTTGAAACAGATGCCTCTGACATAGGTTATGGTGGCATTCTCAAACAGAGAGATAATGGCAAAGAACAAGTCATTGCATTTACTTCTAAGCATTGGAATCCTGCACAGCAAAAATATTCCATTGTTAAAAAAGAAGTTTTAGCCATTGTTTTGTGCATATCAAAATTTCAATCTGATTTACTTAATCAAAAATTTTTGGTCAGAGTAGATTGTAAGTCTGCAAAAGAAATTTTACAAAAAGATGTAAAAAATTTAGCATCAAAACAAATTTTTGCTAGATGGCAAGCAATTTTGAGCATTTTTTATTTCGAAATCGAATTTCTTAAAGGCTCCTCAAATTCCTTACCTGACTATCTTACTCGTGAATACTTGCAGGGTAAACAGTAAAATGCCGAAATCGGCAACATCCTCCTCATCCAGAGGGAGAGGAGGAAGATCAGGAAGAGGCCATGGAAGCACGGCAACAGGCAGGTTAGTCATTCAAGGACTAACCACAAAAAAGACTTCAGAGTCATCCACTCCGACTGGGTCATCCACCCAGGATCAATCAATTGGGTCATCCCCCCAATCTCAAAAACAGGAGTCATCGACTTCTATTCAGCCCACACAAACTGAGACAAAGACTCAGAAATCCAAACCTGAATCTTCAAAACAAACTAAAGCAGACTATGCTTTTGACCTCCCAACACTGTTGGCCTTACAAAGTCAAGGATTAACCAAACCTCCTCCTACCATAACTTGGTCTGAAGCTACTAGCAAAACCAAAAACTGGTTTGACATGATTGAATCAGAACAAAGTGAGGAATCTCTGGCCCTTATGATCGAAAATCTTAAGAACCAGAAAACAGTGGTCAATATCCCAAGTCCAAAACAGATTGTCCAAACCAATCCTAAATCTAAACAGGTTGTCCAAGTCAGTCAGCCTGTACAAATAAAAACCCCAGAAACTCAAACAAGCTATATCTACAAAGAGAAGTTTGTTAGAGTTATCCAGATGGAACCCGAGTATTGGAATAATAATCCTAATAAAGTCCCTGGAAAAATCTTTCCTCCAAATTTTCAGTTCCAACCAATTTCCCCCAACAAAAACCAAAGCTTTTATGAGTTCATACTTGTGGACTCTGACTCTATCTCACTCAAACATCACACAGATAAGGATAACATGATTACCCATTCAACCATTCAAATTCTCAGAATTCTTTCTCCAAAGAACTGGGGTAACCCAAATATAATGAGAAAATTCTCTGAGCCTTTTGACCCCATTGGTTATACGTACTGGGACTATGTTCAAGCCTGGACAAATATTTTCTGGTACCAAAATAAACAATTTAAACACTCCTGGTTCATCTATTTTAAACTAGGAGTAAAATACTATTTTCCTCAATGGTTCCGTATTTGGTGGAATCTTTTTGGACCAATTGTTCAAATTCTTCCTGAACAAGTTCTTGAAGGATTTAAGTTGTTCTCAAAACGGTTTAATCGTGATTTGGACTCCTATCCGATTGAACTACATTTTTTCGAAAATTTTTCACTTGCTTGGATTTTCTCCTGGCAATACAAATATAACAACATTGCGGATGTTCCAACAGAATACCCGGCGTTACAGAGGAAGCTCTATGTTAAATGGTGGGGCGCCTTTGATGCAACCAGAGCAACGGCAGAATATGTTATGCTTTGGTTTAAAAAGAATCCAAAGTTTTTGCAGGTAGCTGATCCAGAAACTTGCAAATATCTTAATCGGCGGTCTCAAGCCACAGCAGCATTGGCCGCATCAACTAATGAAGAGCAGTTTGTTGAAAATTTAGAACAAATGCTTAAGTTCATCAAAAAACAAAAGGGAAAAAAGAAGGTAGACGAAGGACCATCAGAGTCTCCCTCTCTTGAGGCCGTATCAGATGACTTCTACCAAAATGAAGATGACTATTACGGAATCCCCGGAATCCCGCCAATCAATTTGTCAGATGACTAAAGACTGAAGCACAGCTCAGCATAGTCAGAATCAGCACCGAAAGTAGCTTTGTCATTACGTAAATAGTAAAGTCAAAGTTACTGTTCACAAAAAGTTTACCTGTACTGTTGTAAATAGTGCCGGCAAGTTTACCTTTACTGTTGTAATAGTGCCGGTCAAGTTTACCTGTACTGTTGTAAATAGTTCTGGTTAGTAACCTGAACTGTAGAAATAGTAAAATTTCAATCTATAAAAGGAGTTGCCAGGCTCAGTTGTAAGGCACCCTTTCTTTCCCCCTTTTCTCGAGTCTTAGTTCAGAACAAGATTTCTGAGAGTTTGTAAGTCTCGATTTTGTAATCAAATAAATTTTGCATTTCTCTTTCTCTCTTGAGATCATACTTGGCAGGTTTAACCGCCTCTGATCTTTCTTTTTTATTTCCTTTGCATATTTTCTGCATTGTTAATTTTATGTAAGCATCGGTCCGTCCGATCCCCTTCTTCTCTCTTCCCTTTCATTTTAATCCCTTCCGCATAGTCCGACCCCCAATTGGTATCAGAGCCTGACGGAGAAGTAGGATGATATTATCAACTCTGTGTTGATTTTTATCTGTCTGAATCATATATCTACTTACTGTTATTATGCATAATTGGAAAGTATATGTGTAGTCTTTGCTGGAAGGTATGAATGTTCTTGATCCGTTGGTTTTACTCAAGTTGTGGCAGTAAGTCCCGTGAAGATGAAAGGGCAGTCAGTCCAACACATTGATTCTTGTGTAAAACGAGGGGATAGGAGAATGAATCATGACTATGGCTTAAAGACTAACTTATTGGCTTGATTATGCATAAGAACAAATTAACCAGATATATTATTGGTATCAGATATATATATATATATATCATCAAGTTATTGTACAAAACCTTGCGCCCGCAAGTAAAGTATGAACCACAACACGGTGGCCAAAATACATCATCACTGCATAAAAGGAATAAAGCCATAAACTAAACCTAAGAAAGCAATAAAGCAAAAGGTGTGTCAAAATACACGACATGAAATATCTACTCCCCAAAACCTAGGCTAGTCGGCCAACTAACAACCCACAACCTAGCTCTACACCCTCCACCCCTAGAGGCCTAAGACGATGACGTCTCCTCGGGGTCCCCCTCATCCTCAGAAACCTCTATGAATACACGTCCTGGCTCATCTCTAACCTTCCTCTTCCCCCTCTCTGCATGTCTCGATGGTCCAGCAGAAGTGTCAGAAGAGCAACGCACGAAGCGTCCAGATGGTGCGACGTAAGGAACAGGTAACGTCGGCCTCAAGGTCTCAAGTGGTGGAATTGGGGTCACCGATGGAGCCATCCTCGGTAAATGTGCCCTCTCCAAGGAACTCTTCCTTGGCGTGCGACAAAAAAGACGACGGTACTCGGGAATAGAACCAGTTACCTGCGAAGGTAATGGTCTCTCCTCCTCCCTAGCCTCTCTCCTCGGCTGCGTCACGGGCTCTCTGATCTCCACAGCCTCTCTGCGTGCACAGGGTGCGTCTGCCAGCCAGCTGCGCATCCTCTCGATGGGTATGTAGACATCCAACACCATGTCCCTCTCCAAAATCTCTTCGGGGCCCAGCACCCCTCCGCTGGTCCTGACCATGTGTCTAGCTATCGTGGCCCATTAGGAGATTGGGTCATAAGCCCATCCCCCTCCATCGGACTCAAGAGGAATGAAACTCTCCCTCACTCGGGCTACCAGAGGCCTCGGTATCTACGCGAACGTACATAAAATAATAGAAAAACACGCAAGGGAGAATTTCTTTGCACAAGTTGAAAGTCCACTGAAAGGATGTATATGAAAAAGAAAATACTGCATAATACATTCCAAGAATATATATATATATAGCTACTCTTTCACAAATCTTTCTCTAAGATAGTTCATACACCTAAAAGAGAACACATCATCAAGGCAAAAACATATAACACTCTAGCATAATGCATGTCACTTCAATATCTCTTTTACACTGGTGTGCTGCTCCATGGAGACTTCTCTTCCTCATCTAAGTAGAGCGATATGGCTGGTGCTTGTACCTAACATAAATGCAACCTGACCATCTCTCAGCCCTCGTTGTCATTTATTCGGCATGGCCCATTGTGCTACTTGCACCATATCATAAATAAGGCAAGCCGGTCATGATCATTCAAGCCGGGTATACTACTCTTCTCGGCACAAGCGGATTCCCCTCAAGGCCATTGAGAATTTCGTGACCTGAACGCCCTCAAAGACTTATAGTCAGACTATGCTTATTTTCAATCCATCACTTTAGGATTGTATACTCTAATCATGGCATAAAGCCAACATGGCAAAAGCCAATATCTCAAATGCGTATGACAGTACAATTCACACACATACAAGGAAAATAATGCAATCGTTCACATAGGATTTTCGTCGTCACGTGTTAGTTCTCTCCCAACACCGCGTAGTAGTATTTATCCTTGAAACTTCAACTCGCCACGTGTTGACTCTCTCTCAACAACGTGTAAATCTTTTTGATTAAGATCGTTTTAAAATATAAGTTTTAAAGAACGCCTCTATAAATCCCTCTTTAGTTTTTTTTAAATCTCAAATCTTTAAATACTTGAACCATGAAATACCTCATTAACATTTTTAAATATAAACCAAGAATAGTTTTATGAAAGTCATTTGAAAACTTAAATGCTTTTATTAAAACCGAACTTAGTATTTTTCAGTGTAAAAGCTTGACTTACAAGTCTTAATTAAAAACTCAAGTTACACCTTTGATAAAACTTTCCTTAAATTTATTTACTTCTTTTTATTTCAAATCTGATCCTCAAGTATCCAGTTTCACGCTTCAGCCCTTGATTTCCGAAAACTTATGATTCTGCCCCAAAAATATCCAATTTTTCGTTTTGGTCCCTAAACTTCTAAAAATTGCATTTTCGGCCCAAAACACCCCAGTTTTCGTTTTTAATCCCCAGAACTTCTGAAAATTATAGTTTTGCCCCAAAATGCATCCAGTTTTCATTACAGCCCCTTAAAAATTCGAAATTCTATTTCTTTCCCTTTTCAATTAATTCTTTAACTTAATTAGGGCTTTTGAAAAGTAAAATTTGTAAAGAGTCCATTGAAGACTTAATTTCAAAATCAAGTGAAAATACCTAATCAAGTGTTGACTTGAATTCTAATTAATTAAATCTTGATTTTCATTTGGGAAAACTTCTTCTTAAAGTCCTTTAATCGTCTTCCATAAGCTTGGGTACATAATATTAGTCCTCTTTGAATCCAATCACCACTCACAACAACAACAATCGTAATAAATTTAAAGCTTTAACCACTTTAAATATTACAATCCAACATCATAATCAAAACACACAAATCACCAAGAATCAAATACAATCAATACATCAAGAATACAAACTCCAATCATGAAGCACACATACACTTAAAGTAATCATTTTTAGCATTTTAAATGCATCAAGAATACTAAACAAAGCATTAGGCATAAACCACTTCAAGTCATAATATATTTTTCCCAGAGACATTAAAATTTTGAAAATCATCTTCATCAATCAAAAATCGTATATTAAAAACTCTAAGTTCTAAATATATCAAAATAGATATTACTAATAGAATAAAAACTCATTCAACACCCAAGAAGAAAAACTCAAGTCTCTGAGTTTCTCATGAAGAACAAAACACACAATTACCCACATATACAACCTTCCCAACTTATTGAGAAAATCCCCTTACCTCTTGAAGCACTTAAAGAAAATCACCAAGAGGTCTTCTAGCAAACAAGCCACCAAGAGATCGCCTCACCACCTTGATGCTCCAACAGTTACAAAATCACCCTTATTTCAAAAATACACAAAAACACAACCCTAAAAATGCAAGTTTTATGAAAATAACCAAACCCTAAAGTATAGAAATCTTGAGTAGAGAAATACTTACTCAAGGCTTGAAGGAAAAAGAGCTCAAGAAGGTTTTCATGTTTGTAGGTTCCAAGGGTATGAACCTAAACCAAGAAAAGCTCTCTTTTAGCAAAAAGAAGAACACAAGATTCTTGGAAAAATTAAAAGTGATGAGAATGGAAAAAGAAGAAGGGATTATGGTTTAGAATCATGATCCAAACCTTTTTTGTGAAGCTTGAATAGTCAAAAACTCAAGAAAACTCAAGCTTTTGGTTATGGAGAAAAAACTTGGGAATGAGAGAAGAAATGGAGTTCTTTGTTTCAAGTGAAGAAGATGATGTGGTAAAATGAAATCTCTCTCTTCCTTTCCTATTGAGAACTCGGCCAAGGGAGCAAGGAGGAATGGGGGAGCATGGCTTTGATTGGGTTTGATCACCTACTCCATGCTTTAATTTGAAAAAAATCAAATAATAATCCTTTGACTGACACTTGGCTTTGGGATATTTTCATGACCACATTTTTGGCCAAGAAACTCGCCCAAGACACAAAAAAAATTGGTGGGATTATGTCCCATCAAGTTAGGGTTTAGTTGGTGATTCAAAGTAGTAAAATACTTAGTTTTATAATCCCTTTTTAGATAAATATTTTTCTAAAATAGGTAACAACATGAAAAATCACTTTTATGACTCAAGTATGATATACAAAAATTTATAATCTCAAAACTAAATTTTTGGACCATTTTTCATGTCCCGATTGTGCCCGGTTTACCCGTAAAGCTCCAAACACGGGCAAAATAAATTTTTTTTAAAAATTTCTAAAAATCACAAATATTATACAAACAACTTTTGGTTCGTTAAAATATTATTTTGGAGTAAAAATGACCTCCAGAAAAATACTGAACCTTTCCCCCGCATCACGCGAGAATGCGGTTCCCGCAAAACTCAGTTTTGCGAACTTTACTACTCTCGACTTTTCTAAAATAAATCTAAGATGTGAATATTATTATTCTCACCTTAAGATCTAAAATTCATTAATCCAATAATTTAAATAAATTAAAGCAGATTAAAAAATAAAACAAACTATATAAAAATCGAGGGTGTTACAACTCTATCCCTCTAAAAAGAATTTTGTCCTCGAAATTACGTACCTAGAACAACGCAGGGTACTGCTCTCGGATCTTGTCCTCCACTTCCCAAGTCGCATCTGCAGTAACTTCATTCCAGATAACCTTGACTAAAGATATTTGTTTATCCCTGAGCTGTTTGATTTTTCTATCAGCGATTCGCACAGGGTTTGTTTCATAAGTCAGGTTATCTCTTAATTGTACCACATCAGACTCGATTACATGAGATGGATCAGGAATATATTTCCTCAGTTGTGAAACATGAAAGACATTGTCAAGATTACAAAGATTTGGCGGTAAGACTATTTGGTAAGCAATAGGACCAATACGACGAAAGATTTGATATGGTCCTATGAATTTAGGAGTGAGTTTTTTGGACTTTAGAGCTCTACCTACCCCAGTCATCGGAGTGACTCTCAAAAAAACATGATCGCCTTCTTGGAACTCGAGAGGTCGTCTCCTCTTATCGGAGTAGCTCTTTTGTCTGCTTCGTGCCGTCCTCATCCTTTCTCGAATTTGTCTCACCTTTTCCGTGGTTTGTTGTAAAAATTCAGGTCCTAATATTGCACTCTCCCCTTCCTGGTACCAACACAAAGGTGTCTGGCACTTTCTTCTATATAAAGCTTCATAGGGTGCCATTCCTATGCTTGAGTGAAAACTATTATTGTAAGTGAACTCGATCAATGGCAAAATATCGTCCCAACTTCCCCTATGATCCAACACACACGCTCTTAACAAGTCCTCTAGGGATTGAATGGTTCTCTCTGACTGACCATCTGTCCGAGGATGATAAGCAGAACTTAATCTCAGTTTAGTTCCTAGGGCTTGTTGCAAACTTTGCCAAAATCGGGATGTGAATCTAGGGTCTCTATCAGAAATTTTCTAACCAAAATTCAAACTTAGACAATTTAGCATAAAGCTTTTTCTCACTCAAGATCTGCAATACGTGTCTTAGGTGTTCCTCGTGTTCCTCATGACTCTTAGAATAAATCAAAATGTCATCTATGAACATCACTACAAATCGATCCAAGAAAGGTCTAAAGATCCTATTCATATAATCCATGAATATTGCCGGTGCATTAGTCACTCCAAATGGCATCACAAGATACTGAAAATGACCATATCTAGTCCTAAAAGCAGTCTTAGGAATATCATCATTCTTAACTCTAATCTGGTGATAACCGCTCCTCAAATCTATCTTAGAAAATACAGCGGCACCACGAAGTTGATCCATTAGATCGTCGATCCGTGGCAACGGGTACTTATTCTTGATCGTCACCTTGTTCAACTGACGGTAATCCACACACAATCTGGAAGTTCCGTCCTTCTTCTTCACCAACAGTATAGGAGCTCCCCACGGTGATACACTTGGTCTCACAAATTGCTTTGATAGCAAATCTTCCAATTGTTTCTTCAGTTCAGCCAGCTTCGTTGGCGACATTCTATACGATGCAATAGAGATTGGACCCGTACCAGGTACTAAATCTATGGCAAACTCTATATCCCTCACAGGTGTTAAACCTGGAACATCCTCCGGAAATACTTCCGAGAAATCTCGAACGACGGGCACGTTGCTCAATACAACTTCCCCCTCAACTTTCAAGAAGGATAAAAACATGTATCCCTGAGCTCCTTCTTTCAAAGAAGCTCTCACTTGATTGGCAGTCAAAAATCCAAAATCCTCAGTATTTGGGAAAATCAAAGTTTTGTTTGCATAGTCTAAAAGGATATGGTTGGAAGATAACCAATCCATGCCTAAAATCACATGTAGTTGTGTCAAAGGCAAACAAATCAAATCAACCAGATATGTCCTATTGGAAATAACAACAGGGCATTTTAGACACGCAGAATTTGCAATAACAGTTTCAGCAGTAGGCATAGAAACAACAAGATCAAAAGACATCAAAGACACAGGCAAATTCAAACGTTTCACACAATTTTAAGATATGAAGGAATGGGTTGCACCCGAATCATATAGCACAATTAAGGGATTTACAGCTATGTCACAAGTACCTTGTATGAGATCCTCTGATTGTGAAGCCTCAACACCGCTCATGGTGTAAACACGTCCTTTTGTCGTCGGTCTTCCGGCTTTGACTGCATTGACTTCCGATTTTGGCTTGCCCGGAAGGCAATCCTTCGCTGCATGTCCAATCTTCCCGTAGCTAAAGCATGTCATCCCCTTCTGGTTGCATGTAGTGGACGAGTGTCCATGTTTCCCACAGTTGAAACATCTTAATGGAGCGCCCACTCCCTGATAACCCTTGTTGGTGCCACCAGTAGCAAAAGTCACGTTGCGGTTCTGTTGATTCTTCTGGTTCTTAAAGTAAGGTTTGTGTTGAGCCTGCTTTCCCTTCTGAACTTGTGGATATGACCGAGATGGTCCACCCACGTTTCCCCTGTTTACTCTCCCTTTCATGAGGTTCTCCATCTTTTTGCATTTTTCCACCAGCAATGGAAATTGACGAATATCAAGTGGAGCCACCGATTGACGTACCTCATACCTCAACCCCACCTCAAACCTCTTGCACTTCCATCCTTCGTCCGGTTGGACTTGGAAAAATCGAAAGTACTTGGCAAGTGACTCAAACTTTGCCGCGTACTCTCCCACCGTCATGTCTCGTTGTTGCAGTCGCAGAAACTCTTGCTCCTTCTCACACCTTGCACTCTGTGGGAAATACTTTTCCAGGAATCTCTCCTTAAAAAGTTCCCACGTCACCTCTTGGTTTCCGGCCTCCAACAGTTGTCGGACTCTCTTCCACCAATATTCCGCGTCACCCAAAAGTAGGTAAACCGCATATTGCACCTTCTCAGCTGCTGTGTAGTGCAGGATCTCAAAAATCTTTTCCACTTCTTCTATCCATAATTCCGCTTTCTTCGGCTCAGCCTTTCCATGAAACTGTGGCGGATTGTGGTGTCAAAAGTCAACCAATCTCTTGGCTTCAGCAGCTCTTTCAGCCCTAACTCTATCTTCAGCATCTCTTTGCTGTCTCTCGATGTCCCTCTGTTTAGCACGAACAGACTGTTGAGCCATTTGAGCTGCCATGTTAGTCATAGCCGCGATAGCCCTTTCCATTGTGTCGTCACGATCCTCAGCGTCAACGCGATTCATCGGTCGTCCCCAACGTGCCATGGGTTTTTGTAAGTCAACCAATCAAGTTGCACTATTCAAAACCCATTCAAGAAAATAATCAACTTCACACATTGTTTCAGAAGGAAACAATACAAACAATGTCACGCAATGCTAATCAGAGATCACCCAACTTAGACACAGTAGACCTATAACCTACAGTCCCAAAAGACATCGACCAGCTCTGATAACACAAATGAAACGCCCCTTTTTCCCACAAGGATTGTTACGTAAAAAAATACCAAGAAACTCAATGTGGAAATAATTAAATCTGGTTCGCTTTTGGAAAAAAATACTTCTTTTACAATTTCAGGACACCAAAATTGGTGGCTTTTTTTTTTAAAAGATAACTTTAATCATATAAGATAAGAATGCTCACGACACTTAGCCATCCAGAAAATCAGAAAGAAGAAAACTTACGTCATATATATATATATATATCATCAAGTTACTGTACAAAACCTTGCGCCCGCAAGTAAAGTATGAACCACAACACGGTGGCCAAAATACATCATCACTGCATAAAAGGAATAAAGCCATAAACTAAACCTAAGAAAGCAATAAAGCAAAAGGTGTGTCAAAATACACGACATGAAATATCTACTCCCCAAAACCTAGGCTAGTTGGCCAACTAACAACCCACAACCTAGCACTACACCCCTCCACCCCTAGAGGCCTAAGACGATGACGTCTCCTCGGGGTCTCCCTCATCCTCAGATACCTCTATGAATACACGTCCTGCCTCATCTCTAACCTTCCCCCTCTCTGCGTGTCCCGATGGTCCAGCAGAAGTGTCAGAAGAGCAATGCATGAAGCATCCAGACGGTGCGACGTAAGGAACAGTGTAACGTCGGCCTCAAGGTCTCGAGTGGTGGAACTGGGGTCACCGATGGAGCCATCCTCGGTAAACGTACCCTATCCAAGGAACTCTTCCTTGGCGTGCGACGAAAAAGACGACGGTACTCGGGAACAAACCCAGTTACCCGCGAAGGTAATGGTCTCTCCTCCTCCCTAGCCTCTCTCCTCGGTTGCGTCACGGGCTCTCTGATCTCCACGGCCTCTCCGCGTGCACAGGGTGCGTTTGCCAGCCAGCTGTGCATCCTCTCGATGGGTATGTAGACATCCAACACCTTGTCCCTCTCCAAAATCTCTTCAGGGCCCAGCACCCCTCCCCTGGTCCTGACCATGTGTCTAGCTACCGTGGTCCATTGGGAGATTGGGTCATAAGCCCATCCCCCTCCATCGGCCTCAAGAGGCCTGAAACTCTCCCTCACTCGGGCTACCAGAGGCCTCGGTGTAAACATCTATGCGAACGTACATAAAATAACAGGAAAACACGCAAGGGTGAATTTCTTTGCACAAGTTGAAAGTCCACTGAAAGAATGTATATGAAAAAGAAAATACTACCTAATACATTCGAAGAATATACATATAGCTACTCTTTCGCAAATCTTTCTCTAAGATAGTTCATACACCTAAAAGAGAACACATCATCAAGGCAAACACACATAGCACTCTAGCATAATGCATGTCACTTCAATATCTCTTTTACATCAGTGTGCTGTTCCATGGAGACTTCTCTTCCTCAACTAATTAGAGTGATATGGTTGGTGCTTGTACCTAACATAAATGTAACCTGGCCATCTCTCAGCCCTCGTTGTCATTTATTCGGCATGGCCCATTGTGCTACATGCACCATATCATAAATAAGGCAAGCCGGTCATGATCATTCAAGCCGGGTATACTACTCTTCTCGGCACAAGCGGATTTCCCTCAAGGCCATTGAGAATTTCTTGACCTGAACGCCCTCAAAGACTTATAGTCAGACTATGCTTATTCTCAATCCATCACTTTGGGATTGTATACTCTAATCATGGCATAAAGCCAACATGGCAAAAGCCAATATCTCAAATGCGTATGACAGTACAATTCACACACATACAAGGAAAATAATGCAATCCTTCACTTAGGATTTTTCATCATCATGTATTAGCTCTCTCCCAACACCGTGTAGCATTATTTATCCTTGAAACTTCAACTCGCCACGTGTTGACTCTCTCTCAACAACATGTAAATCTTTTTGATTAAGATCGTTTTAAAACATAAGTTTTAAAGAACGCCTTTATAAATCCCTCTTTAGTTTTTTTTAAGCCTCAAATCTTTAAATACTTGAATCATGAAATACCTCATTAACATTTTTAAATATAAACCAAGAATAGTTTTATGAAAATCATTTGAAAACTTAAATCTTTTTATTAAAACCAAACTTAGTATTTTTCAGTGTAAAAGCTTGACTTACAAGTCTTAATTAAAAACTCAAGTTACACCTTTGATAAAACTTTCCTTAAATTTATTTACTTCTTTTTATTTCAAATCTGAACCCTCAAGTATTCAGTTTCACGCTTCAGCCCCTGATTTCCGAAAAATTATGAATTTGCCCCAAAAATATCTAGTTTTTCGTTTCGGCCCTAAACTTCTAAAAATTGCATTTTCGGCCCAAAACATCCAGTTTTCGTTTTTAATCGCATAATTTCCGAAAATTATAGTTTTGCCCCAAAATGCATCCATTTTTCATTACAGCCCCTTAAAAATTCAAAATTCTATTTCTTCCCCTTTTCGATTAATTCTTTAACTTAATTAGGGCTTTTGAAAAGTAAAATTTGTAAAGAGTCATTTGAAGACTTAATTTCAAAATCAAGTGAAAATACCTAATCAAGTGTTGACTTGAATTCTAATTAATTAAATCTTGATTTTCATTCGGGAAAACTTATTCTTAAAGTCCTTTAATCCTCTTCCATAAGCTTGGGTACATAATATTAGTTCTCTTTGAATCCAATCACCACTCACAACAACAACAATCGTAATAAATTTAAAGCTTTAACCACTTTAAATATTACAATCCAACATCATAATCAAAACACACAAATCACCCAAGAATCAAATACAATCAATACATCAAGAATACAAACTCCAATCACGAAGCACACATACACTTAAAGTAATCATTTTTAGCATTTTAAATACATCAAGAATACTAAACAAAGCATTAGGCATAAGCCACATCAAGTCATAATATATTTTTCCATGAGACATTAAAATTTCAAAAAACATCTTCATCAATCAAAAATCATATATTAAAAAGTCTAAGTTCTAAATATATCAAAATAGATATTACTAATAGAATGAAAACTCATTCAACACCCAATAACAAAAACTCAAGTCTTTGAGTTTCTCATCAAGAACAAAACACACAATCACCCACATATACAACCTTCCCAAATTATTGAGAAAATCCCCTTACCTCTTGAAGCACTTAAAGAAAATCACCAAGAGGTCTTCTAGCAAACAAGCCACCAAGAGATCGCCTCACCACCTTGATGCTCCAACAGTTACAAAATCACCCTTATTTCAAAAATACACAAAAACACAACCCTAAAAATGCAAGTTTTATGAAAATAACCAAACCCTAAAGTATAGAAATCTTGAGTAGAGAAATACTTACTCAAGGCTTGAAGGAAAAAGAGCTCAAGAAGGTTTTCAAGCTTGTAGGTTCCAAGGGTATGAACCTAAACCAAGAAAAGCTCTCTTTTAGCAAAAAGAAGAACACAAGATTCTTGGAAAAATTAAAAGTGATGAGAATGGAAAAAGAAGAAGGGATTATGGTTTAGAATCATGATCCAAACCTTTTTTGTGAAGCTTGAATAGTCAAAAACTCAAGAAAACTCAAGCTTTTGGTTATGGAGAAAAAGTTTGGGAATGAGAGAAGAAATGGAGTTCTTTGATTCAAGTGAAGAAGATGAAGTGGTAAAATGAAATCTCTCTCTTCCTTTCCTATTGAGAACTCGTCCAAGGGAGCAAGGAGAAATGGGGGAGTATGGCTTTGATTGGGCTTGGTCACCTACTCCATGCTTTAATTTGAAAAAAATGAAATAATAATCTTTTGACTCACACTTGACTTTGGGATATTTTCATGACCACATTTTTGGCCAAGAAACTCGCCCAAGACACAAAAAAAATTGGTGGGATTATGTCCCATTAAGTTAGAGTTTAGTTGGTGGTTCAACGTAGTAAAAATACTTAGTTTTATAATCCCTTTTTGGATAAATATTTTTCTAAAATAGGTAACAACATGAAAAATCACTTTTATGACTCAAATACGACATACAAAAATTTAGAATCTCAAAACTAAATTTTTGGACCATTTTTCATGTCCCGGTTGCGCCCGGTTTACCCGTAAAGCACCAAACGCGGGTAAAATAAAGTTTTTCTGAAAAATTTCTAGAAAAATTTCTAAAAATAAAAAATATTACAAAAACAACTTTTGGTTCGTTATAATATTAGGTTTGAGTAAAAATGACCTCCAGAAAAATACTGAACCTTTCCCCCGCATCACGCGAGAATGCGGTTCCCGCAAAACTCGAATTTGCAAACTTTACTACTCTCGACTTTTCTAAAATAAATCTAAGATGTGAATATTGTTATTCTCACCTTAAGATATAAAATTCATTAATCCAATAATTTAAATAAATTAAAGCAGATTAAAAAAAAAGAAACTATATAAAAATTGAGGGTGTTGCAACTAGTGCTTAAATATTTCAAAAGAGAAACAGCTTGATCACGTTCACTTAGTTATAGTAGATCGATTTTTAAGATTGAGTATTGATCACCAAAGATGGCCCTGCCGTCGTGTGATCTTTTCATCTTTGAAAATAACTTAAGCCGATAATTAACCAGCTTTACTTCGTTTACTAAGCCTATATTAAGTTTTCAGAAAGACGGACACTGATTACCGCAGTCGGCTCAGCTGCCGTGTAATTATTCCATTCCGAAAGAGTTATCTAAAATATGATAACAAACACTTACTGATTAAAAAACAGACGTAAGTTTAAATGCTGTTGATCTCTTCTCTCTTGATCAATCCTAGGTGGCTCTGCCCCGTTTTGGTTTGCTTGAAATAAATTAATAACTTTAGTTTATATACCGATTCACTTGTGGGTTGATTACCTCAGTTTGGCTCTGCCACAGTGTAATCAATCATAAAACTGAATTATTAAAGCCGAGTCAATGAGTTAAATCTGTAACGATCTGTAATAAGAATATTGAGAACAAGAGTTATTTATTCAATGATACAGCGAAAGGTTTTTACAAGAGAAAGTGATTTTAACAGTTATCTAAAGATTTTTATAAAATGATGAGTTTTATTTTATATAAAGAGATTTTGAGATTAAGAGATTTTGAGAAAAGTGACAGTAAAACAGAGGAAGTTTTACGAAGAGAGATTAAAGAGAAAATGATTTGCAAATTTAGACGATCATTTGCATTATAGACGATGAGCATACAACCTAGAGGCTAGGGTTGAAAATAGGTTTTGTTGGACTATAATTGTCTACTGGGATTATCCAGGTTTCGAAAGTCTCAATGGCCTTGTCGGTGAATCCCCCTGAGCCGAGATAAGTCGTATACCTGGCTTGGATAAATCTGACTGGCAGATCTATTTCTGATTTGGTATTAAGTTTTAAATGCGGTATTTCTGAAGTATTTTCAGAGGAATAAAGGGATTCCCTAATTATGTTGTTAAGTTTACTGCATCCGGTCACTCAAATGTTGTGAGATTGGAAAGTCTCCTTGGAGCACTACACCGGTGTGATTAGAGAGATATTGAAGTGAGATGCATAAATATATTTTATGAATGAGTTATTTTGTAGGATTGCAGCACAAAGGTAAGATCTTCTTAAACGAGATCTGTTTATAAGCCTTGATTGATCTGTTATTATGAATATATGCTTGGTGTGCAAATTGATTGATAGGTGATCTATATGTTGGGTGTATTCCTACTTTCCATATTACTTTGCTTAGAGTCTCACCCTTGCCTACTTTATGTTGTGTTGATGCATGACTGAGTAGATGGTTTACCCGAGGAGTGGGTTAGTTCCGGTCCGACGTCTTAGGATTCAACCCCTAGAGATTGGGAAGTCGGGGTGGAAGATAAACCCTGGTACACAGTGGGGTACATATTTTGGTTATGTACTTACTACTGCTGGAAGAGTGGATAAACCAATCTGGAGAGTAGAAACCCGATTAGTCTTAGACGTTAAGCTACCCCTGGAGCAGATAAAGGATATCATCCGGACAGAAGATGGCAACGCAAGGAAGGTGGAGAAGAAGAAGAAGATTGCTCAGAAGAAGATTTACCGTGTTAGGGTTAGAAGGTTGCTGCTACCGTTACATCTTCGTCTTAAGATGCTTAAGCTAGATGGTTAGTTTAAGATTGGTCTGGCTTACACCTACGTAGTAGCATATATTTTTCTTTAAACACTTTTGTAATTTTAGTTTACTAGAATTTCCAGTTTTTTTACTCTTGCAGAATCCATACTCAGGTTTGTACTGAAGCAAACCCTTTGTAAAATAGCATGGTTATTATTTATAAAATGAAGTACTTTTTCCAAACACGAAGGTATTATTTTATACTTGCCATTCACTTTGGAAAAGAAAAAAAATTATCCGCATTTTTGAAAGATAATTATCAAGTTTTATCAAAATATTTTCTAAGACTTTGCAAAACTTTTGGTTACTATGGTGTAATATCCTTTTTGGAGAAAGGGTGTTACATCCGACACCTGAGCCTAGAACTTCAAGGTGCAAGTTGTGTATGGTGGAACATAAATCCTCACACACAGTGGGGTAGATTCGTGGGGAGAGTTAAGACAGTATACATTGGAGGTAGAGGTCCCCAAGACCCACTTCCCATCCAGGAGCAGATGATTTTAGATGTTAAGTTACCATGGCAACAGTTGAAACGTTTAGGAATTGACCAGAAGACTTGATCTTCGATAGTGATGATAGTGGAGATAGTGGGGGTGGTAGTTCACATCTTTCAGGGCATGATGGCAATGGATTTGATCATGTACCTTCAAAATCAAGAGACAAATCCCCAGATAAGGAACAAGATGGCACCTCTGAAGAACCTCAGCTGCAGCACCTACAAGAACCGAGGGTTCCGTGGGGTATATGCCGGTTTTGCCTCAGGGAAAAGCGAATCCGCCAGCATATTCCCCTCAACCCCATCCATCAGAATCAGAAGATATCATATGGTTATCTGAATCCTTGTCGGATGAGGAGATCGAAGAGGAACCCGAAGAGTCTATCTACTCTTGGGCTACTTCTGACCTTACTAGAGAAACCTTATCTAGACCAGATCTATTCAAGTTTGACTTTGATTGGGTTCCGGTGACTCAGGTTCGGAACCTGGAGTCTAGCTTACCTGGATTAGGAGGATCCACCTGGTCTTGTCCATAGACGTATCTGAGTTAGGGTTTTAAAGTAGTAGATCCCTTTTTGTAGATAATGGGATCATGGCTCGACTGGACATAGTAGCGTATGTTTTCTTTTACCACTTTGGTACTTTTTGGTTTAGAGTAGTTTTAACTTCTTTTTCTTTTGCAGTGTAAAAATCATAGTTTGTCTTAGAACAAACTCCTTTGTAAAATATCATGGCATATATATATATGAGAGAGAGTACCTTTCTGTACATAATGGTTTACTTTGCATTAGAAATCTTTAATAAGAAACAAGAGATTCTACTCCCCATCCTTCTCATCTTCTTTTATGAAAGCGAAAAATTTTATCCACATTTTAGGAGGAACTTTATAAACTTTTATCAAATATTTTCTAAATCTTTGTGAAACTTTTGGTTACTATGGTGTAATATCCTTTTTGGAGAAAGTGTGTTGCATTGCACGATGTGTAATACCTGCATTTTTAGATCCGTAGTTAATTCTATACCACTGAGTGAGTAGATCAAATTATATATTATAAGATGATATTAGAAAATGAAATGTCATGATGATAGTTGCCCATAGTAAAGCAACTAGGACTTTGATTATGGACTATACTGGTATGGGACAGTATGGTTGGGAAGAAACTATTAAGCTAAATTAGTATTACCTATGCAAATAATGTTATTGACTTGATTATTTTTGTGTGACATTGTTCGATCTTCTCTATAGATTTAAAAATAAGTTAAGTTTTTAAGTTATCCTGCTTTCGACATTTGCTTGTAGGGAACTATGGAAAACGAAGGAACTTATAGTATGGAAGAGTTAGCAAAAGCCATTAGTGGCATGTGTAACACCCTGATATTTATATATAGTTTTTATTGATTTTTAATCCTATTTAATTTAATTAAAATTATTTAATTAATGATTTTTGGGATCTTGAGGTGAGGATAGTGATAGTAATATCTTAGGTTTGATTTTGAAGGGTTTAGAGTAGTAGAGTTCGCAAAACTGAGTTTTTGCGGGAACCGCATTCTCTCCTGATGCGGGGATAGGGTTCAGTATTTTTCTGGAGGTCATTTTTACTCCAAAATAATTTTTTAACGAACCAAAAGTGGTTCTTATAATATTTGTGATTTTTAGAAATTTTTCTGGAAATTTTTCAGAAAAACTTTATTTTACCCGCGTTTGGTACTTTACGGGTAAACCGGGCGCAATCGGGACATGAAAAATAGTCCAAAAATTTAGTTTTGGGTTTCTAAATTTTTCTATGACATATTCAAATCATAAAATTTATTCCACATGATTTTACTCATTTTAGAAAAATATTTATCTAAAAAGGGGTTTGAAAACTACGCATTTTTACCACTGCGAACTACCGATTAAACCCTAACTTGATGGGACTTAATCCCACCATTTTTCTGGTCAGCTGGGCGCATAAGGGGGCTGATCCCACTCTCAAATCCTTCCAAAAGTCAAATGGTCAATTAGGGGTTGAATTTTGAATTTTCTCAAAATTAGGTGAGAGAGGTATGGCTCCCAACCACCAAAACATGCAAGCCCATACCTCCCCCATACTCTTCTTGGGTCAGCTGAATTCATGTAGGGCAAGGGAGGAGAGAGAATTCATTTCTTCTTCACTTCATCTTCATCATCTTGCAAAACTCCATTTTCTCTCCTTTCCAAAGCTTGATTCCATAACTAAAGCTTTGTGATTTCTTGAGTTCTAGCCATTCAAGCTTCACAAAAAAGGTTTAGATCATCATTCTAATCCATAAACTTCTTTCATTTTTCATTTCCACCACTTTCATGTTTCCATGAAAGTTGTGTTCTTCTCTTTACTAAAAGAGATCTTTTTCTTAGTTTAGGTTCACTCCATTGGAACCTACAAGCTTGAAAACTATCTTGGATCTATTTTCCTTCAAGATTTGAGTAAGTATTCATCTTCTCAAATTTCTACTCTTTAGGGTTTCTTGGTTTTCATAAAACTAATATTTCTATGGTTGTATTTTGGTGTATTTTGAAAAGGGTAAATTTTTCTAAGTGTGGGAACATCAAGGTGTTGAGTAGACCACTTGGTGTTGGTGTGGTGTGAAGGAGGTGATTTTGGAGTTAGCCCATTTTCAAGTCTTCAAGAGGTAAGGGGATTTTCTCAATAAGTTGGGAAGGATGTGTATGTGGGTGGTGTATGTTGTATGTTCATGAAAAACTCAAAGACTTGAGTTTTCATATTGGGTGTTTGAATGAGAAATCATTCTTTAGTAATATGTATTTTTATATATTTATGTATATGAGTGAAAGTATGATTTTGGTTGAGGCATGATAATTTTTGATACGCCTATGCGTTGTTGGAAAAATCATATGTATGATTTGGAGTGATTTGGAATACCTAAGTGTATGTTTGATTTATGGCTTGGTGGTGTTTTTGCCTAAATGGATGAATATTGATTCTTGGATGTTTCACATGATTTAATTCTATGTGATTGGGATTGGTTTGAAAATATTTGACTAAGTGTGGTAAGAGGAGTTAAAAACTTTAATGAAAAAGTTTTACAAATGAAAACAAAGAAATTAATTAGGATTCAAGATAACACTCATGTTATAAAAGTTCGGGGGTAGAAAACGTGAAAACTGGACACAGAAACTGGACGCAGAAACTGGACGCAGAAATTTGACGCAGAAACTGGACGCAGAAACTGGACGTAGAGACTGGACGCAGACTGGACGCAGAAATTTGACGCAGAAACTGGACGCAGAAATTGGACGCTGGAACTGGACGCTGAAACTGGACGCAGAGACTGGACGCAAAAATTGGACGCAGACTGGACGCAGAGACTGGACGCAGGAACTGGACGCTGGAACTAGACGCAGACTGGACGCAGGAACTGGACGCAGGAACTGGACGCAGAGACTGGACGCAGGAACTGGACGCTTTGGGGTCAAAATGAAATTTTAACAAGTTATGTGGGTTTTAATAATTAATAAGAAGTGAGAAGGAAATATAATAAGAATTAGAGAGTTAAAGTTAAAGAAGAACTTTAATTTCAAAGATGAATTTTCCATAAAACTTACATTTTTCAATAAACGATCTTACACGGTATTGAACGAGGATCAATACGTGGCGACGCTAAAGTCTTGAGGACAATAATATTACACGGTATTGGGAGAGAACCAATACGTGGCGAAGATAAAAGTCTTAAGAACAATAAAATTACACGGTGTTGGATGAAAGCTAACACGTGGCGACGAAAAACCCTAAGACGAGGGACCGCATTGATTGTATTATTTGTGAGTGCAAATATCATGTCATATGCATTTGAGATATTGGCTTTTGCCAGGCTAGCTTTATGCTATGATGAGAGCATACAATCCTATGCGATGGATTGTGAATAATTGTAAAACCTGTCCATGAAAAAGGGGACCGATGGTTACCATGTCCATGAAAAAGGGGACCGATTGGTTTATTATGTTGCTCTACCGAATAATTGTAAAACCTGTCCATGAAAAAGGGGACCGATGGTTACCATGTCCATGAAAAAGGGGACCGATTGGTTTATTATGTTAGGTCTCATAGTAGCCTACTAAATAATTGTAAAACCTGTCCATGGAAAAGGGGACCGATGGTTACCATGTCCATGAAAAAGGGGACCGATTGGTTTATTATGTTATGATGTTGGTAGCTCTACTGAATAATTGTAAAACCTGTCCATGGAAAAGGGGACCGATGGTTACCATGTCCATGAAAAAGGGGACCGATTGGTTTATTATGTTATGGTGTTAGTAGCTCTACTGAATAATTGTAAAACCTGTCCATGGAAAAGGGGACCGATGGTTACCATGTCCATGAGAAAGGGGACCGATTGGTTTATTATGGTCGGTTTATGCTATAACCATATCGCTCTACTAAGTTGAGGAAGAGAAGTCTCCATGGAGCAGTGCACCGGTGTATTAAAGAGATATTGAAGTGACATGCATTATGCTAGAGCGCTTTGTGTGTGTTTGACTGTGTGCTTAATTTGATGATGTGCTCTCTTTTGGTTTATGAATATCTTAGAGAAAGATCTGCGAAAGAGTAGCTATACATATATTCTTGGAATGTATTATGTAGTATTTTCTGTTTCGTATACATCCTTTCAGTGGATTTCAACTTGTGCAAAGAAATTCACCCTTGCGTGTTTTTCTGTTATTTTATGTACGTTACGTGTAGATGTCCACTTCGAGACCTCTGATAGCCCGAGTGAGGGAGTGTTTTCGGCCTCGTGAGGCCGATGGTGGGGGATGGACTTACGATCCCATCTCCCAATGGGCCACTGTGTCTGGACACGTGGTTAGAACTAGAGGAGGGGTGTTTGGCCCCGAAGAGGTTTTGGAGAGGGACATGGTATTGGACGTCTACATAACCATCGAGAGGATGCGCTACTGGCTGGGAGATGCACCCTTTGCACGCAGCATCACCTTGGAGGACCGGGAGGCCAGAGTTCCACCCACGGCGCAGCCTAGGAGAGAGGCGAGGGAGGATCAGAGGCCTACACCTCAGCGGATAGCCGAATCGGTATCTAACCGTTGTCGTCTGATTCGTCGCACTCCAAGGAAGAGTTCTTTGGAGAGGGCACGCTTACTAAGGATGGCACCACCAGTGACACCAGTTCCATCACTCGAGACCGTGAGGTCGACACTTCTTGTTCCATACATCGCACCTTCTGGACATTTGGTGCGCTGTTCTTCTGACACTTCTGCCAGACCTTCGGGACACGTAGATAGAGGGAAGAGGAACGTTAGAGACGAGCCAGATCGTGTACTATTCGAGGTGTCTGTGGTTGAGGAGGACCTCGAGGAGACGTCATCGTCTTAGGCCTGTAGAGGTGGGGGGTGGTGTCTAGTGCTAGGTTGTAGAGTGTCTGTTAGCGACCAGCCTAGGTTTGGGATGTACATGTTCAGTGTCGTGTATTGGACACACTTTTTGATTTATCGTTTTCCTAGGTTTAGCTTTATCGTTTTATTTTCTTCGTGTCATGATGATATATATATATATATGTGTATGATGTTTCTTTTCTTCTGAGTTTCAGGATGGCTAAATATGATGTGAGAAATCTTTTCGGATAAGATTCTTTTAAAAAAAAAAAATTAGCCACCAATTTTGGTAACCTTAATTTATGAAAGACGTTTTTCCGCATTAAGTTTTAGTTTTTCACGTGACGTTCCTTGTGGGAAAAAGGGGCGTTACAGCATGAGCATTGCTGTTAAGAAAAGGGAAGAGAGGAATCTTCAAGGAATAGAGATGTGTCATACCAACTTAGAGCAGTTTGGAGAAGGAAATGAAACTGAGGGAATGAACTTATGGATTCAAGACTTAGAAGAATTCTTAGGAACAATGAGCTGCACAGAAGAGCAAAAAGTGAAGTTTACTGCTTCCGCGGTGGTTTATGATGCAGAATTCTGGTGGACCAGAATGAGCCTAGCACTGAGAGCTAAAGGAATAACTCTTACTTGGGCTATCTTTAGAGATCACTTCCTAGCTAAGTACCTGCCTACAAACATTCGCCAAGTAAAGGAGTTGAAATTCCTAAACTTGAAGCAGAGAGAAATGACAGTAGGATAGTATGCCAATTGGTTTAGATCACTCTCTGAGTTCTCACAGTATTTCCAGTTCCGTCCGGATCCAACCTGGAAATTTAGGAAGTTTCAAGAAGGGTTGAGGTCTGATCTGCGAGAGAAGGTAGCATCTCTCCAAATTTGTGAGCTGGACAAATTGATCAAGCATTGCTCTTGGGTAGAGAAGGCTAAGAAGGGAAAGTCTGTTCCTAAGGTTAGGATTTCTGATCGGATTTGCTATCAGTGCGGAGGACAAGGTCATATGGCAGACACTTGCACGCAGAAAAGGATTACCTGCTTTAGGTGTGGCAAGGTGGGGCATAAGTCAAGAGACTACAAGTAAGTGAAGGATCAAATAATATGAAGTAGGAACTGAAGTAGCAACGTTGTCATATACAATGTAAAAATATAGCACAGTGTCAGTAAGTTAAAATTATGATACCCACTATGGGACGTAATCTTTTTGGAAGACACTTATAGTAGTAGAGCCAAAAATAAGCGTTGCTTGTAAAATAGTACAATATATATATAGATATATATATGTAGGTTTGCTTACCTTAAAATGTGTTATTACTCATATTATTGCTTTTATATTTTTACGTCGATTACAAGTTATGTTTCTTTATAGACACCCACCCTTAGAAAAACTAAGAATGTGATCAGGATGATGACAAGATTGGTCATAAAATTATTATTGTTTTCTTTCTGCTTAAGGTCAAGGTATGAGTCTGATCAACTCATCAGCTTGCTGGTAGTAGAAATATGACAATAGCAATTTATATGAACTAAGAGTCAAAATTCTAAAGAAATAAAGGAATGCAAGATTTGATTTCCAAAAAAAAAATCCTCATGAATGAGTTAGAATATTTCAAGAGAAATACAAATAGGTTGCTTAGAATGGGTAAGTAAAATCTAAGTTAGTGGGTAGAATCTGATACTTTTAGAGACTTAGTAAATTATTGGAAATTTTTTACCAAGGGATTTCAATAATAAAAGGATTGAAGTATAGTATAGAAGGAAAAGGATTTATGGATTTTACAGGTTCTTTTGAAAATAAGAAATAAAAAGGAAGATTAAGTGTAGATCTAAGAAATTGGTATAGAATATTCTTGGCTCAAATTGATGATAGAGAAGTCAAGATAAGTTATACTAATATTTGATGGTTAGAAAGATTAAGTACTGATTAAAAGGAGATACAACAATAGGACATGACTATAGACATACAGCTAAGTCTGAATATTTGACTAAGTATTTTTAGTATCAAACTTGAGGAAACATAGGAGTACAATTAAATTATTGAGGAAGAACTTAGTGTGGATTAAGGAAGTAGATTTCAACACTAGAGATCAATCAAAAAAGGAAATATTGGAAAGGAAGAATAATGTTGGTAGACTATCTAAAGTTATATTGAACGGAGTAAAGGACAAGAAAAGGAAGGGAATACACTCCAAACCATTGAATAGGCGAGTATGTTATATCTAAAGGTTGATGGGCCGGGAGATCATAGGGATGTAATAAAATAAAGTGGTGTCAGGAAGATGGAAATTGTTCCAAAGAAGGAAGGAAACAGTTCTGAATGCTTAATTCAAGGAATTTCGAGGACGAAATTATTTTTAGAGGGGTAGAATTGTAACATCCTAAAATTTCACTCTAAGAGACAGAGTATTAATTTTAGAGGATTAGAATTACTCTTAAGTTTTTCGGATAATAACTTTGTAGTTTAGAGCTAAATACGGAAGTCAGAATATTATATACAGACACTCTGACTATTAAGATAAGTGATAAATGAATTTGGAGAATTCATACAACACTTCCAAAAAGTATTTGAGGAAATAAATAGTAACTTGATGACATAAAAAGGTTTTAGGAATTAAGTTTGGATAGTAAGAGGAGAATATAAAGAAAATTACAGTTTTAGTCCCTTTTGAAGGAACTTCGTAGTCTGTTAGTAAGGAAAGGGATAAAAACCAGAGACAGAGAAATAGATAAGATAGAGACTACAAAGACCTGATAGAAACCTAAGAAAAATAGAATGATCAGTTGTGGTTAAGCATTATAGCTTAAATAGTAACATCGTTTAAGTTTTTATAGACTTCTGTTTTCTATATTTCTGTGTGATCTATGTTTGATAATATACTTGTACTACTTCTATTACATTGTTTAGAGTTTCACCCTTGCCTGCTTTATGTTGTGTTAATGCATGACTAAGTAGATGGCACATCATGACAAAGGACTGGAGAATGTCTGACACCTGAGCCTAGAACCTCAAGGTGGAGGTTGTGTATGGTGGAACATAAATCCTCACACGCAGTGGGGTAGATTCATGGGGAGAGTTGAGACAGTAGACATTGGAGGTGGAGGTCCCCAAGACCCACTTCCCATCCAGGAACAGATGATTTTAGATGTTAAGTTACCATGGCAACAGTTGAGACCTTTAAGAATTGACCCAAAAGACTTGATCTTCGATAGTGATGATAGTGGAGATAGTGGGGGTGGTAGTTCACATCCTTCAGGGCATGATGGTAATGGATCTGATCATGTACCTTCAAAATCAAGAGACAAATCCCCAGATAAGGAACAAGATGGCACCTCAGAATAACAGTAGAAGGAAAAGGTCTCGGGCTCCCTCCAGGCTTTGCAAAAGAAACTGGTATGGCAGGAATGGGCCTGTCAGACTGAGTAGCAGGTGGCCTCTCAGCAAGCACCTTCTCAGCTGATGCAACCCTAACAGTCTGGGTACGGCTAACAGTACTCTTGCGAGCAGTCTGCCTCCATCTACCAAAGTATCTCTTGCAGGGTGGGGTCTTGGGTCTTCTATGTTGGGTCTCTGGCCTTGCAGGCTCTTGCTGCACCGGCTCAGATCCTTGGGCAGGCACCTGTTGGGCTACCGGCTGTCTCTGCCTTTCTCTTTCCCGCCATGTGTCCCACAACTCCTGTATGGGCATCTTTACATCCAGAATCACGTCCTCTACAGTCCACCTATGAGGCCCTTCCGCAGTAGTCTCGAGTGAAGTGACATATCCTAGGTATGTCCCCCACTGGGTTTCGGGGTTGATGATCCACCCCTCACCCTCTGCCCCTCGGGGCAACAGACTGAGTCTACGAACCTTCACTAGCCCCTCGGGCAGGCGATCCATCTATATGAGTCATGTTCAAAAGAGAGCACAAAACATATAGGCAAGGGTGAAAAATCATCATACATAGATAACAAAGCAAAGAGACAACAGATATAGAAATATACCACATCTATCACACACATTTGCATTTGAAGAGTATCAGACACGTATGCATTAGAAAATCATCTACTACTTACCCTTCTCAAAACTCGAGGATAAGATTTTCCTGCAAATCAAAGATTCTCACAGACACAAGGAGAATAATCACAGTCACACACATGTCTCAGTATCAAACAATATGTCACATATCTCAGCATCAAAGAATATATCACATATCTCAGCATCAAACAATATATCATACACTCAGATATATTAGAATGCATGTCACTTCTATTTCCCCTCACATCACCCTCATAGTGCTCCAAGGAGACTTCCCTACCTCCAACACCATTGAGCGATTGGCCGTAGCAGACTTACCAGAGAGTCCCACCAGACTTCATAGTAATCATTCAGATAAGCTACGTCTCACCATATCCAGAATAGTCAAATCCATCAGATTTATCCAAGCAGGGTTGTGCGACTTGCCTCAGCTCAGGGGATATCTCCTACCTGGCCATCTGAGGGGTTTCGCTACCTGGATAATCCCTTTAGGCTACTGTGGCCAAAACCGCAATTCTTTATCTGTCATTCCAAAAATTCCCAAAATAATTTCTAAAATTCTAAAATATTAGAAAACATCATTTGGCATTTTCAAAAATATTTCTAGACATGTTCTGGTCTCCAAATCCACTCACAGTTCAACCTAGTCACACTATAGGGACCAAAACGGTAACATTTTTATGCGTTCTTCAGAAAATTCCCGAATAAATTTCTAAAATCCTCGAATATTATAAAATCACTATTGGTACCTTCAAATCTCATTCTTAACCTAAATCTAGGGTTTCTACTTCATAAAGTCCTCACTCTGTCTATTTACGGTAAACAAAACTCTGTCTGTTTCTAAACGTCCAACTTAAACCACTACTTTCTAACGTCAGAGAAACTTTGTCTATGAATTTATTCTTACTAAAATATATCTAACATGCATAAGCACACATCACACGTATAAAATAAAATTAAACAGAATCAAAATTTACGGACGTTACAATTCTCCCCCTCTAAAAAAATATTTTGTCCTCGAAATTGCATACCTAAGAATAACTCTGGATATTGTTCTTGCATTTTATCTTCCAATTCCCACGTCGCATCACCAGTAATACTATCCCAAATCACCTTGACTAAAGGAATTTGCTTATCCCTGAGCTGCTTGATCCTTCTATCTTCAATCCGCACAGGATATGCTTTATATGTCAGGTTCTCTTTTAATTGTACATTATCAGACTCAATAACATGAGAGGGATCAGATATATACTTCTTCAGTTGTGACACGTGAAAAACATCATGAAGATTTGAAAGAAAAGGTGGTAAAGCAATTTCATAGGCTACAGGACCTACCCGATGAAGAATTTGGTATGGTCCTATGAACTTTGGAGTAAGTTTTCTAGATTTTATGGCTCTACCAACCCCAGTCATCGGCGTGACTATCAGGAAAACATGTTCCCCTTCCTGAAACTCAAGTGGTCTCCTTCTTTTGTCAGAATAACTTTTTTGTCGACTCTGTGCCACTCGCATTCTCTCTCGAATCTGTTTCACTTTCTCCGTTGTTTCCTGTACAATCTCTGGTCCCACTATCATACTCTCTCCATCCTGATACCAACACAAAGGGGTTTGGCATTTTCTCCCATATAAAGCCTCATACGGTGCCATTCCTATGCTCGAATGATAACTGTTGTTATAAGTAAACTCAATCAATGGCAACAATTCATCCCAACTCCCTTTATTATCTAAAACACAAGCTCTCAGCAGATCTTCTAGGGATTGAATTGTTCTTTCTGTTTGACCATCCGTCTGTGGATGATAAGCAGAACTCAATTTAAGCCTAGTCCCTAGTGCATTCTGCATACTTTGCCAAAATCTAAAGGTAAACCTTGGATCTCTATCAGAAACTATGCTAGAAGGCACTCTATGTAATCTAACAATCTCTTTTATATACAACTGGGCTAACTTCTCTAGAGAATACTTTATATTAATGGGTAGAAAATGAGACGACTTAGTTAATCTATCTATGATCACCCAGACTGCATCAAATCCTTTCTGAGTTCTAGGTAACCCAGACACAAAATCCATAGATATTCCTTCCCATTTCCACTCAGGTATCTCTAGAGATTGCATCATTCCTGAAGGTTTTCTGTGTTCTATCTTTGCTTTTTGACAAGTCAAACAAGATGCTACATATTCAGCCATTTGCTTCTTCATTCCTGGCCACCAGTATCTCTGTTTCAAATCTTGGTACATCTTATTAAATCCAGGATGAATACTTAGCTTACTTTTATGTGACTCATCAAGAATTAATCTCCTCATCTCAGAATTATTTGGGACACACACTCTACCTTTACATCTTAAAATACCATCATCCCCTAAACTAAACTCTGCAACCTTTCCTTGTTCAAGCAGCTCTCTCTTTTCTATCAAATGTTCATCAGTTGCCTGTTGTTCCTTGATCTCTTTCATCAACTCACTTGTCACTTTAATCATACTTAATGAAATCCTATCCCTGTGTACATCCATGGATAAACTCAGATCACGAAAATTCTCTATTAATTCTAACTCTTTAATCATCATGACCGACATATGTACCGACTTCCTACTTAAAGCATCGGCCACAACGTTAGCCTTTCCTGGATGATACATCAGATTAAAATCATAATCCTTAAGAAACTCTATCCATCTCCTCTGTCTCATATTTAACTCCTTCTGATCAAACAAGTACTTCAAACTCTTGTGATCACTAAACACTGTAAAAGTCAACCCATAAAGGTAATGTCTCCAAATCTTCAAAGCAAAAACTACTGAAGCTAACTCAAGATCATGGGTTGGATAATTTCTTTCATGAGTTTTCAACTGACGAGATGCATAAGATACAACTCTTCCGTTTTGCATTAACACACAACCTAATCCCTGATAAGAAGCATCACAATATACTTCCATAGGTTCCTCCGAATTAGGTAACACTAACACAGGTGAGGTCGTTAACCTTTCTTTTATGTCAAGAAAAATTTTCTCACATTCCTCAGTCCAGATAAAAGGTTGATCTTTTCGGGTCAACTTAGTCAATGGGACTACAATCTTTGCAAATCCTTGGATAAACCTCCTATAATACCCAGCTAACCCTACAAAACTACGAATCTCAGTTACAGTCTTTGGTCTTTCCCACGAGAGTGCCGCTTCTACCTTCGCAGGATCTATAGATATACCTTCTTTAGTAATCACATGACCTAAGAACTGTTTCTCAACCAAAATTCACACTTAGACAATTTAGCATACAACTTATGTTCACTTAAAACTTGCAACACTTGTCGCAAATGTTCTTCATGTTCCTCCTCATTCTTAGAGTAAATCAGAATATCATCTATGAACACAACCACAAATCTATCTAAGAACTGACTAAAAACCCTATTCATGTAGTCCATGAATATTGTTGGTGCATTAATCACACCAAATGGCATTACAAGATACTCATAATGTCCATATCGGGTTCTAAAAGCAGTCTTAGGTACATCTTCAGCTTTTACTCTAATCTGATGATACCCTGTTCTTAGATCTATCTTAGAGAATATAGCAGCTCCACGCAGTTGATCCATCAAATCATCAATACGTGGCAAAGGATATTTGTTCTTGATCGTTATCTTATTCAGCTGTCTATAGTCCACACATAACCTAGAAGTTCCATCCTTTTTCTTCACCAGTAACACTGGTGCACCCGACGGAGAAACACTAGGTCTAATAAACTGCTTAGACAATAAATCCTCCAACTGTTTTTTTAGCTCGGCCAATTCCATTGGCGACATTCTATACGGAGCTATAGAAATTGGACCTGATCCGGGTACTAAGTCTATGGTAGACTATATCTCCCTTGCAGGTGGCAAACCTGGGACATCTTCAGGAAACACTTCGGAGAATTCCCTCACTACTGGCACATTGTTCAACTCTTTATCACTGTCGAATTTCAACAAGGAAAATAACATGTTTCCCTTTGCTCCTTCTTTCAAAGAAGCTTTCACTTGGTTGGCAGACATAAGTCCAGAAACTCCGGGATTAGGAAAAACCAAGGTCTTACTGGCATAGTCTAAAAGAACATTATTGGCCGATAACTAATCCATTCCTAAGACAATATCTAATTGGACCAAAGGTAAACAGATTAGGTCTATATGGTATTTCCTACCAAGTACAGTGACTGGACAATTCAGACAGATAGTGTTTACAATGACTGGTTCAGCAATAGGTAAGGAAACAACCAAATCATATGACATCAAAGAAGTAGGTAAATTCAGCCGTTTCACACAATCAAAGGATATAAATGAATGAGTTGCGCCTGAATCATACAGTACAATTAAAGGATAACCTGCTATGTCGCATGTACCTTGTATGAGATCGTCCGACCTCGAAGTCTTAACACCACTCAGGGTATAAACACGTCCCTTTGTCCTTGGCCTCACCGCCTGCATATTGTTCACTGATGGTTCTGATTTCGGTGCTCTACAATCCTTAGACATATGCCCCACCTTTCCACATCTGAAACAAGTTACTCCCCTCTAGGTACAGCTAGTAGAATAATGTCCTGTCTTCCCACAATTAAAACATTTTATCTCATTCAGTCCTTGATTTCCACTGTTCCCACTCCAGCCAGCAGATGCTACCCCGCGATTCTGCTGCTGATTTCCAACATTTCCAGGTCTTGCATACGGCTTCCTTGGGAATTGTCTCCCTTTTTGATTTTGTGGCCTAAACCTCGAGGTTCCACCCACATTACTCCTTATCACCTTTTCCTGTTTCAGAATCTCAATCTTTCTACATTTCTCCACCAGGGGTTGAAATTGACGAATCTCCAAAGGTGATACAGCTTCCTTAATCTCGTACCTTAACCCTTTTTTGAACCTTTCACACTTCCACCCTTCATCAGGTTGAAGCTGAAAGAAACGAAAGTACTTAGCCAGGGTTTCAAACTTTGCTGCATAGGCATCTATAGTCATCTCCTTCTGCTGTAGATTCAGAAATTCTAGTTCTTTCTGAGTTCTCGCACTCTGAGGAAAATATTTCTCCAGGAATCTAGTACGAAAAATTTCCCAAGTCACTACCTGGTGCTCAGTCTCCAGTAACTGTTGCACTCCTTTCCACCAGTACTCCGCATCACCAATCAGCAGATAAGTAGCATAGGGTACCTTAACTTCCTCAGCACAATGTAAAGCAAGAAAAATTTTCTCTATCTCTTGTACCCACAAATCAGCCTTTTCAGGGTCCGGTTCCCCATTAAACTGAGGTGGATCATGTTTCTTAAAATCGAACAGTCCCTTATTCTCAGCAGCCCTAGCAGCTCTCAACTGATTCTGAATCTCTCGTTGTTCGGCACGTTCAGCCTGTTGTGTCATAGTTGCTGCCATATGGTTCATAGCACCAACTGCCCTTTCAATTGCATCAGCATTGCGAGCCATGGATTCCTGCAGTTTAACCAATAAAGGTACAATCCAGAATCCACCCAAGCAATACAATCAACACACACACATTACAAAGCAATCAAGGTCAATCAAAGTTCACATCTCAATGTCAATCAGAGTTCACACAACCTAACCTAATAGGCCTACACCCTAAACATCCGTACCTGACTCAACCGGGCTCTGATACCACCAATTGCAACACCCTTTCTCATAAAAGGATATTACAACATAAGTAACCTGATTTATTTAAAATACGTCATGTTGATTTTCATTTTAAAGAAATTCTCCTTTTAATGTTTTAAGTTAATTTTCGAAAATGAGCATAATTTTTTTTTTCTTTTTGTTACTGAAAGCTATTTTAACTTGAAACTCTCACTTACGTGATTTAAATTTCGAAACTCTTTCGTGTCGTAGCGTATCATTAAAGAAAACGAGATAAGCCACTAGTAAACAAATAATGCACATCATATACACTACCAGTTCAAAGTTTTACAAGTTACATCATATAGAGTACAGTCATCCAAAATAACTCTAAGCATAAGCCCACACCGGTATAGAGTCAGACTACAAAAAAACAAGATCAGATAACGCAACAGCCTGCGCTAAGTCAGCTTCTAAACACTCCCCTCAGACTTCTCAGAGGGATCACTCTCCTCCTCTACTATCTGCTTCCCTTTCCCTTTACTGTCATTGACCTCTTGACGAGCTGGTGTTCGCCAAGATGGCATAACAGTAGAAGGAAAAGGTCTCGGGCTCCCTCCAGGCTTTGCAAAAGAAACTGGTATGGCAGGAATGGGTCTGTCAGACTGAGTAGCAGGTGGCCTCTCAGCAAGCACCTTCTCAGCTGATGCAACCCTAACAGTCTGGGTACGGCGAACAGTACTCTTGCGAGCAGTCTGCCTCCATCTACCAAAGTATCTCTTGCAGGGTGGGGTCTTGGGTCTTCTATGCTGGGTCTCTGGCCTTGCAGCCTCTTTCTGCACCGGCTCAGATCCTTGGGCAGGCACCTGTTGGGCTACCGGCTGTCTCTGCCTTTCTCTTTCCCGCCATGTGTCCCACAACTCCTGTATGGGCATCTTTACATCCAGAATCATGTCCTCTACAGTCCATCTATGAGGCCCTTCCGCAGTAGTCTCGAGTGAAGTGACATATCCTAGGTATGTCCCCCACTGGGTTTCGGGGTTGATGATCCACCCCTCACCCTCTGCCCCTCGGGGCAACAGACTGAGTCTACGAACCTTCACTAGCCCCTCAGGCAGGCGATCCATCTATATGAGTCATGTTCAAAAGAGAGCACAAAACATATAGGCAAGGGTGAAAAATCATCAAACATAGATAACAAAGCAAAGAGACAACAGATATAGAAATATACCACATCTATCACACACATTTGCATTAGAAGATTATCAGACACGTATGTATTAGAAAATCATCTACTACTTACCCTTCTCAAAACTCGAGGATAAGATTTTCCTGCAAATCAAAGATTCTCACAGACACAAGGAGAATAATCACAGTCACACACATGTTTCAGTATCAAACAATATGTTACATATCTCAGCATCAAAGAATATATCACATATCTCAGCATCAAACAATATATCATACACTCAGATATATTAGAATGCATGTCACTTCTATTTCCCCTCACATCACCCTCATAGTGCTCCAAGGAGACTTCCCTACGTCCAACACCATTGAGCGATTGGCCGTAGCAGACTTACCAGAGAGTCCCACCAGACTTCATAGTAATCATTCAAATAAGCTACGTCTCACCATATCCTGAATAGTCAAGTCCATCAGATTTATCCAAGCAGGGTTGTGCGACTTGCCTCGGCTCAGGGGATATCTCCTACCTGGCCATCTGAGGGGATTCGCAACCTGGATAATCCCTTTAGGCTACTGTGGCCAGAGACTATCCCTATTCTCAACCCCATCCGGGTTGTAATGCTCATCACGTTGGCCACTTGCCAAATTCTCTTTCTCTTTATGCAACATGGCATATCACATTAAGCATACAAAATCACCATCTCAAGCATTTTAAGCTTTGGTTTGTCTTGTAATCACTTTAACCTTTTCTCTAGGTTATCACTTGCACAATCACATATAACCTTCACTCTTGGTTATCACATTATCATCACTTATGACAATTCACATCTCTTTGTGCATAATTCTCCATCACATGTCTTTTCCTCTTTCACTTTACACACTTTCATTTATGGTTCCTCTTTTAACCAAATGCATTTTCCAAAACATTGTTTAAGTTCTAAAATTAATTAACCAAATCACATACCAATTTTCATATTTAAAAATATTATTTTGTCTTAAGCATTTTTTTTTATGAAAATAATTTGGAAAAACTGATTTTTCGCAAAAACATTAATTTTCAAAAATGCTGGGTCCAGAACTGTTTCACACCCGCGGTATGAACAGAGCTGTCCCCTGTTGTCCAGCTTTTCCCAATCGCGAAACTGGTCACACCCAGGGCGTACCAGCAGCTCAAAAATCCAATGCTTAACCAAAATAAAACATCTCTTTGCATAGTTAGGTCCAAATGAGTGAAAATAAGTTAAGTTTACTATGTTTAGATCAATTCCAAGACACACTCTTTAATCATCAAGCCATGGTTTCAATCATCAAGGCAATGAAGACACAATCATCACCACACATCAAGCTCATCCACATACACATACTACTTGCTCATGCCATGATTTTAAACTTTTGCACAACCACAATCATCCCATCAACTCAAACCAAGCATGGAACAAAATCATCAAGCATGCAAGATAGGCAACTCATCTCACACAACATGGTCACTTCTCCGTAGACAAGAGTTACAAGCCCTCATGCATATCAAGGTTCCAATCATGCAAACTAACATCAAGCATGGTTGTTCATGATCAAACCACTCAAAGAAATTCATACACATAACATAACCATCACTCAAGAATCAAACATAGTCATAAGAACAAGAAGACACATGGTTTGCCAATAATCATAAACCCTAGGATAGTATAGCATCTCCTTGATCACCACAACACCAACAAGAACCCTAGTATGTCCTCTAGGCTTTGAAATCATGTAGAAGAACTTTCCCCTTACCAAACTTGTAGAAACTCTAACCCCAAGCTTCTTCTTCTTCCTTCTCCTCCTCCTCCTTGCTTGCCTTCTTGGAGCTTGTTGGTCAATAGATTGAGCACAAACTCTTGGAAATTAACTAACTAGGACAAGATTTTGGAAAAGAGCACTCAAAGATTGGCTATGGTGATGAGCAAGATGAACTCAAGCAAGAAGTCCTCTCCTCTCTTCTCCCTCAAACTCACGGCCCTCTCCCTCTTCTCTTCCTATCTAATAAGATTTTTTTTAATTAACCATTACACTTAACCATGGTTAAATCCTAGTTACAACTTGCCCTAATCCTATTGGCCCACACTCATGAGTCATGCTTCAAGAAAATTCTACCCTCTTCCTCTCTAATTCTGGCGCAGCACAGCAGTCCAAGGGGGGTAAATAATTGTTTTTACCTTAACCATGGTAAATGGTAAATCTCTAAGGTAATTAAGTGTGGTAACTTTTGTATTTCATGGTAAAAATTGTCCAAACTTAACCTATTGGGGTAAAAATTCTCATGAACCTTATAATAACTCCTCAACCATGTAAGTAAGATGCCACAAAAGTCTTGGTTCATAAAAATCAAGCTTAGAAGCATTACGGTAACTTTTCGGTTTTTACCGTAACCCGTAACTTAGGGTAAAAATGAATTTTCTCAGAAAATTCTTAGAAAATTTCTAAAAATCATAGATATTGTAAAAACACCATTGGGTACTCTTTTGGTTGATTTTGGATTATTTCCCAAGCCTCTTGCATTCACCTGTTCTCGTTCTACAGGGACCAAAACCGCAATTCTTTATCTGTCATTCCAAAAATTCCCAAAATAATTTCTAAAATTCTAAAATATTAGAAAACATCATTTGGCATTCTCAAAAATATTTCTAGACATGTTCTGGTCTCCAAATCCACTCACAGTTCAACCTAGTCACACTATAGGGACCAAAACGGTAACATTTTTATGCGTTCTTCAGAAAATTCCCGAATAAATTTCTAAAATCCTCGAATATTATAAAATCACTATTGGTACCTTCAAATCTCATTCTTAACCTAAATCTAGGGTTTCTACTTCATAAAGTTCTCACTCTGTCTATATACGGTAAACAAAACTCTGTCTGTTTCTAAACGTCCAACTTAAACCACTACTTTCTAACGTCAGAGAAACTTTGTCTATGAATTTATTCTTACTAAAATATATCTAACATGCATAAGCACACATCACACGCATAAAATAAAATTAAACAAAATCAAAATTTACGGACGTTACATTTAAAGTAGTAGATCCCTTTTTGTAGATAATGGGTTCATGGCTCGACTGGACATAGTAGCGTATGTTTTCTTTTACCACTTTTGTACTTTTTGGCTTAGAGTAGTTTTAACTTCTTTTTCTTTTGCAGTGTAAAAATGATAGTTTGTCTTAGAACAAACTCCTTTGTAAAATATCATGGCATATATATATATATATGAGAGAGAGTACCTTTCTGTACATAATGGTTTACTTTGCATTAGAAATCTTTAATAAGAACAAGGGATTCTACTCCCCATCCTTCTCATCTTCTTTTATGAAAGCGAAAAATTTTATCCACATTTTAGGAGGAACTTTATAAACTTTTATCAAATATTTTCTAAATCTTTGTGAAACTTTTGGTTACCATGGTGTAATATCCTTTTTGGAGAAAGGATGTTGCATTGCACGTTGTGTAACACCCGTATTTTTAGATCCGTAGTTAATTCTATACCACTGAGTGAGTATATCAAATTATATATTATAAGATGATATTAGAAAATGAAATGTCATGATGATAGTTGCCCATAGTAAAGCAACTAGGACTTTGCGTTGGAATTGGAAATTTCAACAGAAAATGATTCTCGTTATAGACAAAGAAGTTAGATTATACTGATTTGAAGACCAAGACAAGGCCACCACGAGGAATTAAAGAGACAAAGAGTAGTTTTAAATTATTTAAGAATTTTAGTTTGTAATTTTCTGAGATTAGGATAAAGATGCTACTGTTTTGGTCCCTGTAGAATTGAATACGTGACACATGGTGAACATATAATTAACAGAGGAATAAGAAATGATCCAAATGGAAAGTTAGGGATATCATTAGTGTTTTTAGATTATTTATGATTTTTAGATGGGTAGATAGTGGCCAAACTCAAAAAACAGAAAAATGACGGAAACTGTGACCTAATTTGAAAACGTAGAACGTTTTACATTTTTTCGGAGACCATTTTTACGTCAAAATAATATTTTAACGAAACAAATCTTATTTTTCTAATATTTCATATTTTGGGAATTTCTCTAGAATTTTTCAGAAAAATTTTATTTTTACTTGCGTTTGGCGCGTTACGGGTAAACTTAGCGCAATCGGGGGTATGAGAAAATTATTAAAAATCAAGTTTTGAGATTCAAGATTATAATATATTAATACTGGGTCATAAAAGTGATTTTTCAATTAATTACTTATTTAGAATGTATTTATTTCTCTCTTTTCCTTATCTCTAGTTATTTATATATCATTACTAACAAGAGGGATTGAATTGAATTTCATCTTATCAAGTTTTTCAAACTCTTTAAATCGCACAAAGAAAACGTTTTTAAACTAAGTGGAAGCCTCTGCGTCCAATCTACTTGTGCGCCCAATATTCCAATACGCTGTGCGTCCAACGAGTTCACAGCAAGTATACAAATATTTGCAAAAAAGTTTTAAAAGCTTTGAAACACAATTCAACCCCCCTTCTTGTGTTTCTTCCTGTTACCTACACAAACTGCCGTCCATGTGCCTAGTGGATGCCTTTTGATCATTCCTTTGTGGTTAAGTCAAGCCTTGGATATTTTAAAGCATGAGATGATTAGGTAACCAAGCTATTTCACCATGGTTCTTAACTTAACCAAGCTTTCATTAAATTTAATCTCATCCCTCCATGGCCAGCCACTAAACTGCCCCACTTGAAGGATGAGAAGGAGTCTAGGTTCATTTTGTGTCATGAGTCATAGATGTGAGCCAATTAGAAAATAGTTCATTAAGTTAATTATGTAGTTAATAAATCAAGTGATAATACCAAATTCAAAAGCAAGCTTATCCAAGCTATCAAGAAAGGCCTCTTGGCCGTGAGTTAAGGAGAGAAGGGAGAGGAGGTTTATTCATTTTCTCACTTGTCTTCTCTCTCCAAAACTCCATTCTCTCATTTTCTCTTTAAGTTTTCTTCTTCAACCTTTGATTTTCTCCATTGTTGTACCAAGCTTTCTTCATCTTTCAACCTTGTTTTGATTCTTCACACACTAATCAAGTGTGATTGATCAATTTTAAACACTTTTAAACACTTAGCCTTCATCAATATTGGAATCTTCAAGTTTGTTCTTCAAGAGTGAGTCTAGTGTTCTTAAGTCCTTGATTCTTGATTTTCATCATCCAAGGTGAGCTTTGTGTTTCTAATCCATAGGTTTTCATTTTCTATGGCCTTTTAGTAATGCTACTGTTTTTAAACTTCAATCTGTCTTTTAAATCCATGGAGAGATTTTTGGTGTTTTGTCAAGGTGGTGATAGTAATAGTAGTGATCTTGGAACTCAAGCTAGTGAGGAGCATAACTTTGTTGGAGCTTCAAGAGGTAAGGGGACTTTCTTACCAAGTTATGAATTTTATACAGTTGTATATTGTATGATTTGTACGGGTTGATGACAACTCAAGGGTTTTGAGTTTCATCTTTGTGTAGGATGATTTAAATCATTCTTGATGTGTTAAATCACTAAGTTAAGATTTTAGCTCTATGGATTTTGTATGAGTATCACCATGTTTATGACCTTATGAAAATATTACTAAAGTTATTTTGACCAAAATGAAATGTTAAGAAAATTTACTAAGTGATGGAAAATGTGTTTGTATGCTTGATGGCCGTCTGGTGACTCATAGCGAGCCGAGACGAGGCGAAATACCCAACTTGGATGATCCTGACCAACTAGCTTATTCATGTTATGGTAATAATTTTTAAATAGTAGCTCTGCTGAATAATAGTGAGACCAGATCCTAGAGTGGACTGGTGATGTGATTGGTAGGTTTGTTAACTTAGAGAAAAGTTTTCAAATCATATCTGTTTATTTTTTAAGTATAATAAGTAGTAATTTTCTTGTACTATATATATATTTCGTGAGATAACTTTTGGGAAGAGACTCACCCTTGCCTATATGTTTTGTGGTCTTTGGAACATGATTCATATAGATGGATCACTAGCTGAGTGGAATAGCCAGGATTCGAAGAATGAGACGTGCATTGAAGACGTGTCAACCAAGTGGAAGGACGTGCGAGTCCTAGTTTTGTTGGGGTTTTCTTATTTGAGCTTCTTCCTGAAGTTCTTAGTGTTTGACCAAACATAGGGAGTCTGTACTGATTTGGGAAAGGGATTTCTTGTGTATGGTATGCCCTATTATAAATGAATGAATTATATTTCCTTTGTTACTTTCTGGTTGGTGTTTATTCACATAAGTATTTCTTTTAAAAAGAAAAAAAATGACAAAGTAAATCCATTTGTGAAAATTAAATAAATTTTGACAGCATTTTTCCGAAAGAAGAATCAAAAGAAAGATTTTAATTCTGCATTAGAGGTTCCATTACGAAGTGTAATGCCTCCAGAGAAAGGGGTGTTACATTAGTGGTATCAGAGCTGGTTGATGTCTTTCGGGTACTATAGGTTATAGGTCTACTGTGTTTATGTTGTGTGAACTGTGATGGAGTTTGCTTGAATTGTTTCTTGTCGAAACAATTGCATAAGTTTTGAGTGGAGTTTGTTTGTGCTATATGAATTTTGCTAATTTTTGTTTGAATTGTTCTTCTTGACGGACAATTGTGTAATTATGTTTGAACCTTATGTGAATTGTTTTCTCGTTGAAACAATGTCTGTTAGTACAACCAATAGGTATTTCTTGATAGATTCCAACTAGTTTTAAACTTGTAGGAATCCATGGCTAGTGGTAACTTTGCTCAAGGGAATGGGAACAGTGATAACGGTATAAATGAGATTCTTCAGGCTATGATAAATTTGGCTACAGCAGTAGTTCAACTGACAACTACTGTGATACAGTATCTGGAACAAACTCAGGGTGAAATTGGACTAGCTGTAGATATAGCTGGCAAAATGGGCTTAGCCCGCCGGGCCGGCCCGAGCCCGCCCGAAAAAACACCGGGCTTGGACACACAAATTTGAGCCCGTTTTCAATCCGGGCCTTTTTGGCCTGGCTTGATAAAGCCCGAACCCGTAAAAGCCCGAGCCCGAAGCGGGCCGCCCGAAAAACATAGGCCAAAGCCTGAGCCCGGCCCGAAAAAAGCCCGAAAAATAGAGGGCTCTGACACACAAATTTGAGCCCGTTTTCAATCCGGGCTTTTGTGGCCCGGCCCGATAAAGCCTGAACCCGATGCGGGTCGGCCTGAGCCTAGCCCGAAAGCCCGAATTGCCACCTCTAGCTGTAGAGGCCAGAGAAGTAGTAGATGTCCGGAGGCATGATTCTCCACAAGTTTTAGGAAATGTTGAACGTCAACCTCAAACGTTGACAGGGAAGGATAAGGAAGTAATATCGGATGAGAGCTGCATTGGAGAAGGATCATTGAGGCACCGACATCAAAATTTGAAGAGTAGGCAACCCCAGTGGAGGCCGAGATTTTGCTACACTGGTACTCCTGTTGCTAGTGGAGTGGATCAAGCTAACCAAAATCCAGATGTTAAACGGAGATGTTATCAGTATGGGAAACGAGGTCATCTAGTTAGTAATTACCCAGGAAAGGAAGATGCGTGTTACCGATATAGAGAAGTCGAACCTATACCAAGGAAATGTGAACTACCAAGAGTTAAGTTTGTCATCAATAGTAGTGGATCATTTAGGTTCCTACCACGAAGCCAAAAGAGGAAGCAGCTACAAAAGAAACCTTATGATAGAAATCTGGGGAGTTATGGGAACCAGCAACAAAATCGCAATTTGCCAACTGTTGTTGATGGTGAGAATAAAGTGAACCCCGGAGCGGGCGCTCCAATAGATGTTATAAGTGTGGGAAACCAGGACATTATTCTAATGCCTGTAGCCAGCAAGGAATGACGTGCTATAGCTGTGGAAAGGTTGGACATGTGGCGAAGGATTGCCTTATGAGCAAACCGAAGCCAGAAGTTGACAATGTCAAAGCCGGAAGGCTGATGACAAAAGGACGTGCTTATACAATGAGTGGTGCTGAGGCTTCGCACTCAGAGGATCTCTTACCAGATGAAAATGACATAACTGGTAATTTTAAAGACTAGAGGCTTCATGAATGATCGGAAGGGTGGTCTTCTATAATTTTTTTTGAGATTCTAGAGGTCAATTTCAAGTCTTGACAGAAAGAGGGGTCTATACTATGAACAACGGAAGACTATAGTTTTGTTTTGTTAGGAAACCTTTTGTGTGATGTATGTTTTAGTTTCTTATAAGTCTTAGTTTCAAAATCTGACTCTATGTTTAAATTTTTTTCGCTACTTCCTAAGTATGTAACCTTCTAGAAATTCTTATGTCCGTCTGTTTCCAAAAACTTTTCGCAATCTATGTATGAAGTTATTCAGTGATTTCATCTATCTGTTTTCCTTACCTAGCTGTTTTCTATCTCCCTATCTAATTGTCTTTCTAATTGTTTATCATGTCAAGTCATTGCTCATCAGAATTGGTAATCCTGTTTACAAATTGATTATCCTATCCAAGGTCAACCTTGAGGGAGGCTAGAACCCTATAAATGATAGTATGTATGTGTCAGTAGTTATATTCACGAATAATTCGGACAATAATGTTATTTAGCTATACAATTATTATCGTTTTCTAACTACTTAAGGACAAGGTGTCGGACTAATTAACTCATTGGCTTGCCGGTAGTAGAGAGGGGACAATGATAATTGATATGGACCAACATTGTTGAGTTCTTGAGGGTTGGATTGAATAGTTATGAGTTCTGATGGATAGTGTGAGGATACTCAGTAGTTGGAGTAGGGATACTCGAAGGAATGAGAGTGTTGTATTTCTAAAGTAGAAGTAATGGTAAAAAGGAAAATTTTATCGGATGAGAGTTTTTCAATATTGGTGGCTAAACGTAGTTTATTTGCGAAATTTTGAGGACAAAATTCTTTTTAGAGGGGTAGAGTTGTAACACCCGCATTTTTAGATCTGGAGTTAATTCTATACCACTGAGTGAGTAGATCAAATTATATATTATAAGATGATATTAGAAAATGAAATATCATGATGATAGTTGCCCATAGTAAAACTACTAGGACTTTGAGTTGGAATTGAAAATTTCAACAGAAAATGATTCTTGTTATAGACGAAGAAAGAATATTATACTGATCTGAAGGCCAAGAAAAGGCCCCCACGAGGAATTAAAGATACAAAAAGTAGTTTTATATTATTTAAGAATTTAAGAATTTTAGTTTGAAATTTTCTGAGATTAGGATAAAGATGCTACTGTTTTGGTCCCTGTAGAATGGAATACGTGACACATGGTAACCAGATAATTAACAGAGGACTAAGAAATGATCCAAATGGAAAGTTAGGGATATCATTAGTGTTTTTAGATTATTTATGATTTTTAGATGGGTAAATAGTAGCCAAACTCGAAAAATAGAAAAATGACAGAAACCATGACCCAGTTTGAAAACGTAGAAGGTTTTATATTTTTTCGGATACCGTTTTTGTGTCAAAATAATATTTTAACGAAACAAATGTTATTTTTCTAATATTTTAGATTTTTGAAAAAATTTTAGAAAATTTTTATTTTTACCTGCGTTTGGCGCGTTATGGGTAAACTTAGCGCAATCGGGGTATGAGAAAATGATTAAAAATCAAGTTTTGAGATTCAAGATTATAATATATTAATACTGGGTCATAAAAGTGATTTTTCAATTAATAACTTATTTAGAATGTATTTATTTCAAAAGGGATTAAGTAATTAAGCATTTGCTTAATTGTGTGCAACGAAACAAGCCCTAACTTTTTGAGATATTTGTCTCACTTGCTTCAGCCCTCAAACTGTTGGAACCAAATTGGTCAGAAGCAGTTCTAATGCAAATTTTCCCTAAGTAGTCATTGTGGTTTTGATGATAACAAAGGTTATTAAGGATTTTACAAAGTCTGCTGACAAGCTCTTATAGGTACAACAAAGATAAGTCCAAGCGTCCAGTGTGACATTGGCATATATATGTACGATTCAAGAATGGAGCGTCCAATGGACTCAAAGAGGCAATGCGCTCAATAAAGCTTTGCGTCCAAAGAAGCAGAACACATAAGCGTCCAAAGAAATCACTCATGGAGACATGCTATACAGTGCGTCCAAAATAAGCATAAGTGATAACCGACCAATGAGTATTATAGAGATGTATCCTATCAGAGAAGCAAAGTCTCAAGTACATATGGTAAGCAAAAAGTATGCGTCCATATAGACCAAGCTGTCTCAAGTACGAATAGTAAGCAAAGGTATGCGTCCATTCATACACTCTAAATGCTGCATCCAAAACGCAGAATACATAACCTGCTATTTATTGCTCTTGTATTTAATATGGGACATATTTATTGAGCAAATGATTTAAAATAAATAGCAGTATACATTGCTTTTCTAAACAACCTCGTCAAAGTCTCTGAACGTGCATTAAATGAAAAGCATAAAGCACTGTGAAAGCGTACTTAGAGAGAGAATGTACTATGTTTATTTTGATATCTCTCTGAACACTACTTTCAGATTTACACAGTATATTCTCTTTGTCTCAACTGAATATTACTATTAACCTTTGTGCAATTGAGACTATGAGTACAAGTTGCTTCTGAATTAGGAGAAAGAAACGCAGACAAATACGCTAAAGAAGAACTCCTTAGAGCAACGGGAAAATAGCATTTAATGCTATTAGAGAACGGTCATATTTATGAAGGCTGAAGCCGAGGTAGTTGAAAAATAAGTCTGAAGCTTCAACAAAGCCTATAAATACCGAAAACAAGAAGAAGAAAGAAAGCAAGATACAAGAGTGCTGAACTATCAAAAAGAAAGAGCTGAATCGCTGTGCAAACTTTGTTATACTCTGAGTCATTAAGAAATTCTTGTAATATTTTCTATCTTCTTGTAAAAAGAGAGTTTGCTTAACTCTCGAAGTGCTTAAGATTTTCAGATTCTCACTAGTGTGAGTTAGATAGCACTTTAAGTCAAAAACACTCTTCTGAGTTGTTTGAGCCTGGAGAGGCTTGTTTAGAAAGAATACTTGTTTGAGCCTGGAGAGGCTTGTTTGTAAAGAATACTTGTGTTGAGCCTGGAGAGGCTTGTTTGTAAAGAATACTTGTTTTGAGCCTGGAGAGGCTAGGTGTGCAAAGAATACTCGTTGTAAGGCCTGGAGAGGCTGTTGAAGAATACTTGTTTCTATCTGGATTGATAGTGAAATCTCTCTAGTTTGAGGGGACTGGACGTAGCTCTTGGAAAAGGGTGAACCAGGATAAATACTTGTGTTATTCTCTCTTTTACTTATCTCTAGTTATTTATATATCATTACTAACAAGAGGGATTGAATTGAATTTCATCTTATCAAGTTTTTCAAACTCTTTAAATCGCACAAAGAAAACGTTTTTAAACTAAGTGGAAGCCTCTGCGTCCAATCTACTTGTGCGTCCAATATTCCAATACGCTGTGCGTCCAACGAGTTCACAGCAAGTATACAAATATTTGCAAAAAAGTTTTAAAAGCTTTGAAACACAATTCAACCCGCCTTCTTGTGTTTCTTCCTGTTACCTACAGTTGGCATCAGAGCTCGGTCTCTAGGGGTTGAGCACCTAACAGTGCAGAGAAGCAAAGATGCATGGAGTACGAGGGACAAGCTGTGAACAGACCACCTCTGTTCAATGGAGAAGAATATGACTATTGGAAGCAGAGAATGATCACGTTCTTTGACGCGCAAAATATAGACATGTGGGATGTCGTGGAAACTGGCTACACTGCTCCAGTAAATGAAGCAGGTCAACCAGTACCAAGAGCTCAGTGGACGCAAGACCAAAGGACCAGATTCCAGCTGAACTCAAAAGCAAGGCACTATCTGATGTGTGCCATCACCAAGTCAGAATACGACAAGGTGCGCAGCTGCACCACTGCCAAAGATATATGGGACACCCTAGCCTTGGCGCATGAATGATCGTCTCAAGTCCGTGAGTCCAAAATCAGCATGCTAGTTCATCAATATGAACTATTCAAAATGGAGGATCACGAGACTATTGATAAGATGTTTGGACGATTCCAAACAATCATTAACAACCTGAGATCTCTGGGAAAAGTCTACACAACCCAAGATCACATCAGGAAAATTCTAAGGAGTCTTCCTAGACAATGGAGACCCAAGGTGACTGCCATACAAGAAGCAAGGGATCTGTCCACTCTTGCTATGGAAAATCTCCTCGGCTCACTCAAAGTGCATGAGCTTGAGCTCAAAGAAGAATGAACAGAAAAAAGGGCAAAGTCCATTGCTCTTAAAGTCCAAAAGGGAAGCACTTCAAAAGCACTAAAGGCAAATGACTCTGATGAGGAGTCATGTAGCTCAGAAGGAGAAGAAGGCTCAGATGATGATGAACTTTCCTTCATCTCCAGAAAAATAAAGTCCATGTGGAAAAGGAAGGGTGGCTCCAAAAGGAAGCAATTCAACAAAAGATTTCCACAGAAGGAAGCTGAGCAGAAGGAGAAAAGTCCAGTAGTGTCCTATGGATGTAAGAAACCAGGCCACTACAAGGCAGACTGTCCTGAAGCTGAGCGGACAAAGAAGAAGATCTTCAAAAAGAAGAAGGGTCTCATGGCAACATGGGAAGATCTTGACGAATCCTCTGATGATGAGGATGAGTAGGATAAGGAAGAAGCAAATCTTTGCCTGATGGCAAGCCTACCCTCAACCGATAGTGAGGATAAAGAAGAGGTATTTCCTTACCCTGAACTAAAAGAAAATTTTAATGATCTCCTTAGAGAATCATCCATTCTATTTGATGAGTACAGATCTTTGAAAAAGAAATTTTCACTCATAACCAAAGATTTTGAAAAACTTACTTTAGAAAATGAAGTACTCAAATTAGAAAATAAAGAGTTAAGACTTCAAGTAAGTCAACTCAAAGATGAATCTCAAAAGGATTCTGAGTCCAATACTTCCTGTGAAGTACAAGTACTTCAACAAGAAGTAAATGAACTCACTGGACGATTGTCCAGATTTGTCAGTAGCTCTGAAAAACTGGATCAAATTTTAAAAATTCAGAGAAAACCTTCTGACAAAAGTGGTTTAGGTTATGAAAAACCAAAACCAAAGGTTTCTAAAAGTCCTTCTAAAATTAATTTATACTGTGGTCACTGTGGGAAGGCTGGACATGTCACCTCGACGTGCGTCCAGAACAAAAGGAAAATGCCTGGACGCAGACCAAGGACTGACAAGAAAGGACCCAAGTCAATCTGGGTACCTAAGAATATGATAATCCCTGTTGTAGATATGCTTGATGGGAGGAAGTCAACTCTAGTCATGGTACCTGGACAGTGGCTGCTCACGACACATGACAGGAGAAAGGTCTATGTTCCAAGACCTAAAGCCTAGATCAAAGGGCTGGGTCACCTTCGGAGGAGACCAGAAAGGCAAAATAGTTGGAATAGGTAAAATTGGTAAGCATCCTTTTCCTTCCATTGAAAATGTCCTACTGGTTGAAGGACTCAAACATAATCTGCTTAGCATAAGTCAATTGTGTGACAGTGGATTTGATGTTTCCTTTAACAAGGATAAATGTATAGTCAGAAATTCTGATAAGTCCATACTTTTTCAAGCAAAGAGGCAGGATAATGTTTACAAAATTGATTTTGAAAATCTATCCAAACAAAATGTCTCATGCTTCATATCCTTAAAGGATGAACAATGGATATGGCACAGAAACTTGGTCATGCAAGCTTAAGAACCATCTCAAAGCTAAACAAGCATAACCTCGTGAGAGGACTACCAAATCTTGTGTACAAATCCGAAGTTCTGTGTGAAGCATGTCAGAAAGGGAAACAAGTGAAAAACTCTTTTAATTCTAAAAATATTGTTTCCACTTCTAGACCTTTGGAACTTTTACACATGGATTTGTTTGGACCCACTCAAACAGCCTCTTTAAATGGAAAGAGATATGGATTAGTTATAGTTGATGACTATACTAGATGGACATGGGTCAAATTCCTTGCACACAAGGATGAGTCTTTCAAAGTCTTCACCATATTCTGTAAAAGAGTCCAAAATGAGAAAGGAGTTTGTATCAACTCCATTAGAAGTGATCATGGAGGTGAGTTTGAAAATGCAAACTTCCAGAGATTATGTGAAGAGAATGGAATCCTTCACAATTTCTCTGCACCAAGAACACCTCAGCAAAATGGTGTGGTGGAGAGAAAGAATCGATCTCTACAATGTTGGAACCAAATTGGTTAAAAGTGTTTTTGATACAAAAACTCCCTAAGTGATTTTATGGTTTTGATGATAACAAAATGTATTAAGGTTTTTACAAAGGATAATCAATTTGTATTAAGCTTGTACAATGCATAACAAAGCTGCCTAACTAAGTTTATTGCAGTCTGCGTCCAATAAATTAGTTCATCATAACATTGGCTCATATTCAAAGTCTGAGAAGCTTTGCGTCCAATGTTGGCACTGGAGAGTTCTGCGTCCAATGGTTGAGCAGAAGGAAGAAGTCTTGCGTCCAATGTTGACACTGGAATGGACACAAGAATTTTGCGTCCAATGTTGACACTGGAATGGACACAAGAATTCTGCGTCCAATGTTTGAGCAGAAGGAAGAGTTCTGCGTCCAATGTTTCAGCACAAAGGCAAGCAATGTTGTGCGTCCAATAAATCAGTACAAGGCACAAGGACAATTCTATAAGTCCAATGATCAGAACATAAGTCTTAAGTCCAATGTTCAGGATGTGCTCTTGACCAAGGTACAGAATGCTGATCGTCCAATGATATGTACAAGGCAAGACTGGCATAAGTCCAATGATAAGAACAAGGCAATACTGGCAGAGTCCAATGTTTTTATGAGAAGCAGAATTGCAGTAAGAGTCAAATGATTTTCAAAGGAACAGATTCAGTAAGCGTCCAATGCAGATGAAGGATAAAAGTCCAATGTTCAGTGTGAGCAAGAGTGCAACTCTGCGTCCAATGAAACTGAACAAACGAAAGAACCATTCTGCGTCCAATGAAATCAGTGACAAAGGTACTGTTCTGCGTCCAATAAATAAGAAGGACAACAATCAACTTTGCGTCCAATGGAACTATAGGGAAATGGCAAAAGTCCAATAACCAGAATGAGGCAATAAGTCCAATACTGCCTTGCATTCAAATGGAATAGATTGGTAAGCATAAAGATGCGTCCATTTACTAAAAGGACTGAAAGTCCAATATTCTATATGCTGCGTCTAGAACGCAGAGTCCATTACATGCTATTTACTGCTCATGCATTTAATATGAAACATATTTATTGAGCAAATGATTTGAAATAAATAGCTGTATGCAATGCTTTCTGTACATCTTTGTCAACGTGTGTGAATGTACTTCTGAAAAGCATAAAGTACTGTGGAAAGTGTACTAAGAGAGAGAATGTACTTTTAACTACTCTATATATCTCTGAACACACCTTTCTGCTTTACACTGTGTATTCTCTCTGTCTCAATAAGATATTATTATTAACCACGGTACAATTGAGACTTTGAGTACAGGTTGCTTCTGATTTGGGAGAAAGAAACGCAGACATGCACAAAGAAGTAGATCGCCTCAGAGCAACGGGAAAATAGCATTAAATGCTATTTGAGAACGGTAACTTTTATGAGAGCTGAAGTTGAGCAACTGAAGAACAAGTCTGAAGCTTCACTACTCTTATAAATACCGAGAAGCAAGAAGAAGAATATAAGATACTGAACAACGAAAAAGAAAGAGCAAAAACGCTGTGCAAACAATCTTTTATACTCTGTATTGAAAGTCTTGTATTTCTTTATCTTCTTGTAAAAGAGAGTTTGCTTAACTCTCAAAGTGCTTTAGTTTTCATATCCTCACTTGTGTGAGTTAGACAGCACTTGAATCAAAACTCTGCTGAGTTGTTTTAGCCTGAAGAGGCTGTGTTCAAAGAATACTTGGGGTTTTAGCCTGAAGAGGCTGCGTTCAAAGAATACTTGGGTTTTAGCCTGAAGAGGCTGTGTGCAAAGAATACTTGTATTCTATCAGGTTGATAGTGAAATCTCTCTAGTTTGAGGGGACTGGACGTAGCTCTTAGGAAAGGGTGAACCAGTATAAAAACTTGTGTTATTTCTTCTTTCCCTTATCTCCTTTTATATTTGTGTTTATTACTAACCAAGGGGATTGAATTGATTTTGTTTACACAAGTTTTTCATACATCTCAAATCGCACAAAGAAAACAAGTTTTTAAACCAGGAGGGAAACCTCAGCGTCCAATCTTTTGTGCGTCCAATATTTTACATTTATGTGCGTCCAGTGTTTTAGCACTCTGTGCGTCCAATATTTCAGAAAGCACTGTGCGTCCAATTTTTGAACCAAGCTGTGCGTCCAACGCTTTTAACAGCCAGCGTCCATCATTTGCGAAAAAGTTTTAAAAGCTTAGAAACACAATTCAACCCCCCCTTCTTGTGTTTCATCTTGTTACCTACATACAAGAGATGGCTAGGTCCATGCCCAATGGTCACTCAACCTCTAAGAGGTTCTGGGCTGAAGCTGTAAATACTGCGTGTTATTTACAAAACAGAATATATGTGAGGCCTATGTTGAAAAAGACTCCATATGAATTGTGGAAAGGAAGAAAACCCAACATTTCATATTTTCATCCATTTGGATGTGAATGTTTTATTCTCACCACTAAGGATCAACTTGGAAGGTTTGATTTTAAAGTGGACAATGGAATTTTTCTGGGTTACTCTGAAACTTCCAAGGCTTATCGAGTCTATAACTCAAGAACCTTGACTGTTGAAGAGTCAATTCAGATTAAATTCAATGACAAAAAGCCTAACAAGGAATTGTCAGAGCTAAGTGATTCTTTTTCAGATATGAGAATACAAGCAGAAGGTGAAAGACCATCACCCAAGAATGAAGAAGAAGGATCAGACGCAGAAAATGATGATGCGTCCAATTCTGAAAGAAGAAGAAGCTGGCACTTCAAGACCTATCATCCTGAAGATCAAATCATTGGAAATGCAGATGATAGAGTCAGAACAAGGTCCACATTCAGAGAACAAACTGATGTTGCATTCATCTCTGAATTGGAGCCCAAAAATGTTGATGAAGCTCTATTGGACTAAGGATGGATTTTAGCAATGCAGGAGGAGCTAAATCAGTTCAAACGCAATGATGTTTGGACGCTTGTAGTTCCACCTAAAGATAAGTCCATCATTGGAACCAAATGGGTATTCAGAAACAAACTGGACGAAGAAGGTAAAGTAGTGAGAAATAAAGCAAGGTTAGTTGCTCAAGGTTACTCACAACAGGAAGGTATTGATTTTACTGAAACCTTTGCTCCAGTAGCTAGAATAGAGGCCATTCGCATCTTACTTTCATTTGCTGCCCAACATGATATGAGGCTTTATCAAATGGATGTAAAAAGTGCTTTTCTAAATGGTATAATAACAGAGGAAGTCTATGTGGAACAACCACCTGGTTTTGAGGATCAATCTTTTCCTAACCATGTTTTTAAATTGAAAAAGGCTCTTTATGGTCTTAAGCAAGCTCCTTGAGCTTGGTATGAAAAACTAAGTTCATTTCTTATGGAGAATGGTTTTTCAAGAGGAAAAGTTGACACTACTCTCTTTAGAAAATCCATAGACTCACATTTCATCATAGTACAAATTTATGTGGACGATATCATTTTTGGTGCTACTGATGAATCTCTGTGTGGAGAATTTTCTGAGTTAATGCAGAAGGAGTTTGAAATGAGTATGATGGGAGAATTGAAATTCTTCCTTGGACTTCAAGTAAAACAAACTCAAGATGGAATCTATGTGCATCAGTCCAAGTATACAAAAGAGCTTCTGAAGAAGTTCAAAATGGACGATTGCAAACCCATGAGCACTCCTATGCATCCAACCTGCATAATGGACCTGAATGATAAGGATAAAAAGGTAGCTCAAAAGGTATATAGAGGTATGATCGGATATCTATTGTATCTTACTGCATCTAGACCTGATATAATGTTCAGTGTTTGTTTATGTGCAAGATTCCAATCAGATCCTAGAGATTCTCATTTGACTGCTGTCAAAAGAATTTTTAGATATCTGAAGGAGACTACTAATCTTGGTTTGCTGTTTAAGAAATCAAATGAATACAGATTAGTAGGGTTCTGTGATGCTGATTATCCTGGGGATAGCTCGAGAGAAAAAGTACCAGCGGAGGATGTCATTTTATTGGATCCAATCTGGTATCATGGACAAGCAGAAGACAAAGCACAATTGCATTATCTACAGCTGAAGCTGAATATGTCTCTGCTGCAAGTTGTTGTTCTCAGCTCCTATGGATTAAACATCAACTAGAGGACTACAACATCTTTGAGAGTAAGATATCTGTTCTTTGTGATAACACTGCTGCAATCAATTTATCTAAGAACCCAATCTTACACTCAAGAGTTAAGCATATAGAAATTAAACATCATTTCATTAGAGACTATGTACAGAAGGGAACATTTGATATTCAGTTTGTTAACACTGAAAATCAATGGGTAGATATATTTACAAAACCCCTCTCTGTAGATAGGTTTACTTTTATAAGGAAGCATTTAAATATGCACTTTATAAACGACTGATGTTTAGCGTCCAATGTGCTCAAGCTGAGTCTAAGTCCAATATGACTAGCGTCCAATAGGACACGTCAGTCTATTTGAAACTTAGAAGTTTTTTTTAAGGCTTTTATCTCTTAGACTTCCCGCACTGAGTCTAAATTTTTTTATAATATATTTTTATCAAAAACCGTACGCCTGCTCTGCAGCCGTTTTCCCGGTTGATGATTACGCCTGTTTTCAAGAAAATTTACTGTTTTCTCTTTCCCTTCATTCACACGTCTTTAACCCCACTCTCTTTCACTTCTCAACTTCCCTCAAAATCTCTCTATATTTGCTCTCTCTTTCGTAAAACCCTCTCAAAATCTTTCTTTGAAAAATCCCTTCTCTTTATCTTTCGAAAATGGAGAACATTGAGAACATGGAAGTCAATGTGGAATACTGGACGGATCTCTCGATTTTGGCTGGCCTGGGTGTGGATATCTCACCTGAAGTTTATGTCGCTGGTTGGGAAAATTTCTTTGGGAAAGAAGTTAATGTTCATCAAAGCTTGATTCATCAATTTTGGAAAGCTATGAAGATCCAGGACAACCTTATCATAGGAACAGTCCTAGGCAAGGAAGTCATAGTATCCATAGAAAGCATCTCAGAAGCTATTAGCTGTGACTCTGCTGGAGTCTGTTTTCATGGAGGATGGGCTCATGAAGTTGGTGGAAAGACAGAAATCAGCAAAATCTTGCTAAAGATAGGAGAGGAAGACGGAGACCTAATCTCTTCAAAGATGACTGACAAAGCCAGAGTACTTCATCAAATCCTGAACAAAATGGTGCTTCATAAGATCGGATCAAAAGACTCTGTGTCATCACTACATGGGTTTTTGCTGGTACACCTTCTAACCCATCAACGAATCAATCTTCCTCATACCCTGTTCTACTGCTTTAAAAGAGATGCAAAAGGGAAAGGGAAAAGGACTGTTATTCCCTACGGAGCTCTGCTTCAGAGAATTCTTACCACTCAAGGAATCATGGCAATCCTGGAAACATACTCTGGGGAAGATAAAGCTGCTCTCTCCAAGATAATCCATCAAGCACCTTTTGGCAGAACCAACATTCTGAAAATGAGACTGGTAACTGTCAAAGAACATTTGGCCAAACTCAAAGAGGGAGAAGAAGAAGACAATAAGGATGCCATCAGGGCTGCAATTGAAGCAAATAGAGATGAACAAGAAGAACAAGCAACCAAAATCTCTAGTGGAGTTCCTGCTGCCTCAAAGAAGAAGACTACTTCCAGGAAACCTGCAAGGAAGTTAGTCTTGGCTGATTCGGACGAAGAAACAGTTGGAGAATTTCTCTCCAAAAGAGCCAAGCTTGCTGCTAAAAAGGCAACCAAAAAGAGAAAAGCCTCTGAGTCCAAGTCAGTTGAAAAAGAAATCATTGGACCCATAACAAAGAAGGCAAGATCTCAAAGGAAACCATCCATGGTCAAGATTGCTGACAAGAAAGCAACAGATGTACTTACTCGTGCTAATCTTGATAAGTCTGTGGATGAAATAATTAAAGTTGTGGTTACCACAATCTCAGAAAACCCTGAGTCCATTTCTTCACCCATTCATCCAAACACTGACCCTCAAACTCAACCACAACCACAAACACAAACCCAAACACCTTCTCCATCTCAACCAGAACAACCATCCCAAATACCACCTCCTACTTCACCTGAAACCTCTCCTCCATCTCCTTTCTATCTTGAACCATCATCCAATCCTATTCAAACACACTCACCTTCACCTTCACGTGAACAACCGCATCCATCAACCTCACTCTCACCCTCACATGGCCAATCTCCACGTTCCTCATCTCCTACCAACTTGGACGTATCAGATGCTCTTTCTCTACCTCCATATGAGTATGTCTTCACGGCTGGGAAGCTGCAAGTCCTGACAAAAGGGGTAAAAGTCATGGAGATTCCTCTTCAGGAGGATAAGATAAAGGAGAAAATGCCCTTGGAGGAAGTAAGGGCCAAGTCCATAGCTCCCAATTCATTAGGACTTTCCAGAATGAGGCTATATGACTTCAAGCCAACTTACTCTCCTCTGACTGTGGAAGAACTGGGATCATTCCTCTCCCCTCTTGACAGGATGATCATCAGAAACATAGAGGATGGACTGCAACTACAGAACCACTTCAACGTCCCTCCGTCTATGAGGATCAGGCCAACAACAACAATAAAGATCATGCCTGACAGGATAGTACCAAGGGTCTATCTAGTGGATAAAAATAAGGACAAGTTTCCCAAGAGGAACGTCAACAAGAGCCAAATGCCATCTCCCATCAGGATTGATGAGGACTGGGCAAAGAAATCTATGGTGAATGTGGATATGGATTTCTTAATGTTCTTGTCCAAGACGAGACAAGCAACGGAGCAGGAAGCAAGAACCGTCTGGGAGAGATACCTTGCGCAGTGTGAGCAAGAAGCATATACTTCAGGGGTTTCAGATGCTGAGAAGGCTGCAACAACGACCGAAGGATCAGTCACAAGAAACATGGCACATCAAAGATATATGTTTAACGATGTCTTTGGTGCTCCTACTAGATCCACTCAGCCAATCATTGAATTTCCTCCTGAGCCTGAAGATGCCATTGACTCTACAGATACGGAATCCAGCAGTGCGCAAATCTTTATACCACCTTCAGCAGAAGATATTGACAATTTGATATTTCTGTTGGGGCAGTACAAAAAGTATCTGGAATCAAGGAAATATCCATGAAAGACTTGTTCTTCTGTTCTTCTTTTTGAAAGTTTTGTTTTCTGTTTTTTTTCTTTTAAAAATTTTTGGACTATGATGTTCTATGAACCTTTTTGTCTAATGACAAAAGGGGGAGAAATTGGGGAGAATTAAGTTTTAAAAGCTCAAGTCATTGCATTGCAGCAGCCTTATTACTTATGTATACTCCAATTATGCTATACTGCTATTTTAAATATGCTGGACTAATCTGTTTTGTGAGAAAGAGAAATTTTTCAGGTACTTTGAACTCATTGAATATCCAAAACCATGAGATGTTTATCTCAGGGGGAGAAAGGTAAGAAAGACTGGGACGTTTATCTCAGGGGGAGTTTCCCTATGAAAAGAAAAGTCTATCTTTAAAAGTATATTTTAAATGTTTATTGGTTTTATTTGCTTTACTGCTGTAAAACTTAATAATGTTTGTCATCATCAAAAAGGGGGAGATTGTTGGAACCAAATTGGTCAGAAGCAGTTCTAATGCAAATTTTCCCTAAGTAGTCTTTGTGGTTTTGATGATAACAAAGGTTATTAAGGATTTACAAAGTCTGCTGACAAGCTCTTGTAGGTACAACAAAGATAAGTCCAAGCGTCCAGTGTGACATTGGTATATATATGTACGATTCAAGAATGGAGCGTCCAATGGACTCAAAGGGGCAATGCGCCCAATAAAGCTTCGCGTCCAAAGAAGCAGAACACATAAGCGTCCAATGAAATCACTCGTGGAGACATGCTATACAGTGCGTCCAAAATAAGCATAAGTGATAACCAACCAATGAGTATTATAGAGATGTATCCTATCAGAGAAGCAAAGTCTCAAGTACATATGGTAAGCAAAAAGTATGCGTCCATATAGACCAAGCTGTCTCAAGTACGAATGGTAAGCAAAGGTATGCGTCCATTCATACACTCTAAATGCTGCGTCCAAAACGCAGAATACATAACCTGCTATTTATTGCTCTTGTATTTAATATGGGACATATTTATTGAGCAAATTATTTAAAATAAATAGCAGTATACAATACTTTTCTGAACAACCTCGTCAAATTCTTTGAACGTGCATTAAATGAAAAGCATAAAGCACTGTGAAAAGCGTACTTAGAGAGAGAATGTACTATGTTTATTTTGATATCTCTTTGAACACTACTTTCTGATTTACACAGTGTATTCTCTTTGTCTCAACTGAATATTACTATTAACCTTTGTGCAATTGAGACTATGAGTACAGGTTGCTTCTGAATTAGGAGAAAGAAACGCAGACAAATACGCTAAAGAAGAACTCCTCAGAGCAACGGGAAAATAGCATTTAATGCTATTAGAGAACGGTCATATTTATGAAGGCTGAAGCCGAGGTAGTTGAAAAATAAGTCTGAAGCTTCAACAAAGCCTATAAATACCGAAAACAAGAAGAAGAAAGAAAGCAACATACAAGAGTGCTGAACTATCAAAAAGAAAGAGCTGAATCGCTGTGCAAACTTTGTTATACTCTGAGTCATTAAGAAATTCTTGTAATATTTTCTATCTTCTTGTAAAAAGAGAGTTTGCTTAACTCTCGAAGTGCTGAAGATTTTCAGATTCTCACTAGTGTGAGTTAGATAGCACTTTAAGTCAAAAACACTCTTCTGAGTTGTTTGAGCCTGGAGAGGCTTGTTTAGAAAGAATACTTGTTTGAGCCTGGAGAGGCTTGTTTGTAAAGAATACTTGTGTTGAGCCTGGAGAGGCTTGTTTGTAAAGAATACTTGTTTTGAGCCTGGAGAGGCTAGGTGTGCAAAGAATACTCGTTGTAAGGCCTGGAGAGGCTGTTGAAGAATACTTGTTTCTATCTGGATTGATAGTGAAATCTCTCTAGTTTGAGGGGACTGGACGTAGCTCTTGGAAAAGGGTGAACCAGGATAAATACTTGTGTTATTCTCTCTTTTACTTATCTCTAGTTATTTATATATCATTACTAACAAGAGAGATTGAATTGAATTTCATCTTATCAAGTTTTTCAAACTCTTTAAATCGCACAAAGAAAACGTTTTTAAACTAAGTGGAAGCCTCTGCGTCTAATCTACTTGTGCGTCCAATATTCCAATACGCTGTGCGTCCAACGAGTTCACAGCAAGTATACAAATATTTGCAAAAAAGTTTTAAAAGCTTTGAAACACAATTCAACCCCCCCTTCTTGTGTTTCTTCCTGTTACCTACACAAACTGCCGCCCATGTGCCTAGTGGATGCCTTTTGATCATTCCTTTGTGGTTAAGTCAAGCCTTGGATATTTTAAAGCATGAGATGATTAGGTAACCAAGCTATTTCACCATGGTTCTTAACTTAACCAAGCTTCCATTAAATTTAATCTCATCCCTCCATGGCCAGCCACTAAACTGCCCCACTTGAAGGATGAAAAGGAGTCTAGGTTCATTTTGTGTCATGAGTCATAGATGTGAGCCAATTAGAAAATAGTTCATTAAGTTAATTATGTAGTTAATAAATCAAGTGATAATACCAAATTCAAAAGCAAGCTTATCCAAGCTATCAAGAAAGGCCTCTTGGCCGTGAGTTAAGGAGAGAAGGGAGAGGAGGTTTATTCATTTTCTCACTTGTCTTCTCTCTCCAAAACTCCATTCTCTCATTTTCTCTTTAAGTTTTCTTCTTCAACCTTTGATTTTCTCCATTGTTGTACCAAGCTTTCTTCATCTTTCAACCTTGTTTTGATTCTTCACACACTAATCAAGTGTGATTGATCAATTTTAAACACTTTTAAACACTTAGCCTTCATCAATATTGGAATCTTCAAGTTTGTTCTTCAAGAGTGAGTCTAGTGTTCTTAAGTCCTTGATTCTTGATTTTCATCATCCAAGGTGAGCTTTGTGTTTCTAATCCATAGGTTTTCATTTTCTATGGCCTTTTAGTAATGCTACTGTTTTTAAACTTCAATCTGTCTTTTAAATCCATGGAGAGATTTTTGGTGTTTTGTCAAGGTGGTGATAGTAATAGTAGTGATCTTGGAACTCAAGCTAGTGAGGAGCATAACTTTGTTGGAGCTTCAAGAGGTAAGGGGACTTTCTTACCAAGTTATGAATTTTATACAGTTGTATATTGTATGATTTGTACGGGTTGATGACAACTCAAGGGTTTTGAGTTTCATCTTTGTGTAGGATGATTTAAATCATTCTTGATGTGTTAAATCACTAAGTTAAGATTTTAGCTCTATGGATTTTGTATGAGTATCACCATGTTTATGACCTTATGAAAATATTACTAAAGTTATTTTGACCAAAATGAAATGTTAAGAAAATTTACTAAGTGATGGAAAATGTGTTTGTATGCTTGATGGCCGTCTGGTGACTCATAGCGAGCCGAGACGAGGCGAAATACCCAACTTGGATGATCCTGACCAACTGGCTTATTCATGTTATGGTAATAATTTTTAAATAGTAGCTCTGCTGAATAATAGTGAGACCAGATCCTAGAGTGGACTGGTGATGTGATTGGTAGGTTTATTAACTTAGAGAAAAGTTTTCAAATGATATCTGTTTATTTTTTAAGTATAATAAGTAGTAATTTTCTTGTACTATATATATATTTCGTGAGATAACTTTTGGGAAGAGACTCACCCTTGCCTATATGTTTTGTGGTCTTTGGAACATGATTCATATAGATAGATCACTAGCTGAGTGGAATAGCCAGGATTCGAAGAATGAGACGTGCATTGAAGACGTGTCAACCAAGTGGAAGGACGTGCGAGTCCTAGTTTTGTTGGGGTTTTCTTATTTGAGCTTCTTCCTGAAGTTCTTAGTGTTTGACCAAACATAGGGAGTCTGTACTGATTTGGGAAAAAGATTTCTTGTGTATGGTATGCCCTATTATAAATGAATGAATTTCCTTTGTTACTTTCTGGTTGGTGTTTATTCACATAAGTATTTCTTTTAAAAAGAAAAAAAATGACAAAGTAAATCCATTTGTGAAAATTAAATAAATTTTGACAGCATTTTTCCGAAAGAAGAATCAAAAGAAAGATTTTAATTCTGCATTAGAGGTTCCGTTACGAAGTGTAATGCCTCCAGAGAAAGGGGTGTTACATTAGTGGTATCAGAGCTGGTTGATGTCTTTCGGGTACTATAGGTTATAGGTCTACTGTGTTTATGTTGTGTGAACTGTGATGGAGTTTGCTTGAATTGTTTCTTGTCGAAACAATTGCATAAGTTTTGAGTGGAGTTTGTTTGTGCTATATGAATTTTGCTAATTTTTGTTTGAATTGTTCTTCTTGACGGACAATTGTGTAATTATGTTTGAACCTTGTGTGAATTGTTTTCTCGTTGAAACAATTTCTGTTAGTACAACCAATAGGTATTTCTTGATAGATTCCAACTAGTTTTAAACTTGTAGGAATCCATGGCTAGTGGTAACTTTGCTCAAGGGAATGGGAACAGTGATAACGGTATAAATGAGATTCTTCAGGCTATGATAAATTTGGCTACAGCAGTAGTTCAACTGACAACTACTGTGATACAGTATCTGGAACAAACTCAGGGTGAAATTGGAGTAGCTGTAGAGGCCAGAGAAGTAGTAGATGTCCGGAGGCTTGATTCTCCACAAGTTTTAGGAAATGTTGACAGGGAAGGGTAAGGAAGTAATATCGGATGAGAGCTGCATTGGAGAAGGATCATTGAGGCACCGACTTCAAAATTTGAAGAGTAGGCTATAACGTCCGTAAATTTTGATTCTATTTTAATTTTATTTTATTTGTGTGATGTGTGCTTGTGCATATTAGATATGTCTTAGTAAGATCAATTTCATAGACAAAGTTTCCCTGACGTTAAAAAACAGTAGTTTAAGTTGGACGTTTTGATGCAGATAGAGTTCTGTCTACCGTAAATAGACGGAATGGTGAAATTCTGAAGTAGAAACCCTAGATTGAGGTTAAGAAAGAGATTTGAAGGTACAAATAGGGATTTTCCAATATTTGAGGATTTTAGAAATTAATTCGAGAATTTTCTGAAGAATAGATAAAAATGTTACCGTTTTGGTCCCTATAGTTTGACTAGGTTGAAGTGTGAGCGGGTTTGGAGACCAGAACAAGTTAAGAAATATTTTTGAAGGTACCAAATGATGTTTTATATTATTTTAGAATTTTATAAATTATTTTGGGAATTTTTAGAATGACAGACAAAGAATTGCGGTTTTGGTCTCTGTAGACTGAGAACAGGATAGTAGGGAGAACAGGTAAATGCCAGAAGCTTAGGAAATGATCCAAAATCAACCAAAAGAGTACCCAATGGTGTTTTTACAATATTTATGATTTTTAAAAAATTTCTGGAATTTTTCTGAAAAAGTTCATTTTTACCCTAAGTTACGTGTTACGGTAAAAATCGAAAAGTTACCGTAATGCTTCTAAGCTTGATCTTTATGAACTAAGACCTTTGTGACATCTTATTTTCATGGCTTAGGACTTATTTTAGGATTCATGAGAGTTTTTACCTCAATAGGTTAAGTTTGTACAATTTTTACTATGAAATACAAAAGTTACTACACTTAATTACCTTGGAGCCATTTACCATGGTTAAAGTGAAAAATTATTTTTACCCTCCCTTGTAGACAGCTGCAGCGCCCAGCTCTTCCTTGAGAAGAAAAGTGTAGAATTTTCTTGATTTCATGACTCATGAGGAGTGGCCAATGAAATCAATCCAAGTTACTAACTAGGGTTGTAACCATGGTTAAGTGTAATCATGGCTTAGGAAAAAAAAATCTTGGTGGATAGGAAAAGAGGGGGAGAGGCCGAGAGTTGGGAGAGAAGGAAGGGAGAGCTCATGTTCATTTTCTTTCACCTTGTTTCTTCACCATAGCCATACTTCAAGTGTTGATTTCCAAAAGTTTGTCCAAGCTAGCCAAATTTCCAAAGCTTGTTCTTAATTTTGTGATCAATAAGCTACTAAAGAACCAAGCAAGAAGAAGAAGGAGAAGGAAGGAGAAGAGAGTGAAGGTTAGGGTTTTCTACAAGCTTGGTAAGGGAAAAACTTTCTCATGCAAGATTTTAAAGTCTAGTGGACATATTAGGGCTATGTTTGTGTTGTTTTGATTAAGAGGATGTTATACTATCTTAGGGTTTATGTTAATTGGTAAGCCATGTAGCTTTGTGTTCTTATGATTATATATGGTCCTTGGGTTATGATTATGCTAGATAGGAATTCCTTTGGAGTGGCTTGATCATGAAGGACTTGTTTGATGGTAGTTTTGCATGGTTATGACCTTGATGTGAATAAGGGAAGTTGGTCTTGGCTATGGAAATTAGCTATGTTGTGATAGATGAGATTGCCCTAGGTTGGATGCATGATGATTCTTGATCTATGCTTGGGTTGAGTTGATTGAGTGATTGTTGTTGTGAATATGTTTTTCAATCTTGGCATGATGAAGTTGGTATTTGTATGCTAACAAGTTTGGTGTGTGATGGTGATTTTGATTCATTGCTTTGATCGTTGAGTTCATGGCTTGATGTTGAATGATTGTGGCTTGTGGTTGATTCAAGAATGGTAACCCTACTTATTTTTAGTCAATTGGTCATAACTATACAAAGAAAAGATTGGTTTTGGTTAAACTTTCAAAAATCGAGTTCCTGCCATGCCCTGGGTGTGGCCATTTTCGTAGTTGGGGAAAACTGGAAAACAGGGGACAGAACTGTCTGCACCGCGGGTGTGAAAAGCAGCGCGCCTGTGAACAGTTCTGGATCCTGAACTTTTAAACAGCAAATGAATTTGCGAAAATCATTTTTTTTCCAGCTTTTTAAACAAACATGCTTAAGAGAAAAATGACATTTTTAATTTAAAGGTTGGTAAATATTTTGGTTAATTTATTTTAAGAATTTAAACAATGGATTTGGAAAATGCCTTTTTGTTAAAAAGAACAAAGATTAATAAAGAGTGTGAGTGAAAGGGAAGAGCCATATTGATTGGGAATGAGCACAATAGATGTGAATATGATAAGAGATGAGAATATCATAACCAAGAGAAGGTTATGTGTGATGTCATTAAGAGAAGAGAATAACATAACTAAGAGAAGGTTATGTATGATGGTGACAAAGAGTGACATAGAGAAGAGATTGATTATGTTACAAGAGAAACCAAAGCTTAAAATGCTTGAGAATGAATACTTTGTATGCTTAATGTATGTCTCATTTTCCATAAAGAGCCTTGGCGGAGGCCAAGAGATTTTTGGCGGATGGCCAAGTGATGAGCAGTACAACCCGGATGGGGTTGGGAATAGTGACAAGTTGGGCCACAGTTGCCTATTGGGATTATCCAGGTTGCGAAATTCCTCAGGTGGCCAGTGTAAGTGAATACCCCTGAGCCGAGACAATCGCACAACCCGACTTGGATAAATCTGACTGACTTGACTATTCATGATACGGTACAGTGGTTTAAACATAGCTTATCTGAATGATTATCATGAAGTCCGGATGGGACTATCTGATAAGTCTGTTAAGTCTGCTACGGCCGATCGCTCAATGGTGTTGGAGGTAGGGAAGTCTCCTTGGAGCACTACGAGGGTGATGTGAGGGGAAATAGAAGTGACATGCATTATAGTATATATGAATTGACGATATAATGCTTGATGCTAAGATATGTGCTAAGACTGTGATTGTTTTCTTATGTATATGTGAATATCTCTTTAGCAGGAACACAATATACATAGATGTCGAGAAAGGGTAAATGAAAGAGAAATGCACAATGTTGATATATTTTGATGATCGTGATTTATTCTATATATCTATTGTCTCTATGCTTTATTATCTATGTATGAGGATTTTTCACCCTTGCCTATATGTTTTGTGCTCTTTGGAACATGAGTCAGGAGGCTTAGTCTGATGCAGTTACCTGCCAGATAGCGTTTGAAGAGGATGCAGTCTGATGTTAGAGCTGTGGTAGAGAGAGAGATAGACTGTTGGACTCTTTTGTTCTTATTTTGTAGTTGACTCAGCCAGATGGGCAATAGTATGGATATTTCTTTTGGGATGACTGTACTATACCATATGACACTATTCAATGTACTTGATGTATCTTAACTATGTTTAGTTGAGACCTGTTATTTATTAGTAAAGTGTTGTGATGCGAGCTGATTATCGAAGCGTGAAAGTTTTAAGTGAGAGTTTCAAGCTAAATAATCTTTCAGTTAAAAGAAAAAAATTCATTCACATTTTTAGATAACGAATAATCTAATCAGAATTAACATGGATATCCGATAAAATAGGTTACTTATGTTGTAACATCTTTTTATGAGAAAGGGTGTTGCATAGGCAACCCCAGTGGAGGCGCGAGATTTTGCTACACTGTTACTCCTGTTGCTAGTGGAGTGGATCAAGCTAACCAAAATCCAGATGTTAAACGGAGATGTTATTAGTATGGAAAACGAGGTCATCTAGTTAGTAATTACCCAGGAAAGGAAGATGCGTGTTACCGGTATAGAGAAGTCGAACCTATACCAAGGAAATGTGAAGTACCAAGAGTTAAGTCAATCATCAATAGTAGTGGATCATCTAGGTGTTACACGCTGCTATGTCGCCGCCGTGTTCGAGACGCCTCGATCATTTCTTCATCGCGTTGACAGGCCGCTCAAAGAAGAAGGCGAACTCTCCGTCTTTAACCCGCGAATGAAACGTAAAGGTAATGTTAAATGTTGTTCAATTTCTAAATTTGTGGCTCTATTTTTCTGCTATCTTCATCTTTCCCAATTGTTGTATTGTACTCTACCTTGTATTGTTGTCATTTTGTTTTGGGTTTTTAGGGTTTCATTACACTGTCTGGGTTGTGGTTTATCTGGTTAGTCATCCACACGATTTTTACTCTATTTATTGGTGTCTTTGTTTTGTTATATTAGTCTGTAAGTTGTATCATTGTTATTTTCTGTTGGGATTTTAGGGTTTCAGTACAATCCATGGGTTGGGGTTTATTATGAATGCACACGGTTTTGCAAAATGGTTCATTGATGTCCTGTTTTTGTATTTACAGGACTGAGAAAATGTTGACGTTCATCCTACACCATGGTGGTACTTTTAGAAGACAAGAAAATAGTCTGATTGAGTATGAGGGGGGGCAAAATCTATGTGTTGGATAACATTGAGCCTGACTACTGCAACAAATTCCTATTAGAAGACCTGACCAAGCATTGCCGACATTATCATGGGTTTGAACACATATGGTGGCTTGACCCTGAGAGGGGATTTGAAAATGAACTATATCAAATAAACACTAATCAAGACATACTAAACCTGTGTGAGTTTGCTTGTCGAAACAATGATGAGGCCAATGTGTACTACGGACATCCAGTTATTCGTGACGCAAAAATCATAATTCTGTCGCCTGCTGAGGAGATGCCAGTTGATGAAGGGGTTGAAGTTCAAACTGCACCAGTTGAGGAAGCGGTTGAAGTCTAAACTGCACCTATTGAGCCACCTGTTGGGTAAAGAGTTGATGAACAAACTGCATCTATTGAGCCACCTGTTGGGCAAGGAGTTGATGAACAAACTGCACCTGTTGATGTAGGTAACAAAGTGAAACACGAGAGGGGTTGAATTGTGTTTCTTAACTTTTAAAAGCTTTTCGCAAAACGTTGGATGATGATACGATGTATTGGACGCACGAAGTATATTGGACGCAGAACGTCCACTAGTATAAAAATAGTTTGAGTGCGTTTAAAAAGTTTGTTAAGATAACCTCAAAACCATCCCCACGATTAGTAATAAAATTGAATGTAAAAGAGTATAAGGATAAGAGATTTACACACAGAGATTTATATTGGTTCACCCTTATCCAAGAGCTACGTACAGTCCCTTCCAACTAGAAGGATTTCCACTATCAACTGATAGATTTACAAGTATTCTTCAGTAGCCTCTTCAGTTCTTTACAACAAGTATTCTTTGCACACTTAACCTCGCCAGGCTCAAACAATGAGTATTCTTTGCACATCTAGCCTCTCCAGGCTCAAACAACGAGTATTCTTTGCCCACCTAGCCTCTCCAGGCTAAAACTAGTATTCTTTGAACAACAAGTCTCTTCAGGTTTAACCACAAATATTCTTTTCACACCAAGCCTCTCAAGGCTCAACCAAGTATTCTTTTCTACTTAGCCTCTTCAGGCTCACACTACTTAGAGGAGTTAAAGTGTTTATAAGTGCTACAACTCAGTCAAGTGAGGATATAAAATTTTAGCACGTTAAGAGTTAAGCAAACTCTCTTTACAAGAAGAAGTAAATTGACAGCGTTTAATCTAAGCACAAAGGCGTATGAATGTTCAACTCAATAATATTTTTATCTTCGCTATGTGTCAACAACACTCTTCTTCTTCTTCACGGTATTTATAGGCTTGATAAAGCTTTAAATAAAGTCTTCAGCTTTGATCTACTTCAGTCTCTGTAAATAGCCGTTTACTAATAACATTAAATACTATTTTTCCGTTGCTTCAATGGAGTTGTACCTCGACGTAGGTTTTTCAGTTCTTTCTCCAAAGTCATAAGCAACTTGTACTCAGAGTCTCAAAATATACAGTGGTTAATAGTAATATTCAGTTGAGACAAAGAGAATACATTGTATTATAGAAAAGGTGTGTACAGAGAGCACCAAAAAAGTTCAGTACACTTTTCACAGTACTTTATGTTTTTCATTAAATGTGATCTCAAATCATTTATATTAAGTCTAAGGAAAAGCATTTGTGATAGCTATTTATTTCAAATCATTTGCTCATTTAATATGTCTCAAATTAAATATATGAGCAATAAATAGCGTATCGTAAATAATGACAGTGTGCGTGCAAGATAAAGCGTGAAACGAGTGGACGTGAAATTATCTTACCAACTTGGATGCATAACGTCCTGAATCCATTGGACGATACTTTCCATAAGACAAGTATCAGGGTCCATTGGACGCTCAATTCATAACTTGTACATATAAGTACCAAGGTCACACTGGACGATGGACTTAACTTAATTGTACCTGCAAGAACTTGTTATCAGACTTGTTAAACTCTTAATAATAGTTGTTGTCATCAAAACCTTTAGAGATACTTGGTAAAATGTCTCTGAACCATTTGGTTCCAACAATCTCTCCCTTTTTGATGATGACAAACATTATTATCAGCAAATGAAACATAACATGCAGTCATACATAATCAATTAGACTTTTCATTCAAGAAACTCCCCCTGAGTTGAACATCTCAGCATTTCTTTGGACTTACCCAACTCCTCCTGAGATAAACATCTCATAGGTGTTGGATTTTCCAAATGTCTTGAGTAATTGAAAAGTTTTTTTCCTCAAACAGCAAGTTAGTCTAGCAACATATATGTATAAGCATTTAATCAGAGTAGATATATCTGCGAAAAGACTTCTCTACAATTAATTTCCATTAGAACTTCATTCTTCCTTTTTATTAAAAACTTAATTCTTCCCTTTTCTCCCCCCTTTGTCATCAGACAAAAAGGTTTGAATAGTATCATAGTCAAAGAAATTTAAAACAAAGAGTAAACAACCAAATTTTTTTTTTGGAGAACACGATCTCTGGAAGTTAGTCCTTCTTCTTTGCGCCTATCATTGTCTGGAGAAGCTAACTGAAAATAGACTTGAGTTCTTTAAACTCTTGTCTTGTTATAGGAACTTCTTCATATCTCCTTGTAGCTCTAGCACCAGGTTGCACATTGGTAGACAGGATCAAGTCTTCTTCTTCCGGAGGCAACTCAACAATAGGTTCTACTGGAGGAGGAGGAATATGAGTTTCCATTTTTCTTCTTGTGGGAACAAGAGCTCCTAAGATGTCATCAAACATGACATAGTGTGAGTCCAGTTCTGTCATATTCCCACCAGTAGGTGTCTCATTTTTCTCCTCAGTATCCAACCCAGAGGATAATGCTTGCTGTTCACACTCCCATTGGTGTTTCTCCCAAATAGCTCTAGCTTCGTCCTCTAAGGCTCTTCCTTCCTTAGACAAATATACTAAGAAGTCCATAAGGATTTCTTCTTGTTCATTCTTTGCCCAGTCTGTATCAAACTTGATGAGCCTTGGGATTGGACCCTTGTTGAGATATTTCTTTTCAAACTTGTCCTTGTTCTTGTCCACTAAGTACATTCTTGGTACTACTCTGTCAGGCTTGACTTTGATCTGAGTGGACGGAGTGATTCTCATTGATAGAGGGATATTGAATTTATTCTATAGCTCCAACCCATCTGCAATGTACCTAATCATCATTTTTTCAAAGGTAGAGAGGAATGGACTTATTTCATCTAAGGACAGAGCAGGGTACTCTGGCCTTTCGCTGTAGATCCTCATGTTGCCAAGACTTTAGGTCTTCGATGGTACTGACTTTCCTCTTATTACATCCACAGTCAGCTGTGGATTATGCATCTTTTCCTCTTGAAGAGGAACTTCAATTTTCTCTAGGCCTTCAGTCAAAATCGTGGGCTTCCAGAATTTTTGGATGGAGTGGGAAGTGGAGGGTGGTGAGGATGATTTTGATTTTGCAGGTGGCGGTGGTGATGGTTGTGTTTGGGTAGGAATGGATGATGGTTCAGGGATGGATGTTTGAGCAGCAAAAGCTAAAAGTGGAGTAGTTAAAGGTTCAGGTGAGGGAGGTGGTGTTGGTATATGCGTGGCTTGCTGTGTAAATGGTGAAGGGGGTGAGTGGTTGTTGTTTGTTGGTGTGGTGTGGTGAGAGGTGTTTGGGTATAGTGAGATCCTGATGGAGAGGGATTAGACGCAACGTCCATACTAGGCATAGTGGCCTCAACAACTTCAACATTCGTATCCAAAACAGATGCAATCACAGATTCAATCACAGAATCTATAGTCCTATCAGGAATATCAGATGCTGATTTTATATGTACCTCGTCTGAAGACTTCCTTCCATCTTCTTTTCTTTTTTGCCTTAGTTCTCTGGCAGTCCTTGCTTGAGCAGCCACAATTGTTTCTTTTTGGCCCTTGATCAAGGTTCTGGCCTTTTTGCCCCTTGTTTCTGTAGTTCCTTTCTCAGCCACACTGGACTCAGTGTGAGTTCTTTTTCTTTTTGTTCTGATCTCAGAAACAACTTTGGTCTTTTTAGGAGCAGATTCTCCTATTGTCTCTTCATTAGATTCAAGCATTACCAACCTCCTAATTGATTTCTTAGGAGTAGCCTTTTTCTTTGTGATGGAGACATTGGCAGTGCCTTTTCTCATTTCTTCTTTTTTGATCTCTTCTATTGTTCTTGCAGTTTCTTCTTTTGTCTCGTGGACTGCTTGTTTCTTCAAAGATTAAAATTCTTTACCAAGTTCGATCTGCTTGATTCTGTCTGATACTTTCTCCTTTACTTCTGATGGAGCAGAATCCATAAGAAGATTAATTCCCTAATTTTTCATGATTCTTTGTAGGAGGGCTCCATATGGAATCCCAGTTAACTTGTTCTTCCTGCTAGCGTACTTCTTGAAGGTTTGAAACAGCAAAGCAAGCAAATTTATCTTTCTTCTAGTCAGAAGATTTACCAGGAGAAATTCATGAAGAGAAGAAACTGAGTCCTTCGAACCCAGCTTGTGAAAAATGACCTTCTTGAGGATTTAGTGAAGAATCCTTGCTTTTTTTGTCATCTTGGAAGCAATGAGCTTCCTAGTGTATCTGGGTCACCCAAAAGACTTTTGGTCGAATCACCTTCAAAATCATCTTTCTAGTTTGGGATGAAGGTTATCCCTTCACATTCATACCCAATAGCACAGGAGATGGAAACCTCTGAGACAGTTATCTCCTTGCCTAACACAGTACCCTTGACCTCTTCATCAGACACAACCAGTGTACTCCAGAACTACTTGACGAGTTCAGGATGAACTGCTACATTCCTTTTGAAGAAGTTACTCTAACCAGCATCATGAAACTCAGTAACCACATCAATACCTAGAGCACTCAGAAAGCAGGGGTAGACATAGTGTTCCACAAGAACTTCCATGTTGTCGATGTTCTCCATTTTTGAAAATAGAAAAGATGGATTTTTGAGAGAAGTAGGGTTTAAGAGAAATTTGAGATTTTGCAAAAGCGAGAGAAGATAGAGAGATTTTTCTGAAAGAGTAAAGTGAAAATGAGGAGTGGAGTGAAAACGTGTGTAAGAAAGAAGTTGAAGAGAGAGAAAAAAGCAACTGTTGTCTTGAAAGCCAGCGCTAACATTAAATGAAAAGACTATTTTAGAGCAGGTGAGCAAGTTTTGATAAAAATATATATTTAAAAAAAATGAATCAGTGCGGGAAGTTGAAGCGTTAAAAGATACTCATTTACTAAGTCTTAATTGGACTGTCTAGTCACTTGGACTCTAGTCACATTGGACTCAAATTGAATTGAGCATATTGGACGCTAAACATCATTCTTTTATAAAGTGCATATTCAAATGCTTCCTCATAAAAGTGAATCTATTTGCAGAAAAGGATTTTGTAAAAATATCAGCCCATTGATTTTCAGTACTTACGAACTGAATATTGCAACACCCTTTCCATAAAAGGATATTACAACATAAGTAACCTAATTATTTAAAATAAATAGTATTGATCTTCATTTTAAAAGAAACTTCCCTTTTAATTATCTCAAGTCAATTTCGAAAATGAGCATAATTTTTTTTTTAATTCCTGAAACTTATTTTAACTTGAAACTCTCACTTACGTTGTTTGGATTTCGAAACTCATTTATGTCGTAACGTATTACTGAAATAAAAATGGAGATCATCAGAATGAATAATATACATCATACATATATAACGTTGGTTCAACAGTCTATAAATACATCAAACTAAACTGCTAGTAATGTCATATAATATAAAGTATAGTCATCCAAAATATATCCAAACAAAAGCCTATCCGGTAAAGAGTCAGACTACAAAAAGAAACAAGACAAACTGACGCAACAGCCTGCACTATGTCCGCTCCTACACACTGCCCACAGACTCCTCTGAAGGATCACTCTCCTCCTCCGCTATCTGCTTCCCTTTCCCTTTACTGTCATTGGCCTCTTGACGAGCTCGTGCTCTCCAAGATGGCATAACAGTAGGAGGAAATGACATCGGTCTCCCACCAAGTTCTGCAAAAGAAACTGGAATGGCTGGAATGGGTCTATCAGACTGTATGGTAGGTGTCCTCTCAGTAGGCACCTTTCCTGCTGAAGAAACTCTAACTGGATAGGAACGACGCACAGTACTCTTACGAGCTGTTTGCCTCCATCTGCCAAAATATCTCTTGCATGGAGGAGTCTTAGGTCTCTGCTGTGGCTCTCCCTCTGGCCTTGCAGGCTCTTGCTGCATCGGCTCAAATCTTTGTACAAGCTCCTGCCGAGCTATCTCTTGCCTCTGCCTCTCTCTTTCTCTCCAAGTGTCCCAAAGTTCCTGGATTGACATCTTTACATCTAATATTATATCATCTACAGTCCAACGATAAGGTCCCTCTGCAGATCTCTCTAAAGAAGTCACATACCCCCACTGGATTTCGGGGTTCACTATCCACCCCTCCCTATCAGCCCCTCTGGGCAACAAGCTCAATCTACGGACTTTGGTCAGCCCCTCTGGCGGGCGGTCCATCTATGTGAATCATGTTCAAAAGAGAGCATAAAACATATAGGCAAGGGTGAAAAATCCTCATACACAGATAATAAACCATAGAGACAACAAATAGGAAATGAATCATGCTTATCAAACATATTTACATTAGGAAATTATCTATCACTTACCCTTCTCAACACAAGAGTATATAGTTTTCCTGCAAATGAAAATCATCATAGTCACAACACATAACTCAGCATCAAGCAGTATATCATCAACTCAGATATATTATAATGCATGTCACTTCTATTTCCCTCACATCACCCTCATAGTGCTCCAAGGAGACTTCCATACCCCCAACACCATTGAGCGATTGGCTGTAGCAAACTTACCAGACTTATCAAAGAGACCTTCCAGACTTCATGATAATCATTCAGATAAGCTACATCTCACCATATCATGAATAGTCAAGTCCGTCAGATTTATCCAAGCAGGATTGTGCGACTTGCCTCGGCTCAGGGGATATCGCCTACCTGGCCCTCTGAGGGGTTTCGCAACCTGGATAATCTCAGTAGGCAACTGTGGCCAAACTATCCCTATTCTTAACCCCATCCGGGTTGTAATGCTCACGTCACAACCCACTCTGGGTATGACCACTTGGTAAAGCCAAGAAAATCACTTTCTCTTTATGTAAAATGGCACATCACATTAAGCATTCAAAATAATCATCTCAAGCATTTTTAAGCTTTGGTTTCTCTTGTAATTTAATTAACCTCTTCTCTAGGTCTTCTCTTTGTCACCATTATACATAACCTTTCTCTTAGGTGTGTTATTCTCATCTCTTGTGACATTACACATAACCTTCTCTTAGTTATGGTATTCTCATCTCTTATAGAGTCACATCTCTGTGTTTATTCTCAATCAACATGTCTCTTCCTCTTCAATCAATACCTTTTAATTAAACTTTGTCTTTTAACTAAAAAGCATTTTTCCAAATCCAATGTTTAAGTTCTAAAATAAATTAACCAAAATACTTACCATCCTTTAGATTTAAAATGTCATTTTCTCTTAAGCATATTTGTTTAAAAAGCTGGAAAAAAAATGATTTTCGATAAATCCTTGGCTGTCAAAAATTCAGGATCCAGAACTGTTCACAGGCGCGAGGATTTTCACACCCGCGGTGCAGACGGTTCTATCCCTTGTTTTCCGTATTTTCACAACTTCGAAAATGATCACACCCAGGGCATGACAGAAACTCGATTTTTCAAAGTTCAAACCAAATTAATCTTTTCTTTACATAGTTAAGACAAAATGAATGAAGTTGAGCAAAATTTACCATCTTTGGATCAATCACAAAGCACAACTTTTCAACATCAAGCCATGGTTCCAACTTTATCAAGGCATAAAACAAGATCATCACACACCAAGATCAAATTCATATTACCTAGCTTGAGAAGATAGTCACATCAACAACCACTCAATCAACTCAAATCAACAAGGAGCAAGGGTCATCATGCATACCACATAGAGCAAGATCATCTCACACACAACACAACTATTTCTCCCAACAAGGATCAATTCACATCAAAGACAACTAACCTTATTCACACCTAGGTCAAATAATCCAAAACTACCATCAAGCAAATCTTTCATAACCAAGCCGCTCAAGATAGTTCATATTAAGCATAAACACAACTATTGGATCATCCATCACCATAGAAACAAAAGAGTACATAACTTAATAATCAACATGCACTCTAACTTAGATTACAATCATCTTGAACAAACCACAACAAACATAGCACTCATATGCCCACAAAGCCTTAAAAATCTTGTATAAGAAAATTTTCCCTTACCTCCTTCTTCTTGTTTGTGTAAGAAAACCCTAACCTCGAATCCTTCTTCTTCCTTCTCCTTCTCCTTCTTGATTGGCTCCTTGGTAGCTTGTTGATCTCAAAATCAAGAGCAAACCCTTGGAAATTGACTAACTTGGATGAATATTTTGGAAAGAAAAGCTTGAAGTATGGCTATGGTATAAGAGCAAGATGAAGAAATGAAACAAGAAACTCTTTTCTCCCTCTCCAAGTCTCGGCCTCCCCCTCTTTTCCTCTTGCCCTGGATATTTTTTCTTAAGTTATAATTACACTAAAATGAGTCATAAGCCTAATTAGTACTTGGATCATTCTAATTGGCCAAAAACTATGAGTCAAAGATATTTAAAAACTTCTACACTCTTCTTCTCAAGCTGGTGCAGCAGCTGTCCTAGGGGGGTAAAAATATTTTTTTCACCTTAACCATGGTAAAAGGTAAGTCTCCAAGGTAATTAAATGTGGTAACTTTTGTATTTCATAGTAAAAATTGTCCAAAAATAACCTATTGAAGTAAAAACTCTCATGAATCCTAAAATAAGTCCTAGGCCACGAAAATAAAGTGTCACAAAGGTCTTGGTTCATAAAAATCAAATTTAGAAGCATTACAGTAATTTTTCGGTTTTACCATAACCCGTAAATTAGGGTAAAAATGAACTTTCTCAGAAAAATCCCAGAAAATTTTTAAAAATCATAAATATTATAAAAACATCATTGGTTACTCTTTTGGTTGATTTTCGATCATTTTCCAAACTTCTGGCATTCATCTATTCTCCGAGTTACCCTGTTCTCAGTCTACAGGGACCAAAACCGCAATTCTTTGTCTGCTATTTTAAAAATTCCCAAAATAAATTCTAAAATAATATAAAACATCCTTTGGCATCTCCAAAAATATTTCTTAACTTGTTTTGGTCTCCATACCAACTCCCAGTTCAACCTGCTCAAACTACAGGGACCAAAACGATAACACTTTTATCCATTTCTTAGAAAATTCCCGAATAAATTTTTAAAATCCTCAAATATTGTAAAATCACTATTTGTAGTCAAATCTTGTTCTTAACCTAAATCTAGGGTTTCTACTTCACAAAGTCACCATTCTGTCTATTTACGGTAAACAAAACTCTGTTTGTATCTAAACGTCCGACTTAAACTACCGTTTTCTAATGTCAAGAAAACTTTGTCCATGAAATTAATCTTACTAAAATATATTTAACATGCACAAGCACATATCACACACATAAAATAAAAATAAAATAGAATCAAAATTACGGACGTTACAAATATCAAATACTCATTTTTGTACATAGTCTCTAATGAAATGATGCTTAATTTCTATATGCTTAGCCCTTGAGTGTAAGATTGGGTTCTTGGATAGATTAATTGCGACAGTATTATCACAAAGAACATAAATCTTACTCTCATAGATGTTGTAGTCCTCCAGTTAATGTTTAATCCATAGAAGCTGAGAACAATAACTTGCCGCAAAGACATATTCAGCTTCAATTGTAGATAATGCAATAGTACTTTGTCTCTTGCTTGTCCACGAGACCAGGTTGGATCCAATGAAGTGACACAAACCACTTGTGCTTTTCCTTTCCAATCTGTCTATAGCATAATCTATTGGAACCAAATTATTCAAAGACATTTTTCAATGCTTAAATCCCTAAGTGGTTTTGATGATAACAATTATTATTAAGGACTTTACAAAGTCTGCTTACAATCTCTTGTAGGTACAACAAAACTATGTCCATCGTCCAGTGTGACTTTGGTACTTATATGTACAGTCAGTGAGCTGAGCATCCAATGGACTCTGATACTGACCTTGGGTAAGTATCGTCCAATGGACTCTGGAAGCTATGCGTCCATATGGTAAGTTATAATATGCGTCCATATGGTAAGTGTACAGAGCGTCCATTCTGCTCTGTAGCTGCGTCCAACACGCAAGCTACTATAACATGCTATTTATTGCTCTTGCATTTAATATGAGACATATTTAATGAGCAAATGATTTGAAATAAATAGCTGTATATAATGCTTTTCCTGTGCATAATTGTCAACGTTTTCAACTAGCATTTAATGGAAAGCATAAAGCACTGTGAAAAGTGTACTTGAGAGAGAATGTAATCTGAAAATATCTGTTTCTCTGAACACACCTTTTCTTTAATACAGTGTATTCTCTTTGTCTCAACTGAATATTACCTTTAACCACTGTGTAATTGAGACTTTGAGTACAGGTTGCTTCTGACCTTGGAGAAAGCATTGACAAAATACGTTGAAGAACACTCTATTAAAGCAACGAGAAAATAGCATTTAATGCTATTAGGAAACGGCTATTTTATGAAGGCTGAAGCAAATCAAGTTCAAGATGAAATCTAAAGCTTCACTCAAAGCCTATAAATACCGTAAACAAGAAGAAGAAGAAGACACAAGACTGAACTACGTGAAAGATAGAGCAAAAATGGTGTGCAATTATTTTCATACTCTGTAAAGTTTAGAAAGACTTGTATAGTTCATTCTTCTTGTTGAAAGAGAGTTTGCTTAACTCTCGAAGTGCTTAAGTTTTATATTCTCACTTGTGTGAGTTAGCAGCACTTAAAACCAAAACACTCTTCTGAGTTGTTTGAGCCTAGAGAGGCTTGATTGTAAAAGAATACTTGGGTTTTAGCCTGAAGAGGCTGTATCTAAAAGAATACTTGGATTTGAGCCTGCAGAGGCTTGTCTATAAAACAATATTTGGTTGAGCTTGGAGAGGCTAGGTGTGCAAACAATACTTGTGTAAAGGCCGGAAGAGGCTGTTGAAGAATACTTGTAATTCTATCTGGATTGATAGTGAAATCTCTCTGTTTTGAGGGGACTGGACGTAGCTCTTAGGAAAGGGTGAACCAGGATAAATATTTGTGCTATCTCTCTATCCTTTAACTCCTTTATATTCAGTTTATATACTAACTGTGGGGATTGAATTGAAATTATTTTCAACAAGTCTTCAAACGCTATAAACGCACTAAAACCTATTTTAAACCAACTGGATGTTTCTGCGTCCAACTTATCTATGCGTCCAATATACGTTGTACGTCCAACCTTTCCATACAGCGTCCAACGTTTTGTGAAAGTTTTTAAAAGTTAAGAAACACAATTCAACCCCCCTTCTTGTGTTTCACCTTGTTACCTACAATTGGCATCAGAGCTCAGTCTCTAGGGGTTGCGCACCCAACAGTGCAGGGAAAGCAAAGATCCATGGAGAACGAGGGACAAGCTGTGAACAGGCCACCACTGTTCAATGGAGAGGAATACTACTATTGGAAGCAAAGAATGATCACATTCTTTGACGCACAAAATATAGAGATGTGGAATGTGGTTGAGAATGGTTACACTGCTCCAGTACATGAAGCAAGGCAACCATTGCCTAGAGTCCAGTGGACACTTGATCAGAGGACATGATTCCAGCTGAACTCAAAGACCAGGCACTATCTGATGTGTGCCATTACAAAGTCTGAGTATGACAAGGTGCATAGCTGCACTACAGCCAAAGAAATATGGGATACTCTAGCTTTGGCCCATGAAGGGTCAACTCAGGTCCGTGAGTCCAAAATCAGCATGCTAGTTCATCAATATGAACTATTTAAAATGGAGGATCATGAGACTATTGATCAGATGTTTGGGAGATTCCAAACAATCATCAACAACCTAAGATCTCTGGAAAAAATCTACACAACCCAGGATCACATCAGGAAAATCCTAAGGAGTCTGCCAAGACAATGAAGACCCAAGGTGACTGCAGTACAAGAAGCAAGAGATCTTTCCACTCTTGTTATAGAAGAAATTCTGGGTTCACTCAAAGTGCATGAGCTTGAGCTCAAAGAAGATGGAACAGAAAAAAGGGCAAAGTTCATTGCTCTTAAAGCTCAAAGAGGGAACACCTCAAAAACATTGAAGGCCAATGACTAGGATGAAGAGTCATGCAGCTCAGAGGAAGAAGAAGGCTCAGATGATGAACTTTCCTTCATCTCCAAGAAAATAAAGTCCATGTGGAGAAAGAAAAGTGGCATCAGAAGGAAGCAATTCAAAAGAAGATTTCCACAGAAGGAAGCTGAGCAAAAGGAGAAAAGTCTAGTAGTGTGCTATGGCTGCAAGAAACCAGGCCACTACAAGGCAGATTGTCCTGAAGCTGAGAGGACAAAGAAAAAGTTCTTCAAGAAGAAAAAGGGCCTTATGGCAACCTGGGAAGATCTTGATGATTCAACTGATGATGAGGATGGGGAAGATAAGGAAGAAGCAAATCTTTGCTTGATGGAAAGTCTGCCCTCAACAGACAATGAGGATGATGAAGAGGTACTTTCTTATTCCGAACTGAGAAATAATTTTGATGATATTCTTAAAGAATCGTCCATTTTCTCCAATGAGTATAGGTCTTTGAAGAAAAAGTTTTCACTCATATCCAAAGATTTTGAAAAACTTACTTTAGAAAACAAAGTACTCAGATTAGAGAATGAAGAGTTGAAACTGCAAGTAAGTCAACTCAAAGATGAATCTCAAAGAGATTCTGAGTCCAATGCCTCTTGTGAAGTACAAGCACTTCAACAAGAAGTAAATGAACTCACTGGACGATTGTCCAAATTTGTCAGTAGCTCTGAGAAACTTGATCAAATTTTGAAAATTCAGAGAAAACCTTCTGACAAGAGTGGTTTGGGTTATCTTCCTAAGGAACAAGACAAACCAAAACCAAAGTTTTCTAAGAGTCCTCCAAAGTTTAACTTATACTGTGGTCACTGTGGAAAGGTTGGACATGTCACCTCGACATGCATCCACAAGAAAAGGAACATGCCTAGACGCAGACCAAGGACTAACAAGAAAGGACCCAAGTCAATTTGGGTACTTAAAAATATGATTATTCCTGTTGCAGATTTGTTTGATGGCAGGAAAACAACACCAGTCATGGTACCTGGACAGTGGTTGCTCACGACACATAACAGGAGAAAGGTCTATGTTCCAAGACCTAAAACCTAGGACAAAAGGTTTGATCACCTTTGGAGGAGATCAAAAAGGCAGAATAGTTGGGATAGGTAAAATTGGTAAACATCATTTTTCCTCTATTGATAATGTCTTGTTGGTTGAAGGACTCAAACACAATCTGCTTAGCATAAGTCAATTGTGTGACAGTGGATTTGATGTTTCCTTTAACAAGGATAAATGTATAGTCAAAAACCCTGACAAGTCCATACTTTTCCAAGCAAAGAGGCAGGACAATGTTTATAAAATTGATTTTGAAAATATGTCAATGTCTCATGCTTCATATCCTTAAAGGATGAACAATGGATATGGCACAAGAGACTTGGTCATGCAAGCTTGAGAACCATCTCAAAGCTAAATAAGCATAACCTCGTGAGAGGATTACCAAATCTTGTGTACAAATCCGAGGTTTTGTGTGAAGCATGTCAGAAAGGGAAACAAGTGAAAAATTCTTTTAATTCCAAAAATATTGTTTCCACTTCTAGACCTTTGGAACTTTTACACTTGGATTTGTTTGGACCCACACAAACTGCATCTTTGAATGGAAAGAAATATGGACTAGTTTTAGTTGATGACTATATTAGATGGACATGGGTTAAATTCCTTACACATAAGGATGAGTCTTTCACAGTCTTCACTATATTCTGTAAGAGAGTCCAGAATGAGAAAAGAGTTTGCATCAACTCTATAAGAAGTGATCATGGAGGTGAGTTTGAAAATGCAAACTTCCAAAGATTCTGTGAAGAGAATAGAATTCTTCACAATTTCTCTGCTCCAAGAACACCTCAACAAAATGGTGTGGTGGAGAGAAAGAATCGATCCTTACAAGAGATGGCAAGGTCCATGCTCAATGATCACTCAACCTCTAAGAGGTTTTGGGATGAAGCGGTAAATATTGCTTGCTATTTACAGAACAGAATATATGTGAGACCTATATTGAAAAAGACTCCATATGAATTGTGGAAAGGAAGGAAGCCAAACATTTCATACTTTCATCCTTTTGAATATGAATGCTTCATTCTCAACACTAAGGATCAACTTGGTAAATTTGATTCTAAGGTTGATAATGGAATTTTTCTGGGTTACTCTGAAACTTTCAAGGCTTACAGAGTTTACAACTCAAGAACCTTGACTGTTGAAGAGTCAATTCATATAAAATTCAATGACAAAAAGCCTGACAAAGATTTGTCAGAGCTAAGTGATTCTCTTGCAGATATGACAATACAAGAAGAAGGTGAAGAAGCTGCTCCTAAGAATAAAGAAGATGGATCAGACATAGAGTCTGAAGGTCCGTCCAATCCAGAAAGGAGAAGAAGCTGGCACTTCAAGACTTATCATCCTGAGGATCAAATCATTGGGAATGCAGATGATAAAGTCAGGACAAGGTCCGCATTCAGAGAGCAAACTGATGTTGCATTCATCTCTGAGTTCGAGCCAAAGAACATTGGTGAAGCCCTATTGGACGAAGGACGGATTTTAGCTATGCAGGAGGGCTGAATCAATTCAAACGTAATGACGTTTGGACGCTGGTTGCCCCACCTGAAGACAAGTGCATTATTGGAACCAAATGGCTGTTCAGAAACAAACTGGACGAAGAAGATAAAGTTGTGAGAAACAAGGCATGGTTAGTTGCTCAAGGTTACTCACAATAGGAAGGTATTGACTTTACTGAAACCTTTGCTCCAGTAGCTAGAATTGAAGTCATTCGCATCTTACTTTAATTTGTTGCCCAACATGATACGAGGCTTTATCAAATGGATGTTGTAACATCCTAAAATTTCACTCTATAAGACGGAGTGTTAATTTTAGAGGATTAGAATCATCTTTAAGATTTTCAGATAAAATATAATGGTTTAGAGCTGACGTAGAAGTCAAACAGTATTTTACGGACATTCTTGACTGTCAAAATAGGCTGATAATGAACATGAAAAATTCATACTTGATTTCCAAAAGGTATTAGAGGATAGACAATAGTCACTTGATGTTCCATAAAAGTTTTAGAAATTAAGTTTGGAATTTTTAGAACAGTATAAAGGAATACTGCAGTTTTAGTCCCTCTAAGAGAAACTACGTAATCTGCTAGTTAAGAAATGGATAAATATCGAAGACTAAGAAATAATCTTGATAAAGATTATAAGATCAAATAGAGTTTTAGGTAGCATAGAAAATAATAAGTTTTGTTTGGTATTATAGCTTAAAACGATAAGACAGTTAAAGTCTTATATAGACTTCTGTTTTCTATTTGCCGTCTATTATCTGTTTTATATGAAATTGTGTGATCAAAGTATTGTGTGATTTATTTCTATCTTATAATTATAGTATTAATAGGCTTATTAAGTTGATTCATTAAAATAGTCATTTTTCACTTAACGTTTGGGGCTTTTACAGAAAACAGTTTACACCGTTATTAACGGATTCAGTTTTAAATAGCAAAAGTATATTGAAACTAACCCAGAAAACAAACTTCCTTCACAAAAGTTGTTTCTTTTAATATTTGTGATTTTATGGAATTTTTCTATAATTTTTGAAAATAATAAGTTTTAAAATTACCGTTTTTGTCCCTAAAATTTACAGCAAGAACTAAATTCTGATTTAGAGACCAAGTTGAGGTCAAAAAGAGATTTTAAGAAACTGAATCATGTTTTTACATTTTTTAGGAATTTTGGAAATTATTTCATAATTTTCTGAAAAGCATATCAAAAGTTACTTTTTCAATCCCTATAGGACACGTAAAACGAGGGTTTTTGCACAGAAATAAATTTTTAGCGATCGGTGAATGCTCAAAATCATTTTTTAAGAGGAATCATTAGTGTTTATATCAGATTTGTAATTTCTTACAAATTTTTCTGGAATTTTCTGAAAAATGTCCATTTTGCACTTATGGCGTGTACGTTTTACGTTGTTTTTACAAACCACAAAGCTTACCCTTACCGTAAAAATCTAGAAACTCTTTCATGAAGCCATTAGGGCTATTATAAAGGTATTTTTGAAATTTCCTATTGGTTCTTACCATTTAAATTAATTTTGGGAATTTTTTATTAATGAAAAGTATATTTTACCCTTGATTATCATCTTGTTTACACTTAAAACCCTAGGGACAAAGATGTAACTTCACTCCCTCCCTCTTCAGCCCTCATAAACCGTATCACTACTATGCCAAGAAGAGGACTAGGTTCATTTGGTTGTATGAGCCATAGGTTTGGACCAGTTAGAAAAAGAATTGATTAAAGCTAATTAGTTAATTAGGATTTTAAGCCTCATGGCTTACATCACTTACACATTTCTCTTCCTCCCTTACCCTTCCTCTTTGGCCGCCCCCTCTTCTTCATCTAGATCCCTTGGATGATGTTTTTCACTTGGATCAAATCCTTGTCATGTGCTTTAGACCAATTAGGATTTAATTAATTAGTTTTTATTTGTTTTGGTAGATGGAGGCAGACTGCTCGCAAGAGTACTGTTCGCCGTACCCAGACAATTAGGGTTACATCAGCTGAGAAGGTGCCTACTGAGGGGACACCTGCTACCCAGTCTGATAGACCCATCCCAGCCATTCCAGTTTCTTTTGCAGAGCTTGGAGGGAGACCGAGACCTTTTCCTTCTACTGTTATGCCGTCTTGGCGAACACGACCTCGTCAGGAAGCCAATGATAGTAAAGGGAAAGGGAAGCAGATAGTGGAGGAGGAGAGTGATCCTTCAGAGGAGTCTGTGGGGAGTGTTTAGGAGCTGACTTAGTGCATGCTGTTGCGTTATCTGATCTTGTTTGTTTTTTGTAGACTGACTTTATACCGGTTTGGGCTTTTGCTTAGAGATATTTTGGATGACTGTACTTTATATCATGTGACTTTACCAGTTGACCAGTGATGTATATGTAGACTTTGGACTAGTAGTATATACGATGTACATTATTTATTCAGTAGTGATTTATCTCGTTTTCTTTAATGATACGCTATGACATAAAAGAGTTTTCTAAATCGAAATAACGTAAGTGAGAGTTTCAAGTTAAAATGGTTTCCAGCAATAAAAGAAAAAAAAAATTATACTCAATTTTCGAAATTAACTTAAGATAATTAAAAGGAGAATTTCTTTAAAATGAAAATTAATATTACGGATTTTAAATAATCAGGTTACTTATGTTGTAATATCCTTTTATGAGAAAGGGTGTTGCAGTGAGTCCGCCAACTGTTGGAAGTTGGAAACCAAGTCGTGACGTGGGAGATCTTCAAGGAGAAATTTCTCGAGAAGTATTTCCCACAGAGCGCGAGGTCAGAGAAGGAGCAAGAGTTTCTGCGATTGCAACAACGAGACACGACGGTGGGAGAGTACGCGGCAAAGTTTGAGTCACTTGCCAAGTACTTTCGGTTTTTCCAAGTCCAACCGGACGAAGGATGGAAGTGCGAGAGGTTTAAGGCGGGGTTGAGATATGAGGTACGTCAATCGGTGGCTCCGCTTGATATTCGTCAATTTCCACTGCTGGTGGAAAAGTGCAGAAAGATAGAGAACCTTATGAAAGGGAGAGTAAACAAGGGAAACGTGGGTGGACCATCTAGGTCATATCAACAAGGACAAAAGGAGAAGCAGACTCAACACAAGCCTTACTTTAAGAACCAAAAGATTCAACAGAACGGTAATGTGACATTTGCTACTGAGGGCACTAACCAGGGTTATCCGGGAGCGGGCGCTCCAATGAGATGTTTCAAGTGTGGGAAACACGGACACCTGTACAATGCATGCAACCAGAAGGGAATGACATGCTTTAGCTGTGGGAAAGTTGGGCATATGGCCAGGGATTGCCTTGTGCGTTAGCCAAAGCCAGAGGTGAACACTGCTAGAGCTGGAAGGCCGACGACAAAAGGACGTGTCTATACAATGAGTGGTACTGAAGCTTCACCCTCAGAGGATTCCCTACATGAAGAAAATGACGTAGCTGGTAATTTGGAAGACTAGGAGCTTCAGGGATGTTTGGGATTGATGGTCTTCTGTAAGTTTCAGAGATTTTGGAGGTCAATTTCAAGTCTTAACTGGAGGAAGGGTCTATGTTATGAATGACGGAAGACTATAGATTGTTTTGTTAGGAAACCTTTTGTGTGTTGTATGTTTTAGTTTCTTATAAGTTCTAATTTCAAAGGTCTGACTCTATGTTAAATTTCTTTCGCCACTTCGTAGGTATGTAACTTCCTCGAAATCTTATGTCTACTTATTTCCAAAACTGTTTGCAATCTATATATAAAGCTATTCAGTAATTTCATCTGTCAATTTTCTTACCTAGCTATTTTCTATCTCCCTGTCCAGACAGGCTCCTGTTGAGCTACCGACTGTCTTTGTCTTTCTCTCTCCCTCCATGTATCCCACAACTCCTGAATGGGCATCTTTACATCCAATATCATATCCTCCACAGTCCATCTATGCGGCCCCTCCGCAGAAGTCTCGAGTGAAGTAACATACCGTAAGTATGTACCCCATTGGGTTTCGGGGTTTATGATCCACCCCTCACCCTCTGCCCCTCGGGGCAGCAGACTAAGTCTACGGATCTTCACTAGCCCCTCTGGTGGGCGATCCATCTATATGAGTCATGTTCAAAAGAGAGCACAAAACATATAGGCAAGGGTGAAAAATCCTCATACACAAATAGCAAAGGAAAGAGACAACAGATATAGAAATATACCACATCTATCAGACACATTTGCATTAGAAAATTATCTACAACTTACCCCTCTCAAAACACGAGTATAAGGTTTTCCTACAAGTAAGTTATTCTCACAGACACAATGAAAATAATCACAGTCACACACATAACTCAGCATCAAACAATATATCATCAACTCAGATATATTATAATGCATATCACTTCTATTTCCCCTCACATCACCCTTGTAGTGCTCCAAGGAGACTTCCCTACCTCCAACACCATTGAGCGATTGGCTGTAGCAGACTTACCAGAGAGTCCCACCAGACTTCATAGTAATCATTCAGATAAGCTACATCTCACCATATCCTGAATAGTCAAGTCCGTCAGATTTATCCAAGCAGGGTTGTGCGACTTGCCTCGGCTTAGGGGATATCTCCTACCTGGCCATCTGAGGGGTTTCGCAACCTGGATAATCCCAATAGGCTACTGTGGCCAGACTATCCCTATTCTCAACCCCATCCGGGTTGTAATGCTCATCACGTTGGCCACATGCCAAATTCTCTTTCTCTTTATGCAAAATGACACATCACATTAAGCATACAAAATAACCATCTCAAGCATTTTTAAGCTTTGGTTTCTCTTGTAATCACATTAACCTCTTCTCTAGGTTATCACTTGCACAATCACATATAACCTTCACTCTTTGTTATAGCATTATCATCACTTATGATAATCACATCTCTTTGTGCACACTTCTCCATCAACATGGCTTTCTCCTCTTTCAATTCACACTTTTATTGATATTTCATCTTTTTAACAAAAGACATTTTCCAAAACCATTGTTTAAATTCTAAATTCAATTAACCAAAATACTTACCAATTTTCATATTTAAAAATGTCATTTTTCTCTTAAGTATTTTCATAAAAAAAAAATTGGAAAAAAAATGATTTTCGCAGAACCATTAATTATCAAAAATGCTGGGTCCAGAACTTTTCACAGACGCGATAATTTTCACACCCTCGGTATGAACAGAACTGTCCCCTGTTTTCCAGCTTTTCCCCACTACGAAAAATGATCACACCTAGGGTATTACAGATTTGCGATTTTTTCAAAACCTAACCCAAATCAATCTTTTCTTCACATTGCTATGACTAAATAAGCAAAAATGAGCAAAGTTTACCATCTTTGAATTAATCACAAACCACAATCATTCATCATCAAGCCATGAACTCAACCATCAAGGCAATGAAATCAAGATCACTATCACACACCAAGCTTGTTAACATACAAATACCAATCTCATCATGCCAAGATTGAAATCATATTCACAACCACCATTACTCAATCAACTCAAACCAAGCATGGAACAAGAATCATCATGTATCCAACTTAGGGCAACCTCATCTCTCACCACATAGTTAGTTTTCCATAGCCAAGGGCCACTTACCCTTATGCACATCAAGGTCATAATCATGCAAAACCATCATCAAGCAAGGTTCTTCATAATCAAGCCACTCAAAAGAATTCATATATATGGCATAATCATCACTCAAGGACCATATATAATCATAAGAGCACAAAGATACTTGGTTTACCAATCAACATAAACCCTAAGATAGTATATCATCCTCTTGATCACAACAACACAAACATAACCCTAATATGTCCACTAGGCTTTGAAAATCATGTAGGAAGAACTTTCCCCTTACCAAGCTTGTAGAAAACCCTAACCACCAACTTCTTCTTCTTCCTTCTCCTTCTCCTTCTTGCTTGGCTCCTTGATAGCTTGTTGGTCACAAGATATAGTCAAGCACTTGGACTTTGGCTAGCTTGGACAAATTTTTGGAAAGCACCACTTGGATTATGGCTATGGTGAAGAACAAGATGAAAGTTCAAAGCAAGAAGCTCTCCTCTCTTCTCCCCCAAACTCGGCCTCTCCCTCTCTTCTTACTATCCACCAAGATTTTTTTCCAAGTCATAATTACACTTAATCAACCCTTAACCCTAGTTAACAACTTGCCTTATTCCTATTGGCCAACCCATGTGAGTCATGAGTCAAGAATCTTCTACCCTCTTCCTCTCTCAAACTGGCGCAGCGGCTGCCTCAAGGAAGGGTAAATAATTTTTTTTACCTTAACCATGGTAAATGGTAAGTCTCCAAGGTAATTAAGTGTGGTAACTTTTGTATTTCATAGTAAAAATTGTCCAAACTTAACCTATTGGGGTAAAAACTCTCATGAACCTTATAATAAGTCCTAAGCCATGAAAATAAGATGCCACAAAAGTCTTGGTTCAAAAAGATCAAGCTTAGAAGCATTACGGTAACTTTTCGGTTTTTACCGTAACCCGTAACTTGGGGTAAAAATGAACTTTCTCAAAAAAATCTCAGAAAATTTCTAAAAATCATAAATATTGTAAAAACACCATTGGGTACTCTTTTGGTTGATTTTGGATCATTTCCTAAGCCTCTGGCATTCACCTGCTCTCCCTGTTATCCTGTTCTCAGTCTACAAGGACCAAAACCGCAATTCTTTGCCTGTCATTCTAAAAATTCCCAAAATAATTCCTAAAATTCTAAAATAATGTAAAACATCATTTGGTATCTTCAAAAAAAATATTTCTAAACTTGTTCTGGCCTCCAAACCCACTCACAAATAAATTTCTGTTCTTCAGAAAATTCTTCAGAAAATTCCCAAATAAATTTCTAAAATCCTCAAATATTGGAAAATCACTATTGGTACCTTCAAATCTCGTTCTTAACCTAAATCTAGGGTTTCTACTTCACAAAGTCCTCACTCTGTCTATCTACGGTAAACAGAACTCTGTCTGTTTCTAAACGTCCAGCTTAAACTACTGCTTTCTAACGTCAGAGAAACTTTGTCTATGAATTTACTCTTACTAAAATCTATCCAACATGCATAAGCACACATCACACGCATAAAAATAAAATTAAAACAGAATCAAAATTTACAAACGTTACACTCCCTTCCACTAATATTCCGCGTCACCCAAAAGTAGGTAAACTGCGTTTGCACCTTGTCAGCTGCCGTGCAATGCAAAATCTCAAAAATCTTCTCCAGCTCTTCTATCCATAACTCCGCTTTCTCCGGCTCAGCCTCTCCATGAACTTGTGGCGGATTATGGTGTCGAAAGTCAACCAATCTCTTGGCTTCAGCAGCTCTTTCAGCTCTAACTCTATCCTCAGCATCCCTTTGTTGTCTCTCAATGTCCCTCTGTTCAGCACGAACAAATTGTTGAGCCATCTGAGCCGCCATGTTAGTCATAGCCGCTATAGCCCTTTCCATCTTGTCGTCACGGTCTTCAATGCCAGCGCGATTCATCGGTCGTCCTTGACGTGCCATGGGTTTCTTCAAGTCAACCAAGTTGCACCATTCAAAACCCATTTAAGAAAACAATCAATTTCACACATTGTTTCATAAGGAAACAATACAAACAATGTCACACAATGCTAATCAAAGATCACATAACTTAAATTTAACAAGCCTATAACCTAAGCAAACTCCATCAGAGTTCACACAACTTAGACACAGTAGACGTATAACCTACAGTCCCAACAAACATCGACCAGCTCTGATACCACAAATGTAACGCCCCTTTTTCCCACAAGGAACGTCACATGGAAAACATGAACTTGATGCGAAAAATCGTCTTTCATAAATCAAGGTTACCAAAATTGGTGACTAATTTTTCTTTTGAAAGATAACTTTAATCTTGCAAGGTAAGTATTCTCATGAAAACTTAGCCATCCAGAAAATCAGAAAGAGAAAATATATATATATCACCAAGTCACGGTACAAAAACCTTGCGCTTGCAAGTAAAGTCAAGAACCACGACAGAGTGGCCACAATACATCATCACTGCATAGAAGGAATGAAGCAGTAAACTAAACCTAAGAAAGCAATAAAGCAAAAAGTGTGTCAGATACATGACACTAAACATGTACACCCCAAACCCAGGCTGGTCGGCTAACTGACAACCCACAACCTAGCACTCTACACCTCCCCGCCTAGAGACCTAAGAAGATGACGTCTCCTCGGGGTCCTCCTCTTTCTCAAACTCGGACTCCACGAGCCAACCGCACCCAGGCTCATCTCTGACCTTCCTCTTCCCTCTCCCTGCATGTCCTGATGGTCCGGCAGAAGTGTCAGAAGAACAGCGAACAAAACGTCCAGAAGGTGCGACGTATGGAACAGGAAGTGTCGACCTCACGGTCTCAGGCGATGGAACTGGTGTCACCGGTGGAGCCATCCTTGGTAAGCGTGCCGTCTCCAAGGAACTCTTCCTTGGAGTGCGCCGAATTAGACGACAACGGTTAGATACCGATTCAGCTATCCGCTGAGGTGTAGGCCTTTGATCCTCCCTCGTCTCTCTCCTAGGCTGCGCCGTGGGCAGAACTCTGGCCTCCCGGTTCTCCAAAGTGATACTGCGTGCAAGGGGTGCATCTCCCAGCCGGTAGCGCATCCTCTCAACGGGTTTGTAGACGTCCAAAACCATGTCCCTCTCCAAAACCTCTTCAGGGGCCAAACACCCCTCCTCTAGTCCTAACCACGTGTCCAGTCACAGTGGCGCATTGGGAGATGCGATCGTAAGTCCATCCCCCACCATCGGCCTCACGAGGCCGGAAACTCTCCCTCACTCGGGTTACTAGGGGTCTCGAAGTGGACATCTATGCATAACGATCAGAAAGTAACAAAAAAAAAACACGCAAAGGTGAATTTCTTTGCACAAGTTGAAATCCATTGAAAGGATGTATATGAAAAAGAAAATACTACATAATACATTCCAAGAATATATATATAGTTACTCTTTCGCAAATCTTTCTCTAAGTTATTCATACACTCAGGAGCACACAATCATCAAGTTAAACACACACATAGCACTCTTGCTAAATGCATGTCACTTCAATATCTCTTTTACACCGGTGTGCTGCTCCATGGAGACTTCTCTTCCTCAACTAAGTAGAGCGATGTGGCGGAATCGTATACCTATCGTTAATGCAAACTGAGCTTCACTCTCGGCCATCGTTTGTCATTTATTCGGTACAGACCCATTGTGCTACGTCGTACACCCCATCTCAAATAAGGCAGCCGGTCAGGATCATTCAAGCCGGGTATACTACTCTTCTCGACACAAGGGGATTCCCCTCAAGGCCATTGAGAATTTCGTGACCTGAATGCCCACAAAGACTTATAGTCGGACCATACTTATTTACAATCCCAGCATAGGATTGTGTGCTCTAATCATGGCATAAAGCCAACATGGCAAAAGCCAATATTAATCATGGCATAAAGCCAACATGGCAAGAGCCAATAACTCAAATGCATATGACAATACAATTTGCACACACATACAAGGAAAATAATGCAATCCTTCACTTAGGATTTTCCTCGTCACGTGTTAGCTTTCTCCTAACACCGTGTAGCATTATCGTCCTCAAGACTTCATCGTCGCCACGTATTGACTCTCCTTCAACAACGTGTAAATCTTTTCGATTAAGATTTATTTAAAACATGAGTTTTGAAGAATACCCCCATAATTTCCTCTTTAGCTTTAAAGTCTCAAAGTCTTTAAATGCTTAACAAGTGAAATACCTTTTAACACTTGTTTAAATACAACTAAGAATAGTTCTATAAAAGTCATTTGAAACTTAAGTGCTTTTATTAAACCAAACTTAGTATTTCTCATTGTAGAAGTTTGACTTAAAGTCTTAATCAAAAACATCAAGTACACATTTGATAAAATTTTACTTAAATTCATTTATTTTCAACTATTTAGAGTTTAACCCCAAAACTGTCTAGTTTTATCGTTTCCAGCCCCTATTTTCTGAAAAATTAGTTTTCTGCCCCAGAATTGTCCAGACTTCACGTTTCTGCCCCAAAACTTTTGCAAAATTACGTTTCTGGCCCAAAGTGCCCAGATTTTGTTTTTAAGCCCAGAACTTCTGAAAATTATGTTTTTGCCCCAAAATGCATCTAGTTTTCATTTTAACCCCTTAAAATTCGAAATTCCATTTTCTCCTCTTATTCATTAATTCCTTGACTTAATTAGGGCTTTTTTGAAAAGTAAAGCTTGGAAAAAGTCCATTGAAGACTTAATTTCAAAATTAAGTGAAAATACCTAATCAAGTGTTGACTTGAATTCTAATTTATTAAATCTTGATTTTCATTTTGGGAAAACTACTTTTTAAAATCCTTTAATCCTCTTCCATATGCTTGGGTACATAGCATTAGTCCTCTTTGAATCAAATCATCAATCACAACAACAACAATCATAATAAATTTAAAGCTTTAACTACTTTAAATATTACAATCCAACATCATGACCAAACACACAAATCACCCAAGAATCAAATACAATCAATACATCAAGAATACAAATCCCAAATCATGAAACACACATGCACTCAAGGTAATCATTTTTAACATTTTAAATACATCAAGAATACCAAATAAAGCATTTGGCATAAGCCACTTCAAATCATAATATATTTTTCAAGAGACATTAAACTTTTCGAAAATCATCTTCATCAATCAAAAATCATATATTTAAAACCCTATGTTCTAAATATATCAAAATAGATATTACTAATAGAATGAAAATTCATTCAACACCCAATAAGAAAAACTCAATTCTTTGAGTTTCTCATCAAGAACAAAACACACCATCACCCACATATACAACCTTCCCAACTTATTGAGAAATTCCCCTTACCTCTTGAAGCACTTAAAGAAAGATCACCAAGAGGTCTTCTTGCCAACAAGCCACCAACACCAACACCAAGAGATCTCCTCACCACCTTGATGTTCCAACAGTTACAAAATCACCCCTTTTCAAAATATATAAAACACATAACCATAAAAATATGAGTTTTATGCAAACAGACAAGCCCCAAAGTATAGAAATCTTGAGTAGAAAAATACTTACTCAAGGCTTAAAGGAAAAGAGCTCAAGAAGGGTTTCAAGCTTGTAGGTTCCAAGGGTTTGAACCTAAACCAAGAAAAACCTCTTTTTTAGCAAAAATGGAGAACACAAGATTCTTCAAAAAATTGAAAATGATGAGAATGGAAAACTAAGAAGATATTATTTTTCATGTCCCGGTTGCGTCCGGTTTACCCGTAAAGCACCAAATGCGGGTAAAATAAAGTTTTTTTGAAAAATTTCTAGAAAAATTTCTAAAAATTACAAATATTATAAAAATGACTTTTGGTTCGTTAAAATATTATTTTGACTAAAAAACGGTCTCCGAAAAAAATATGAAACCCTCACCGTACTAAAACCGAGATACCCATCTAAAAATCATAAATTATCTTAAAATACTAATGATGTCCCTAACTTCCATTTGGATCAATCCTTAGTCCTCTGGTAATTATCTGCTTCATTACGTGTTACGTAGTCCATTCTACAAGGACCAAAATTGTAACATCTTTATCCTAATATCAAAAAATTCCAAACTAAAATTCTAAAATCCTTAAATAATATAAAAATATTATTTGTCCCTTAAATCCCTCATGATGGTCTTGTCTTTTCCTTTAACTCAATATAATCTTATTTCTCCATCTAAAACGAGAATTATTTTCTGTTGAAATTTCCAATTTCAACTCGAAATCCTAATTGCTTTTCCATAAGCGACTATAATAATGACATTTCATTTCCTAATATCATCTCATAATATATAATTTTGATCTTACTCACTCATTGTCATAGAATTAACTACGGATCTAAAAATGCGGGTGTTACAGAAGGTTATCAGAAAAATCAAGTTCCTTACTTTGAAGAAAGTAAATAGTTTAAACTCAACTAGAGAAGGTTAATCAAAAGACCTTCTCTAGATGTTTTTTGTCTCCTTTCTAAAATATGATTTCACATGTTTTTTGTAACATCCGTTCTTTTGTTAACTATTTAGATTTTTGTCTTATATGAATTTATGTGATATAAATCTTTTGATGTTTATTTTTAGCTTACAAATAGGATTTAAATACATGAGTTCCAAATTACTTTTGAAAACAGAAAAGTTTTGGTTTCTGTCAGATCAAAATTCGACGTCCGTTTCTCTGTTCAAAACTGTACTTTTTCTGTTTTATATGAATTTTTGTACAGTAAATCTTTTGTGATTTATTTTTGGCTTAAAATTAGGAATAAAATACACATATTCCGAAATACTTCTGAAACAATGATTTTAATGCTTTTATCAAGTCTATTTACGGAGAACAAAACGTCTAACCGACGAAAGAAGTTTTAAACAGCTTAAAAATAGCAAATGACTTCAATAAATAAACTTCCTTCACAAAAGTTAGTTTTTCTAATATTTTAGATTTTCTGGGATTTTTCTAGAATTTTTGGAAGTAAAAAGATTTAAAAGTTCTGTTTTGGTCCAAATAGTAAAATGCTTGAGCTAAAAGTTTGATTCGGAGCACAAGTTAAAGTCAAATAAAGATTTTAAATAGCCATAACATGTTTTTCCATTTTTTAGGATTTATGGAAATTATTTTGAATTTTTCAGAAAGACGTACCAAAAGTCATTTTTTTTAAACTCCGTAAAGTACGGAAAGTGAACGTTTTTAAACCGAAATGGATTTATACTGACCAATGAGAGCTGAAAATCAAAATTCAAAAGGGACCATTGGTAATTAAAACTGATTTTCTATTTGTTAGAAATTTTTCTGGAATTTTCTAAAAAATATCAGTTTTTCACTTACGGCGCGTCCGTTTTTCTGTTTTTATGCGAAACGCAATACTTATATTTACCGTAAAATTCCAGAAACTCTTCTATGAAGTTATTAGGGCTATTACTTAATGTTTTCAAGGTTTTTTCTATCAATTCTCATCTTCCAAATTCATCTTGAGAATTTTTGATTAGTGAAAAATCAATTTATGCCTTGATTTCACTTAGACTACCAAAACCAATGGTTTAAGATCTAGCTATCCTATGGCTCTTAAATCCCCCATCTTGGTCGACATCCTTGGGCTATTCTTGAGCCTTGGATGATTCTTTTCACTTGGATTCAATCCTTGTGAAAGTCTTTAAGCCAATTAGAAAAATGATGGTTTAACACATATGATTTTATCACTTTGACTAAAGTCATATTTTCCTTCCTCCTTTCCCTTGCCTTGGCCGACCTCCCCCTCCATGAGTCATAAAGTTTTCCTTGCTTCCTAAGTCTTTCCTTGATGAATCATGCCATGAGTCATTGGTTTAAACCAATTAGGATTTAGATAATTGTTTTGATTTATTTAAAAACCTAACCAAGGTTATGTTTTAAGCCAACCATGATTCCATTTAACCCAAGCCCTTGGCTGCCCCCTCCACTATAAATACCCCCCCTCCACTCTTCATAATTCTTACACCAAGCCTTGGTATTGACAAAGCACACTCACTTCTTTCTCCCTTTGAAAATCCTAGCCTTTTTCTCTCTTTGTCTTGAAATCAAGCCTTGATCTTCAAAGCTTTATTCTTCCCATTTCAAGCATCAAGAAACCCGCCCTCCTCTTTGGTTCAATACCCCTTTTGATTCATAAAAACATCCCACATCAAAGAGCCTTGTGTTTTCAAGCAAAAACTCTTACTTTCCTCTTTGAAGCTCTTAGTGTTTTTGCTTGGTGTTCTTGTTTTTCAAAGCTTTGTTCTTCATCAAAAAACTTGGAAAAGGTAGGGGGAACCTCTTGCAAAATAATTTGAGAAGTTTGTGTTTAATCTTGAGTGTTGTGTGCTTGAGTGCTTTTTGGTGTTTATATGGCTTGAAAAGTGTTTGTCTTTGTTTTTCAATTGTTGTGGGGTTATTATGCCCAAATTTTCTTGAGATTTTCGTGGGAGTAAGTTTGGAATGGCAAAATGAATTTTGAGTTTAGTAAACATACCATTATAATGGCGAATTTTAGTTTACTGCAAATATGATTTTACCGTAAAGTAAATAAGTTTTATTCTTTATGAAAAACCCTGATATTATCTAACATGTATATGGTCAAAGGTGATGGTTAAGATTTGATTGGTTTATTAGTATGGATCTGTCTAGAAAGGAAAGAGACCTTTGAAGGGGCTATTATAAAGTCTGTCTCTTTCTAGCTTGGGATCTATACTAATACGCTATTTAAAAATCTTAACACTAGGGACCAGGGATATACGTGCCTAAGATAATCTGGGAAAGAAGTGATTTATTAATACCGTATATATAAATAGATTGGGTTGGATAAAAGAGTATAACAGTAATGGATTCTCGGTGAATTCTACTGTTATAGCATCTGTCGGATAAAAGAATGTAACAGTAATGGATTCTCGGTGAATTCTACGGTTATAGCATCTTTCGGAAATCAATGTAACAGTAATGGATTCTCGGTGAATTCTACTGTTATGTTATTTGTGAGAAATATCGAGTGGGTATCCAATCTGTTTATATATGCAATGAACTCAGTTTAATTTCCAATGTTCAAGACAGTGGAAATTAGTGAGATAGGCTTCCAACGGGCTTTTTTTCCTGGAAGATAATCAGTGCTTAAATATTTTCCAAGAGAAGTAATTGAATTGCGTTCACATAGCCTAAGTTTTTATCGATTTTATGAAAATGGGTACTGATCACTAAAGATGGCTCTGCTGTCGTGTGATTATTTCATCTTCTAAATTAAGTAAGCCAGTAAAAGGAATAGCTGAATTTCGTTCATCAAGATGATATCAAGTTTTTAGAAAAGCTGGACACTGATTACTGCAGTCGGCTCAGCCGCCGTGTAATTATTCCATTCCCTAAGATTGGCTTAAAAACAGAGAACAGACGTTATTGGAATAAAAAGCAGACGTAAGTTTAATTACTGTTACTCTCTTCTTTCTTGATCAAATACAGAGAGGCTCTGCCTCGCTTTGATCTTCTTAAATGAGTTAATAAAATTGAAGATTATATATCGAATCACTCTGTGGGCTTTTCACCTCAGTTCGGCTCTGCCGTGGTGTGATTAGTCAAATGAATTATTATAGCCGGAGGAATAATTTAATTCACAATAAAATAAGAGCAAGAGTATTTCTTCAAAATAAGTGAGTCATTCCAGAAAGATTTTTCAAAAGTGGGAGCTACAGTAAGACGGAAGAGGTTTTTGAGGAATGATGAAAAAAAGTATTATATCATTTGCGTTAAAGACGATGAGCTTACAACCCACTAGACGGGGTTGAAAATAGATTATGTTGGACTACAATTGTCTACTAGATTATCCAGGTTTCGATAGTCTCAATGGTCTTGTCGGTGAATCCCCCTGAACCGAGACAAATCGTACACCCGGCTTGGATAAATCTGACAGGCAGATCTATTTATGATTTGGTGTTCATTTTAAATGCGGTATTACCGAAGTGATTCTCAAGGGTTTAAAGAGAGGATTCCCTGATTATTTCGTTAAGTTTATCGCCGCCGATCGCTCAAAAGAAGTGAGGAAGAGAAAGTCTCCTTGGAGCATTACACCGGTGTGACTTTTGAGATATTGAAGTGACATGCTTAAAAATACTTGGTTTTGGTGATATATTATTGTGAATGAATTGTTTTGCAGGGTTTCAGCACCAAGGTAAGAGTTAGTTGAACCATGATTGTTTATAAGTCTTGATTGTTCTGTGTTTTGATATGTGTGTTGTGGTGTAAAAGTGACTAACCTATAAACATGTTCTTGTATCTACTTTTCCTATTATTTGTTTAGCGTTTCACCCTTGCCTGCTTTTGTTGTGTTGTTGCATGACGGAGTAGATGGGTTATCCGAAGATTGGGTTAGTTCCGGTCAAGCGTCTTAGGATTCAACCCCTTGAGGTTGGACGGACAGGGTGGAAGATAGACAGTGGCACGCAATGGGGTACATACCCCTTGAGGTTGGACGGACAGGGTGGAAGATAGACAGTGGCATGCAGTGGGGTACATATTCTGGTTATGTACTTACCACTATGGGGAGGGTTGACAAACCCACCTGGAGAGTAGAAACCCGGTTGGTCTTGAACGTTAAGCTACCCTTGGAGCAATTAAGGAACATCATCTGCAAAGAAAATGGTAACGCAGGGAAGATGGAGAAGCAGGGGAAGACTACTCAGAAGAGGATACACCACGTTAGGATTAGAAGGTTGGTGTTGCCGTTACGCCTTCGTTTTAAGATAGTTAAGTTGGGTAGACGGTCTGAGATTGATCCGGCTCTTACTTGAATAGTAGCTTATATTTTCCTTTAAACACTTTTGTAATTTTCAGTTGCTAGTATTTTCCGCTTATTACATGTTTTGCAAGTTCTGAAGCTTAGGTTTGTACTGAAACAAACTCTTGTAAAATAGTTTGGTTACTATCTATAATGAAATACGTTTTTAAAACAGAGAGATACTATTACTCCTTTTGGAAAAAAAAATTTTATCCGCATTTTTGGAGAATGATACAAACTCTTTTCAAAGTGACTTCTAAATCTTTGTGAAATTCTTGGTTACTATGGTGTAATATCCTTTTTGGAGAAAGGGTATTACATTTTGTGGTATCAGAGCTTGGTTTGTCAATCTTATAGGGAAGTGTAGGTTATAGGTCTATTAGGCTTAAGTTGTCTAACTCTGTTTGACTTGTTTGATGTTTTGTGCTAGGCAATCTTGTGTGATATTGTTGCTAACTTGTTTATTTGAGGGTAAGATGGTTTTTGATAGTTTTATTTTTGTAAGTGATGGCTGCACGTAACAACGAAGCGATGGAACGAGCAATCGGAGCAATGAACGCTATGGCTGCTACTATGGCTCAGCAAGCTGAACGAACGGAACAGAGGGACATACAGTCTCAGTTAAGGGCAGATAGGGCTGCTGTGACCAAAGGACTTACGGACTTCAGGAAGGATGATCCACAACAATTTAATGGGGAACCGGATCCAGAGAAAGCTGATCTTTGGATTCAGGACTTGGAAAAGATATTTGTGGCTCTAAACTGTGCTGAAGGAGTCAAAGTATCCTATGTTGTTTACCTACTTGTGGGCGATGCAGAATATTGGTGGAAGGGAGTACAACAACTACTGGAAGCTGAACAATAAGAGATAACTTGGACAATCTTCTGTACCAGGTTTCTAACCAAGTACTTTCCTCAGAGCGCATGGGCTGAAAGGGAACGGGTGCAACACCCTTTCTCATAAAAGGATATTACAACATAAGTAACCTTTAATCTAAAAAGAGTATTTATTTATTTTCGAAAATCTCTTTTAATAATTCCAAGTTAATTTCGAAAATGAGTATAAAATTTTTCCTTTTAATCCGAATGAATCATTTTAACTTGAAACTCTCACTTGCCTCGTCTGAATTTCGAAACTTATTTATGTCATAACATATGATTGAAAAACGAGATATCATCATCTGAATAGGTACTATATATCATATAAAATTTTACTGTCAAATAGTTTCTCAGTACATCAAATTGAACATCTAGTAATGTCATATAGTATATAGTACAGTCATCCAAAATATCTTTAAACATGGGCCCAACCGGTATAGAGTCAGTTTACAAAACAAGACAAAATAACTCAATAACCTGTACTATGTCCCCTCTTAAACATTTTCCACAGACTCCTCTGAAGAATCACTCTCATCCTACTCTATCTACTTCCCTTTCCCTTTACTGTCATTGACCACTGGCGGCTTGTGCTCCCCAAGATGGTAAGATGGTAGGAGGAAAAAACATCGGTCCTCCACCGCGTTTCGCAAATGAAACTGGAACAGCTGGAATGGGTTCATTAGCCCACATAGTCAGTGTCTTCTCAGTAGGCACCCTTCATGCTGATGAAACTCAAACTGGAGGAGAACGACATATCGTACTCTTACAAGCTGTCTTTCTCCATCTACAATAGTGGCTCTCTTTCTCCATCCAAGAATCCCAAAGCTCTCGGATAGGCATCTTTACATCTAATACCATATTTTCCACTGTCCACTGATGAGATCCTTCAGCAGATGTCTCTAAAGAAGAAACACATACTCTAAGTATGTGCTCCATTGGGTTTCGGGGGTTCACTCTCCGGCCCTCTCTCTTAGCCCCTCTGGCAGTAAGCTCAGTCTATGCACTTTGGTCAGCCCCTCCGGCGGCAGTCCATCTATATGAATCATGTTCCAAAGAGCACAAAACATATAGGCAAGGGCGAAAAATCCTCTTACATTAATTTCAAAGCATAGTGACACAAGACATAGGAAATAAATCATGCTCATCAAACATATCTACAGAATACATTTCTCTATCATTTACCTTTTCTTAGCACCCAAGTATATAGTTTTCCTGCTAAAGAGATATTCACATATACACAAGGAAGAAAACAATCACAATCACAGTACAAATCTCTGCATCAAGCAAAACATCATCACATGAATAGATTTAAAATGCATGACACATCTATTTCCCTCTCATCACCGGTGTAATGCTCCATGGAGACTTTTCTCTTTCTCATCAACCTTTGAGCGATAGGCCACAGTCAGTCCTTAACATACTGTTCAAGGCTAAACCTCCAGTAAAGTCCAAGACAGTATTCAGGAAAGCCATGTTTAAGTCACACTTGTTCAAGGCTAAACAAAACCGTAAAGTCCAAGACAATTATACAATTTTACTCTGTGACACCATATCATAAATAGGTCAGTCAGTCAGATTTATCCAAGCCGAGTGCTCTACTCGATCTCGGCTCGCTGGGATCCACCACACGGCCATTGAGACTTTCGAAACCTGGATAATCCCAATAGGCAATTGTAGCCTAACCATACCTATTTTCAACCCCATCCGGGTTGTAGCTCATTATTTGGCCATCCGCCAATTTTCTTGGCCATCCGCCAAGTCTCTTTCTCTTTATGCATATGATATAACACATTTATCACACAATATCACTTGGCCATCCGCCAAATCTCTTTATGCAAAATGCCACATACATTTGCATACACAATAATCATCACAAACTCAAGCACAATCAATTCACTTTGATTTCTCTTATAATTGTATTAACCTCTTCACTAGGTTATACTTGCACAATCATCTATAACCTTCACTCTTGGTTATAGCATTCTCATCTCTGTGTGCATATTCACATCTCTTTGCACATATTCACATCTCTTTGTGCATATTCACCTCTCTTTGCACATATTCACATCTATTTGTGCATATTCTCATTCTTCATGACTCTTCCTCTTTCATTAATACTCTTAATTAATCTTTGTCCTTTTTAATAAAACGCATTTTCCAAATCCATTGTTTAAATACTTAAATAAATTAACCAAAATATTTATCAACCATTAGACTCCAAAATGACATTTTCCTCTTAAACATTTTTGTTTAAAAAGCTTAAAAAGTTAATTTTTCACAAAATCATTTGCTGTCAAAAATTCAGGATCCAGAACTGTTCACAGGCGCGAGAATTTTCACACCCGCGGTGCAGACTATTCTGTTCCCTGTTTTTCCAGATTTTCACAACTTCAGAAATCACCACATCCAGGGCGTGGCAGACATGCGATTTTTCCAAGTTAAACCAAAATCAATTTTTCCTTTGTATTGTCATGACCAATTGAGTGAAAATAAGCAAAGTTTATCATCTTTAAATCAACCACAAGACACAATCATTCAATCATCAAGCCATGGTTCCAATCTCACCAAAGCATCAAGCTAAAACCTCACACCAAGATCATATTAATTTCCAAATCAAACTTTTGCAAATAGTCATACAACCACCATTCCAATCCATTCAAATCAAGCATGAGAGAAGATCATCATGTAACCAACATAGAGCACTTCCCTCTCACACAAACACAATTCATTTTTCACAAAGAACAAGACCACAATCAAAGGCAACCTTGTCTTGTCTACCTAGGTTAAATAAATCAAGCATCATCATCAAGCAAATCCTCCATGAGTAAACCACACAAATGAATTCATATCCAACATAATCAAGCTCAAGAACCATCCATGATCATAAGAACACAAGGACACATGGCTTACCAAATCAACATGAACCCTAGGACCATCTTAACATCATCCAACTCAAACCAACACAAGCATGCACTAATATGTCCACAAAGCTTTAACAATCATGTATAAGAACTTTCCCCTTACCAAGCTTTTGTAGAAAACCCTACCCTCCTTCCTTCTTCTTCTTTCTCCTTCCTCTTCTTGCTTGGCTCTTTAGCTTGTTGCTCACAAGATTGAGGACAAACCCTTGCAAATTTACTAACTAGGATGAAGATTTGGTAAAAAAACTTGCAAAATATGGCTATGGAGCAAGAGCAAAAATGGAGAAGATGAACAAGAGCTCTCCCTCTTCTCTCCCTGCATTCGGCCTCCCCTTCTTCTCCTCTTCTCCAGATTTTTCTTTTGTTTAATTATAATAAAGCTAACCATGGTTACACTTAACCATGAGTCATGACCCTAGTTAGAAATTTGGATGGATTTTATTGGCTAACCACTATGAGTCATAAAATCTTGAACCTTCCACACTCTTCCCTCAATCTGGCGCACAGCTGCTGTCTTAAAGGGGTAAAAATAATTTTTCACCTTAACCATGGTAAATGGTAAGTCTCCAAGGTAATTAAATGTGGTAACTTTTGTATTTCATAGTAAAAATTGTCCAAACTTAACCTATTGGGGTAAAAACTCTCATGAACCTTATAATAAGTCCTAAACCATGAAAATAAGATGCCACAAAAGTCTTGGTTCATAGAATTTAAGCTTAGAAGTATTACGGTAACTTTTCGGTTTTTACCGTAACCCGTAAATTAGGGTAAAAATGGACTTTCTCAGAAAAATTCCAGAAAATTTCTAAAAATCACAAATATTATAAAAATATCATTGGTTACTCTTTTGGTTGATTTTGGATCATTTCCTAAGCTTCTGGCCTTTATCTGTTCTCCCGTTTACCCTGTTCTTAGTCTACAGGGACCAAAACCGCAATTCTTTGTCTGTCATTCTAAAAATTCCCAAAATAATTTCTAAAATTCTAGAATAATATAAAACATCATTTGGCTTTTCCAAGATTACTTCTCAACTTGTTCTGGTCTCCAAACCAATTCACAATTCAACCTAGTCAAACTACAGGGACCAAAACGCTAACATATTTATCTGCTCTTCAGAAAATTCCCGAATAAATTTCTAAAATCCTCAAATATTATAAAATCACTATTTGTACCTTCAAATCTTTTTCTTAACCTCAATCTAGGGTTTCTACTTCACAAAGTCACTATTCCGTCTATCTACGGTAAACAGAATTTTGTCCGTCACTCAATGTTTGATTCAAACTATTGATTTCTAACGTCAAGAAACTTTATCTATAAAATTTTATCTTTCTAAAATAAATCTAATATATGCAAATCACATATCACCCATATAAAATATAATTAAAAACAGAGTCAAAAATTACGGACGTTACAACAGGAGTTCCTGAGTCTACAGCAGAAAGAGATGACTGTGGATGCGTATGCAGCTAAGTTTGAAACTTTGGCTAAGTACTTTCGCTTTTTCCAACTTCAACCTGATGAGGCATGGAAGTGCGAACGTTTCGAAGCGGGACTTCATTACGATATCAAAGAAGCTGTATCTGTTCATGAGAACCGTCAATTTCAACCTCTAGTTGAGAAATGTTGGAAGTTGGAAATCCTGAAGAAAGAGAAAGGGGTAGTGAAAGGTAATGTAGGTGGACCGTTTAGATTTCAACCCCAGTATCAGAACAAAAGGCAATTCCAGAACAAGTCGTACAATAAGAACCCAGCAAACTTTAGGCCATCTCAGCCAAATAGGAACAATGCACCAACTGGTGGAAATGGAGGTTTTGGTCAGCAGAGGCCAAACGTGATGAGATGTTTCAATTGTGGGAGGCTAGGATATCATGCCAGCAATTGTACACAGAAGGGAACGACTTGTTTCAAGTGTAGGAAGATCGGACACCTGGCAAATGACTGTAGAGGACAGAGGTCTGCACCAGTCATCAAGAATACACAACCAGCTAGACCAGCGGCAAAGGGACGAGTTTACACCATGAGTGGCGAGGAGGCTTCTAAATCTGATGACTTAATACAAGGTACTTGTAGCATAGCTGGTAATTCTTTAATTGTACTATATGATTCGGGGCAACACATTCATTCATTTCTGATAATTGTGTGAAACAGTTAAAACTACCTATGTCCTTAATGTCTTTTGATTTGATTGTTTCTTTACCCACTGCTAAACCAGTGATTGCCAACACTGTTTGTTTAAATTGTCCTATCACCATTCTGGACAAAGAGTATCTTGTTAACTTAATATGTTTGCCTTTAACCCAGTTAGATGTGGTTTTGGGCCTGGATTGGTTATCTTTCAACCATATCCTCTTAGACTGTTCCAATAAAACCTTAGTTTTCCCAAATTCTAAGATTCCTGGATTGATACTTACCAACCAATCTGATGTTTCTTTGAAAGAAGAAACTCAGGAAAACATGAGGTTAACCTTGTTGAAAGGAGAGAGGGAAACAGAATTGAGCAAAGTGCTAGTTATTCAAGATTTCACGGAGGTATTTCCAGAAGAAATACCAGGTTTGCCACCAGTACGAGAAATTGAGTTCACCATAGATTTAGTACCTGGTTCTGGACCAATCTCTATGGCACCTTATAGAATGGTACCCACCGAATTGGTCGAGTTGAAAAAGCGGTTAGAGGATCTGTTGTCTAAACAGTTCATTAGGCCAAGTGCATCCCCATGGGGGGCGCCAGTGCTATTAGTGAAGAAAAAGGATGGGACATCTAGATTATGTGTTGACTATAGACAGCTGAACAAAGTAACCATTAAGAATAAGTATCCCTTGCCCCGTATAGACGATCTAATGGATCAGCTCCGTGGAGCCACTGTTTTCTCTAAGATAGATTTAAGGAGTGGCTACCACCAGATTAGGGTTAAGAATGAAGATATACCCAAAACTGCGTTTAGAACGCGATATGGTCATTATGAATATCTTGTAATGCCATTTGGAGTAACCAATGCACCGGCAATATTCATGGATTACATGAATAGAGTCTTTAGTTCTTTTCTGGATCAGTTTGTTGTTGTGTTTATCGACGACATTTTGATCTACTCCAAAACCCATAAGGAACATGAGCAACATCTGAGGCAGGTAATGCAAGTGTTGAGTGAGAAACAACTATATGCTAAGTTGTCTAAGTGTGAGTTTTGGCTTAGTAAAGTATAATTTTTAGGTCATGTGATCTCTAGAGAGGGAATTGCAGTGGATCCTGCAAAGGCAGAAGCAACACTCGCATGGGAGAGACCCGCAACTGTAACAGAGATTCGTAGCTTTATAGGATTAGCTGGGTATTATCAGAGGTTTATTGAAGGATTTTCTAAGATTGTAGCTCTGTTAACCAAGTTAACTAGGAAGGAGCAACCATTCGTATGGACAGACGAATGTGAGGAAAGTTTCACTAAGATAAAAGGGTTATTAACAACCTCACCTGTTTTAGCTTTACCAAGCTCAGATGAACCCATGGAGGTGTACTGTGATGCTTCATATCAAGGATTAGGATGTGTGTTAATGCAGCACGGAAAGTTGTAGCTTATGCATCACTACAGTTAAAGACTCACGAAAAGAATTATCCTACCCATGACCTAGAGTTAGCTGAGTAGTATTTGCCTTAAGAATATGGAGGCATTATTTGTATGGATCAACATTTAATGTCTTCAGTGATAATAAAAGTTTAAAGTATCTATTTGATCAGAAGGAACTCAATATGAGACAAAGAAGGTGGATGGAGTTTCTAAAGGACTATGACTTCTCTTTGATGTATCATCCTGGAAAGGCAAACGTAGTAGTTGATGCCTTAAGTAGAAAGACTGTGCATATATCAGGTATGATGATAAAGGAATTAGAATTGATAGAAGGATTTCGTGATTTAAATTTGAATGTTGATATGCATAGAGATAAGATTTGCCTGAATATGATAAAAATCTCAAGTGATTTGATGAGTGAGATTAAGGAGCAACAAGTAACTGATGAACATCTAAAGGAAAAAAAAAGAGCTATTAGAGCAAGGGAAAGTTGCAGAGTTTAGTTTTGGAAATGTTGGAATTTTGAGATGTAAAAATAGAATTTGTGTGCCAGACAATGTGGAAATGAGGAAAATAATTTTAGATGAAGCACACAAGAGTAGGTTAAGTATTCACCTTGGAACCACAACGATGTATCAGGATTTAAAATAGAAATTTTGGTGGCCAGGAATGAAGAAACAAGTTGAGGAATATGTGTCAGCATGTCTAACTTGCCAGAAAGCTAAAGTAGAACACCTAAAACCTGCAGGAATATTACATTCTTTAGATATTTCAGACTAGAAATGGGAGAGTATATCTATGGACTTTGTAACCGGATTACCTAAGACTTCAAAAGGATACGACGGAATATGGGTAATTGTCGATAGATTGACAAAAGTAGCACATTTCTTACCCATTAACATGAAATATTCCCTAGAGAGGTTAACCCAGTTATATGTTCGAGAGATCATTAGGTTACATGGAGTACCCTCTAGCATTGTGTCTGATAGAGATCCTAGGTTTACCTCTAGATTTTGGCAAAGTTTACATCAAGCCTTAGGAACTAAGTTAAGGTTGAGTTCTGCTTATCATCCTCAGACGGATGGTCAGACAAAGAGAACGATTCAATCCTTAGAGGATTTGTTAAGAGCATGCGTATTAGACCAAAGTGGAGGTTGGGATGATATGCTGCCATTAATAGAGTTTACTTATAATAATAGTTATCATTCCAGTATTGGAATGGCACCTTTTGAGGCATTGTATGGGAGAAAATGCCAAATACCTTTGTGTTGGTACCAGGAAGGAGTTAGTACAAACTTAGGACCAGAATTGTTGCAGCAAGCAAATGCGCAAGTAAGGCAAAATCAAGAGAGAATGAAAACAGCACAAAGCAGACAAAAGAGCTACTCCGATAAACGGAGAAGACGTCTTGAATTCCAAGAAGGTGAACATGTTTTCTTGAGAGTCACGCCCATGACTGGGGTAGGTAGAGTTATCAAATCCAAGAAACTTACTCCAAAATTTTTAGGACCTTATCAGGTTTTTCGTCGAATAGGTCCTGTTGCCTATGAAATTGCTTTACCTCCTTTTCTTTCAAATCTTCATAATGTCTTTCATGTTTCACAATTGAGAAAATGCCAAACACCTTTGTGTTGGTACCAGGAAGGAGTTAGTACAAACTTAGGACCAAAATTGTTGCAGCAAGCAAATGCTCAAGTAAGGCAAATTCAATAGAGAATGAAAATAGCACAAAGTAGACAAAAGAGCTACTTCGATAAACGGAGAAGACCTCTTGAATTCCAAGAAGGTGAACATTGTAGGTAACAGGGAGAAACACAAGAAGGGGGGGTTGAATTGTGTTTCAATGCCTTCTTAAAACTTTTTCGCAAATGTTTAGACGCTGGCTGTGAAACTGTTGGACGCACAGCCCATCTGAATATTGGACGCAGAGGCTTCCACTTAGTTCTAAAACTCGTTTTCTTTGTGCGATTTAAAGATTTTGAAAAACTTGTTAAAATAAAATTCAATTCAATCCCCTTAGTTAGCATAAATAAATAAATAACTAGAGATAAGGGAAAGAGAGAAAAACACAAGTATTTATACTGGTTCACTCTTTCCTAAGAGCTACATCCAGTCCCCTCAAACTAGAGAGATTTCATTATCAATCCAGATAGAAGTCAAGTATTCTTCAACAGCCTCTTCAGGCCTTACAACAAGTATTCTTTGCACACCTAGCCTCTCCAGGCTCAAAACAAGTATTCTTTACAAACAAGCCTCTCCAGGGTTAACCCCAAGTATTCTTTGCACGCAGCCTCTCCAGGCTAAACCCCAAGTATTCTTTTACAGACAAGCCTCTCTAGGCTCAACACAAGTATTGTTTATAAACAAGCCTCTTCAGGCTCAAACAACTCAGAAGAGTATTTTTGACTTAAAGTGCGATCTAACTCACACAAGTAAGAATATGAAAATCTTAAGCACTTCGAGAGTTAAGCAAACTCTCTTTTACAAGAAGGAAAATATACAAGACTTTCTTAACAAATCAGAGTATGAGAAAATGTGCACAGCGATTCAGCTCTTTCTTTCAGTAGTTCAGCGCTCTCTAGTCTTGATTCTTCTTCTTGTTTTCAGTATTTATAGGCTTTGTTGAAGCTTCAGACTTATTCTTCAACTAGCTCAGCTTCAGCCTTCATAAATATGAATGTTCTCTAATAGCATTAAATGCTATTTTCCCGTTGCTCTGAGGAGTTTATCTTTAGCGTATTTGCCTGCATTTCTTTCTCCTGATTCAGAAGCAACCTGTACTTATAGTCTCAATTGCACAAAGGTTAATAGTAATATTCAGTTGAGACAAAGAGAATACACTGTGTAAATCAGAAAGTAGTGTTCAGAGAGATATGGAAATAAACATAGTACATTCTCTCTCTAAGTACACTTTCCACAATGCTTTATGCTTTTCATTAAATGCATGTTCAAAGCACGTTGAATACAGCTATTTATTTCAAATCATTTGCTCAATAAATATGTTCCATATTAAATGCAAGAGCAATAAATAGCAAGTTATGTATTCTGCGTTTTGGACGCAGCATTTAGAATGTATGAACTATTCAGGTTATGTACAAAACGGACGCATACCTTTGCTTACCATTTGTACTTGAGACAGCTTGGTCTGTATGGACGCATACTCATTGCTTACCATATGGACTTATGACTTTGCTTCTCTGATGGGGTACGTCTCTATAACACTTATTGGACGTTTATCACTTTTGCTTCTTTGGACGCAAAGTATAGCATGTCTCCATGAGTGATTACTTGGATGCTTATAGGTTCTGCTTCTTTGGACGCAAAGCTTTATTTGACGTATTGCCTCTTTGAGTCCATTGGACGCTCCACTCTTGAATTTTACATATATGTGCCAATGTCACACTGGACGATGGACTTATCTTTGTTGTACCTACAAGAGCTTGTCAGCAGACTTTGTAAAATCCTTAATAACCTTTGTTATCATCAAAACCACAAAGACTGCTTAGGGAATTTTTGCATTAGAAATGCTTTTAACCAATTTGGTTCCAACAATCTCCCCCTTTTTGATGATGACAAACATTATTAAGTTTTACAAGCAGTAAAGCAGATAAAAACCAATAAGCAGCCAACATATATTTCAAAAGGAAATTTTTCTTAGGGAAAACTCCCCCTGAGATATAGACTCAGTTTTTCTTACTCTTCTCCCCCTGAGATAAATATCTCATGGTTTTGGATATTCAATAAGTCCAGAGTACTTGAAAAATTTTTCTTTCTCACAGAGCAGATTAGTCCAGCATATAAGTATATTATAATCAAAACATGCATAAGTAATAAACTACTGCACTGCAATTTAGACTCAATCTCATTTTGTTAATGACTTGTGATCTTTAAAACTTAATTCTTCCCAATTTCTCCCCCTTTTGTCATCAGACAAAAAGGTTCATAGAACATCATAGTCCAAAAAAAAGAAAAACAGGGAACATGGATTTTTGAATATGAAGAACAAGAGAACAAGACTTTCATGGATTCTTCCTTGATTCCAGATACTTGTGGTACTGCCCCAACAGAAATATCAAATTATCAATATCTTCTGTTGAAGGTGGAACTTGGACTTGTGCACTTCTGGATTCCTTATCTGTAGAGTCAATGACATCTTTTGGCTCAGGAGGAAATTCAATAATTGGCTGAGTGGATCTAGTAGGAGCACCAAAGACATCGTTAAACATATATCTTTGATGTGCCACGTTTTCTGTAACTGATCCCTCGGTCGGCGTTGCAGCCTTCTCAGCATCTGAAACCCCTGAAGACGATGCTTCTTGCTCACACAACACAAGGTATCTTTCCCAGAGGGTTTTTGCTTCATGCTCCATTGCTTGTCCTGTCTTGGACAAGAACATTAAGAAATCCATATCCACATTCTCCATGGATTTCTTTTCCCAGTCCTCATCAATCTTGATAGGAGATGGCATTGGACTCTTGTTGATGCTCCTCTTAGGAAACTTGTCCTTATTTTTGTCAACCAGATAGACCCTTGGTACTATCCTGTCAGGCTGGATTTTTATTGTTGTTGTTGGCCTGATCCTCATAGATGGAGGGACATTGAAGTGGTTTTGTAGTTGAAGTCCGTCCTCTATGTTTCTGATGATCATCCTGTCAAGAGGGGAGAGGAATGATCCCAGTTCTTCTGCAGTCAGAGGAGAGTAAGTTGGCTTGAAGTCATATATCCTCATTCTTGAAAGTCCTAATGAGTTAGGTGCTATGGACTTAGCCCTTACTTCTTCCAAGGACATATTCTCCTTTTTCTTATCCTCCTGAAGAGGAATCTCCATGACCTTGATCCCTTTTGTCAGGATATCCAGTTTCCCAACTGTGAAGACATACTCAGAAGGCGATGAAGAAGGAACTTCTGATATGTCCAAGTTGAAGGAGGGTGAAGCTGAGGTTGATGGATGCGGTTGTTCACGTGAAGGTGAAGGTGAAGGTGAGTGTGTTTGGATGGGATTGGACGATGGTTCAAGATTGAAAGGTGATGGAGGAGTCATTTCAGGTGAGGCGAGAGGTGGTGTTTGTTCTCTTGATTGGGTGGACGGAGTGGGTGAGAGAGTTTGAGGTGGTGTTTGGGATGGTTGTTCTGGTTGAGATGAGGGAACTGTTTGGGTTTGTGTTTGAGGTCGTGGTTGTGGTTCAAGAATAGTATGGATGGGTGATAGTGATTGAGTTTGACGGTCAGGGTTTGGACGAATGGGTGAGGGAATGGACTCAGGAGTTTCTGAGATTGTTGTAACCACAGATTCAATTATTTCATCCACAGCCTTGTCAGGATTAGCACAAGTAAGTACCTCTGTCGCTTTCTTATCAGCAATCTTGGCAGTGGATGCTTTCCTTTGAGATCTTGCCTTCTTTGTTATGGGTCCAATGACTTCTTTTTCAACTGTCTTGGACTCAGAGGCTTTTCTCTTTTTGGTTGCCTTTCCAGCAGCAAGCTTGGCTCTTTTGGAGAGAAATTCTCCAACTGTTTCTTCGTCTGAATCAGCCATGACTAACTTCCTTGCAGATTTCTTAGAAGTAGTTTTCTTCTGTGTAGCAGGAACTCCACTAGAGACTTTAGTTGCTTGTTCTGCTTGTTCAGCTCTATTTGCTTCAATCGCAACCCTGATAGCATCCTTATTGTCTTCTTCTACCTCTTTGAGTTTGGCCAAATGTTCTTTGACCATTACCAGTCTCATTTTCAGAATATTGGTTCTGCCAAAAGGTACTTGAAAGATTATCTTGGAGAGAACAACTTTATCTTCTCCAGAGTATGTTTCCAGGATTGCCATGATTCCTTGAGTAGTAAAAAGTCTCTGAAGCAGACATTCGTAGGGAATAACAGTTCTTTTCCCTTTCCCCTTTGCATCTCTTTTAAAACAGTAGAACAGGGTATGAGGAAGATTGATTGGTTGATGGGCTAGAAGATGTACCAGCAAAAACCCATGTAGTGACAATACAGAGTCCTTTGAACCGATCTTATGAAGCACCATTTTGTTTAGGATTTGATGAAGTACTCTGGCCTTGTCAGTCATCTTTGAAGAGATTAGGTCTCCGTCTTCCTCTCCTGCCTTTAGCAAGATTTTACTGATTTTTGGCTTTCCACCAACTTCATAAGCCCATCCTCCATGAAAACAGACTCCAGCAGAGTCACAACTAATAGCCTCTGAGATGCTTTCTATGGATACTATGATTTTCTTGCCTAGGACTGTTCCTGTGATAAGGTTGACCTGGATCTTCATAGTCTTCCAAAATTGACGAATTAAACTTGGATGAACATTTACTTCTTTTCCAAAGAAATTTTCCCATCCAGCGGCAAAAATTTCAGGTGAGATATCCACACCCAGGCCAGCCAAAATCGAGAAGTCTGTCCAATATTCCACATTGACTTCCATGTTCTCAATGTTCTCCATTTTTGAAAGTTAAAGAAGTGATTTTTCAAAGAGGAGGGTTTTGAAAGGGTTTTACGAAAGAGAGAGCGAATACAGAGAGGATTTGAAGGAATATGAAAAGTGAAAGAAAGTGGGGGTAAAGACGTGTGTAAGAAGGGAGAGAGAAAACAGGCGTAATCATCAACCGGGAAAACGGCTGCAGAGCAGGTGTACAGTTTGATAAAAATATATTATTATAAAAAAATAGTTTAGACTCAGCGCGAGAAGACTAAGAGATAAAAGCTTTTAAGCCACAAACAAAACTTCTAAGTCTCAAATAGACTGACGTGTCCTATTGGACGCTAATCATATTGGACTCAGATTCAACTTGAGCATATTGGACGCTAAACATCAATCTTTTATAAAGTGTATATTTAAATCCTTCCTTATAAAAGTAAACCTATCTACAGAGAGGGGTTTTGTAAATATATCTGCCTATTGATTTTCAGTGTTAACAAACTGAATATCAAATGTTCCTTTCTACACATAGTCTCTAATGAAATGATGTTTAATTTCTATATGCTTAGCTCTTGAGTGTAAGATTGGGTTCATAGATAAATTGATTGCAGCAGTATTATCACAAAGAACAGAAATCTTACTCTCAAAGATGTTGTAGTCCTCCAGTTGATGTTTAATCCACAAGAGTTGAGAACAACAACTTGCAGCAGAGACATATTCAGCTTCAGCTGTAGATAATGCAATTGTGCTTTGTCTTCTGCTCGTCCATGATACCAGATTGGATCTAATAAAATGGCATCCTCCGCTGGTGCTTTTTCTCTCAAGTCTGTCTCCAGCATAATCAGCATCACAGAACCCTACTAATCTGTATTCATTTGATTTCTTAAACAGCAAACCAAGATTAGTAGTCTCCTTCAGATATCTAAAAATTCTCTTGACAGCAGTCAAATGAGAGTCTCCAGGATCTGATTGGAATCTTGCCCATAAACAAACACTGAACATTATATCAGGTCTAGATGCAGTAAGATACAGGAGAGATCCGATCATACCTCTATATACCTTTTGATCTACCTTTTTATTCTTATCATTCAGGTTCATTATGCAGGTTGGATGCATAGGAGTGTTCATGGGTTTGCAATCGTCCATTTTGAACTTCTTCAGAAGCTCCTTTGTATATTTGGACTGATGCACATAAATTCCATCTTGAGTCTGTTTTACTTGAAGTCCAAGGAAGAATTTCAATTCTCCCATCATACTCATTTCAAACTCCTTCTGCATTAACTCAGAAAACTCTCCACACAGAGATTCATCAGTAGCACCAAAAATGATATTGTCCACATAGATTTGTACTATAATGAAATGTGAGTCTATGGATTTTCTAAAGAGAGTAGTGTCAACTTTTCCTCTTGAAAAACCATTCTCCATAAGAAATGAGCTTAGTTTTTCATACCAAGCTCGAGGAGCTTGCTTAAGGCCATAAAGAGCCTTTTTCAATTTAAAAACATAGTTAGGAAAAGATTGATCCTCAAAACCAGGTGGTTGTTCCACATAGACTTCCTCTGTTATTATACCATTTAGAAAAGCACTCTTTACATCCATTTGATAAAGCCTCATATCATGTTGGGCAGCAAATGAAAGTAAGATGCGAATTGCCTCTATTCTAGCTACTGGAGCAAAGGTTTCAGTAAAATCAATACCTTCCTGTTGTGAGTAACCTTGAGCAACTAACCTTGCTTTGTTTCTCACTACTTTACCTTCTTCATCCAGTTTGTTTCTGAATACCCATTTGGTTCCAATGATGGACTTATCTTTAGGTGGGGCTACTAGCGTCCAAACATCATTGCGTTTGAACTGATTTAGCTCCTCCTGCGTTGCTAAAATCCATCCTTCGTCCAATAGAGCTTCATCAACATTTTTGGGCTCCAATTCAGAGATGAATGCAACATCAGTTTGTTCTCTGAATGTGGACCTTGTTCTGACTCTATCATTTGCATTTCCAATGATTTGATCTTCAGGATGATAGGTCTTGAAGTGCTAGCTTCTTCTTCTTTCAGTATTGGACACATCATCATTTTCTGCGTGTGATCCTTCTTCTTCATTCTTAGGTGATGGTCTTTCACCTTCTGCTTGTATTCTCATATCTGTAAAAGAATCACTTAGCTCTGACAATTCCTTGTCAGGCTTTCTGTCATTGAATTTAATATGAATTGACTCTTCAACAGTCAAGGTTCTTGACTTATAGACTCGATAAGACTTGGAAGTTTCAGAGTAACCCAGAAAAATTCCATTGTCCACTTTAGAATCAAACTTTCCAAGTTGATCCTTAGTGTTAAGAATAAAACATTCACATCCAAAGGGGTGAAAATATGAAATGTTGGGTTTTCTTCCTTTCCACAATTCATATGGAGTCTTTTTCAATATAGGCCTCACATATATTCTGTTTTGTAAATAACACGCAGTATTTACAGCTTCAGCCCAGAACCTCTTAGAGGTTGAGTGATCATTAAGCATGGACCTAGCCATCTCTTGTAGAGATCGATTCTTTCTTTCCACCACACCATTTTGCTGAGGTGTTCTTGGTGCAGAGAAATTGTGAAGAATTCCATTCTCTTCACAGAATCTCTGGAAGTTTGCATTTTCAAACTCACCTCCATGATCACTTCTAATAGATTTTATACAAACTCCTTTCTCATTTTGGACTCTTTTACAGAATATGGTGAAGACTTTGAAAGACTCATCCTTGTGTGCAAGGAATTTGACCCATGTCCATCTAGTATAGTCATCAACTATAACTAATCCATATCTCTTTCCATTTAAAGAAGCAGTTTGAGTGGGTCCAAACAAATCCATGTGTAAAAGTTCCAAATGTCTAGAAGTGGAAACAATATTTTTAGAATTAAAGGAGTTTTTCACTTGTTTCCCTTTCTGACATGCTTCACACAGAACTTCGGATTTGTACACAAGGTTTGGTAGTCCTCTCACGAGGTTATGCTTGTTCAGCTTTGAGATGGTTCTTAAGCTTGCATGACCAAGTTTCTTGTGCCATATCCATTGTTTATCCTTTAAAGATATGAAGCGTGAGACATTTTGTTTGGATAGATTTTCGAAATCAATTTTGTAAACATTATCCTTCCTCTTTGCTTGAAAAAGTATGGACTTATCAGAATTTCTGACTATACATTTATCCTTGTTAAAGGAAACATCAAATCCACTGTCACACAATTGACTTATGCTAAGCAGATTATGTTTGAGTCCTTCAACCAGTAAGACATTTTCAATAGAAGGAAGAGGATGCTTACCAGTTTTACCTATTCCAACTATTCAGCCTTTCTGGTCTCCTCCAAAGGTGACCCAACCCTTTGATCTAGGCTTTAGGTCTTGGAACATAGACCTTTCTCCTGTCATGTGTCGTGAGCAGCCACTGTCCAGGTACCATGACTGGAGTTGACTTCGTCCCATCAAGCATATCTGCAACAGGAATTATCATATTCTTAGTACACAGATTGACTTGGATCCTTTCTTGTTAGTCCTTGGTCTGCGTCCAGGCATGTTCCTTTCGTTATGGACACATGTCGAGGTGACATGTCCAGCCTTTCCACAGTGACCACAGTATAAATTGAATTTAGAAGGACTTTTAGAAACTTTTGGTTTTGGTTTTTCATAACCCAAACCACTTTTGTCAGAAGGTTTTCTCTGAATTTTTAAATTTTGATCCAGTTTTTCAGAGCTACTGACAAATCTGGACAATCGTCCAGTGAGTTCATTTACTTCTTGTTGAAGTACTTGTACTTCACAGGAAGTATTGGACTCAGATCCTTTTGAGATTCATCTTTGAGTTGACTTTCTTGAAGTCTTAACTCTTCATTTTCTGATTTGAGTACTTTATTTTCCAAAGTAAGTTTTTCAAAATCTTTGGTTATGAGTGAAAACTTCCTCTTCAAGGATCTGTACTCATCAAATAAAATGGATGATTCTCTAAGGAGATCATTAAAATTTTCTTTTAGTTCAGGGTAAGGAAATACCTCTTCTTCATCCTCACTATCAGTTGAGGGTAGGCTTGCCATCAGGCAAAGATTTGCTTCTTCCTTATCCTCCTCATCCTCATCATCAGAGGATTCGTCAAGATCTTCCCATGTTGCCATGAGACCCTTCTTCTTTTGAAGAGCTTCTTCTTTGTCCTCTCAGCCTCAGGACAGTCTGCCTTGTAGTGGCCTGGTTTTTTACATCCATAGCACACTACTGGACTTTTCTCCTTTTGCTCAGCTTCCTTCTGTGGAAATATTTTGTTGAATTGCTTCCTTCTGAAGCCACCCTTCTTTTTCCACATGGACTTTATCTTTCTGGAGATGAAGGAAAGTTCATCATCATCTGAGCCTTCTTCTCCTTCTGAGCTACATGACTCCTCATCAGAGTCATTTGCCTTTAGTGTTTTTGAGGTGCTTCCCTTTTGGACTTTAAGAGCAATGGACTTTGCCCTTTTTTCTGTTCCTTCTTCTTTGAGCTCAAGCTCATGCACTTTGAGCGAGCCGAGGAGATTTTCCATAGCAAGAATGGACAGATCCCTTGCTTCTTGTATGGCAGTCACCTTGGGTCTCCATTGTCTAGGAAGACTCCTTAGAATTTTTCTGATGTGATCTTGGGTTGTGTAGCCAGAGATCTCAGGTTGTTAATGATTGTTTGGAATCGTCCAAACATCTGATCAATAGTCTCGTGATCCTCCATTTTAAATAGTTCATATTGATGAACTAGCATGCTGATTTTGGACTCACGGACTTCAGACGATCCTTCATGCGCCAAGGCTAGGGTGTCCCATATTTCTTTGGCAGTGGTGCAGCTGTGCACCTTGTCGTATTCTGACTTAGTGATGGCACACATCAGATAGTGCCTTGCTTTTGAGTTCAGTTGGAATCTGGTCCTTTGATCTTGCGTCCACTGAGCTCTTGGTACTGGTTGACCTGCTTCATTTACTGGAGCAGTGTAGCCAGTTTCCACGACATCCCACATGTCTATATTTTGCGCATCAAAGAACGTGATCATTCTCTGCTTCCAATAGTCATATTCGTCTCCATTGAACAGAGGTGGTCTGTTCACAGCTTGTCCCTCGTTCTCCATGGATCTTTGCTTCTCTGCACTGTTAGGTGCTCAACCCCTAGAGACCGAGCTCTGATGCCAATTGTAGGTCACAGGGAGAAACACAAGAAGAGGGGTTGAATTGTGTTTCAATGCCTTCTTAAAACTTTTTCACAAATGTTTGGACGCTGGCTGTGAAACTGTTGGACGCACATTGCATCTGAATATTGGGTGCGCAAGCAAGTTGGACGCAGAGGCTTCCACTTAGTTTTAACACTCGTTTTCTTTGTGCGATTTAAAGAGTTTGAAAAACATGTTAAAATAAAATTCAATCCAATCCCCTTAGTTAGTATAAATAAATAAATAACTAGAGATAAGCAAAAGAGAGAAAAATACAAGTATTTATACTGGTTCACTCTTTCCTAAGAGCTAGGTCCAGTCTCCTCAAACTAGAGAGATTTCACTATCAATCTAGATAGAAGTCAAGTATTCTTCAACAGCCTCTTCAGGCCTTACAACAAGTATTCTTTGCACACCTAGCCTCTCCAGGCTCAAAACAAGTATTCTTTACAAACAAGTCTCTCCAAGCTTAACCCCAAATATTCTTTGCACGCAGCCTCTCCAGGCTAAATCCCAAGTATTCTTTTACAGACAAGCCTCTCCAGGCTCAACACAAGTATTCTTTATAAACAAGCCTCTTCAGGCTCAAACAACTCAGAAGAGTGTTTTTGACTTAAAGTGCTATCTAACTCACAAGTGAGAATATGAAAATCTTAAGCACTTCGAGAGTTAAGCAAACTCTCTTTTACAAGAAGGAAAATATACAAGACTTTCTTAACAAATCAGAGTATGAGAAAATGTGCACAGCGATTCAGCTCTTTCTTTCAGTAGTTCAGCGCTCTCTAGTCTTGATTCTTCTTCTTGTTTTCGGTATTTATAGGCTTTGTTGAAGCTTCAGACTTATTCTTCGACTAGCTCAGCTTCAGCCTTCATAAATATGACCGTTCTCTAATAGCATTAAATGCTATTTTTCCGTTGCTCTGAGGAGTTCATCTTTAGCGTATTTGCCTGCATTTCTTTCTCCTGATTCAGAAGCAACCTGTACTTATAGTCTCAATTGGACAAAGGTTAATAGTAATATTCAGTTGAGACAAAGAGAATACATTGTGTAAATCAGAAAGTAGTGTTCAGAGAGATATGGAAATAAACATAGTACATTCTCTCTCTAAGTACACTTTCCACAGTGCTTTATGCTTTTCATTAAATGCATGTTCAAAGCACGTTGAATACAGCTATTTATTTCAAATCATTTGCTCAATAAATAAGTTCCATATTAAATGCAAGAGCAATAAATAGCAAGTTATGTATTCTGCGTTTTGGACGCAGCATTTAGAATGTATGAACTATTCAGGTTATGTACAAAACGGACGCATACCTTTGCTTACCATTTGTACTTGAGACAGCTTGGTCTGTATGGACGCATACTCATTGCTTACCATATGGACTTATGACTTTGCTTCTCTGATGGGGTACGTCTCTATAACACTTATTGGACGTTTATCACTTTTGCTTCTTTGGACGCAAAGTATAGCATGTCTCCATGAGTGATTACTTGGACGCTTATAGGTTCTGCTTCTTTGGACGCAAAGCTTTATTTGACGTATTGCCTCTTTGAGTCCATTGGACGCTCCACTCTTGAATTTTACATATATGTGCCAATGTCACACTGGACGATGGACTTATCTTTGTTGTACCTACAAGAGCTTGTCAGCAGACTTTGTAAAATCCTTAATAACCTTTGTTATCATCAAAACCACAAAGACTACTTAGGGAATTTTTGCATTAGAAATGCTTTTAACCAATTTGGTTCCAACAAACATGTTTTCTTGAGAGTCACGCCCATGACTGGGGTTGGTAGAGTTATCAAATCCAAGAAACTTACTCCAAAATTTTTAGGACCTTATCAGGTTTTTCGTCGAATAGGTCCTGTTGCCTATCAAATTGCTTTACCTCCTTTTCTTTCAAATCTTCATAATGTCTTTCATGTTTCACAATTGAGAAAATATGTTGCCGACCCATCTCATGTTATTGAACCGAATATAGTACAATTAAAAGAAAACTTGACTTATGATACAAACCCTGTACGGGTCGAGGATCGAAAAATCAAGCAACTCAGGGATAAGCAAATCCCTTTGGTCAAAATCATTTGGGATGATGTTACAGGAGATGCGACGTGGGAGTTGGAGGACAATATGCGTAAGCTTTATCCGACGATATTCTATGTAAGTAATTTCGAGGACGAAATTATTTTTAGAGGGGTAGAATTGTAACATCCGTTCTTTTGTTAACTGTTTAGATTTTTGTCTTATATGAATTTATGTGATATAAATCTTTTGATGGTTATTTTTAGCTTAAAAATAGGATTTGAATACATGAGTTCCAAATTACTTTTGAAAACAGAAAAGTTTTGATTTCCGTCAAATCAAAATTCGATGTCCGTTTCTCTGTTCAAAACTGTACTTTTTCTATTTTATATGAATTTTTGTACTGTAAATCTTTTGTGATTTATTTTTTGCTTAAAATTAGGAATAAAATACACATATTCCGAAATACTTCTGAAACAATGATTTTACTGCTTTTATCAAATCTATTTACGGAGAACAAAACGTCTAACCGACGAAAGAAGTTTTAAACAGCAAATGACTTCAATAAATAAACTTCCTTCACAAAAGTTGGTTTTTCTAATATTTTAGATTTTCTGAGATTTTTCTAGAATTTTTGGAAGTAAAAAGATTTAAAAGTTTTGTTTTGATCCAAATAGTAAACTGCTTGAGCTAAAAGTTTGATTCGGAGCACAAGTTAAAGCAAATAAATATTTTAAATAGCCAAAACATGTTTTTCCATTTTTTAGGATTTATGGAAATTATTTCGGATTTTTCGGAAAGACGTACCGAAAGTCATTTTGTTTGAAACTTTGTAAAGTACGGAAAGTGAACGTTTTTAAAACGAAATGGATTTATACTGACCAATGAGAGCTCAAAATCAAAATTCAAAAGGGACCATTGGTAATTAAAACCGATTTGCTATTTGTTAGAAATTTTTCTGGAATTTTCTGAAAAATATCAGTTTTTCACTTACGGCGCGTCCGTTTTTCTGATTTAATGCGAAACGCAATACTTACATTTACCGTAAAATTCCAAAAACTCTTCTATGAAGTTATTAGGGCTATTACTTAATGATTTCAAGGTTTTTTATTAATTCTCATCTTCCAAATTCATCTTGAGAATTTTTGATTAGTGAAAAATCAATTTATGCCTTGATTTCACTTAGACTACCAAAACCAATGGTTTAAGATCAAGCTATCCTATGGCTCTTAAATCCCCCATCTTGGTCGACATCCTTGGGCTATTCTTGAGCCTTGGATGATTCTTTTCACTTGGATTCAATCCTTGTGAAAGTCTTTAAGCCAATTAGAAAAATGATGGTTTAACACATATGATTTTATCACTTTGACTAAAAGTCATATTTTCCTTCCTCCTTTCCCTTGCCTTGGCCGACCTCCCCCTCCATGAGTCATAAAGTTTTCCTTGCCTCCTAAGTCTTTCCTTGATGAATCATGCCATGAGTCATTGGTTTAAACCAATTAGGATTTAGATAATTGTTTTGATTTATTTAAAAACCTAACCAAGGTTATGTTTTAAGCCAACCATGATTCCATTTAACCCAACCCCTTGGCTGCCCCCTCCACTATAAATACCCCCCCTCCACTCTTCATAATTCTTACACCAATCCTTTGTATTGACAAAGCACACTCACTTCTTTCTCCCTTTGAAAATCCTAGCCTTTTTCTCTCTTTGTCTTGAAATCAAGCCTTGATCTTCAAAGCTTTATTCTTCCCATTTCAAGCATCAAGAAACCCGCCCTCCTCTTTGGTTCAATACCCCTTTTGATTCATAAAAACATCCCACATCAAAGAGCCTTGTGTTTTCAAGCAAAAACTCTTACTTTCCTCTTTGAAGCTTAGTGTTTTTGCTTGGTGTTCTTGTTTTTCAAAGCTTTGTTCTTCATCAAAAAACTTGGAAAAGGTAGGGGGAACTTCTTGCAAAATAATTTGAGAAGTTTGTGTTTGATCTTGAGTGTTGTGTGCTTGAGTGTTTTTTGGTGTTTATATGGCTTGAAAAGTGCTTGTCTCTGTTTTTCAATTGTTGTGGGGTTATTATGCCCAAATTTTCTTGATATTTTCGTGGGAGTAAGGTTGGAATGGCAAAATGAATTTTGAGTTTAGTAAACATACCATTATAATGGCGAATTTTAGTTTACTGCAAATATGATTTTACCGTAAAGTAAATACGTTTTATTCTTTATGAAAAACCCTGATATTATCTAACATGTATATGGTCAAAGGTGATGGTTAAGATTTGATTGGTTTATTAGTATGGATCTGTCTAGAAAGGAAAGAGACCTTTGAAGGGGCTATTATAAAGTCCGTCTCTTTCTAGCTTGGGATCTATACTAATACGCTATTTAAAAATCTTAACACTAGGGACCAGGGATATACGTGCCTAAGATAATCTGGGAAAGAAGTGATTTATTAATACCGTATATATAAATAGATTGGGTTGGATAAAATAGTATAACAGTAATGGATTCTTGGTGAATTCTACGGTTATAGCATCTTTCGGAAATCAATGTAACAGTAATGGATTCTCGGTGAATTCTACTGTTATGTTATTTGTGGGAAATATCGATTGGGTATCCAATCTGTTTATATATGCAATGAACTCAGTTTAATTTCCAATGTTTAAGACAGTGGAAATTAGTGAGATAGGCTTCCAACGGGCCTTTTTTCTTGGAAGATAATCAGTGCTTAAATATTTTCCAAGAGAAGTAATTGAATTGCGTTCACGTAGCCTAAGTTTTTATCGATTTTCTGAAAATGGGTACTGATCACCAAAGATGGCTCTGCCGTCGTGTCATTATTTCATCTTCTAAATTAAGTAAGCCGGTAAAAGGAATAGCTGAATTTCGTTCATCAAGATGATATCAAGTTTTTAGAAAAGCTGGACACTAATTACCGCAGTCGGCTCAGCCGCCGTGTAAGTATTCCATTCCCTAAGATTGGCTTAAGAACAGAGAACAGATGTTATTGGAATAAAAAGCGGACGTAAGTTTAATTACTGTTACTCTCTTCTTTCTTGATCAAATACAGAGAGGCTCTGCCCCGCTTTGATCTTCTTAAATGAGTTAATAAAATTGAAGATTATATATCGAATCACTCTGTGGGTTTTTCACCTCAGTTCGGCTCTGCCGCGGTGTGATTAGTTATAAATGAATTATTATAGCCGGAAGAATAATTTAATGCGCAATAAAATAAGAGCAAGAGTATTTCTTCAAAATAAGTGAGTCATTCCAGAACGATTCTTCAAAAGTGGGAGCTACAGTAAGACGGAAGAGGTTTTTGAGGAATGATGAAAAGAAGTATTATATCATTTGCATTAAAGACGATGAGCTTACAACCCACTAGACGGGGTTGAAAATAGATTCTGTTGGACTACAATTGTCTACTGGGATTATCCAGGTTTTGATAGTCTCAATGGTCTTGTCGGTGAATCCCCCTGAACCGAGACAAATCGTACACTCGGCTTGGATAAATCTGACTGGCAGATCTATTTATGATTTGGTATTCATTTTAAATGCGGTATTACCGAAGTGATTCTTAGGGGTCTAAAGAGAGGATTCCCTGATTATTCTGTTAAGTTTATCGCAGCCGATCGCTCAAAAGAAGTGAGGAAGAGAAAGTCTCCTTGGAGCATTACACCGGTGTGACTTTTGAGATATTGAAGTGACATGCATAAAAATACTTGGTTTTGGTGATATATTATTGTGAATGAATTGTTTTGCAGGGTTTCAGCACCAAGGTAAGAGTTAGTTGAACCATGATTGTTTATAAGTCTTGATTGTTCTGTGTTTTGATATGTGTGTTGTGGTGTAAAAGTGACTAACCTATAAACATGTTCTTGTATCTACTTTTCCTATTATTTGTTTAGAGTTTCACCCTTGCCTACTTTTGTTGTGTTGTTGCATGACGGAGTAGATGGGTTATCCGAAGTTTGGGTTAGTTCCGGTCAAGCGTCTTAGGATTCAACCCCTTGAGGTTGGACGGACAGGGTGGAAGATAGACAGTGGCACGCAGTGGGGTACATATTCTGGTTATGTACTTACCACTATGGGGAGGGTTGACAAACCCACCTGGAGAGTAGAAACCCGGTTGGTCTTGAACGTTAAGCTACCCTTGGAGCAATTGAGGAACATCATCTGCAAAAAAGATGGTAACGCAGGGAAGATGGAGAAGCAGGGGAAGACTGCTCAGAAGAGGATACACCAAGTTAGGATTAGAAGGTTGCTGTTGCCGTTACGCCTTCGTTTTAAGATAGTTAAGTCGGGTAGACGGTCTGAGATTGATCCGGCTCTTACTTGAATAATAGCTTATATTTTCCTTTAAACACTTTTGTAATTTTCAGTTGCTAGTATTTTCCACTTATTACATGTTTTGCAAGTTCTGAAGCTTAGGTTTGTACTGAAACAAACTCTTGTAAAATAGTTTGGTTACTATCTATAATGAAATACGTTTTTAAAAGAAAGAGATACTATTACTCCATTTGGAAAAAAAAATTTATTCGCATTTTTGGAGAATGATACAAACTCTTTTCAAAGTGACTTCTAAATCTTTGTGAAATTCTTGTTTACTATGGTGTAATATCCTTTTTGGAGAAAGGGTGTTACATTTTTCCAATAGAATATTTTCTTTATCACAATGGTATTGATTGAAAACTTACTGATAAATTTGTTTCACAAAAACGCTTAGACCTTCTCAGCCAGAGAAGGTGTTTCAGTGCAGTATAAAAACTGTTAAGCAGAAAAGCTGTAAAGAAGATAAAGAGAGAGAGATCACACAGATGGTTTACCCTGGTTCACCCCAAACCTTGGGCTACGTCCAGTCCCCACATCCAGTGAGATTGTCCACTATCCTCTCAAGTATTCTTCAATGAGCCTCATCAAGCCTTACATAGTATTCTTGTACAAGCCTCTTCAGGCTTCCAACCAGTAGTATTGTCCTAGCCTTTGCAAGCTAACACCCAGTAGTATTGCCCTAGCCTCTTCAAGCTAACCCACTACAAGCAACCTCACAGATTGCACAAACCTTTCCTTTCACACACTCAGCTCTCACTAGCTAGCTTGAAAGAAAATCACAACAACAAAGATGAAAAAATTGTTTGTTGCGTTACAGCTTCAAATCTATGTTTACAGAACAAAGTCTAAAGTAAAGCTATATTACACTCCTATTTTTTTCTGCTAAAGCACAGCAGTATGGGTTGGAGTGTATGAGTGAATGTTGATGAGAAATATCTGATGTTGAATCGTGTTTGCTCTAGCTTGGATGTATTTCTCACACTTTGCTTCACTCTAATCTGTTGTAATATAGAGCCCTCAGTCCCTCCCCTGAGTTTCTAACCTTTAGAGACATGGAGGAGAGAGAACATCACATATCGGGTTCTGAAATGGAACATTGCTTTTGTACTTTTCCACTTAATGACAGACTTTGACAGCTCACGTATTTTACTGTCATCAGACCTTCTCTGGAACACAATGCTTGAGTAAGTTCATCCTTGAAGTCTCTCAAGGACCTTTTTTGGTTCCAGAGTAGATCTTCTCAGTAATAGTGTGGACCTACTCTGGTCAAGTGTAGACCTTCTGTGCTCTTTTGATGTAGATCTTCTCTAGACATATTGTGGTCCAAACAGGAGCCTTCTCTGGGACCTTCTCTGGAAACGTGTGACTAGAGAAGGTCTTCAACATAGACACAATGCAATGGCTCACTTGGTCTGTTTATGTGATCTTCTCAATATTTGTACCTCTGACTTTCTTTCAGAAATTTTGTACTGTGTATAATGAAGAATACTTTTGATGTAGAGAGATCTTATCTTATTTGAGGTTTATAAACTGATCAAGTATGTCATGGATTCTTGAGAAGCTTCATGTCTTGAATCTTCTCACTGTGTATTAGTAGTATACTTCAATCAGTTGTGATGCTTCTTGCCTTGAGGAGCTTCTTCTTCCTCATCTGTGGGCTTCTCTTCTTGAGTAGCTTCCTAACCTGATGTCTTCCCTTTTTGGAGAAGCTTAACCTTTCAATACATTCTTTGTCAGAGAAGATCATCTTCTCAGTACCTTCCCAGCAGACTAACCTTCTCTGCTAGAGAAGCTTATCCTCTCAATAGCTTCCCAACAGAATGTTGATCTTCTCAAAGTGGCTCTTTCGCCTTTCTGCTAGGAACTAACTTTTCTTTAGGCTTAGAAGCTTACCTCATTTTAAACCTCTTTAATTGTTTGGACTCCATGTGTATTCATGTTGATCTTCTCAGCCTTTACACCATGAATAGCCTTAATTCTAAGCTTCTCTGGTTTCCATACTTTAATACCTATTATGTCTCTTAATAATCTCAAGAAAACCATTAGTGCATGACATGCTTAGAAGACTTAGGCTATTGTTTAGTAGGTTTGTCGTCATTGAAATTACAAGCTTGAGAGAGTCTTGTTATGCTTGCTACTACTTCTCTGGTTGAAACTACTTCTCTGGTTTCATTAATGTTATGCTTGCTGATTTTACTTGTTGAGAAACCATTTATCAATCATAAGACTTAAACAAACAATTTTCCACATGATATCCATGGAAACCAGAAACACAACATGAATAGCCAACAACCACATATCATTCATCAAAATATTTGAATGTTAATACATTACATCCCATGTACACATTAATCATTCAGAAATTAAAATAAGTCAGCAAAATAAAAACTCCCCCTTAATTCTACACCTATCTTCTACACCCTTCTAATCTCTCCCCCTTTTGTCATCAATCAAAAAGTGAAGGGGGGTTACAAACAGTAAGAACAGAGAAGATAAGCCTAGAAAAAAAATAAGACTAAGCTACTTAGAGGGGCTGGAGTCATCTGAGCTTGAGGAGGTGGAAGGCTAGGGAGCTGCTCGAGGAGGAGGATATGGAACATGAGAAGGTGGAGCAATTTCTGGTGCAATGGCAGGGATAAGCTTGTCAGTAAACCACTCCCTGAAGGTAATGTCCCCATCCACACTCTCACTGATGGATTGTAGGATCAACTCCTGACCCTTGAACAGCTTCTTCTGGTCTTTCTTGACCTTCATCAACTGCCTTTCCAGAACCCCATGTCTTGACCTGGGAGAGACTTCTTTTTCCTGAACAGGGTCCTTCTTAGGAAGGCCTTCAGATGACTTCTTCTGTGAAGCATCAGACATGTTAATATCAGGATGATTGAAGAAGGATCCTATTGATCCCAGATTAATGGAAATATCAGGCAAAGATGATTCCACAAGTGCTGGTTGAAAAGGTCCAGCAACGAGTGGAGCAGAAGCATCAAATTTAGGAGAGAGTAAGAAGTTATAAAGCATATCAGATGTGATAGAGACTTGACTCACTTTAGGTAGAGACACAAAGATTTTCTCCATGGAGGCTGGCCCTGATCCAAGTACAGCTTCAGCAAACATAACAGCTTCCTTGTCCAGTCCTTCATCCTTCTCTTTAGGTTGCTGAGAAGGTTCACTTTGTGGGATCTCCTCTGCAAGTCTCACTTTCATAGGGGATGAAGGTGTAGTAAACACAGCCTCTTGCAGATTGAAGGGATCATGGTCCCTTAGTTGAGTCAAAGCAATGGTGGCCTCCACCATTTGCTCCTCTTTCTCAGTGATGCCTTCTGCTTCTGCCTCAATTTCTGCTTCGTCTGCTTTGCCCTCCTCTTCCTTTTTCTCTTTTTCCAAGAGAAGGTTCTTCCTCAGACTGACCTTCTCTAGCAAGGACACCCTGATCAGCAAGCATTTCCCGCACTTCTTCTGCTAGAGGGACATCTTGTTCCTCATAAATTTCCTCTAGTATTGGTTCCTCAACCTCAGGAACAACTTCAGCAGTCTCCTCAGATTTCTTTTCTGAGACCTTCTTAGCCTGAGAAGGTTCCTGCATATTGGCTTGCATACTGGCTTGTTCTTCTAGAGCAACCTTCTCTCTTCTCTTCCTCTCTTTCATTTCTTTCTTCTTCCTTTCTTCCTCTTCCCTGCCAGACTTCTCTTTTTGGCTTTCTGCTGCCTCTTCTTCCCTCTTCTTCTTCTTCTCAGACTTGGGAGACTTTTTCTCCTTAAGTGCTTCAGAAGGTTTAGTTTTCTTGACCTTCTCAAGGACTACAGGATTTGGAATCCTCATCTGAATGAGGTTCTTTAGTCCAAAGAAGGTTGTCTCCAACATGGAGTCCTCACCCTTGAGAGGAACTCTGAAGTGCTTGAAGATCCTTGTGAGGACCATTCCATATGGCACAGGGGAAGTCACCCTTTGGGAGATGGCAGCCATCATGTGCTGAAGGATGAGATTTGGAAGGTTGAGAGGAATCTTGGATGACAGATAGTGGATTACTAGAAGATCCTGATATGTGATCTTATCATATGATCCAGCACGAGGAAGAATGGAATGTACACTCATGTTATGCATTATCCTAGCAAGGGGATTGAGATTCACAGACTTTACCTCTTCATGATGATCCTTGAGAAGCCTCTCTAGCACTTGGCTTCTCCTGACTTGTGCAGTGGAATACCACTGACTTTCAAACAATCTTATGCCATAGTCTTCAATCCCCAAAGCCTCAGCAATTGATTATGGGGTCAGCATCATAGAAACCCAACCGTGCTCTTCAAACATGACTCTTCCTTATGCACTTCTGTAGCAGCATAGAATCTTCTAACCAATCCAGAGTAGATTGGTTCCTCCATCTTTAGAAATGAAGTCCATTTAAGAGCATCAGTAAAATCTTCCAGATTCCACCCAACTTCAGCAAGTTCCTTAAAAAGGAACACTCTTCCAGCGATGATGGGTTTGTTTTCCCATTTCTCCTTCATTTCTTCCTTCTTTCCTTTCCTCTTCTTTTGAGAAGGTTCTTCAGATGAGACATCCTCTGCCTTTTCTTTCTTGGTAGAGACGGTCTGTTCTGAAGGCTCCTCATCAGACCCATTGATGATTACGACTTTCTCCTTGCCCTTTTTTACTGATTGAGACTTTACCATCCCAGAAATTAGTCTCTCAGATCTTTTGCTTGGGGTGGATGAAGTCTTGGATGCCTTCCCCTTTTTCTTCTGACCAGTCTTCGAAGAAGTTTTGGGTGAAGGAGGAGGAGGAGGAGAGTCATTCTCAGGAACAGATTCCTCCAAGGATTGAGAAAAAGAAGACTCAGATTCTGGTTCAGGCCTTCTCATAGTGATAGGATTGCGTCTAACAATTCTCTTGATTCTGCGCTTTGGAGGAGAAGGTGGAGGAGGAGTTGGAGTTTTCTCCTTAGATGGAGATGGAGATGAAGATGGAGAAGGAGATGAGGATGACGATGGAGGCGATGATGGAGAAGGATAGGAAGTGGTTATCTTACTCAGGCTTCTCCTGGCAACGTTCTTAGTTCTGGCCATTCTTAGAGGATTTGGATTTCTGAGAATGTAGCAGAGTGAAGTGTGAATGAATGAGAGAGAGAACGAGACAGAGTTCAAATTTTGTGAAAGTATTTCTTCACTTCCCTAGCCTCCTTTTTATATGAATTTATGAACTTATCTAGCTGTTGGAAGGAAAAACTAGCCGTTGTGGCTAAAGATTTAACTGCCAAAGCAGTTATTAATATTACCATTTTCAGTAACGGTAACCTTCCCTAGGAATTAACTCCCAAATCAATGCCCAGTATTTCCTAAGTATTCTGATCTTCTCAGCTTGAGAAGGTCTAAGGGAATGAATCTTCTCAGCTAGAGAAGGTCCAACGTTATGTTTTATAATTTTAATCCTACTCTACCAGTCATATTCACAATGGATATAATAATTTATTTATCAAACAATTATTCCACATTTCAATCACATATGAGATACATTTCACCTATCACACCTATGTAACAGAGATCATGTTCTGTTTTTCTTTAATATAATTAAAAATTTCTTCCAGAAGAGGTTTTGTGAAAATGTCAGCAAGCTGATCTTCTGTGTCTACATACAACAGCTCAATATCCTTTTTGAACATGATCTCGAATGAAATGATATTTTATATCAATATGCTTTGATCTTGAATGTTGGATAGGATTTTTTGACAGATTAATTGCACTTGTATTGTCACAAAATATAGGAATTTTGGAATACCTTAAGGAGTAATCTTCCAATTGATTTTTGATCTAGAGTACTTGTGAACAGCAGCTTGCTGCAGATACATATTCAGCTTCTGTTGTTGAGAGGGCTATGGTATTCTGCTTTCTGCATGACCATGTGATTGGAGCCTCTCCTAAGAAGTAGCAACTTCAACTGGTGCTCTTTCTTTCAAATTTGTCACCAGCATTGTCAGCATCACAAAAGCCTACAAGATCAAAATTCATTCCTTTCCTATACCAAATACCAAGATTAGTGGTGCCAACTAAATATCTAAATATTCTTTTCACAGCAGCCACATGTGATTCTCTTGGAGAAGATTGAAATCTAGCACACAGGTTAACAGAGAATAATATATCAGGCCTACTTGCAGTTAAGTAAAGTAGTGAGCCAATCATCCCCCTGTATTCTTTATCAGATACTATTTTACCTTTTTCATCCTTATCAATTACCACTGAAGGATGCATTGGAGTAGCCATGGGCTTAGCTTCTCCCATCTGATATTTCTTGAGAAGGTCTCTGATGTACTTTTCTTGGTGAATAAAGATTCCTTCTTTGGATTGTCTTATTTGTAGTCCAAGGAAGAACTTTAGTTCACCCATCATACTCATCTCAAATTCACCTTTCATTAAGTTTGAGAATTCCTTGCATAGAGACTCATTAGTGGCTCCAAAGATAATATCATCAACATATATTTGAACAACTAATAACTCTTTTTGGTGAATCTTTCTAAAGAGGGTAGTATCCACTTTTCCTCTTGAGAAAGGAATGAACATACACCTCCTCATTGATAAAGCCATTTAAGAAAGCACTTTTTACATCCATTTGATACAATTTAATATTTTTAGAAGCAGCATAAGCAAGTAAAATTCTAATAGCTTCTAACCTTGCAACTGGAGCAAAAGTCTCATCATAATCTATACCTTCTTGTTGATTATATCCTTGAGCTACTAGTCTAGCTTTATTTCTGATTACCTTGCCTTCTTCATCAAGCTTGTTTCTGAAAACCCATGTTGTGCCAATAATGGTTTGATCTTGAGGAGGTGACACAAGATTCCAGACTTTGCTTTTTTCAAACTGTAACAGTTCTTCTTTCATGGCTTCTACCCATGATGGATCATCAAGAGCATCATTGATGTTTTTAGGTTCTATATTCGAGAGTAAAGTCATGTTGTTGATTTCTCTATTCAGGGAAGATCTATTTTTGACTCCCACAGACACATCTCCTATGATTTGATTTTGAGGATGTGCAGGCACCAGTTTCCAGCATTTAGGCATTTCTTCTACCTAAGAAGATTGTTGTGTCTGATCCTGAGAAGGTCTCTTTTCTGAGTCTTGTTCCTCCTTGATCTCGTATTGTAAACCTTCTCTGGCTGAGGAGGTTTCAGCATTTCCTTTGCCTAGATCTTCTTCCAAATCTATGACCTTTCTCTTATCAAACAAATCATTAGATTCATTGAAAACAACATGCATAATTTCTTCCACAGTTTGAATTCTAAGATTATATACTGTATATGCCTTTGAAGATGTGGAGTAACCAAGAAAAATTCCCTTATCTGATCTAGAGTCAAACTTTCCTAGATTATCTTTATTGTTGAGCACATAGCACTCACATCCAAAAATATGAAAGTATGAGATGTTTGGTTTTCTGCCCTTCCATGATTCATATGTGTAGATAACAGGGAGAAACACAAGAAGGGGGGGTTGATTTGTGTTCCAAAGCTTTTTAAATTTTTCGCAAATGTTGGACGCTGGCCGCGAAAACTTTGGACGCACAGCGTATAGAAATACTGGACACATAGTCAAGTGGGACGTAGAGGCTTCCACTTAGTTTAAAACTCGTTTCCTAAGAGCGATTTAAAGAGTATGAAAAACTTGTTATATTAAAATTCAATTCAATCCCCTCAGTTAGTATAAACAATGAAATAACTAGAGTTAAGGGAAAGAGAGAATAACACAGGTATTTATACTGGTTCACCCTTTCCTAAGAGCTACGTCTAGTCCCCTCAAACTAGAGAGATTTCACTATCAATCCAGATAGAACACAACTATTCTTCAACAGCCTCTTCAGGCCTTACAACGAGTATTCTTTGCACACCTAGGCTCTCCAGGCTCAAACCAAGTATTCTTTACAAACAAGCCTCTCCAGGCTCAACCCCAAGTATTCTTTGCACGCAGCCTCTCCAACAACTCAGAAGAGTGTTTTTTGACTTAAAGTGCTATCTAACTCACACAAGTGAAAATATGAAAATCTTAAGCACTTCGAGAGTTAAGCAAACTCTCCTTTACAAGAAGGAAAATAATACAAGATTTTTACAAAGACAGTGTATTTGCACAGCGTTTCAGCTCTTTCTTTTTCTTGGTTCAGTCTCTTGTATTCTTCTTCTTGTTCATGGTATTTATAGGCTTTGATGAAGCTTCAGACTTGTTCTTTGAATAATTCAGCTTCAGTCTTCATAAATATGACCGTTCTCTAATAGCATTAAATGCTATTTTTCTGTTGCTCTAAGGAGTTTCACTTCAGTATGTATGTCTGCGTCTCTTTCTCCAAACTCAGAAGCAACCTGTACTCATAGTCTCAATTGCACAAAGGTTAATAGTAATATTCTGTTGAGACAAAGAGAATACACTGTGTAAAGCAGAAAGTAGTGTTCAGAGAGATATAGAAATAAACATAGTACACTCTCTCTCTAAGTACACTTTCCACAGTGCTTTATGCTTTTCATTAAATGCATGTTCAAACACGTTGAATATAGCTATTTATTTCAAATCATTTGCTCAATAAATATGTTCCATATTAAATGCAAGAGCAATAAATAGCAAGTTGTGTCTTTTGCGTTGTGGACGCAGCATGTAGAATATATGGACTATTCAGGTTATGTACAAAATGGACGCATACCTTTGCTTACCATTTGTACTTGAGATAGCTTGGTTCATATGGACGCATATCCATTGCTCACCATATGGACTTATGACTTTGCTTCTCTGATAGTACGTCTCCATAGCAATCGTTGGACGTTTATTAATTTTGCTTCTTTGGACGCAAAGCATAGTGTGTCTCCATGAATAATTGCTGAATGCTTATAGGTTCTGCTTCTTTGGACGCAAAGCTTCCTTGGACGTATTGCTTCTTTGAGTCCATTGGACGCTCCACTCTTGGACTGTATATATATGTGTCAATGTCACACTGGACACTGGACTTATCTTTGTTGTACCTACAAGAGCTTGTCAGCAGACTTTGTAAAACATTTAATAATTATTGTTACCATCAAAATCACTTAGGGAATTCATGCATTAGAAATGCTTTTGAATAATTTGGTTCCAACAATCTCTCACTTTTTGATGATGACAAACATTATTAAGTTTTACAAGCAGTAAAGCAGATAAAATCAATAAATAGTCAACATATACTTTTCAAAGAGAAATTTTTCTTAGGGAAAACTCCCCCTGAGATATACATCTCAGTTTTTCTTACTCTTCTCCCCCTGAGATAAACATTGTAACACCCTCATTTTTTTATATAGTTTTTATTGACTTTTAATCTGCTTTAAATTAATTAAAATTATTTAATTAATGAATTTTAGATCTTGGGGGTGAGAATAAGGATATTAACATCTTAGATTTATTTTAGAAGAGTCAAGAGTAGCCAAGTTCGCAAAACTGAGTTTTTGCGGAACTCGCATTCTCTCTTGATGCGGGGATAGGGTCCAGTATTATTCTGGAGGTCATTTTTACTCCAAAATAGTATTTTAACAAACCAAAAGTGGTTCTTATAATATTTGGGATTTTGGGAAATTTTTCTGAAAATTTTTCGGAAAAACTTTATTTTACCCGCGTTTGGAGCTTTACGGGTAAACCGGCGCAACCGGGATATGAAAAATAGTCCAAAAATTTAGTTTTGGGTTTCTAAATTTTTCTATGACATATTCAAATCATAAAATTCATTTCTCATGATTTTACCTATTTTAGAACATATTTATCTAAAAAATGGGCTATAAAACTATGCATTTTTACTACTTTGAACTACCGATTAAACCCTAACTTGGTGGAATTAAATTCCACCATTTTCCAGTCAGTTTGGGTGTAGAAAGGGGGGCTGATTCACTCTCCAAAAATATCCCAAAAGTCAATTGAGTCAAATGGGAATTAATTGGAATTTTTCAAATTAAAAGAATGGAGTAGGTGAACCAACTCAATCAAAGCCCATGCCTCCCATTTTTCCTTGCTTGGCCGTGTACCTCTAGGGGAGAGAAGGAGAGAAGTTCATTTCATTCACTTCATCTTCAACCTTGGAAGTTAGAAACTCCATTTTCTCTCCATCTTCAAAGTTTTCCTATACACCAAAAGTCTAAGTTTCATTGGGTTTTTGGCTATTCAAGCTTCACAAAAAAGGTTTGGATCATCATTCTAATCCATAAACTTCTTTCATTTTTTCATTTCCACCACTTTCATGTTTCCATGAAAGTTGTGTTCTTCTCTTTACTAAAAGAGATCTTTTTCTTGGTTTAGGTTCACTCCATTGGAACCTACAAGCTTGAAAACTACCTTGGATCCATTTGTCTTCAAGATTTGAGTAAGTATTCATCTACTCAAATTTCTACTCTTTAGGGTTGTTGGTTTTCATAAAACTCATATTTTTATGGTTTGATTTTGGTGTATTTTGTAAAAGGTAAATTTTTCTAAGTGTGGGAACATCAAGGTGTTGAGTAGACCACTTGGTGTTGGTGTGGTGTGAAGGTGATTTTGGAGTTAGCCAATTTTCAAGTCTTCAAGAGGTAAGGGGATTTTCTCAATAAGTTGGGAAGGATGTGTATGTGTGTGGTTTATGTTGTATGATCATGAAAAACTCAAAGACTTGAGTTTTCATATTGGGTGTTTGAAGGAAGTTTCATTCTCTTAGTAATATGTATTTTTACATGTATATGTATATGAGTAAAAATATGATTTTGGTTGAGGCATGATAATTTTGATGAGCTTATGTGTTGTTGGAAAAATCATATGTATGCTTTGGGGTGATTTTGGATGCCTAAGTGTGTGCTTGGTGAAGTATGATTTAATGTTATGTTCATGATGCATGTTGATATATTATGAATGAGTATTTTGAGTGTATGTTTGATTTATGGCTTGGTTGTGTTATTGCCTAATTGATGTATATTGATTTATGTGTATTTCATATACTTTGATTGGGATTGGATTGAAAAGATTTGATTAAGTGTGGGAAGAGAGTTTAAAAGCTTTAATGAAAAAGTTTTCCAAATGAATTAATTGGAATTCAAGATAACACTTAATTAGAGAAATTTCATCGAGTTTCTAATCCTAAGTCCTAAATCAATTCCATACTAAATCCTTTTATCCATAAAACTTTAAGTGAGTTAGAAAATTAATTAATGTGGGAGAAAAATCAAATTTTGGATTTTTAGGGGTCAAAAAACGAAAACTGGATTTTTCAGGGTCAAAAATGCAAATTCTGGAATTCTGGGCTTTAATTGCAAAATCTGGACTTTTGGGCCAAAAATATAATTTACGAACGTTTGGGGCAGAAAACGCGAAGTCTGGAGACTTTTGGGCCAAAAGTTTAATTTACAAAAGTTGGGGGCAGAAACGCGAAGTCTGTGTACCTTTGGGCCAGAATTATAATTTACGAAAGTCTTGGGGTAGAAAACATAAAGTCTGGGCATTTTGGGCCAGCAACCTAATTTTTCAGAAAATTGGGGGCTGAACTGCGAAACTGAACTTCTTAAGGGGTCAGAATTGCAAATATTTAAAAGTAATGGAATTTAAGTAAAATTATCAAAGAATTTAATTAAGTTTTAATTAAATATTTTTATGATGAATAAGTGGGAAGAAAATTAATAAAGTGGGTTATAAATAAGAGAAAATTCTTTTATAAACAAGTGAAGGTTTAAGAGTTTAAAGTTAAAGAAAAAACTTAAGAATTCAAAGAAAAAATTCTTCTAAAAACTTATGGTGTTAAATAATAATATTACACGGTATTGGAAGAGAACCAATACGTGGCAAAGATAAAAGTCTTAAGGACAATAATATTACACGGTATTGGAAGAGAACCAATACGTGGCGAAGATAAAAGTCTTGCGGACAATAATATTACACGGTGTTGGATGAAAGCTAACACGTGGCGACGAAAAACCCTAAGACGAGGGACCGCATTAATTGACTTGTAATGTGTGTGCAAATATAGCTGTCAGTGCTACAATCCAGCTTGGAGGATTGTGCAATATATACATAGAGGTCGTTGCTACAATCCAGCTTGGAGGATTGTGCAATAAATGTAGATGCTGTTGCTACAATCCAGCTTGGGGGATTGTGCAATAAATGTAGATGTCGTTGCTACAATCCAGCTTGGAGGATTCTGCAATGTATATATAGATGTTAGTTGCATTTGGTGTTTGGCTTTGCCAAAATTGAGCTACAATCCAGTTTGGAGGATTGTGCAATCTAGCTCGGGGGATTGCGAATGGAGTGCGGTTTGAGCTGTATTGAAAGATGTTGAAGTGACATGCATTATGCTAGAGTGCTATGTGTGTTTGACTGTGTGTTTAACTTGATGATGTGTGCTCTTTTGGTGTGTGATTATCTTAGAGGAAGATTTGTGAAAGAGTAATTATACATATATTCTTGGAATGTATTATGTAGTATTTTTTTTTCGTATACATCCTTTCAGTGGACTTTCAACTTGTGCAAAGAAATTCACCCTTGTGTGTTTTTCTGTTATTTTATGTATGTTACGCTTAGATGTCCACTTCAAGACCTCTGATAGCCCGAGTGAGGGAGTGCCTCTGGCCTCGTGAGGCCGATGGTGGGGGATGGATTTACGATCCCATCTCCCAATGGGCCACCGTGACTGGATACGTGGTCAAGACTAGAGGAGGGGTGTTGGGCCCTGAAGAGGTTTTGGAGAGGGACATGGTTTTGGACATCTACATACCCGTCGAGAGGATGCGCTACTGGCTGGGAGATGCACCCTTTGCACGCAGTATCACCTTGGCGAACCGGGAGGCCAGAGTTTCGCCCACGGCACAGCCTAGGGGAGAGACGAGGGAGGATCAGAGGCCTACACCTCAGCGGATAGCCGGATCGGTATCTGGCCATTGTTGTTTGATTCGTTGTACTACAAGGAAGAGTTCCTTGGAGAGGGCACGCGTACCAAGGATGGCTCCACCGGTGACACCAGTTCCATCACCCGAGATCGTGAGGCCGACACTTCTTATTCCAAACGTCGCACCTTTTGGACGTTTTGCTCACTGTTCTTCTGATACTTCTGCCGGACCTTCAGGACATGCAGGGAGAGGGAAGAGGAAGGTTAGAGACGAGCCAGATCGTGTACTATTCGAGGTGTCTGAGGTTGAGGAGGACCCCGAGGAGATGTCATCGTCTTAGGTCTGTAGAGGTGGGGGTGTCTAGTGCTAGGTTGTAGAGTGTCTGTTAGCAACCAGCCTAGGTTTGGGATGTACATGTCCAGTGTCGTGTATTGGACACACTTTTTGATTTATCGTTTTTCCTAGGTTTAGCTTTATCGCTTTATTTTCTTTGTGTCAGGATGATGTATTTTGGCCACTATGTTGTGGTTCCAAACTATACTTGCGGGCGCAAGACTTGTGTATATTGACTTGAGGATATATATATATATGTGATGTTTCTTTTCTTCTGAGTTTCTGGATGGCTAAATGAGTTGTGAGCAAATCCTTTTTCAAAAAAAAAATTAGCCACCAATTTTGGTAACCATGGTTTATGAGAGACGATTTTCTGCGTTAAGTTTAGTTTTTCATGTGACGTTCTTTGTGTGAAAAAGGGGCATTACAAACATCTCATGGTTTTGGATATTCAATATGTTCAGAGTACCTGGAAAATTTCTTTTTCTCACAAGGCAGATTAATCCAGCATGTACAATATAGCATAATCAGAGCATACATAAGTAATAAGACTACTGCAATGTGGACTCAAATCTCATTTTATTAAAGACTTTTGAGCTTTAAAACTTAATTTCTTCCCAATTTCTCCCCCTTTTGTCATCAGACAAAAAGGTTCACAGAACATCATAGTCCTAAAGAGAAAAAAAAGAAACATAATTAAGAGAAAAAAATGGAGAAGCATTGGAGCGTGGAGTCAGGGTCTTTGCTGAAGTCTCTGGGTGTATTTGATATACTGTCCAAAGAGAAACGCAAGTTCTTCATATTGTTCCCTTGGAACTGAATCTTGTGCTTGACTCTGTTCTGTAGCAGCTTGAGGCTCAGGAGGAAATTCAATGATTGGCTGAGTGGATCTAGTTGGAGCACCAAAGACATCATTAAACATATATCTTTGATGTGCTATGTTTTCTGTTACTGATCCCCTGCTTGGCGTTGCATCCTTCTCAGCATCTGAGACCCCTGAAGATGATGCCTCTTGCTCACACAAGACAAGATGTCTTTCCCAGAAAGTTCTTCCTTGCTGCTCCGTTGCTTGTCCTGTCTTGGACAGGAACATCAAGAAATCCATATCCACATTTTCCATGGATTTCTTTGCCCAGTCCTCATCAATCCTGATAGGGATTGGCAGTGGACTCTTGTTGATGCTCTTTCTTGGGAACTTGTCCTTATTCCTGTCCACAAGATAGACCCTTGGTGCTATCCTGTCAGGCTTGATCTTTATTGTTGTGGTTGGCTTTATTCTCATAGACGGAGGCACATTGAAGTGGTTCTGAAGTTGAAGTCTGTCCGCTATGTTTCTGATAATCATCCTGTCAAGAGGTGAGAGGAATGATCCCAATTCTTCCGCAGTCAGAGGAGAGTACTCTGGCTTGAAGTCGTAAATCCTCATCCTTGAGAGTCCCAAGGAGCTAGGCATGATGGACTTAGCCCTTACTTCCTCTGAAGTCATGTTCTCCTTTATTTTATCCTCCTAAAGAGGGATTACTATAACCTTCAACCCCTTAATCAGGACCCCCAGTTTCTTGACTGTGAAGATGTACTCTGAGGGTGATGAAGAGGGTGCGTCTGATAAATCCAGGTTGAGGGAAGGTGGAGAATGGTGAGATTGATCACGTGAAGGTGAAGGTGAGTGTGTTTAGATGGGATTGGACGATGGTTCAAGATTGACAGGTGAGGGTGGAATGGTTTCAGGTGAGGCGAGTGGTGGTGTTTGCGTCTTGATTTGGTGGACAAAGGGGGTGAGAGAGTTTGAGGTGGTGTTTGGGATGGTTGTTCTGCTTGAGGGTCAGGGATTGGACGAATGGGTGAGGGAATAGACTCATGAGTTTCTCTATCAACATTCCTTGTTCCTTTGCCAGAGTAAACCTTTCTAAAGTCTTTAGCAATTTCAGAAATGGTTTTTGAAGGCTTTCTCGTACCTGTACATTTCTTAACAGGTCTTTCAGCAAGCTCTTGTCTGGACTGCCTTTTTTTGGAAGGCTGTGTTTCTTTCACTTTAGGCCTTTCCACATTCTTTCTTCTAGGTTTCTTCTCAGTTACCATGGCTTCTTGAGATACTGGTTCTGCCTCTTCAGATCTTACTTCTCTAAGGATCTTTTCTTTCTTAGCTATCTCATTTATCCTCTGATATTCTTTTGCACCTTGGATAGCAGAGCGAAGATTCATTTTATCAAAGTTGCTTTTGCCAAGCTTGGGTTGTCTGATACTGCTCAGAATTTGATTTAAGTCTTCGACAATTCCTTGTTTTCGCATAATCTTCGTTAGAAGTACTCCATATGGAATTTTCTTCAAGGAATACTTTCTGCTAACATGCTTCTTGAAATTCATGAAAAGAATGAGTGGCAGATTAATCTTCTTCCGATTCATCAAATTCACCAGTAGAAACTCATGTATAGAAGACACAGAATTTCTTGATCCTGTTTTGTGAAGAATCATTTTGTTGATGACTTGATGCATGACTCTTGCCTTGTCGTGCATTTGTGAGGCAACTATAGGTTGAGAGTGTTCAGATGAGTCAAACAGAATATCACTCCCTCCTGGTCTTCCATTCTGCCAATCAGAGAGAGGAACTTTTCCTTCAGCTTTACAATTAATGGTTTCAGAGATAGTTTCAACTGAAACTATTATTTTCTTCCCATTAACCGTTCCAGTAATTTTAGTGTCTTCAATCTCAGCAGTTAACCAGAACTGCTTAACAGGATTCGGATATACTCTAATATCTCCCTTGAAAAATTTATTCCAACCAACACTGATGATTTCCTCAACCACGAAGATTCCTAGTTCAACCAACTTAGTGGGAATGAAGCGATGTTCCACAAGAACTTCCATGTTCTCAATGTTCTCCATTCTGAAGGTGAAAGATTTGATTTTTCGAAAGAGAGGGTTTTTCGAAAAAGAGAGCAAACACAAAGAGAGTTTGGTAGAAGATGAAGTGTGAAAGATAGTGGAGTGAAAGCGTGTGTAAGAAGGAAGTTTGTGGAGAGAGAAAATAGTAAATTTTTCTTGAAAACAGGCGTAATCATCAAACAGGAAAACGGCTGCAGAGCAGGTGTACAGTTTTGTGATAAAAAAAGATATCATTATAAAAATAGTTAGGACTCAGCGCGGGAAGACTAATAGGTAAAGACCTTTTAGGTCATAAAGACTTCTAAGTCTCAAATAGACTGACGTGTCCTATTGGACGCTAGTCATATTGGACTCAGACTTAGCTTGAGCATATTGGACGCTAAACATCATTCTTTTACAAAGTGCATATTTAAGTGCTTCCTTATAAAAGTGAATCTATCTACAGAGAGGGGTTTTGTAAATATATCTGCCCATTGATTTTCAGTGTTAACAAACTGAATATCAAAAATTCCCTTCTGTACATAATCTCTAATAAAATGATGTTTAATTTCTATATGCTTAGCTCTTGATTGTAAGATTGGGTTCTTAGATAAATTGATTGCAGCAGTATTATCACAAAGAACAGAAATCTTACTCTCGAAGATGTTGTAGTCCTCCAATTGATGTTTAATCCATAAGAGCTGAGAACAACAACTAGCAGCAGAGACATATCCAGCTTCAGCTGTAGATAATGCAATTGTGCTCTGCCTCCTGCTCGTCCATGATACTAGATTGGACCCAATAAAATGGCATCCTCCGCTGGTGCTTTTTCTTTCAAGTCTGTCTCCAGCATAATCAGCATCACAGAATCCTACTAATCTGTATTCATCTGATTTCTTAAATAGCAAACCAAGATTAGTAGTCTCTTTCAGATATCTAAAGATTCTCTTTATTGCAGTTAAGTGAGAATCTCTAGGATCTGATTGAAATCTTGCACATAGACAAACACTCAACATAATATTAGGTCTAGAAGCTGTAATATATAAAAGAGATCCAATCATACCTCTGTATACCTTTTTATCTTTATCATTCAGGCTCATTATGCAAGTTGGATGCATAGGAGTGTTCATGGGTTTGCAATCATCCATATTGAACTTTTTAAGAAGCTCCTTTGTGTATTTGGACTGATGCACATAGATCCCATCTTGCATCTGTTTTACTTGAAGTCCAAGAAAGAACTTCAATTCTCCCATCATGCTCATTTCAAACTCCTTCTGCAAGGAATTTGACCCACGTCCATCTAGTATAGTCATCAACTATAACTAATCCATATCTCTTTCCATTTAAAGAAGCAATTTGAGTGGGTCCAAACAAATCCATGTGTAAAAGTTCCAAAGGTCTAGAAGTGGAAACAATATTTTTGGAATTGAAAGATCTTTTCACTTGTTTCCCTTTCTGACATGCTTCACACAGAACTTCAGATTTGTACACAAGATTTGGTAGTCCTCTCACGAGGTTATGCTTATTTAGCTTTGAGATGGTTCTTAAGCTTGCATGACCAAGTTTCTTGTGTCATATCCATTGTTCATCCTTTAAAGATATGAAGCATGAGACATTTTGTTTGGACAAATTTTCAAAATCAATTTTGTAGACATTGTCCTGCCTCTTTGCTTGAAAAAGTATAGACTTGTCAGGATTTCTGACTATACATTTGTCCTTGTTAAAGGAAACATCAAATCCACTGTCACACAATTGACTTATGCTAAGCAGATTATGTTTGAGTCCTTCAACCAGTAAGACATTTTCGATAAAGGGAAAAGGATGCTTACCAATCTTACCTATTCCAACTATTCTGCCTTTCTGGTCTCCTCCAAAGGTGACCCAGCCTTTTGATCTAGGCTTTAGGTCTTGGAACATAGACCTTTCTCCTGTCATGTGTCGTGAGCAGCCACTGTCCAGGTTCCATGACTGGTGTTGTCTTCCTCCCATCAAGCATATCTGCAACAGGAATTATCATATTTTTAGGTACCCAGATTGACTTTGGTCCTTTCTTGTTAGTCCTTGGTCTGCGTCCAGGCATGTTTCTCTTGTTATGGACGCACATCGAGGTGACATGTCCAGCCTTTCCACAGTGACCACAATATAGATTAAATCTTGAAGAACTTTTAGAAAACTTTGATTTTGGTTTTTCATAACCCAAACCACTTTTGTCAGAAGGTTTTCTCTGAATTTTAAAAATCTGATCAAGTTTTTTAGAGCTACTGACAAATCTGGACAATCGTCCAGTGAGTTTATTTACTTCTTGTTGAAGTGCTTGTACCTCACAGGAAGCATTGGACTCAGAATCCTTTGGAGATTCATCTTTGAGTTGACTTACTTGAAGTCTCAACCCTTCATTTTCTGATTTGAGTACTTTATTTTCCAAAGTAAGTTTTTCAAAATCTTTGGTTATGAGTGAAAACTTCTTCTTCAAAGATCTGTACTCATCAGATAAAATGGATGATTCTCTAAGAAGATCATTAAAGTTGTCTCTTAGTTCAGGATAAGAAAGTACCTCTTCTTCATCCTCACTGTTAGTGGAGAGTAGACTTGCCATTAGGCAAAGATTTGCTTCTTCCTTATCCTCCTCATCCTCATCATCAGAAGATTCATCAAAATCTTCCCATGTTGCCATGAGACCATTCTTCTTCTTGAAGAATTTCTTCTTTGTCCTTTCAGCCTCAGGACAGTCTGCCTTGTAGTGGCCTGGTTTCTTACATCCGTAGCACACTATTGGACTTTTCTCTTTTTGCTCAGCTTCCTTTTGTGGAAATTTTTTGTTGAATTGCTTTCTTCTAAAGCCACCTTTCTTTTTCCACATAGACTTTATTTTCCTGGAGATGAAGGAAAGTTCATCATCATCTGAGCCTTCTTCTCCTTCTGAGCTGCATGACTCCTCTTCTGAGTCAAGTGCCTTCAGTGCCCTTGAGGTGCTTCCCTTTTGGGCTTTAAGAGCAATGGATTTTGCTCTTCTTTCTGTTCCTTCATCATTGAGCTGAAGCTCATGCACTTTGAGTGAGCCTAGGAGATTCTCTATAGCAAGAGTGGAAAGATCTCTTGCTTCTTGTATGGTAGTTACTTTGGGTCTCCATTGTTTTGGCAAACTCCTTAATATTTTTCTGATATGGTCCTGGTTTGTGTAGATTTTTCCCAAGGATCTCAGGTTGTTGATGATTGTTTGGAATCGTCTAAACATCTGATCAATAGTCTCGTGATCCTCCATTTTGAATAGTTCATATTTATGAACTAGCATGCTGATTTTGGACTCACGGACCTAAGATGATCCTTCATGCGCCAAAGCTAAAGTGTCCCTGTTTCTTAGGCAGTGGTGCAGCTGTGCACTTTGTCATATTCTGACTTAGTGATGGCACACATCAGATAGTGCCTTGCCTTTGAGTTCAGCTGGAATTTGGTTCTTTGATCTTGCGTCCACTGAGCTCTTGGTACTGGTTGACCTGCTTCATCTACTAGAGCAGTGTAGCCAGTTTTCACGACATCCCACATGTCTATATTTTGCGCATCAAAGAATGTGATCATTCTTTGCTTCCAATAATCATATTCGTCTCCATTGAACAATGGTGCCCTGTTCACAGCTTGTCCCCTGTTCTCCATGGATCTTTGCTTCACTGCACTGTTAGGTGCTCAACCCCTAGAAACCTGGCTCTGATACCAACTGTAGGTAACAGGGAGAAACACAAGAAGGGGGGGTTGAATTGTGTTTCAAAGCTTTTTAAATTTTTCGCAAATGTTGGACGCTGGCCGTGAAAACTTTGGACGCACAACGTATAGAAATACTGGACGCATAGTCAAGTGGGACGCAGAGGCTTCCACTTAGTTTAAAACTCGTTTTCTAAGAGCGATTTAAAGAGTATGAAAAACTTGTTATATTAAAATTCAATTCAATCCCCTCAGTTAGTATAAACAATGAAATAACTCGAGTTAAGGGAAAGAGAGAATAACACAGGTATTTATACTGGTTCACCCTTTCCTAAGAGCTACGTCCAGTCCCCTCAAACTAGAGAGATTTCACTATCAATCCAGATAGAACACAAGTATTCTTCAACAGCCTCTTCAGGCCTTACAACGAGTATTCTTTGCACACCTAGCCTCTCCAGGCTCAAACCAAGTATTCTTTACAAACAAGCCTCTCCAGGCTCAACCCCAAGTATTCTTTGCACGCAGCCTCTCCAAGCTATATCCCAAGTATTCTTTTACAGACAAACCTCTTCAGGCTCAACCCAAGTATTCTTTCTAACCAAGCCTCTCCAGGCTCAAACAACTCAGAAAAGTGTTTTTTGACTTAAAGTGCTATCTAACTCGCACAAGTGAGAATATGAAAATCTTAAGCACTTCGAGAGTTAAGCAAACTCTCTTTTACAAGAAGGAAAATAATACAAGATTTTTACAAAGACAGAGTATTTGCACAGCGTTTCAGCTCTTTCTTTTTCTTAGTTCAGTCTCTTGTATTCTTCTTCTTGTTCAAGGTCTTTATAGGCTTTGATGAAGCTTCAGACTTGTTCTTTGAATAATTCAGCTTCAGCCTTCATAAATATGACCGTTCTCTAATAGCATTAAATGCTATTTTTCCGTTGCTCTGAGGAGTTTCACTTCAGTATGTATGTCTGCGTCTCTTTCTCCTAACTCAGAAGCAACCTGTACTCATAGTCTCAATTGCACAAAGGTTAATAGTAATATTCTGTTGAGACAAAGAGAATACACTGTGTAAAGCAGAAAGTAGTGTTCAGAGAGATATAGAAATAAACATAGTACACTCTCTCTCTAAGTACACTTTCCACAGTGTTTTATGTTTTTCATTAAATGCATGTTCAAACACGTTGAATATAGCTATTTATTTCAAATCATTTGCTCAATAAATATGTTCCATATTAAATGCAAGAGCAATAAATAGCAAGTTGTGTCTTTTGCGTTGTGGACGCAGCATGTAGAATATATGGACTATTCAGGTTATGTACAAAATAGACGCATACCTTTGCTTACCATTTGTACTTGAGATAGCTTGGTTCATATGGACGCATATCCATTGCTTACCATATGGACTTATGACTTTTCTTATCTGATAGTACGTCTCCATAGCAATTGTTGGACGTTTATTAATTTTGCTTCTTTGGACGCAAAGCATAGTGTGTCTCCATGAATAATTGCTGAATGCTTATAGGTTCTGCTTCTTTGGACGCAAAGCTTCATTGGACGTATTGCTTCTTTGAGTCCATTGGACGCTCCACTCTTAGACTGTACATATATGTGCCAATGTCACACTAGACGCTGGACTTATCTTTGTTGTACCTACAAGAGCTTGTCAGCAGACTTTGTAAAACCTTTAATAATTATTGTTATCATCAAAATCACTTAGGGAATTCATGCATTAGAAATGCTTTTGAATAATTTGGTTCCAACAATATGGAGTCTTGTTCAAAATACTTCTAATTAAAACTCTATTAAGGATGTAGTAAGAAGTATTGATAGCTTCTGCCCAAAAATATTTCTGAATACCTGATTCATTTAGAAGAGTTCTAACCATCTCTTGTAGATTTCTATTTTTCCTCTCTACTACTCCATTCTGTTGAGGAGTTCTAGGACAAGAGAAGTTGTGAGACATGCCATATTCATCAAAGAATGTTTTAAAAGATGCATTCTCAAACTCTCCACCATGATCACTTCTTACAGAGATAATGCTAGAACCTTTTTCATTTTGAACCTTCTTATAAAAGCTTTTAAAAGCTTCAAATGACTCATCCTTATGGGCAAGGAACAAAACCCATGCGTATCTAGACAAATCATCCACAATAACAAAACCATATTTTTTACCTCCAAGACTTGCTATTTTAGTGGGACCAAACAAATCAACATGAAGCAATTCAAGAGGTTTTTGTGTAGAAACAATATTTTTTGATTTCAAACTGGACTTCACTTGTTTTCCTTGAACACAAGCCTTACAGTCTTTGTCTTTTTCAAAATTAAGTTTAGGAAGTCCTTTGACCATCTCAAGTTTTGAGATTTTAGAAATACTTCTCATGTTGAGATGACTTACTCTCCTATGCCATGTCCACTTGTCATTTTCAAAAGATACAAAACATGATTGTTCAGGCAAGTCTTCAAGACAAACACTATATAGGTTTTTATCTCTTGTCCCTGAGAAAAGAGTTTTTCGAGTGGATGCTTCTCTGATCATGCATACTTTTGGTTCGAACTTAACCTCATAGCCACTGTCACATAATTGACTAATGCTAAGAAGATTATGTTTTAGACCTTTCACATAGTACACATTCTGTATATGAGCAGAGTTAGAATTACCTACTTTACCTATGCCTTTTATCTAGGCTTTCCTATTGTCACCAAATGTGACAATGCCTCCATCTTTTTCTTGGAGTTCAATGAAGTTGTTTCTGTCTCCAGTCATATGTCTGGAGCAGCCACTATCCAAGTACCATTGCTTGTTCTTCCTTGTGGTGAGCAGACATTCCTGCATCAGAAACCAATAAAACTTTAGGTACCCAAATTCTGTTGGGTCCTAATTTGTTAGTTACCTTTCCTTGAGAAGGTTTTTTCTTATGATAACATATAGAGACATCATGACCCCATTTGTTACAGTAAGAACATCTCTTCTTAGGCCTTTTAGTATTAACAAATGAGTTCTTATGAATTCTCTTCTTTTGAGGGGATTCATATATATAAACCTGTCTCTCTTGAGAAGGTTTATAATTGTGAACTCTCCTGCCTTGAGGAGGTTTATGACCAAATGTCTTACTATTCTGAGAAGACTTGATTTTATGCACTTTCTCACGGTGAGAAGGTTTGAAACCTAAGCCAACTTTGTCATACAATCCTTTTTCTGAATTTAAGACTTTATCAAGAGTGTTGGTACTGTTGACAAAGTTAGCTAGATTCGGAGTCAGCTCATTCACCTTATTTTTAAGATCAGTATTTTCCTTGAGAAGGTTAAGGTGTTCATGAGCTGAAACATCAGAAGATCTACTCCTAAGTAGCTTCTGTTGCTCTGAAATCTTAAAATGAGATTGCTGTAAAATATCAAGAGATTTGCTTAATCCTTCATTTTGAGCTTTCAACTCCTCATTTATCTTCTTAAATTCCACAAGTTGAGTTTTAAGAGTAGCACATGTTTGTGCCAAGGTATGTGAGTCATTAAGAAGATTTTCAAAAGTAGTTTCAAGAACTTTGTAAGATGTACAATCTGGAGTTATTACCTCATTGTTTTCTGAATCTGCCATGAGACAAATGTTTGCTTCCTCTTCTGCACCTTCTTCAGATGATGACTTCTCTGAATCATCCCAGGTGGCCATCATAGCCTTCTTCTTTGGATGACTTTTGGCTTTCTTCTTCAGATTTGGGCATTCTGTTCTTATATGCCCAGGTTTGTTACATTTATAACAGATTATCTGATTTCTGACTCCTTCATTTTTCTGACCTTCTCTGCGTGAGAAGGTTCTCTTTCCTTTACCTCTTCTTCTCAACATTCTTTGGATCTTTTTAGAGATCAGAGAAAGTTCATCCTCTGCTTCAGTAGCTGACTTATCACCTTCTGAATCATCTTCTGACTCTGCTACTGAGTTAAATGCTGAGGATGATGAGCTATGAGAAGTTGTTTTCATCATCCTCTGAGATGTCTTGAGAACTATCATTTTTCCTCATTTTGGCAGTATCTCATCCATGATTTCTTGTTCATAGTCCTTTGCTTCTTGGATTGTAGTCACTTTGGGTCTCCAGACCTTGGGAAGGCTTCTCAGGATTTTTCTTATTTGTTCCTGATTAGTATAAGTCTTCCCTAGAGACTTTAGATCATTTATGATGATGGTGAATCTGCTGAACATCTCATCAATGGATTCTCCTTCATTCATCTTAAATAGTTCATATTGATGAATCAATATGTTAATTTTTAATTCTTTTACTTGATCAGTACCTTCATGAGCTATTCTGAGCGTGTCCTAGATTTCTTTAGCTGTTGTGCATCCAACTATCTTGTCATATTCTCCTCTACTCAAGGCATATGTTAGATAGAATTTTGCCTTTGAGTTGAGAAGAACCCTTGCCTTTTCATCTGCTGTCCAATTCTCTTTGGGTTTTGATGTAGAGGCACCTTCAGCATTTAAGATGGAGGGAGTGTAAGGACCTTCCTCAACTATCTCCCAGATATCAATATCTTGAGATTCCATAAACAATCTCATTCTGTCTTTCCAGTAATAATAACCTTTTCCATCGAATGCTGGAGGTTTGTTTGTAGACGAACCTTCAAGAATGAAAGTTCCAGGAACTTGAGCAGCGATCACTTCTTCCTGAATCTTTTTCCTCTTACACTGTTAAGTGTAGCTCAACCCTGAGGCCGAGCTCTTATACCAATTAAAGTAGTACCAAGAGTCACAAGGAGGGGGGTTGAATTGTGACCCTTTGAAAATTCTGGCTTTTACCTGTTGACTTTGAACCTTTCTCAAGTATTGAAAACTTGGAGTTCAGAGAAGATGTAAAACAAACGTTAGATAATAAACCTTTTAGCTAGAGAAGGTTGTTGTCTTAAGTGAAATGTTTGTAATGTGATCTTCTCTGCCAGAGAAGGTTATCAGAAAAATCAAGTTCCTTACTTTGAAGAAAGTAAATAGTTCAAACTCAACTAGAGAAGGTTAATCAAAAGACCTTTTCTAGATGTTTTTTGTCTCCTTCCCAGCTTCTTTTGTGATGGATGCTTTCTTTTGCCCTTTGACCAGAGTTCTGGCTTTCTTCACTCTTGGTCCAGCAGCTTTCTCCTCAGCCACATTGAACTTGGAAAGTGTCCTCTTTTTGCTTGGCTTTTGCTCAGGAGCAGGCTTGGCCCTCTTGGAGAGATATTCTCCAACAGTTTCTTCATCAGACTCTGCCAGGACTAACTTCCTTATAGTTTTCTTGGAAGTAATTTTCTCCTTTGCAATGGGGACTACAAACGTGTCTCCCTTTGTGGATTCTGCTTTCTCAGCATTGATTTCACCAATTTTTCGTTTGATTTCAGCTCTAATGGCTTCTTTGTCATCTTCCTCCTTTTCTTTGAGCTGAGCTAAATGTTCTTTAACAGAGTCTAGCCTCATTCTCAGAATTTTGATCTTCCAAAAGGCGGTTGGTGAATTTTCTTCGATAGAGCAGCTTTATCTTCCCCAGAATATGCTTCCAGAATTTCCATGACTCCTTGAGTGTTCAGGATTTTTTGAAGTAGTGCTCCTAAAGGAATACCAGTCTTTTTCCCTCTTCCCCTTGCATCTCTCGTAAAACTATAGAATAGAACCATGGGAATGTTGATTTGTCTAAAGGTTGGAAGATGTACCAGTAGAAACTCATGTATCCCTGATACAAAATCCTTGGAGCCAATCTTGTGGAGCACCATCTTATTGAGAATTTGATGGAGTACTCTAGCTTTGTCTGTCATTTTTTAAGATATCAGTTTTCCTCCTTCTCCTTCCTTGAGTAAGGTTTTGCTGATTTTCAAGTCACCTCCGAACTCATGGGTCCAATTTGTGTGAAAGTAAACACCAGCAGATTCACAGCCAATAGCTTCTGAGATGTTGTTCGTGGTTACACATATCTCTTTTCCCGTTACTATTCCTTTGATTTCAACATCCTTAACCTTCATCGTCTTCCAGAACTATCGAACTAACTCAGGATAGACGTCTATTTCTACCCCAAAGAAGTTTTCCCATCCCGTAGCGAAGATTTTGAAGTAGTACCAAGAGTCACAAGGAGGGGGGTTGAATTGTGACCCTTTGAAAATTCTGGCTTTTACTTGTTGACTTTGAACCTTTCTCAAGTATTGAAAACTTGGAGTTCAGAGAAGATGTAAAACAAACGTTAGATAATAAACCTTTTAGCTAGAGAAGCTTGTTGTCTTAAGTGAAATGTTTGTATTATGTGATCTTCTCTGCCAGAGAAGGTTATCAGAAAAATCAAGTTCCTTACTTTGAAGAAAGTAAATAGTTCAAACTCAACTAGAGAAGGTTAATCAAAAGACCTTCTCTAGATGTTTTTTGTCTCCTTTCTAAAATATGATTTCACTTCAATATCTCTCTAATCACACCAGTGTAGTGCTACAATGAGACTTTTCCAACCTCACATCATTTGAGCGACCGACTGCAGTAAACTTAACAGCATAACCAGGGAATCCCGTCTTTAGACCCCTGAGAATACTTCAGAAATACCGCATTTAAAACTTAATACCAAATCAGAAATAGATCTGCCAGTCAGATTTATCCAAGCCGGGTATACGACTCGTCTCGGCTCAGGGGGATTCACCGACAAGGCCATTGAGACTTTCGGAACTTGGATAATCCCAGTAGACAATTGTAGTCCAACAGAATCTATTTTCAACCCCAGCCTCTTGGTTGTATGCTCGTCGTCTATAATGCAAATGATCGTCTAAATTTGCAAACCATTTTCTCTTAATTTCTCTTTGTAAACTTCCTCTGTTTTTCTGTCACTTTTCTTAAAATCTCTGAATTTCAAAAACTCTTTATATAAAATAAAACTCATCACTTTATAAAAATCTTTAGATAACTGTTAAAATCACTTTCTCTTGGAAAAAATTTTCACTGTATAATTTAAATAAATAACTCTTGTTCTCAATATTCTTTTTACAGATCGTTACAGATTTAACTTATTGACTCGGCTTCAATAATTCAGTTTTATGATTGATTTCGCTGCGGCAAAGCCGAACTGAGGAAAACAACCTAACAAAGTGATTCGTTATATGAACTAAAGTTGTTAATTTATTTCAAGCAAATCAAAACGGGGCAGAGCCACCTAGGATTGATCAAGAGAGAAGAGATCAACAGTATTTAAACTTACGTCCACTTTTTAATCAGCAAGTGTCTGTTCTCAGATTTTAGATAGCTCTTTGGCAATGGAATAATTACACGGCGGCTAAGCCGACTACGGTAATCATTGTCCGTCTTTTCGAAAACTTGATATAGACTTAGTGAACGAAGTAAAGCTAATTATTTTCTGGCTTAGTTAATTTTTGAAGATGGAAAGATCACACGGCGGTAGAGCCGTCTTCGGTAATCAGTACTTGGTTTTAAAATAAGACGATATAGTTTAAGTGAACGTAATCAAGCTGTTTATTACGGAAACACTTAAGCACTAATTATCTTCCAGGAAAGAGGCCCATTAAAAGCCTATCTCACTAATTTCCACTGTCATAAACATGGGAAATTAAACTGAGTTAATTGCATATATATACAGATTGGATACCCACTCTATATTTCCCACTGTTAATGTAACAGTAGAATTTACCGAAAATCCATTACCGTTATATTAAATTCCGAGAGATGCTATAACAGTAGAATTCATGTTATTTGTATATAGTATAAGTACTTATGATTATGCGAGCTTTAATATCTTAATATGTAGATTATGTATGTTCTTATTATCCATTTTGGATTTTCTCATGATATTCTGTTTGTTAGAATTAATATAGGATGTTTCTGATCTAGAACTAAGGAAGATTTATTATAGTATAATATAAAGTCATAGGCAGGGAAATATATGCTGATCCTACGAACAGGGAGTAAGACCCAAAACAAGCGAGATATGCTAGACTATCAGTCCTAACATAGGATATGTTTAGAGTTCACAACGGGAGTTGGTAAATATTGTATTAAGGATCAATTTCTCTGGAAGCAACTTAGGAATTAAACGGAGACTAAAGAAACAAGTATCCTTGTTTTCTTAAGTAAGTTGCTTCAATTTTGAGGGCAAAATTTCTTATAGGAGGGGAGAGAGTAACATCCCAATTTTAGGACAATATATGCTAGATGTGAAGTTAATATGTATGTGATTGTTTGATTTTATCTATTTATTTTATTTTTCATGTGTTTGATTAGATGGATTAGAAAGGGTAATTTTAGAAGGAGTTAGATATTGGTGAGAGGATGAAAGTAGGAGGACCAAAATAGTATGGGGATTAAAGGGGTATTACACACCCACTTAAAATTCAAATTCATCTCCTACCACTCACTATTACTTATTTTCACCTACACTCTTACATACTCACTCACTTTAATCACTCCCATCACATTTCACCTTACTTATTTATACACGCACACACATCACTTAAGTAATAAAAAGGAAAAAAAAAGAGAGAGGGAAGTCTGCCGAGAGAGAGAGAAAAGAAGAAAAGGAAAGAAAGAGAGAAAAGAAAGAAGAAGAAGAAGAAGAAGAAGAAGAAAAGAGAAGGAGAAGAGGAGGAAGAAGGAAGAAGGAAGAAGAGGAGGAGAATAGGAAGAGGAAGGAAGGAAGGAAGAAGAAGAAGAGAAGAGTTGTTTGAAGCTCCTTGGTGAGCTCCCTTTCCTTTCCTCTTTCTTCCTTTTCTTGATTTTCCTTTGTTCTTCCTCTTTCATGCCAAAAATCTGAGTTGTATGTTGAAAGATGGAGGATCTACGTTGGGTGAATGTTGTTTTGTTTGATTGGGTGTTTGAAATGGTTGAGTGTTGATTTGTGTTGATTTTGAGTTGTATGTGTAGGTTAGGGTTTTGAATGATTGTTATTTACATTGTGATTGTGTAAATTGGTTTGAAATCCATGTTTTGGAAGTGATTATATGTTGGGGAAGAAAGATTGGAGTGATTTGATGAGTGAGAATCAGAAAGAAGAAAATAGGGCTTCTGCTGTCCTGTAATCTCGTATAGGCATCTTTCGGTAAATTGCTCATAACTCTCTCCACAGGGACTGTTTCGAGCTCATTTTTGTACCATGTGAAACTAGATTCGTTTCTCTTCAAAATGGGCACTGGAATGGTTAGATTTCATTAAGTTTTGAATGTGAAAACGCAGTTGTAAGTTGCAGTATTTACTTTAAAATTCGAACTAACCTTGCTGCATACTTGTAGTTGTAACTAATAATGTACTCATTGTATTGTCCTTTTCTCTGTACCATACGAAACTAGACATAAATCTCTTCATGTTAGGCTTTGGTTTGACTAAATTTGGAGAAGGATTGAGTTAGAAATCATTACTTAAAGTTGCAGCTCAGTTGTTAAAATCCTGACAGGATTTACTGAATTCTTGATATGAGCATAGCCTGATAAACTGTGCATAATAGAAAATGTACTTACTTTATTCTTGTGTTTCTTCTGCCATATGAAACTAGACATAAAATGAAGCTATTAAGGCTTTGGAATCACCTGTTTTGGAGGTGTATAAGTAGAGTGATTAATTTTACAAATTTCAGTTTTATAAAACTTTCTTGCTGCTGTTCTGCATTTTTGTGATTCTGGCAGTGTATAATGATCTGTTCGATTCTCTCTTCCTATATGTCCAACTGACTTGATTTCTGTCACATATGAAACTAGACATAAAATCCTAACTTTGCTTTTGGAAACATTTGAAAAGGATATGTGTAGAAAGAGATATAAATGATACACGTTCAGATTGGTAAATATTTTCTGATGCTATTTTGGACTTGTATGCATTCGGACAGTGTGTAATAAAATGCCTCAAACTCTCTGTGTGGTGATGCAATTGATTTGATTTTGGTTCCATATTAAAATAGACACAAAATGGAGTAAATTTGCCTATGGAAGCACTCAATTTGGATGTGTGTAGGCTTAGTAATTAAAGATGCAGGTTCCAATTTTGAAAAATTAAATCCTGATAGAAACTGCAATTGTTTTGTTGTGGACTGTCTATGATAAAAATGAGTACAATTCTCTGTGTGATAGTCCAAATGATGTGTTCTATTTGGCATATGAAAATAGACAAAAAATTCTTCATGTTAGCCTTTGGCTTTACTCAAATTGGAGTTGTATAGAGTTAGTCATTACTCTCTCAAATCTCTATTATTGTACTGTTTATGAATAACTATTATTGTGAGAAGTTTTGATCAAAAGAGAAGAAGTCATGAACTATCATCTATTAGGGTAGTCTTAGTTTAAGTGAAGAAGAGTTATACTTAAACAAGCTATCAAATAAAGTCATGAACTATCATCTATTAGGGTAGTCTTAGTTTAAGTGAAGAAGATTTCTACTTAAACAAGCTATCAAATTATGAGTAAGTTTTTCAAGTCCTTCTTAGGAAGGCATAGGTAAGTGCATAGCAAGTTCGGGACACTGGCTTGCGGTCATAGACGTCTAACCTGCCTTACATTAGGCTATTCCATCCCAAGTTACTCATGCTTGGTGGGTAGCAAATTTTTCAAAATAAAAATGAAGATGTTAAAGTTCATGACTTAATTAGATGTTGGATATAATTAGAAAGCATCAATGAGGAATAACTCTAACTTGAGTAAGGACCCGGTCTTAGAGCCGGTGATGAAAGGGCGAGTTACCAACGAGGTTTTACTTAATGATATGTTTAATTTTATTAATAATACATGTTAGATAAGATATTAATATAATATGTTGATGTGATTGTTGGGACTATGAAGTGATAGGGTAACCATAATTCCCTATCATTGAGTCTTGGATATTGTTGGGACTCACTGAGATTTCAAATCTCATTAGTTTCTTTTATGTTTTTCAGATAGCAAGTACACTGTGAGAGCTGAGAAGTAATCTTGAGGTTGCTTATCAGTCGAGTCAAGAACTGGATCAAAGTCCTAGTTTTTTTTATTTCAAAATTGTAGTCTTGGGTTTTTAATTTCCTTTATATGTTGTATTGCCGTATTTTTTTTTATATGTGTATTTGTTTGCTAGTAGTGTCCTGGCATAGTTAGGGTATTACATTTTGGAGTCCAATTGGTAGTGGGAATTTAAGAATCATTGCATAAGTCCCCAGTGCAAGGGTTCGATTCCCACGGAAGGCAAAAACTCTACATGGGGGGTAGAGAAGACTATGAGTGGAGCACTGGCGCGAGGGGAAAGCCGCATAAGCGTTAAGACCACAAAAGGGTGCCTTTTTTTGTAATATCCACGGATTTACCACTATTGGGCTTTACCGGGTATATTTACTCATAGGACTTCACCACCCTCCTTTGTGGTGTTATTTACCCTCCGTGGGATTCGAACCAAGGACCTGGGGATAAGTACCTTGATTCTTAGAAACCCACTACAGTAGCCCAATTGGTAGTGGGTTTCTAAGAATCAAGGTACTTATCCCCAGGTCCTTGGTTCGAATCCCACGGAGGGTAAATAACACCACAAAGGGGGGTGGTGAAGTCCTATGAGTAAGTATACCCGGTAAAGCCCAATAGTGGTAAATCCGTGGATATTACAACTTCTGTTAAAGTGATACATTTTGTGTTTGACTGTCCTTGACATAAGGTGATGTCTTATGTGACAAAAGATATATATCTGTGTTTGTGAGATTCTGAAAGTATACTGTATAAATGTTATATTTCTTGTGCTATCATTATTAACTTGTGAAAGTTTTTCACCCTTGCCTACTTTCCATGTTGTGTTGGTATGTGGTTAAGTAGACGTTTTACCCAATGAGTGGGCTAGCTCTTAGGAGAGGAGCTAAAGGAGGTTGCTGCATGGATTGATATGGATTCCGAGAAGAATCGATGTTTACTGTCTTGTTTTGGGTAGAGGTCTAGAGACTTGACCGGCTCAGGTGTTCATTATATAAATTATTTTAAGTATCTTGAATTTTCTTTGTAAACTCTGTTAATTTTATATGTGAGATGAGATTCCCTTCACAAGTGTATCATCTTACGTTTTCGCATTTAAAACCTTTCGAAAAGAATTAGGGAAACATATTCCCCATCCTTCTCATCTTTCAGAAAGGCAAAAATTTTACCCACATTTTCGGAGAAGGAATATTAAATTTACATCAATTATTTTTTAAGTTATTTTTAAAAATCTTGGTTACTATGGTGTAATATCCTTTTTGGAGAAAGGATATTGCATACGGCATCACCTACGCACCTCGCCCGGCGATCAAGGTTCAGGTACTGTCAGACTTCGTCGTCGAGCTGGCAGGAACAACATGAAGCTGCCCCTCCACCACATGGGAGGTGTTCTCGTTGGGTCGTCCAATGCCAAAGGAGGTGGTGTCAAAGTACTATTAGACAACGGTGAAGGATTTGTGATAGAGCAATCCTTGAGATTTAATTTTTCGGTGTCAAATAATCAAGCCAAATATGAAGCCTGCCTCGCACGGCTAGCCACGACCAAGGAGTTGGGTGCCGAGTCTGTGACGTTGTGTAGCGACTCACAACTCCTCGTCTCCCAGGTCATCAGAGAGTTTCAAGCCAAGAGCCAGTACTTCAGCCATACCTCAAGTTAGTGAAAGCAGCTAGCCGAGAATTTGGCAACATCCAATTCGTGCATGTTCCAAGATCGAAAAATTCAAGGACCGACACTCTGCCACGGCTCACTAGCACCAAGCGCCCAGAAAATAATTGGTTCAGAATTCAAGCAGTGCTAGCTGCCCTAAGCGTAACCAAAGAGCTTCTCGTAGAGCAAGTCATAGATCAACGGTCTTGGTGGTCCGCAATCACAGATTTCCTTGAGACAAGAAGGTTACCCCAGGTAGAGACAGAAGCAAAAAGGTTGGCACGACGAGCTTAGTGGTTCACCATGATCAATGGCTAAGTTTACAAAAGAGGCTTCTCATCCCCTTGCTCCGGTGCATCACCCCCCAAGAGGAACAGTATGTGCTCACCGAGATTCACGAGGAAAGTTGTGGCCATCACCTCGGGGGGATGCTCACTTGCCAGGAAGACCCTTCGCGCTGGGTATTATTGGCCAACTTTTGAATACAATACCCGCGAGCACGTCCGCCGATGTGACTCCTATCAGAAGCACGCAGATTTCCACCTAGCCCTACCCGAAGAGCTGGCCACCTTGACAATTCTATGGCCCTTTTGCCAGTGGGGGATGGATATCCTTGGCCCCTTCCCGCTAGCTCCTGGACAGCTTAAGTTCCTCATTGTAGCGATCGACTACTTCACCAAATGGATAGAAGCGGAACCTTTGGCTACGATCACCTCGGCCAAAGTCTGACACTTCTTCCACAGAAGTGTTATATCCAGGTTCGGCATTCGCCGAGAGGTGGTCAACGATAATGGCACACAATTCATGGACAAGAACTTTAGAAGCCTACTCCAAGACCTTGGCATCACGCATCACTTCACCTCGGTCGACCACCCCCAAACGAATGGGCAAGCCGAGCTACAAATAGAGTCATACTACGAGGACTGAAAAGCGTTTAGAGAATGCAAAAGGCATGTGGGCCGAGCAGCTCGATCTTGTACAATGGGCCTACTGTACCACACTTCATTCCACTACAAGAGAGACGCCATTCCGTCTAACCTACGGGACTGACACAGTCATACCAGTGGAAATAGGCCTACCCACACCAGTTTTGACGAAGTCTACAACAACGAAACCCACTGCCAAGAACTGAGTTTCTTGGATGAACGAAGGCCGATTACCCATATCAACGAAGTTGTGGCCAAACAACGTGCTAAAATCTGCTACAATGCCAAAGTAGTCCCGAGGAAATTCATCATTGGAGATCTAGTCTTGCGCTAAGCCAACATCGGAAACAAGAACCCCGACCACAGTAAGCTGGCCTAGAATAGGGAAGGCCCATATCGGGTGACAGGGAAACCAGGAAAGGGATCATACGCGTTGGAAACTCTCGATGGCAAAGGAATCCCTCAGCAGTGGAACGCCGCCAACCTCAGGAAATACTACAGCCAAAAGCGAAAGATAGCTTCGGGAAGCACTAGTCGGAAACCCTCAACACGGAAGCGCTACCACTTAGGTCCTCATATTTTGTTTCTACTGCCGTCTTGTCTCATTAAAACCTAGCCTATGTACTCGTTAGCATTTTCGTATTGAATCAAGGATCGTGTGCAAGCAATCAAGTCAACATTTGCTTACCTAGCAAAAAATGCCATTCCCCTTCTAAGGTCCAATACCTCGGATGCGGGAGGACTTGGCAAAAAAATGCCATTCCCCCTTCCGAGGTCCAACACCGCTGACGCGAGAGGACTTTATCAAAAAAATGTCATTCCCCCTTTCGAGGTCCAACACTTCGGACGTGAGAGGACTTGGCCAAAAAAACACAATTCCCCCTTTCGAGGACCAATGCCTCGGACGTGAGATGACATCGACAAAGGCAAGCCATTCCCTTTTTCGAGGAACAACTGTTGGGGTTCAATGGGGTAAACTTTTAAATTTTTGATTAGAAAAACAACCCATTGGTGGAATAACCCCGTGCCCAAGATCATAAGTAACATACAATGAATCACAAGTGTAGAGTATTACCTTTGGTGAGTTGATCACAATGCCCCAAAGGAGGGGCATCTCTACGTAGTCCATGCATGATGTCCAACTGGGAGCGGTGCTAGCCAAGGAAAGGAGCCATAGAGGTGAGAGTGGTGGCTACTGTTTCAATGTGTAAAAATGTTCCAAACACCTCTATTAGGGAGGCGCCCCCTTAGTTGTTCTTATGACAACAACGGGGTTTCCCACTTATAGTCCACCACATACCCCGATAGGTCAAGCCACGTAGGATTAGTTTTAATTAAATCTTATTTAAATAAAACTATAGTCCTTATAAGACCTTTAAATTAATTCAATTATATTCAATTAATTTTCTATAATTAATTAGATCATATTTAATTTATTAGTTACTAATTAAATCTTACTCAATTAGTTAATGACTAATTAAATCTTATCTAATTAGACAATGCTCCTCATTTAATTAAATCATATTTAGTTAAATAACTCTCCTGCTATATCACTTTTAGCGTATGGCCCTATAGGCTCCCATAGAGTTTGCAATAATAATTAATATTAATATATTAATTAATCATTAACTATTAAAACAATGAGCGGCATCTAGCAATGCATCATTGCTACCCAATGTATGTGGAGATCGGTGATCCGACTTAGCCTACTGTAACCATATTATCATGTAAAGCCCTGTTTCCTTCATCCTTTAGTCCCGATTGAACATGAGGCATAAATAGTGTCATACTCATTTAGTTCAATCTTGGATTGAAAAGTAATGTGGAAACACATTGGGCCCAATAGCATATATTGACCAAATGCTAGTCTGGTGAGACATTTCTTCACACCTCACTCTATCAAGTGGCCTAGGACATTACCCCCGTTAAGCGAGAGGGATGAATCCTCTCTACATCACTCACATCCCTCCACATGATTCGTGGCATACCTAAGAGCTACCTTTATATTCACCCTGTTACAGCGTGACGTTTGATAGCCTCAAAGCATACGACTCCTCATGTAGAGATCGTAGTGACTTCAAGTCTAAGGACCTGTTTTACTATGGCTACCTTAGGATGCGCTTATGACACTTGTATAACTATTATGAAGTCTTCCAGTAGCGGGTCAATTCAGTATAAATATTCAACCAATATTCATACCTCCGTGCTGACTCGACAACTCCTTGCCGTTGGCCCGTGAGATGTGGCCATCATTCTACTCACTTAATAGCCTATATGTATTATTTTTGTCCTTATTAACGGTAATAATTGACAACAGATACTTTAAGAACGGTGTCCACATTGTTCAAAGGGGTCTCACGATCAAGTCACACTTGATGTTCCTATGAATTGGACATTGTCATTCTAAGGACTTCATTACACTATAAATAAATAATAGGAATGAATCTTGCCTTTGTATATAGATTATAAGGTCATGATACAAATATGAAATCTATAAAAAGTAGATTGGCCACTAGGGCTTACACCAACAGTCTCCCACTAGCACTATGGCCAATCGGGCATAACTCTTATACTCATCAACATAGTGTACCTATCATGCTTTTGCTGCGCAAGATGGTTTTACACTGGGTCATCACTGTTTACGATTTTAACGTTTTGCAAATCTCCATATCCCCTCTATCGACAACTCGAATGAGATGGAGGCACCAAAGTATATCTTTGAATCGGTGGTGAGATCTAGATTCTTTAGCTTGCCTGCTTGCCTCATTGTTGTGACAATAGAGGTCAATCAGCTTTGCAATACTACGAATAATAAGTTCAGTGATGAACTAACTATCCAATCTAAACGACATGTGGGCTACATCAAATTGGCTTTTGTAATAGATTCAGCAATTGTTTCTTGATTGGAACTCTTCCAGCTCACAGTGCTACCATTCAAAACCACCAATTGCATTTTTCTTAGAACTCTTCTAGCTCATAGTGCTATAATTTAGATAAAACAAAAATGCTATCTAGAGTTATTTTATTGGTTTGGAAGCCATCATCGGTGTAACTACTTACAATGAGGTTAGCATCGATGTAACGACTTACATCGATATCTTCCTTACCATCAAGGATAAAGAATGGGACCTTAGTTCTTCTCAAGTACTTAAGGATATTCTTGATTCCTATCCAGTGACATTCACTGGCATTATAATGGCTCCTGTTCGTCACGCTCGAAGCATACGAGATATTTGGTCAAGCTACCTCAGCGATCTATCTTTCATAGATCCTGATTCCTAACACTTAGGAGACTTTACCCAAATCCTTTGTCGAGAAGTAGCTCCCTAACCATGTCTTTACATGTTGTAGGGTAGAATGTCGTTTCCGGTCAAAAGTATGTCATCCACATACAATTCCAGAGACACATCTTAAGCTCCCACTAACCCTCTTGTACACACAAGACTTATCTTCGTTGTTGACAAACCCAAACTGTCTCACAGTTTCATCAAAACAAATATTCCAGCTTCTGGAAGCTTGCTTCAATCCATAAATGGATTGTTTGCAATCCGCACACCTTTACAGTTTAGGTGTACGTACAATAGCAAGTAGAACCTAGACGGACTTTAGCATCATCACTGGTTAAAAGGATTTCACCATAGCCCCATACTATGACTTTCCGAAACTCCTTTCAACCAGTCATGCCCTGAAAGCATCAACCTTCCCATCCATCCTAGTCTTCTTGTTGAAGACCTACTTCCACCCTAAGGGTTTTATCCCTTTTAGGTGGATTAACCAAGGTCCATACCAGGTAAGTGTACATGGAGTGCATCTTTGATTCCATGTCTTTTAGTCACTTCACAGAATTTTGGCCAATGATGGCCTCCCACTAGGTAACAGGCTCATCTTGATACACGAGCAATACGCCACCTTCCTGAGTCATGGGAAGCCCATGTATCTCAGGTTGGCTTTGTATCCTGTTAAACCTATGAGGTACTTGTGCTACTTGAACAGGTGGTCTTGCCATAACATCCTATGGGACCTGTTCTTGTTACATCACGGGTGTGTAGACACTTTGTGGTTTTTGGATTTCTCTAAGTTTTATAGCCCTCCCACTGGCTCCAATAGAGATGTGATCCTTTTCAAGGAATACTCCAATCTAGCAACAAACACTTTGTTCTTTGAGGTGTTATAGAAGAAGTATCCCTTGGATACCGCACAAAGGTGTACCCATCTGATTTGGGTCCTAGCTTGTTAGAAACTAATCGTTTCATATAAGTCTTACAACCCCAAATACTCAAGAAAGACATATTGGGCCTTTTCCCAGTCCATATCTCATATGGTGTCTTCCTAACCTATTTTGATGGAACACAATAACAAAGTAGTTCCCAGACAAAAGGTCTTAATGACTTATCATAGATCGTATAATGTCTAACAGGGTGCGATCCCTCCTCTTAGACATGCCAATCCATTATGGCATTCCAGGAGGAGTGAGTTGGAATCTAATTCCACACTCGCCTAGATAGTCACCAGACTTATGGCTTAACTATTTGCTATTACGATCTAAACATATAGCTTTAGTAATTCTACCAAATTTGTTCTCCCCTTCGTTCCTGAATTCCTTAAACTTTTCAAAGGATTCCGATATGTGTTTCATTAGAAAGACAAATCTATATTTACTTATAGCAAATGTAATGAAGTTAGGATAACCACCTTTCACACTCTTGCTTAGTGGCTTGCATACATTGCTATGTATCGAGCCCAAAAGATCACTAGTTCTCTCACCTTTGATCGGTGAATAGAGTCTTAGTTATCTTTCCCAATAGATAAGATTCACATGCCTCAAATGATTCAAAATCAAATGAGTCCAAAATCCATCTTTGTGGAGTTTGGAAATGTGTTTCTCACCTATATAGCCTAAGCGGCAATGCCTTAGGTAGTAGGGCTCAAATCATTTGATTAGACCCTCTTAGTATTTACGTTATAGATGGGCGTATTGAGATCTAGGGCATAAAGCCCATTTCTCATTAGCATAGGAACATTGTTGTAACATCCCAAAATTTCACTCTAAGAGACAATATTAATTTTGGAGGAATAGAATTATCCTTAGGATTTTCAGATAAATGCGTAATGGTTTAGAGCTGACGTAGAAGCCAAACATTATTCTATGAATGTCTTTGACTGTCAGAATAAGTTTATAATGATATGAAAAATTCAAACTCAATTCATAAGAGGTATTTGAGGATATAAACAGTAACTTGATGTTATATGAGGATTTTAGAATTTAAGCTTGGAATTTTAGAAAAGGGTATAAGAATTATTGTTGTTTTGGCCCCTCTAAGATGAAATACGTAACTTGTTAATTAAAGAATGGATAAATACCGGAGACTAAGGAATGGTCAAGATAAAGACTATAAGATCAAGTAGAGTTTTAGATAGTGTAGAAATGATAAGTTTTGTTTGGTGTTGTAGTTTAAACAGTAAGACAGTTAGGCCTTATATAACTTCCGTTTGCATCACTTCTGTATTTATTCAGTTTTATTCAAGTACTTTGTGTATATGTGTTTATTGATTTATTTTCATCTTAAAAAAAATGGTTTTAGTACACTTATTCATTCTTAGTATAGAAACAGATAGTTTTTATTTGACGTTGAGTTTTAAACAGAAAATATAACCTCCATTTTTCCATTTACTGTCTATTTTCTGTTTTATATAAAATTTTGTGATCTAAGTGTTGAGTGATTTATTTCTGTCTTATAAGTAAGGTTTTAATATGATATTTATTTATTTCATTGAAACAGACATTTTTCACTTGACGTTTGAATTTTTACGAAAAACGGTTTTCACCGTAACTGACGGATTAGGTTTTAAATAGAAAAGGTATATCAAACCAACCCAAAATATTATCTTCCTTCACAAAAGTTGGTTCTTTTAATAATTATGATTTTCTAGAATTTTTCTTGAATTTTTGGAATATTTTTGAAGTTTACCCAAAAATACGTTTAACAAACGCGAATAGCGCAAAAACTTTGTTTCACATTGTAAATTTTCGTGGCAAAAGTCTACAACAATTTATAATTTAATTTTAATTATTTATTTAAGGATTTTAGAAATTATTTTTAGACAAGATTATTTTTATATCGTTTTTTCTCTTATTTGCGGTATATCAACCGAATAGAGACGTAACAAGTATGATATAGAAACTTAGGGTTTTTGAGGGACTCAAATGCAATTTTATGGAGTTCAAATAGTGGGTTGACTCAGCCATTGACCATGAATAGTAGGGGCATGTACAATTACTAGTTTACCCTTGGTTTTACACTTAAACTACCAAAATCGAAAGTTTTTAACCTAGCTATCCTATGGCCCAAAATCACTCTCATTTGGACAGCTCATTCAAGTGAATTAGAACCCTTGGATTGCCCTTGTCACATGGATTGAATCTTGGTGAATTCCTTTAAACTAATTTGGAAAAAGAATGGATTAACCTAATTATCTAATTTCCTAAATACCTAGTCATTTATCAATTGATCTTTTATCTCCTCCCACTTGCTTAGTTTGGCCGCCCCCTCATCTTCATCTAGGACCCTTGGATGACTTCTTTCACTTGGATCCAATCCTTGTGAGATGCCTTAAACCAATAGGAAAAAGGGTTGATTTACCTAATTAAGTAATTAGGGTTTATGACATAGTTTGCATGACATAGGGCAAGGAATAGTTCTATGACCTCATTGTAGGTAACAAGATGAAACACAAGAAGGGGGGTTGAATTGTGTTTCTTAGCTTTTAAAATCTTTTCGCAAATGTTGGACGCTGCTTAAGAAAACGTTGGATGCACAGCGTATGTGAATATTGGACGCACAGAAGAGTTGGACGTAAGATCGTCCACTTAGTTTAAAACAAGTTTGTGTGCGTTCAAAACGTTTGAAAGCTTGTTGAAAAATATTTCAATTCAATCCCCTTAGTTAGTATATAAACTGAAAATAAAAGAGTTAAGGGATAGAGAGATTGCATGAGTTTTTATCCTGGTTCACCATTTCCTAAGAGCTACGTTCAGTCCCCTCAAACTAGAGAGATTTCACTATCGAACCAGATAGATTTACAAGTATTCTTCACTGGCCTCTTCAGGCCTTACAACAAGTATTCTTTGCACACCTAGCCTCTCCAGGCTCAACCCAAGTATTGTTTTACAAACAAGCCTCTCCAGGCTCAAACCCAAGTATACTTTGCACGCAACATCTCCAGGCTAATCCCAAGTATTCTTTTACAGTCAAGCCTCTCCAGGCTCAAACAAGTATTCTTTTCTAAACAAGCCTCTTCAGGCTCAAACAACTCAGAAGAGTGTTTTTTTATTAAAGTGCTGTTAACTCACATAAGTGAGAATATAGACTCTAAAGCACTTCGAGAGTTAAGCAAAATCTATTTTACAAGAAGAAAGAAAATATACAAGACTTTCTTAGATTACAGAGTATGACAATATTTGCACAGCGTTTTGACTCTTTTCTTTTCGTGGTTAAAGCTTCTTGTATTCTTCTTCTTGATCTCGCTATATATAGGCTTTGATGAAGCTTCAGTCTTGATCTTCGAATAAGCTTAGCTTCAGCCTTCTTCAATATAGCCGTTCTCTAATAGCATTAAATGCTATTTTTTCGTTGCTCTGAGGAGTGCTTCTTCAACGTATTTTCTGCGTTTCTTTCTCCTATGTCAGAAGCAACCTGTACTCAAAGTCTCAATTACACAATAGTTAATAGTAATATTCTATTGAGACATAGAGAATTCACTATGTTAGGAAAAAAAGTATGTTCAGAGAGACACATAAATGTTCAGACAACATTCTCTCTCTTAAGTACTCTTTGCACAGTGCTTTATGCTTTTCATTAAATGCATGTTCAAATCGTTGACACTTATGCGCAGGAAAAGCATTTCATATAGCTATTTATTTCAAATCATTTGCTCATTAAATATGTCTCATATTAAATGCAAGAGCAATAACTAGCATGTTATAGACTCTGCGTTTTGGACGCAGCTTGTAGAACAGAATGGACTTTCTGTTCACTTACCAAATGGACGCATTCCATTGCTTACCATTTGGATGCAAGGCTTCTCTGGTCATATGTGTAGATACCAATTTTTGTCCTCTTTTTTTTATTTTCCTTTTTTTATTTAATTGATTTAAAAGAGGTCCAATTGATTTTATTCATTGGGCTTTTGTTTGGTTGATCCGATTGTAATTGGGCCTGCGTTTTTGATGAGCCTCATGATCCAGTTAGCAAAAGGCTTTGTACATTTCTTTTTTATTATTACAAGTCCAATCCAAAAAATACAAAAAATACAAAATACAAAAAAAAAGACAAAAAAGGAAATTGAAGAAAGACAATAAAAAATCAGGCTCTCCCTCCTCAGCTGCTTCTTTTTTTCATAATGTCCAAAGAGCCCAAGCTGCTAACACAAAGAAGATGAAGGGTCACAAATCAAAACAAAGGGGAAAAGGGCAAAACAGGGAGGAATTATGAATTGGGGAGCAAGCAAAAGCATCAGGTCTCACACACACTCTCAGCACACACACACAAAAAAGAAAATCAGAACACACACACACACACACAACCGAATTTCTGAAAAAAAAAGAACACACACGCAGCACCACATCACACACACACACCACACTACTACACCACACCACATGGTTTGCCCTAATTCTTCGTCATATATATAGCACAGTAACAGACACAGTAGAGGACACAGAAAAAAGAGAGAAAAAGGAGAGGAAACATTTTTGTTTATCAATCACAGAGAAAAAACACAGTTTATTCAGCAATCAAACACAGCTCAATAGAGAAGATACACAGCCTAGAAGAGCAGTCATAAGGGATACAGTAGCAGACTACCTTCGTTGTTGAATGCTAGCAGGTATTGTCTCCCATCCATATTAAACACATAATGCTATTGTTACAATGATTCAGTGCCCTGTATGTGTGTTCCCTGCATTTCGAAAATAAAGAGCTCAGTTTGAATACATGGATGCTGTTAACAGTACCTAGGCACAGTAAAACCAGAGGAGGGAAATCCAAAAAAAAAAAGAGGGAGTGAGAGAGATCACCACCACCGCCGGTGGTGGCGCTGCTGCACCACGGCGGTGGTACCGCCCTTCTTCACTTTCCTTCGCGTTCTCCCCTTTCTTCTTTTCCTCTCTTGTTCCTTCTCCCATCACCCCTAACCTGTGAACAGATAAAAATGGAGAAGAAGAACCAAAAATGAAGAAAAAAAAAACAGAAAAGAAATAGAAGGGAAGATCAGAGAAAATAGAAAAATGGGAGAGAAGAGGAGGAGTTTTCCTCCTTGGCCGCCGCCGCCGCTGCCGCGGGCGGCGCGGCCACCACCCCTCTTCCCCTTCCTTTTCGTTTTCCTTTTCCTTCTCTCTCTCTCCTTCCCTCTCCTTCGAGCACCACCGCCACCGTTCTGCTCCCTCTTCTTTCTTCCTTTTCCCCTCACGTTTTTCTTCCCTCTCTTCGTGGGCCAGGCTCCAGTCGCGGCGGTTCGCCGCCACCAGCATGACTGCCGTGGTGGTGGCCACAGTGGCCACTGCCGCGTCGTCCCTCGCTCCAGCCGCCCCCCTCTCTTCCATTTCCCCTTTCTTCTTTCGCCCCCCTCTCTTCCTTTTCCCCTTTCTTCTTTCTTTCCCTTTTTCCCCCCTTTCTCAGACTCCCCTTCTATGCTCTGTTTGCGGTTTTTGGGGTTAGGGATTTCAAATCCCATCTTTGTTTCTGATTCCCTTTTCTTTATTTTATTTAGTTTTTTTTATTCTTTTTTTATCTTATAAGTTTTTTTGTTTGGTAATAGATTTGATTTGTATAGTTAGGGCCTATGGCCCTTTGTGTTTTTGTCCTCTCCTTTTTGTTTTTTCTTCCATAAAAAAATCAAACTGATTTGTGACTTTGGGCCGAGGCCCAGTTGCGTTTTTGAGGAGAAAAGAATGAATGGCTAGTTTGTTGTCTGGGCCTAGCCTAGTCTTCGTTTTTTTAAGAAAATAAAGATGGATGTCTGATTTGGTGTTTGGGCCTAGCCCAATTTCGTTTTTTTCCTCTCTTTTGTTTTTTATCTGCTACTATATTGGGCTCAGCCTATCATTTGTTTTATTTATTTTCATGACTCATGACTTTTGCCCTAATTTATTTCACAAATAGAATAAAGTTATTTCTAAATATTAACTCCTTTTTATTATTATTTAAATATGTCTAAAAAACATTAATCATAACCCCTTGCAATTTTGTTTAAAAATATATATAGAGTTGTAGTAATAGACATTTTGGATCCTCTTCCTATTTGGCTATTGTGAAAACTCTATTTTTATATAATTAATTAATTAAGTAATTAGTGATAGTCATTTTGGATCTTCTTCCTATTTGACTATTGCGAAAACATTTCAGATGAAAACTCAATAACGATAGTTGTTTTGGATCCTCTTCCTATTCGGCTCTCGCGAAAAACTTCTTTATTTCAGTCGGTCAAAATTAGTAACCATTTTGGATCATCTTCCTATTTGATTACTATGAGACCAAATGAATTATTTTCGAAAAAAGCAAATTCCACAAAAATTAAAACAAATCAACACACAATCTTTTTCTACTAAAGAACTACGTAGCTTTGATTTTCTCATTGCACCTGAGAATAGGTAGGAGCAGGGACCTTCCCTGTCGAGCGCAAAAATAAATTTTCATAATTTTTCTCCTTTTTCTTGTAAATAAATCATAAATCATTTTTTGGGGTAAAATAAATAATTCTAAAAGCTAACAAAATTTGCACATTTAATTAGAGGTAACCGCTTTTTAGCGGACGTTGTAGGGTGCTAATACCTTCCCTACGCGTAATCGACTCCCGAACCCTAAATCTGGTTTCTAGACCATTTTTCTTTTAAAACGGGTTTTCCAATGTTTTTCCCATTAAATAAACTTTGGTGGCGACTCCTTCTGTAATTTTTTGGGTTGCTTCAGCTGGCGACTTCACTGGGGACATTCGAGAGTCAAGCCTTACATAATTAAATGTGCAAAATTGTTAGTTTTTTTTCTTTATTTATTTTACCCTTTCTTTGTTTGTTGTTTTTATTTGTTTATTTATTGCTTGTTGTAAATATTCTTTATTATTGTTTGTAAATATATCTGTTGAATAGAATCTTAGGATAGAAGATCGCTGGTTCTGCTGTTGTCTGTTTCTCTTTTGCAGGTTGGGTAGTTTTAGGGTGCCCCATCACACACTACACTTACACTATTCACACACTTATGAGCGTGGCCCTATACCCGGGCTGAGTGTACCTTAGGGAGTGCGAGGTTGGCAGTGGTAATCATTTTGGATCCTCTTCCTATTTGATTATCGCGAGAATCTCATCTAGAGTGTGACTCTTTCGCGAATGCCCACATTTTGGATCCTCTTCCTATTTGTGGTCCACATTCCGGAATGGGTACTTAGCTCTAGAGGCCTTTTGTGAGTGAGTGATTAGAACCACCCGAGTAAGTATCCACGAAGTAAAAGGACTTATGGACCAAGGTAGAAATCCTCAAATTAAGGTGAAACCCATGGTTTAGGACACAAGGGGGCAAACTATCCAGCTGTTAACAAAAGATTCTTGTGCATTAGTAATAGGCATTCCAACATTTGTACTATTGTAAATAAAAAAAAATAATAAAAAATAAAAAAGATCTGTTGCATCATCATGTTTACCATCCATTGCATCATCAAGACATTTGCATATCATGTGTTGCATCCATTCTCATTTTATCCTTTTCAAACTAGGGTTGTTGGAGGACCGTAAGAAGACATTGTTTGTGGATAGGATAATATGGGATCAACCGATGGAACAACCCCAACCATGTCAAAGAGGCTCATGCATGCGAAAGCCAAAAGGCCTGAAGTGGAAAGTTTGAAAGCTCTTGGAGATTTGTTAAAAGGGAATCAACGCTCTACCTTCTACAAGGAATATGGGAAGATTCTCGACTTGCTGAAAATTGAAGTACAAGTAGAAGCTATCACCGCGTTGGCTCTGTTTTATGACTCTCCCCTCAGATGCTTCACTTTTCGAGACTTCCAGCTAGCCCATACTTTGGAAGAGTTTGAGCAGATTCTAGGGTATCCTTTGAAGAATGGGAAGCCTTATCAGTATATGGGACACTACCCTTCTATCCCCTTGATTGCTGAAGTATTAAAAGTTGCTGAAGGAGATTTGAACAAGGGATGAGAGATCAAAAAGGGCACTGACGGAATCTCAAGGAGCTACTTGGAGAAAAAAGCACATGAGCTAGCAAAAAAGGAAGATTGGGGCACCTTCAGGGACGTGTTGGCTCTTGCTATATTTGGGATTATTTTGTTTCTGAATGCCGATGAGCTTGTGGACTTCGCTGCAATCGACGTGTTTCTGGCTTTCAAGCTAAGGAAGGAGAACCCTGTACATGCAGTTCTTGCTGATGTGTACCACACCCTTGATTTTTGCCATGAAAAGAAGGGTAAGAGGATTCTGTGCTGCTTGCCTGCCTTATATATTTGGCTGATCACCCATGTGTTCAGTAGTGGATGTAAGACTCATTGTCCAATTGATGATTTCAAAATGTGTCAAGTCAAGACCAAGACCAGTCACGAGTGGGCCCAGACTCTGGTAAACCTTGGTGAAGGAACAGTTCGATGGTATCCGAAGTGGAAGGAGATAGAAGAAGTGATTTATCAATGCGGAGGTTTTCCCAATGTTCCACTCATGGGAACTAGAGGTTGCATCAATTATAATCCCGCTCTGGCTTTGAGACAGCTCGGCTATCCTATCATGGGGCCGCCATCAGATGAAGTGATCACTCCTTTTGTCCTGTATGATATGAGCCCACAAAATGGGGAGATGATGAGGAAAGTTTCGCGAGCCTGGGATAAGGTAGTCACCAAAAAGGGGCGTGAGATTGGAGTGCGGAGTTGTGATGCAAAAGACAGCTATCGCCAATGGCTCAAGGAAAGGGTGTTGAAGATTAAATTGCCGTTTTATGGTCTAATAACTGTCACAAAGGAGACACTAGTTCAGGAACCTCCCTGTAATGAAGAAGTAGAAAAGTTAAAAGCAGCGTTGACCAAGAGTGATGAAGAGAAGAATAGGCTACAAAAGGAACTTGCCGAAGTAAGACGAGCTTATGAAAAGTTGCAGTCAGAAGTTGCTCAAAAGACAACATCTCTTGAGAAGGCAAATAAGAGAGCTGTAGGTAACAGGATGAAACACAAGAAGGGGCGGTTGAATTGTGTTTCTAAGCTTTTAAAACTTTTCGCAAATGTTGGACGCTGGCTTATTTCAAATATTGGACGCACAGCGTTTTCTGAAATATTGGACGCACAATAGTTTTAAAACACTGGACGCACAGAGTTGTGTAAAATTGGACGCACAAAAGGATTGGACGCAGAGGCTTCTGCTAAGTTAAAAACTTGTTTTCTTTGTGCGATTTAAGGTGTATGAAAAACTTGTTGAAATAAAATCAATTCAATCCCCTTGGTTAGTAATAAGCACAGATATAAAAAGAGTTAAGGGAAAGAAGAAATAACACAAGTTTTTATCCTGGTTCACCCTTTCCTAAGAGCTACGTCCAATCCCCTCAAACTAGAGAGATTTCACTATCAAACCAGATAGGTACAAGTATTCTTTGCATGCAGCCTCTTCAGGCTAAATCCCAAGTATTCATTGCACACAGCCTCTCCAGGCTAAATCAAATATTCTTTGCACACAGCCTCTCCAAGCTAAATCAAGTATTCTTTTACAGTCAAGCCTCTCCAGGCTCAAAGAACAACTCAGCAGAGTGTTTTTGATTTAAGTGCTGTCTAACTCACACAAGTGAGGATATGAAAACTAAAGCACTTCGAGAGTTAAGCAAACTCTCTTTTACAAGAAGATAGAAAATATACAAGACTTTCTATACAGAGTATAACAAATTGCACAGCATTTTTGATCTTTCTTTTTCGTTGTTCAGTCTCTTAGATTCTTCTTCTTGTTCACGGTATATATAGGCATTGATGAAGCTTCAGACTTGTTCTTCGAATAGCTCAGCTTCAGCCTTCATAAATATTACCGTTCTCTAATAGCATTAAATGCTATTTTCCCGTTGCTCTGAGGAGATCTACTTCAGTGTGCATGTCTGCGTTTCTTTCTCCTAAATCAGAAGCAACCTGTACTCAAAGTCTCAATTGTACAGTGGTTAATAGTAATATCTTATTGAGACAGAGAGAATACACTGTGTAAAGTAGAAAGATGTGTTCAGAGATATACAGAGTAGATAAAGTACATTCTCTCTCTTAATACACTTTCCACAGTGCTTTATGCTTTTCATTTAATGTACGTTCAAAAACGTTGACAATGGTTGTACAGAAAAGCGTTGCATACAGCTATTTATCTCAAATCATTTGCTCAATAAATATGTTTAATATTAAATGCAAGAGCAGTAAATAGCAAGTTTATGGATTCTGCATATTGGACACAACATGTAGAAATCATTGGACTTTCAGTCCTTTTAGCAAATGGACGCATACCTTGTACTTACCATTTGCATATGATATTCATTCAATCATTGGACGCATCCTGATGCTTATCATTTTGTTCCATTGGATGCAAGACAGTATTGGAATGAATTGCCTCATGCTGATCATTGGACTTTTGCCATTGCCATTCTGATCCATTGGACACAGGGAAGTATTTGTTGGACTTTTGTCAATTCTGCTTCATTGGACGCAGAACAGTTGACTGTTTGATTTTTCCCATTTTGTTCCATTGGACGCAGAGCAGTTGATTGTTGGCCTTTTCCAATTCTGTTCCATTGGACGCAGAAGCAGTTGATTGTTGTACTTTTGTTCTTCTGCTTCATTGGACGCAGAACAATTGTTTGATGTACCTCTGTCAATCTGCTTCATTGGTCGTATGACACTTGATTGTTGTCCTTCTTATTTATTGGACGCAGAACTGTACCTTTGTCACTCTGATTTCATTGGACGCAGAGCAGTTCTTTTGTTTGTTCAGTTTCATTGGACGTTGAACTTCAATGCCTTAAACTGAACATTGGACTTTTGTCCTTCATTTGCATTGGACGCATACTCACTGGTTCTGCTTCTTTGGAAATCATTGGACTTTGTACTTCTGCAATTCTGCTTTCTTATAAATCATTGGACTTATGCCAGTATTGTGTTGTACTTATCATTGGACTTATAGCTTCAATGCCTTCTCATGAATATTGGACGTAGAGCTGCTTATGCTTATGCTGAACATTGGACTCAGAATTGTCTTTGCCTTATGCTGAATATTGGACGATGAACAGTATCTGAATATTGGACGTTCAACATTCTCAACGTTGGACGATGAACAGTATTTCACAATACTGATCATTGGACGCAGAGCTCTTGTTGTCCATTCCAGTGCCAATATTGGATGATGACTTCAACATTGGACGCAAGGCTTCTCAGACTTTGAATATGAGCCAATGTCATGATGAACTAATTTATTGGACGCAGACTGCAACATCCTTCAATAAACTTAGTTAGGCAGCTTTGTTATACATTGTAAAAGCTTAATTCATTTTGTTATCATCAAAACCATAAAATCACTTAGGGAGTATTTGTATTAAAAATATTTTTAACCAATTTGGTTCCAACAATCTCCCCCTTTTTGATGATGACAAACATTATTAAGTTTTACAAGCAATATAGCAAATAAACCAAAAAACAGTCATCATAAATAAACAGAAATTTTCTAAGGAAAACTCCCGCTGAGATAAACGTCTCAGTTTTTCCTTACTCTTCTCCCCCTGAGATAAACATCTCACGGTTTTGGATATTCAATATACTCAGAGTACCTAAAAATTTCTTTTACTCATAAAAACAAGATTAGTCCAATTTATAAAGCAAATAGCTTATCAAATTAAAACATGGTAATAAGACTACTGCAACGCAATTAGACTTAATCCCATATTCTTCTCATATTCTTCTTTCTTTTTAAAACTTAATCCCATATATTTCTCCCCCTTTTGTCATCAGGCAAAAAGGTTCATAGAACATCATAGTCCAAAGACAGTTTTGAAAATCAGAGAGAAAAGAATCATTTTAAGATGCCAAACGAAGAGAAATCTGAATCAAGATTAGAGATAACAGAAAGTTTTTCTTGAAAGGTTGAATAATCATCAAACTGAAAATTACTGCAAAGCGTTTGTAAGATACCAACTGTAAGATATATCTTTATGAAAATAGTTTGGACTCAGCGTGGGATTACTAAGATGTAAAAGCTTTTGAGTCTTTGAAAAAAAATTCTAAGTCTCAAATAGACTGTCGTGTCCTATTGGACTCTAGTCACATTGGACTCAGACTCAGCTTGAGCATATTGGACGCTAAACATCAATCTTTTATAAAGTGCATATTTAAATGCTTCCTTATAAAAGTAAACCTATCTACAGAGAGGGGTTTTGTAAATATATCTGCCCATTGATTTTCAGTGTTAACAAACTGAATATCAAATGTTCCCTTCTGCACATAGTCTCTAATGAAATGATGTTTAATTTCTATATGCTTAGCTCTTGAGTGTAAGATTGGGTTCTTAGATAAATTGATTGCAGCAGTATTATCACAAAGAACAGAAATCTTACTCTCAAAGATGTTGTAGTCCTCCAATTGATGTTTAATCCATAAGAGCTGAGAACAACAACTTGTAGCAGAGACATATTCAGCTTCAGCTGTTGATAATGCAATTGTGCTTTGTCTCCTGCTTGTCCATGATACTAGATTGCATCCAATAAAATGGCATCCTCCGCTGGTGCTTTTTCTTTCAAGCCTGTCTCCAGCATAATCAGCATCACAGAATCCTACTAATCTGTATTCATCTGATTTCTTAAACAGCAAACCAAGATTAGTAGTTTCTTTCAGATATCTAAAAATTCTCTTGACAGCAGTCAAATGAGAATCTCTAGGATCTGATTGGAATCTTGCACATAAACAAACACTGAACATGATATCAGGTCTAGATGCAGTAAGATATAAAAGAGATCCAATCATACCTCTGTATACCTTTTGATCTACCTTTTGATCCTTATCATTCAGGTTCATTATGCAAGTTGGATGCATAGGAGTGTTCATGGGTTTGCATTCGTCCATATTGAATTTCTTAAGAAGCTCCTTTGTGTATTTGGACTGATGCACATAGATCCCATCTTGCGTCTGTTTTACTTGAAGTCCAAGAAAGAACTTCAATTCTCCCATCATGCTCATTTCAAACTCTTTCTGCATTAGCTCAGAAAATTCTCTTCATAGAGATTCATCAGTAGCACCAAAAATGATATCATCTACATAAATTTGCACTATGATGAAATGTGAGTCTATGGATTTTCTGAAAAGAGTATTATCAACTTTTCCTCTTGAAAAACCATTTTCCATTAGAAATGAACTCAGTTTTTCATACCAAGCTCGAGGAGCTTGCTTAAGGCCATAAAGAGCCTTTTTCAATTTAAAAACATGATTTGGAAAAGTTTGATCCTCACAGCCAGGAGGCTGTTTAACATAGACTTCTTCTGTTATTATACCATTCAGAAAAGCACTCTTTACATCCATTTGATAAAGCCTCATATCATGTTGGGCAGCAAATGAAAGTAAGATGCGAATGGCTTCTATTCTAGCTACTGGAGCAAAGGTTTCAGTAAAGTCAATACCTTCTTGTTGTGAGTACCCTTGAGCAACTAACCTTGCTTTGTTTCTCACAACTTTACCTTCTTCGTCCAGTTTGTTTCTGAATACCCATTTGGTTCCAATAATGGACTTATCTTCAGGTGGGGCTACTAGCGTCCAAACATCATTGTGTTTGAATTGATTCAGCTCCTCCTTGTTCTGACTCTATCATCTGCATTCCTAATGACTTGATCTTCAGGATGATAGGTCTTGAAGTGCCAGCTTCTTACACTTCCAGTATTGGATGCATCATTGTTTTCTGCGTCTGGTCCATCTTCTTCATTCTTAGGTGATCTTAAGCTTTAGGTCTTGGAACATAGACCTTCCTCCTGTTATGTGTAGTAAGCAGCCACTGTCCAGGTGCCATGACTGGAGTTGTCTTCCTCCCATCAAGTATATCTGCAACAGGAATTATCATACTTTTTGGTACCCAGATTGACTTGGGTCCTTTCATGTTAGTCCTTGGTCTACGTCCAGGCATGTCCCTTTTGTTATGGACGCATGTTGATGTGACATGTCCAGCCTTTCCACAGTGACCACAGTATATATTAAATTTCGATGGACTTTTGGAAAACTTTTGTTTTGGTTTTTCATAACCCAAACCACTCTTGTCAGAAGGTTTTCTCTGAATTTTTAAAATTTGATCAAGCTTTTCAGAGCTACTGACAAATTTGGACAATCGTCCAGTGAGTTCATTTACTTCTTGCTGAAGTACTTGTACTTCACAGGAAGTATTGGACTCAGAATCCTTTGGAGATTCATCTTTTAGTTGACTTACTTGAAGTCTTAACTTTTCATTTTCTGATTTGAGTACTTTGTTTTCTGAAGTAAGCTTTTCAAAATCTTTTGTTATAAGAGAAAATTTTTTCTTTAAAGATCTGTACTCATCAGATAGAATGGATGAATCTCTAAGAAGATCATCAAAATTATTACTTAATTCAGAATAAGAAATTACCTCTTCTTCGTCCTCACTGTCAGTTGAGGATAGACCTGCCATTAGACAGAGATTAGCTTCTTCCTTATCCTCATTATTAGAGGAATCATCAAGGTCCTCCCATGTTGCTATGAGACCTTTCTTCTTTTTGAAGGACTTCTTCTTCATTCTTTCAGCCTCAGGGCAATCTCCCTCTTCATTAAGCTCAAGCTCATGTACTTTCAGTGAGCCTAGAAGATTTTCCATGGCAAGAGTGGAAAGATCCCTTGCTTCTTGTATTGCAGTTACCTTGGGTCTCCATAGTCTTGGCAGACTCCTCAGAATTTTCCTGATTTGATCTTGGTTTGTGTAGACTTTTCCCAAGGACCTCAGGTTGTTGATAATTGTTTGGAATCTTCCAAACATCTGATCAATGGACTCGTGTTCTTCCATTTTGAATAGTTCATATTGATGAACTAGCATGCTAATCTTAGACTCACGAACCTGAGATGAACCTTCATGTACCAAGGCTAGAGTGTCCCACATCTCCTTGGCAGTAGTGCAGCTGTGCACTTTGTCATATTCTGACTTTGTAATGGCACACATCAGATAGTGCCTCGCCTTTGAGTTCAGCTGGAATCTGGTCCTTTGATCTTGTGTCCACTGAGCTCTTGGTATTGGTTGACCTGCTTCATTTACTGGAGCAGTATAGCCAGTTTCCACAACATCCCACAAATCTATATTCTGCGCATCAAAGAATGTGATCATTCTTTGCTTCCAGTAGTCGTATTCATTTCCATTGAACAGTGGTGGTCTGTTCACAGCTTGTCCCTCGTTCTCCATGGATCTTTGCTTCTCTGCACTGTTAAGTGCTCAACCCCTAGAGATCGAGCTCTGATGCCAACTGTAGGTAACAGGATGAAACACAAGAAGGGGGGGTTGAATTGTGTTTCTAAGCTTTTAAAACTTTTCGCAAATGTTGGACGCTGGCTTATTTCAAATATTGGACGCACAGCGTTTTCTGAAATATTGGACGCACAATAGTTTTAAAACACTGGACGTACAAAGTTGTGTAATATTGGACGCACAGCGTTTTCTGAAATATTGGACGCACAATAGTTTTAAAACAATGGATGCACAGAGTTGTGTAAAATTGGACGCACAAAAGGATTGGACGCAGAGGCTTCTGCTAAGTTAAAAACTTGTTTTCTTTGTGCGATTTAAGGTGTATGAAAAACTTGTTGAAATAAAATCAATTCAATCCCCTTGGTTAGTAATAAGCACAGATATAAAAAGAGTTAAGGGAAAGAAGAAATAACACAAGTTTTTATCCTGGTTCACCCTTTCCTAAGAGCTACGTCCAGTCCCCTCAAACTAGAGAGATTTCACTATCAAACCAGATAGGTACAAGTATTCTTTGCACGCAGCCTCTTCAGGCTAAAACCCAAGTATTCTTTGCACACAGCCTCTCCAGGCTAAATCCCAAGTATTCTTTGCACACAGCCTCTCCAGGCTAAATCAAATATTCTTTGCACACAACCTCTCCAGGCTAAATCAAGTATTCTTTTACAGTCAAGCCTCTCCAGGCTCAAACAACAACTCAGCAGAGTGTTTTTGATTTAAGTGCTGTCTAACTCACACAAGTGAGGATATGAAAACTAAAGCACTTCGAGAGTTAAGCAAACTCTCTTTTACAAGAAGATAGAAAATATACAAGACTTTCTATACAGAGTATAACAAATTGCACAGCGTTTTTGCTCTTTCTTTTTCGTTGTTCAGTCTCTTATATTCTTCTTCTTGTTCACGGTATATATAGGCATTGATGAAACTTCAGACTTGTTCTTCGAATAGCTCAGCTTCAGCCTTCATAAATATTACTGTTCTCTAATAGCATTAAATGCTATTTTCCCGTTGCTCTGAGGAGATCTACTTCAGTGTGCATGTCTGCGTTTCTTTCTCCTAAATCAGAAGCAACCTGTACTCAAAGTATCAATTGTACAGTGGTTAATAGTAATATCTTATTGAGACATAGAGAATACACTGTGTAAAGTAGAAAGATGTGTTCAGAGATATACAGAGTAGATAAAAGTACATTCTCTCTCTTAGTACACTTTCCACAGTGCTTTATGCTTTTCATTTAATGTACGTTCAAAAACGTTGACAATGGTTGTACAGAAAAGCATTGCATACAGCTATTTATCTCAAATCATTTGCTCAATAAATATGTTTAATATTAAATGCAAGAGCAGTAAATAGCAAGTTTATGGATTCTGCGTATTGGACGCAGCATGTAGAAATCATTGGACTTTCAGTCCTTTTAGCAAATGGACGCATACCTTGTACTTACCATTTGCATATGATATTCATTCAATCATTGGACGCATCCTGATGCTTATCATTTTGTTCCATTGGATGCAAGACAGTATTGGAATGAATTGCCTCATGCTGATCATTGGACTTTTGCCATTGCCATTCTGATCCATTGGACGCAGGGAAGTATTTGTTGGACTTTTGTCAATTCTGCTTCATTGGACGCAGAACAGTTGACTGTTGGATTTTTCCCATTTTGTTCCATTGGACGCAGAGCAGTTGATTGTTGGCCTTTTCCAATTCTGTTCCATTGGACGCAGAAGCAGTTGATTGTTGGACTTTTGTTCTTCTGCTTCATTGGACGCAGAACAGTTGTTTGATGTACCTCTGTCAATCTGCTTCATTGGTCGTATGACACTTGATTGTTGTCCTTCTTACTTATTGGACGCAGAACAGTACCTTTGTCACTCTGATTTCATTGGACGCAGAGCAGTTCTTTTGTTTGTTCAGTTTCATTGGACGTTGAACTTCAATGCCTTAAACTGAACATTGGACTTTTGTCCTTCATTTGCATTGGACGCATACTCATTGGTTCTGCTTCTTTGGAAATCATTGGACTTTGTACTTCTGCAATTCTGCTTTCTTATAAATCATTGGACTTATGCCAGTATTGTCTTGTACTTATCATTGGACTTATAGCTTCAATGCCTTCTCATGAATATTGGACGTAGAGCTGCTTATGCTTATGCTGAACATTGGACTCAGAATTGTCTTTGCCTTATGCTGAATATTGGACGATGAACAGTATCTGAATATTGGACGTTCAACATTCTCAACGTTGGACGATGAACAGTATTTCACAATACTGATCATTGGACGCAGAGCTCTTGTTGTCCATTCCAGTGCCAATATTGGATGATGACTTCAACATTGGACGCAAGGCTTCTCAGACTTTGAATATGAGCCAATGTCATGATGAACTAATTTATTGGACGCAGACTGCAACATCCTTCAATAAACTTAGTTAGGCAGCTTTGTTATACATTGTAAAAGCTTAATTCATTTTGTTATCATCAAAACCATAAAATCACTTAGGGAGTATTTGTATTAAAAATATTTTTAACCAATTTGGTTCCAACAATCTCCCCCTTTTTGATGATGACAAACATTATTAAGTTTTACAAGCAATATAGCAAATAAACCAAAAAACAGTCATCATAAATAAACAGAAATTTTCTAAGGAAAACTCCCGCTGAGATAAACGTCTCAGTTTTTCCTTACTCTTCTCCCCCTGAGATAAACATCTCACGGTTTTGGATATTCAATATACTCAGAGTACCTAAAAATTTCTTTTACTCATAAAAACAAGATTAGTCCAATTTATAAAGCAAATAGCTTATCAAATTAAAACATGGTAATAAGACTACTGCAACGCAATTAGACTTAATCCCATATTCTTCTCATATTCTTCTTTCTTTTTAAAACTTAATCCCATATATTTCTCCCCCTTTTGTCATCAGGCAAAAAGGTTCATAGAACATCATAGTCCAAAGACAGTTTTGAAAATCAGAGAGAAAAGAATCATTTTAAGATGCCAAACGAAGAGAAATCTGAATCAAGATTAGAGATAACAGAAAGTTTTTCTTGAAAGGTTGAATAATCATCAAACTGAAAATTACTGCAAAGCGTTTGTAAGATACCAACTGTAAGATATATCTTTATGAAAATAGTTTGGACTCAGCGTGGGATTACTAAGATGTAAAAGCTTTTGAGTCTTTGAAAAAAAATTCTAAGTCTCAAATAGACTGTCGTGTCCTATTGGACTCTAGTCACATTGGACTCAGACTCAGCTTGAGCATATTGGACGCTAAACATCAATCTTTTATAAAGTGCATATTTAAATGCTTCCTTATAAAAGTAAACCTATCTACAGAGAGGGGTTTTGTAAATATATCTGCCCATTGATTTTCAGTGTTAACAAACTGAATATCAAATGTTCCCTTCTGCACATAGTCTCTAATGAAATGATGTTTAATTTCTATATGCTTAGCTCTTGAGTGTAAGATTGGGTTCTTAGATAAATTGATTGCAGCAGTATTATCACAAAGAACAGAAATCTTACTCTCAAAGATGTTGTAGTCCTCCAATTGATGTTTAATCCATAAGAGCTGAGAACAACAACTTGTAGCAGAGACATATTCAGCTTCAGCTGTTGATAATGCAATTGTGCTTTGTCTCCTGCTTGTCCATGATACTAGATTGCATCCAATAAAATGGCATCCTCCGCTGGTGCTTTTTCTTTCAAGCCTGTCTCCAGCATAATCAGCATCACAGAATCCTACTAATCTGTATTCATCTGATTTCTTAAACAGCAAACCAAGATTAGTAGTTTCTTTCAGATATCTAAAAATTCTCTTGACAGCAGTCAAATGAGAATCTCTAGGATCTGATTGGAATCTTGCACATAAACAAACACTGAACATGATATCAGGTCTAGATGCAGTAAGATATAAAAGAGATCCAATCATACCTCTGTATACCTTTTGATCTACCTTTTTATCCTTATCATTCAGGTTCATTATGCAAGTTGGATGCATAGGAGTGTTCATGGGTTTGCATTCGTCCATATTGAATTTCTTAAGAAGCTCCTTTGTGTATTTGGACTGATGCACATAGATCCCATCTTGCGTCTGTTTTACTTGAAGTCCAAGAAAGAACTTCAATTCTCCCATCATGCTCATTTCAAACTCTTTCTGCATTAGCTCAGAAAATTCTCTTCATAGAGATTCATCAGTAGCACCAAAAATGATATCATCTACATAAATTTGCACTATGATGAAATGTGAGTCTATGGATTTTCTGAAAAGAGTATTATCAACTTTTCCTCTTGAAAAACCATTTTCCATTAGAAATGAACTCAGTTTTTCATACCAAGCTCGAGGAGCTTGCTTAAGGCCATAAAGAGCCTTTTTCAATTTAAAAACATGATTTGGAAAAGTTTGATCCTCACAGCCAGGAGGCTGTTTAACATAGACTTCTTCTGTTATTATACCATTCAGAAAAGCACTCTTTACATCCATTTGATAAAGCCTCATATCATGTTGGGCAGCAAATGAAAGTAAGATGCGAATGGCTTCTATTCTAGCTACTGGAGCAAAGGTTTCAGTAAAGTCAATACCTTCTTGTTGTGAGTACCCTTGAGCAACTAACCTTGCTTTGTTTCTCACAACTTTACCTTCTTCGTCCAGTTTGTTTCTGAATACCCATTTGGTTCCAATAATGGACTTATCTTCAGGTGGGGCTACTAGCGTCCAAACATCATTGTGTTTGAATTGATTCAGCTCCTCCTTGTTCTGACTCTATCATCTGCATTCCTAATGACTTGATCTTCAGGATGATAGGTCTTGAAGTGCCAGCTTCTTACACTTCCAGTATTGGACGCATCATTGTTTTCTGCGTCTGGTCCATCTTCTTCATTCTTAGGTGATCTTAAGCTTTAGGTCTTGGAACATAGACCTTCCTCCTGTTATGTGTAGTAAGCAGCCACTGTCCAGGTGCCATGACTGGAGTTGTCTTCCTCCCATCAAGTATATCTGCAACAGGAATTATCATACTTTTTGGTACCCAGATTGACTTGGGTCCTTTCATGTTAGTCCTTGGTCTACGTCCAGGCATGTCCCTTTTGTTATGGACGCATGTTGATGTGACATGTCCAGCCTTTCCACAGTGACCACAGTATATATTAAATTTCGATGGACTTTTGGAAAACTTTTGTTTTGGTTTTTCATAACCCAAACCACTCTTGTCAGAAGGTTTTCTCTGAATTTTTAAAATTTGATCAAGCTTTTCAGAGCTACTGACAAATTTGGACAATCGTCCAGTGAGTTCATTTACTTCTTGCTGAAGTACTTGTACTTCACAGGAAGTATTGGACTCAGAATCCTTTGGAGATTCATCTTTTAGTTGACTTACTTGAAGTCTTAACTTTTCATTTTCTGATTTGAGTACTTTGTTTTCTGAAGTAAGCTTTTCAAAATCTTTTGTTATAAGAGAAAATTTTTTCTTTAAAGATCTGTACTCATCAGATAGAATGGATGAATCTCTAAGAAGATCATCAAAATTATTACTTAATTCAGAATAAGAAATTACCTCTTCTTCGTCCTCACTGTCAGTTGAGGATAGACCTGCCATTAGACAGAGATTAGCTTCTTCCTTATCCTCATTATTAGAGGAATCATCAAGGTCCTCCCATGTTGCTATGAGACCTTTCTTCTTTTTGAAGGACTTCTTCTTCATTCTTTCAGCCTCAGGGCAATCTCCCTCTTCATTAAGCTCAAGCTCATGTACTTTCAGTGAGCCTAGAAGATTTTCCATGGCAAGAGTGGAAAGATCCCTTGCTTCTTGTATTGCAGTTACCTTGGGTCTCCATAGTCTTGGCAGACTCCTCAGAATTTTCCTGATTTGATCTTGGTTTGTGTAGACTTTTCCCAAGGACCTCAGGTTGTTGATAATTGTTTGGAATCTTCCAAACATCTGATCAATGGACTCGTGTTCTTCCATTTTGAATAGTTCATATTGATGAACTAGCATGCTAATCTTAGACTCACGAACCTGAGATGAACCTTCATGTACCAAGGCTAGAGTGTCCCACATCTCCTTGGCAGTAGTGCAGCTGTGCACTTTGTCATATTCTGACTTTGTAATGGCACACATCAGATAGTGCCTCGCCTTTGAGTTCAGCTGGAATCTGGTCCTTTGATCTTGTGTCCACTGAGCTCTTGGTATTGGTTGACCTGCTTCATTTACTGGAGCAGTATAGCCAGTTTCCACAACATCCCACAAATCTATATTCTGCGCATCAAAGAATGTGATCATTCTTTGCTTCCAGTAGTCGTATTCATTTCCATTGAACAGTGGTGGTCTGTTCACAGCTTGTCCCTCGTTCTCCATGGATCTTTGCTTCTCTGCACTGTTAAGTGCTCAACCCCTAGAGATCGAGCTCTGATGCCAACTGTAGGTAACAGGATGAAACACAAGAAGGGGGGGTTGAATTGTGTTTCTAAGCTTTTAAAACTTTTCGCAAATGTTGGACGCTGGCTTATTTCAAATATTGGACGCACAGCGTTTTCTGAAATATTGGACGCACAATAGTTTTAAAACACTGGACGTACAAAGTTGTGTAATATTGGACGCACAGCGTTTTCTGAAATATTGGACGCACAATAGTTTTAAAACAATGGATGCACAGAGTTGTGTAAAATTGGACGCACAAAAGGATTGGACGCAGAGGCTTCTGCTAAGTTAAAAACTTGTTTTCTTTGTGCGATTTAAGGTGTATGAAAAACTTGTTGAAATAAAATCAATTCAATCCCCTTGGTTAGTAATAAGCACAGATATAAAAAGAGTTAAGGGAAAGAAGAAATAACACAAGTTTTTATCCTGGTTCACCCTTTCCTAAGAGCTACGTCCAGTCCCCTCAAACTAGAGAGATTTCACTATCAAACCAGATAGGTACAAGTATTCTTTGCACGCAGCCTCTTCAGGCTAAAACCCAAGTATTCTTTGCACACAGCCTCTCCAGGCTAAATCCCAAGTATTCTTTGCACACAGCCTCTCCAGGCTAAATCAAATATTCTTTGCACACAACCTCTCCAGGCTAAATCAAGTATTCTTTTACAGTCAAGCCTCTCCAGGCTCAAACAACAACTCAGCAGAGTGTTTTTGATTTAAGTGCTGTCTAACTCACACAAGTGAGGATATGAAAACTAAAGCACTTCGAGAGTTAAGCAAACTCTCTTTTACAAGAAGATAGAAAATATACAAGACTTTCTATACAGAGTATAACAAATTGCACAGCGTTTTTGCTCTTTCTTTTTCGTTGTTCAGTCTCTTATATTCTTCTTCTTGTTCACGGTATATATAGGCATTGATGAAACTTCAGACTTGTTCTTCGAATAGCTCAGCTTCAGCCTTCATAAATATTACTGTTCTCTAATAGCATTAAATGCTATTTTCCCGTTGCTCTGAGGAGATCTACTTCAGTGTGCATGTCTGCGTTTCTTTCTCCTAAATCAGAAGCAACCTGTACTCAAAGTATCAATTGTACAGTGGTTAATAGTAATATCTTATTGAGACATAGAGAATACACTGTGTAAAGTAGAAAGATGTGTTCAGAGATATACAGAGTAGATAAAAGTACATTCTCTCTCTTAGTACACTTTCCACAGTGCTTTATGCTTTTCATTTAATGTACGTTCAAAAACGTTGACAATGGTTGTACAGAAAAGCATTGCATACAGCTATTTATCTCAAATCATTTGCTCAATAAATATGTTTAATATTAAATGCAAGAGCAGTAAATAGCAAGTTTATGGATTCTGCGTATTGGACGCAGCATGTAGAAATCATTGGACTTTCAGTCCTTTTAGCAAATGGACGCATACCTTGTACTTACCATTTGCATATGATATTCATTCAATCATTGGACGCATCCTGATGCTTATCATTTTGTTCCATTGGATGCAAGACAGTATTGGAATGAATTGCCTCATGCTGATCATTGGACTTTTGCCATTGCCATTCTGATCCATTGGACGCAGGGAAGTATTTGTTGGACTTTTGTCAATTCTGCTTCATTGGACGCAGAACAGTTGACTGTTGGATTTTTCCCATTTTGTTCCATTGGACGCAGAGCAGTTGATTGTTGGCCTTTTCCAATTCTGTTCCATTGGACGCAGAAGCAGTTGATTGTTGGACTTTTGTTCTTCTGCTTCATTGGACGCAGAACAGTTGTTTGATGTACCTCTGTCAATCTGCTTCATTGGTCGTATGACACTTGATTGTTGTCCTTCTTACTTATTGGACGCAGAACAGTACCTTTGTCACTCTGATTTCATTGGACGCAGAGCAGTTCTTTTGTTTGTTCAGTTTCATTGGACGTTGAACTTCAATGCCTTAAACTGAACATTGGACTTTTGTCCTTCATTTGCATTGGACGCATACTCATTGGTTCTGCTTCTTTGGAAATCATTGGACTTTGTACTTCTGCAATTCTGCTTTCTTATAAATCATTGGACTTATGCCAGTATTGTCTTGTACTTATCATTGGACTTATAGCTTCAATGCCTTCTCATGAATATTGGACGTAGAGCTGCTTATGCTTATGCTGAACATTGGACTCAGAATTGTCTTTGCCTTATGCTGAATATTGGACGATGAACAGTATCTGAATATTGGACGTTCAGCATTCTCAACGTTGGACGATGAACAGTATTTCACAATACTGATCATTGGACGCAGAGCTCTTGTTGTCCATTCCAGTGCCAATATTGGATGATGACTTCAACATTGGACGCAAGGCTTCTCAGACTTTGAATATGAGCCAATGTCATGATGAACTAATTTATTGGACGCAGACTGCAACATCCTTCAATAAACTTAGTTAGGCAGCTTTGTTATACATTGTAAAAGCTTAATACATTTTGTTATCATCAAAACCATAAAATCACTTAGGGAGTATTTGTATTAAAAATATTTTTAACCAATTTGGTTCCAACAAGAGCCAGGTCGGAAGAGGAAAGTAGCTCAAAACTCGAGATTGCTTGTATGCTGCTGATACAGAATTGGGAAAGCGGAGGCAAGAGAGGGATGAGGCACTAGCCGCGAATCAACGATTGAAAGACATGGTCAGGAATTCCAAGGTGGCCGAGCGGAACGCAATAAAGCAGCTTAGAGATTTAAATGAACAATTGACAAGGGTTGTGGCTGAGTATGAGAAAAGAGTTGACGGTGAAAGGCAGTGCAAGGAGGATGCGATAAAGATGGCTGCACTCCGTGAAGAAGCATGGAGAAGAGAGCAAGAAAAATCACATGGTTTGAGAAATCTCATTGAAGACCAGAAAATAATCATCAAGCAGCTTAATGACAAAAATGCTTACTTAAGGGACCAAGTCATAAGGTTGAATAGTTTTGCAGAATGCCAAAAGACCCTTAATCAGCTCCAAAAGGAAGGTGAATTCTGGAGAGATCGATACGTAAAGTTGGCAGAACTCACCAATCAAGCACTCACAAATATACCAAGATTCCTGAAAGAGGCTGAGAAGACAATGAACCCGTTCACAACACCAGTAGAAGTCTCTGATTTCATTAAGCATTGTAAAGAAGAGATTAAAGAGTTGAAAAAAGGGTCTGTGGTTAATGGGGTCCATGTACAAGTTTGGGTGAAATGTACTCCAGTTTGATGAGTTAGGAAATGATGTACTCTGCTCTGATTATTGAATGAAATCTTTTGCTGTTTTGATCCCATATTATCCTTGATTGATTTTGTTTCAAAAAAAAAAAAGAGTAATAAAATATGTAGAAAAAGAAAAAAAGAAAAAAAAAGAAAAAGATAAAAAAAAAGGAAAGAAAGAAAAGAAAAATGAAGATAATGATAATGATTATCCACAAACAATGAAAGTTACGGTTCTCCAAGGCAATAAATTGAGAATGGGCATCATAATTAGGAAACATGCATTTTCATCCATTTTTTTTTTCATTGATTGCATACTCATATCATTCTTTAGCAGGAAGTAATTAATCAAACGTCAAACTGTTCTCTCGGCACCCCTACCTTACCCGAACTCAAGCGAGGATCATGGCGAAAGGACCCAAGAAGAGATGAGGATCGAGATTGACCAACTGAAGGAGCAAATGGCCAAGCTGCTAGAGGCCATGAAAAAGAGCAAGAACACGGATGGGGAACCCCCAATGGCGGACGGAGAGCATTCCACTACTGCAGTTTATCCACCTGGATTTAGTCCTGTGTCTCAAGGAATTGTGATACCTTTCCCCGTGTACCCACAAGGGTTCTCACGTCAACCAGGTTCCGATCCTCAAGGTGTACAGACCATCTCATTCCCGCCTTATGGTCTACCAATCAGATACACACCTCCTTTCGCAACTGCATCGGCAGAGACTCAAACTGTCCAGTTTCAACCTCAAGGGCCTGCTTCCCATTTGGTTATCACTGCTTTTGAAGGTAACCCGCAAGAAATCCTTATACCCAACGTTTCCCAATCCCCGGGACCAGACTCAAATGCGGAAGTAACGCAAGTGCAAGCTTCGATCCCTATTCCCATGACATATAACTCACATGCTGGCAATATTCCCTTCCAATTCTTCAGCTCTCCAGAAGTTACTACACCTGCAGTGGTATCAATACCGAATTTCCAAAACCCTGTCGCAGCACAAGCATACCCTGCTGATTCCCATGGGACCCACACTAGCGCTAACCCTATCATGATGCCGTCGCCTCATCAGACAGCTGGAGGACCCGTGCCGATGTCTTCAGCTGAAGACCCTCATAAGGCTAAGTGGCAAACCCTTGAGGATAGATTGAGGGCCATTGAAGGAGTAGGTTACTATGGCCTAAATGATTCTTCGGAGTTGTGTCTGGTCCCAGATGTGGTCATCCCGCCTAAATTTAAGGTTCCGGACTTTGAGAAATACAATGGTGTTACTTGTCCAAAAAGCCACCTTACCAAGTATTGTAGGAAAATGGCAGCTCATGCTTATGATGATAAGCTTCTGATTCATTGCTTCCAAGACAGCCTGACTGGTGCTGCCGTGAACTGGTATACTCACCTTGAGCGTGTCCACATTCGATGCTGGAAAGACTTCGCTGATGCTTTTCTGAAACAGTACAAGTACAATATTGACATGGCCCCCGATCGTATGCAGTTGCAAAATATGGGGAAAAGAGACAATGAAACGTTCAAGGAGTATGCCCAGCGTTGGAGGGGATTAGCGGCACAGGTAGAGCCACCCTTGACTGAGAAGGAAATGGTTGCTATGTTCATAGACACTCTACAGTCGCCTTTCTATGACAAAATGATTGGGAGTGTGTCGTCGAACTTCTCAGACATGGTCATCATAGGAGAAAGGGTGGAAGGAGGGATGAGAAGTGGAAAAATCGCCCATAATCCAGTTGGGGCAAACAATGGAAAGAAACCTCCCACGGGGTTCAACAAGAAGAAAGAAGGAGAGGCCCAGGTAGTGATGGCCAGTCAAGCAGAATAAGCTCCGAGAGGACCTTACCTTTACCCTGCCCATTTCCAACAACCATACCAAGCCTTTTACCCGCCGCCACCACCATATGTTGCCGTAACTTCCCAAACTCCTTTCCCACAACCCAACTACCCGAGAATGCCTTTTCAACCCTCACCCCCTACCGCGCCACAAATGCCACCTCCTCAGCCAACTCGCCAACCTAACCAAAACCCCTCCCCTAACCAGCAACAGAGACCATCAAACAACCAAGAGAAAACAAGTAAGGTTCGACCCCATCCCTGTGTCGTATACAGAAGTGTTTCGTCACCTCTACGACAATAAGATGATTGCGCCTTGCCCAGCAAATCCAGTTGAACCCCCGTATCCACAATGGTATGACCCGAATGCCAAGTGTGAGTATCATGCCGGAGCTATTGGGCACTCGACAGAAAATTGTAGAGCTTTAAAGTTCAAGGTACAAAATTTGATTGACCGCAAGTGGTTAACCTTCAAGGGTGATGGTCCAAATGTGGGAGGAAATCCTTTACCAGGGCATAGTGGCTCCGTAGTCAATGCAGTTGAAGAGTTTATGGGTCAGGATCTGATCAGGAAAGTAGAAGATATCAGGACCCCTTTTAGAGACATTCTCATTGGATTATGCCAATGTGGCATGATTCAAAGAGGTTGTGAAAAGGAGGGGACTTGTAGCTTTGATGCAAGCTTCGAACACCGCATAGAAGAATGCGATGAATTCAAGAAAGTCCTGCAAAGTTTGATGGACGCACACTTAATCCAGATAAGTCGTGCGGTGGATAATGAAGATGTGTTGACACTTCAATCAGGAGGGGAGGATGCCACATTTATGGTAAAGCCATTGGAAATCCGCTACTCCATGAAAGTACCAGCGGAAATCCCTGTGGGGCCAAAGCCCATTACAATTCAAGTTCCTACTCCTTTTTCCTACAAGGATAACAAGGCAGTGCCATGGAACTACGGTGTGAAAGTTCTCTCTGAAGAGAACTAGACGAGGGTCTCTCCTGAATCTGAAAATACTGTTGTTACCAACATTGCAGGCGTTGGTGGGATAACCCGAAGTGGGCGAATTTATACTCCTATTGAGCTGAGAAATGAGGACCCAAAAGAAGGAGATAAGGTCCACCAAGAGAAAGGGAAAGAAAAAGAGGTTGTCAATGAAGACTGAGTGGGAGATACGACAAAAAGGGAACCATACTGCAAGAAAGCGGTGTCTGATGAAGAAGCTTCTGAGTTTTTAAAGATGATTAAGCAGAGTGAGTACAAGGTGGTTGATCAGTTGAACCGTACTCCTGCAAGAATAACTATTTTGTCTCTGCTTTTGAGTTCGGAACCACATCGAAAAGCATTGATGAAGGTGCTAAATGAAGCTCATGTCACCCAAGACATCACGGTTAACCAATTCGATGGTATTGTTGGTAACATCGTTGCAAATAACTACCTCACTTTCACAGATGATGAGGTACCCAAGGAGGGAATGGGGCATAATAAGGCACTGCATATTTCCGTGAAATGTCAAGACCATATCATTGCAAGGGTGTTGGTGGACAATGGGTCGTCTCTAAACGTCATGCCCAAGTCAACACTTGGGAAGCTGTCTGTTGATGGGACCCACATGAGGCCTAGCACTATGGTGGTACGTGCATTTGATGGATCTAGGAGAGAAGTGATCGGGGAGATTGAATTGCCAATTCAAATCGGCCCTTGTGTCTTCGAAGTTGCTTTCCAGGTGATGGATATCATGCCAGCCTACAGTTGCCTCCTGGGTAGGCCCTGGATTGATTCTGCGGGAGCTGTGCCCTCCACGCTTCACCAGAAAGTAAAGTTCATAATAGACAACAAATTGGTGATTATCTCAGGTGAGGAAGACTTGTTGGTGAGCAAACCATCATCAACTCCCTACATTGAAGCAGCGGAAGAAGTGCTTGAAACTTCTTTCCAGGCACTTGAGGTTGCTAATACAACTTTCGTGGGTGAAGGGACTCCGATTGCAAAACCAAGCCTATCCAAGACAGCTATGATGATTGCCAAGATGATGATTCAAGGAGGATTGGTGGGGAAGTATGGAAAATTGTTGGAACTGTCTGACAACAAAGACCGATTTGGGTTGGGATATCACCCCACAAAGGCTGACAAGAGGAGAATTGTAGAAGAGAAGAAAGAGAAGAGACTCGCCAGGCTGGAGAATCGAGAGCCAAGTGCCAAGAGGGTCCCCATTTGTGATATCCGTGAAAGCTTCCAAAGTGCGGGACTTTTGTATCCAGATCAGATAGCCGTTGCTGAAGATGGTTGTGCTGTTACTGATGATATCAATCTGGTTTATCCCTGTTCCCCGCAAGAAGAGCTTGGCAACTGGGAGGTCGTCCAGTTTCCTGTGGTTTTAGTTTCATCTTCAAAGTAATTATGTAATGCAACTCCTATTGCTCTGCCCAAGGCTTTAGGATGATACATTGTTAAATGGGCACACATGTTTCCTTTCAGCATAGTTATTAATAAAGTGCATGCATTTTGAACTTTCTAGCTCATTTTTTCTTCCTTTACTAGCCATTCTTTTTCTTATTTATTGTCTATTCATTTCTTTTCCCTCTTGCAAATCTCAATCCGTGCAGATCAGAAAATGTTCTCCTAGAAAATGGCAATGCTAGCGTCTCATCTTATAACTTTGAATCTCCCATTAATCACACTGATGAGGAAAGTGAGGAAGAGTGGGAGACTCCCCCTGAATTAATGAGGTTAATAGAACAAGAGGCCAAAATAATCCAACCCCATCAAGAAGTGACTGAAATAATCAATTTGGGAACTGAGGATAATAAGAAAGAAATAAAAATTGGCACTCTTATGAAAGAAAGTGAGCGAAACAAGTTGGTTAAACTCTTGTTCGACTATATTGATGTCTTCGCATGGACGTATCAGGACATGCCTGGACTCGACTCTAGCATAGTCGAACATAAGTTACCACTGAAGCCTGAGTGCCCGCCAGTTAAACAAAAGCTGAGAAGAATGAGGCCTGATATGTCGTTGAAGATTAGAGAAGAGGTCAAGAAGTTGTTTGATGCCGGTTTTCTAGCTGTGGCTACATACCCTGAATGGGTTGCCAATATTGTCCCAGTTCCTAAGAAAGATGGAAGAGTTCGGATGTGCGTTGACTATAGGGATTTGAACAGAGCAAGCCCTAAAGACGACTTCCCTTTGCCTCACATTGATGTTCTTGTAGACAACACTGCTCAGAACTCATGCTTCTCGTTCATGGATGGTTACTCGGGGTATAACCAGATCAAAATGGCAGTTGAGGATATGGAAAAGACAACCTTCATCACACCGTGGGGAACCTTTTGCTATCGGGTGATGTCTTTTGGATTGAAAAACGCTGGGGCAACGTACCAAAGGGCCATGGTAACTCTGTTTCACGACATGATGCACAAAGAGATAGAGGTTTACGTGGATGACATAATTGCAAAATCAAGAACTGATGAAGATCACATAGTAAACTTGCAAAAATTGTTTGAACGCTTAAGGAAGTTTAAACTCAGACTGAACCCCGCTAAATGCACCTTTGGGGTGAGATCAGGGAAGTTGTTGGGATTTATGGTGAGCCAAAAGGGAATAGAAGTTGATCCAGACAAGGTTCGAGCTATCATGGAAATGCCCGCTCCCAGCACTGAAAAAGAAGTTCGAGGTTTTTTGGGAAGACTGAACTACATCGCTAGATTTATATCCCGATTAACTGAAACTTGTGAGCCGATCTTCAAATTGTTGCGCAAGGATCAGGCTGTTGAATGGAATGAAAATTGCCAAGAAGCTTTTGAAAAGATCAAGCAGTACCTACAGAATCCCCCGGTCTTGGTTCCCCCGGTGCCGGGACGGCCCCTCATTATGTACTTGACAGTGCTTGACGAATCAATGGGTTGTGTGCTAGGACAACATGATGAGTCTGGTAGGAAAGAGCATGCCATTTATTATTTGAGCAAGAAATTCACCAGTTGTGAAGTGAGATACTCTTTGTTAGAGAAAACCTGTTGTGCCTTGGCTTGGGCCGCTCGCCGATTCAGACAATATATGCTGTGTCATACTACTTGGCTGGTTTCCAAAATGGACCCGATCAAGTATATTTTTGAAAAACCTGCCCTCACTGGAAGGATTGCTCGTTGGCAAGTGCTATTGTCAGAATATGAGATAGTGTATGTCACTCAGAAAGCGATCAAAGGCAGTGCTTTGGCTGACTATCTGGCTCATCAACCCACAGAAGATTATCAATCAATGCAAAATGATTTTCCTGATGAAGATATAATGGCTCTATTTGGAAAAGAAGAAGAATCCCCCGATGAAGAAAAATGGACCTTGCTGTTTGATGGAGCTTCCAATGCGCTGGGGCATGGGATCAGAGTGTTGTTGATTTCCCCGGAGTCTCAATATATCCCTATCACTGCAAGATTATGCTTTGATTGCACAAACAATATGGCAGAATATGAGGCTTGCACAATGGGGTTCCAAGCTGCAATTGAATCAAAAGCCAAAATCCTGGAGGTGTATGGGGATTCAGCTCTAGTCATTCATCAGTTAAGAGGTGAATGGGAAACTCGAGGTGAATGGTCAAGAAGTGGAAGAAGAATTGGATGGAAAACCCTGGTACCATGATATCAAATGTTTTATCCAAAGCCAAAAATATCCCCCAGGTGCTACTGAAAATGATAAAAGAACCCTGAGAAGGTTAGCAATGGGTTTCTTCTTGAATGGTGATGTGCTTTACAAAAGAAATCATGACATGGTGTTACTCAGATGTGTAGATGCCGCAGAAGCCGAAAAGATCATGCAAGATATACACGAGGGTTCATTTGGGACCCATGCTGGGGGGCATGCAATGGCCAGGAAGATTTTGAGGGCTGGTTATTATTGGTTGACAATGGAAACTGATTGCTTTAATCATGTCAAGAAATGCCATAAGTGTCAGATATATGCCGATAATATTCATGCACCATCAACATCGCTGAACGTCTTGACGGCGCCATGGCCTTTTTCTATGTAGGGAATGGATGTAATAGGGCCGATTGAACCCAAAGCTTCAAATGGACACCGATTCATCCTTGTTGCCATTGACTACTTCACAAAATGGGTTGAGGCGGCATCATATGCGCATGTGACCAGGAATGTGGTAGTTAAGTTCATCAAAAGAGAGTTGATTTGTCGTTATGGTTTGCCAGAAAGAATCATAACAGATAATGCAACCAACTGAACAACAAGATGATGGAGGAGTTATGTGAAAATTTCAAGATCCAACACCACAACTCTTCCCCATACCGTCCAAAGATGAATGGCGCTGTCGAGGCGGCAAACAAGAATATCAAGAAGATAGTTCAGAAGATGGTGGTAACGTATAAAGATTGGCATGAAATGTTGCCTTTTGCCTTACATGGTTATCGCACTTCAGTTCGTACCTCAACAGGGGCAACCTCGTTTTCCTTGGTATATGGGATGGAAGTAGTCTTGCCTATTGAGGTAGAAATTCCTTCGTTAACGGTGTTGATGGAAACAAAGATAGAAGAGGCGGAATGGGTTCAGGCCCGACTCGATCAGCTTAATCTTATTGAGGGAAAGAGAATGAATGCCTTGTGCCATGGTCAACTGTACCAAAAAAGAATGAAGACTGCTTATGAGAAAAGGGTTCGACCTCGAGAATTTCAAGAAGGGGACCTTGTGCTTAAAAAGATCCTACCAATTCAAAAGGATCATCGTGGGAAATGGACTCCGAACTATGAAGGGCCATATGTTGTGAAGAAGGCTTTCTCTGGAGGAGCCTTGATCCTTACTAAAATGGATGGTGAAGAGGTCCCACTCCCAGTAAACTCTGATGCGGTCAAAAAGTATTACGCCTAAAAAAATAAATAAATAAATAAATAAAGCTCGCTAGGTTGAAAACCTGAAAAGGCGGCCTAGGCAAAAGTTAGAGCGACCTGGTGAGTTGAAAACTCGAAAGAGCGACTCAGGCAAAAGTTAGGGTCAAAAAAAAAAAAAGAGGCGAAACAAACAAATATTCAATGCTACAAAGCTGGGGCATGTGAGATATTCAGGGTGCACAAGGAATGAGCTGTTGACATCCTCCGAAGTTGGTTAATGGATTGTCAAAGTTATGGGCATGAGAAGCTAGCATCGTCTATTCTAAAGGACAATCCTTCAGCTCAAATTTCGTTTAATTTGTACCTTTGGACAAATTTTACATGCTTGCTTTCCCTTTGTATTTTTCCCATTTCACATGAATAAAATCTGCACTGCATCATATTTCCTGTCTATAAAATGTTCTTATCTTGACCCTTTCTGCAGGTTCAAAGTGTTACTTTATGATAATCTATGCTGAAATTTGAAACTTGTCTTGACATATTAAAATGCATCATGATTATTGTGAAAGCTTCAAAAACCATAGGAAACGCGATCAGTCTCTGTGTTGCTTTCAAAAAAAAAAAAGAGGGAAATAGCAGAACAAAAAGCTAGCAGCACAATCAACATTACAAGCAAGGCGAAACGGTTTAACAAAAGAGTCCCAGTTCCGTACATGGAAGTATAAGGGATTCGCAAAAATCGGTCAAAAGATTCAAAGGAGAATGGTTTGCCCGTAAGTATCAAGATGGCCTCGCCCGGCAAGGCAAGAAAGGGTTGAGGGATCAAGACGAAAAAGGAAAGAAAAGAAAAGGAAAATTGAGTCATTGGTCTCGTTCATTGCGTCATGCATCACTCTAGCTGCATCGCATACCAATCATTACTGCACTAGTTCATGCATCTCATGCCATTGCATTATACAAAAAAAAAGGGAATACAAAAAAAAAAGAAGAAAAAAGGAAGAGAAAAAAGAAAGAAAAAAGAGGAAAAAACAAATAAGAAAAAAGAGAAAATTCTTGTCTTGTATTTCATTTCCTATCAAAGCCGGGCATCCGACCCGCATTCTTTATTTTCCTGTCAAAGCCGGGCAACCGACCCGCACCTTTTACTTTTCTGTCAAAGCCGAGCATCTGACCCGCACCCTTTTAGTTTTCTGTCAAAGCCGGGCAGCCGACCCGCACCCTTTATTTTTCTGTCAAAGCCGGGGCAGCCGACCCGCACCCTTTATTTTTATGTCAAAGCCGGGCATCCGACCCGCACCCTTTATTTTTCTGCCAAAGCCGGTCAAAGTCGGGCATCCGACCCGTACCCTTTATTTTTCTGCCAAAGCCGGGCATCTGACCCGCACCTTTTATCTTCCTGTCAAAGCCGAGCAGCCGACCCGCACCTTTTACTTTTCTGCCGAAGCCGGGTATCCGACCCACACCTTTATCTTTTTGCCAAAGTCGGGCGCTCGACCCGTACCCTTACTTTTCGTCAAAGGCAAGCTTACAAAAAAAGAGAAGAAAAAAAAAAAGAAAAGAGAAAAAAAGAGAAAAAAAAAGAGAGAAAAAAAGGAAAAAGAGAAAAGAAAAAAAAAGAATACTCTACTTTGTTTTCCAGCAATAATCGTCGGACAAAATTTTGGTCTCTTTTTCTTTACTTATTTCTTGCCATGATAATATGAAAACACTCGTTATTCATATTATCAAGCAAAAAATAAGTAAAGAGGGGCAGCTGTAGATACCAATTTTTGTCCTCTTTTTTTATTTTCCTTTTTTTATTTAATTGATTTAAAAGAGGTCCAATTGATTTTATTCATTGGGCTTTTGTTTGGTTGATCTGATTGTAATTGGGCCTGCGTTTTTGATGAGCCTCATGATCCAGTTAGTAAAAGGCTTTGTACATTTCTTTTTTATTATTACAAGTCCAATCCAAAAAATACAAAAAATACAAAATACAAAAAAAAAAGACAAAAAAGGAAATTGAAGAAAGATAATAAAAAATCAGGCTCTCCCTCCTCAGCTGCTTCTTTTTTTCATAATGTCCAAAGAGCCCAAGCTGCTAACACAAAGAAGATGAAGGGTCACAAATCAAAACAAAGGGGAAAAGGGCAAAACAGGGAGGAATTATGAATTGGGGAGCAAGCAAAAGCATCAGGTCTCACACACACTCTCAGCACACACACACAAAAAAGAAAATCAGAACACACACACGCACACAACCGAATTTCTGAAAAAAAAAGAACACACACGCAGCACCACATCACACACACACACCACACTACTACACCACACCACATGGTTTGCCCTAATTCTTCCTCATATATATAGCACAGTAACAGACACAGTAGAGGACACAGAAAAAAGAGAGAAAAAGGAGAGGAAATAGCTTTGATTGGTAAACCATTTTTGTTTATCAATCACAGAGAAAAAACACAGTTTATTCAGCAATCAAACACAGCTCAATAGAGAAGATACACAGCCTAGAAGACCAGTCATAAGGGATATAGTAGCAGACTACCTTCGTTGTTGAATGCTAGCAGGTATTGTCTCCCATCCATATTAAACACATAATGGTATTGTTACAATGATTCAGTGCCCTGTATGTGTGTTCCCTGCATTTCAAAAATAAAGAGCTCAGTTTGAATACATGGATGTTGCTAACAGTACCTAGGCACAGTAAAACCAGAGGAGGGAAATCCAAAAAAAAAAAGAGGGAGTGAGAGAGATCACCACCACCGCCGGTGGCGGCGCTGCTGCACCACGGCGGTGGTACCGCCCTTCTTCCCTTCCCTTCGCGTTCTCCCCTTTCTTCTTTTCCTCTCTTGTTCCTTCTCCCATCAACCCTAACCTGTGAACAGATAAAAATGGAGAAGAAGAACCAAAAATGAAGAAAAAAAAACAGAAAAGAAATAGAAGGGAAGATCAGAGAAAATAGAAAAAATGGGAGAGAACAGGAGGAGTTTTCCTCCTTGGCCGCCGCCGCCGCGGGCGGCACGGCCACCACCCCTCTTCCCCTTCCTTTTTGTTTTCCTTTTCCTTCTCTCTCTCTCCTTCCCTCTCCTTCGAGCACCACCGCCACTGTTCTGCTCCCTCTTCTTTCTTCCCTTTCCCTTCACGTTTTTCTTCCCTCTCTTCGTGGGCCAGGCTCCAGTCGCGGCGGTTCGCCGCCACCAGCATGACCGCCGTGGTGGTGGCCACAGTGGCCACTGCCGCGTCGTCCCTCGCTCCAGCGGCCCCCCTCTCTTCCATTTCCCCTTTCTTCTTTCGCCCCCCTCTCTTCCTTTTCCCCTTTCTTCTTTCTTTCCCTTTTTCCCCCCTTTCTCAGACTCCCCTTCTATGCTCTGTTTGCGGTTTTTGGGGTTAGGGATTTCAAATCCCATCTTTGTTTCTGATTCCCTTTTCTTTATTTTATTTAGTTTTTTTTTTATTCTTTTTTTATCTTATAAGTTTTTTTGTTTGGTAATAGATTTGATTTGTATAGTTAGGGCCTATGGCCCTTTGTGTTTTTGTCCTCTCCTTTTTGTTTTTTCTTCCATAAAAAAAATCAAACTGATTTGTGACTTTGGGCCGAGGCCCAGTTGCGTTTTTTAGGAGAAAAGAATGAATGGCTAGTTTGTTGTCTGGGCCTAGCCCAGTCTTCGTTTTTTTAAGAAAATAAAGATGGATGTCTGATTTGGTGTGTGGGCCTAGCCCAATTTCGTTTTTTTCCTCTCTTTTGTTTTTTATCCGCTACTATATTGGGCTCAGCCTATCATTTGTTTTATTTATTTTCATGACTCATGATTTTTGCCCTAATTTATTTCACAAATAGAATAAAGTTATTTCTAAATATTAACTCCTTTTTATTATTATTTAAATATGTCTAAAAAACATTAATCATAACCCCTTGCAATTTTGTTTAAAAATATATATAGAGTTGTAGTAATAGCCATTTTGGATCCTCTTCCTATTTGGCTATTGTGAAAACTCTATTTTTTATATAATTAATTAATTAAGTAATTAGTGATAGTCATTTTGGATCTTCTTCCTATTTGACTATTGCGAAAACATTTCAGATGAAAACTCAATAACGATAGTCGTTTTGGATCCTCTTCCTATTCGGCTCTCGCGAAAAACTTCTTTATTTCAGTCGGTCAAAATTAGTAACCATTTTGGATCCTCTTCCTATTTGATTACTATGAGACCAAATGAATTATTTTTGAAAAAAGCAAATTCCACAAAAATTAAAACAAATCAACACACAATCTTTTTCTACTAAAGAACTACGTAGCTTTGATTTTCTCATTGCACCTGAGAATACGTAGGAGCAGGGACCTTCCCTGTCGAGCGCAAAAATAAATTTTCATAATTTTTCTCCTTTTTCTTGTAAATAAATCATAAATCATTTTTTGGGGTAAAATAAATAATTCTAAAAGCTAACAAAATTTGCACATTTAATTAGAGGTAACCGCTTTTTAGCAGACGTTGTAGGGTGCTAATACCTTCCCTACGCGTAATCGACTCCCGAACCTTAAATCTGGTTTCTAGACCATTTTTCTTTTAAAACGGGTTTTCCAATGTTTTTCCCATTAAATAAACTTTGGTGGCGACTCCTTCTGTAATTTTTTGGGTTGCTTCAATATGGACGCATAACAGTTCTTACCATATGGACTTATAGCTTTGCTTCTTTGGACTTACTTCTTTCCTGATAATTATTGGACATTTATCATTCTGCTTCTTTGGATGCATGGCATCTTTGGACACATAGCATCTTTGGACGCATTTCTCCCATAGTCCTTTGGACGATACTTACCCATGGTCAAGTATCAGAGTCCATTTGGACTTTCAGCTCTCTGACTGTACTTATAAAAGCCAAGGCCATATTGGACGATGGACTTATTTTTGTTGTACCTACAAGAGCTTGTTAGCAGACTTTGTAAATTCCTTAATAATAATTGTTATCATCAAAACCACTTAGGGGTTAAAACATAAAAAAAAATATCTTTGAAACATTTGGTTCCAACAATCTCCCCCTTTTTGATGATGACAAACATTATTAAGTTTTACATGCGATAAAACAGATAAATCAAATAATCAGTCAGCATTTAGTCTAAGGGAAACTCCCCCTGAGATAAACATCTCAATCTCTTACTTTTCTCCCTCTGAGATAAGCATCTCATGGTTTTTAGATGTTTCAACCTATTGAATTCCTGAAAAGTAATTTTTGCTCAAATAGCAGATTAATCCAACAATGTATATATAATCAGATCAAACATAGATCAGATTAATCAAAGCATATATATCAGTAATAATGCTACTGCACTGCAATTTGACTCAATCTCATTTTATTAATGACTTTGAGCTTTTTAAAACTTAATCTTCTTCTTTTTCTTCTCCCCCTTTTGTCATCAGACAAAAAGGTTCATAGAACATCATTGTCCAAAAAAAAGTTTGAAAACAAGAAGAAGAAGAAGAAGAAGAAGAAGAAGAAGAAGAAGAAGAAGAAAATCGGGGAACATGAGATCAGGACTTCCACAGATTCTTCCTTGAGTCCAGATACTTGAGATATTGGCCCAACAGAAAGATCAAGTCTTCAATGTCTTCTCTTGAAGGTGGGACTTGTCCAGATGCAGTTGTTGGTTCCTCTTCTGTGGAGACAATAGCAAGATCTTTTGACTCAGGAGGTAGCTCAATAATGGGCTGAGTGGATTGAGTTGGAGCACCAAAGAAATCATCCAACATGAATCTTTGATGTGTCGTGTTCTCTGTAACTGATCCCCCAGTAGGCGTTGCAGCCTTCTCAGCAGCAGAGACCCCTGAAGATGATGCTTCTCGTTCACAGAGACTAAGGAATCTTTCCCAGACTGTCCTTGCATCATGTTCCGTTGCTTGCCCTATCTTGGACATGAAGATCAAGAAGTCCATGTCAACATCAGCTTGTGACTTCTTTGCCCAATCTTTATGAAACCTGATAGGATTTGGCATTGGACTCTTGTTGATTTGCATCTTGGGGAACTTGTCCTTGTTCTTGTCCACAAGATGAACTCTTGGTGCTATCCTGTCAGGCTGCACCCTTATTGTTGTTGTTGCCTTGATCCTCGTAGTCGGAGGAACATTGAACTTGTTTTGGAGCTGGAGTCCGTCCGCTATGGTTCTGATGAACATTTGATCAAGAACTGAGAGGAATGGACTCATCTCTTCTGCAGTCAAAGGAGAGTACTTTGGCTTGTCATAGTAGAGTCTCATCCTTGCATGTCCTGAAGAGCTAAATGATATGGATTTTGCTCTTATCTCTTCCAGGGACAAATCTTTGTCCTTCTTCTTTTCCTCCTGAAGAGGAATTTCCATAGACTTCATCCCCTTGGTCAGGATCATGGACTTCCATATAGTGTAGACATATTCAGAAGGTTGCAGGGGTACTTCTGATATTTCTTGGCTGGGAGATGGTGAGGATGGTTGAGATTGGTCATGTGAGGGTGAAGGTGTATGTGTTTGGATAACATTGGACGGAGGTTCAATGTTAATAGGTGATGAGGGAGTGGGTTCAAGTGAGGCAATGGGTGTATGTGTTTGAGGTTTTGGTTGTGTGGACTGTAAATCCCAAAATTTCACTCTATGAGATAGAGTATTAATTTTAGAGGATTAGAATTAATCTTAGGATTTTCAGATTAAGAAAAGATAGTTTAGAGTAGACGTAAACGTCAAACAGTAAAATATGGACATTCTGAACAGTCAGAACAAGCGAATAAATGAATATGGAAAATTCATATTTGGTTCCAAGAAGTATTATAGACAAAGGATAAGTTATTTTGATATTCAAAAGGGTTTAAGAGACTAAGTTTGAATTTTAACAGAAGGGATAAAAGGGAATTACGGTTTTGGTCCCTTTAGGAGAAACTCCGTATTCAGTAAATAAGAAATGAGTTAGAGATTGGAGAAAGAAAGGTAGATAAGGTATAGACTTTAGGATCTTGTATATTCTGTATAGTATAGAAATAATAAGGTTGTGTGATATTCTAGTTCACAACGGTAGGATAGTTAAAGTCTTATATAGACTTCTGTATGTTGTTTTCTGTCAATTATCTGTTTTTAATGAATCTATGTGAACTAAGTGCTAAGAAAATTATGTTAGTCTTAGAATCATGATATTAGAATACTTATCAAATTACTTTATCAAAATAGACGCTTTTCCTTTAACGTTTGGGTTTTTACGGAAAACCGTATTCTACCGTTATTAACGGATAAGATTTTAAATAGAGAAGGTATGTCAAACCAACCCAGAATTTTATCTCCCTTCACAAAAGTTTCTTCTTTTAATATTTTTGATTTTATGGAATTTTTGGAAAACTTTCAAAAAATACCAAAAAATACAGTAAACGGGTACGTATAGCGTACAGTTTTTGCTGTACAGTATATGTAAATTTCGAAAAAAAGGTCCTAAACAATTTTTATTTTATTTTTTATTCTTTATTTCATGATTTTTAAAAATATTTCTAGATAAGATTATTTTTCTATTGTTTTGACTTATTTAAGCGGTATTTTTGCTGTATAAAAGCGTATAGGAAGCAAAAGGGGTTGAAAGATGAACTAGGAAAATTCAAAGGACCTTGGAATAATTTGATAAAGTTTGAAATAGTATTTTTGACTCAGCCATATGCCTTAGTCAAGAAGGATTGGAATAAAGACTATTTTATCATTTATTTTACACCATAATTACAAAAATATAAAGCTTTTGGTATTTAATCCAATGGTCCCCTTTGCTCTCATCTTGGTCAACATCCTTGGGCTGTTTTTTAGCCTTGGATGATTCTTTTCACTTGGATTCAATCCTTGTGAAAGTCTTTAAACCAATTAGGAAAAATTGATTAAAACTAATTTGATAAATGACTAATTTAGTAGTCATGGCTTACATCATGATTCTATCTTCCTTCTTCCTTCCTTCATCTCTTTGGCCGCCCCTCCCCTTCCCTAAGAGCCCTTGGATGATGAATTTTCACATGGATTCAATCCTTGTAAAGTGGTTTAGGCCAATTAGGAATTTGATAAATGTTTTGGTTTATTTTTAAAAGTTAAACTATGATTACTTTCTAAGCTAACCAAGGTTCCTTTAACTCAACCCTTGGCTGCCCCCTTCACTATAAATACCCCCCTTCCCTCTTCATAAATCCTACACCAAGCCAAGGAATCAAGAAGGCAAACACTTTTCTCTCTTTTCTCTTCTTAAGTCTTAAATTTCTTTATTGGTGTTCTTAGAGTTCTTGCCTTATTCTTCATAGGTATTTTGGCAAAGGTAGGGGGAACCTCTTGCAAAATAATTTGAGATGTATATGTATGATCTTTGGTTGTGCTTGAATTGTATGTTTTGCGTGTTATAGCTTTTAAATGGTTGTTTATGCTTTATAAATTGTATGTTTCCCTAAATTTTCGTGATAGTAAGGTGGCTATGCCAAAATCATTTTTGAGCTTTTGTAAACATACCGTTATAATGGCGAATTTTAGATTACCGTAAAAACAATTTTATTGCAGAGAAAATACAATTTATTATTTTGTAAAAACCTTGATGTTATCTAACATTTATATATTCAAGGATGATAGTTAAGATTTGATTGGTTTATTGGTATGGATCTGTCTAGAAAGGAAAGAGACCTTTGAAGGGGCCATTATAAAGTCCGTCTCTATCTGGCCTGGGATCTGTATTGATACGCTATTTAAAAATCTTAACACTAGGGACCAGGTATATACGTGATCAAGATAATTGGGAAAGAAGTGATTTACTTAATAAAGTATATATAAATAGATTGGATGGGATAAAAGAGTATAACAGTAATGGATTCTCGGTGAATTCTACCGTTATAGCATCTTTCGAAAGTTAAGATGACAGTAATGGTTATTTTAGTAAGTGGGAAATATTGAGCTGGTATCCAATCTGTTTATGTATACACTACACTCAGTTTAATTTCCAATGTTTAAGACAGTGGAAATTAGTGAGGTAGGCTTCCAACGAGCCTTTTTCCTAGAAAATAAATGGTGCTCAAGTATTTCCGTAAATAAACAGTTGATTTCACTTATTCTGTTTCGAATACGTTTTGATTCTACAGTTACTCGTGATTCTGTATTTTACCTGAGATATGTGATTGGGAATTCTTATTTGAGAAATGTGATTTTGTGTGAATTTGTGATTTCGTATTTATTAAAACGTTAAGTCATATGTTGGAGTATGTGGTTACTAAGTAAAATCTCCAGGAGTAGCGGGCTGAATGCTCGTGGCTATGTGCTGAAATTCCTATGGCAAAATTTCCAGGAGTAGCGGGTGACTTACTCGTGGGGGTGTCCCGAATATAAGTGGTAAAGTCTCTAGGAGCAGCGGGTTCTTTACTCGTGGGTGTGTCTCGAAATTATTAAGTAAAGCCTCCAAGAGCAGCGGGTTCCTTTTCTCGTGGGTGTGTCCCGAAATTGTAGATTGTCTTGTGTGCTTGTATACAGTGATGTTCCTACTTGATGTTCCCAAATGCTTTGTTTAAAGCGATGTTCCCACTAGATGTTCCCAATGTGCTGTGTTTTAAATAGAGTGCTTATTGTTTGTTATATTGGTATACTGAGTAATTAGGTATTTTTCCTGTGTATATGAGTGATGTATGTTGCTGTGTGCCTGTACTTTTCCTATTAATTTGTTTAGAGTTTCACCCTTGCCTGCTTTGTTGTGTTGATGCATGGCGGAGTAGATGTTTGACCCAAGAAGTGAGTTAGCTCTTAGGAGAAGATCTGAAGGATGTTGCTGTATAGAGGGAGATGGATTCCAAGGAAAATAGATGGTTACTGTATTGTTTTGGGTAGAGGTTAAAGACCAGACTGACTCAGATGTTCATTGTTTTTAAAATATTTCCCTGTAAAACTCTGATAACTATATATATATGAGATGGGATCATTTTCACACAAGTTTTGTTTTACGTTTCCGCACTTAAAACCATTTAAAGAGAATTAATACATATTCCCCATCATTCTCTTCGTTTAAAGGAGGAAAATTTTTTATACACATTTTCGGAGAAGGAATGTTGAACTTTCACTAAACATTTTCTAAGTAAAGTTATTTGAAATTCTTGGTAACTATTGTGTAATATCCTTTTTGGAGAAAGGGTGTTACATGGACGATGGGGGTGAGAAAGGTTGAGTTTGTGTTTGGGAAGGTTGTTTTGTTTGAGGTGGAGAAATTGTTTGGATTGGTGTTTGGGTTTCTGTTTGGAGTTCAGGGATTGGACGAATGGGTGAGGGAATGGACTCTGGTGGGGGAATGGAAGAATGGGTTTCTTCAACACTATCCTTTCTTCCTTTTCGAGTGTAGACATTTCTAAAGTCTTTGACAATTTCAGAAATAGTCTTAGAAGGTTTTCTAGTACCTGTTCGCTTCTTAACAGGCCGTCCAGCAAGCTCTTGATTGGATTGCCTCTTTTTGGAGGACTGTGTTTCTTTCAACTTGGACCTTTCTTCAATCCTTCTCTTAGTTGCTACTTCTTCTAGCACAGCCTCTTGAGATACTTGTTGTGTTTCTTCAGACATTACTTCTCTTAGAATCTTTTCTTTCATGGCCCTTTCTTTGAGTTCAAGAAATTCCCTTTCTCCTCGAATGGCTGAATGAAGCTTCATTTTATCAAAGTTGCTTTCGGTAAGCCTTGGTTGTTTGATGCTTTCGGTTGTTCCTTCATCAACTCCTTGTTTTCTCATAATCTTCTGTAGAAGAGCTCCATAGGGGATTTTCTTCAAAGAGTATTTCCTGTTGATGTGCTTCTTGAAATTCATAAAGAGAACAAGGGGCAGATTAATCTTCTTCCGATTCAGCAGGTTTACTAGCAAAAACTCATGTATTTCAGATACAGAGTTTTTGGATCCCGCTTTGTGAAGAATCATTTTGTTGATAATCTGATGCAGAACTCGTGCCCTGTCGTGCATTTGTGATGCAACTAGTGGTAGAGAGTATTCTGATGATTCAAATAGAATGTCGCTTCCTCCTGACTGTTTCGTCTTCTTCTTCCAATTAGTAAGGGGAATTTCTCCCTCAGCTTTACAGTTGATAGTTTCTGAGATGGTTTCAACTGAAACTACCACTTTCTTGCCCAAGACTATTCCAGTGACTTCAGTATCTTCAACCTTAGCAGTCAACCAGAACTGTTTAACCAAGTTAGGATAAACTCTGACTTCTCCTCTGAAGAAGTTATTCCAACTAGCACTGGTGATTTCTTCAGCCACATAGATTCCCAGTTCGGTCAAAACGGTGAGATAGATACAATGCTCCACAAGGACTTCCATGTTCTCAATGTTCTCCATTTTTTAAAGTAAAACTTTGATTTTTCGAAAGAGAAGGGTTTTGGAAGGGTTTCGAAAACGAGAGCAAAAACAAAGAGAGTTTTTCAGAAAGTTGAGAGTGGAAGAGAAAGTGGAGTGAAACGTGTCTAAGAAGGAAGTTTTGGAGAGAGAAAACAGTAACTATTTCTTGAAACCCGGCGTAATCATAAAACTGGAAAATGGCTTCAGAGCAGGTGGACAGGTTTTGATAGAAATATATCATTAAAAAAAAACTTAGACTCAGCGCGGGAAGGCTAAGAGTTAAAACCTTTAAGTCTTAATAAAAATTCAAAGTCTCAGATAGACTGACGTGTCCTATTGGACGCTAGTCATATTGGACTCAGACTCAGCTTGAGCATATTGGACACTAAACATCACTCTTTTATAAAGTGCATATTTAAATGCTTCCTTATAAAAGTAAATCTATCTACAGAGAGGGGTTTTGTAAATATATTTGCCATTGATTTTCAGTAATAACAAACTGAATATCAAATACTCCCTTCTGTACATAGTCTCTAATGAAATGATGTTTAATTTCTATATGCTTAGCTCTTGAGTGTAAGATTGGGTTCTTAGACAAATTGATTGCAGCAGTATTATCACAAAGAATAGAAATCTTACTCTCGAAAATGTTGTAGTCCTCCAATTGATGTTTAATCCATACGAATTGAGAACAACAACTTGCAGCAGAGACATATTCAGCTTCAGCTGTGGATAATGCAATTGTGCTTTGTCTCCTGCTTGTCCATGATACTAGATTAGACCCAATGAAATGGCATCCTCCGCTGGTGCTTTTTCTCTCAAGCCTGTCTCCAGCATAATCAGCACCGCAGAATCCTACTAATCTGTACTCATCTGATTTCTTAAATAGCAAACCAGAATTAGTAGTCTCTTTTAGATATCTAAAGATTCTCTTGACAGTAGTCAAGTGAGTATCTCTAGGATCTGATTGGAATCTTGCACATAAACAAACACTGAACATAATATTAGGTCTAGATGTAGTAAGATATAAGAGAGATCCAATCATACCTCTGTATACCTTTTGATCTACCTTTTTATCTTTGTCACTCAAGTTCAGTATGCAAGATGGATGCATAGGAGTGTTCATGGGTTTGCAACCGTCCATATTAAATTTCTTCAGAAGCTCCTTTGTATATTTGGACTGATGCACATAAATCCCATCTTGAGTCTGTTTTACTTGGAGTCCGAGGAAGAATTTCAATTCTCCCATAATACTCATTTCAAACTCCTTCTGCATTAACTCAGAAAATTCTCCACACAAAGATTCATCAGTAGCACCAAAAATAATATCATCCACATAAATTTGTACTATAATGAAATGTGTGTCTATGGATTTTCTGAAAAGAGTTGTATCAACTTTTCCTCTTAAAAAACCATTTTCCATTAAAAATGAACGATCCTCAAAACCAGGAGGTTGTTCAACATAGACTTCCTCAGTTGTTATACCATTTAGAAAAGCACTCTTTACATCCATTTGATAAAGCCTCATATCGTGTTGGGCAGCAAATGAAAGTAAGATGTGAATGGCTTCAATTCTAGCTACTGGAGCAAAGGTTTCAGTAAAATCAATACCTTCCTGTTGTGAGTAACCTTGAGCCACTAACCTTGTCTTGTTTCTCACAACTTTACCTTCTTGGTCCAGTTTGTTTCTGAATGCCCATTTGGTTCCAATAATGGACTTATCTCAGGTAGGGCCACCAGCGTCCAAACATCATTACGCTTGAATTGGTTCAGCTCCTCCTACATAGCTAAAATCCATCCTTCGTCCCTTCATCAACATTCTTTGGCTCTAATTCAGAGATGTATGCAACATCAGTTTGTTCTCTGAATGTGGACCTTGTTCTGACTTTATCATCGGCATTTCCAATGATTTGATCCTAAGGAAGTTTTTGTGGCAAAGGTAAAGGGAACCTCTTGCAAATTAATTTGAGAAGTATGAGTTTGATTCTTGTTTGTGTTTGAATTGTTTGTTTATGTGTTTATAGCTTTTATTTATTTAAGTATACTTTATAATTGTTTTATAGCTTTAATTTAATTGTTTTATGCTATTTAATAATTGTAGAGTTATAATGCCCAAATTTTATCTAAAAATCGTGTGAGTAAAGTGGCTATGGCAAAATTAATTTTGAAACTTTGTAAACATATCGTTATAATGGCGAATTTCAAATTACCGAAAAAATGATTTTACCGTAGAGAAAGTGAAATTATTTTTTTGTGAAAACCCTGATATTATCTATCATTGATATAAAAGGTCATGGTTAAGATAAATGGTTTATCAGTATGGGTCTGTCTAGGAAAGAAACAGAGACCTTTGAAGGGGCTTTTTAAGTCCGTCTCTCTTTCCTGGGAACTGTACTGATACGCTGTTTGAGGAATTCTTAACCTAGGGACTTAGTATATACGTGGCTAAGATGATTGGGGAATATAATGGCAATGAATTCTCGGTGAATTTTGCTGTTATATATTTTTGGTTCAGTATTCTCTATGTTTTTAACAGTGAAAATTTGTGAAACAAGCTTCAATGGGCTTTTTCTAAAATAAACTGGTGTTTATGTATTTTCAGAATAATTCAGTTTTAAACTTCTTCAATGAACTAAAACCCTTTTAGTTCTGTCATATACTGATACATTTTTGGGATTTGAACGAAAAATGAAGCATGGGTCATCTGGGATAAATGGTTCTATGTTCTATCTGAGTGGTGAGATGCTGTGTTTTTCCTTAGATATGTGATTTGGAATTCTTATCTGTTAAATGTGATTTTGTATTTTCTGGTGATTCTATGTTGTTTCAGATAAGTGGTTCTAAATGGTTAGAAGTGAAAGAGATATGCCTGGTGGAAGGCGATGTTCCTATATGCTTAGTACTTATGTGATGTTCCCATATGCTTTGTTTAAAGCGATGTTCCTACTCGATGTTCCCATATGCTTTGTTTAAAGCGATGTTCCCACTTGACGTTCCTACTTGAAGTTCTCAGACGTTTTGTTTGAAGCGGTATTCCTAGCTGATAATTTTTCCTATATATGATTTCCTTGATCTGTTTGTGAAGTTCTTATTGTTTGTTATGTTGATACACTGATTATTTAAGTATGATTCCTTAGTATTTGTGCTATATATTGCTGTGTGCCTATACTTTTCCTATTACTTTGAGTTAGAGTTTCACCATTGCCTGCTTTGTTGTGTTGATGCATGACTGAGTAGATATTTCCCAAGAAGTGGGCTAGCTCTAAGAAGAAGAATGTGACGGAGGGTGCTGAATAGATTGATAAATATTCCGAGAAGAATAAGTGCTTACTCTATTATTTTGGGTAGAGGTTTAGAGACCAGACTGGCTCAGATGTTCACTGTCTTACTTTAAATTTTTCCCTGTAAAAGCTGTGATAGTTATATGAGATGATATTACATTCATAAAAGTATTGTTTTATGCTTCCGCACTGAAAACTTTTTCAAAAACCTTTAAAAAGGAATCAAGGGAACATATTCCCCATCCTTCTCTTTGTTTAAAAGAAGAAGAAAAAAATTTTACATACATTTTCGGAGAAGGAATGTTGAGCTTTCACTAAATATTTTCTAAGTTATTCGAAATTCTTGATAACTATGGTGTAATATCCTTTTTGGAGAAAGGGTGTTATAGGAACTGCTGGGCTTGGAGTTACCCTTTCCCTAGCTCTTCTCTTGTTATCAAACAAACACTGTTTCTTAACATCTCCCTTTTGGACCATCATCATGGCCTACCATTTCATTGTCATGATTTTGCTTGCCAGATCACAACATCACAACAAGCCCTAACAAGGTCTGTTAGATTCATTCATGTTATAGTTTGTGACGAACTGACTATTACTGTCCAACAACGATTGCAGAATAAAATTAGTGGCCAACTCTTGGGCCAGAGGAAATCCCAGCTTATCCACGTCCTCAATGTCTCCGACCACTTGGAGTACATGAGGGCCCACTGGGTATCCCTTTCCTAGCTTGCAATTGAAAAGGAACGGGAAGTCTAATATTTCTCATGCCTTGCTCGCTCTTGGTAGAGCATCCTAAGGTGCATGATAATATCAAGCGCCTACATGTTCTCATACTGCCTTTACAACTCAGGAGACATGTTAGTAAGCATGAGATATATATAGCGTCACCTTAATGTTTCACAAGCATCTTGATCTGTTATAGACGCAGTATTAGAAAGTGGCTAAGGAGGCTGTTGCTCAAGAACTTACAAGTTCTTCTCACATTTGATGACAATCCTTAAGAATCTTTGCCAATCCAGAAAATTATTTCCGGATAATTTACCCTTCTCAATGGTTGGTCGCAGTCAAAATAAAATTTGTGTTTTTGCATGGTTATCGAAAATAGTAATTTTGTAGTTTATTAGTATCATGATTAATAGGACTTTATTAAATACGCTCCCACTATTTTCTTCAAATCAACATCCCTCGATTATTGATTCGGAGAATCCCGTTGAAAGATTCTCATAGTAGGCCAAGATCCATATTTCACCTCATCCAATCTATCTTATAGACCCTTGGATCGTTGGGTGAATAACAACTTATTCTAGCTTATAAGTTGATGCCCAACTATTTGCCTCTACGTCATTCCAATCCTATTGGATTCACTTAGATAAGTCCGACGAAATGGTAGGTAGGTGGGGAATAGAGAGCGCCTTTGCGCCCCACCAAGGTAGAACAAGGTGTCCAGCTTTGGCATGAACCCACCTTAGACGATCGAGGCCTTGACAAGTACCTGACATTATAAGGCATTTATGGACTTATTATTTTCTTTGAGGAAATTTTAATAAAATGGTCTCACTGTGCTTAGTATCTCATACAAGCATAATCTCTCTTTATGCATCTCTCATTCAATTATATAATAGCAATTAAATAGTTAAAATAAAGCATACATGGAAAAACATTTAGCATGTTATCAAGTATAACATCTAAAGCATGTTATCATACTTAACATCCAAGACATGTGAAGCAATACATCAAACATATATTTATTTATTAATTAATTAAAGCCTTGTAATCACTTGCAGCGCGTACATACATATAAAATAATAACCCCGCCATGCAGCGTGTACGAATAAAATCTCCGCGGTTAATTAATTATGACATCCTAGATAAAATAAATAACATAAAATAAACCATGGCACACAAACCGTATTTAAATTACAACCGTCATAGCACGCAAGCTACCCAAAAAAAAATTAAATAAATCACCGCCATTTTTTACCGCTTATGATTTAAAATTCAAATATTCAAATTTAAAATTGAAATTCAAATAGATGAACCTTCGATGATGATGATGACAACAACAACAACAACAACAATAATAATAACAACAACAACAACAATAATAATAATAATAATAATAACACTTACTATTATTATCGGCGATAGTATCAAAACAACATACGAAACCGGGCGTAAAAACGATTCCTGTAGCACCCTCGTTTTTAAATAGTTTCTTTAGACTTTTAATCTGTTTTAATTTATTTAAAATTATTTGATTAATGATTTTGGATCTTGATGTGAGAATAATGATATTCATATCTTGGTTTTTTTAGAAGGGTCAAGGGTAGTAAATTCGCAAAACTGAGTTTTTGCGGGAACCGCATTCTCGATTGATGCGGGGAAGGGTTTAGTATTTTTCTGGAGACCCTTTTTACTCCAAAATAATATTTGAACAAAACAAAAGTTGTTTTTAGATTATTTGTGATTTTTAGAAATTTTTCAGAAAAACTTTATTTTACCTGCGTTTGGTGCTTTACGAGTAAACCGGGCACAACCAAGAGATGAAAAATTATCCAAAAATTTAGTTTGGAGATTCTAAATTTTGGCATATCATATTTAAGTCATAAAAGTGATTTTTCACTTTATTACTTATTTTAGAAAAGTTTTTATTTCAAAAAGGGATTATGAAAATAAGCATTTTTCCTACTTTTGAACCACCAACTCAACCCTAGCTTGATGTGACATAATCTCACTATTTTTCTTGTGCTTGGCCGAGTTTGCAAGCCAAAAATGCACTCTTGGAACCCAAAAAGTCAAATGTGACCAAATAGGAAAATATCTTTGAATTTTTCAATTAAAGAAATGAGAGTAGGTTTCAAATCCAATCAAAAGCACATCACACCATGCCTCTTGGTTTGTTTGGCCGAGTTCATCTAGGGCAAGGGAGGAGAGAGGACTCATTTCTTCTTCACTTCATCTTCTTCCTCTAGAAAAAACTCCATTTTCTCTCCATTCCAAAGCTCACTTCCATAGCCAAAGTCTTAAGCTTTCTTGAGTTTTAGACATTCAAACTTCACAAAAAAGGTTTAGATGATGATTGTAATCCATAATATCTTCTTATTTTTCCATGATCATCACTTTCATTTTTCAAGAATCATGTGTTCTTCATTTTTTCTAAGAAAAAGCTTTGTTCTTGGTTTAGGTTCATTCTCTTGGAACCTAGAAGCTTGAAACCCTCCTTGAGCTATTTTTCTTCTAAGCTTTGAGTAAGTATTCATCCACTCAAGTTTCTACACATTAGGGTTTGAGTATTTTCATAAAACTTGCATTTTTATGGTTATGTTTCTTGTGTATTTTGAAAAAAGGTTGATATTTAAAGTGTTGGAGCATCAAGATTTCAAGGAGACCTCTTGGTGTTTTTTTTCAAGGATACTTCAAGAGGTAAGGGGATTTTCTAAGTTGGGAAGGTTGTGTATGTGTGTGGCTATTTGTTGTGTTCTTGATGATAAACTCAAAGACTTGAGTTTTCATGTTGGTTGTTGAATGAGAAATCATTCTCTTAGTAATGCCTATATTTACCTATTTATAACTTCAAGCTTTTAATGTGTGATCCTTGATTTATGGAAGGTGATTTTTGAATTTTTAAGGACTCTTGGAAAAGAAAAATAATTATTTGAAGTGGTTGTATGCCTAATGCCTTGTTTAGTAAATTTAATGAATGAGGTTAGTGTTCTTGATGTATTGAAAGTGCTAAAAATGGTTACTTTAAGTGTATGTATGTTTCATGATTTGATTATGCATTTTTTATTATTGAATGTATTTGATTTTCTTGGGTGATTTGGTGTGATTTGATTCATGTTGTTGGATTGTAATATTTAAAGTAGTGTAAAACTTTAATTTATTATGATTGTGGTTGTGATTTGGTGATGGTACCCAAGAGGACTAAGACATTATTACCCAAGCATTTGGAAGAGGATTTTAGAGGACTCTTAGGAAAAGTTTTTCCAAAGAAATTAAGATTAATTAATTAGAATTCAAGTCAACACTTGATTAGGTAATCTTCACTTGATTTTAAGTATAAGTCTCCAATGGACTTTATAACTAATTTTACTTTCATAAAGCCTCAAGTAAGTTAAGAAATCAATTGGCAAAGAAAAAAAATGAAATTTCATATTTTTAAGGGGATGAAAACGAAAAACTGGGTATTTTGGGTGAAAATAATAATATTAGGAAGTTCTGGTGCTGAAAAATGAAAACTGAGTATTTTGGGCCAAAATAATAATTTTTCAGAAGTTCAAGGGCTGAAATGAAAAATTGGACTTTTTTGGGCTAAAATGATATTTTTTCAGAAGCCAAGGGCTGAAACGAAAAACTGGACATTTTAGGGGTTAAGTTTAAATAAGTAGGAGAAAATGAATTTAAGTAAAGTTTTATTAAAGTGTGTAACTTGAGTATTTAGTTAAGACTTTTAAGTTTCTAAATGACTTTCATTAAACTATTCTTAGTTTGTATTTAAAAATGTTAAATGGTATTTCATTTGTCAATTATTAAGAGATTTTGAGACTTTAAAAGCTAAAAAGGGATTTAGAGAAATACTTACTATTTTTGAGGAATTTTATTTTCAAAGGAAAGTTTTCTTTAAAGCTTATGCTTTAAATAACGTTAATAGAAAAGATTTTTACACATTGTTGAGAGAGAGTCAATACGTGACGACGTTGAAGTCTTAAGGACAAATAATGCTACATGGTGTTGGGAAAGAGCCAATACGTGACGACGAAAATCCTAAGGTGAAGGATTGCGTTATTTTCTTTGTATGTGTGTGCAAATTATAATGTCATTTGCATTTAAGACGTTGGCTTTTGCCAAAATTAGAGCATACAATCCTATGGCGATGGATTGTAAATAAGTATGGTCTGACTATAAGTCTTTGAGGGCATTCAAGTTACGAAATTCTCAATGGTCTTGCGGTGAATCCCCTTGTGCCGAGAAGAGTAGTATACCCGGCTTGAATGATCCTGACCGGCTGTCTTACTTGTGATATGGTGTACGACGTTCGTACAATTGGTCTGTACCGAATGAATGTCAAACCATGGTTGAGAGATGGCCAGTTTGTACTTTATGTTAGGTATATGCTCCAGCCATATCGCTCTACTTAGTTGAGGAAGAGAAGTCTCCATAGAGCAGTGCACCGGTGTATTAAAGAGATATTGAAGTGACATGCATTATACTAGAGTGCTACGTGTGTTTAACTTGATGACGTGTTCTCTTTTTAGTATACGAATATCTTAGAGAAAGACTTGCGAAAGAGTAGATATATATATATATATTCTTGGAATGTATTACGTAGCATTTACTTTTCCATATGCACCTTTCATGGATTTCAACTTGTGCAAAGAAATTCACCCTTGCATGCTTTTCTGTTATCTTTATGTACGTTACGCGTAAATGTTCACATCGAGACCTCTGGTAGCGCGGGTGAGGGAGAGTTTTAGGCCTCTTGAGGTCGATGGAGGGGGATGGACTTACGATCCAGTCTCCCAATGGGCCACGGTATCTGGACACGTGGTCAGGACTAGAGGAAGGGTGCTGGGCCCCGAAGAGGTACTAGAGAGGGATGTGGTTTTGGACGTCTACATTCCCATCGAGAGGATGAGCAGCTGGCTATCAGGCGCAACCCATGCACGTAGTGTGACCGTGAAGAGCAGGTAGCCCTGGGTTCAGCCCATCGCGCAGCCTAGGAAGGAGGCGAGGGATGACTAGCGACCTATACCCCTGTGAGTAGCCGGGTCTGTTTCTGATCACCGTCGTCTGATTCGTCGCACTCTAAGGAAGAGTTCCTTGGAGAGGGCACATTTGCCTAGGATCGCTCCACCAGTGACTCCAGCTCCACCACCAGAGTCTGTGAGGCCAACCCTTCCTTTTCCTTATGTAGAGCCGTCTGGACGTTTCGTGCGCTACTCTTCAGGAACTCATGTCGGACCATCTGGACATGCAGAGAAGGGGAAGAGGAAGATTAGAGACGAGCCAGTGTGCAGGTTTCTTGTGGAGTCTGAGGAGGAGGAGAACCCCGAGGAGGACCCCGAGGAGACGTCATCTTCTTAGGTCTCTAGGTGTAACATAGGAGGGTGCTAGGTTGTGGGTTTGTTAGTTGGCCAACCAGCCTAGGTTTTTGGGGAGTAGATGATCTTTTGTGTATTTGGCACATATTTTGCTTTACCATTTTCCTTAGGTTTAGTTTATCGTTTTATTTTTTTTGATGCCGTGATGATGTATTTTGGCCACTGTGTTGTGGTTCTTGACTATACTTGCTGGCGCAAGACTTTTGTACAGTGACTTGGAAGTATGTGAATATGATGTATATTTTCTTTTCTGATTTTCTGGATGGCTAAAGTCTTGTGAGCGTACTTTCTTAAATCTTTATATAAAAAAAAAATAGCCACGATATTTGGTATCCTTTATTTATGAAAGATGTATTTTTTGAAGGCAAATGAGTTTATATTATTTACGCATAGAGTTTTTCTTGGTATTTTTACGTGACATTCCTTGTGGAAAAAAGGGGCGTTACAATTCTTGCCCCTTCCGGAAGCATTGCCTTCCAATGTTGTCAAAACAAGCATGCACGACCGTGTTGAATTTGTGCACGGGCGTGCTCATTAGTTTTCTAGGTGCACGGTCGTGCTATTCGATTAACAGGGTCGTGGACCGAGACCAGAAATCGATTTTCAGGTCCCAAAATATGATTTGAGCATCCCAATCACCCAAACAAACATCCAAAACACTTTTAGACATTATAGGAACAATCAAACAGTAATTATAACGCTTATAATCATAACAAACATCAGCCACAAGAGATTATGCCACAAAAGATATATTTTTCATACTATCAACATAATCATAAATTACCCACTGATCGATTAACATGTAGATCTATTATTGAATCATATTCACAAACAACATATAGGCATGTTATCAAACAATAATAATAATTCACTTGGACTCATGGTTAGAAAGATGAGGCTCTGATACCACTGTTGGGGGTTCAATGGGGTAAGTTTTTAAATTTTTTATTAGAAAAATAACCCATTGGCGGAATAACCTCGTGCCCAAGATCACAAGTAACAAACAATGAATCACAAGTGTAGAGTATTATCTTTGGCGAGTTGATCACAATGCTCTAAAGGAGGAGCATCTCTACGTAGTCAATGCAAGTGGCATCCAACTGGGAGTGGTGCTAGCCGATGGAAGGAGCTAGAAAGGGGAGAGTGGTGGCTACTGTTTCAACATGTAAAAATGTGTCAGACACCTCTATTAGGGAGGCGCCCCCTTAGTTGTTCTTATAACAACATTAGGGTTTCCCACTTACAGTCCACCATGTACCCCGATAGGCCAAGCCACGTAAGATTAGTTTTAATTAAATTTCATTTAAATAAAACTATAGTCCTTATAAGACCTTTAAATTAATTCAGTCATACTCAATTAATTTCCTCTAATTAATTAAATCATATTCAATTAGTTAACCTCTAATTAAATCTTATTTAAATAGACAATGCTCCTCATTTAATTAAATCTTATTTAATTAAATAACTCTCTCAAGTTATATCACTTTTAGCATGTGACCCTATAGGCTCCAGTGGAGTTGGCAATAATAATTAATAATAATATATTAATTAATCATTAACTATTATAAACAATGAGTGACATCTAGCAATGTATCATTGCTACCAGGGGCCTGTTTGGATTAGCTTATGTAGAGCTTATGAACACAGCTTATGACTGATTCATAAGCTGTTTTGGGCTTATTTTTCATAAGCTACTCAGGATAGCTTATCAAAACAGCTTATGGCTTATATAAAATAAGTTTCACTATAATTTTTTTTATTATAAAAAGAGCTTATACAGCTTATGCCATAAGTAGTAGATAACCTTGCTATCCAAACAGGGCCCAAATATATGTGGCGATCGGTGATCCAACTTAGTCTACCGTAACCATATTATAATGTAAAGCTTGTTCCCTTCTTCCTTTAGTCCCAATTGAAAATGAGCCATAAATAGTGTCATCCTCATTAAGTTCAATCATGGTTTCTTGATCCCAGAGTAGGTGTCCAAACTCGTTGGGCCCAATAGCACATATTGACCCAATGCTAGTCTGGCTAGACATTTCTCTACACCTAACTCCATCGAGTGGCTTAGGACATTACCCCCATTATACGGGAGTGATGAATCCTCTCTATATCACTCACACTGCTCCACATGATTTGTGGCATACCCAAGAGCTACCATTATAATCAACCTGCTACGGCGTGATGTTTGATAGCCTCATAACATACGACTTCTCATGTAGGGATCGTAGTGACTTCAAGTCTAAGGACCTGCTTTACTATGGCTACCTTAGGAAGGACTTATGACACTTGCATAACTATTATGAAGCCTTCCAGTAGTGGGTTAATCCAGTATAAATATTCAACCAATATTCATACCTACGTGCTGACTCGACAACTCCTTGCCTGTGGCCCATGAGATGTGCCCATCAGTCTACTCACATAATAGTCTATATGTATTATTTTCATCCTTATTAACAATAATAATTGACCACAAATACTTTAAGAATGGCGTCCATATTGTACAAAGAGGTCTCACGATCAAGTCACACTTGATGTTCCTATGAACTGGACATTGTCATTCTATGGACTTCATTACACTATAAATAAATAATAGGAATAAATCTTTCCTTTGTATATAAATTTATAAATACTTATAAATCTAGGGGTCATGATACAAATATGAAATCTTAAAAAAATAATTGGCCACTAGGGCTTACTCCAACACCAACACCTTGGAAATAAGTGGGATCGGCCCAAGTAACGGCACAAAGATCGGATTTATGAACGCAAACTGCAACACCCTTTCTCATAAAAGGATATTACAACATAAGTAACCTGATTATTTAAAATACGTCATATTGATTTTCATTTTAAAGAAATTCTCTTTTTAATTATCTTAAATTAATTTCAAAAATTGAGTATAAATTTTTTTTCTTTTATTGCTGAAAACCATTTTAACTTGAAACTCTCACTTACATTATTTCGATTTCGAAAACTCTTTTATGTCGTAACATATCAATAAAGAAAACGAGATAAACAACTACTGAATAAATAATGTACATCATATACACTACTAGCTCAAAGTTTACAAGTCACATGATATAGAGTACAGTCATCCAAAATATCTCTAAGCATAAGCCCAAACTGGTATAGAGTCAGTCTACAACAAAAAAATGAGATCAGATAACGCAACAGCCTGCGCTATATCAGCTCCTAAACACTCCCCACAGACTCCTCAGAAGGATCACTCTCCTCCTCCACTATCTTCTTCCCTTTCCCTTTACTGTCATTGGCCTCTTGACGAGCTCGTGTTCGCCAAGACAATATAACAGTAGGAGGAAAAGGTCTCGGTCTCCCTCCAGGCTCTGCAAAAGAAACTGGTATAGCTGGGATGGGTCTATCAGACTGGGTAGCAGGTGTCCCCTCAGTAGGCATCTTCTCGGCTGATGTGACCCTAACTGTCTGGGTATGACGCACAGTACTCTTGCGAGCAGTCTGCCTCCATCTACCAAAATACCTCTTGCAAGGTGGAGTCTTGGGTCTTCGGTGTTGTGTCTCTGGCCTTGCAGGCTCCTGTTGAGCTACCGACTGTCCTTGTCTTTCTCTCTCCCTCCATGTGTCCCACAACTCCCGAATGGGCATCTTTACATCCAAAATCATATCCTCTACAGTCCATCTATACGGCCCCTCCGCAGAAGTCTCGAGTGAAGTAACATACCCTAAGTATGTACCGCACTGGGTTTCGGGGTTTATGATCCACCCCTCACCCTCTGCCCCTCGGGGCAGCAGACTAAGTCTACGGATCTTCACTAGCCCCTCAGGCGGGCGATCCATCTATATGAGTCATGTTCAAAAGAGAGCACAAAACATATAGGCAAGGGTGAAAAATCCTCATACACAAATAGCAAAGCAAAGAGACAACAGATATAGAAATGTACCACATCTATTAGACACATTTGCATTAGAAAATTTTCTACCACTTACCCTTCTCAAAACACGAATATAAGGTTCTCCTGCAAGTGAGATATTCGCACAGACACAATGAAAATAATCACAGTTACACACATAACTCAGCATTACACACATAACTCAGCATCAAACAATATATCATCAACTCAGATATATTATAATACATGTCACTTCTATTTCCCCTCACATCACCCTCGTAGTGCTCCAAGGAGACTTCCCTACCTCCAACACCATTGAGCGATTGGCTGTAGTAGACTTACCAGACTTACCAGAGAGTCCCACCAGACTTCATAGTAATCATTTAGATAAGCTACATCTCACCATATCCTGAATAGTCAAGTCCGTCAGATTTATCCAAGCAGGGTTGTGCGACTTGCCTCGGCTCAGGGGATATCTCCTACCTGGCCATCTGAGGGGTTTCGCAACCTGGATAATCCCAATAGGCTACTGTGGCCAGACTATCCCTATTCTCAACCCCATTCGGGTTGTAATGCTCATCACGTTGGCCACATGCCAAATTCTCTTTCTGTTTATGCAAAATGGCACATCACATTAAGCATTCAAAATTACCATCTCAAGCATTTTTAAGCTTTGGTTTCTCTTGTAATCACATTAACCTTTTCTCTAGGTTATCACTTGCACAATCACATATAACCTTCACTCTTGGTTATAGCATTATCATCACTTATGATAATCACATCTCTTTGTGCACACTTCTCCATCAACATGGCTTTCTCCTCTTTCAATTCACACTTTTATTGATATTTCATCTTTTTAACAAAAGGCATTTTCCAAAACCATTGTTTAAATTCTAAAATTAATTAACCAAAATACTTAAAAATTTTCATATTTAAAAATTTCATTTTTCTCTTAAGCATTTTCATAAAAAAATTGGAAAAAAAAAAGATTTTCGCACAAACATTAATTATCAAAAATGCTGAGTCCAGAACTGTGCACAGGCGCGAGAATTTTCACACCCGCGGTATGAACAGAACTGTCCCCTGTTTTCCAGCTTTTCCCCACTACGAAAATAGTCACACCCAGGGCATGACAGATTTGTGAATTTTCAAATTCTAACCCAAATCAATCTTTCATTCACATAGCCATGACCAAATGATCAAAAATAAGCAAGGTTTTCCATCCTTGAATTATTCACAAGCCACAATCATTCATCATCAAGCCATGAACTCAACCATCAAGGCAATGAAATCAAAATCACTATCACACACCAAGCTTGTTAACATACAAGTACCAAACTAATCATGCCAAGATTGAAATCATATTCACAACCACAATCACTCAATCAACTCAAACCAAGCATGGTACAAGGATCATCATGTATCTAACTTAGGGCAACCTCATCTCTCACCACATAGTTAGTTTTCCATAGCCAAGAGCCACTTACCCTTATGCATATCAAGGTCATAATCATGCAAAACCATCATCAAGCAAGGTTCTTCATAATCAAGCCACTCAAAAGAGTTCATATATATGGCATAATCATCACTCAAGGACCATATATAATCATAAGAGCACAAAGATACATGGTTTACCAATCAACATAAACCCTAAGATAGTATAGCATCCTCTTAATCACAACAACACAAACATAACCCTAATATGTCCACTAGGCTTTGAAAATCATGTAGGAAGAACTTTCCCCTTACCAAGCTTGTAGAAAACCCTAACCACCAACTTCTTCTTCTTCCTTCTCCTTCTTGCTTGGCTCCTTGATAGCTTGTTGGTCACAAGATTATGATCAAGCTTTGGAAATTTATCTCACTTGGACAAGATTTTTGGAAAGAACACTTAAAGGTTGGCTATGGTGAAGAACAAGATGAAAACTCAAAGCAAAAAGCTCTCTCCTCTCTTCTCCCTCAAACTCGGCCCTCTCCCTCTTCTTTCCTAACTAAGAAGATTTTTTCTAGCTCATAATTACACTTAACCAAACCTTAACCCTAGTTAACAACTTGCCCTAATCCTATTGGCTAACCCATGTGAGTCATGATTCAAGAAAACTCCACACTCTTCCTCTCTCAATTCAGTGCAGCACTGCAGTCCTAAGGGAGGGTAATTAATTTTTTTACCTTAATCATAGTAAATGGTAAGTCTCCAAGGTAATTAAGTGTGGTAACTTTTGTATTTCATAGTAAAAATTGTCCAAACTTAACCTATTGGGGTAAAAACTCTCATGAACCTTATACTAAGTCCTAAGCCATGAAAATAAGATGCCACAAAAGTCTTGGTTCAAAAAGATCAAGCTTAGAAGCATTACGGTAACTTTTCGGTTTTTACCGTAACCCGTAACTTAGGGTAAAAATGAACTTTCTCATAAAATTCCTAGAAAATTTCTAAAAATCATAAATATTGTAAAAACACCATTGGGTACTCTTTTGGTTGATTTTGGATCATTTCCTAAGCCTCTGGCATTCACCTGCTCTCCCTGTTATCCTGTTCTCAGTCTAAAGGGACCAAAACCGCAATTCTTTGTCTGTCATTCTAAAAATTCCCAAAATAATTTCTAAAATTCTAAAATAATATAAAATATCATTTGGTATCTTCAAAAATATTTCTAAACTTGTTCTGGCCTCCAAACCCACTCAAAGTTCAACCTAGTCAAACTACAAGGACCAAAACGGTAACATTTTTATCTGTTCTTCAGAAAATTTCTGAATAAATTTCTAAAATCCTCAAATATTGGAAAATCACTATTGGTACCTTCAAATCTCGTTCTTAACCTAAATCTAGAGTTTCTACTTCACAAAGTCCTCACTCTGTCTATTTACAGTAAACAAAACTCTGTCTGTTTCTAAACGTCCAGCTTAAACTACTGCTTTCTAACGTCAGAGAAACTTTGTCTATGAATTTACTCTTACTAAAATCTATCCAACATGCATAAGCACACATCACACGCATAAAAATAAAATTAAAACAGAATCAAAAATTACGGACGTTACACAAACATTGAAAAATACAACGACGCAATAATAAAACACGACAAAATGCACTATCACAATAGATTAAATTAAAAGTCAGATACATATCATGCCGCCCAGGCTGAGGTCATTCAATAACAAATAATACAAAAGAGAAAAAATACAAAGGGGATCATTATCAGTGAGATGGTATAGCTTGCCATCCAACAAAAACTGATCTCGCGCGGCCTTGGACACATCCACTTTCTGGTTAAAAATGCAAACCTACGCGACAACGTTCTCAAACGCATCCTTTGCGGCCGCCGAAAAGTCCACCTTAAAATTGCCAAGCTCCATCTACACGTCGGACAGCTTGGTCTCTGCTTCCTTATCCCAGACTCTTAGCCTTCTCCAAGCATACCTCTAGTTCTCCTTTCACCTTCTCCACCTCGACAATCTCCGTCCTCAATGATTCCTTGGCCTCCTTCGCTTCCTTTGTAGCCGCAGCAGACTTATCCTTAGCGTCTTTTGCCACCTTGCGTGCATTTGTCAGGTTTGAGCGAAGCTTCTCTAAGTCGGCCTGGCTGAACTCCAAGCGCTACTTCATGTCCACCTCGGTCCTCTCCACTGCCAATCTCTGGAGATCTGTGTAACAGAGGATTGAGGCTGCCCTCATAAGTTCCCTAGCGGCACCCCAAGCATCGGCCGAGATGTCAGCTCAACTGTCTTGTAAGTGCTTAAGATTTCACATTCTCACTTGTGTGAGTTAGCAGCACCTAGAAGCACAAACACTCTTTTGAGTTGTGTGAGCCTGGAGAGGCTTGTCTGTAAAAGAATACTTGGGAATGAGCCTGGAGAGGCTTGTCTATAAAAGAATACTCGATTGAGCCTGGAGAGGCTAGGTGTGCAAACAATACTTGTGTGAAGGCCTGAAGAGGCTGTTGAAGAATACTTGTATTCTATCTGGATTGATAGTGAAATCTCTCTAGTTTGAGGGGACTGGACGTAGCTCTTAAGAAAGGGTGAACCAGGATAAAACAACTATGTAAATTTCTATCCCTTAACTCCTTTACTTTCAGTTTTAATACTAACTGTGGGGATTGAATTGAGATTTTATTTAACAAACGTATCAAACGTTTCAAACGCACCTAAACTTGTTTTAAACCAAGTGGATGTTTCTACGTCCAACTTACCCTATGCGTCCAATACTCGTTGTGCGTCCAATTCTTCTTGAGCAGTGTCCAACGTTTACAAAAAGTTTTTAAAAGCTAAGAAACACAATTCAACCCCCTTCTTGTGTTTCATCTTGTTACCTACTGTTGGCATCAGAGCTCGGTCTCTAGGGGTTGAGCACCTAACAGTGCAGAGAACAAAAATCCATGGAGAACGAGGGACAAGCTGTGAACAGGCCACCACTGTTCAATGGAGAAGAACACAACTATTGCAAGCAAAGAATGATCACATTCTTTGATGCACAGAATATAGACATGTGGGATGTCGTTGAAAATGGTTACACTGCTCCAGTAGATAATGCAAGGCAACCATTGCCTAGAGTCCAGTAGACACCTGATTAGAGAACTAGATTCCAGGTGAACTCAAAGGCCAGACACTATCTGATCTGTGCCATCACAAAGTCTGAGTATGACAAAGTGCACAACTGCACTATAGCCAAGAAATATGGGATACTCTAGCTTTGGCTCATGAAGGATCATCCTAGGTTCTTGAATCCAAAATCAGCATATTGGTTCATCAATATGAACTATTTAAAATGGAGGATCACGAGACTATAGATCAGATGTTTGGAAGATTCCAAACAATCATCAACAATTTGAGATCTCTGGGAAAAATCTACACAACCCAGGACCACATCAGAAAAATCCTTAGGAGTCTACCAAGACAATGGAGACCCAAGGTCACTGCTATTCAAGAAGCAAGGGATCTATCCACTCTTGCTATGGAAGAACTTCTGGGTTCGCTCAAAGTGCATGAGCTTGAGCTCAAAGAAGAGGGAACAGAAAAAAGGGCAAAGTTCATTGCTCTTAAAGCTCAAAGAGGGAGCACCTCAAAAGCACTGAAAGATAATAACTCAGATGAAGAGCCATGTAGCTCAGAAGGAGAAGAAGGTTTAGATGATGAACTTTCCTTCATCTCCAAGAAGATAAAATCCATGTGGAGAAAAATAGGTGGATTTAGAAGGAAGCAATTCAACTGAAAATTTCCCCAAGGGAAAACTTAGCAAAAAGAGAAAAGCCCTGTGGTGTGCTATGGCCGCAAGAAACCAGGCCATTACAAGGCAGATTGTCCTAAAGCTGAGAGGACAAAGAAAAAGTTCTTCAAGAAAAAGAAGGGCCTTATGGCAACCTGGGAGGACCTTGATGATGAGGACGAGGAGGATAAGGAAGAAGCAAATTCTTGCCTGATGGCAAGCCTGCCTTCAACAGACAGTGAGGATGAAGAAAAGGTACTTTCTTATCCTAAACTGAAAAATAATTTTGATGATGTTCTTAGAGAATCGTCCATTCTCTCTGATGAGTACAAATCTTTAAAGAAAAAATTTTCACTCATATCTAAAGATTTTGAAAAATTTGCTTTAGAAAACCAAGTACTCAGAATAGAGAATGAAGAGTTGAAACTTCAAGTGATTCAACCCAAAGATGAATCTCAAAGAGATTCTGAGTCCAATACCTTTTGTGAAGTACAAATACTTCAATAAGAAGTAAATGAACTCACTAGACGATTGTCCAGATTTGTCAGTAGCTCTGAAAAGCTTGATCAAATTTTAAAACTTCAGAGAAAACCTTCTGACAAGAGTGGTTTAGGTTATGTTCCTTAGGAACAAGACAAACCAAAACCAAAGTTTTCAAAGAGTCCTTCCAAGTTTAACTTATATTGTGGTCAATGTGGAAAGGTTGGACATGTCACCTTGACATGCGTCCACAAGAAAAGGAACATGCCTAGATTCCAACCAAGGACTAACAAGAAAAGACCCAAGTCAATCTGGGTACCTAAAAATATGATTATTCCTGTTGCAGATTTGCTTGATGGCAGGAAAACAACTCCAGTCATGGTACCTGGACAGTGGCTGCTCACGACACATGACAGGAGAAAGGTCTATGTTCCAAGACCTAAAACCTAGGATAAAGGGTTGGGTCACCTTTGGAGGAGAACAGAAAGGCAGAATAGTTGGGATAGGTAAAATTGATAAGCATCATTTTCCCTCTATTGAGAATGTCTTGTTGGTTGAAGGACTCAAACACAATTTGCTGAGCATAAGTCAATTATGTGACAGTGGATTTGATGTTTCCTTTAACAAGGATAAATGTATAGTCAGAAACCTTGACAGATCCATACTTTTCCAAACAAAGAGGCAGAACAATGTTTATAAAATTGATTTTGAAAATCTGTCCAAACAAAATGTCTCATGCTTTATATCCTTAAAGATGAACAATGGATATGGCATACGAGATTTGGTCATGCAAGCTTGAGAACTATCTCAGAGCCAAATAAGCATAACCTCGTGAGAAGATTAACAAATCTTGTGTACAAATTTGAAGTTCTATGTAAAGCATGTTAGAAAGGGAAACAAGTGAAAAATTCTTTTAACTGCAAAAATATTGTTTCCACTTCTAGACCTTTGGAACTTTTACACATGGATTTGTTTGGACCCACACAAAAAGCATCTTTGAATGGAAAGAAATATGAACTAGTTATAGCTAATAACTATACTAGATGGACATGGGTTAAGTTCCTTGCACACAAGGATAAGTCTTTCAAAGTCTTTACTGTATTCTGTAAGAGAGTCCAAAATGAGAAAGGAGTTTGCATTAACTCCATAAGAAGTGATCATGGAGGTGAATTTGAAAACGCAAGCGTTCAAAGATTCTGTGATGAGAATGAAATGCTTCACAATTTCTCTGCTCCAATAACACCTCAACAAAATGGTGTGATAGAGAGAAAGAATAGATCGTTACAAGAGATGGCCAAGTCCATGCTCAATGATCACTCTTCCTCAAAAAGATTTTGGGCTGAAGCTGTAAATACTGCTTGTTATTTACAAAACAGAATATATGTAAGGTCTATATTGAAAAAGACTTCATATGAATTGTGGAAAGGAAGGAAACCCAACATATCTTATTTTCATCCTTTTGGATGTGAATGCTTCATTCTCAACACTAAGGATCAACTTGGAAAATTTGATTCTAAAGTTGATAATGAATTTTTCTGGGTTACTTTGAAACTTCTAAGGCATATAGAGTTTACAACTCAAGAACCTTAACTGTTGAAGAGTCAATTCACATAAAATTCAATGACAAAAAGCCTGACAAAGACTTGTTAGAACTAAGTGATTCTCTTGCAGATATGAGAATACAAGAAGAAGGTGAAGGAGCATCACCTAAGAATAAAGAGGATGGATCAGACGCAGAGACTAAAGGTTCGTCCAATCTAGAAAGGAGAAGAAGCTGGCACTTCAAGACTTATCATCCTGAGGAACAAATCATTGGAAATACAGATGATAAAGTCATAACAAGGTCCACATGCAGAGAACAAACTGATGTTGCATTCATCTCTGAGTTAGAGCCTAAGAACATTGATGAAGCTCTATTGGACGAAGGATGGATCTTAGCTATGCAGGAGGAGCTGAATCAATTCAAACGTAATGACGTTTGGACGTTGGTTGCAACACCCTTTCTCATAAAAGAGTATTGCAATATAAAAAGATATTTTATGAAAATAGTTAAGTTATTAATTTTAATTTCAAAGAATATTGTTTTATTACTTTATTTATTTTCCAAAAATATGAATAAATTTTTTTTTTCTTTTTTTATGATAGAAGATGCTTTATTAAAATAGAACTCTTAATTGAAAACTTTAGTGTTTACAGAAAAACCAAACACAACGTATACAGAAACATACCTCATATATGTATACATGCATACTGTACATCACATGCAATCTTTGCCCATGCAAACTAGGATAAGCACACTGTATATACAAGAGCTAAAAGCAATAAAGTAAAAGTAAAGTAGAGTCATAAATATTATACAGTCATCCAAAATAAACTAAGCTATAAGCCTAGCTCGTAGAGTCATCACTACCAAAAGATGGGATCCAGACTGCATCAGTCCCAAAGTTCTTAGCAGAACCCTTACCTGACTGGGCTTGCTAAGACTCCTACACCATCGGTTCCTCAGAACCCTGTCCCTCCGGACCCTATCCTAGAATCGCCTTTCTCTTCTCCCCTTGCGCAACTGCCTCCCTCCTAACACGGGCCCTCCATACAACCAAGTCAGCCGGGGAAAAAGGCATGGGACTACGCCCAGGCAGTGCATAAAAGATGGGAATAGCAGGGATTGTTGGGTCAACCCCCATCGCTGTTGTCTCCTCAACAGGTGCTCCTCCAGCTGGCACCTGTAACACTCTGTTTATATATATATATATATAGTTTTTATTTATTTTTAATCTGTTTTAAATTAATTAAAATTATTTAATTAATGATTTTGTGATTTTAAGGTATGAATAATAATATTTATATCTTAGGTTTATTTTCGAAGGGTTTAGAGTAAGAGAGTTCGCAAAACTGAGTTTTTGCGGGAACTGTGTTCTCGCGAAATGCGGGAAGGGTTCAGTATTTTTCTGGAGGTCACTTTTACTCCAAAATAAAATTTGAACGAACCAAAAGTGGTTCTTATAATATTTTTTATTTTAAGAAATTTTTCTGGAAATTTTTCAGAAAAACTTTATTTTACCCGTGTTTGGAGCTTTACGGGTAAACCGGGCGCAACCGGGACATGAAAAATAATCCAAAAATTTATTTTTGGGTTTCTAAATTTTTCTATGACATATTCAAATCATAAAATTCATTCCTCATGATTTTACTCATTTTAGAAAAATATTTATCTAAAAAGGGGTTCGAAAACTACGTGTTTTTACCACTTCGAACTACCGATTAAACCCTAACTTGATGGGACTTAATCCCACCATTTTTCTGGTCAGCTGGGCGCATAGGGGGGCTGATTCAACTTTAAAAATTATTCCAAAAGTCAAATGGTCAATTAGGGGTTGATTTTTGAATTTTTCTAAAATTAGGTGAGAGAGGTATGGCTCCCAACCACCAAAGCATGCAAGCCCATACCTCCCACATGCTTCTTTGAGTCAGCCGAATTTTTGTGTGGGAAAGGGAGAGAGAAATTCATTTTGCTTCATACACTTCATCTTCTCCAAGTTCCATTTTCCATTTTCTCTCCATTCCCAAGCTTTTTCTATACACAAAAAGACCAAGTTCTATTGAGATTTTCCATACCCAAGCTTCACAAAAAAGGTTTGGATCATCATTCTAATCCATAAACTTCTTTCATTTTTTCATTTCCACCACTTTCATGTTTTCATGAAAGCTTGAGTTCTTCATTTCACTAAAAATAAGCTTTTCCTTTGTTTAGGTTCACTCCATTGGAACCTACAAGCTTGGAAACTACCTTGGATCTATTTTCTTTCAAGATTTGAGTAAGTATTCATCTACTCAAATTTCTACTCTTTAGGGTTTCTTGGTTTTCATAAAACTCATATTTCTATGGTTGTATTTTGTAAAAGGTAAATTTTTCTAAGTGTGGGAACATCAAGGTGTTGAGTAGACCACTTGGTGTTGGTGTGGTGTGAAGGAGGTGATTTTGGAGTTAGCCCATTTTCAAGTCTTCAAGAGGTAAGGGGATTTTTCTCAATAAGTTGGGAGGGTTGTGTATGTGTGTGACTATGTGATTTGTTCTTGATGATGAACTCAATGACTTGAGTTTCTCTATTGGGTGTTGAATGAAGTTTCATTCTCTTAGTAATATGTATTTTTATATGTATATGTATATGAGTAAAAATATGATTTTGGTTGAGGCATGATAAATTTTTATGAGCCTATGTGTTGTTGGAAAAATCATATGTATGCTTTGGGGTGATTTTGGATGCCTAAGTATGTGCTTGGTGAAGTATGCTTTAATGCTATGTTCATGATGTATGTTGATATATTATGAATGAGTACTTTGAGTGTATGTTGATTTATGGCTTGGTTGTGTTATTGCCTAATTGATGTATATTGATTTATGTGTATTTCATATACTTTGATTGGGATTGGATTGAAAAGATTTGATTAAGTGTGGGAAGAGAGTTTAAAAGCTTTAATGAAAAAGTTTTCCAAATGAATTAATTAGAATTCTAATCATAAGCCTTAAATCAATTTCATATTAAATCCTTTTATCCATAAAACTCTAAGTGAGTTAGAGAATTAATTAATGTGAGAAAAAAATGAAATTTTAGATTTTTAGGGGTTAAAAACGAAAACTGCAGGTTTTTGGGGTCAAAAATGTAAATTATAGAATTCTGGGCTTTAATAGCAAAATCTGGACTTTTGGGTCAAAATTATAATTTAAGAAAGTTTGGGGCAGAAATGCGAAGTCTGGAAACTTTTTTGCCAAAAATATAATTTACGAAAACTTGGGGCTGAAACGCGAAGTCTAGTACGTTTGGGCCAGAATTATAAATTACGAAAGTTGTGGGGTAGAAAACGTAAAGTCTGGGCATTTTGGGCTAGAAACCTAATTTTTGAAAAAATTAGGGGCTGAACTGCGAAAGTGAACTTCTTAGGGGGTCAGAATTACAAATACTTAAAGTAAAAGATTTTAAGTAAAATTATCAAAGAATTTAATTAAGTTTTTAATTAAATCTTTTTATGATGAATAAGTGGGAAGAAATTAATAAAGTGGGTTTTAGATAAAAAATAATTCTTTTATTAAAAACAAATGAAGTTTAAAGATTTTAGAGTTAAAAGAAAACTTAAGAATTCAAAGAAGAATTTCTTCAAAAAACTTATGGTGTTAATAACAATAATATTACACGGTATTGGAAGAGAACCAATACGTGGCGAAGATAAAAGTCTTAAGGACAATAATATTACACGGTATTGGAAGAGAACCAATACGTGGCGAAGATAAAAGTCTTAAGGACAAAAATATTACACGGTGTTGGGTGAAAGCTAACACGTGGCGACGAAAAACCCTAAGACGAGGGACCGAATTGATTGTGGTTGCAAATATACTGTCATATGCATTTGAGATATTGGCTTTTGCCAGGCTAGCATTTATTGCTATGATGAGAGCACACAATCCTATGCGGGGATTGTAAATAAGTATGGTCTGACTATAAGTCTTTGAGGGCATCCAGGTTACGAAATTCTCAATGGCCTTGCTGTGAATCCCCTTGTGCCGAGAAAAGTAGTGTACCCGGCTTGGATGATCATGACCGGCTGCCTTATTTGAGATGGGGTGCACGATGTAGCACAATGGGTCTGTACCGAATAAATGACAAACGATGGCCAAGAGTGAAGGTCGGTTTGCATTAATGATAGGTATACGATTCCGCCACATCGCTCTACTTAGTTGAGGAAGAAAAGTCTCCATGGAGCAGTGCACCGGTGTATGAAAAGAGATATTGAAGTGACATGCATTATGCTAGAATGCTATGTGTGTGTTGGACTGTGTGTTTACCTTGATGATTTGTCTCTTGTTGATGATTGAATAGCTTAGCTAAAAGATTTAAGAAAGAGTAACTCTATATAAATATATTCTTGGAATGTATTACGTAGTAATTTATTTTTCATATGCAACCTTTCAGTGGATTTCAACTTGTGAAAAGCAATTCACCCTTGCATATTTTCCTGTATCTGTATGTACGTTACGCGTAGATGAGGCCTCTGGTAGCCCGTGTGAGGGAGAGCTTCCGGCCCCTTGAGGCCGAGTCCGAGGGAGGGGGATGGACTTATGATCCCATCTCCCAGTGGGCCACAGTGTGTGGGCACGTGGTCAGGACGAGAGGAGGGGTGCTGGGCCTCGAAGAGGTTTTGGAGCGTGATATGGTTCTGGACGCTTACATTCCATTAGAGAGGATGCGCAGCTGGCTGGCAGCCGCACCCGAGGCACTTGTGGAGCAGCCGAGGAGAGAGACTCGGGCGGAGGAGAGACCTTTACCCTCGCGGTTAACTGGATCTGCTCGGGAATATCGCAGTATGTTCCGTCACACGCGTTGCACTCCAAGGAAGAGTACCTTGGCGCAGGATCGTCTATGAGGATGGCTCCATCAGTGACACCAGCTTCACCACCACAGATAGGGAGACCGACGCTCTCCGTTCCTTACGTCCCACCGTATGGCCGTTTCGTACGCTGCTCTCTTGACACTTCTGCTGGACCGTCGGGACACGCAGAGAGGGGGAAGAGAAGGTTCGAGATGAGCCAGAGCGGGTATTCATTGAGATATCCGAGCAGGAGGAGGACCCGGAGGAGGATCCCGAGGAGACGTCATCGTCTTAGGTCGTAGTGGTGGGGGTGTCTAGTGCTAGGTTGTGGGTTGTTTGTTAGCGACCAGCCTAGGTTTGGGATGTACATGTTCAGTGTCGTGTATTTGACACACCTTTTGATTTACAGCTTTATTTTCTTTGTATCAGGATGATATATTTTGGCCACTATGTTGTGGTTCCAAACTATGCTTGCGGGCGCAAGACTTGTGTATATTGACATGATGATATATATATATGTGTATGATGTTTCTTTTCTTCTGAGTTTCAGGATGGCTAAATATGATGTGAGAAACCTTTTCGGATAAGATTCTTTTAAAAAAAAAATTAGCCACCAATTTTGGTAACCTTAATTTATGAAAGACGTTTTTCCGCATTAAGTTTCTAGTTTTTCACGTGACGTTCCTTGTGGGAAAAAGGGGCGTTACAGCACCTCCGGAACTGATTGGGGTCATCTCACGGTACTCTTCCTCGCAGTCTGCCTGGTCCTACCAAAGTACCTCCAGCTAGGCGGAGTACTAGTACCTCTATGCTCTATCTCTAGTCGTCCTGCGTCCTGCGGTCCTGCGTCCTGCCTCCTCCAACGCTCTCGCAACTCATGAAGAGGCATCTGTACATCCAACACTAAATTCTCTTCCACCGACCTTTCCCTTCAAGAATTTTGGCATGTAGCGTTGGCTTTTGGCCGACGCTAAAGGCAAAAAACCGACGCTAACGGGCAATTTAGTGTTGGTCTTGCGTCGGCCATGGGGCGGACGCTAAAATGCTCGTCGCAAAGCATTAGCGTTGGCTATCAAATGGCCGACGTTAAGCCAACGCATAAAACCAATGTCTAATGGCCGACGCTAATTTGCATCGGTTTGGCCGACGCTACAGTGGACACTATTATTTTAGCATCGATCCTGGCCAACGCTAATTCCATAATAGTGTAGGAAATTTTATTTAGTGACAGGTAAATCCTATCACTAAAAGATACTCATTCATTAGTAAATGCCATTAGTGCAAGAGAAGCCACCTATAAATGGTAACATGGAAAAAAGTTTGAGATGCTCAATTATAAGAAGCAAATTATAAAGATGGCAAAAAAGAGAGTGTTATATATTCAACCCATGACCATTTTAGATACGATGGTCGTTCCTTAAGCAATTAAGTTTCACTAGTGCCATAAAACAGTAAAAAAATATTGCACTTATTATAATTCGAATTCTATCCCCCCCAAGGAAACAGGTAATGAATGTAATCCAAATTCATACTCTAGAATTTATAGCTGTAAAATCAAATTTTAATGATTATGTGCCATACAAACAATACAAATTTGAGATATCACATTCTTATCTGGCAATAAAAAATAACAAAATATAATAATACACAATAGATTTTTCAATATGTCACCATCCAAAATAGCCTTAAAACAATGATATTTACTTTTCTCACCCAACCACAGGGATAGGAAGAAATTGGAAGTCACAGAACAGGAAGAGATTCAAGAGTCAAATGAGAGATCAGGACTTTACATGTGTATAGGAATCTATAGCCATATGATAGTCTTTCCTTTTAAAAGCATCATCCCATCCCCTCTTGATTTTGATTCTATTGCTCTTTTTTTGGCTTCAGCTGTCACCTAGATAAGTTCACGCACAAATATAGCAGTTAGGAAAGTAAACTTTAATACACATTAGCTAAAAGCTCAAAAATATTTTTTAATAATAAGGAACAATTTATCACAGATTACCAACTTGACAATATACTTACAGATCAATTTTTTTTAAGAAAGTACACATGATAGGGTGCAATCAACCTGAACAATGATAAACAAAATCCAAAGAAAGGGTCCAACAAAATCTCTTTAGAAAAGCCCAGCCAAAAACTTAGAATGAACACAATGGAAAACAACAAAGATAATGCATAATTTTTGAAGCAATACAGAATTTAGAAATGAGAGAGAAAAGGACCAATTTTCATTTGATTGAATTAACATAAATGAAGTGGGCTTAGATATTTCTTCAACATCTACAATATCTTTTGCAACAATTTACATTCAATATTACTGCTATAACACACCCAATTACAAAAAGGTACAACAATAAAGAAAGGCACACTTCAGGGATATTTTGCTCTTGGGCCAATTAGTTTCTTTGGCCTTTACTAATTCGCCATGCATAAAATCTTAATACTTAGTAAATGTTGGATTAGCATTAATCAATTATTGTAAATTACTCTTTTAATTATTTATATATTAATTATGGTCAATAATTATTAATATAGCACCTAAAGTAATTGATGGATATTACTGGGCTTTTGTTTGGGAATGACCCTGTAATGGGTTGAGCTATTCTATTAGTAGCCCGTAGAGAGGTCTCTGGTCTCTGCTGGTAAGTTAAATACTGCCTCCCCATTAAGCAGTATTATTCTGACTCATACGCTTAATCAGTGAAGAGAGCAGTTTACTCTCACTTCAACTTCCTCTCAAGAACAGTGCTCTGTTTCCTACCATGTCAGGTAAACACATCTCCGTCTATCACTCATTGGTATTGAGATTAACATGCTATAATTTGTATCTATGAATATTGTAAATTTCATCAATTGGTATCAGAGCCATGTAGATACATGTTATGGCTGTTTGTATTGGATCGAGAAATTCTTTGAAAAAAAATAACAAATTTCATTGACTGTATTTGGATATCTTATTACTCTCGTGGATGATTCTTTCCGAAAATTACCGTAGGGTTTTTTCTTTCTTATTGTTATTTAATCATAACCCCTCAAGCCTCATATAAAATTATTAAGTATTTTGGAAAAATCAAATATCATTGTAAGATCGATGTGGTCCCTGTTTGCGTTTTTGGTTCCTATGTTGGATTCTTTCTACATCAGATTTTATTCTCCCTATACATGAAATCAAAAATTGGACGAGGGCTTTTCTTCTCAGTAAGATTTCTAACAACATGTCAAAAAAAAAATTTAATTGATTTCATGAAAAATCCAGAGAGAAATCACTCCCTTATTCTGTCACATTTTTGAACCCATGAATCCTAACGGTTCTTGCTTCGATTCTACACTTCTTAATCAACGATTTCCAGAATTGCATCAGGGCTTCATCTTCGCACCTCTAATCGATCCAAAGCCCTAAGTTTTTGTTAAAATTCACGCTGAAAATCGTGAGAAATCAGATTTCAAAATAGCGATTTTTTCTTGAGTTGGGTTCGCGCTTCGTTCCCATTTTCTCACAATCTGATCAACGATTTGTAAAATTGATTTAAGGGTTTCGTTTCTTGATCCAAATCGATCAATAGCCCTCAAGAATCATGGATTTTTATGGGGTAAAAGGAGAGAACTTGATGTTTGAATATCGCGGTTTCGTTCTTCGTAGAACCCGAATGTTTCGGTTTCGATTTTGCACGATTTGAGAAACCATTTGCAAAATTGTTTTGGGAGTTCTCTTTCTCATAAAATCTCGATCAAAAGCCCTTTGGTTTCATCAGATTTCATGCTAAGAATGGAGAGAATCATGCGGGTACATTCGCGAGTCGAAAATGACCAGGTTTCCACCCAGATCTGGCCTTTTGGGGCTATTTTGCGTTGGCCACTCGCGAGGCATGGCACGTTTGGTGCGTGGGGCCCACTCATGGCCCAGAAAATTTTGAATTTTGGTCAGAATTAATTAGTTTTAATTTCTGATTTATTTGGATAATTTTGGGAATTTTTTTTAGAACCCAGAAATACTTTTTATTAATTAATTGGAGAGTAATTAGTGAATTTTAATTCTGTACTCTTGCATTTTGGCCTGAAATTTTTTGTGTTTATCCCTTATTCTCATAATGACATTGTAGTGTATCATACTCTCTTTGTTAACATGTCATTATTATGGAATAATATTTCAGGCTTTCATTTGAATTTAGTCATGTGTATTCTATGCTATTTTAATATTTAGTTATATTCATATAATTGTGGCATAATTCTTACATGACTATTATCATTTTGTATAGTTGTGAGCTCAGCTATCGTGGGTACAATTTATACAAATTTTGTGTTATCTAATTAATTAAGTCTTACTCTTAGTTATGCGGGTGTTATATTAATAATAGTTATACCCTATAGGTGTACTATTATTGATGTAATTTTCACATACCCTATCGGTATTGAAAATTTTTGGTGATATAAGTTTATATATTGTATTGTTTATTTATATTTTTTATTTGTTATGATTCGGGACCCTTAGGCGGGATCGTAATAAATATGAAAATTTTTTTCCATTAAAGGCGTGATTGGCTGAAATCATACATATATTTTGGAATCATTTTCTCTGTTATTGCATGAAGCCTTTTGTGCATAATGATTCTTTGTCGTTTCTTGATTAAGCTTCTTTATCACATTCTATCAAAACTCTTAATGGGATAAACTATGAGAATCGGAAAGAATATCTAGATCTCTATTTCGATGTCTTGTTATTAATGTGATTGATTAATTCAGATATAATGGAATGGCAATATTGATATCCTGCCAATTTTTTTTTCTTGTGATAATTAAAATTGTTAAAATTTTTGGTCTTGGATTAATATTTTAAATTAAAATAAATATATTGTTTTTCACTACCACACTCTTAACATTGGATCCAAAGTTGTCTAATTTATTATTCTTATATTTTGTGACATTTGTATAATAGATACTCTCTCTAATAATGTATCTTAGTCACAAAATAAATATTTTTTTATTTGGATCATAAAATAGGTTAAGCCTATACACTGGATTAAAGTAATGTTGAAGTGAATGATGCAATTTATGTTATTTTATGTCAATCATATGTTTTATATTGCTTCATTAGTTTTTTTTAAGTTAATTGTCCACTTGGAAAAGTTATTGTTAAAATGATTTTTGGGCAATTCTTGAGGCAATCGGAAATTTTATCATCCTTGTAATGCATGTATCATGTTGATTTACAATTAGAGCCTATTATACTATGATTTAACATTAATTTATGAATCATTTGAGATAACTATATCTACGTCACATGATGTTCTTGTTGAGTTTTTCTTTTTGGCTCTACACACAAGGATGAACGACACACTTTTTTGAGGTTAGTACCGAAATGTTTAACCATATAATTGCATATAGGGAGAATTTTGTTAACATATATTATTCTCTTTTTACGTTTTTTTAACATTGTGATTATATATGAGAGTGTGGTTGTTTCTTAGAATATTTTGTGTAAATTTTGCCATATTCTATTAGGTATAATTGTGAGCTCACTTATCGTGAGTACAATTATGTAGATTTTGTAAAGTTAAATAATTAAGATTTCTCTTAATTATAATTTGCTTTATATTAAAAATGATTATACCCTATCGGTGTGTTGTTATTAATATAATTTGTTGTTACACAATGCACAATGAGATTCGAGCTTATATCAATTTTTTATTTTAGTACCCTATCGGTATTAGAATTTTTGGGATATAAGATTTATGCATTGTATAGCTAATGGCCATATTTTGGCTGAATACATGTGAAATCACTTAACTCTTGAATTATGTGAGAACTTATGTACATTAAATGATTTCTTTGTTGTTTTAACATCAGCCCACTTGCCTATTTTTTTTAATTAATTGGACATCACTCTTGAAATTTTGCACTTGCCTATCGCAATGCAAATTCTTGAATTTGGTTTTTGAATGGATTGTGATTATCCTCGTATTATGTAAGAAATTGGCATACCCTATCGGTATGACATTACTTGACATGATCATTGTGTGATAGAGAAAAATAGTTGAATATTTATTTTGAACTTTCTTATTTTTTTTATTACTAGTTCAACAATCATTCTCTATCAAGTGGGAGAATTTTGTATAATGATCAAATTGTAATGTCTCACAAATCTCTACTTTAATTAAATGTCCAATTAATTAGACATGAAAAGCAAATACAATCATGTTTGCAAATATCTCTTGATACATTTGTTTTTCTATTTGCATGTTGTTTGTCATTGTTTATTGTCGGGACCTATATTGAGGATGTTTTCATTGTCTCTTCATTTGTTTTACACTCTATTGTCTTATTTTATTATCAAACAAAAATCCTTGTGAAGACAATATTTTAGAATCACAAATTATCTTTGAACTTTTGTGAAGAAAAATATTTTTTTTTTCTATTCCCATACCATTATTTTATATTTTATATCATTTAATTTAATGTTATGGTGGGAGTTAGAGATTATTTATGAACAAATCCTCAATAGCTATTAAGTATAGGTCCTATGTGTTTCCGCTGCTGGTAATCAAATCTTGTGCTCAATGTTTTTTTATGTTATTTATAATGTGACGCTTGAGTTTTGAGTGAGTAATTGAAAACTTGTATATATAATCTCATATTTTATTTAAAATGTTAGAGATTTTGATCTCACTCAAATGTTTATAAAGTGAAGGTTACCTTATTTGTTTGATCCTTTCGATGATCATTTTTTTGTGATGACATAAGAAGATTTTGTGTTATTAAGTGTCATGTGAACACTTATAATCTCTTATTTTGTGTGTACAAAATATGTGGTTAATTATGAAACCCAGATTTGGTAAACTTTATGATTGAGAAATCATATGTTGGGTTTTCTATTGTCTTTCTATAACCACTTCTCTTGATAATTCTGCACTAATATGTTTCTCTCCAATTTGTAATTCTTAAAGAGAGAAAGTTTTTGGCTCACCTTATTGAGGGTGTCCTCAAAATTATTGCTTGTGCTACTGATAGCTTAATTTATACTCAATGTTTGTATTTATCTCGATATTGCTTTTGCTAGTAATGCTTTAGAGATATACTTGAGTAACCCATTTTGATCTTTTGATGAAAGTCGTAAAAGGTCATGAGTTTTATGGGAAACAAAGGATTGTATGTTGACCTATAAGAAGTCTGATCAACTTCAGGTCTTTAGTCTGCATTTGGCTTTATCCTTATCATTGCACCTTGAGTATTATATCACAAGGTTGTGATCCCACTATTGAACTCATGCCATGAAAATCTGAATCTTATTTTGATATCATGGAGTAGTGGGAGTGTGTAGACTATCATCATGTCTCGAGACTTGTTGATTTTATATTGCCATATATTTGTGCGCGCATTTTGTGATTATATGGCATATTCTAAAAGGACTTTGTTATTATTCTTGTCCTATTGTACTGAGAGATTTTATATAAAATCTGTTGAATCTCAGTAAAACATCTTGAGTAGATGCTAAGACTATTTTGTTGGGGTTCGCACATTGTTATCTTTAGCATGCAATTATAATGTGCTTCTCTTTTACCCCAAATACCACATTCTGATAGGTCACAGATATATAAGTACTTTGCAGATTGTTATCGTTTTTACCGAATCACCTAATCGTATCACACGAAAGTGGTCACTCGGGTTATCGTATCCACAGGGATTCACGCGATATTATGCCGTTCAACAATGTTTAACATCTCAAGTTATAAAACTGAATACTTTGGTTTTAAAATGTGGTTTCACAAGTGCCTTGAAATTTTAAAGAACTACAAAAGAGATTTAAAATAAAGATTTTAACAATGATAAAGAAGAGTTGGGATTAGATTTCATCAATCTTTTCTTAGTACCCTATTGATCATATGCATACAGTTCCTCTATGTATCTCTATCATCATCATCAAATCACTCATTCACATTAATTCCTTAACATGTTTGAAATATCAATCTCTACTCCTAAAAGTTGATTCCTCTAACAATTAAAAGTAAGATTGAGTTTAAGCTCAGATGATTTAAAGACTAATGAATTAAACTCTATTCCTAGATATCAAACCCATTAGATGATTCATTTTAATCAAGGACTCAAAGATGATTTTCCAATACACTTTAATTCCAAAAATCAGGTTATAGTTGATCAATCCATAACAAGCATGAAGAACAAGAATGAATCATTAATATAGATACATAACAGGAGTCTATATATATGAATCAAAAGAAATACATGAGAGTTGATTGATTACATCTAATCCCAACAAAGGGTGAGTTAGCTATCCATTTCCATGGTAGCTAACAATACAAAGAGATGAAGAAAAGAGATGAAATCTCTATTGTTACCACTTTTCCAAGCTTAACAATGGTGAAATCACCGCCTTCTGCCTCTGTTTCCGTTCAGTTCGCCCCCCAGATGTCCTAAAAGCTTCTAATTTTTCTATTTATATCACCCAAAATCTGAAACAGGGCATTGAATTCGTGAATTACTCGCTTAGCGCAAGTAAATTCGCTAAGCCAATCTTCAAAAGTCTGACAAAACCTTTCCTTGAAGAGAGCTACTCGCTCAGCGCCTCCAAATTCGCTAAGCGAATTTGATCTTCCCATTACTGCATCTTTCTGTGACAAATTCGCTTAGCCAGAATATTTTGGCTAAGCGAAATTGCATCTTTAACTCTCCTTCCTTCTGTGGTATTTTCGCTTAGCCAGAATGTTTTGGCTAAGCGAAATTGCAGCAGTAACACGATCTTTGCTTAGCCTTTTTCTTTCCATTTCTTCATCTTCAAAACTCTTCTTCTGAAACAAACAAAAATTGGGATTAAAAATATAATTCTATTTAATTCACTAAATATTAAATATTAATTAACAATCTAGCAAGTTTATATTATTTGGGGCTCTAAAATCGCAAATTCTACTATTATGAATTCAATAAATGCCTTTTTATCAAATTGTTTTCAAGTAAAATTGGCACTTATCAAACTCTCCCCAACTTAGAACTTTGTTTGTCCTCAAACAAAAGTCCTAATCTTCAAAAAGAATAATCACTTAAAAATTTGGTGTCAACAAAAAGATTCATAATTCAGAAAATAATCATGGTTTGTAAACAATCAAGTGTTTCAAAAATGCATGTTTATGATGTTTCCAATGAGAAAATTCACTGCACAAAAGAAGTATGGTGCTCACAATTGAAAACAAAAACACTTTACAGCTGCACTATCACTTATGAGAATTAAATTGCATACATTTCATTGTCTTTCAATCAGGAAAACACAATCCTCACCTCAAAGTGTTTATTTCTCTCAACTAACCAGGTTAAGGTAAGTGTTTCTCTCTTTCCATTCACTGAATCATCATTAGTCAATTTTGTTACCTGTCTCCCAAGTTGTCACAAAAACAAGTTCAATCATGGATCACTAAGGTCTTTTTAGGGTTGTAATGTGGCTGGGCTACAAAGAAATCTTGGTTTTTCTGGATAAGCAAAAGATACCTTATAAGCTAAGAGAGCAACCAAGAAATTTTCTTTAAGAGATGATTTATAACAAACTATTTTACTTTTACAAACAAACTAAGTTATAAACAAACTCTTTTTCTTTCTTTTTCTTTCTTTTTTTCTTTTTTCTTTTTTATATACATCAACTTTACATTTACATGATACACATTTACACCCTTCATGAGATACTTGACCAAACACAACTTTTCTCCCCAACTTTGATACAACCATAATCCCAAGAATTGCTCTCTTATCCTAAAAGGTATGGGAGAGATTTTCCTTTTGTTTTGAGTTTCATGGTCATAAGACATTCAAGAAAGAAATTTTTCTTTTTAAGCTCAAATGGGGTAAGCAAAGGATATTCTTCATGGTAAGCTGTTTGGCTCAGTGGTTTATATAAGAAAGAACATGCCTTGATCCTTTCCATGTATTCCTTATTTTGTGACAACAGGAGACTCAAACAAAACTAACCATGTGAAACAGTAAAGGCTTCATTAAACTGTTTAAGGAACACTCAATTCACACAGTTTGTGTACTTCCTGATTTCAAACAACTTCATGTTATTTCTCATTAATACCCAACTTGATTATGCAGTGTATTTCGTTTAAGCTAACATTGAGTACAACCACAATTTCTAATTTGTGAACCAACTCATTCATGCTTTGTCTTTCATAACATACATGCTACTAACTTGATTTTTCACAAACCATGTCATTTCAAGATTAGCTTTCAAAACAACTTTTCTAAGTCCTATCTTGATTTTCAACTAGATTGTAGACTTAGAACCATGAACCTAACAAAGTTAGCATATCAACAGCTAATTAACAAAACTCATGTTCAAGACCAAACCAAAACACCAAATTCCCAACAATTCACATGCAAAATAACCAAATCCCAGCAAATTCAAGTATCTAATCATGCCAGAAAATGACTGAATTTAAATGACTGATTTTAAATAAAATTTGAAAAAAAAAACTCAGTCATGTCCCATGATTTCCTCCATAAAGTCATCTCCAGCATTTCCAGCATCATCTCTTTCACCATCTCCATCATCTGGGTCTGGAGGTCCCGGTCTATAATGCTCCTCAGGAGCTTCAGGTGCCATCCCCTCCTGAAAATTTGGGCTGTCCCCAGGCCATGAAACATGTGCAGCAAAAGCTTCTGGCGTCGGCCATGGAAATGGGTTTGCGCCTCCTTGATGAATAGTAAACCTGTAAAAAGAATCATTCAAAGAGGTGTAAGCGCGATGATTAGCAGCTTGTTGCTGCTCAATATGAATCAGATGGCTTAGCAAGCTCTGGTGTTGCTGCATTGGAGATAAAGTTGGTTGGGGAGGTCTAGGTCTGGGTGCTGGTCCCTGAACATCCTTCATACAATTTTTCTGGATGAATTTTAAGTTCATGGGAGGCCTCAATTTAGTGTAGGGATGAAATGGAACCTCAACTCCTTGAAATTCGCAAAGACCTGTGATTAATGCTGGAAATCCCAAAGGTTTTTGAATTGTAGCTGTTTCTGAGGTTTCTAATAAAACAAGACTTAGTATCTCCTCAGAAATAATGGCTGCAATATCCACCTTCATTTTCCTAAGGATGCACCAAATTATGTAAGCTTTCCCCATTGATATGTCTGAAGTGTGGTTGGTGGGTATGATGTTGGAATGAAATAAAAGTGACCATGCTTGAGTGATGGATTTCATACTTGGCCTCAAAATCCTCATAGGTTTTCCTTTACTGTTAGTTTCATATGTATGCCCTTCTTTGCAAAGAAGGCTGGCCACTTCATCATCATTAAAAAGTCTCTGCTTTTTCCACCTTCCATATTCATCCAACTCTTCTTCATCCCTAGTTGCTTCCATAGGTTGCCCAAAATAATCATTTAAAGCATCTCTATCAAAACGGATCCTTTTACCTCTCACCCATGACACTTTTGTCGGAGAAGTCTTTTTAACTGGATATGCATTTGCATAAAATTCCTTCACAATCTGTTCGTTGATCCTCTCCATTGGTTGGGCTAGCTTTTCCCACTTTCTTCTTTGGATTTCCAATTTAAATTCATCATATTCATCATTTCCAAGATCCACTTTTCTTTCATAAATCAAGGCCTTGGGTTCTAAACTCAGATAACGGAAATGCTTGGATTTGGTTTGAAATCTTTGTCTGTCCCAAACTTCAGCTTCCTCTGGTAGATCTGGCCTTGAACTAGTCGCCACTTCTTTCCTTTTCTTGCTTGCTGAAATGTTAAGAGTTCCCCTTTTTTGTGCCATTCTGAAAATTCCAACATGAACAAACAATTGAATTTTTTTTTTTTAAGTTAGTGATGCATGCTTGTCCATGTGATTGTTAGCATGAATTATAAGAAAGTATGAGCCAAATCTTGCAAAAGGAATAGAAAAATTTAAAGTATTTATGCATCAAAACCTTCATTTTAAACATTTTTAGAAACATCTCATAGCACCCTAAAACAAGCCATGATCACTACTCAAAAATGTCTCACATGCATTTTATCAAATACCTCTCATACAACATGAATCAAACTCAATTCTTAACCAAGGCATTTCATCAAGCACCTTGCATGCATCACAAAAACAAAGGCACAAAAGCAATCACTTCATTGATGTATTTTCACAAGCACATAATATGCAATTTGAAAAACAACAAGTCCAAACTTAAGTCAACTTCCACACACTCCCAATCATCAAAACCAAACACAATAAACAATATCAACCACCAACATTTCGTTCCACACCCTGTACATGTCATTTTTCATAGGATTTTCAAACCCCCAAACTCAAGTTTAAGAAAAAGAATGGAAAACCTTCAATGTTGAAGCCTAAGAGAAGAGAGAGCAAAAGAACATACCTTAATAGTGCAAGAGTGAGGATAGAAAAACGAAAATCACAAGGGAGATAGGAAGTATCACTCAAAATTGTGTTTGGAGAGGTATGGGTTCGCTCTTCTTTTCCTTTTGCTGAGAAATGAAATGAACACACTGTTGTGTTCTTTTAAAACGCGCAGGTCTCAGACAATTCGCTTAGCTCAGAAAAATTGGCTAAGCGAATTTTGGACAGCAAGCTCCCCTTGAATGCTGCGCTAAGCGAATTTATTTTGGCTAAGCGAATTTTTCAGTAAAATTTTTAGCACAATTTTTCTGCATAATTCGCTTAGCGAGTGGGCATTAGCTTAAGCGAAAATGGGACAGAACACACCCCATTTTTTTTTCGCAAGCATTCGCTAAGCCCAGGAACTTTCGCTTAAGCGAAATTTGGACAGTAAAGACACTCCACAAATTCAAATTTTTTCTATTTTCCACAAACCATTCTCAAAACTCATTACCTTATGTACCCTAACAGATTTAAACATTGAATTCAAGCAACTCATTCACCAAAATTCACTAAGAAAACACATAAACTAACAATTAAAACACAAACGCTAAAAGATTAAAAAGGGATAGAAAACTGGGTTGCCTCCCAGTAAGCGCTTCTTTAACGTCAATAGCCTGACGAGTATAGTGATCATCCATTCTCCAAGAAAGAGGCAGCCATCCTCTTGACTCTCCAAATCTTGAGAATTCTTTTCTTCTTCTTGTTCCCCCCATAATTTGTAATTTTTTTCTCTTTATCATCAGGCCATGGGGGGTCACATGAAGCATTCTTGTGATAAGCATGCTTGGAAGCTTTACCACTTTTTGCTTTTGAGTTTGTACCAAGCAAGCTATTTGGTGAAGAATCTTTTGGGTAATGTTTTGGTACTTCCTCCTTAACCACCTGTGAGATCAAATCAACACTATACACAGAGTCCTCAACACAAGAGTGGTTAGAAGGATTAGGCAGTTTATATTCTACCTTAACATCTCCTACATTAAAAGATATAACACAATTCTTCACATCAATAACTGCCCCAGCGGTGGCTAAAAATGACCTTCCTAAAATGATTGGAATATCGGGGTCTGCTTCCATGTCCAGTACTACAAAGTCTACTGGGATGAAAAACTCACCCACTTGAAGAGGGACATCTTCCAAGATGCCCAAAGGGTGTCTAACGGATCGATCCGCTAACTGTAAAGACATTGTTGTATTCTTTAAACCCCCAATACCCAATTCTTCAAATAAAGAACGGGGCATAAGATTGACACTAGCTCCTAAATCACATAGAGCCCCTTCTACACTAGTTCTACCAATTGCACAAGGGATAGAGAACTTACCAGGATCTTTGAGCTTTGGAGGCATTTTCTTTTGCAAGATGTCACTACACTCCTCAGTGAGCATAATGGTTTCCTCATCAAGAACCTTCCTCTTCTTGGATAAGATCTCCTTCAAGAATTTAGCATAGGAAGGTATTTGCCTTATAGCCTCTACAAATGGGATGTTAATATGCAACTTCTTGAGTGTCTCTCCAAACTTCCCAAATTGTATGTCATCTTGTTCCTTCTTTTTCAAGTGAGGATAAGGGAGTTTCACACAGGGAGGAATTTTCTGCACTTTATCTCCTTCATTGAGCAATTGATTTTTTGTTTTTCTCAAAATAGAATCCTCCTCCACTAACTTAGCCTTCCCTTTCTTTGACTCTTTCTCACTCACCTCCTCTTTCTCTTTTTCTTTTTCTGCACTCTTTTCCTTTTCACTCTGATTTTCAACTTTTTCTTTTTCCATCTTCTCTCCTTCGACAACAACTACACCTTCATCCAGATTATCTCCAATACCCTTCCCAATCACTATTCCACTCCTTGTTGTGATAGCCTTGCAATGCTCCTTGGGATTTGTTTGAGTGTTGGCAGAGAATGTTCCTCCTTGTTGCTCGGATAATTGTTTGGCCAGCTGTCCAACCTGCATTTCAAGATTCTTGATTGAAGCATCAGTGTTCTTCTGGTTAGACATTGAAACCTGCATAAATTGAGTTAAAGTGTCCTCCAATTTAGAAGTTTTATCCTGAAGTGCCGGATGCTGATTATACTGCTGATAAGGAGGAGGTCTGTTGGAAGGTCCTGCATCCTGTTTCCATCCCTGGCCATAATTGGAGTTGTTTCCTCTTGAATATGCATTACCTTGGTACTGCCCTTGTCTGAGCTGGTTGTTCATGTAAAGCAACTCTTCCTCCTGACTACTACCAGGTGGAAGACAATGACCAGTGATATGGTCTCCAGAACACATCTCACATCTCATAACCCGTTCTTGCTTGGGTTGAGATTCTTGCATTCCCCTAAGCTGCTGTGGCAGATTTGCCATTTGTTTAGCCAATTCTTCCATCTGTTGGGTTAGCAATTTGTTTTGGGCTAGGACTGCATCCTGAGCACCCAACTCTAATATTCCTCTTCTAGCTGTTGGCCCTCTATTATGCTGACTTTGGTGATCACTGGTGGCCATTGCTTCAATAATTTGTATTGCTTCTTCAGGAGGTTTTGCCATCAAAGATCCCCCAGCAGTTGCATCAAGAAGTAACTTAGGTTGTTGCTGAAGTCCATTGCGGAAGATATGTAATTGTGTCTGCTCATCAAACCCATGGTTAGGGCACCTTCTTAGCAATGACTTATATCTCTCCCAAGCTTCACTTAAAGTTTCATTAGCCCCTTGAGAGAAAACTGAGATGGTTGTTTTGGCATCCATATACTTAGACTGAGGAAAATATCTGTTCAGAAACTTCTCCTCCAATTTATTCCAATTAGCCAGAGTTGGCTGTGGTTGATCCAAAAGCCAATCCTTGGCTTTTCCTATTAGTGAGAAAGGAAACAGCCTAAGGAATATAGCTTCTTCTTCAGCCTCAGTTGCTCCAACTGTTCCACATAACTCATAAAATTTGATTAAATGAGCATATGGGTCTTCGTGATCCAACCCTAAAAAAGGATTAGCAGAAAGAAGTTGAAGAAGTCCTGTCTTCATTTCTGCTTGTCTTGCATTTCCAGGAGGTCTTACTACCCTTCTCAGATTTCTCGGACTGTGATGTCCAAAAGCTCCTTGTGTTCTTCTTTGGTTGTTGTTGTTGTTATTGTTATTGTTCTCATCAGCCATGGTTTCTTCTTTTGATTGAGATGAAGAGGACTTAGAAGTGGAAGCTTTCTCTTGGTGCTTCTTTTGCTTGGCTAATTGCTTTCTTTTCCTTGCCTTGCTGTTATTGATTCTAGCTGTCTTTTCTATTTCAGGGTCAAACAATAGTTGATCAGCTGGTACCTTTCCTCGCATAAACAGAATTAAGCAACACTAACCAAACAAATTAGCTTAACACAAGAGTTTAACACAAAATTAAACTATGCACAAAAATCAAAATTGCTGAAGAAAGTAAAAATTGCTGCAATGCTTAATATCTAAACGCAAATCCCCGGCAACGGCGCCAAAAATTTGTTATCGTTTTTACCGAATCACCTAATCGTATCACACGAAAGTGGTCACTCGGGTTATCGTATCCACAGGGATTCACGCGATATTATGCCGTTCAACAATGTTTAACATCTCAAGTTATAAAACTGAATACTTTGGTTTTAAAATGTGGTTTCACAAGTGCCTTGAAATTTTAAAGAACTACAAAAGAGATTTAAAATAAAGATTTTAACAATGATAAAGAAGAGTTGGGATTAGATTTCATCAATCTTTTCTTAGTACCCTATTGATCATATGCATACAGTTCCTCTATGTATCTCTATCATCATCATCAAATCACTCATTCACATTAATTCCTTAACATGTTTGAAATATCAATCTCTACTCCTAAAAGTTGATTCCTCTAACAATTAAAAGTAAGATTGAGTTTAAGCTCAGATGATTTAAAGACTAATGAATTAAACTCTATTCCTAGATATCAAACCCATTAGATGATTCATTTTAATCAAGGACTCAAAGATGATTTTCCAATACACTTTAATTCCAAAAATCAGGTTATAGTTGATCAATCCATAACAAGCATGAAGAACAAGAATGAATCATTAATATAGATACATAACAGGAGTCTATATATATGAATCAAAAGAAATACATGAGAGTTGATTGATTACATCTAATCCCAACAAAGGGTGAGTTAGCTATCCATTTCCATGGTAGCTAACAATACAAAGAGATGAAGAAAAGAGATGAAATCTCTATTGTTACCACTTTTCCAAGCTTAACAATGGTGAAATCACCGCCTTCTGCCTCTGTTTCCGTTCAGTTCGCCCCCCAGATGTCCTAAAAGCTTCTAATTTTTCTATTTATATCACCCAAAATCTGAAACAGGGCATTGAATTCGTGAATTACTCGCTTAGCGCAAGTAAATTCGCTAAGCCAATCTTCAAAAGTCTGACAAAACCTTTCCTTGAAGAGAGCTACTCGCTCAGCGCCTCCAAATTCGCTAAGCGAATTTGATCTTCCCATTACTGCATCTTTCTGTGACAAATTCGCTTAGCCAGAATATTTTGGCTAAGCGAAATTGCATCTTTAACTCTCCTTCCTTCTGTGGTATTTTCGCTTAGCCAGAATGTTTTGGCTAAGCGAAATTGCAGCAGTAACACGATCTTTGCTTAGCCTTTTTCTTTCCATTTCTTCATCTTCAAAACTCTTCTTCTGAAACAAACAAAAATTGGGATTAAAAATATAATTCTATTTAATTCACTAAATATTAAATATTAATTAACAATCTAGCAAGTTTATATTATTTGGGGCTCTAAAATCGCAAATTCTACTATTATGAATTCAATAAATGCCTTTTTATCAAATTGTTTTCAAGTAAAATTGGCACTTATCACAGATATATTTAGTACTCCTATCGAGTATATTTTTTGCACTGTTAAAGTACTTGTAAATCTTATCTTTGGACCAATGGTCTTAAGTGCTTGCTCATTATTGACATTCTTGTGGCCATGTTAGTCTAGAGTGTAGTTCTATTTGAACTAGGTGTCTATGACATCCAAGTAAGAGATTCTTGAATTTTCAAATTATTTCTGGATTTGTATAGTCACTTATTTAGTGAAACTCAGATTAATTGAATGTCAATCATTTTAAAGCTTTTGCTTGGCTAGCCCTATGTAATTACGGTTGTTATTGGGCTATTATGAGCACTTAAGCATATGTGGATGTTGTTTTTTGGCCTTTATAAATTTTAGACTTAAAAAAAATGAGCATATTATTTGCTTGTAGGTCCACTACCTAAAGATTTAACTGTTGGAGTTTATCTATATTATGTTACTCGTTTTGGTTAAGTCTTATGGTCTTTTGGGTTAGTGGGAGTCTAAAATTTTATTATTATGAGATATGTTATCATATCTCTTATTGCATTTTAAGATGTTTGGACTATTGTTTGGGATTGCATATTTCTCTTAAGTAATAATATTATGCCTTACCTTATCCATCATTATTTGTAAGATATGAGCTTCTTAGCATGTATCATTTATGTCCCTATCGGTAATATTTCTACATTGTTAGGAGTTCATATTTCTTTGACTTTTAGTGGTGTGTGCATTGACCATAATTGATATTCTAGTCTTAAAATTTCTATATTTTGATTATTGACTAATGCTATCCAAGTGGGAGATTGTTGGATTAATTATTTAGTTAATCAGTTATATTGGATTAGCATTAATCAATTATTGTAAATTACTCTTTTAATTATTTATATATTAATTATGGTCAATAATTATTAATATAACACCTAAAGTAATTGATGGATATTACTGGGCTTTTGTTTGGGAATGACCCTGTGATGGGTTGGGTCATTCTATTAGTAGTCCGTAGAGAGGTTTCTAGTCTCTGCTGGTAAGTTAAATACTGCCTCCCCATTAAGCAGTATTATTCTGACTCATACGCTTAACCAGTGAAGAGAGCAATTTACTCTCACTTCAACTTCCTCTCAAGAACAGTGCTCTGTTCAATCAGCGAACCATGGATCCTACCATGTCAGGTACACACATCTCCGTCTATCACTCATTAGTATTGAGATTAACATGCTATAATTTGTATCTATGAATATTGTAAATTTCATCAGTAAAGACCAAGAAATCAACCTTGTCAGTAATTTATAGGGACCAAAATAGAAGCATTTGAATTAGGCTATTAAAGAAATTAAAAAGATTCAACCAAGAAGTGAAAAAAACTAATTCAAGAGCATTTGAATTAGGATATAGCAACTACAACAAATGACCAAATATTGCTTTAACAGAGTCCTGAATTGCTCCCACCTAGTTATATCCCATTAAACAGAGAAGAAAAAAAAATAATAATAAGTATCAATAGTTAGAAAGAAAGAAGTCAATGGCTTGAATGGTCCATTTTTTGGTGAGAATGAGATTCATAGTGGAGATTTAATTACAATGCCATGTAGAATATAGACAAAATAAAAATAAAAAATAGATATGCAAACTTAATTGTAACCAAAATTTAATTGCAATGACAGTGGAGATTTAATTAGAGTGGGAGAAAAGAAGGGCCATAAGTAAATGCAAAGATACACGGTCCTTACTATTACAACATATATAGATTTCTTGAAGATCTTAAATTCTACCAGAGGTAAGGTTAAGGGTTGCAGTTTATATTTTTCTCAATCATCTCTTTCGATCAGAGAAAATAAATTCTACTACATTCTTACTCACTCTGAGTCATACTTTCTATTTATGTTTAGTTATTAAGAGATATGAGGCTTGATGTATATTCTTGATGTTTGAAGGTGATTGCAATAAATAAATCTCTAAACATTTAGAAAGAGGAAGCAATAGAAAGATCTTAAAGGGAAATAATTTAGTAATACCTTTATAAGAGCTGCAAAGCAGTGCACATCAATGACTTCCAATACCATCTTATGTTTAATTGTTCCCTCACAAACTCCCCTTGACTACTTTCTGCATTAATTCTTAAGATTCCTTTAGCCTGGAATTGTACATTTAAAAGCTCTACTTCAACATTCAAGTCTATTGAAATTAAATAACAAATCACCCAAAAGGTTCTGGTAAAATCAAAAGCAAGGAAATATTAACCATCTATTTCGAATGTGTGACAAAATGCGAAACTTAACTAACCATCTATTTCCAATGTACAGACAAATGAGGTATTTATCTAGCCAACTCTTTAACCAAGGACAACCAAAGACATAACTGGACATGTTCACAAATTATATTGCACATAAGGAACTCTTATACCTGCTCGAGGTCCGACAACACCAATTCATCGAAGGGCATCAAAAACCTATTAACACCCGAGCATTCAATGAATCACTTTCCTGAAGTTAAAAATGCAATCCTTAGACGAAAGAGGACAATAATAAACAAAACAAAATAAATTCTAATTTAATTTCAGCACAATTGGGAAACACAAAATATTAATTAATATATACATAATTGGTTCACACTTGCAGATTTAAGTTGTCAGTTCTACCTTTTTCCCCTTCCTCCTGTTCCCACTGCATGCTTGTTTTGGATACTCATTTCACCTTGATTAACTGTGCCAACACTATCATGCCAATAGAGAAAATTTGAACAAGCACATCCTTAATCCAAACAAGCTAATATCCAAAAGATGCTTAACAATTTATAAACAAAAAAAGACCAAGAACAGTGATTATGATAATAGGCTACTCAGTAAAATAACAATTAAAAAGGAGATTAAATTGAAATAAGCTAAATTTAACAATTTACAATGCACTGAATATTCAAGTAAAGTTGAATTGGAAAGAACACAGAAAACTAAGTCGGGGAACCACCATAACTAACCAGCACAGAGCTAAAACAAGCAAACAAACAAACAATAACGAGCAATGGTGTTCTGAGCTTCACTACCTGGTTCAGCCCGATCTTCACGCTTCCGTTCTGGGCTTCACTGTCAATGGCATGACGGTGGCGACGGAATGGCGTAATAGCAGCGACGGGACTTGGCATTACAGCGGCGGCGGTGACTTGGTGTGACAGCGGCGGCGACGCTACTTGGCGGGACAACGGTGACTTGATAGAGGGATGGCGGCGACGCAAGGGAGCCCCTCTAGATTCGGCAGCAATTGAGACTGAAAGAGAGAAAAACTGAGACAGAGAGGGATGGGAGAAAGAGATAGAACGGAAGATTAGGGATTTTGACTTTATTCCTAATTTTAACTGTTAGCGTCGGCCAAGCCGACGCAAAAAAAATTTAAATTCCGTTGGGGACAGGGACTTAGCGTGGGCCAAGTCGACGCTAATATCCATTAAAGTTTGCGTCCATACGTTAGCGTCGGCTATTATTAAAATTAAAAAAACGAAAAAAATTCTCCACGGTAACTATAGCGTCGGTTTGGCCGACGCTAATCCGACACAATTAGCGTCGGTGTCGTGGCCGACGCAACTAATTCGATGCTAAAACACCACATTCTAGTAGTGTTTGCGGTCCACCAGACATAGTTTCCAGGGACATAATGTTTCCAGCATATGTCCCCCACTGGGTATGCGGGTTAATCACCCACCCGCTACCCTCTCCCCAGTGGGGACAGTAGATAATCCGTTGGGTCCAATACAACCCACTATGATGGGGATCCATCTATATGAATCATATTCAAAAGACCACAAAACATATAGGCAAGGGTGAAAAACACTCTTTTGCAAGTCATAAAGATATCACAGAAAACAGATATAAATCAAGAAATTAAGAAGGAATTATGCATAACATACACAGTTACTATCTCATAGCACACGTCATGTTTGTCAACACCAAACCATATATCATCATACAAGATATATTATAATGCATGTCACTTTTATTTTCCTCTCAAACACCGGTGTAATGCTCCTAGGAGACTTTTCTCTTTCCCCAATAACATTGAGCGATTGGCTATAGCAGACTTAATAGACTTATCAGATAGTCCCTCCAGACTTCATGATAATCATTCAGATAAGCTACATTTAAAACATAGTACAAAATCATGAATAGTCAAGTCAGTCAAATTTATCTAAGCCGGGTTGTGCCACATGCCTTGGCTCAGGGGTTATCACCTACACTGGCCATTAGAGGGGTTTCGCAACCTGGATAATCCTAATAGGCATCTGTGGCCCAAGTATCCCTATTCTCAACCCTCTCTGGGTTGTATGCTCGTTTGTGACCATTTGGCCAATGCTCTTTAATGCAAATGACATATAGTATTTTGCACACGCAATAACATCACAATTATCTCTTTATTGCTTTGGTTTCTCTTGTAACCTCTTGAATCTCTTCTTTTTGTTACCTCTTGTAACATTTAGTATATGACCTTATCTCTTAGTCATCTCATAAATACTCTTTCTCTTTGGTTATCTCAACCAATTTATCTCTCTTTTTCACAAAACCGATTTACCGTTTTACTTTCAAAAATTGATATAAAATATTAGACTAATGTAAATCCAAAATAAATATTTTTCCCTTAAAAAGACACTTATTTATAAGGCTTTAACCACAAATTTTACAAATTCAGAATTTTAAAATACCTAACACTTTCACAGGCGTGATAAAAATCACAGCGCTGATGTGAACCAGTCTGTTTCCCTGTTTTCTGATTTCTAAATAAAACCTGGTTTTCACACGCTTTTTCTGAAAACCGCACCAGAGGTGTAAACTGGTCTGTTTTTACTAAAATTCACTAACTTAGAAACTTCATTTTAATTTTAAAAATACCACACCTTTTAATTTGAATTGATTAGAATAAAAACAGACATTTGGGTTCTAATTATGATTTTCTTCTAAAAGTTCATTTTTAACTTAGTAAGTTATTATTAAAATCTTGATTTAAAAGTCCATTGAAGACTTATATATTTGAAAACTCTTTTACTTAGTGAACCCTAAAAAAGCTTTGGACTTTGTTACTAGTTAATTCATCCTTAATCATTCCTTTTACTTCACTTCTATGTCCTCCTCATCACAATCCAGAAAGCTTGGGTCATTGGTTAACTTGTCATAATTTAATCTATTCAAACCTCCTCAATCATCAATCACCAATCATCAAGCATAATAACAACAAACAATAAACTACTTTAAATATTACAATCCCAAATTGAATAGAAAGAACATAGAAAATGAAAATCAAGAACAACAAGAGAACAATCATCACAAGCCAAAATAACATCAACATCAAGCATAGAGTGAAATCAACATCAAGCAAAGAAATAAATCAACATCAAACAAAGGATGATATCAACTTCAAGTGTAACACCCTTTTTCCCAAAAAGGGCATTACATTTTTTATTTCAAAAATACTTTGTATTTAGAAAATAAATACTTTTACTTACATATTCCCTTCCAAAAATGTGAGTAAATTTTTTTTTTAAAGATGAGAAGGATGGAGAATATATTTTCAAACACGTAGTTATAGAAAACTTGTAACACCTTGATTTTTATATATAGTTTTTATTGATTTTTAATCCTATTTAATTTAATTAAAATTATTTAATTAATGATTTTTGGGATCTTGAGGTGAGGATAGTGATAGTAATATCTTAGATTTATTTTAGAAGAGTCAAGAGTAGCCAAGTTCGCAAAACTGAGTTTTTTCGGGAACCGCATTCTCTCCTGATGCGGGGATAGGGTTCAGTATTTTTCTGGAGGTCATTTTTACTCCAAAATAAATTTTTAACGAACCAAAAATGGTTCTTATAATATTTTTGATTTTTAGAAATTTTCTGGAAATTTTTCAGAAAAACTTTATTTTTACCCGCGTTTGGTGCTTTACGGGCAAACCGGGACATGAAAAAAAATAGTCCAAAAATTTAGTTTTGGGTTTCTAAAATTTTCTATGACATATTCAAATCATAAAATTTATTCCTCATGATTTTACTCATTTTAGAAAAAATATTTATCTAAAAAGGGGTTCAAAAACTACGCGTTTTTACCGCTTCGAACTACCGATTAAACCCTAACTTGATGGAACTTAATCCCACCATTTTTCTGGTCAGATCTGGGCGCATAAGGGGTTGATCCAAGTCTAAAAATTCTTCCAAAAAGTCAAATGGTCAATTAGGGGTTGATTTTGAATTTTCCCAAAATTAGGTGAGAGAGGTATGACTCCCAACCACCAAAGCATGCAAGCCCATACCTCCCCCATGCCTTCCCTTGCTCAGCTGAATTCTACTAGGGAGAGAGGAGAGAAGAATTCACTTTTCACTTCATCTTCTCCACTTGAATCATACAAACTCCATTTTCTCTCCATTTTTTCAAGTTTTTCCATACACAAAAAGACCAAGTTCTATTGAGATTTTCCATACCCAAGCTTCACAAAAAAGGTTTGGATCATCATTCTAATCCATAAACTTCTTTCATTTTTTCATTTCCACCACTTTTCATGTTTTCATGAAAGCTTGAGTTCTTCATTTCACTAAAAGTAAGTTTTTCCTTGGTTTAGGTTCACTCCATTGGAACCTACAAGCTTGAAAACTATCTTGGATCTATTTTCCTTCAAGATTTGAGTAAGTATTCATCTTCTCAAATTTCTACTCTTTAGGGTTTCTTGGGTTTCATAAAACTCATATTCCTATGGTTGTATTTTGGTGTATTTTGTGAAAGGTAAATTTTTCTTAAGTGTGGGAACATCAAGATGTTGAGTAGACCACTTGGTGTTGGTGTGGTGTGAAGGAGGTGATTTTGGAGCTAGCCCATTTTCAAGTCTTCAAGAGGTAAGGGGATTTTTCTCAATAAGTTGGGAGGGTTGTGTATGTGTGTGATTATGTGATTTTGTTCTTGATAACGAACTCAAAGACTTGAGTTTTCATATTGGTTGTTGAATGATTTTTCATTCTTTAGTAATATGTATTTTTATATATTTATGTATATGAGTGAAAGTATGATTTTGGTTGAGGCATGATAATTTTTGATAAGCCTATGTGTTGTTGGAAAAATCATATGTATGATTTGGAGTGATTTGGAATGCCTAAGTGTATGTTTGATTTATGGCTTGGTGGTGTTTTTGCCTAAATGGATGAATATTGATTCTTGGATGTTTCACATGATTTAATTCTATGTGATTGGGATTGGTTTGAAAATATTTGACTAAGTGTGGTAAGAGGAGTTAAAAACTTTAATGAAAAAGTTTTACAAATGAAAACAAAGAAATTAATTAGGATTCAAGATAACACTTAATTGGATAAATTTCAAAAATACAAAATTCTGGAATTCTGGGCATGAAATCGAAAGTCTGGGCACTTTGGGCCAAAAGTATAATGTTATAAAAGTTCGGGGGTAGAAATTAGAAAACGTGAAGACTGGACGCAGAGACTGTACGCAGAAACTGGACGCAAAGACTGCACGCAAGAACTGGACGCAGAAACTGGACGCAGAAACTGGACGCAGAGACTGGACGCAGACTGGACGCAGACACTGGACGCAGACTGGACGCAGAAAATGGACGCAGACTGGACGCAGGAACTGGACGTTTTGGGGTCAAAATGAAATTTTAACAAGTTATGTGGTTTTTAATAATTAATAAGAAGTGAGAAGGAAAAATAATAAGAATTAGAGAGTTAAAGTTAAAGAAGAACTTTAATTTCAAAGAGGAATTTTCCATAAAACTTACATTTTTTTTCAATAATATTACACGGTATTGGAAGAGAACCAATACGTGGCGAAGATAAAAGTCTTAAGGACAAATATATTACACGGTGTTAGGTGAAAGCTAACACGTGGCGATGAAAAACCCTAAGACGAGGGACCGAATTGATTGTGGTTGCAAATATACTGTCATATGCATTTGAGATATTGGCTTTTGCCAGGCTAGCATTTATTGCTATGATGAGAGCACACAATCCTATACGGGGATTGTAAATAAGTATGGTCTGACTATAAGTCTTTGAGGGCATCCAGGTTACGAAGTTCTCAATGGCCTTGAAAGGAATTCCCCTGTGCCGAGACGAGTCGTAATACCCAGCTTGGATGATCCTAACCAGGGCTATCTTATTTATGATGTGGTGTACGACGTAGCACAATGGGTCTGTACCGAATAAATGACAAACGATGGCCGAGAGTGAAGGTCAGTTTGCATTAATGATAGGTATACGATTCCGCCATATCGCTCTACTTAGTTGAGGAAGTCTCCATGGAGCAGTGCACCGGTGTATTAAAGAGATATTGAAGTGACATGCATTATGCTAGAGTGCTATTTGTGTGTTTGACTGTGTGTTTAATTGGATGATGTGCTCTCTTTTGGACTTACGATCCCATCTCCCAATGGGCCATTGTGTCTGGACACGTGGTTAGGACTAGAGGAGGGGTGTTGGGCCCCGAAGAGGTTTTGGAGAGGGACATGGTATTGGATGTCTATATACCCATCGAGAGGATGCGCTACTGGTTGGGAGATGCACCCTTTGCACGCAGTATCACTTTGGAGAAACGGGAGGCCAGAGTTCAACCCACGGCGCAGCCTAGGAGAGAGGCGAGGGAGGATCAGAGGCCTACACGTCAGCGGATAGCCGAATCAGTATCGAACCGTTGTCGTCTGATTCGTCGCACTCCAAGGAAGAGTTCCTTCGAGAGGGCAAGCTTACCAAGGATGGCTCCACCAGTGACACCGGTTCTATCACCTGAGACTGTGAGACCTACACTTCCTGTTCCACCCGTCGCACCTTCTGGACGTTTGGTGCGCTGTTCTTCTGACACTTCTGCCGAACCTTCGGGACACGTAGATAGAGGGAAGAGCAGGTTAGAGACGAGCCAGATCGTGTACTATTCGAGGTGTCCGAGGTTGAGGAGGACCCCGAGGAGACGTCATCGTCTTAGGCCTGTAGAGGTGGGGGTGTCTAGTGCTAGGTTGTAGAGTGTCTGTTAGCGACCAGCCTAGGTTTGGGATGTACATGTTCAGTGTCGTGTATTGGACACACTTTTTGATTTATCGTTTTCCTAGGTTTAGCTTTATCGTTTTATTTTTCTTCGCGTCATGATGATGTATTTTGGCCACTATGTTGTGGTTCCAAACTATACTTGCGGGCGCAAGACTTGTGTATATTGACATGATGATATATATATATGTGTATGATGTTTCTTTTCTTCTGAGTTTCAGGATGGCTAAATATGATATGAGAAATCTTTTCGGATAAGATTCTTTTAAAAAAAAATTAGCCACCAATTTCGGTAACCTTAATTTATGAAAGGCGTTTTCCCGCATTAAGTTTTAGTTTTTCATGTGACGTTCCTTGTGGGAAAAAGGGGCGTTACATTTGTGGTATCAAAGCCTGGTTGATGTCTGTCGGGACTGTAGGTTATAGGTCTACTGTGTCTAAGTTGTGTGAACTCTGATGGAGTTTATTTAGGTTATAGACTTACTAAGTTTAAGTTGTGTGATCTCTGATTAGCATTGTGTGACATTGTTTATATTGTTTCCTTATGAAACAATGTGTGAAATTGATTGCTTTCTTGAATGGGTTTTGAATGGTGCAACTACAATGGTTGACTTGTAGAAACCCATGGCACGTCGAGGACGACCAATGAATCGCGTTGACGCTGAGGACCGTGATGATACGATGGAAAGGGCTATCGCGGCTATGACCAACATGGCGGCTCAGATGGCTCAACCGTCTGTTCGTGCTGAACAAAGGGACATTGAGAGACAACAAAGAGATGCTGAGGATAGAGTGAGGGCTGAGAGAGCTGCTGAAGCCAAGAGATTGGTTGATTTTCGACACCATAATCCACTACAGTTTTATGACGAGACTGATCCGGAGAAAGCGGAGTTATGGATACAAGAGCTAGAGAAGATATTTGAGATTCTACACTGCACGGCAGCTGAGAAGGTACAGTACGCGGTCTATCTGCTGTTGGGTGACGCAGAATATTGGTGGAAGGGAGTTCGACAACTGATGGAAGCTGGAAACCAAGCTGTGACTTGGGAAATATTCAAGGAGAAATTTCTAGAGAAGTATTTTCCACAGAGCGCGAGGTCGGAGAAAGAGCAAGAGTTTTTGCGACTGCAGCAAAGAGACATGTCCGTTGGAGAGTACGCGGCAAAGTTTGAATCACTTGCCAAGTACTTTCGGTTCTTCCAAGTCCAACCGGACGAGGGATGGAAATGCGAGAGGTTCGAAGCGGGGTTGAGGTACGAGGTACGTCAATCTGTAGCTTCACTGGATATTCGTCAATTTCCACTGCTGGTGGAAAAGTGTAGAAAGATGGAGAATCTGATGAAGGGGAGAGTGAATAAGGGGAATGTGGGTGGACCGTCTAGGTCATATCCACAAGGACAAAAAGGGAAGCAGAATCAGCACAAACCCTACTTTAAGAGTCTGGGGAACCAACAACAAAACCACAACTTGCTGCCTGTTGTTGATAGTGGGAATAAAGTGAACCACGGAGCGAGCTCTCCAGTAACATGTTACAAGTGTGGAAAATTGGGACACTATGCCAACAACTGCATCCAACCAGGAAAAGCTTGTTATAGCTGTGGGAAGGTGGGACATATAGCAAAGGACTGCAATATGCCCAAACCCAAGTCAGAAATCGACGCTGTCAAAGCCGGAAGGCCGAAGACAAAAGGACGTGTTTACACTATGAGTGGTATTGAGGCTTCACCTTCAGAGGATTCCCTACAAGAAGGGAATGACATAGCTGGTAATTTTGAAGACTAGGGGCTTCAGGGATGTTTGGAATGGGTGGTTTTCTGCAAGTTTTTGAAGATTACGGAAGACTAGTTTTGTTTTGATTAGGAAAACCTTTTGTGTATTGTATGTTTTAGTTTCTTATAAGTTTTAGATTCAAAATCTGACACTATGTTTTAAATTTCTTCCGCTACTACTTAAATATGTAACCTTCTAGAAATTCTTATGTCTGTCTGTTTCCAAAACTTTCCGTACTCTATGTATGAAGTTATTCAGTAATCTCATCTGTCTATCTTCTTACCTAGTTATTTCTCTATCTTCCTATCTAATAATCTTTCTGATTGTCCATCTTGTCAAACCAACTCTCACTAGTAGTGATAATCTCGTTTGTAAAATGATTTTCCTATTCTGGGTTGACTTTGAGGGAAGCTAGAACCCTATAGATGATAGTGTGAGTTGTAATAGAAATTTTCATAGGAAATTTTTGCCAATGATCCTTTAGCAAAGAGTGGGTGGCGTATGAACAATAGTCGACAGTTATCTAGGAGTACTGTAACGAGTATTAAGGGACGGGTATAAGAAAAAGATAATACAGTGAAGGGTCGCAAAGCATTAGTAGATCTTGAAGATAAAATAGGAGAAGAAGAAGTTTTGGACGAATCGGATAAATGATGGTAGAATATACCAGTTGTTATATTCAGGAATGATTTGGACAATGATGTGATTAGCTATAAAATTATTATCGTTTTCTGACTGCTTAAGGACAAGGCGTGGGAGTAATTAACCCATTGGCTTGCCGGTAGTAGATGGGGTACAATGATAATTGATATAGACTTACATTGTTGAATTCTTAAAGTTTGGATTGGATAGTGATGGTTCTTGATGGATAGTGTGAGGATACCTTGTAGTGAGAGTAAGAATGCTCGAAGGAACGAGAATATGTTATTTTTAAAGTAGGAGTGATAGAAAGATTTATCGGATGAGAGTTTTTCTATATTGATGGTTAAACGTAGTTTAGGTACGTAATTTCGGGGACGAAATTCTTTTTAGAGGGGTAGAGTTGTAACACCATGATTTTTATATATAGTTTTTATTGATTTTTAATCCTATTTAATTTAATTAAAATTATTTAATTAATGATTTTTGGGATCTTGAGGTGAGGATAGTGATAGTAATATCTTAGATTTATTTTAGAAGAGTCAAGAGTAGCCAAGTTCGCAAAATTGAGTTTTTGCGGGAACCGCATTCTCTCCTGATGCGGGGATAGGGTCCAGTATTTTTCTGGAGGTCATTTTTACTCCAAAATAAATTTTTAACGAACCAAATATGGTTCTTATAATATTTGTGATTTTTAGAAATTTTCTGGAAATTTTTCAGAAAAACTTTATTTTTACTCGCGTTTGGTGCTTTACGGGTAAACCGGGCGCAACCGGGACATGAAAAAAAATAGTCCAAAAATTTAGTTTTGGGTTTCTAAAATTTTCTATGACATATTCAAATCATAAAATTTATTCCTCATGATTTTACTCATTTTAGAAAAAATATTTATCTAAAAAGGGGTTCGAAAACTACGCGTTTTTACCGCTTCGAACTACCGATTAAACCCTAACTTGATGGAACTTAATCCCACCATTTTTCTGGTCAGATCTGGGCGCATAACGGGCTGATCCAAGTCTAAAAATTCTTCCTAAAAGTCAAATGGTCAATTAGGGGTTGATTTTGAATTTTCCCAAAATTAGGAGAGAGAGATATGGCTCCCAACCACCAAAGCATGCAAGCCCATACCTCCCCCATGCCTTCCCTTGCTCAGCTGAATTCTACTAGGGATAGAGGAGAGAAGAATTCACTTTTCACTTCATCTTCTCCACTTGAATCAAACAAACTCCATTTTCTCTCCATTTTCCATACACAAAAAGACCAAGTTCTATTGAGATTTTCCATACCCAAGCTTCACAAAAAAGGTTTGGATCATCATTCTAATCCATAAACTTCTTTCATTTTTTCATTTCCACCACTTTTCATGTTTTCATGAAAGCTTGAGTTCTTCATTTCACTAAAAGTAAGCTTTTCCTTGGTTTAGGTTCACTCCATTGGAACCTACAAGCTTGAAAACTATCTTGGATCTATTTTCCTTCAAGATTTGAGTAAGTATTCATCTTCTCAAATTTCTACTCTTTAGGGTTTCTTGGGTTTCATAAAACTCATATTCCTATGGTTGTATTTTGGTGTATTTTGTGAAAGGTAAATTTTTCTTAAGTGTGGGAACATCAAGATGTTGAGTAGACCACTTGGTGTTGGTGTGGTGTGAAGGAGGTGATTTTGGAGCTAGCCCATTTTCAAGTCTTCAAGAGGTAAGGGGATTTTTCTCAATAAGTTGGGAGGGTTGTGTATGTGTGTGATTATGTGATTTTGTTCTTGATAACGAACTCAAAGACTTGAGTTTTCATATTGGTTGTTGAATGATTTTTCATTCTTTAGTAATATGTATTTTTATATATTTATGTATATGAGTGAAAGTATGATTTTGGTTGAGGCATGATAATTTTTGATAAGCCTATGTGTTGTTGGAAAAATCATATGTATGATTTGGAGTGATTTGGAATGCCTAAGTGTATGTTTGATTTATGGCTTGGTGGTGTTTTTGCCTAAATGGATGAATATTGATTCTTGGATGTTTCACATGATTTAATTCTATGTGATTGGGATTGGTTTGAAAATATTTGACTAAGTGTGGTAAGAGGAGTTAAAAACTTTAATGAAAAAGTTTTACAAATGAAAACAAAGAAATTAATTAGGATTCAAGATAACACTTAATTGGATAAATTTCAAAAATACAAAATTCTGGAATTCTGGGCATGAAATCGAAAGTCTGGGCACTTTGGGCCAAAAGTATAATGTTATAAAAGTTCGGGGGTAGAAATTAGAAAACGTGAAGACTGGACGCAGAGACTGTACGCAGAAACTGGACGCAGAAACTGGACGCAAAGACTGCACGCAAGAACTGGACGCAGAAACTGGACGCAGAGACTGGACGCAGACTGGACGCAGACACTGGACGCAGAGACTGGACGCAGAAACTGGACGCAGACTGGACGCAGAAACTGGACGCAGCAACTGGACACAGAAACTGGACGCAGAGACTGGACGCAGAAACTGGACGCAGACTGGACGCAGAAACTGGACGCAGGAACTAGACGCAGACTGGACGCAGGAACTGGACGCAGACTGGACGCAGGAACTGGACGTTTTGGGGTCAAAATGAAATTTTAACAAGTTATGTGGTTTTTAATAATTAATAAGAAGTGAGAAGGAAAAATAATAAGAATTAGAGAGTTAAAGTTAAAGAAGAACTTTAATTTCAAAGAGGAATTTTCCATAAAACTTACATTTTTTTTCAATAATATTACACGGTATTGGAAGAGAACCAATACGTGGCGAAGATAAAAGTCTTAAGGACAATAATATTACACGGTATTGGAAGAGAACCAATATGTGGCGAAGATATAAGTCTTAAGGACAAATATATTACACGGTGTTAGGTGAAAGCTAACACGTGGCGATGAAAAACCCTAAGACGAGGGACCGAATTGATTGTGGTTGCAAATATACTGTCATATGCATTTGAGATATTGGCTTTTGCCAGGTTAGCATTTATTGCTATGATGAGAGCACACAATCCTATGCGGGGATTGTAAATAAGTATGGTCTGACTATAAGTCTTTGAGGGCATCCAGGTTACGAAGTTCTCAATGGCCTTGAAAGGAATTCCCCTGTGCCGAGACGAGTCGTAATACCCAGCTTGGATGATCCTAACCAGGGCTATCTTATTTATGATGTGGTGTACGACGTAGCACAATGGGTCTGTACCGAATAAATGACAAACGATGGCCGAGAGTGAAGGTCAGTTTGCATTAATGATAGGTATACGATTCTGCCATATCGCTCTACTTAGTTGAGGAAGTCTCCATGGAGCAATGCACCGGTGTATTAAAGAGATATTGAAGTGACATGCATTATGCTAGAGTGCTATTTGTGTGTTTGACTGTGTGTTTAATTGGATGATGTGCTCTCTTTTGGTGTATGAATATCTTAGAGAAAGATTTGCAAAAGAGTAGCTATATATATTCTTGGAATGTATTATGTAGTATTTTCTTTTTCGTATACATCTTTTCAGTGGATTTCAACTTGTGCAAAGAAATTCACCCTTGCGTGTTTTTCTGTTATTTTATGTACGTTAAGTGTAGATGGCCACTTTGAGACCTCTGATAGCCCGAGTGAGGGAGTGCTTTCGGCCTCGTGAGGCCGATGGTGGGGGATGGACTTACGATCCCATCTCCCAATGGGCCACTGTGTCTGGACACGTGGTTAGGACTAGAGGAGGGGTGTTGGGCCCCGAAGAGGTTTTGGAGAGGGACATGGTATTGGACGTCTATATACCCATCGAGAGGATGAGCTACTGGCTGGGAGATGCACCCTTTGCACGCAGTATCACTTTGGAGAAACGAGAGGCCAGAGTTCCACCCACGGCGCAGCCTAGGAGAGAGGCGAGGGAGGATCAGAGGCCTACACGTCAGCGGATAGCCGAATCAGTATCGAACCGTTGTCGTCTGATTCATCGCACTCCAAGGAAGAGTTCCTTCGAGAGGGCAAGCTTACCAAGGATGGCTCCACCAGTGACACCGGTTCTATCACCCGAGACTGTGAGACCTACACTTCCTGTTCCACCCGTCGCACCTTCTGGACGTTTGGTGCGCTGTTCTTCTGACACTTCTGCCGAACCTTCGGGACACGTAGATAGAGGGAAGAGGAAGGTTAGAGACGAGCCAGATCGTGTACTATTCGAGGTGTCCGAGGTTGAGGAGGACCCCGAGGAGACATCATCGTCTTAGGCCTGTAGAGGGGGGGTGTCTAGTGCTAGGTTGTAGAGTGTCTGTTAGCGACCAGCCTAGGTTTGGGATGTACATGTTCAGTGTCGTGTATTGGACACACTTTTTGATTTATCGTTTTCCTAGGTTTAGCTTTATCGTTTTATTTTTCTTCGCGTCATGATGATGTATTTTGGCCACTATGTTGTGGTTCCAAACTATACTTGCGGGCGCAAGACTTGTGTATATTGACATGATGATATATATATATATATATATATATGTGTATGATGTTTCTTTTCTTCTGAGTTTCAGGATGGCCAAATATGATGTGAGAAATCTTTTCGGATAAGATTCTTTTAAAAAAAATTAGCCACCAATTTCGGTAACCTTAATTTATGAAAGACGTTTTCCCGCATTAAGTTTTAGTTTTTCATGTGATGTTGCTTGTGGGAAAAAGGGGCGTTACAAAACTCACCACACATAATATACATATAGCAAAAATATAAGAGCTTGCTCCAGCAAGTAATAGTCTTGGCCACAACAGAGTGACCTACACAGACGATCATCAAAGAGAAAGTAAATAGTCAATGCAAAACTAGAAAGCATAGTAGGCACACGAGTTAGACACCCTCATCCATCCTAGGCCGGTCGAGTTCCACAAACCCCTTTATGACCTATTCTGGACCACCAGAATATCTACAGCTTCGAGCTCTCCCCGATCTAATCGTCCGACGGTTCCTCTCTAGTCTCGCATCTGGTCCACTTGCTCCTCCCGAGGTCTTCGTTATATGTCCAACGAAGGTTGCCCACTCAGTGGCTGGCTTATATATCCAGCCCTGCCCTTCGCCCCTGCGGGGCTTAAAACTCTCCCTGATGGTGGGGATCAAATCCGAGTCCGATGAATCTATATGAATCATGTTCCAAAAGACCACAAAACATATAGGCAAGGGTGAAAATCTTCTCCACAAGTTATATCACGAAAAACACATAAAGAGAAAAAACCATATATTACATTTCACAAATAAATATAGATTTACGGTTTTTCAAAAATCTTAGTAACCAACTCTATCACTCATTCACAGATCATAATATCAGCCAGAAAACACATCAGACACATATAAAATTTCATCACAAGTATCCATAAATCAATCAAACAGGAAACATCTCAAGCATTTATATATATATGCATGACATTTTAATTTCCCTCAAAATACACCGGTGTAGTGCTCCATGGAGACTTTCCCACCAAACTCCGTTTGAGCGAGTGGGTGTGGCATATACCTAACATATCCAACCAGTTTAGTCCTCTTTTTCACGGCGCGTGGATTACCACCAACCCCCTTTTTCATGGACGGGTTTTATGGTATTCGGCATATCCACATTTAAAATTTTATTACCACATCATAAATAGACCAGTCAGTCAGATTTATCCAAGTTGGGTATACGACTTGTCTCGGCTCGTTGGGAGTCACCACACGGCCATTGAGAACTGCATGACCTGGATAATCCCAAAAGGCAATTGTAGCCCAACTCTGCTCTATTCCAATCCTCCATCTAGGATTGTAGCTCAATTTGGCAAAGCCAAAATATCTTTATGCGAATGACAATTCAATTTGAAATCAAAGGATCAATATCCTAATAACAATTTCATCATGAATTCCACAAACATTTTGCCTCATCTCTTTGCAACAATGTTTTCAGAAATCCTTTATTGATTTCTTTCCCCCTTTATAAAAATCTTTACATAAAAATGTAAATTAAATACCTTTGATAAGAGAAGTCTCAAATAAGAATTTTTCCCCTAAAACTACTATAATTTAGAAGTCTTTAGACATAATTTTTAGAAAATTTCGAATTTAGAAAAATATTTATTTTTGGAAAAACCTGACGCTTTCACAGGTGTGGAAATTGTCACACCTTCGGTGTGAACGAGTATGTTTCCAAATTTTCGAAAATTAACAGAATTTGATTTTTCTTATGTTTTAAAAAGTTTTCACACCTAAGATATGAATATCACGGTTTTGTTAATAAAAATGGACTTAAAACTTTATTTTATCATATAAAAACATAGTTTAATTTATTGTAAAAATAATATATTAATTTTGGATCTTTTAATTTTTATAAAATTCATTTCAACACTTAAAATAAAACCTTTTTGGAGATCTTAATAATTTCTCTCTTAAATCAAGTTATTACTCTTTTACTTCTAGTGCCATATGTTTATGATTTTAATCCCTCAACTTAAATATTTATTGGTCCTCATCTTTTCAAATAATCATATCACCAAATCCCATGTACAAGCAATACAACAACTCACGCTCAAACTCAATAACATCCAAATATCAACACATCAATTATTTCAAATCACGAGTAGACATAAAATAAGATTTGGTTTAAGACAATAATAATTATTTTAAAACTTAGAGCATGAGGACATAGAATAAGAACAAATCCATAATTATATTAAATAGCATAAAGTAAAAGGACTTAAAATACACAACATAAAACATAGGACTTGACTGAAATGTCAGTCCATAAATAAATAACAAAAAACATAAGGACTTGACTGAAATGTCAGTCCATCCATAATTAAATAAACCGAAAGAATAAAGACTTGACTGAAATGTCATTCCATAAATAAATAAACAGCAGAAAGCATAACGACTTGACTGAAATGTCAGTCCATAAATAAACTGAAATGTCAGTCCATAAATAAATTGACAAAAAGCATAAGGACTTGACTGAAATGCCAGTCCATAAATAAATAAATAGAAAGCATAAAATTAAAGGCTTAAAAATAAATATTAGAAACATAATTAAAAGATATATATATATATATATATATATAAATTTTCTTTTTAAATCTTGAGCCACTTAAGCAATACAAATCATATAAGCAATCACTTATATGATTCATATAACTTGCTTTAAAAATTTCCCCCTTACCTTTGTTATCTTTTTATTGTTTTTGGTCCCACCTCTTCACTCACCACCTTCACACAACAAAAGCCTAGTTACTAATAAGACTAAAATCATAACCAAAATAACAAGACTAAGAGAAATCTCTACAAACCCTTCTTTAATCACTAGCCTTCCTCTTTTCCCAAGCACCAATCACCAAACCAAGAACTAAGCACAAAGCTCTTTAAAACACAAGAAAAACTCAAGAAGCAAGAACAAATAGAGTTTAAGAGGAGAGTGATTTGAGCAAGGAAAATGTGTGAGGCTCACCCCCTATTTATAGGGAAGTGGTCGTGAGATGGGGAGGAAGAAAGAATAACAATCTTATCCAAGTCTTAAGTGATTATTAATTGCTTTTTGTTAACAAATAAAATTTCAACACATGTCTAATGAATCGACTTGATAACCAATGGAAAAGCTTGGTTAATATTAGGGAATACATGGGTTGGGCGAATGTGGGCTGAAGCAAGCATTGAGAAAAAGATTTCATGGCTTAAGGCTTGTTTGGGTGATGAATAAAAGGTAAAAAGCTTGGTTAATTTGATCTTTGTGAGTGAAAATGAATTAATAAAAGGTGTTTGTGATAAAATCACTTTTTCAATAGGCCAATCAGACCTTAGGAGCGCCACATGGCATAAAGGAATCTTGTAGAAATGACTTAAATGCCCTTTGGTGCAAAGAAGAAAGGTTAGGGGTAAAATGGCCATTTCTCCCCTTGCGTCTAAAAAGTCAAGATCTCGTTAATAGTGACATCGCTCTGCATCACTTTTCTCATCCTGGTAAATTGGCCAGTAACCCCTAGCCCTGAGCTCTGGTCTTTTACCAGCTTCCCTGGTTTCCCCGACGTCAAAATTCAACAAAAATAGTTTTTATGCTATAGAAAATCATTTTTAACCTTTATTTGCTTGAAATAATTCAAGAATATAAAAATAATATTTTCTACGAAAAATACTATTGGAAAATATTTATAGAAAATAATTATGGAAAAATCTGAGTGTTACAACTCTCCTCCCCAAAAATGATTTGGTTCTCGAAATTACGTACCTAAAAGAGTTCTGGGTATTGTTCCTGCATTTTGTCCTCTAATTCCCATATTGCATCTCCTGTGACATCGCTCTAAATAATCTTGACTAAGGAAATCGATTTATCCCTGAGATTTTTATCTTCCTATCATCGATTCACACAGGGTTTGTTTCATAAGTCAAGTTTTCCTGTAATTGTACTACATCAGGCTCTATCACATGAGATGGATCAGAAATATATTTTCTTAATTGTGAAACATGGAAGACACTGTGAAGATTTGAAAGTGAAGGAGGCAAAGCAATTTGGTAAACAACAGGACCTATATGACGAAAAATGTGGTATGGTCCTATGAATTTTGGAGTGAGTTATTTTGATTTAATAGCTCTACCTACCCCAGTCATCGTTGTGACTCTTAGAAAAACATGCTCACCCTCTTGGAATTCGAGAGGTTGTCTCCGTTTATCGGAGTAGCTCTTTTGTCTGCTCTGTGCCGTGCTCATTCTTTCTTGGATTTGTTTCACCTTCTCGGTTGTTTGTTGTACAAACTCCGGTCCTAGAACTGCACTTTCCCCGTTCTGGTACCAACACAAAGGTGTCTGGCACTTTCTTCTGTAGAAGGCTTCACATGGTGCCATACCTATGCTTGCATGGAAACTGTTCTTGTACGTGAACTCTATTAATGGTAACAAATAGTCCCAACTTCCACGATTATCAAGCACACAGGCTCTCAATAAGTCTTCGAATGACTATATTGTCCTTTCTGACTGACCATCCGTCTAAGGATGGTAAGCAGAACTCAATCTCAGTTTGGTTCCTAGAGCTTGTTGCAAACTTTGCCAAAATCTAGAGGTAAATCTAGGATCTCTGTCAAAAATGATGCTGGATGGTACTCCATGCAATCGAATTATTTCTTTCACGTAAATTTGGGCTAACTTATCCAAAGAATACTTGACATAGATAGGCAAGAAATGCGATGATTTCGTCAACCTATCCATAATTACCCAAATTGCGTCAAATCCTTTCGGAGTCTTTGGCAATCCTGTCACGAAATCCATGGATATACTCTCCCATTTCCATCCGGGTATATCCAATGATTGCATCATTCCTGCAGGCTTTTGATGTTCTATCTTCGCCTTCTGGCAAGTCAGGCATGAAGCTACGTATTTCGCAACTTGTTTCTTCATTCCGGGCCACCAGAAGCATTGCTTCAAATCTTGATACATTTTCATGGCACCAAGATGAATACTCAACTTGCTCTTGTGTGCTTCGTTCAGAATTAGTTTCCTCATTTCCATATTCTCTGGCACACACATCCTTCCTTTACATCTTAAGATGCCATCATTACCGATGCGAAACTCTAAAATTTTTCCTTGCTTCATTAATTCCATCTTTTCTTGCAGGTGCTCATCAGTAGCTTGTTGTTCCCGAATTTCTTCTATTAGTCCACTTGAGACTTGAATCCTGTTTAAGCAAATTCTATCCTCATAGAATCCTGTTGACAGATTCAAATCACGAAATCCTTCAATCAGCTCCAATTCCTTGACCATGGCAAACACATGAATAGATTTTCTACTTAAAGCATCAGCTACGACGTTCGCTTTTCCAGGATGATACATCAGCGTAAAGTCGTAGTCCTTGAGAAATTCCATCCATCGTCTCTGCCTCATGTTGAGCTCCCTTTGGTCGACCAAATACTTTAAACTTTTATGGTCACTGAAGACATTAAATGTAGATCCATACAAATAATGTCTCCACATCCATAGAGCAAAAACCACCGCAACTAGCTCCAAATCATGAGTTGGATAGTTCCTTTCGTGCATTTTCAGTTGACGAGACGCATACGCCACAACCTTCCTGTTCTGCAGCAACACGCAACCAAGTCCTTGATAAGAAGCGTCGCAATACACTTCCATTGGTTCCTCTGGATTTGGCAAAATCAGCACAGGTGAGGTCGTCAATCGTTCCTTCATCTTCAAGAAACTTTGTTCGCATTCGTCCGTCCACACGAAGGGTTGATCTTTCCTTGTCAGTTGTGTCAGCGGTGCGACAATCTTTGAGAATCCTTCGATAAATCTTCTATAATATCCAGCTAGACCAACAAAGCTACGGATTTTCGTTACCATCTTTGGTCTTTCCCATGAAAGTACTGCTTCTACTTTCGCAGGATCCACAATGATTCCTTCCTTAGAAATCACATGTCCCAAGAATTGTACTTCACTTAACCAAAATTCACACTTTACGAACTTGGCGTACAACTGCTTTTCGCTCAAAATCTGCAGAACTTGTCGCAGATGATCTTCATGTTCCTCCTTGTTCTTGGAATAGATTAGAATGTCGTCGATAAATACAACGACGAATTGATCTAAGAACGAATGAAAGATCCTATTCATGTAGTCCATGAATATGGCTGGTGCATTCGTCACCCCAAATGGCATTACAAGATACTCGTAATGACCATATCGGGTTCTAAATGCCGTCTTAGGTATATCCTCTGTCTTCACCCTAATCTGGTGATACCCCGTTCGCAAATCAATCTTTGAGAAAATTGCAGCTCCACGCAGTTGATCCATCAAATCATCGATACGCGGCAGCGGGTATTTGTTCTTGATCGTTACCTGGTTCAATTGTCGGTAGTCCACGCATAATCTGGATGTTCCATCTTTCTTCTTCACCAAGACTGGCGTACCCCAAAGGGAGACGCTTAGTCTTACGAATTGCTTAGACAACAAATCTTCTAATTGTCTCTTTAATTCGGCTAACTCAGTTGGTGACATCCTATGGGGAGCAATAGATATGGGACCAGTTCCGGGTACTAAGTCTATTGCAAATTCTATGTCTCTCACAGGTGGCAAACCTGGAACATCATCCGGAAATACTTTCGGGAATTCCCTAACTACAGGCACATTGCTCAATTCAACTTCCCCCTCAACTTTCAAAGAGGATAAGAGCATGTATCCCTGAGCTCCTTCTTTCAAAGAAGCTCTTGCTTGATTGGCAGTTATAAATCCAAAAATCTCAGATTTGGGAAAAACTAAAGTTTTCTTTGCACAATCTAGGAGGATATGGTTGAAAGATAACCAATCCATGCCTAAAATCACATCTAACTGTGTTAAAGGAAAACAGATTAAATCAACATGACAGATCTTACCGAAAACAGTAACAGGACAATTTAAACAAACATCACTCACAGTGATGGGTTTAGCAGTAGGGGTATTAACAGTTAAATCAAAAGGTAACAGAGACACAGGCAATTTCAGTTGTTTCACACAATCTAAGGATATAAAAGAATGGGTTGTGCCTGAATCGTATAGTATAATTAAAGGATTACCAATTATGTCACAAGTACCTTGTATGAGATCATCCGATCGAGAAGCCTCAACAACACTCATGGTATAAACGCGTCCCCTTGCCTTCGGCTTTGCAGCTTGCACGCTATTCACCATTGGTTCCAGCTTAGGTACCCGGTAATCCTTGCCACGTGTCTGGTCTTTCCACACTTGAAACAAGTTATATCACGAAAAACACGTAAAGAGAAAATACCATATATTACATTTCACAAATAAATATAGATTTAAGGTTTTTCGAAAATCTTAGTAACCAACTCTATCACTCATTCGCAGATCATAATATCAACCAGAAAACACATCAGACACATATAAAATTCCATCACAACTATCCATAAATAAATTAAACAGGAAGCATCTCAAGCATTTATATATATATATAAATGCATGACACTTCAATTTCCCTCAAAATACACTAGTGTAGTGCTCCATGGAGACTTTCCCACCAAACTCCGTTTGAGCGAGTAGCTGTGGCATATACCAAACATATGCAACCAGTTTAGTCCTCTTTTTCACGGAGCTTGGATTACCACCAACCCCCTTTTTCATGGACGGGTTTTACGTTATTCGGCATATCCATATTTAAAATTTTATTACCACATCAAAAATAGGTCAGTCAGTCAAATTTATCCAAGTTGGGTATACGACTTGTCTCGGCTCGTTGGGAGTCACCACACGGCCATTGAGAACTGCGTGACCTGGATAATCCCAAAATGCAATTGTAGCCCAACTCTGCTCTATTTCCAATCCTCCATCTAGGATTGTAGCTCAATTTGGCAAAGCCAAAACATCTTTTGGAAATGACAATTCAATTTGAAATCAAAGGATCAATATCCTAACAACAATTTCATCATGAATTCCACAAACATTTTACCTCATCACTTTGCAACAATGTTTTCAGAAATCCTTTATTGATTTCTTTCCCCCTTTATAAAAATGTAAATTAAATACCTTTGATAAGAGAAGTCTCAAATAAGAATTTTTCCCCTAAAACTACTATAATTTAGAAGTCTTTAGACATAATTTTTAGAAAATTTAGAATTTAGAAAAATTATTTATTTTTGGAAAAACCTGACGCTTTCACTGGGAAATTTTCACACAGTCGGTGTGAACGAGTCTGTTTCCAATTTTTGAAAATTAACCAAATTTGATTTTTATTATGTTTTAAAAAGTTTTCACCCTAAGATATGAATATCACGGTTTTGTTAATAAAAATGGATTTAAAACTTTATTTTATCATATAAAAACATAGTTTAATTTATTGTAAAAATAATATATTAATTTTGGATCTTTTAATTTTTATAAAATTCATTTCAACACTTAAAATAAAACCTTTTTGGAGATCTTAATAATTTCTCTCTTAAATCAAGTTATTACTCTTTTACTTCTAGTGCTATATGTTTATGATTTTAATCGCTCAACTTAAATATTTATTGGTCCTCGTCTTTTGAAATAATCATATCACCAAATCTCATGTACAAGCAATACAACAACTCAAGCTCAAACTCAATAACATTCAAATATCAGCACATCAATTATTTCAAATCACGAGTAGACATAAAATAAGATTTGGTTTAAGACAATAATAATTATTTTAAGACTTAGAGCATGAGGACATAGAATAAGAACAAATCCATAATTAAATGGCATAAAGTAAAAGGACTTAAAATAAACAACATAAAGCATAGGACTTGACTGAAATGCCAGTCCATAAATAAATAACAAAAAACATAAGGACTTGACTGAAATGCCAGTCCATCCATAATTTGACTGAAATGTCAGTCCATCCATAATTAAATAAACAGAAAGCATAAGGACTTGATTGAAATGCCAGTCCATAAATAAATAAACAGAAAGCATAAAATTAAAGGCTTAAAAATAAATATTAGAAACATAATTAAAAGATATATATATATATATATATATATATATATATATATAAATTTTCTTTTTAAAGCTTGAGCCACTTAAACAATACAAATCTTATAAGCAATCACTTATATGATTCTTATAACTTGCTTTAAAAATTTCCCCCTTACCTTAGTTATCTTTTTATTGTTTTTGGTCCCACCTCTTCACTCACCACCTTCACACAACAAAAGCCTTGTTACTAATAAGACTAAAATCATAACCAAAATAACAAGACTAAGAGAAATCTCTACAAACCCTTCTTTTAATCACTAGCCTTCCTCTTTTCCCAATCACCAGAACCAAGAACTAAGCTCTTTAAAACCCAAGAAAAATTCAAGAAGCAAGAAGAAATGGAGGTTATTCGGAGAGTGATTTGAGCAAGGAACATGTGTGAGGCTCACCCCCTATTTATAGGGAAGTGGCCGTGAGATGGGGAGGAAGAAAGAATAAGAATCTTATCCAAGTCTTAGGTAATTATTAATTGCTTTTTGTTAACTAATAAAATTTCAACACTTGTCTACTGAATTGACTTGATAACCAATGGAAAAGCTTGGTTAATATTAGGGAATACTTGGCTGGGCGAATGTGGGCTGAAGCAAGCATGGAGAAAAAGATTTCATGGCTTAAGGATTGTTTGGATGATGAATAAAAGGTAAAAAACTTGGTTAATTTGATCTTTGTGAGTGAAAATGAATTAATAAAAGGTGTTTGTGATAAAATCACTTTTTGAATAGGCCAACCAGACCTTAGGGGCGCCACATGGCATAAAGGAATCTTGTGGAAATGACTTAAATGCCCTTTGGTGCAAAGAAGAAAGGTTAGGGGTAAAATGGTCATTTCTTCCCTTGATAGTGACATCGCTCTACATCACTTTTCTCCTCCTGGTAAATTTCCCAGTAACCCCTAGCCCTGAGCTATGGTCTATTACCAGCTTCCCTGGTTTCCCCAGTTTCCCTAGTGACTCGTAAACAGATGCAAAATCGTAATTTTTTGAAAAATTTTAGAAAAATTTCTAAAAGATGGAAATGATAAATAAATAATAATGGTATATCCTAGTCTTTCTATTTGTCTCTGTTTAGGTCTCTGAAAATTTATTTGGCCTCTGATTCGCCCGATCTACGTAATTCATCTTAGAGGGACCAAAACTGTAATACTTCTCCTATTCATCAGAATCCTAAAACATAATCTCTATCTACCCCAAAATACTATAATCTAATCTTTTATATTCCCTGGACCAGTGGACCAGGGAACTTGTCCAGGGACAAAATTGCAATTTATAGAAATTTTTTAAACTTTCTAAAATTACAAATAAGGGCTCCGTCGTAATCTGATGTCAAAATTCAATAAAAATAGTTTTTACGCTACAGAAAATCATTTTTAACCTTTATTTGGTTAAAATAATTCAAGAATATAAAAATAATATTTTCTATGAAAAATACTATTGGAAAATATTTACAGAAAATAATTACGGAAAAATCTGAGTGTTACAACTCTCCTCCCCTAAAATAATTTCGTCCTCAAAATTACTTAGCTAAAAGAGTTCTGGGTATTGTTTCTGCATTTTGTCCTCTAATTCCCATGTTGCATCTCTTGTGACATCACTCTAAATAACCTTGACTAAGGAAATCGATTTATCCCTGAGCTGTTTTATCTTCCTATCATCGATTCGCACAGGCTTTGTTTCATAAATCAAGTTTTCCCGTAATTGTACTACATCAAGCTCTATCACATGAGATGGATCAGAAATATATTTCCTTAATTGTGAAACATGGAAGACACTGTGAAGATTTGAAAGTGAAGGAGGCAAAGCAATTTGGTAAGCAACAGGACCTATACGACGAAGAATTTGGTATGGTCCTATGAATTTTGGAATGAGTTTTTTGGATTTAATAGCTCTACCTACCCCAGTCATCGGTGTGACTCTCAGAAAAACATGCTCACCCTCTTGGAATTCGAGAGGTCGTCTCCGTTTATCGGAGTAACTTTGGTCCTAGAATTGCACTTTCCCCGTTCTGGTACCAACATAAAGGCGTCTGGCACTTTCTTCCATATAAGGTTTCATATGGTGCCATACCTATGCTTGCATGAAAATTATTGTTGTACGTGAACTCTATTAATGGTAGCAAATCGCCCCAACTTCCACGATTATCAAGCACACAGGCTCTCAACATGTCTTCCAATGACTGTATTGTCCTTTTTGACTGACCATCCGTCTGAGGATGGTAAGCAGAACTCAATCTCGGCTTGGTTCCTAGAGCTTGTTGCAAACTTTGCCAAAATCTGGAGGTAAATCTAGGATCTCTGTCAAAAATGATGCTGGATGGTACTCCATGCAATCGAATTATTTCTTTCACGTAAATTTGGGCTAACTTATCCAAAGAATACTTGACATTGATAGGCAAGAAATGCGATGATTTCGTCAACCTATCCACAATTACCCAAATTGTGTCAAATCCTTTCGGAGTCTTTGGCAATCCTGTCACCAAATCCATGGATATACTCTCCCATTTCCATTCGAGTATATCCAATGATTGCATCATTCCTGTCGGCTTTTGATGTTCTATCTTTGCCTTCTGGCAAGTCAGGCATGAAGCTATGTATTCCGCAACTTGTTTCTTCTTCCCGGGCTGCCAGAACCATTGCTTCAAATCTTGATACATTTTCGTGGCACTAGGATGAATACTCAACTTGCTTGTATGCTTCGTCCAGAATTAGTTTCCTCATTTCCATATTCTTTGGCACACACATCCTTCCTTTACATCTTAAGATGCCATCATTACCGATGCTAAACTCTAAAATTTTTCCTTGCTTCATTAATTCCTTCTTTTCTTGCAGGTGCTCATAAGTAGCTTGTTCCCAAATTTCTTCTATTAGTCCACTCGAGACTTGAATCCTGTTTAAGCAAATTCTATCCTCATAGAATCCTATTGACAGATTCAAATCACAAAATCCTTCAATTAGCTCCAATTCCTTGACCATCATGGCAGACACATGAATAGCTTTTCTACTTAAAGCATCAACTACGACGTTCGCTTTTCCAGGACGATACATCAGCGTAAAGTCGTAGTCCTTGAGAAATTTCATCCATCGTCTCTGCCTCATGATGAGCTCCTTTTGGTCGAACAAATACTTCAATCTTTTATGGTCACTGAAGACATTAAATGTAGATCCATACAAATAATGTCTCCATATCCTTAGAGCAAAAACCACCGCAGCTAGCTCCAAATCATGAGTTGGATAGTTCCTTTTGTGCGTTTTCAGTTGACGAGACGCATACGCCACAACCTTCCTGTTCTGCATCAAGGTGTGGGTCTGATCAACCTATTGGCTTGCCGGTAACAGAGGGATTGCAGTGGTAATTTGTATGAACTAATTTGTCAAATTCCTAAGAGTGGAAAATTGAGGTTTTCATTCCGACTGAGGATGTAAGTTACCTGTGAAATTTCGAGGGCATTTTTTTTTAAGTGGGGTAGAGTTGTAACACTCCAAATTTTCAATCTAAGAGATAAAGTGTCAATTAGAGATGATTATGAATAATGTTAGGATTACGATAAGATGAAAAATGGTTCAAAGCAGACATAGGAAGTCAGACAGAATCCTATAGATATTTTGACTGTCAGAAAAGAAATATGATGATTTAGAAATCCAAATTGAAGTTAAAAAAGGGATTTGAGGATACCATTAATGTTTTTACATTATTTAGGATTTATGGAACTTTTTCTAGAATTTTTGGGGAAAGTTTGGGAAAATTACCAAAATGCCACTGTAAAGATAAAAACTGGACTGTAGAAATTACCAGAGGACTAAGAAATGATCCAAATGGAAAGTGAAGTATATCATTAGTATTCTTAGATTATTTATGATTTTTAGAAGGGTAGATAGTGGCCATATTCGAAAAACAGAATTTTGACAGAAACCATGTCTCGATTTGAGTACAGTAAGGGTTTTATATTTTTCGGAGACCAATTTTGCGTCAAAATAATATTTTAACAAAACAAATGTTATTTTTCTAATATTTCAGATTTTTGAGAATTTTCTAGAGTTATTCAGAAAAATTTTATTTCTACCCGCGTTTGGCACGTTACGGGTAACCGTAGCGCAATCAAGGTATGAGAAAATGTTCAAAAATTAAATTTTGAGATTCCAAATTGTATTATATTTAAACTGGGTTATAAAAGTGATTTTTCATTTAATTACTTATTTAGAAAAGTATTTATTTCACAAAGGGATTAAGTGATTAAGCATTTTTCTTAATTTGGTGCAACCAAACAAGCCCTAAGTTTTTAGATCCTTTCCCACTTGCTTCAGCCCACAATTCTGGCCGCCCCATGTGTTTAATAGATGCCTTTTGATGTTCCTTTGTTGCTAAGTTAGTTTGGACCAATAGGAAAATTAGTTAATTAATTAGTTCTTTAATTATATACCTTTTAGTCAATTTTGGCAACTAAATCAAACTCAATTTGACTACTCTCTCTAGCCTCTTGGCCGTGTGATATGTAACATCCTAAAATTTCACTCTAAGAGACAGAGTATTAATTTTAGTAGATTAGAATTACTTTGAAGTTTTTCGGATAAAAACTTAGTAGTTTAGAGCTAAATACGGAAGTCAGGAAATTAGATACAGACACTCTGCTTATTAGGATAAATGACAAAATGAATTTGGAAAATTCATTCGTCATTTCCAAAAGGTATTTGAGAAAATAAATGGTAGTTTGCAGACATATAAAAGTTTTAGAAATTAAGTTTGAAATTTTAAAAGAGAATATAAAGAAAATACAGTTTTAGTTCCTTTTGGGGGAACTCCGTAGTCTATAAATTAGAAATAGGATACATACTAAAGATAGGAAAATAGTTAAGATAAAGACTACAAAGGCTTGATAGAAACCTAAGAAAAATAGAATGACCAGTTACGGTTAAGTATTACAGCGTGAATAGTAAAATAGTTAAGTTTTATATAGACTTATGTTTTCTATATTTCTGTCTTTTATCTGTTTTATATGATCTGGTGTGATCTAAGTGATAAGAAAATTATGTTAGCCCTATAATAAAGGTTTTTAAATACTTATCAACTCATTTCATTAAAACAGTCATTTTTCCTATGACGTTTGAAAACTGTACTTACCGTAATAGACAGAAAAGAGTTTAATTAGTAAAAATATGATAAACCAACCCAGAAAATTATCTTTCTTCACAAAAGTTGTTTCTTATAATATTTATGATTTTCTAGAATTTTTGGAGAAACTAATTTCTAAAAGTACAGTTTTGGTCCCTACAGTTTACAGTAAGAGCTAAAAACTGATACGGAGGCCAAAACGACATCGAAATGAAAAACTGGAACAGTACACCATGTTTTTATAGTTTTTATGAATTATAAAATTTATTTTGGAATTTTTCGAAAGACAGATGAAGAGTTACGTTTTCGGTCCCTGTAAGCACGTAAAATGAAGTTTACGAAAACCAGAATGGATTTTCAGTGACCAGTGAGTGCTCAAAATCAAATTTTAAGAGGGACCATTATTGTTTAAATTAAATTTGTGATTTTTTGGGAATTTTTCTGGAAATTTCTCAAAAATTACTATTTTGCACTTACGCGCTTCCGTTTTCCTTTGTTAATGCATACCGTAAAGCCTACCTTTTTCCGTAAAAATCTAGAAACTCTTGTATAAAGTCTTTGGGATTATTATATCATTTTCGAAATTTTCTTAAAGGTCCTCACCTTTTTATAAATTACTTTTGGGATTTTCTTGCTAAAGGACTATATTACCATCAGTTTTTCGTTTATTTACCAAACCGTAAAGTTTTTGTCTACGTAATCAAATGGCTCTTCTTCTCCCTCTAGTTGGTTGACATCACCATCTTCTAAGGACCCTTGGATGAACTTTTTGGTCATGACTCAAGAGCTTAGTCATTAGGATTGGCCAATTAGATAAAAGCTTGATTTAACCTAATTAATAAATAGGTATTTATGTGGTCATGGCTTACCACACCAATTATTTTTTTTCCCTCTTGGTCCCCACTCCTTGGCTGCCCCCCACCACTATAAATAGACCCCTTGGCTTCATAAATTTTCCACACACCAAGCCAAGGGGAGCTCTTGAAGACCACACACAAGTTTTCTCTTTTTTTCCTCTTAGTTGTCTTAAATTTCTTTGGTGTTCTTGGTTGTTCTTCATACAAGTTTTGGCCAAGGTAAGGGGCTTCTCTCTTCAATTTAATTTAAGTAGTATAAGTTTGATTCTTGTTTGTGGTTGAATTGTTTGTTTGTATGTATATAGCTTTTTGTTTGTTTATATATGCTTTATGATTGTTTATAGCTTTAATTTAATTGTTTTGTGCTAATTATGAATTGTAGAGTTATAATGCCCAATTTTATTCTAAAATTTCGAGTAAGTAAAGAGGTTATGGCAAAATCACTTTTGAGCTTTCGTAAACATACCGTTATAATGACAAATTTTAGACGTACCGTAAATATGATTTTACCACAAAGAAAATAAATTTATTATTTGTGAAAACCCAATATTATCTATCATTTATATACAAGGTTATGGTTAAGATAAATGGTTTATCAGTATGGATCTGTCTAGAAAGGAAGGGAGACCTATGAAGGGGCTAAAGTAGTCCGTCTCTCTGTGGCCTGGGATCTGTATTGATACGCTGTTTGGGGAAATCTTAACACTAGGGACCCGGTATATACGTAACAAGATAAAATTGGGAAAGAAGCAATTTTCTTAATACCGTATATATAAATAGATTGGAATTGATAAAAGAGTGTAACAGTAATGGATTCTCGGTGAACCTATTGTTATAGCATCTTTCAAAAAATAATCTAACGGTAATGGATTCTCGGTGAATTCTACTGTTATATTATTAGTGGGAACTATCGAGTTCGTATCCAATCTGTCTATATATGCACGTAACTCAGTTTAATTTTCAATGTCTACGGTAGTGGAAATTAGTGAGATAGGCTTTCAACGGGCCTTTTTCCTAGAAGATAATTGAAGTTTAAGTATTTCTGAAGAGAAACAATTTGACTACGTTCACTTAGTTATAGTGGATCGATTTTACAGTGGAGTACTGATTACCAAAGATGGCTCTGCCGTCGTGTAATCTTTTCATCTTCGAAAATAAACTTAAGCCGTGATTAATCAACTTTATTTCGATCACTAAATCTGTATTAAATTTTCAAGAAAACTGGACACTAATTACTGCAATCGGCTCAGCCGCCGTATAATTATTCCATTCCCAAAGAGTATCTAAAATCTGAGAAAAGTCATGTACTAATTAAAAAGCGGACGTAAGTTTTAATACTATTGATCTATTCTCTCTTGATCAATCCAAAGTGGCCTTGCCCGATTTGATCTTCTTGAAATACAGTTAAAATACTTTTTACCAATTCATACTATTAAGCTATTTAAAGCTATTAAAATCGAGATGATAATTTATTCCGTAAATAAACAGTAAAAAGAGACAAGAGTTATACGTACAGCAAAAAGGAGTTTTATGAGAAACCTTAAATTTTAAAACAGTTATCTATACATACAAGTGGTCTTTCCATAAAAGGATTTGATTTGTCTCTTACACAAAATTTTAAAGAGATTCAAAGATTTTTGAGGAAAAGAGATAGTAAAACAGAGGAAGTTTTACAGAGAGAATTAAAGAGGAACTAAAGAGAATTCAAGAGAACATCTATGCATTTGCATAAAGACATTTTGGGCATAGAACCTACGAGAACGGGGTTGAAAATAGGTTATGTTAGACTACAATTGTCTACTGGGATTTTCCGAGTTTTGAAAGTCTCAAAAGGTCGTGTCGGTGAATATCCTCGAGCCAAGACAAATCGAATACCCGACTTGGATGAATCTGACTGGCAGTTCTATTTCTGATTTGGTATTAAGTTTTAAATGTAGTATTTCCGAAGTATTTTCAGGGGTCTAAAGACGGGATTCCCTGTTTATGCTGTTAAGTTTACTGCAGCCGATCGCTCAATGGTGTGAGGTTGGAAAAGTCTCCTTGGAGCACTACACCGGTGTGATTTGAGAAATATAGAAGAGGCATGCATAAATAAGACGTTGATGTGATGATATACTCTTGTAAATGTGTGGTTTTACAGGTTCATGGATACAAGGCAAGATCTGCTTATGTGATTGTGTGTATCCAATGTTTTGCTATATCGTTATATTGATTTGGATGACTTGATTGTCTATGATAGTTATCTGTTCTTGATGTTTGAGCTAAGTGCTGTGTGACCTATGCTTGATAATGTACTTGTAATACTTCTATTAACTTGAGCTAGAGTTTCACCCTTGCCTGCTTTGTTGTATTGATGCATGACTGAGTAGATGGACCCTCATGACAGGGGATTGGGAACTGTCTGACACCTAACCATAGAACCTCAAGGTGGAGACTGTGTATGGTGGAAAATATGTCCTAGCACTCAGTGGGGCAGGTTTGTAGGAAACGTGGAAACATTAGATACTGGAGGTGGAGCATCACCAAACCCACTACCCATCCAGGAACAAATGATTTTAGATGTTAAGTTACCCTGGCATCAGTTAAGACCTTTAGGATGTATCTCAGATGACTTTACTTTCGGTAGTGATGATAGCGGTGACAGTGGAGGTGATAGTTCACATCCTTCAGGACATGATTGAAATGGTTCTGATCATGTGCCTTCAAAATCAAGAGACAAATCCTCAGATGAAAACCAAGATAGAACCTCTGAAGATACCTCTACTGCCGCACCTATAAGAACTGAAGGTTCTGTAGGGTATACTCCGGTTTCGCCTCAGGGAGAAGTGAATCCACCAACATACTCACCTTTACCCCATCCATCAGAGTCAGAATCGGAAGACATCATTTGGTTGTCTGAATCCTTACCGGATGAGGAAATCGAAGAGGATCCCGAAGAGGAACCCGAAGAGTTTATATACTCTTGGGCTACTTCTGACCTCACCAGAGATACCTTACCTAGACCAGGCCTAAACAAGTTTGACTTCGATTGGGTTCCGGTGACTCAGGATCCGCACCTGAAGTCTAGCTTACCTGGGATAGGAGGTTCTACCTACTCTTGTCCATAGATGTTTCTAAGTTAGGTGTATAGTACAATAGATCCCTTTTTATGTAGATGATGGGATCATGGCTCGACTGTACATAGTAGCGTGTGTTTTTCTTTTACCACTTTTGTACTTTTTGGTTTAGAGTAGTTTTAACTTCTTTTTCTTTTGTAGTGTAAAATCAAAGTTTGTCTTAGAACAAACTCTTTTGTAAAATATCATGGCACATATATATGAGAGAGTACTTTTCGGTACATGATGTTGTACTTTACAATTGGAATCTTTAAAAAGAAAACAAGGGATTTTACTCCCCATCCTTCTCATATTCTTTTATGAAAACGAAAAATTTTATCAGCATTTTTGAAGAGCATTATGAACTTGTATCAAATATTTTCTAAATAATTGAGAAACTTTTAGTTACTATAGTGTAATATCCTTTTTGGAGAAATGGTGTTGCATGATACAAGGGAGAAGGAAAGGATTTGCTTGATTTTTTCATTTCCTTTCTCTCTCCAAAGCCAAATACTCCATTTTCTCTCTTAAGCTTTCAAGCTTTTTCCTAAGCTTTTCTTTGAGTTTTCAAGAGTTTTGATCCATCAAGCTTCATCAAACAAGGTTGGTTTGTGATTCTAAACCATAAATCCTTCTTATCTTTTCATGATACTCACTTTGTAGTTCATGGATCATGTTTTTCTTCAAGTTTTTCAAGAAATACTTGTTTTTGACTTTAGGTTCTTATTATTGGAAACAATAACCTTGATCTGTAAGACTAAAACAATAAACCTGTGATATTACAAACAACAAAACGAAACACAGGTCATTAACAAATGCGGAAAACAGGATCTGAATATACCTCCCGCCATTGCCATGAACGAGCTACTTTGTTTTGGTTCTTCCAAGCTCTCACTCTCTCTCTGTAGATGGTGTATTAGACGAAAAATGAAAGATGTGAGCTCAGGGACCAAACACATGCTATATATAGACATTCTACCATCAAGAATGCACTAACTAGCCATTACCACCCATTGATTGTGCCACTTAAGATTTGGCTCTTCACATCCAAAACTGATGAAGCACTCAGCCAAATGAGACCTTTCATGTTCAAAACTGATGGACCACTAAATGGGGATTAATTCCAGCTTTAATAACAAAACTTATTACATTCTCCCACTTGGTCCAATCGGTTTTGACATATTGACAAAATAAGTCAATGCACAATCCTTAAGAAATGAACATGTGAATCATAGCGATAGTTCCTCTTATAACAAGTAATATCAACTATGTATTACTACATGCTCAATTTCCCAAGTAGTATACTTAATGTGGTAATAAAACTTAATGAATAAACCCAATGTTTATTCTTGGTCCAAACTATAAATTTTCTCAAATAAATTAATGTGCACCTGAATATGAGAAAATACTTTAATATAAGAGTTTCAGCACAAACCTGTATGTATACAATCATAAAGTGGAACCAAGTCCCATTCTCTCTACATGATCCTTGAACTTAAATGGTGGCATGCCCTTAGTCAAAGGATCAGCGATCATCAACTCAGTGCTTATATGCTCAATGACCACTTTCTTGTCTTTTACTCTTTCTCTAATGGCTAAGTACTTAATGTCGATGTGCTTACTTCGACTTCCACTTTTGTTATTCTTAGCCATAAAGACAGCAGCTGAGTTGTCGCAGAAAATTCTCAAAGGCCTTGAAATAGTATCAACTATCTTCAGCCCAGAAATGAAACTCTTAAGCCATACACCATGTGATGTAGCCTCAAAACAGGAGACAAACTCAGCTTCCATGGTAGAAGTAGCAGTCAAAGTCTGCTTAACGCTCCTCCATGAAATAGCTCCACCAGCCATCATGAAAATGTACCCAGATGTTGATTTGCGAGAATCAACACAGCCAGCAAAGTCTGAGTCTGAATAACCAATCACATCTAGATTGTCCGTCTGTCTATACATAAGCATGTAACCTTTGGTCCCTTGAAGGTACCTCATCACTTTCTTTGCAGCTCTCCAGTGGTCAATACCTGGATTACTCTGATATCTTCCCAACATTCCAACTGCAAATGCAATGTCAGGCCTTGTGCATACTTGAGCATACATGAGGCTTCCAACAACTGAAGCATAAGGAATGTTTTTCATCTGTTCCCTCTCAAAGTCATTTTTTGGGCATTGGTTCAAATTAAACCTATCACCCTTCACAATGGGAGCAACACTTGGTGAACAATCTTTCATCCGAAATATCTCTAAAATTTTGTTAATATAGGTTTCCTGTGATAGTCCTAAAATACCTCGAGGTCTATCTCTATGAATCTTAATGCCAATGACATAAGATGCATCACCCATATCCTTCATGTCAAAATTCTTAGAGAGAAATTGTTTCACCTCATGTAGCAAATCTCTATCATTGGCTGCAAGCAAAATATCATCTACATATAAAACAAGAAAACATATTTTACTCCCACTGACCTTGTGGTATATGCATTGATCCATGGGGTTTTCATCAAAACCAAATGAAGAAATTATCCCGTGAAACTTAAGGTACCACTGACGGGAGGCTTGTTTTAAACCATATATAGATTTCTTAAGCTTGCAAACCAAATGCTCACCTCCGCTAGAAGAGAAACCTTCAGGTTGTTTCATATAAACCTCCTCCTCTAAATCACCATTAAGAAAGGCTGTTTTCACATCCATTTGTTGCAACTCAAGGTCAAAATGAGCAACTAATGCCAAGATAATACGAAGAGAATCTTTCTTAGATACAGGAGAAAAAGTGTCTGTGTAGTCGATTCCTTCTTTTTGAGTAAATCCCTTAGCAACGAGTCTTGCCTTGTATCTCTCAATGTTGCCTAATGAATCCTTCTTGGTCTTAAAGACCCATTTACAGCCAATGGCCTTTGCACCATTAGGCAACTCTACAAGGTTCCAAACTCCGTTACTCTGCATGGAATTCATCTCATCCTTCATGGCATCATACCATAAATTTGACTCTTTGCAACTCATGGCTTGATCAAAAGTTTCTGGATCATTTTCAGCTCCAATGTTATAGTCAGATTCCTGCAAATATACAATATAATCACTAGGAATGGCTGATTTCCTTACTCTAGTAGATCTCCTTAATGCTGCATCAACATTTTCTTGTGGATCATGTTGTTCAGCTGGTTGTTCATCATTTTCAGGAATTTGATGATCAATTTGATCTACTGGATTATCAGCAACAGGTTGTGGAATGTCAGTCATTGGTTGTTCTTCATCCCTTTGAACTTGAGGGGTATGAATTACAACTAATCTTTCACTTGATGTAGAAGGTTGAGACTCTAAATGATCAATTTCAGAACCTAAGTCCCTCAATTGATCGCTCCCACTGATCAAGTGATTTTCAAGAAACTTGGCATTTCTTGACTCCACAATCCTAGTAATATGAGATGGACAATAAAACCTATAACCTTTAGACTTTTCGGCATATCCAATGAAATACCCACTAATAGTCCTCGGGTCAAGTTTCTTCTCTTGTGGGTTATATATCCTCACCTCAGACGGACAACCCCAAACACGCATATGTTTCAAACTCGGTTTCCAACCTTTTAACAACTCAAAAGGTGTCTTTGGGACAGCCTTGGTTGGAACACGATTTAATATATACACAGCCGTCTTTAGTGCTTCAGCCCACAAGGATTTAGGAAGAGTAGAGTTGCTAAGCATACTCCGTACCATGTCCAATAATGTTCGGTTCCTTCTTTCTGCAACACCATTCTGATTTGGAGAACCAGGCATAGTGTACTGGGCAACAATCCCATGTTCTTGAAGAAACTTCGCAAAAGGACCAGGTGCTTGTCCATTCTCAGTATATCTGCCATAATATTCTCCACCTCTATCTGATCTCACTATTTTTATTCGCTTGCCACATTGGTTCTCAACTTCAGCCTTAAAGACTTTGAAGGCATCCAATGCTTCATTTTTATTATGAAGCAAATAAACATTCATATATCGTGAATAATCATCTATAAAGGTAATAAAATATTTCTGACCACGTGCATCCATATCTGGACAACAAATATCAGTATGAATTATTTCTAATATGCTTGAACTCCTAGTAGCACCTTTCTTAGACATGTTGGTCTGCTTACCCTTAATACAGTCCACACAAGTCTCAAAGTCAGCAAAATCTAGAGTATTGAGTACCCCATCTTTCACTAACCTTTTAATCCTCTCAATGGAGATATGTCCTAATCTCCGGTGCCATAACATAGAGGAATTCTCATTAATATTACACCTCTTAATACCAGTTTGAACATGCATTGAACTATAAGTGGCATCATTTTGTAAACTAAGAAGGTAAAGACCATCAGACAAGATACCATTCCCAACACATTCAGAATTATAAAATAACTCAAACGATGTGTCCTTAAAATTAAAGGAATATCCAAAAGGTACGAGTCTGGAAACAGAAATCAAGTTTCGAGAAAAACTTGGCACATAAAAGGTCCTTTCCAATTTCAAAATAAAGCCACTACTTAAAGTTAAAATGCAAGTTCCAATAGCCTCCACATGTGAGCCTAGCTTATTGCCTGATAAAATGCTTTGCTCACTTCCCACTGGTTTCCTTAGGTTTTGCATACCCTGTAAAGAGTTTGCAATATGGATTGTAGATCCAGAATCAATCCACCAGGTGTTAATATTAACACTAGCCATATTAGATTCATAACATACTAATGAGATTGATTTACCTTTCTTCTCAAGCCATTTCTGGAATCTGGGGCAATTCTTCTTCATGTGTCCTTTCTTTTTGCAGAAGAAACACTTTGCCACCTTCTTAATATCAGCCTGAGGTGGTATTCTGCCACTCCCCTTCTGATTAGCTTGAGACTTAACAGCTTTATTCTTCCCACAAGCAGTTGTCAGCAGTGCACTCTCACCCATCTCCATTACAAGCCTTTCTTCTTCCTGAACACACATCGTCATTAATTCATTGATAGACCATTTGTCCTTATGTGTGTTGTAGGAAATCTTAAACGGGCCATATTCCGGTGGAAGGGTGTTCAGAATGAAGTGCACCAGGAAGGACTCAGACATATCAACCTCCAGTTTCTTAAGTTGAGCTGAAATATCTCGCATTTTCATTATGTACTCACGCACACCTTTCACACTGGTGAGCCGGAGAGAGGAGAACTTCATGATCAGGGTGCTTGCTAAAGCCTTATCTGAAGTGATGAACTGGTCATCAATAGCTTTAAGCAAGTCTCGGACCTTTTCATGTTGGTCGACAGAACCACGTATCCCAGCCGAGATTTTGGTCTTAATGAACATCACGCTGAGCCGGTTGGATCGCTCCCACCGCTCATATAGCGCAACAGCAGCTGGGCTACTTTCATTAGTGATTGCGGGTGGTTCATCTTTCCTTATGGCATAATCTATGTCCATCCACCCCAACTGCAAAAGAATCCTCTCCTTCCATATCTTATAGTTATCTCCTTTGAGTTCGGGAACATCACATTGGATATCAGAAAAACTAATAGTTTGAGAAGCTGCAAAATCCATAGGCTTATGTCAAAATTTAAGGCACACTAATCTTAATTGTATGTTTTACCAATGTAAACATACCAGAAATTGAATCTCGTGACGTAAAAATTGCCTGTGGGCTAAATTTTTAACTCAATAAGATCAATTTGAAACTTTATGATAGAATAATCAAATTACATAATTAAATTCATGCTTTATGGGTACAACATGAAAATAATTCGATTTTCTATCGCAAATATTTACTTTATGATAAAACTATCAAATTATATATTACCTCATGATCCCTGTGGGTAAATCATGAAAATTAATATGACATTTTATCCTAATTAATCATACAAATATAATAAAAATTCCTGTGGGATAAAATTCATCATATAAAGTACAATTAATCACAATATTATGTCTAATACCTTATGTGATCTTTAAACAACTTAATATATAATTTTAATCAAATTATAGATGCTGTGGCTAATCCATAATCAATCAAAATTATAAAGATCACTTAGACATATATAACTTAATTATATGAGAATAAATCATATTATGCACTTCAAGATCAAGATATAATAATGAATAAAACCCTCATATAAATACAATTGCATAATTAAAACATAATATTATGCATTTGATTTAATTTATGCACATAATAATATTGGTCCAGATATAAACATTCATGCACAAATATACAAGCAAATTGCACAGACAGAACAAACACGCGCAGAAGCGTATAAGAGGAAGTCAAACGAACAGTTATCACAACAGGGAAGCCAGCCTAGTGGTCACGCGCTCTTGTAGAGAGAACAGGTCCTGTGTTCAAAACCCAGGCAGCGCAAAGAGGTTCGGATTTTACCCTTTTTTTTTTCCGAAAAACAGAAGACAGCAAGAACACTGTTCATCGTCTTCAACCTCCAGCGGGTCAGTTCGACCCGTTTTCGGACCCGATCAGTTCTCACTCATTTGAGCACCATTTTAATCGATTCAAAGCCCAGAAAACATAGAAATCAACCAAATAAACGATTTCTAATCTTACTTTTAACAAACGAGGCTCCAAGAACCAAAACAAAATTTAAATCGGAAAATACCGTAAACCGAAAATGAAGCAAGGCAGAGGCAAATGATGCTCTGATACCAAATGTAAGACTAAAACAATAAACCTGTGATATTACAAACAACAAAACGAAACACAGGTCATTAACAAATGCGGAAAACAGGATCTGAATATACCTCCCGCCATTGCCATGAACGAGCTACTTTGTTTTGGTTCTTCCAAGCTCTCACTCTCTCTCTGTAGATGGTGTATCAGACGAAAAATGAAAGATGTGAGCTCAGGGACCAAACACATGCTATATATAGACATTCTACCATCAAGAATGCACTAACTAGCCATTACCACCCATTGATTGTGCCACTTAAGATTTGGCTCTTCACATCCAAAACTGATGAAGCACTCAGCCAAATGAGACCTTTCATGTTCAAAACTGATGGACCACTAAATGGGGATTAATTCCAGCTTTAATAACAAAACTTATTACATGATCATCCTTTTGATCCTTTTTCCATCAAGAGTAAGAATAAGTGATCACTCTTTCATGTTTTAATCTTAGGGTTTGGGTATTTTTCATAAAGGCTTTGTTTTTATGCTCATGTTTAATATTATGTCTTTAAGGGTTTTGTTACTAGCTTTTGAAGAAAAAGCTAGGAAGGGTTTGATTTCTAGTTTTGGACCTACAAGCTAGGAAAAGTCGATTCTAGTGTTTAAAGCTTCTCTTCAAGAGGTGAGGGGAAAATACTCTCAAAGTTATGATTGTTATATAAGATTTGTGTTTGTGTGTTTTGGTGTGATGAGTTTTGTGTGGTGTTATGCCATTATTTTTGGGTGACTTGTGATTGGTGTTCTTATGATATATATATATATATAGTGGCGTGTGAGTGAAAAAGTGATTACCTATGTTCCTTGTAAGATGATTTACTATGTGATGGCTAATGTTTTTTTTTTCATGTTCTTGGTGAATGTTTTCTTATGTGATGGGATGATTTTCCCTATGAGCTTGGTGATGTAATATTTAAAGTAGATTGATTTTCTTGATGTTCCTTAGTTATTGTGATTGGAAATGGGTGAGTTGTGATTGGAGGAGTTGGGAGATTAATGAACTTAAATGTTGATAATTGAACAAGTGACCCAAGCATCATGGAAGAGGACGTAGAGGACTTTGTAGTAAAATCATTTTTCTAAAGGCAAATTTGATCAATTAGTATTCAAGCCAAAGTTTGATTTAGGTATGAACCACTTGATTTTTTATATAAGTCTCGAATGGACTTTAATTGAATTAATTTCTAGACAAGAGAGTTAGAAATTAATTTAAATCACTCTCAAATGTTCAAAACCTTTTATCAACTTATTATATATTAATTGGCAAAAAAGGAAATAAAGGACTATGTAATTGATCTTTGAAAACCCAATTTAAACAACCAAAGTTCATGAAGAGGTAATCTAGTTTTGAGGTTCAAAAATATTAGAATTGAAATATGTAATAAAATCTTAAAAGAGGAGTTGATTTTTGGATTTTTAAGAGCTTCGGACAACTCTGTTCCCACCCCGGGTGTGAAATTTCCTAAGCTGTGAGATTTCTTATTTTGGGCCAAAAATGTAATTTTTGGAAGTTTAGGGGCTAAAATGAAAATTTGGGCATTTTGGGGGTCATAAATGTAATTATAAAGAGTTATGTGGTTTTAATAATTAAGAGGAAGTGAGGGGTATTTTTATTATTAAATTTGTTGTAATGGAAATAGTTTTCTTAAAAAGGCCAAGCCTAAAGTAAATGAGTTTTCCTAAGAAGTTTTCCCTAAGTGATTTCTTAAAAAGTAAAAGGAGATGAAATGTAAGTCTAGGATTTCAAGAGTAATGAACCTAGCATTTAAAATGACATTTTAAAATAAAGCATAAATGAAGTAAGAACTATGTGCTTAAGGAGTTTGAGTAACGGACGGTGCAATGAGATTGTGGGACTATGTGTCGATGAGGGAAGATAGATAAAGACAAGTGGGGAATGGGAATACTGTGTGATATAAATACTATGTGATTTGAGAAATACTATGTGATGTGAGAATTGCTATGTGACATGGATATGATGTGCATCCTTCGTGCTATGTGATATAAATGCTATGTGATATGGGAAATGCTAAGTGACATTTCGTGCTATGTAAAAAACAAAGTAATCTCCATGGAGTGCGGGCTAAATGCTCGTGACTGTGTGTCGAAAATATGAGTTTGGGAAAGTAAACTCCATGGAGTGCAGGTTAAATGCTCGTGATTGTATCGAGCATGTGGAAAACGCAAGGAAGATTGAAGTGTCTTGTGTGTGTATATAAATATATTGAATTTTTATGATATGTTTTCTGTGTGAAGATGAGATGATACTTCTGTGTGGAATCGAAAAGGGGCGTCTGTGTGACTTATATTAAATATGCTATATTATGCCTATGTGAGTGATTTCTGCTATATATATGGTTATGGTATGAATTCGCATGGATTCCTGTTGTGTGCTACTTGTGTGATTGTGATGATAACTATGAAAGAGATTTTCACCCTTGCCTATATGTTTTGTGGTCTTCGAAAAATGATTCATATAGAGTGATCATAAGTCCGGTGGACTAGTCATCACTAGAAGTCCAGGAGGAGGCAAGTACGGCGATATGTCAAGACGACAGAAGACGTGGGCGTGGAATGTTAAGAGTTGGGTTCTTATTGGAGTCTGTAGTATTTTCAGTGCTTGACCAGCATAGGGAGTCTATACTTATTTGGGGAAGAGGTTTCTTGTGTATGGTATGCTATATTATTAATGAATAAATTTTATTTCCTATGCTATTTCCTGTTTGGTGTTTATTTACATAAGTATTTCTTTTTAAAAGAATGAAAAATGACAGAGAAAATCCATTTGTGAAAATTAAATAAATTTTGACAGCATTTTTCGAAAGAAGAATCAGAGGAAGGATTTTAATTCCGCATTAGAGGTTCCGTTACGAAGTGTAATGGCTCCTGAGAAAGGGATGTTACAGCATCACCACCCCTACATCGTCATTCCTCTACTAATAAATGATTTATAACCTCCTAACCTTATTTTTGGGGCTTTACTAATTTACCCAGTACTGTTATTTTTAACCATATATTCGCTCCGTAAGGTCAAAATAGTCAACTTTTCAGAAAATTATAGAAAAATTCCCATAATTTCTAAATAATGGAAAAACACTATTTGGCTCGTCGAAATATTTTTCTAACGTGTTCTGGTCTCCAACCCCTCTCGCAGTTCAGCCTACTCAAACTACAGGAACTAAAACAGTACTATTTCTTACCTGTAACTCAGAAAAATCCCAAATAAATTGAATAAACAATAATTTTAGTCCCTGAAAGTGTCAGGCGATGTCAATTTGGTCCTTGATAGATAGAAAATTATTAAATGGTCCTCAACTCATGTTTTTCGTTGGTCACTTTGGTCCCTGTCATCAGGAATGTAATCACTATTAGGGACCAAAATGACAGTTAAGTAATTACTTTTAGGAACCAAAATGATAGTAAGTAATCACTTTCAAGGACCAAAGTGACTGTTTACTCCAAATAAATTTCTAAAATTCTCAAATATTGTAAAATGACTATTGGTATCCTCAAATCATTTTTCTAACTCCAATTCAAGGTCTTTGTCTCACAACACAACTACTCCGTCAATTTATCGTAAACCGTATTCTGTCGTATTATCAAAATCCAACTTAAACTACTGACTTCTAAGATCACAAAGGCTTTATCTAAGGAATTAACTTTCCTAACAAAATATTTAATATACACAAATCACACATTATATATTAGATCAAAATAAAGACAAAAATATAAAAATACGGATGTTACACTGGTTGCCCCACCTGAAGATAAGTCCATTATTAGAACCAAATGGGTGTTCAGAAACAAACTAGACGAAAAAGGTAAAGTTGTGAGAAACAAGGCAAGGTTAGTTGCACAAGGTTACTCACAACAGGAAGATATTGATTTTACTGAAACCTTTGCTCCAGTAGCTAGAATTGAGACCATTCGCATCTTACTGTCATTTGCTGTCCAACATGATGAGGCTTTATCAAATGGACGTAAAAAGTGCATTCTTGAATGTGTTGACTCCAACCAAGAACATATTCCAACCAAGAATAGATCAGGAAGATACTGAGGAGTCTTCCTAAAGTCTGGAGGCCTAAGGTAACCGCTATCCAGGAAGTAAAGGATCTGTCTACACTAAGGTTGGATGAGCTGCTAGGATCACTAAAGGTGCATGAGCAGGAGATAATGGATGAAATCCAACGCAGAAGAGGAAAAGACCTAGCACTAAAGGTCACACAGAAAAAAGTAAAAACGTATTCTAAACATCAATCCTCAGCCTTGAACTCAGTGGCTGAATCTGATGATGAGACAAGTAGCAATGATGGAGACATCTCTGAGAATGAAGATGAACTTGCATTCATATCCAGGAACATTAGAGAATGTTGAGAAATAGAGGTAAATGGAGAAAAAACTTTCAATCAAGAAGAGATTTTCAAAAGGAGAAAGCTGTAGAGGACAAATCATCTGCTTTGGATACAACAAGCCAGGACACATCAAATCAGAATGCCCTAATACTAAGATGAGTCCAAAGGATTTTCAAAAGAAGAAAGCTATGATGGCTACTTGGGATAATTCAGAAGAATCATTTGAGGAGGATGAGCCAGAAGTAGCAAATCTATGCCTCATGATGAGTCAACCAGAATCTGAAGTCGATGAGGTAAACAATGTTCAAACTTATCATGAACTAGAGTTTACTTTTGATAATCTGTTAAATGATTCTAATACTTTAGTTCAGAAATGTGCCTTCTTAAAAGGATAACTTTCTGAGACAAAGAAAGAAAATGAGAAACTAAGGGAAGAAAATGAAAGATTGTTTAAAACAAATCAGTACCTTCAAGAATCTCATTTCAAACTTTCTGAGCAGATCAAGTCTATCAGAAAAGATGCTTCTGAAACACCAACTCAGGATAGTCAAACTATTTCTGAAGAAAACAACATATTGAAAGAAAGAGTTAACTTGTTAACTCATGACTTATCCAGATTTGTTGAGGGATCAAAAAATCTAGAAAAACTAATGGGTGTTCAAAAGGATCCTTCTGATAAGACTGGGCTGGGATTTAATAGTAAACAAAAGCAAACTCCTATGAAAATAAATTTTAAGAATGCCAGAAGGTCATGGAAATATTGTCCTAAATGTAAAATGTATGGCCACTTGCCTTTAGACTGTGTTTATAAGAAAGAAGGATCTACTACGAGTAAAAAGACTCATAAATGCAGTAAGAAAAATTTCTGTTATTACTGCAATTTGTATGGCCATACAGACACAGAATGTTACCATCAATACAGAGCTCAGAAACATTCTAAGAATGTTCCTAAGTTCAGAAAGGGCAAAAAATTTTGTTCTTGTTCCAATAAACTTGGACATATTGGCTCAGAATGTTGGTACAAGAACAAAATACCTAAGAGAAAGGTAACTAACCAAGAAGGACCCAACAAAATATGGGTACCTGAGTCTGTGTTTGCTAAAAATGCAGGAATGCCTTATGACTGCCAAGAAAAGAATGCTATGGTTCTTGGAATGTGGTTGCTCAAGACACATGACTGGAGATAAGAGTAAGTTTCTTACTCTTAAGAAGGTAGATGGTGGAGCTGTAACCTTTGGTGACAACTGAAAGGCTTGGATCAAAGGTATAGGTAAAGTAGGTAATAAAGATTTCACCAAAATTGAAAATGTTTATTATGTTAAAGGGTTAAAACACAACCTTCTCAGCATTAGTCAACTATGTGACAGTGGCTTTGAAGTACTGTTTCAACCTACAATTTGTGAAATTAGAGAAAAATCTACAGGCAATCTTCTCTTCTCAGGAAAAAGAAATAAAAACCTTTACAGCATATGCGTTGAAGAAATTTCTGATCAAACATATTTTGCATCTTTTGAAACCGATAAATGGATTTGGCATAGAAGAGTAGGCCACATGAATATGAAAACTATTTCAAAATTATCACAAAAAGATCTTGTCAAGGGATTGTCCAAAATCAAATTTGAAAAAGACAAAATTTGTGAAGCATGTGTGCATGGAAAGCAAACAAAATCAAGTTTTCATTCTAAGAATGTTGTTTCAACTTCAAAACCACTTGAACTATTGCATATTGATTTGTTTGGCCCCACCAAAACTGCAAGTCTTGGTGGAAAGAGATATGACTTTGTTATTGTGGATGATTACTCTAGATTCACTTGGGTACTATTCCTAATTCACAAAGATGAGTCATTTGAAGCCTTCAGAAGGTTCTACAAGAAGGTTCAAAATGAAAAAGGTTCAAGCATAGTTTCTGTGAGAAGTGACCACGGAGGAGAGAGTTTGAGAATCATCAATTTCAAACATTCTTTGATGAGAATGGAATCACTCATAATTTCTCTTGTCCTAGAACTCCCCAACAAAATGGAGTTGTAGAAAGGAAGAATAGATCACTGCAAGAAATGGCAAGAACAATGCTAAGTGAATCAGGCATTCAAAATTACTTTTGGGCAGAGGCTGTAAACATTTCTTGCTACATTATGAACAAAGTTTCAATCAAAAACATTCTGAACAAAACTCCATATGAATTATGGAAAGGGAGAAAACCAAATATCTCTTACTTTCATGTCTTTGGGTGTGAATGTTTTGTCCTAAACAACAAAGACAATCTTTGAAAATTTGATTCCAAAATTGACAAGGCTATCTTCTTAGGTTATTCTCAGACTTCCAAAGCATACAAAATTTTTAATTTAAAGAATAATACTTTTGAGGAAAGTATGCATGTTGTATTCAATGAAACTAACAACATGTCTGAGAAAAGAAAAGATGCAGATCTTGAGGAAGACCTGGAAAGATTAAAGATTCAGAATGAATCTAATACTCCTAGCCAAGCCAAAGAAGATTCAGAAGGTCAGAATGTTGAACATTCTGAAGTCCAGAATGATGAATGCTCTCCACAACATTCTGAAGTTCAGAATTTACCTAAGAGCTGGAGAATGGTTACTAATCATTCTCAAGAATTCATAATTGGAGAGACATCAGAGGGAATTAGAACAAGATCATCCTTTAAAAGAGATAATTGTGATATGGCTCTATTATCAGAAGTTGAACCTAAATCTATTGATGAAGCCATAACTGATGAATCATGGATAAATGCCATGAAAGAAGAGTTGAGTTAGTTTGACAAGAATCAAGTATGGACTCTTGTATCCCCACCTAAGCACCAAACGGTCATTAGAACCAGATGGGTGTTTAGAAACAAGCTTGATGAAAATGGTAAGGTAGTAAGGAATAAAGCAAGGTTAGTTGCTCAAGGATACAACCAGCAAGAAGGTATTGATTATGATGAAACTTTTGCACCTGTAGCTAGGTTAGAAGCTATAAGAATCCTTCTTGAATTTGCTACATATAAAAACATAAAACTTTTTCAAATGGATGTCAAAAGTGTCTTTTTAAATGGATTCATAAATGAAGAAGTCTATGTGCATCAACCCCCTGGTTTTATTGAGAATGATAAACCAAATCATGTTTTCAAACTGACTAAGGCTTTATATGGTTTAAAACAAGCTCCTAAAGCTTGGTATGATAGATTGAGTAACTTTTTGATCAAAAATGGTTTTCTCAGAGGAAATATTGATACCACCTTGTTTAAGAAAGTTCATAAGTCAGACATTCTCATAGTGCAAATATATGTTGATGATATAATTTTTGGTGCCACTAATGAGAACATGTGCAATGAATTCTCCAAATTAATGAAAGGAGAATTCGAAATGAGCATGATGGGAGAATTGAGCTTCTTCTTAGGACTTCAAATAAAACAAATGGAGAATGGTATCCTTATTCATCAAGAAAAATATATCAAGGACATTCTCAAGAAGTTCAAAATGAATGAAGCTAAACCTATGGCTACTCCCATGCATCCTTCCTCAGTATTAGATAAAGAAGAGAAAGGTAAATCAGTATCTGAGAAGGAATATAGAGGTATGATTGGCTCCTTACTCTATCTAACTACTAGTAGACCAGATATAGTCTTCTCAGTAGGACTATGTGCTAGATTTCAATTTGCCCCTAAAGAATCTCATGTTACAGCAGTAAAAAGAATTCTTAGATACCTTGTTGGTACAACTAACTGCGGATTGTGGTATGAGAAGTGCTCAGAATTTGATCTAGTAGGTTATGTAGGTAACAAGATGAAACACAAGAAGGGGGGGTTGAATTGTGTTTCTAAGCTTTTAAAACTTTTCGCAAAAGATGGACGCTGGCTGTTAAAAACGTTGGACGCACAGCTTGGTTCAAATATTGGACGCACAGTGTTTTCTGAAATATTGGACGCACAGAGTGCTAAAACACTGGACGCACAGAAATGTGAAATATTGAACGCACAAAAGATTGGACGCTGAGGCTTCCCTCTTGGTTTAAAAAAACTTGTTTTCTTTGTGCGATTTGAGGTGTATGAAAAACTTGTTTAAACAAAATCAATTCAATCCCCTTGGTTAGTAATAAACACAAATATAAAAGGAGTTAAGGGAAAGAAGAAATAACACAAGTTTTTATACTGGTTCACCCTTTCCTAAGAGCTACGTCCAGTCCCCTCAAAACTAGAGAGATTTCACTATCAACCTGATAGATTACAAGTATTCTTTGCACACAGCCTCTTCAGGCTAAAACCCAAGTATTCTTTGCACACAGCCTCTCCAGGCTAAAACCCAAGTATTCTTTGAACACAGCCTCTTCAGGCTAAAACAACTCAGCAGAGTTTTGATTCAAGTGCTGTCTAACTCACACAAGTGAGGATATGAAAACTAAAGCACTTTGAGAGTTAAGCAAACTCTCTTTTACAAGAAGATAAAGAAATACAAGACTTTCAATACAGAGTATAAAAGATTGCACAGCGTTTTTGCTCTTTCTTTTTCGTTTTCAGTCTTTTTTTTTCTTCTTCTTGCTTCTCGGTATTTATAGGCTTTGATGAAGCTTCAGACTTGTTCTTCGAATAGCTCAGCTTCAGCCTTCATAAATATTACCGTTCTCTAATAGCATTTAATGCTATTTTCCCGTTGCTCTGAGGAGATCTACTTCATTGTGCATGTCTGCGTTTCTTTCTCCTAAATCAGAAGCAACCTGTACTCAAAGTCTCAATTGTACAGTGGTTAATAATAATATCTTATTGAGACAGAGAGAATACACAGTGTAAAGCAGAAAGGTGTGTTCAGAGCTATATAGAGTAGTTAAAAGTACATTCTCTCTCTTAGTACACTTTCCACAGTACTTTATGCTTTTCAGAAGTACATTCACACACGTTGACAAAGATGTACAGAAAGCATTGCATACAGCTATTTATTTCAAATCATTTGCTCAATAAATATGTTTCATATTAAATGCATGAGCAGTAAATAGCACGTAATGGACTCTGCGTTTTGGACGCAGCATATAGAATCTATTGGACGCATACCTTTGCACTTACCAATTTGCACAGAACTTATGCAAACATTGGACGCATACTTATGCTTACCAATCTATTCCATTTGAATGCAAGGCAGTATTGGACTTATTGCCTCATTCTGGTTATTGGACTTTTGCCATTTCCCTATAGTTCCATTGGACGCAAAGTTGATTGTTGTACATTTGTTCTTCTGCTTCATTGGACGCAGAACAGTTGTTCGATGTACCTTTGTCAATCTGCTTCATTGTGTTCCATTGGACGCAAAGCAATATTGTTGTCCTTCTTATTTATTGGACGCAGAACAGTACCTTTGTCACTGATTTCATTGGACGCAGAATGGTTCTTTTGTTTGTTCAGTTTCATTGGACGCAGAGCTGCACTCTTGCTCACACTGAACATTGGACTTTTATCCTTCATCTGCATTGAACGCTTACTGAATCTGTTCCTTTGAAAATCATTTGACTCTTACTGCAATTCTGCTTCTCATAAAAACATTGGACTCTGCTAGTATTGCCTTGTTCTTATCATTGGACTTATGCCAGTCTTGCCTTGTACATATCATTGGACGATCAGCATTCTGTACCTTGGTCAAGAGCACATCCTGAACATTGGACTTAAGACTTATGTTCTGATCATTGGACTTATAGAATTGTCCTTGTGCCTTGTACTGATTTATTGGACGCACAACATTGCTTGCCTTTGTGCTGAAACATTGGACGCAGAACTCTTCCTTCTGCTCAAACATTGGACGCAGAATTCTTGTGTCCATTCCAGTGTCAACATTGGACGCAAAATTCTTGTGTCCATTCCAGTGTCAACATTGGACGCAAGGCTTCTTCCTTCTGCTCAAACATTGGACGCAGAACTCTCCAGTGCCAACATTGGACGCAAAGCTTCTCAGACTTTGAATATGAGCCAATGTTATGATGAACTAATTTATTGGACGCAGACTGCAATAAACTTAGTTAGGCAGCTTTGTTATGCATTGTACAAGCTTAATACAAATTGATTATCCTTTGTAAAAACCTTAATACATTTTGTTATCATCAAAACCATAAAATCACTTAGGGAGTTTTTGTATCAAAAACACTTTTAACCAATTTGGTTCCAACAGGTTATTGTGATGCTGATTATGCTGGTGACAAGATTGATAGAAAGAGTACAAGTGGTGGTTGTCATTTCCTTGGGAAGGCATTAATTACTTGGACTTGTAGAAAACAGAACACCATAGCATTATCTACAACTGAGGCAGAATATGTTGCAGCAGCAAGTTGTTCCTCTTAAATATTGTGGATCAATCATCAATTGGAAGATTATTCTATAAGGTACTCTGATATCCCAATTTATTGTGATAATACTAGTGCCATTAATCTTTCAAAAAATCCTATCCAACATTCTAGATCAAAGCACATTGATATCAAGCATCATTTTATTAAAGATCATGTTCAGAAAGGTGATATTGAACTGAAATTTATTGAAACCAAGCTTCAAATTGCTGATATCTTTACAAAGCCCTTGTTGGAAGAGAGATTTAATTTCATAAAAAATCTTCTTCATTTGCATATGATTGAAAACTGATTGTTTGAATTCTTCTTGATCATATGAAATATTTGAATATATTGATTAGAAGGTCTATGAATCATGTAGTGGGATAAATGGATCTGAATAGATTAGGATAATATAGGTGAGAATGTTGGTCAAGAATGTTCTTTGAGAATGTTATCTGAGAATGATTGGGTGAGAACGCTAATGCTCAAGCTTCTCAGTGAAACACTCTGACTGTCCCAACCGTCATTTTTCTCTCTCCTGCAGTAAATAATAACTGCTCTCAACGTATTCCTCAACGACTAGAAACGGCTAGTTGTTGGGTGAAAGTGTGTCTCATTTCATCTTCTATATAAAGAATGTTGAATCAAAAAATGGGACCACTAAAATTATCTCGCATTCCCCACTCTCAAGAACTCTCTTGAACATTCTGAGAACTCTTTCAAACTCTCAAAAAAATCCCTGAACCAATTTTCTCGTTCTCTCTTTTACATTCAAACCCTAAGATGGCCAGAACCAAGCACTTGGGTGTCAAAGGCGGTGGTGAGCCTTGTACTCCAGAATCATCCTCTCAATCTGAGGAATCTTCTCATGTACCTACACACACATCTTTGCCAGTACAGGCAACCCCTGTATCATCTCCTCCTTCGATCGCCAAAGGAAAATGAACAAAGAGATCTGCTCCTCCATCCAGACGTTCTACAAGAATCATGTCTAATGTCTCTCGAAGCAATAAACCAGTGGTTGCTGGAGAAACGATTGAAATCAATGCTTCAAACTCAGAGAAAACTGTCTCTGCCACTCCTTCAAGGAAAGAAGAAAGTGTTTCTATGTCCTCTCCAAGTGAGAAGAAAAGAAAGGAAGAAGCATCTTCGACCAGCAAGGTGAAAAGTGAAGGAAAGAAACCAAAGAAGGAAGAGAAGGGCAAATACCTGATGATGTCCAGAACTATTTTTCCTGGAAGGATTTATGAACTGAAAGAAGTCAAGGAGAAAAGGTATGACATTCTGTCTTACTTGAAGAATCTGAAATGGCACAGATTCTTATGGATTGATGAACCAGTCTACCCAGACTTGGTGAGAAGTTTTTATTTAACTGCAAGAGTAAATGAAGGATTGGGATGTCTCATTGGCATAGTCAAGGCCAAGAGAATAGTTCTAAATGAAGAAAATTTTGGAAAAGCACTTGGGCTGAAGTGCTATGGAGAGAAGCTGTATGATGAAGACTGGTACTCTAAAGTGGGAGTTACCAAGGAAGAAGTCATCAACATATTCCTAGACGAGGAACATTATGAGATAAGATCGAAGACCCTAACAACCTTTGGAAGACTGGCACGCAACATGTGCATCCACTCCATCCTACCCAGAGCAGGCACATTCCAATCAGTAAGTCATTTGGACTTAATGGTTCTTTACCATCTTCAAAAAGGTATTCCTCTGAGTCTGCCTCATCTCATTCTCAAGTATATGATGGTTGTTGTATCTCCCTCAAAGCCAATTGGTTGCTTGCCATATGGAATGGCCTTCACCAAAATATTCAAGCATTTTGAAGTCTCACTAGAATGAGAGAATGTTGTGAATGAGAAGAGTTTCTTCTTGGCAAAGAATCTCAATCAAATGAAGTTGAAAGGCTCATTTCCATCTGTAGAAGCAAGATCAGAGAAGGTTCAACTGGAGCAACCTTCTGAGGCTGAAAAGAGAAAAGGAGAAGGCTCTTCAAAGAAGAGAAAAAGAAGAGAGGGAGAAACAAAAGAAGAAGAAAGGAGAAAAAAGAACAGAAGAAAAGGAAGAAGATTACAGAAGAAAAGTCTCAACCTTCTGTGAAAGAATTCTGAAGAAGAGAAGGAAGAAGCAGAGGTGCTTGAGGCATTTGAAAAATTGGCTCAAGAGGAGTCAATTGAGAAGGGACAAGAAGAAGAGGAACCTGAGGAGGAGCCCCAAGAGGAAATGGCTGATGAGCGTTTGATGGACTCTGCACAAGAAGGGTCTGAGAAGGCTGTGTCTCAAGAAAATGAACCTGAGAAGGTTCAAGAGATGCAAGAACCTGAACCTTCTGAAGAGGTTTAAGACAAGTAAGAAGAAGAAATTGAACCCTCTGAAGAGGTTCATGAAGAAGAGTATGATGAACTAGAAGCCTTGGTTCAAGAAAAAGAAATTGATTCTGATCAACAGGATCAAGAGAAGAGAAAGGAGGAAGAAGTTAGGGATGAACCCTGGGTCTCAGAATCAACTGAGAAAGAACCCTCCTCTGAGAAGCCTAAGGAAACTGAGAATGTAGGACAGGAACATTCTCAAATGGTGGATCCCATCACCACTCAGACTGCTGGGATTTTGGCTGAACTGAAGATCTATGAAGATGAAGAATCTTTTGAGGAGGAAGAGAATGTTCTCAAGGAAGCAGAAACAATTGCTGCCTAGAAGGATGATAAGGGCAAAGGAGTTCTGGAAGAAGAAATCCCCACTTCACCAGTAATTTGGGGAAGCAACTTTGATTCTGAAATGATCAAGCAGTTCATGTCTTCTCCACCAATCTTTGATCTCTCTGCTCCCACTCTTATCTTTCCTGGACCTTGTAACGCCCCTTTTTCCCACAAGGAACGTCACGTGAAAAACTAAAATTTAATGCGGAAAAACATCTTTCATAACTCAAGGTTACCAAAATTGGTGGCTAATTTTAATTTTTGAAAGAATCTTAAACGAAAAGATTTCTCACATCACACTTACCCATCCTAAAACTCAGAAGAAAAGAAACATCATACATGTGTATATATATATGTATATCATCATGTCAAAATATACAAGTCTTGCGCCCGCAAGAATAGTTTGGAACCACCACATAGTGGCCAAAATCCATCATCATAACGTAAAGAAAATAAAGCGATAAATCTAAACCTAAGAAAACTGTAAATCAAAAGATGTGTCAAATACACGACACTGAACATGAACATCCCAAACCTAGGCTGGTCGCTAACAGTCACTCTACAACCTAGCACTAGACACCCCCCACCACTACGACCTAAGACGATGACGTCTCCTCGGGGTCCTCCTCGGGATCCTCCTCTGGGTCCTCCTCCGGGTCCTCCTCCTCCTCAGATATCTCAATGAGTACCCGCTCTGGCTCATCTCGAACCTTCCTCTTCCCCCTCTCTGCGTGTCCCGACGGTCCGGCAGAAGTGTCAGAAGAGCAGCGTACGAAACGGCCATACGGTGGAACGTAAGGAACGGAAAGCGTCGGTATCCCTGTCGCTGGTGGTGAAGCTGGTGTCACTGATGGAGCCATCCTCGGTAGACGATCTCGCGGCAAGGTGCTCTTCCTCGGAGTGAAACGCGTGCGGCGAAACATGCGACGATACTCCCGAGCTGATCCGGTTACCCGTGAGGGTAAAGGTCTCTCCTCTGCCTGAGTCTCTCGCCTCGGCTGCTGCACGGGTGCCTAGGGTGCGGCTGCCAGCCAGTTGCGCATCCTCTCGAGTGGAATGTAAGCGTCCAGAACCATGTCGCGCTCCAAAACCTCTTCGGGGCCCAGCACCCCTCCTCTCGTCCTGACCACGTGTCCTCACACAGTGGCCCATTGGGAGATGGGATCATAAGTCCATCCCCCTCCCTCGGACTCGGCCTCGGCCTCAAGGGGCCGGAAGCTCTCCCTCACGCGGGCTACCAGAGGCCTCATCTACGCGTAACGTACATACAGATACAGGAAAATATGCAAGGGTGAATTTCTTTTCACAAGTTGAAATCCACTGAAAGGTTGCATATGAAAAATAAAATACTACGTAATACATTCCAAGAATATATTTATATAGAGTTACTCTTTCGGAAATCTTTTAGCTAAGCTATTCAATCATCAACAAGAGACAAATCATCAAGGTAAACACACAGTCAAGCACACACATAGCATTCTAGCATAATGCATGTCACTTCAATATCTCTTGTCATACACCGGTGCACTGCTCCATGGAGACTTTTCTTCCTCAACTAAGTAGAGCGATGTGGCGGAATCGTATACCTATCATTAATGCAAACTGACCTTCACTCTTGGCCATCGTTTGTCATTTATTCGGTACAGACCCATTGTGCTACGTCGTACACCCCATCTCAAATAAGGCAGCCGGTCAGGATCATCCAAACCGGGTACACTACTTTTCTCGGCACAAGGGGATTCACCGCAAGGCCATTGAGAATTTCGTAACCTGGATGCCCTCAAAGACTTATAGTCAGACCATACTTATTTACAATCCCCGCATAGGATTGTGTGCTCTAATCATGGCATAAAGCCAACATGGCAACAACCAATATTAGTCATGGCATAAAGCCAACATGGCAAAAGCCAACATTAGTCATGGCATAAAGCCAACATGGCAAGAGCCAACATTAATCATGGCATAAAGCCAACATGGCAAAAGCCAATATTAGTCATGGCATAAAGCCAACATGGCAAAAGCCAATAACTCAAATGCATATGACAGTATATTTGCAACCACAATCAATTTGGTCCCTCGTCTTAGGGTTTTTCATCGCCACGTGTTAGCCTTCACCTAACACCGTGTAATATTATTGTCCTTAAGACTTTTATCTTCGCCACGTATTGGTTCTCTTCCAATACCGTGTAATATTATTGTCATTAAGACTTTTATCCTCGCCACGTATTGGTTCTCTTCCAATACCGTGTAATATTATTGTCATTAACACCATAAGTTTTTAGAAGAAACTCCTCTTTGAATTCTTAAGTTTTCTTTAACTTTAACCCTCTAATTCTTATTATTTTTCCTTCTCACTTCTTATTAATTATTAAAAAACCACATAACTTGTTAAAATTTCCTTTTGGCCCCAAAACGTCCAGTTCCTGCGTCCAGTCTGCGTCCAGTCCCTGCGTCCAGTTCTTGCGTCCAATATGCGTCCAGTTCCAGCGTCCAATTCCTGCGTCCAGTCTGCGTCCAATTTCTGCGTCCAGTCTGCGTCCAGTCTCTGCGTCCATTTCCTGCGTCCAGTTTCTGCATCCAGTCTGCGTCCAATTTCTGCGTCCAGTCTGCGTCCAGTCACTGCGTCCAATTTCTGCGTCCAGTTTCTGCGTCCAATTTCTGCGTCCAGTCTCTGCGTCCAATTTCTGCATCCAGTTTCTGCGTCCAGTTTCTGCGTCCAATTTCTGCGTCCAGTTTCTGCGTCCAGTTTCTACGTCCAGTTTCTGCGTCCAATTTCTGCGTCCAGTTTCTACGTCCAGTTTCTGCGTCCAGTGTCTGCGTCCAGTGTCTGCGTCCAGTGTCTATGTCCAATATCTGCGTCCAGTGTCTGCGTCCAGAACTCCAGAATTTTGTATTCTTGAAATTTATCCAATTAAGTGTTATCTTGAATCCTCATTAATTTCTTTGTTTTCATTTGTAAAACTTTTTCATTAAAGTTTTCAAACTCTCTTCCCACGCTTACTCAAATCTCATCAATCCAATCCCAATCAAAGTATATGAAATACACATTAATCAATATACATCAATTAGACAATAACACAATCAAGCCATAAATCAACATACATCATGAATATGACATTAAATCATACTTCATCAAGCACACACTTGGACATCCGAAATCACCCCAAAACATACATATGATTTTTTTCCAACAACACATAGGCTCATAAAAATTATCATGCCTCAACCAAAAATCATATTTTTGCTCATATACATATACATGTACAAATACATATTACTAAAGAATGATTCCTCATTCAAACACCCAATATGAAAACTCAAGTCTTTGAGTTTTTCATGAACATACAACGTAAACCACACACATACACATCCTTCCCAACTTATTGAGAAAATCCCCTTACCTCTTGAAGACTTGAAAATGGGCTAACTCCAAAATCACCTCCTTCACACCACACCAACACCAAGTGGTCTACTCAACACCTTGATGTTCCCACACTTAGAAAAATTTACCTTTTACAAAATACATCAAAATACAACCATAGAAATATGAGTTTTATGAAAACCAAGAAACTCTAAAGAGTAGAAATTTGAGAAGATGAATACTTACTCAAATCTTGAAAGAAAATAGATCCAAGGTAGTTTCCAAGCTTGTAGGTTCCAATGGAGTGAACCTAAACAAAGGAAAAGCTTATTTTTAGGGAAATGAAGAACTCAAGCTTTCATGAAAACATGAAAGTGGTGGAAATGAAAAAATGAAAGAAGTTTATGGATTAGAATGATGATCTAAACCTTTTTTGTGAAGCTTGGGTATGGAAAATCTCAATGGAACTTGGTCTTTTTGGTGTATGAAAGAGCTTGGGAATGGAGAGAAAATGGAAAATGGAACTTGGAGAAGATGAAGTGTATGAAGCAAATGAATTTCTCTCTCCTTCCCTTCCCTAGTAGATTTCAGCTGAAGCAAGAAGGGCATGGGGGAGGTATGGGCTTGCATGCTTTGGTGGTTGGGAGCCATACCTCTCTCACCTAATTTTGGGAAAATTCAAAAATTAACCCATTTGACCATTTGACTTTTGGAATTGTTTGAGAAAGGGATCAGCCCCTCATGCGCCCAGATCTGACCAGAAAAATGGTGGGATTAAGTCCCATCAAGTTAGGGTTTAATCGGTAGTTCGAAGCGGTAAAAACGCGTAGTTTTCGAACCCCTTTTTAGATAAATATTTTTCTAAAATGAGTAAAATCATGATAAATAAATTTTATGATTTGAATATGTCATTGAAAAGTTTAGAAACCCAAAACTAAATTTTTTGACTATTTTTCATGTCCCGGTTGCGCCCGGTTTACCCGTAAAGCACCAAACGCGGGTAAAAATAAAGTTTTTCTGAAAAATTTCCAGAAAATTTCTAAAAATCAAAAATATTATAAGAACCATTTTTGGTTCGTTAAAAATTTATTTTGGAGTAAAAATGACCTCCAGAAAAATACTGAACCCTATCCCCGCATCAGGAGAAAATGCGGTTCCCGCAAAAACTCAGTTTTACGAACTCTACTACTCTAAACCCTTCAAAATCAAACCTAAGATATTACTATCAATATCCTCACCTCAAGATCCCAAAAATCCTTAATTAAATAATTTTAATTAACTTAAATAGGATTAAAAATCAATAAAACTATATATAAAATCAGGGTGTTACAACTCTACCATTCTAAAAAGAATTTCGTCCTCGAAATTACGTACCTAAACTACGTTTATCCATCAATATAGAAAAACTCTCATCCAATAAATCTTTCCATCACTCCTACTTTAGAAATAACATAATCTCGTTTCTTCGAGTATTCTTACTCTTACCACAAGGTATTCTCACACTATCCATCAAGATTCATAATTATCCAATCCAACTTCAAGATCTCAACAATGTTAGTCCATATCAAATATTATTGTCCCCTCTCTACTACCGGCAAGCCAATGGGTTGATCAGTCCCACACCTTGTCCTTAAGTAGTTAGAAAACGATAATAAGTGTATAGCTACTCACATTATTGCCCAAATCATTCCTGAATATAATCACCAATACATATCTACTATTCTTCATCCGATTCTCCCAAAAATTCTTTCCATCTTATTACATCTTCAAGATCTACTAATGTTTTGCCACTCCTTCAGTGTATTATCTTTTTCTTATACTCGTCCCTCAATACTTGTTACGGTACTCCTAGATAACTGTCGACTATTGTTCATACGCCACCCACTCTTTGCTAAAGGATCCTTGGCAAAAATTTCCTATGAAAATTTCTATTACAACTCACACTATCATCTATAGGGTTCTAGTTTCCCTCAAAGTCAACCCAGAATATGAAAATCATTTTACGACCGAGATTATCACTACTAGTGAGAATTGGTTTGACAAGATGGACAATCAAAAAGATTATCAGATAGGAAGATAGAGAAATAACTAGGTAAGAAGATAGACAGATGAGATTACTGAATAACTTCATACATAGAGTACGGAAAGTTTTGGAAACAGACAGACATAAGAATTTATAGAAGGTTACATATTTAAGTAGTAGCGGAAGAAATTTAAAACAGAGAGTCAGATTTTGAATCTAAAACTTATAAGAAATTAAAACATACATCACACAAAAAGTTTCTTAACAAAACAAAACTAGTCCTTCGTCGTCCATGAAGCCCCTAGTCTTCACAATTACCAACTATATCATTTCCTTCTTGTAGGGGATCCTCTGAGGGTGAAGCCTCAACACCGCTCATACTATAAACACGTCCTTTTGTCTTCGGTCTTACGGCTTTGACAGCGTTGATTTCCGGCTTGGGTTTGGGCATAAGGCAATCCCTTGCCACATGTCCAACCTTTCCGCAATTATAGCACGTCATCCCTTGCTGACTACAGGTATTTATATAATGTCCTATTTTTCCACACTTATAACATCTCATTGGAGCGCTCGCTCCTTGACTCCCCTCGTTGGTAATGTCCTTTTGTTGGTTCCCCTGATTCCTATAGTAGGGTTTGTTCTGATCCTGCTTTCCTTCCTTCCCTTGTGGATATGACCTAGACGGTCCACCCACATTTTCCTTGCTCACTCTCCCTCCCATATGGTTTTCCATTCTCTCATATCTTTCCACCAATTGTATCGCAGTAGTTGTCAGTTGAACTACTGTTGCAGCCAAATCCATGATAGCCTGAAGAATCTCCTTAATACTATTGTCGCTGTTCCCGTTCGCTTGACCAAAGTCACCACTAGCCATGGATTTCTACAAGTCAACCAATCAAGTTGCACTTATCCAAAACCCATTCAAGAAAGCAATCAATTTCACACATTGTTTCATAAGGAAACAATACAAACAATGTCACACAATGCTAATCAGAGATCACACAACTTAAACTTAGTAAGTCTATAACCTAAATAAACTCCATCAGAGTTCACACAACTTAGACACAGTAGACCTATAACCTACAGTCCCGACAGACATCGACCAGGCTCTGATACCACAAATGTAACGCCCCTTTTTCCCACAAGGAACGCCACGTGAAAAACTAAAATTTAATGCGGAAAAACATCTTTCATAACTCAAGGTTACCAAAATTGGTGGCTAATTTTTTTTTTTTGAAAGAATCTTAAACGAAAAGATTTCTCACATCACACTTACCCATCCTAAAACTCAGAAGAAAAGAAACATCATACATGTGTATATATATATGTATATCATCATGTCAAAATATACAAGTCTTGCGCCCGCAAGAATAGTTTGGAACCACCACATAGTGGCCAAAATCCATCATCATAACGTAAAGAAAATAAAGCGATAAATCTAAACCTAAGAAAACTGTAAATCAAAAGATGTGTCAAATACACGACACTGAACATGAACATCTCAAACCTAGGCTGGTCGCTAACAGTCACTCTACAACCTAGCACTAGACACCCCCCACCACTACGACCTAAGACGATGACGTCTCCTCGGGGTCCTCCTCGGGATCCTCCTCTGGGTCCTCCTCCGGGTCCTCCTCCTCCTCAGATATCTCAATGAGTACACGCTCTGGCTCATCTCGAACCTTCCTCTTCCCCCTCTCTGCGTGTCCCGACGGTCCGGCAGAAGTGTCAGAAGAGCAGCGTACGAAACGGCCATACGGTGGAACGTAAGGAACGGAAAGCGTCGGTATCCCTGTCGCTGGTGGTGAAGCTGGTGTCACTGATGGAGCCATCCTCGGTAGACGATCTCGCGGCAAGGTGCTCTTCCTCGGAGTGAGACGCGTGCGGCGAAACATGCGACGATACTCCCGAGCTGATCCGGTTACCCGTGAGGGTAAAGGTCTCTCCTCTGCCTGAGTCTCTCGCCTCGGCTGCTCCACGGGTGCCTAGGGTGCGGCTGCCAGCCAGTTGCGCATCCTCTCGAGTGGAATGTAAGCGTCCAGAACCATGTCGCGCTCCAAAACCTCTTCGGGGCCCAGCACCCCTCCTCTCGTCCTGACCACGTGTCCACACACAGTGGCCCATTGGGAGATGGGATCATAAGTCCATCCCCCTCCCTCGGACTCGGCCTCGGCCTCAAGGGGCCGGAAGCTCTCCCTCACGTGGGCTACCAGAGGCCTCATCTACGCGTAACGTACATACAGATACAGGAAAATATGCAAGGGTGAATTTCTTTTCACAAGTTGAAATCCACTGAAAGGTTGCATATGAAAAATAAAATACTACGTAATACATTCCAAGAATATATTTATATAGAGTTACTCTTTCGCAAATCTTTTAGCTAAGCTATTCAATCATCAACAAGAGACAAATCATCAAGGTAAACACACAGTCAAGCACACACATAGCATTCTAGCATAATGCATGTCACTTCAATATCTCTTGTCATACACCGGTGCACTGCTCCATGGAGACTTTTCTTCCTCAACTAAGTAGAGCGATGTGGCAGAATCGTATACCTATCATTAATGCAAACTGACCTTCACTCTTGGCCATTATTTGTCATTTATTCGGTACAGACCCATTGTGCTACGTCGTACACCCCATCTCAAATAAGGCAGCCGGTCAGGATCATCCAAGCCGGGTACACTACTTTTCTCGGCACAAGGGGATTCACCGCAAGGCCATTGAGAATTTCGTAACCTGGATGCCCTCAAAGACTTATAGTCAGACCATACTTATTTACAATCCCCGCATAGGATTGTGTGCTCTAATCATGGCATAAAGCCAACATGGCAAGAGCCAATATTAGTCATGGCATAAAGCCAACATGGCAACAACCAATATTAGTCATGGCATAAAGCCAACATGGCAAAAGCCAACATTAGTCATGGCATAAAGCCAACATGGCAAGAGCCAACATTAATCATGGCATAAAGCCAACATGGCAAAAGCCAATATTAGTCATGGCATAAAGCCAACATGGCAAAAGCCAATAACTCAAATGCATATGACAGTATATTTGCAACCACAATCAATTTGGTCCCTCGTCTTAGGGTTTTTCATCGCCACGTGTTAGCCTTCACCTAACACCGTGTAATATTATTGTCCTTAAGACTTTTATCTTCGCGCATATGACAGTATATTTGCAACCACAATCAATTTGGTCCCTCGTCTTAGGGTTTTTCATCGCCACGTGTTAGCCTTCACCTAACACCGTGTAATATTATTGTCATTAAGACTTTTATCCTCGCCACGTATTGGTTCTCTTCCAATACCGTGTAATATTATTGTCATTAACACCATAAGTTTTTAGAAGAAACTCCTCTTTGAATTCTTAAGTTTTCTTTAACTTTAACCCTCTAATTCTTATTATTTTTCCTTCTCACTTCTTATTAATTATTAAAAAACCACATAACTTGTTAAAATTTCCTTTTGGCCCCAAAACGTCCAGTTCCTGCGTCCAGTCTGCGTCCAGTCCCTGCGTCCAGTTCTTGCGTCCAATATGCGTCCAGTTCCAGCGTCCAATTCCTGCGTCCAGTCTGCGTCCAATTTCTGCGTCCAGTCTGCGTCCAGTCTCTGCGTCCATTTCCTGCGTCCAGTTTCTGCGTCCAGTCTGCGTCCAATTTCTGCGTCCAGTCTGCGTCCAGTCACTGCGTCCAATTTTTGCGTCCAGTTTCTGCGTCCAATTTCTGCGTCCAGTCTCTGCGTCCAATTTCTGCATCCAGTTTCTGCGTCCAGTTTCTGCGTCCAGTTTCTGCGTCCAGTTTCTACGTCCAGTTTCTGCGTCCAATTTCTGCGTCCAATTTCTGCGTCCAGTTTCTACGTCCAGTTTCTGCGTCCAGTGTCTGCGTCCAATATCTGCGTCCAGAACTCCAGAATTTTGTATTCTTGAAATTTATCCAATTAAGTGTTATCTTGAATCCTCATTAATTTCTTTGTTTTCATTTGTAAAACTTTTTCATTAAAGTTTTTAAACTCTCTTCCCACGCTTACTCAAATCTCATCAATCCAATCCCAATCAAAGTATATGAAATACACATTAATCAATATACATCAATTAGACACTAACACAATCAAGCCATAAATCAACATACATCATGAATATGACATTAAATCATACTTCATCAAGCACACACTTGGACATCCGAAATCACCCCAAAACATACATATGATTTTTTTCCAACAACACATAGGCTCATAAAAATTATCATGCCTCAACCAAAAATCATATTTTTGCTCATATACATATACATGTACAAATACATATTACTAAAGAATGATTCCTCATTCAAACACCCAATATGAAAACTCAAGTCTTTGAGTTTTTCATGAACATACAACGTAAACCACACACATACACATCCTTCCCAACTTATTGAGAAAATCCCCTTACCTCTTGAAGACTTGAAAATGGGCTAACTCCAAAATCACCTCCTTCACACCACACCAACACCAAGTGGTCTACTCAACACCTTGATGTTCCCACACTTAGAAAAATTTACCTTTTACAAAATACATCAAAATACAACCATAGAAATATGAGTTTTATGAAAACCAAGAAACTCTAAAGAGTAGAAATTTGAGAAGATGAATACTTACTCAAATCTTGAAAGAAAATAGATCCAAGGTAGTTTCCAAGCTTGTAGGTTCCAATGGAGTGAACCTAAACAAAGGAAAAGCTTATTTTTAGGGAAATGAAGAACTCAAGCTTTCATGAAAACAAGAAAGTGGTGGAAATGAAAAAATGAAAGAAGTTTATGGATTAGAATGATGATCTAAACCTTTTTTGTGAAGCTTGGGTATGGAAAATCTCAATGGAACTTGGTCTTTTTGGTGTATGAAAGAGCTTGGGAATGGAGAGAAAATGGAAAATGGAACTTGGAGAAGATGAAGTGTATGAAGCAAATGAATTTCTCTCTCCTTCCCTTCCCTAGTAGATTTCAGCTGAAGCAAGAAGGGCATGGGGGAGGTATGGGCTTGCATGCTTTGGTGGTTGGGAGCCATACCTCTCTCACCTAATTTTGGGAAAATTCAAAAATTAACCCATTTGACCATTTGACTTTTGGAATTGTTTGAGAAAGGGATCAGCCCCTCATGCGCCCAGATCTGACCAGAAAAATGGTGGGATTAAGTCCCATCAAGTTAGGGTTTAATCGGTAGTTCGAAGCGGTAAAAACGCGTAGTTTTCGAACCCCTTTTTAGATAAATATTTTTCTAAAATGAGTAAAATCATGATAAATAAATTTTATGATTTGAATATGTCATTGAAAAGTTTAGAAACCCAAAACTAAATTTTTTGACTATTTTTCATGTCCCGGTTGCGCCCGGTTTACCCGTAAAGCACCAAACGCGGGTAAAAATAAAGTTTTTCTGAAAAATTTCCAGAAAATTTCTAAAAATCAAAAATATTATAAGAACCATTTTTGGTTCGTTAAAAATTTATTTTGGAGTAAAAATGACCTCCAGAAAAATACTGAACCCTATCCCCGCATCAGGAGAGAATGCGGTTCCCGCAAAAACTCAGTTTTACGAACTCTACTACTCTAAACCCTTCAAAATCAAACCTAAGATATTACTATCAATATCCTCACCTCAATATCCCAAAAATCCTTAATTAAATAATTTTAATTAACTTAAATAGGATTAAAAATCAATAAAACTATATATAAAATCAGGGTGTTACAGACCTTCTCATGGAGTTGGTGAGTTGCCTCCAGATCTTCCCACATTGTTTGTTTCACTTGGGGAATCCACATTCAAGCAAATGGAAGAAGCACAGAAGGGTTCACCTTCTGAGAAGGTTGCTGGCAAACCTTCTGAAAAAAAAGAGAAAGCTGCAGCTGAACCTACCAAGGAAGCATCTCCTGATGAGCAGTCTATCCAAATTAGACTTGCCTCTTTGGAGAAAGATGTGAAGAAGATGAGAGTTAACCAGAAATTGCTCTTCACTGGGATGGCTAATTTGCAGAAAACTCTAAATTATTTCATCTTTGAGTGGATCTCAGAACATTCTTCTTCTCCTCATCAACCTCCTCCTACCTTTGATCCAACCATGCCTACATCCTCCACCTCTTCAGGAGATTCATCTCCTTCCAAATAGGCTTCCTAGGGATCTTTTCCCTCTCTTTTTGATTGTTGACAAAAGGGGAGAAGAAAAGAATAGAATTAAGAGTAGAATCTTAGACATTCTGGGCTGGGCTTAGTTAAAATGTATAGGCCAAATTTTTGTGTTGAATGTCTTCGAAATTAATGTACATGAATGTTATTAACATGCTGACTATTGTACAAATGCATTCAAAATTTTGAATGAATGAAATTGGAAGTCTGTTGGATGAACTGTCTCTGACTAAGTACTGGATTAAAATCCTGATATGAATATTCTGCATATAAACATTGTTATAATTGAAACATTCTCTGAATGCATGAATATTCTGTGTTTAACTTAGTCAAAATTTTATCACTTAATACTCTAGAAATAACATGCATATATTCAGGGGGAGTATGTGATAAAATTATTATGATAACATTCATAAAAACTTAAATTCTGTTCTAGGTTTGTCATCATCAAAAAGGGGGAGAATGTTGACTCCAAAACCCTGAGAAAATAGTTTTAATGACAACAAACCTTTTGGACCTAATTTAAGCGTTTAAGAATGTTATAAGTACTAATGGTGCACTTGAGAATGTTTAACAAGAATAGGTTCAACAAGAAGTACTTGTCAGAACGTTCAAGAATGAACAAGTCAAAATGTTCAAAGGAACTCAGAATGATCAACATTCTCAGAAGAATCAAGTACACCAACATGAACATTCTCAAAGACCAAAACAAGACATCTAAGGCTTGAAGAGTACAAGAGCATGATGAAGAAAGCTAGAGATCTGAGAAAGAGATAATCAAGTTAGAATCTATAAACATCTCAAAGATCAAAGGACTGGTCAGTATCAAAGAATGTTCAAGCAAAGACAACCTATTGAACCTTCTCAGAAGACAGAGTTATACATATATATCAGAAGGTTCCAAAGGAAGGTCAGAAGAAAGAAAGTACCACCACATCTAAGGTACAAGTGTTCTCACACAGAACCTTGAGGAATATCAGAACAAAGAACACATCTGATATCAGAGAAGATCATCAGAAGGTTCATCATGGACATCAGAATGTTCATCAGAAGGTTCGACAGAACATTCTGATGAACCAGTACCAAAAGTTAGCTGTCACTATCAACTTTTGGTAAAAGCAAGGGAATGACCAGTTGTACGAACAGAGGCCTCTTGCTATGTGTCTAATGGCTAGTTTCACTATGGAACTTCATTAAAAGCAAAGACAAACACAGCTGGATGATTTGGAAGAGCTTATTGCGATATTACACAATCTCAACCAAGATCAATCTTTCCCATCAAGTCTGAACTTGAAATACTCACTCATCGAAATATATTCTTGTATCTGTTAGAGAGTGAATATAGTTTTCATTTGTTCGTTTATGAATGTTTTGTAAGCTGTAAGATAGTGACACAACCTATAGTTTCAAATCTGTAAAGGTTGTTCTTTTACCGCTTAGTGAGTGAGCACTAGAGTGAGTAGAAGAAAAACGTAAAGTCTGGAGAGGCTAAGTAACGAAAGAATATTCAGTTGCTGTGCCTGAAGAGGCAAGAGGAAAAGAATACTTGTAAAGGCCTGAAGAGGCTGTGTGAAGAATACTTGTACTGGTGGTTGAACTAGTGGAAAATCTCATAGGGAGTGGGGACTGGACGTAGCCCAGGAGTTAAGGGTGAACCAGGATAAAATCGTGTGTGTGGTATTCTCTATCCTTCTCCTTTATACTTGTGTTAAGTAGTTTGTTTAAATCTGTATTAAATACTCATTCTGAGATTGAGAACTTATATTATCTAAAGAAGAACGAATATAACCATTAAGAAAGATATCTGAGAAAGTTGTTTAGCCTGAGAAGGCTGAAGAACATCAGAAGGTTGAAGAACCTCAGAAGGTTCATACTCAACAATAACATCAGAATGTTCTCAAGAATGAACATTCTGAAGTGAACATTCTCAATAAGAAATCCTTAATCTATTCTTAGTTATATAAACTGATTAAGTGTTATTGAATCATTATCAATATCTGTTTGTTAACTAACTGAGGTAGCTCATTCTGGTTTCCAAGTCATTAAACTTGAGAAGATTAAATCAGAAGGTTCCCTAAACATTCTTGTAGGCCAAAACTTTAAAAGGGTAACAATTCAACCCCCCTTCTTGTTATCCTTTGGTTCACTTCAGAATGGTATAATAACTGAAGAAGTCTATGTTGAACAACCTCCTGGTTTTGAAGATCAATCTTTTCCAAATCATGTTTTCAAATTGAAAAAGGCTCTTTATAGCCTTAACCAAGCTCCTCGAGCTTGGTATGAACTTAGTTCTTTTCTGATGGAAAATGGTTTTTCAAGAGGAAAGGTTAATACAACTCTTTTCAGAAAATTCATAGACTCACATTTCATCATAGTACAAATTTATGTCGATGATATCATTTTTTTATACTATTGATGAATATCTTTGTGGAGAGTTTTCTGAATTGATGTAGAAGGAGTTTGAAATGAGCATGACGGGAGAACTGAAATTCTTCCTTGGACTTCAAGTAAACCTCATATGGGATTTATGTACATCAGTCCAAATACACAAAAGAGCTTCTGAAGAAGTTCAATATGGACGATTACAAACCCATGAACACTCCTACGTACCCATCTTGCATACTGAACCTGGACGATAAAGATAAAAAGGTAAATCAAAAGGTATACAGAGGTATGATTGGATCTCTCTTATATCTAACTGCATCTAGACCTGATATTATGTTCAGCGTTTGTTTATGTGCAAGATTCCAATCAGATCCTAGAGATACTCACCTGACTGCAGTCAAGAGGATCTTTAGGTATTTGAAGGAAACTACAAATCTTGGTTTGCTATTTAAGAAATCAGATGAATACAGATTAGCAGATTTTGTGATGCTGATTATGCTAGAGATAGACTTGAAAGAAAAAGCACCAATGGTGGATGCCATTTCATTTGATCCAATCTAGTGTCATAGACAAGCAGGAGACAAAGCACTATTGCATTATCTACAGCTGAAGCTAAATATGTCTTTGCTGCAAGTTGTTGTTCTCAGCTCTTATGGATTAATCATCAATTGGAGGACTACAACATCTTTGAGAGTAAGATTTCTGTTCTTTGTGATAATACTGCTGCAATCAATCTGTCTAAGAACCCAATCTTACACTCACGAGCTAAGCATATCGAAATTAAACATCATTTTATTAGAGACTATGTACAGAATGGAGTATTTGATATTCAGTTTGTTAGCACTGAAAATCAATGGGCAGATATCTTTACAAAATCTCTCTCTGTAGATAGCTTCACTTTTATAAGGAAGCATTTAAATATGCACTTTATAAAAGAGTGATGTTTAGCGTCCAATATGCTCAAGTTCAGTCTGAGTCCAATGTGACTAGAGTCAAATGGCTCGTCAGTCCAATTGAGACTTAGAAAATTTTAAGACTTAGTGTCTTTTAACTCTTTGGCTTCCCGCGCTGAGTCCAGTTATTTTAAAAGATTATATTTTTATCAAACCTGCTCATCTGCTCTGAAGCAGTTATTTTTTCTTTTAATGATAACACTGTGTTTAAAGGCAACAGTTACTATTTTCTCTCTCCAACTTCCCTTCTTACACACGTTTTCACTTCACTCTCTCTTCATCTTTCTGAAAAACCTCTTTGTATTCTCTCTTGTTTTCGAAACCCTCTCTTAAAAACCCTTCTCTAAAATATCTCTCAATCCTCAACAATGTCAAGATTCAATGAGATGGAAGTAAGTGTGGAAACCTCTATTGACTTCTCGATATACACTGAGTTTGGAATCGACATCAGAAATGAGGTTGCGGCAGCTGGATGGTCAAGGTATTTTGACGGAAATACCAAAGTTTACCTATCTTTGATCAGAGAATTCAGGAACTCTAGAGAAACGACGGATGACAGCATCAAAGGAACTGTGTTAAACAAAGAGGTCTCTGTCTCAAGTGATTCCATTGCTCAAGCCGCTTCATGTGGAAGAGAAGGAGAAATATACAGACCAAACTGGAAAGCTGAGTTTGGCGGAGATACTGAAGTATGATGACTCCTGCTTAAATCTGAAAGCAGCAGCCCCATTGTTGCTTCTAAGATGCATGACAAAGTTTGAGTCCTGCACATGTTGCTAAACAAGACAATCGTCCACAAGGCTGGATCGAGGGACTTTGTTTCACATTTAAATGAATTTCTGCTGGTACACGTTCTCTCTCTGAACAAGATTGATTTGCCTTTCATCTTGTTTTACTGTTTCAAGGGAGACTCAAAGAGCATGGGTAGAAAGATTGCTATTCCCTTTGGAGTACTTCTCCAAAAAGTCTTGAACAGCCAAATCTCTTATGCTCTTAATAAGGAGATATCAACTCTACAAAGAGTATTTCAACCAAGTCTGGAAAGAATCAGTTTCATAAGGATCAGACTGACACTAGTGGAGGCAGTTCAAAAAGAAGACTGTTGATGTTGAGGAAGTCTCTGAAACGGAAGAGGAGGGTGAACAAAACTCCTATGTTGAAGAAACTGAAGAACAGAGAGAAGCTCAGTTTGCTAGAGCAAGAGAAGAAATAAGAAAGATCAAAGTGTAGGTAACAAGTTGAAACACAAGAAGGGGGTTGAATTGTGTTTCTTAGCTTTTAAAAACTTTCCGTAAACGTTGGACGCTGTTCAAAAAGAATTGTACGCACAGCGAGTATTGGACGCATGGGATAAGTTGGACGCAAAAACGTCCACTTGGTTTAAAACAAGTTTAGGTGCGTTTAAAACGTTTGATGCTTTTGTTAAATGTAATCTCAATTCAATCCCCACAGTTAGTATTAAAACTGAAAGTAAAGGAGTTAAGGGATAGAAGATTTACACAGTTGTTTTATCCTGGTTCACCCTTTCCTAAGAGCTACGTCCAGTCCCCTCAAATTAGAGAGATTTCACTATCAATCCAAATAAAATACAAGTATTCTTCAACAGCCTCTTCAGGCCTTACAACAAGTATTGTTTGCACACCAAGCCTCTCCAGACTCAATTAAGTATTCTTTTACAGACAAGCCTCTCCAGGCTCAAACCCAAGTATTCTTTTACAGACAAGCCTCTCCAGGCTCACACAACTCAACAGAGTGTTTGTGTTTCTAAGTGTTGCTAACTCACACAAGTGAGAATATGAAATCTTAAGCACTTCGAGAGTTAAGCAAACTCTCTTTTACAATAATAATGAAATATACAATGTCTTTCTAAGACTTATAGAGTATGAAAATATTTGCACAGCGTAATGACTCTTTTTCGTTTGCTATCACTTGTATCTTCTTCTTCTTGTTCACAGTATGTATAGGCTTTAGTGAAGCTTCAGATTGGTCTTGAACTTGTTCTTGCTTCAGCCTTCATAAAATAGCCATTTACAAATAGCATTAAATGCTATCTTCCCGTTGCTTCAATGGAGAGCTACTCCAACGTAGGTTGTGCAGTTCTTTCTCCAAGGTCAGAAGCAACTTGTACTCAAAGTCTCAATTACACAGTGGTTAAAGATAATATTCAGTTGAGACAGAGAGAATAAACTGTGCTATAGAAAAGGTACGTTCAGAGAGTGACAGATATGTTCAAATTACATTCTCTCTCAAGTACACTTTCCACAGTGTTTTATGCTTTTCATTAAATGATGTCTGAAATCGTTGACAATTGAGTCCAAGAAAAGCACATATACAACTATTTAATTCAAATCATTTACTCATTTAATATGTCTCAAATTAAATGCAAGAGCAATAAATAGCATGTGAAAAAGATCATAATAGTATGCGTGTTGGACGCAGCCTTAAGCAAAAACTTAATTGTCTTACCATTTGGACGCATAGTATTTCTGACTAAATGGATGCATAGCATGCCTTACCAAATGGACGCATGTCATCCTCAGTCCATTGGACGATACTTACCATAGGTCAAGTACCAGAGTCCACTGGACGCTTAGTTCATTGATTTGTACATATAAGTACCAAAGCCACACTGGACGATGGACTTAACTTTGTTGTACCTGCAAGAGTTTGTTATTAGACTTTGTAAAATCCTTAATAATAATTGTTATCATCAAAACATTTAGGGATTTAAACAGTGAAAAATGTCTTTGACCAATTTGGTTCCAACAATCTCCCCCTTTTTCATGATGACAAACATTATTAAGTTTTACAAGCAATATATCAGCGAGTAAAAAATAATAAGCAGTTAGCTAAAGCATTAAGAACTTTTTCTTCAAGGAAAGTCCCCCTGAGATAAGGATCTCAGTGTTCCTTTGAACTTACTCAACTCCCCCTGAGATAAACATCTCATAGGTTTTAGATTATCAACTGGTTGAGTACCTGAAAAGTTCTTTATCTCAAATAGCAGGTTAGTCCAGCAACATATATATATATATATATAATCAATGAATCAGAGAAATATATGTGTGCAATAAGACTACTGCAATTTGACTCAATCTCGCTTTATTAAGACTTGAGCCTTTAAAACTTAATTCCTTTCTCCCTTTCTCCCCCTTTTGTCATCAGACATAAAGGTTTGAAAACTATCACAGTCCAAATTTTTTTTTTTGAAAAACAAGAAGAAAAAAAAGATAGAGAAACATGAGAGCATGACTTCTGCAGATCACTCATTTGACTGCATGTACTTGATGAACTGTCCGAAAAGAAACTTGAACTCTTCAAACTCCTGTCTTGAAACCGAAGCTTCCTCAGGTTTCTCATCAGCTCCAGCAGCTGGTTGCACATGACTGGATACAACAAGATCTTCTACCTCAAGAGGGAACTCAACAATAGGCTCGAAGGGAAGTTGTGTTGGTGCTCCAAAAATGTCATCAAACATGACATTACGTGCAGCCTGTCTTGTCACAACTCCAACTGTAGGCGTTTCATCAATTTTCAGCAGTTGAAACCCCATAGGTTGATGTCTGTTGTTCACACAGCCTAAACTTTCTGAAAAATAAACTAGTGGTTAAGAAGTGGATCAACCTCTGCCCCGTTTTGATCTTCTTGAAATGATTTAATCACCTTTAGTTTTGATATATATCGAATCACTCTGATTGTTATGGATTGATCACCTCAATTCGGCTGTGCCGCGGTGTGATCAGTCTTTAATTAAACTATTAAAGCCGGTAAAAAATCACCTATCATGTAATGATCAGTAAAATAAATAATGAGAGCAAGAATTATTCATCTGTTGATAAAGTAAAGGGTTTTTACGATATAAAGGAGAGGAATGAAAAGATGTGATTTGATGTTTATTTGCAAATGCAAGAGTATTTTATTAGGTTTTATTATGAGAAATGAGTTTATTCCTTATTGAGTATTTTTGACGAGATTTTATATTACAAGAGGTAATACAGTAAAACAAGAGAAAAGTTTTACAAAAGAAATCAAAGAGAATTATATGCAATTTGAATTGTCATTGCATAAAGACGCATGAGCTTACAACCAAGAGAACGGGTTGAGAATAGTGTACAGTTGGGCTACAATTTCCTATTGGGATTATCCAGGTTTCGAAAGTCTTAATGGCCGGGTTGTGGTCATGCCCTGAGCTGAGACAAGTCGTATACCTAGCTTGGATAAATCTAACTAACTGACCTATTTCATGATATGGTAAATATAATTTTAAATATAGCTCTGCTGAATTATTGTAAAACCGAGACCATAAATCAGGGGTTCAGATTGGTTCCCAAGCTCATGGAACAGAAAGGAGTTGAGGAAGGAAAAGTCTCCTTGGAGCATTACACCAGTGTATTTTTAAGAGATATAGAAGTGGCATGCATGAATATATCCCGTGTCGATGATATATCTTTGAGTATGCACTGCTTTGCTGTATTTAATTATAAAGCATGTACATGTATTGAATTAAGTGTTTTGCTATCTGTGTTTGATGTATGTTTTGAGTGATGCATGAACTGTGAGTGTGAGCTTATACTTCTCTTTTTGATTTGCTGTGGATTTGAGTTTCACCCTTGCGTGTTTGCCTTAGTTTGTGTTTGATGCATGTTAAATAGATGGTTTACCCAAGGAGTGGGTTAGTTCCAATTCGAAGGCTAGCTCTTAGAAGGGGATCTGAGCACTGCATGGATTGATAGGAATTTCGAGAAGAAGCTGTGTTCATTATCTTGTTTTGGATAGATGTCTAAAGACTTAATCGGCTCAGATGTTCACCGTATATTTTATTCTGAGAATTTTGAGTGTACTGAACTTTCATTATAAATCTCTGATGATTATATATATAAGATGAGATTACTTTCACAAATATGTCATTTTACGTTTCCGCATTTAAAACTCTTCGAAAAAGAATTAGGGAGACATATTCCCCATCCTTCTCATTATTTAAAAGGAAAAAATTTTATCCATATTTTCTTAGAAGGAATACTGAGTTTTCGTCAATTATTTTTCTAAGTTATGCCAAAATTTTGGTTACTATGGTGTGACATGCATTTTGGAGAAAGGATGTTGTATTTTGTGGTATCAAAGCCTGGTTCAGTCTTTTTGGGAGTGTTAGGGTATAGGTCTATTATGCCTAGGTTGTGTGAACTCTGATAAGTTGTTGTACTATGTGAATTCTATGTGAAATTTGATTGATTTGTTTGGTTCTAGAAAATTTGGTGCCGAAGTTGTACTGGTATGGGACGGTACAGCTGTGGAAATCTGAGACTATACTGGAATGGGATGGTATAGTTAAGGAGAACTTAATAGAATTAATCGGTACTACTTATGCCAACGATACTATACAAGTATGGGACTTTATAGGAAAGAATTACCTTCCGAAAGCATGTAAGTGAGGACAAAACATGTCGTTGGAATTCGTGTTGGTTCGTAGGGGAAAAGTCGTCAATTCGAAAAGTCACCAGATAATTACAGAACAAAATAGACTTTGGTTAAATTATGCGAAATTGCTTGATTTTCTTTGTTACCGCGGGAGTAGACGTGTTCATACTAGTTTTACTTTAGGAAGCAATGTCTGCACGTAACATTGAGGCAATGGAATGGGCAGTTGGAGCAATGAATACCATGGTTGCTACTATGCACAGCAAGCTGAGCGAGCGGAGCAGAGAGATATACAGTCACAACTTAGGGCGGATAGAGCTGCTGCAACTAAAGGACTTATTAATTTCAGGAAACATGATCCGCAACAGTTCAATGGGGAACCCAATCCAGAGAAGGCTGATCTTTGGATCCAAGAACTGGAGAAGATATTTTTGGCTCTAAACTGCGCTGAAGGAGCCAATTTTGTTCACCAAGCAGATTTGTAATATCATTTACGCTGATGTGATAAAATGGTATGTTGTCATGCTCTAATGGTAGCCGAGTATATTGTCCCTTAAATCCGACTAACATCAAAGCCAATCTTTGGGCAGAAGTAAGTTGAGGTTACTCTTGAGGCTCAATGGATGGGTCAGCTGCACAACTACCCTTGGTGCTCGCAAGCATAGTAGGTCTAGCAGATATGGTCGGTTGGTCATCTAGGTGTTGTTGGGAACTCATAGATGCCACTACAGCTACAATCTCCGCACGTATATCCTCATGCCATTGCTGTTGCATCTCCTCTCGCAATTCCTCTCGCAAAGAGTCATACAATTCCTCCTTCAACCCTGAGGTGGGGACCGAACATTTATGTGGTCCAACAGTGCGAACACGACTAGGGTGCTCAGGTGTTCAAATGGCAGTGGTCACACTACTACAAAAATGACTTTCCATGTCGATTAAAAAGGGCTTTTCGAGTCGGTTACAGTGCCGTCTTGAAATCTGCCGACTTTGAAAGTCAGAACTTTTTCAAGTCGGGTATTACCCGACTTGAAAAGTGGTACATTCCAAGATGGTTGACCAACAACCGTCTTGGAAAGCCATTTTTAGCGTTGAAAATTGGAGTTTCCAAGTCGGTTATGACCTTATCCGACTTGGAAAGGGTCCAAGTCGGATAAGGTCATAACTGACTTGGAAAGTGTATTTTTTTTTAAGCAAATTCAATTTCATATCCCCTCCCTGTTAGACTTCAAAATAAATACTCATTCATAGTCTATCCAATACAGAACAACAACAAATACCATAAAAATAGTGATCTATTTAAATTATACCTCAAAACAACCATTGTTACATATACAAATGAGCTAACAAACAATCAACTACAAATAAGTAGCAAAATACTAAACATGTGCATGCAACTTGAACAAGTAATAAAACACTAATCTATATATTAATTCTTTTTCCCTTTTTCTTAAATATATTTAAAAAATAAACATGAAATGAGAAGCTAAATGAGTAGCTTCAGAATTCAATACAGAGGGTCTGGTATTTGCATTGGCATATCTTGACCGCATATAGATCTGCATAATTTGAAAAGAAAAATGATCAATAGATACATAAAATATCTACAGCAATTCAAGTTTCTAAAGTTCCATTTCAGTTGAGAAAATGGTACTTGCTGCCAAAGCTTCCAACCGTGGATCAAGTATGGGGGGATACTTCAAATTTATCAAATGATAAAGGCGAAAATTCACAAAACCAAGAGGTTGTAACATAATTCATCATAGAAGTTTAAGAAATTAGTAAAATGTCAACAAACCAATTAGGAGATGCATGTCAATTAGATAACTAAATTTGGTCTATGCACAATAATGACACAACAATAGGACTTATTCAAATTGAATATTTAGACTTATCATCCTATTAATTGGGATGACATGAATATTGATGTATTAACAGAATGAACACACTAAATACAACATGAATATGAAACTGACCTCATATAATTGTAGAAAATTTAGCATAGTAGGGATGTCAACATCATCAGACAAAACATGTTGTAGTGAATGAGAAGTTAACCATGTTATTGTCTGACCTTCAACCTCAGCCTACACAAACAATATAATCAATCCATATCCACAACATGTACAACTTAGATTATGAACACTGCAAATGCCACAGTCAATACTTGGTAGTATATTCCTTTCACAGATACAAATGTTTTTCTTAACTTGCGAGTGCGAGATATAAATGCTTGCCATTCATGTTCCAATCTAGCACACAGGTAAGCAAGAAGAATAAATACACAAGATAAAGATATAACAACATCAAAGTTTACAATTTTTTAAAGAAAATGCATGACAACAATACCAATGAGACTTTAATTTAAGATCTATTCCACAAGTCCTTATTTTCAAAAGAAAGATAGAACCACAAAGGCCTGAATTCTTTCTTATTTTCTTATTAACCTAAATCAAATTCCAAGCATATACCTTCGGCGTCTATTTTAAACTATGGTTATTACAATCAGTTTTAAACTTACATTGCAATAAAATTTAGATTGTAAGCATGAGAAAATGGAGCAGGGGTATGTACAGTTCATACCTTTGCCTAAGAACTAAATGACTATTGGTCTTGTGCATTTTGCTCAGATCTGTGTGCTCTCCAAACCCAATCAAGTTCTCACCAGAAGTAATATTGGCCCTGAAAAGACAGAAACAGACCCAATACAAAAAAAATACAAAATCATGTTCAAAGCTTCACATAAAAAATAAAATGGCAGCACCAGAGAGGAAACACACAATGGTCATGGACAGTTTCTTGGGTGATGAGGGGAAACAGACACCATAATTAGCACAATATCACCTGTGTCACATAAACTCAAAAAAATTATTGATAGTTATACAAAATGTCTAATGGTAAATGGAAAAAATAATAAGATGACAATTTTTGTAATTATAAATGAAAAAAGTAGAAAGAAAAAAAAGAGAAACAAATAGAATATGCTCTCAACGGACATATCCAACAGGTATTTTATCGAACTCTTGGGGTGCATCTAAAGATGAATGGGGGTGCAGTGTCAAAGAAAACCAATAATTTGGCTTAACTAGGAATTATAAGATGATTGGGTGTATCAATCGGAACATAACATGAATAATTTGCAATGAATAGCTACACCCAACTTCAATACTCCTCCCTCATCATCAATAGGGGCTGTAAATGTATTCTGCTCAGCATTCCCACGATCAGTAAAGATAAGAGGCATTAAGAAACAAGCAATCAAATAAATATGAACATAATGGAAGTCTACATAAGAAGCATAACAATATCTCTGTTACTGTTAGAGTCTTATAGCCAACTAGCCAAATTCAGTTTGATAATATACACAAACCACTCTTCAGCAACACAAATTTAATAGTAACGGTAGTAGTAGTGTGATAAGTAACAGTGCACCTGCAAGGTTAAGACCTCTGGCCTTGAGCCCGGCGAAGCGCCTGGACAAATCATCCTCATTGACCTTCTCAGAGTCCTTCTCCTTGACCGAAACGGCGTGAGTGGCGGGCTGTGGGAGGCCAATGGAGATCTCGAGGCCGTAATCGTCGGCGACTTGCTGTATGAGGCTGTTGACCTCTCCTTCGGGAGTGGAGAGGGAGGTGGATCCGGCCATGGCGCTCTCCATGAACTCGGCCTGCACCTCCATGTTCACGAACTGCTTCTCGAACTGGTCCATCGTCTCTGACATCTTCTGCAGGTTCCCAGTCGCAAGGGATGACTCCAGGGATTTCACGATGTTCCCCATCGACTTGCTGATCATCGTCATCTTCGCCTGCGTGTCGAGGCGAGTCACCACCGCGTCAAGCCTGGATGACAGGTGGAGGTTGTAATGCCCCTGTTTCCCACAAGGAACGTCATGTGAAAAAAGTAAAATTTAATGCGGAAAAACATCTTTCATAACTCAACGTTACCAAAATTGGTGGCTAATTTTTTTTAAAAGAATCTTAAACGAAAAGATTTCTCACATCACACTTAGCCATCCTGAAACTCAGAAGAAAAGAAACATCATGCACATATATATATATATATCATCATGTCAAAATATACAAGTCTTGCGCCCGCAAGGATAGTTTGGAACCACAACATAGTGGCCAAAATACATCATCATAACGTAAAGAAAATAAAGCGATAAATCTAAACCTAAGAAAAATGTAAATCAAAAGATTTGTCAAATACACGACACTGAACATGAACATCCCAAACCTAGGCTGGTCGCTAACAGACATCCCACAACCTAGCACTAGACACCCCCACCACTACGACCTAAGACGATGACGTCTCCTCGGGGTCCTCCTCGGGATCCTCCTCTGGGTCCTCCTCCGAGTCCTCCTCCTCCTCAGATATCTCAATGAATACTCGCTCTGGCTCATCTCGAACCTTCCTCTTCCCCCTCTTTGCGTGTCCCGACGGTCCGGCAGAAGTGTCAGAAGAGCAGCGTACGAAACGGCCATACGGTGGAACGTAAGGAACAGAGAGCGTCGGTCTCCCTGTCTCTGGTGGTGAAGCTGGTGTCACTAATGGAGCCATCCTCGGTAGACGATCTCGCGCCAAGGTACTCTTCCTCGGAGTGAGACACGTGCGACGAAACATGCGACGATACTCCCAAGCGGATCCGGTTACCCGTGAGGGTAAAGGTCTCTCCTCCGCCTGAGTCTCTCGCCTCGGCTGCTCCACAGGTGCCTCAGGTGCGGCTGCCAGCCAGCTGCGCATCCTCTCTAACGGAATGTAAGCGTCCAGAACCATATCACGCTCCAAAACCTCTTTGGGGCCCAGCACCGCTCCTCTCGTCCTGACCACGTGTCCACACACAGTGGCCCATTGGGAGATGGGATCATAAGTCCATCCCCCTCCCTCGGACACGGCCTCAAGGGGCCGGAAGCTCTCCCTCACGCGGGCTACCAGAGGCCTCATCTACACGTAACGTACATACAAATACAGGAAAATATGCAAGGGTGAATTTCTTTTCACAAGTTGAAATCCACTGAAAGGTTGCATATGAAAAATAAAATACTACGTAATACATTCCAAGAATATATTTATATAGAGTTACTCTTTCGCAAATCTTTTAGCTAAGCTATTCAATCATCAACAAGAGACAAATCATCAAGGTAAACACACAGTCAAGCACACACATAGCATTCTAGCATAATGCATGTCACTTCAATATCTCTTGTCATACACCGGTGCACTGCTCCATGGAGACTTTTCTTCCTCAACTAAGCAGGGCGATGTGGCGGAATCGTATACCTATCATTAATGCAAACCGACCTTCACTCTTGGCCATTGTTTGTCATTTATTCGGTACAGACCCATTATGCTACGTCGTACACCCCATCTCAAATAAGGCAGCCGGTCAGGATCATCCAAGCCGGGTACACTACTTTTCTCGGCACAAGGGGATTCATCGCAAGGCCATTGAGAATTTCGTAACCTGGATGCCCTCAAAGACTTATAGTCAAACCATACTTATTTACAATCCCCGCATAGGATTGTGTGCTCTCATCATAGCAATAAATGCTAGCCTGGCAAAAGCCAATATCTCAAATGCATATGACAGTATATTTGCAACCACAATCAATTCGGTCCCTCGTCTTAGGGTTTTTCGTCGCCACATGTTAGCTTTCACCCAACACCGTGTAATAATTTTTGTCCTTAAGACCTTTATCTTCGCCACGTATTGGTTCTCTTCCAATACCATGTAATATTATTGTCCTTAAGACTTTTATCTTCGCCACGTATTGGTTATCTTCCAATACCGTGTAATATTGTTATTTAACACCATAAGTTTTTAGAAGAAATTCCTCTTTGGATTCTTAAGTTTTCTTTTAACTCTAAAATCTTTAAACTTCATTTGTTTTTAATAAAAGAATTATCTCTTATTTATAACCCACTTTATTAATTTTCTTCCAACTTATTCATCATAAAAAGATTTAATTAAAACTTAATTAAATTCTTTGATAATTTTACTTAAAATCTTTTACTTTAAGTATTTGTAATTCTGACCCCCTAAGAAGTTCAGTTTCGCAGTTCAGCCCCCAATTTTCTGAAAAATTAGGTTTCTGGCCCAAAATGCCCAGACTTTACGTTTTCTACCCCACAACTTTCGTAATTTATAATTCTGGCCCAAATGTACGAGACTTCGCGTTTCAGCCCCAAGTTTTCGTAAATTATATTTTTGACCCAAAAGTTTCCAGACTTCGCATTTCTGCCCCAAACTTTCTTAAATTATAATTTTGACCCAAAAGTTCAGATTTTGCAATTAAAGCCCAGAATTCCAGAATTTGCATTTTTGACCCCAAAAACCTGCAGTTTTCGTTTTTAACCCCTAAAAATCCAAAATTTGATTTTTCTCTCACATTAATTAATTCTCTAACTCACTTAAAGTTTAATGGATAAAAAGGATTTAATATGAAATTGATTTAAGACTTATGATTAGAATTCTAATTAATTCATTTTGGAAACTTTTTTATTAAAGCTTTTAAACTCTCTTCCCACACTTAATCAAATCTTTTCAATCCAATCTCAATCAAAGTATATGAAATACACATAAATCAATATACATCAATTAGGCAATAACACAACCAAGCCATAAATCAACATACGTCATGAATATGACATTAAATCATACTTCACCAAACACACACTTGGACATCCAAAATCACCCCAAAACATACAGATGATTTTTTTCCAACAACACATAGGCTCATAAAAATTATCATGCCTCAACCAAAAATCATATTTTTACTCATATACATATACATGTAAAAATACATATTACTAAGAGAATGAAAAATCATTCAACAACCAATATGAAAACTCAAGTCTTTGAGTTCATCATCAAGAACAAAATCACATAATCACACACATACACAACCCTCCCAACTTATTGAGAAAAATCCCCTTACCTTTTGAAGACTTGAAAATGGGCTAACTCCAAAATCACCTCCTTCACACCACACCACACCAACACCAAGTGGTCTACTCAACACCTTGATGTTCCCACACTTAGAAAAATTTACCTTTTACAAAATACATCAAAATACAACCATAGAAATATGAGTTTTATGAAAACCAAGAAACCCCAAAGAGTAAAAATTTGAGTAGATGAATACTTACTCAAATCTTGAAGGAAAATAGATCCAAGGTAGTTTCCAAGCTTGTAGGTTCCAATGGAGTGAACCTAAACAATGGAAAAGCTTATTTTTAGTGAAATGAAGAACTCAAGCTTTCATGAAAACATGAAAGTGGTGGAAATGAAAAAAATGAAAGAAGTTTATGGATTAGAATGATTATCCAAACCTTTTTTGTGAAGCTTGGGTATGGAAAATCTCAATAGAACTTGGTCTTTTTGTGTATGGAAAAAGCTTGGGAATGGAGAGAAAATGGAAAATGAAACTTGGAGAAGATGAAGTGTATGAAACAAAATGAATTTCTCTCTCCCTTTCCCACACAAGAAACTCGGCTGACCACAAGGAGCATGGGGGAGGTATGGGCTTGCATGCTTTGGTGGTTGGGAGCCATACCTCTCTCACCTAATTTTGGAAAAATTCAAAATTCAACCCCTAATTGACCATTTGACTTTTGGAAGAATTTTTTTGAGTTGAATCAGCCCCTTATGCGCCCAGCTGACCAGAAAATGGTGGGATTAAGTCCCATCAAGTTAGGGTTTAATCGGTAGTTCGAAGCGGTAAAAACGCGTAGTTTTCGAACCCCTTTTTTGATAAATATTTTTCTAAAATGAGTAAAATCATGAGGAATAAATTTTATGATTTGAATATGTCATAGAAAAATTTAGAAACCCAAAACTAAATTTTTTGACTATTTTTCATGTCCCGGTTGCGCCCGGTTTACCCGTAAAGCACCAAACGCGGGTAAAAATAAAGTTTTTCTGAAAAATTTCCAGAAAAATTTCTAAAAATCACAAATATTATAAGAACCACTTTTGGTTTGTTAAAAATTTATTTTGGAGTAAAAATGACCTCCGGAAAAATACTGAACCCTTCCCGCATTCCGCGAGAACGCGGTTCCCGCAAAAACTCATTTTTGCGAACTCTATTACTCTAAACCCTTCAAAAATAAACCTAAGATATAAATATTATTATTTATACCTTAAAATCACAAAATCATTAATTAAATAATTTTAATTAATTTAAAACAGATTAAAAATAAATAAAAACTATATATATATATATATATATAAAACAGAGTGTTACAACTCTACCCCTCTAAAAAGAATTTCGTCCTCGAAATTACATACCTAGAATAACGCAGGATATTGCTCTCGGATCTTGTCTTCCACTTCCCATGTTGCATCTCCAGTAACTTCATTCCAGATAACCTTGACTAAAGAGATTTGTTTATCCCTGAGCTGTTTGATTCTTCTATCATCGATTCGCACAGGGTTTGTTTCATAAGTCAGGTTATCTCTTAATTGTACCACATCAGACTCGATTACATGAGACGGATCAGGAATATATTTTCTCAGTTGTGAAACGTGAAAGACATTGTGAAAATTATAAAGATTTGGCGGTAAAGCTATTTGGTAAGCAACAGGACCAATTCGACGAAGAATTTGGTATGGTCCTATGAATTTAGAAGTGAGTTTTCTGGACTTTAAAGCTCTGCCTACCCCAGTCATCGGAGTGACTCTCAGAAAAACATGATCGCCTTCTTGGAACTCGAGAGGTCGTCTCCTCTTATCGGAGTAGCTCTTTTGTCTGCTTTGTGCCGTCCTCATCTTTTCTCGAACTAGTCTCACCTTTTCCGTGGTTTGTTGTAAAAATTCAGGTCCTAATATCGCACTCTCGCCATCTTGGTACCAACACAAAGGTGTTTGGTACTTTCTCCCATACAAAGCCTCGTAGGGTGCCATTCCTATGCTCGCATGAAAACTATTGTTATAGGTGAACTCTATCAATGGCAAAATATCGTCCCAACTTCCCCTATGATCCAAAACGCATGCTCTCAACAAATCCTCTAGGGATTGAATAGTTCTCTCTGACTGACCATCCGTCTGAGGATGATAAGCAGAACTTAATCTTAGCTTAGTTCCTAGGGCTTGTTGCAAACTTTGCCAAAAACGGGACGTAAATCTAGGGTCCCTATCAGAAATAATACTAGATGGCACTCCATGCAACCTAATTATCTCCTTCACATACATCTGAGCAAGCTTATCTAGGGAATACTTCATGTTGATGGGTAGAAAATGCGATGACTTTGTCAGTCTATCCACAATTACCCAAATCCCATCAAATCCTTTCGATGTCCTTGGTAATCCAGACACGAAATCCATCGATATGCTCTCCCATTTCCATTCTGGGATATCCAACGATTGCATCATGCCCACAGGTCGTTGGTGTTCCACTTTTGCTTTTTGGCATGTTAAGCACGCTGCGACATACTCCGCAACTTGTTTCTTCATCCCCGACCACCAGAATCTTTGCTTCAGATCTTGATACATTTTCGTGGCTCCAGGGTGAATACTTAAATTGCTCTTATGTGCTTCATCGAGAATCAGCTTTCTTAATTCAGGATTGTTTGGCACACAAATCCTCCCTTTGCATCTCAGAATTCTATCATTCCCTAAACTAAACTCTGCTACTTTGCCTTGTTCCATTAACTCTCTCTTTTCTTTCAGACTCTCATTGGTTGCTTGTTGCTCCCGAATGTCATCAATTAATCCATTCGACACTTTGATCATGCTTAGACTAATCTTATCCTTGTGTCTCTCCATGTTTAAGCCTAGATCTCTAAACTCCTCAATCAACTCTAGTTCCTTAACCATCATGGCAGACACATGAACAGTTTTCCGACTCAAGCAATCAGCCACAACATTTGCCTTCCCGGGATGATATATCAAGGTAAAATCATAATCCTTTAGGAATTCCATCCAACGTCTTTGTCTCATATTGAGCTCTTTCTGATCAAACAGATATTTTAAACTCTTATGATCGCTGAAGACGTTAAACGTTGATCCATACAGATAATTCCTCCAAATCTTCAAAGCGAACACTACAGCTGCCAGCTCAATATCATGAGTTGGATAGTTCCTCTCGTGATTTTTCAACTGACGGGATGCGTAAGCCACTACTCTTCTATTTTGCATCAACACGCACCCAAGTCCTTGGTATGAAGCATCACAGTAAACCTCCATAGGTTCTTCAGGATTAGGCAAAATCAGTACAGGTGAGGTCGTCAGTAGTTCCTTCATCTTCAAGAAACTTGACTCACACTCATCAGTCCACACAAAAGGATGATCTTTCCTAGTGAGTTGTGTCATTGGGGCTACTATCTTCGAAAATCCTTCGATAAATCTTCGATAATAACCTGCTAACCCTACAAAACTACGAACCTCAGTACCGTTGTGGGTCTTTCCCATGACATCACTGCCTCTACCTTTTCTGGGTCTACAGCTATACCCTCTTTTGAAATCACATGGCCTAGAAATTGTACTTTTTCTAACCAAAATTCACACTTAGACAACTTTGCATAAAACTTTTTCTCACTCAAAATCTGCAATACTTGCCTTAGGTGTTCCTCGTGTTCTTCATGACTCTTAGAGTAAATCAAAATGTCATCTATGAACACCACTACAAATCGATGCAAGAAAGGTCTAAAGATCCTATTCATATAGTCCATGAATATTGCCGGTGCATTAGTCACTCCAAATGGCATCACAAGATACTCAAAATGACCATATCTAGTCCTAAAAGCAGTCTTAGGAATATCATCACTCTTAACCCTAATCTGGTGATAACCACTTCTCAAGTCAATCTTAGAAAATACAGCTGCACCGCGAAGTTGATCCATCAGATCGTCGATGCGTGGCAATGGATACTTATTCTTGATCATCACCTTGTTCAACTGACGGTAGTCCACACACAATCTGGAAGTTTCATCCTTCTTTTTCACCAACAGCACAGGAGCTACCCACGGCGATACACTTGGTCTTACGAATTGCTTGGATAACAAATCTTCCAATTGCTTCTTCAGTTCAGCCAGCTCCATTGGCGACATTCTATACGGGGCAATAGAGATTGGACCAGTACCAGGTACTAAGTCTATGGCAAACTCTATGTCCCTCACAGGTGGTAAACCTGGAACATCCTCCGGAAATACTTCCGAGAAGTCTCTAACGACGGGCACATTGTTCAATACAACTTCCCCCTCGACTTTCAAGAAGGATAAAAACATGTATCCCTGAGCTCCTTCTTTCAAAGAAGCTCTCACTTGATTGGTAGTCAAAAATCCAGAATTCTCAGTATTAGGGAAAATCAAAGATTTATTGGCACAGTCTAAAAGGATATGGTTGGAAGATAACCAATCCATGCCTAAAATCACATCCAATTGTGTCAAAGGCAAACATATCAAATCAACAAGGTATGTCCTATTGGAAATAACAACAGGGCATTTTAGACATACAGAATTTGCAATAACAGTTTTAGCAGTAGGCATAGAAACAACAAGATCAAAAGACATCAAAGACACAGACAATTTCAGTCGTTTCACACAGTTTTCAGATATGAAAGAATGGGTAGCACCCGAATCATACAGTACAATTAAGGGATTTCCAGCTATGTCACAAGTACCTTGTATGAGATCCTCTGATTGTGAAGCTTCAACACCACTCATGGTGTAAACTCGTCCTTTCGTCGTCGGCCTTCCGGCTTTGACGGCATTCACCTCTGGTTTCGGTTTGCCCATCCGGCAATCCTTTGCTGCATGTCCGATCTTCCCACAGCTAAAGCATGTCATCCCCTTCTGGTTGCATGTTGTGGACAAGTGTCCGGGCTTTCCGCAGTTGTAACATACAATCGGAGCGCCCGCTCCCTGATAGCTCTTGTTGGTACCACTAGCAGAAAATGGTACACTGCGGTTCGGCTGACTCTTCTGGTTCTTGAAATAAGGCTTGTGTTGAGCCTGCTTCCCCTTCTGACTTTGTGGATATGACCTAGACGGTCCACCCACATTCCCTTTGTTGATCCTTCCCCTCATCAAGTTCTCCATCTTCCTACATTTTTCCACCAGCAGTGGAAACTGACGGATATCCAACGAAGCCACAGATTGACGCACCTCGTACCTCAATCCAGCCTCAAACCTCTCACACTTCCATCCCTCGTCAGGTTGGACTTGGAAGAACCGAAAATACTTGGCAAGTGACTCAAACTTTGCCGCGTATTCCCCTACAGTCATGTCCCGTTGCTGCAGTCGCAGAAACTCTTGCTCCTTCTCGGACCTCGCGCTTTGTGGAAAATACTTCTCAAGAAATTTCTCCTTGAAAAGTTCCAACGTCACCTCTTGGTTTCCAGCATCCAACAGCTGTCGGACTCCCTTCCACCAGTATTCTGCGTCGCCCAACAACAGGTACACCGCATACTGTAGCTTCTCGGCTGCCGTGCAGTGTAAGATCACAAAGATCTTTTCCAGCTCCTCGATCCATAGTTCTGCTTTATCCGGCTCAGCCTCACCACGAAACTGTGGCGGATTATGGTGTCGAAAGTCGACCAACCTCTTTCCTTCAGCAGCCCTCTCAGCCCTCAATCTATCTTCAACGTCTCTCTGTTGTCTCTCAACATCCCTCTGTTCCGCGCGAACAGACTGTTGAGCCATCTAAGCCGCCATGTTAGTCATAGCCGCTATAGCCCTCTCCATCGTATCGTCACGATCTTTGGCGTCAACACGATTCATCGGTCGTCCCCGACGTGCCATGGGTTTCTACAAGTGAACCAATCAGTCGCACTATTCAAAACCCATCCAAGAAAGCAATCAATTTCACACATTGCTTCATAAGGAAACAATACAAACAATGTCACACAATGCTAATCAGAGATCACACAACTTTAACTTAGTAAGCCTATAACCTAGACACTCCCGAAAGACATCGACCAGCTCTGATACCACAAATGTAACGCCCCTTTTTCCCACAAGGAACGTCACGTGAAAAATTAAAATTTAATGCGGAAAAACATCTTTCATAACTCAAGGTTACCAAAATTGGTGGCTAATTTTTTTTTAAAAGAATCTTAAACGAAAAGATTTCTCACATCACACTTAGCCATCCTGAAACTCAGAAGAAAAGAAACATCATGCACATATATATATATCATCATGTCAAAATATACAAGTCTTGCGCCCGCAAGGATAGTTTGGAACCACAACATAGTGGCCAAAATACATCATCATAACGTAAAGAAAATGAAGCAATAAATCTAAACCTAAGAAAACTGTAAATCAAAAGATGTGTCAAATACACGACACTGAACATGAACATCCCAAACCTAGGCTGGTCGCTAACAGACATCCCACAACCTAGCACTAGACACCCCTACCACTACGACCTAAGACGATGACGTCTCCTCGGGGTCCTCCTCGGGATCCTCCTCTGGGTCCTCCTCCGGGTCCTCCTCCTCCTCCTCAGATATCTCAATGAATACTCGCTCTGGCTCATCACAAACCTTCCTCTTCCCCCTCTCTGCGTGTCCCGACGGTCCGGCAGAAGTGTCAGAAGAGCAGCGTACGAAACGGCCATACGGTGGAACGTAAGGAACGGAGAGCGTTGGTCTCCCTGTCTGTGGTGGTGAAGCTGGTGTCACTGATGGAGCCATCCTCGGTAGACGATCCCGCGCCAAGGTACTCTTCCTCGGAGTGAGACGCGTGCGACGAAACATGCGACGATACTCCCGACCGGATCCGGTTACCCGTGAGGGTAAAGGTCTCTCCTCCGCCTGAGTCTCTCGCCTCGGCTGCTCCACAGGTGCCTCGGGTGCGGCTGCCAGCCAGCTGCGCATCCTCTCTAATGGAATGTAAGCGTCCAAAACCATATCACGCTCCAAAACCTCTTCGGGGCCCAGTACCCCTCCTCTCCTCCTGACCACGTGTCCACACATAGTGGCCCATTGGGAGATGGGATCATAAGTCCATCCCCCTCCCTCGGACTCGGCCTCAAGGGGCCGGAAGCTCTCCCTCACGCGGGCTACCAGAGGCCTCATCTACGTGTAACGTACATACAGATACAGGAAAATATACAAGGGTGAATTTCTTTTCACAAGTTGAAATCCACTGAAAGGTTGCATATGAAAAATAAAATACTACGTAATACATTCCAAGAATATATTTATATAGAGTTACTCTTTCGCAAATCTTTTAGCTAAGCTATTCAATCATCAACAAGAGACAAATCATCAAGGTAAACACACAGTCAAGCACACACATAGCATTCTAGCATAATGCATGTCACTTCAATATCTCTTGTCATACACCGGTGCACTGCTCCATGGAGACTTTTCTCCCTCAACTAAGCAGAGCGATGTGGCGGAATCGTATACCTATCATTAATGCAAACCGACCTTCACTCTTGGCCATCGTTTGTCATTTATTCGGTACAGACCCGTTGTGCTACGTCGTACACCCTATCTCAAATAAGGCAGCCGGTCAGGATCATCCAAGCCGGTACACTACTTTTCTCGGCACAAGGGGATTCACGGCAAGGCCATTGAGAATTTCGTAACCTGGATGCCCTCAAAGACTTATAGTCAGACCATACTTATTTACAATCCCCGCATAGGATTGTGTGCTCTCATCATAGCAATAAATGCTAGCCTGGCAAAAGCCAATATCTCAAATGCATATGACAGTATATTTGCAACCACAATCAATTCGGTCCCTCGTCTTAGGGTTTTTCGTCGCCACGTGTTAGCTTTCACCCAACACCGTGTAATAATTTTTGTCCTTAAGACCTTTATCTTCGCCACGTATTGGTTCTCTTCCAATACCGTGTAATATTATTGTCCTTAAGACTTTTATGTTCGCCACGTATTGGTTCTCTTCCAATACTGTGTAATATTGTTATTTAACACCATAAATTTTTAGAAGAAATTCCTCTTTGGATTCTTAAGTTTTCTTTTAACTCTAAAATCTTAAAACTTCATTTGTTTTTAATAAAAGAATTATCTCTTACTTATAACCCACTTTATTAATTTTCTTCCCACTTATTCATCATAAAAAGATTTAATTAAAACTTAATTAAATTCTTTGATAATTTTACTTAAAATCTTTTACTTTAAGTATTTGTAATTCTGACCCCCTAAGAAGTTCAGTTTCGCAGTTCAGCCCCCAATTTTCTGAAAAATTAGGTTTCTGGCCCAAAATGCCCAGACTTTACGTTTTCTACCCCACAACTTTCGTAATTTATAATTTTGGCCCAAATGTACCAGACTTTACGTTTTCTACCCAACAACTTTCGTAATTTATAATTCTGGCCCAAATGTACTAGACTTCGCGTTTCAGCCCCAAGTTTTCGTAAATTATATTTTTGACCCAAAAATTTCCAGTCTTCGCATTTCTGCCCCAACTTTATTAAATTATAATTTTGACCCAAAAGTCCAGATTTTGCAATTAAAGCCCAGAATTCCAGAATTTGCATTTTTGACCCCAAAACCTGCAGTTTTCGTTTTTAACCCCTAAAAATCCAAAATTTGATTTTTCTCTCACATTAATTAATTCTCTAACTCACTTAAAGTTTAATGGATAAAAAGGATTTAATATGAAATTGATTTAAGACTTATGATTAGAATTCTAATTAATTCATTTTGGAAACTTTTTCATTAAAGCTTTTAAACTCTCTTCCCACACTTAATCAAATCTTTTCAATCCAATCTCAATCAAAGTATATGAAATACACATAAATCAATATACATCAATTAGGCAATAACACAACCAAGTCATAAATCAACATACCTCATGAATATGACATTAAATCATACTTCACCAAGCACACACTTGGACATCCAAAATCACCCCAAAACATACAGATGATTTTTTTCCAACAACACATAGGCTCATAAAAATTATCATGCCTCAACCAAAAATCATATTTTTACTCATATACATATACATGTAAAAATACATATTACTAAGAGAATGAAAAATCATTCAACAACCAATATGAAAACTCAAGTCTTTGAGTTCATCATCAAGAACAAAATCACATAATCACACACATACACAACCCTCCCAACTTATTGAGAAAAATCCCCTTACCTCTTGAAGACTTGAAAATGGGCTAACTCCAAAATCACCTCCTTCACACCACACCAACACCAAGTGGTCTACTCAACACCTTGATGTTCCCACACTTAGAAAAATTTACCTTTTACAAAATACATCAAAATACAACCATAGAAATATCAGTTTTATGAAAACCAAGAAACCCCAAAGAGTAAAAATTTGAGTAGATGAATACTTACTCAAATCTTGAAGGAAAATAGATCCAAGGTAGTTTCCAAGCTTGTAGGTTCCAATGGAGTGAACCTAAACAATGGAAAAGCTTATTTTTAGTGAAATGAAGAACTCAAGCTTTCATGAAAACATGAAAGTGGTGGAAATGAAAAAAATGAAAGAAGTTTATGGATTAGAATGATGATCCAAACCTTTTTTGTGAAGCTTGGGTATGGAAAATCTCAATAGAACTTGGTCTTTTTGTGTATGGAAAAAGCTTGGGAATGGAGAGAAAATGGAAAATGGAACTTGGAGAAGATGAAGTGTATGAAACAAAATGAATTTCTCTCTCCCTTTCCCACACAAGAAACTCGGCTGACCACAAGGAGCATGGGGGAGGTATGGGCTTGCATGCTTTGGTGGTTGGGAGCCATACCTCTCTCACCTAATTTTGGGAAAATTCAAAATTCAACCCCTAATTGACCATTTGACTTTTGGAAGAATTTTTTTGAGTTGAATCAGCCCCTTATGCACCCATCTGACCAGAAAATGGTGGGATTAAGTCCCATCAAGTTAGGGTTTAATCGGTAGTTCGAAGCGGTAAAAACGCGTAGTTTTCGAACCCCTTTTTTGATAAATATTTTTCTAAAATGAGTAAAATCATGAGGAATAAATTTTATGATTTGAATATGTCATAGAAAAATTTAGAAACCCAAAACTAAATTTTTTGACTATTTTTCATGTCCCGGTTGCGTCCGGTTTACCCGTAAAGCACCAAACGCGGGTAAAAATAAAGTTTTTCTGAAAAATTTCTAGAAAAATTTCTAAAAATCACAAATATTATAAGAACCACTTTTGGTTCGTTAAAAATTTATTTTGGAGTAAAAATGACCTCCGGAAAAATACTGAACCCTTCCCGCATTCCGCGAGAACGCGGTTCCCGCAAAAACTCAGTTTTGCGAACTCTATTACTCTAAACCCTTCAAAAATAAACCTAAGATATAAATATTATTATTTATACCTTAAAATCACAAAATCATTAATTAAATAATTTTAATTAATTTAAAACAGATTAAAAATAAATAAAAACTATATATATATATATAAAATAGAGTGTTACAGAGGTAGTTCATTTGCTCCATTCGCTTACGGATCGCGTTTCTGTATAGATCCGTGCACCGTCCATGTTCCCCTTCTCGATCGCTTTCTTCACCTTCAGCTTCTCCGATGATTCAACCTAAAATCAATTAGTGGAGAAATATATACATGAATAATTTGCAGATCTGGAAGGGAATGAGGAGTTGGGAGGAAGGAAAAGTGAACTCACCGGTTTAGCGCAAAGAGAGACGAAGGCGAGCCTGTGAACGCGAGAACAAGTGATGAGTCAACTCGATTGAAAATCCGAGTTACGTGAAGAGGAGGAGGAGCAGGAGGGCAACCCAAACTAACCAGAGTGCTCGACGACGCGTTTGTTGAGAGAGAGAAGAAAGATACTTTTTAGGTTTTTGAAAGACCTTTCAAGTCGGTGACCCATGTAACCGACTTCAAACGTAATGTGTTAATTACAAAGTTGCCACCGCGTTTTTGAAAGACCTTTCAAGTTGGTGACCCATGTAACCAACCTTTCAAGTCAGTTATTAGAATAACCGCCTTTAAAAGGTTTGCTTTTATTACAAAAATGCCACCGTGTTACTTTTCAGGTCGGTTGTTCTGTGAACTGACTTTAAAACACGATTTTAATCCCTTTTTTGCACTAGTGTCAAGATATCTTGATGTTCATGTGGAACAAAAGTTCCCTGCGTGCTCTGCTCAACCAAGGAATCCTACAACAAATAATTAGCAAAAATCGTATGTAAGATTTTTTGTAAGCTTGTTAGAATTAAAATTATAATTAGTGTTGAAAAAATACTTACAATCTTCTCAACAACCAATGCTGATGCCTCAGATCTATACTCTCTAGATTTTTTAATCTGGGCTTGCTTCTAGGAATGGCAATGGGTAGGGTACTATAATACCCGTCCCCATACCCACAGTTTGAAAAAATACTCGTACCCAGCTCCATACCCGCGTAGGTAACAACTTTGATCCCCGTACCCTTACCCTCTGGGTACCTCGATACCCGTTACCCGCACTTTCACTATGAAAAATGAAAAAATTAATTTCTCAAAGATAACACATAATATTATTTGATAAAAATTAAGTACATATTACAATGCATAATAAGGTTCTAAAATACAATACAATACAATACATCAAATCAAACCTGAACATTAAATAAATTTTGCAATAAACTTCTAAAATAATAAATTCATGAACTTGCAGGAGCTGAGGCTGAGGCTGAGTTAATAGTATCCAAAATCTGTTTAAAAATAATGTACTACATTAATTAGTTTGAGTTGTAAAATCAACATTAATAATAAAAATTATTAGACTATATATTTTACCTCCTCATCAGAATCTGAGTCTTGGAATGACTGCAAACACTTATCTTTCACATGTAGATATTGTTTGGGTCCAGTAATACCAATAGAAACTACAACATTAAAATAAAATTAATTAATAAACTAAACACAAATTTATTGAATAAATATTTTAGTGCAACATATATTACCTTCCTTTTCATGCTTCAACCAGCTTCTATGCACACATAAGCGCCTCCAAAGTATCTTCATGAAGCCTGGAACGATGAGAACTCAACAGTCTACCTCATGTGCTAAAAGCAGATTCTGAAGCAACCGTTGAAATTGGGATGGCCAAAATATCCTTGGCAATTTTTTTCAATGTTGGATACTTGATCCCATTTGTTTTCCACCATCCAAGAATATCAAATGTGGCACTCCTAGGCAATACCTTCTCTTCCAAGTAGAGATCCAATTCAGACTTTGATTGTGTCTCACTTGTATCATTGACAAATGACTCATAACCACTAAGAAAATTGTTCATACTAACATTTGAATCCAACTCCTTGTCATTATGTTTTTCAGCTAAATTCTCAAGTATTCCATTGGACTTAGCTTGATAATCTTCGAACAATGAGTAGCATAATTTCTTGATATTGTCAATTTCAAATGAAGATGAGCTTCCATAAAGCTTGGTAAAGAAGTACTCTAACAACTTCAATTTATATCTTGGGTCCAAAACAATAGCAATCCCCATAATTCCATGAATAACAGACCAATATTTCTCAAATTTGGCAATCATTTTTGAAGCCATATTTCTAATAGACTCAATTGAGTAAGTCTGCCATTGCTTCAAAGAAAGCTTTATTTCACAAACTAAAGGGAAGAATATATTTGTAGTTGGATATTGTGTACCTGAAAACATCTCAGTTACACGATTAAAGATTTCCAACCTATTACAAATTTCTTTTGCAATTTCCCACTCACTTGTTGTAGGGTAACATGTATACAAACTCTCTCTTGTTTTCAAACGAGAAAAAACATCTTTATAAGCCAATGCAACAACAAGCATTTGATAAGTGGAATTCCATCTAATTCTACAATGAAGAATGAGTTTCTTTGTGATGGAAGCCTTTGAAACACGCGCTGCTTCCCTAAAACCTTGTTGTCTTTTAGGTGTGGTTGTCCAAAAAGCAACACTATTCCTAACCTTCTCTATGCCATCTCCAAGAACACTCGAACCATCTTGAGCAATCAAATTAAGAATGTGTGCACAACACCTCATATGAAATAATTGACCATCAAGCATAAGAGCAGAGCAATCAAGATTGTTTAACAACATACCAACAAGAGAGTCATTAGTACTGCAGTTATCCAAAGTGATGGTGGACAACTTTCTCTCAATATTCCAATCTATGATGCTTTCTATCAACACATTTGAAAGAGCTTCAGCTGTATGTGGACATTCTACATACACAAACCTATTATGGAAAATCATTTATTAAATATTAATACAATGCTAATTATTATATGTAATTGACAAATTAAAAAATAACATAATGATCACAAAAAAAAATACCTTAATATGCGACTTTGCATATCCCACTCATCATCAATGTAGTGAGCTGTAATGGCCATGAATCCTTTCTTTTGGTTGCTAGTTGTCCACAAGTCTGTTGTTAAAGCAACCTTACTTTCAATCTTATCTAAGAGCCCCAGAGTCTTCAACTTTTCATTTTGATAAATATTGATAATATCATTTTTCACCGTGTTTCGACTGGGAACCTTGAACAAAGGTTGAAGACCTTCGGAGTATATTTTAAACCCCATATGGTCCACCATTGAAAGTGGATACTCATGAACTATTATCATATGAGCAAGGTCTTTTCTTGATTTCACTGGATCAAAATAATAGTTACTAAAATAAGTAGATGACCCATCTATCTTCTTTTGTTCTCTCAACAAAATTGATTGTCTTATATCCCTGAACGACTTTCTTTTACAAGTCTGATAGTGTTTATGCAAATGATTTGTTCCATCAGATCTTCTTCCTGTCATATGCTTCTTGCAATAATTGCATACAGCTTTTTCTTCTCCATTAGTTTTGGAAAGGGGCCACTGCAGGAAGGGGTAATTTTTAGATTTGGAAAGTGGGAACATTAAGTTTAGTTTTGTGGAAATATATTAAATATATAACAAAGAGCATATATAGGATAAGTACATATTTGGGGAAAAACGCAAAAAAGACAAAACGAAACAACAAAGGTCAGAGGAAACATATATATTTATTAATTGATATATATATATATATATAGTGAGGGTTTGGGGCGGGGTGGGTACTAAGGTACCCGTACCCGCACCCATCCCCATTAAAATTTATGGGTAATTACTTGTACCCATTCAGCGGGCAATTACCCTCCCCATTCTCGGTAAATTTTACGGGTATCCATCAGGTCCGGGTCCAATTGCCATCCCTACTTGCTTCCATATCTGATGGTGCGGAGGAGATGGATGATCAATATCGGATCCTTCTACAGTTTTTGATTTCTTCAAAAGAACATCAAAACCCCCACGAGACAATACATGCAGGCACAAATTCTTCGCTTGATTTTCTTTTGTTTTTCTTCTTTTCTCCTATATAAATAACATAGCACAAAATTCAATAAAAAAAATTAAATTTGTAAAGCCAAGTAAAAAACTATAATTGCAACTAAGCTGAAATTCGGGTTGTGTTCGAATCTCAACAAACTTATTCTAATCATCCTCTGAAATGAAGGGATACTTCTGTAAGAGCGAACCTTTATCCCCATATATGTGATGCCTAGTGAGATCGGTCTTAAACGCCTTCCACCGCTCACCCGTGTATGAAAGCAAAGTCCTCCTTATTGATTCTTCATTTGGAACCGTAAAGGTTTCCTACAATACAAAACAAGATGAGATTGTTAGGTATATATACATGATAATATATAGTATAGTATTGAGTTAAATACAGTAAAAGTTAAATACCGTGATATCTTGCCAAATGGTATTCTTTGCATCTCCAGGTACATGGTCCCAATCTTCATACAAAATACTAACCTTCGATCGAGCAAGCAACCCCAAATAACTATTGAACTTTGATGCGTATGGGTCTGTGGGTTTACCAGTAAATCCATCAAATGCAGTCTCAATTTTCTGACCAGAATGACGTTTAAGGCCCAACTCCTTCAACTTTGTGGCTTGTCTACCCTTCTTTTTGTGGGTTGAATCATCCATGTTCCTGTTCAAATAAAGAAGAATAAGGGTCAAAAATAATAAAAATAATGATAATAATATAATAAATAATGGAAAATAATGACAGACATGTACTAACTTATAAAATCTACTGCGATCAAGTAGGATTGTTTTCCCATATCCCATCCTGATGATCATCACGAGTGGCATGTACAAGGTCCACTTCATTTTCCTCAATGAAAGTAGACCTTCTTGTTGAGAAAGGAGTCGCACAAATATCTAAAGTTGAATCTTGATCTGCAACACTATCATGCATGTTTCCTCTTTGTAGGACCATTGACCACCTTGTGTTAGAAGGATCATTGACATAAAACACTTGTTTTGCGTGGTTTGCCATGATGAAAGGCTCGTCCTTATTGTAAATTGCACCTTCCCATAAGCTTCAAGGAGTATCATGTTTTGAAGATGACAAGCTTGGATGGAAGCATGAAGACTTGTAAAGATCCAAGGGTCTAGAAATAGGTTTAATATGTTTTTGATTTAACTTCTAAGACCTTTTGTAAAATATCTAAGATGAGATTGAGATGCTAAGTAAAATCAACATAGGATCTAAAATTGAATTGTATTCATGCATTATATGTTTTTAAAATTGACTTACTAAGGTTGAATTTCAGGTGAATCTCAGGTGAATTGAATTCACAGGTCACTAAAGCAGTGAATTGCATGTGAATTGAATTCCTGTAAGATTCCAGGCAAACTTAGTTGCTGTGAATTGATTCACACCTGTGGGAATCGACTCACAGAGAGGAAATCTGCGATTCTGAAATCCAAACTTGCAATGAATCGATTCATCACTTATGGGAACCAAGTCCTAGTAGTTAAAAATGCTTTTTTAACAGAAACGGTGAGAGTTTTCAGAAGAGATTTGCGATTAATCATTTATACACTTAGAGAAAACTCTCCAAGAATGAAAAGCAATCTTTGTGGGCGAAATCTGTGAAGAAGAATCTCAGTCAAAGTCTTGATATTGATAGTGATCATCATTATACCAATTCTACACAAGTTTGGTGTGTTTTTTCATTGGTAAACCCTAAACCTTTTATCTTGTTGGTTGATTCTTGTAAGAGGTGAGGTATCCTCTTTCTTGTAGTCTAGGGTGAGGTATCCCTAGGAGTTGTTGTTGTAATTAGGGTGGGGTATCCCTAATTTGGTGTGGGTTTAGGAGTGAGGTATCTCCTTGTAAAATTGATTAGGTGTTGTAATCAAACCCAATTGTATAGTGGAGTGAAATCCCAATTCCGAAACGGATGGAGGACTGGACGTAGGTCACATTAGGTGACTGAACTAGTATAAATCTCGCTGTGTTCATCTTCTCTTACCTTTGCATCTTTCAATTTCGTATTTGGTTCAAGAATTGTGTTTTTGGGGTTTAGTGAATTTCACGTGAATTCAATTCCTCTGAAATTCACACACCAGAAAAATACTTTTTTCTTAAACTTGTGATTGTTTATTTTTACATTCGCATTAACCATCTAATAAGAAAATTATTTTGCGAAAAGTTTTTGAAAAATCGAAAGAATCCTATTCACCCCCCTCTAGGATTCATCTTGTTAGAAGCCACTTGGGCTAACAAGTGGCATAAGAGCTCGGTCTCAATTGCTAGTTGTATGCTATATAGAGCGATCTTATGGCTTCTAACACCGTTACATATGTTGATGGGTCCTACAATAAGGCACTCGTTTTTAATGGTGATGGCTATGCATATGGGAAAGAAAGGATGCACATTTTCATTTGCTCCCACGACCTAGATGTTTGGAGTGTAACTAAAAATAGACCATTTGTTCCTACTTATGTGATAGATGGTATAACTAAAGAAAAACCTAGGGATTTGTGGGATGAAGATGAAAAGAAAAAGGTCCAACTTGATTGGAGGCCTAAAAATATTATTTCTGCATCATTAGGCCAAGATGAATTCTTTCGTATTTGTAATTGTAAGAATGCTCAGAAGATGTGGTACGCCTTAGAGGTCACTCATGAGGAAACCAATGAGGTTAAACGTGCGAGAGTCAACACATTGACTCATGAGTATGAGCTATTCCGTATGATTCCCGGTGAATCAATACAGGAAATGCAAAAACGTTTAACACATATTGTTAACCATTTGTCGACATTGGGAAAGACCTTTCCCAATGAGGATCTTATTAACAAGATTTTGAGATGTTTGTGCAGGAATTGGCAACCAAAAGTGACGGCCATTGCGGAATCAAGGAACTTGTCCACTATGACTTTGGCGACACTATTTGGAAAGCTTCAAGAGCATGAGTTAGAACTTAACCGCCTCTAAGAGCATGAAGAAGGCGCGAAAAAGAAGAAAGGATTGGCATTGGTAGCATCATCCTTAAGGAGTAAAAAGGTAGAAAGTGATGACGAGGATGATTCCGACGATCAAGATGAAAGTGACGAAGACCTTACTCACTTTGTGAAGAAGTTCAAAGAATTCCTCAAGAAGAAAAATTGAAATAAACGGCCCTTTAAGAAGGAATCGAATACATCTCAAATAAGTTGCTACGAATGTGGGAAGAAAGGACACATGAAAATGGAATGTCCTCAACTCCAAAAGAAAATCGAAAAGTTTGAGAGAAAAGACAAGAAAGACAAAAAGGGAAAAATGGCATACATTGCATGGGATGAAAATGACTCTTCATCCGAGAGCTCTGATGATGAAGAAGTTGCAAATTTATGTCTCATAACGAAGAAGAAGAAGTAAGTAACGATGAACTTGATCTTTTACCTTCTTATGATGAGTTGCATGACACCTATGAAGAGTTGCATGATGAGTCTATTAGATTAATAAAATTGAATGCTTCTAAAAAATGTGTGATATGTGATTGCCAAGAGATGATACATGGATTAACAACCAAGCTAGAAAAAGTTACTAATGACTATGATGCTTTAAAGGTTTTGCATGATAAGTGCTCACTAAATAAGAAGTCAATTAGTAATGGTCATGCATGTAATGATTGTGCTAAACATAGACTTGATATAAATTACATGAAGTGCATGTTTGACAAGTTTACAATGGGTAGGGACAATCTAAACATGCTACTTTCTAGTCAAAAGAGGATGTATGGTAAAGTGGGAATAGGATACAATCCTAATGAACAAAGAAAATCTCTTAAAAATTGCTTTGGTCAAAGAAGCAAAGTAACTACCCCCGTTTACCACATGTTACTATTGTTGTAGAAAGGGGCATTTAGCTTCATCTTCTATGTTTAGAAACAATCGACTATCTAATGTTAAACAAATTTGGGTTCCAAAAGGTACAATACCCAAAACTAACCCCCAAGGACCCAAATACACTTGGGTACCAAAGTCTCAATTTTGAGTTGTTTTGTAGGTGTACTTCAAGGCCCAAAGCATGATTGAAAATACTAAAAGTGGTTTGTTGAAGTACATGAAAGTTACACATTAAATCGGTATCATAATGTTTTTACTACTATATTAATTTGATACAATGATTACATATTTGAGTTTTGTAACTAGCATTAATTGAAAGTGAGTTAGACTCTTCAAATTCTTCTTGCATAGATTGAGACTATGCTTAAGGTTGTATGATATTAGTAAGCTTTGCATATGATGAACAACTTAAGTATATTGTATCATGTGACATTATGAAATGACCTAATTCATGTTTAAAAGTGAGAATCAATAACTCAACATGTGATTTTTTGTATCTCTTTGCTATGAACGTTGTGCTTCTTTGAAACATGCATATCTTTTGTATTGAAACTTATTTGGAGCAATTAAATAGCTAAATTACATGAAAATTAACAAGTGATGATTCAATCATAGTAAAATAGGCCAATTAGAACACTATTATGCATAAAACAGCTAATACGTGCAATTTTAGGCCAAGTGAATCGATTCCTAGAGCAAGTGAATCGATTCACAGAGAAGAAATTCATGTTCTGATAAAAATGAGTTGCAAGGAATCGATTCCTTCAATGGGTGAATCGATTCACAACAAAGAAAAATGTGTGGTTCAGTTGTATAAGACCCAATAAATTGATTCACACTCTTGTGAATTCGATTCACACGTGATTCAGAGTACTTAAAGACACAGAACTCACTCTTTAAAACACGAAAATCACACACGTGATTCATGTTATGTTTTAGACTATGGGTTATATTTTGTTCTTACTAATTCCATTATAAGACTATTTTATCATGATTTGTATTTTGTTGGATTACTCATGACTTTGGTTTTGTTTGGACTATGTTTAACTCATTTATGTTTTCATTTGGATTATTATCTATTGACATGAGCTAGACTATTATCTTCATGGATGTTCATCCTTTGGATTGATTGTTTTATGTCTCATGGATGACATTTCATTGGTAAAGTTGGTAATTGCTCCCTAAAATTGTTAAATTACACCTTGTATACATATTTCTATTTTCACTTTTGTGTTTTTGGATAATGCCAAAGGGGGAGAAAGGTTGTACTATGCTTTTTCAGGTTTTAACTTTCCTTTTGGTAAGTAAGCACAAAGTGAGGGGGAGCATAGTCACAAAGTCTTTATTGTGTTGCCATCATCAAAAAGCAAGAGATTGTAAGTTGCACCTTCCTATAAGCTTCAAGGAGTATCAAGTTTTGAAGATGACAAGCTTGGATGGAAGCATGAAGACTTGTAAAGATCCAAGGGTCTAGAAATAGGTTTAATGTGTTTTTGATTTAACTTCTAGGACCTTTTGTACAATATCTAAGATGAGATTGAGATGCTAAGTAAAATCAACCTAAGATCTAAAATTGAATTGCATTCATGCATTATATGTTTTTAAAATTGATTTTACTAAGGTTGAATTTCAGGTGAATTGAATTCACAGGTCACTGGAACAGTGAATTGCATGTGAATTGAATTCCTGTGAAATTCCAGGCAAACTTGGTTGCTGTGAATCGATTCCCACCTGTGGGAATCAATTCACAGAGAGCCGATTTGCGATTCTGAAATCCAAACTTGCAGTGAATCGATTCATCACTTATGGGAATCGATTCACAACAGTTAAAAATGCTTTTTTAACATAAACGGTGCGAGTTTTCAGAAGAGATTTGTGATTAATCATTTACACACTTAGAGAAAACTCTCCAAGAACGAAAAGCAATCTTTGTGGGCGAAATCTGTGAAGAAGCATCTCAATCAAATTCTTGATATTGATAGTGATCATCATTGTGCCAATTCTACACAAGTTTGGTGTGTTCTTTCATTGGTAAACCCTAAACCTTTTATCTTGTTGGTTGATTCTTGTAAGAGGTGAGGTATCCTCTTTGTTGTAGTCTGGGGTGAGGTATCCCTAATTTGGTGTGGGTTTAGGAGTGGGGTATCTTGTAAAATTGATTAGGTGTTGTAGTCAAACCCAATTGTGTAGTAGAGTGAAATCCCAATTCAGAAACGGATTGGGGACTGGACGTAGGTCACATTAGGTGACTGAACCAGTATAAATCTCGCTGTGTTCATCTTCTCTTACCTTTGCATCTTTCAATTTCGTATTTGGTTTAAGAATTGTATTTTTGGGGTTCAGTGAATTTCACATGAATTCAATTCCTCTGAAATTCACACACCAGAAAAATATCTTTTTTCTTAAACTTGTAATTGTTTATTTTTACATTCGCATTAACCGTCTAATAAGAAAATTGTTTTGCAAATTTTTTTTGAAAAATCGAAAGAATCCTATTCACCCCCCTCTAGGATTCATCTTGTTAGAAGCCACTTGGGCTAACACTTATAACCTACCTTGGCAAGGTTAACCAATGTAAATAGAAGTTCATCTGTTTTTACACTACTATTATTGTCAACCCACTTACATTTAAAAATGGGCACTCTAAAATTACAATAATCAACCTCCCAAATCTCTTGAATGATCCCATAGTAAGGTATGGATGCCATAACGGGGTTTCTATCTTTTGAACTAGAGAAATGCATGGTAGAAGCCATGACCATAACCCCACTGTTTTGCATGGTACTCTTGTCATCTTGTGACTCTTGTCCAACATAAGACATTAAAATTAGGTCCATATGCTAGTCATTTCAATGTCTGAGAAACATTATTATCATTCATAATTTTTTGTTTAAACCAATTTAAGAAATTCTTGTTATGCTCCTTCAACAACAATTTTTTGCTCAACCGAGGGTTTTTCTCCTTGATAAATCTTTTGTGATCAGATAAGTAAGGTAGAACCTCATCAGTGTTATTCAATATGTACAAATGTGCTTGACACACTTCCTCCCGACCCATGCTCTTAACGGTTGGACATCGTATACCCTTGCCTTCAAATCTTCCCTCATGACGAGACTTGGGAAGCCCTACAGGTTCCGCTTCTGACATGTAATCTGAATAAAACTCAATAGCTTCTTCTATGATGTACCTATCAACAATAGATGCTTCGGGACAGTGTGGGTTCTTGACATGCCCTTTCAAGATCTTCATTTTCCATCACTAGATGAACAATTAAGTGAACCATGATGTCAAAAAATGAAGGAGGACAATACATCTCCAAATGGCACAAGATAATAGCAGCCTCATTTTCCATCTCATCAAACTTATGAGGGCCAATGACTTTGCTACATATAGCATTGAAGAATAAACACAACCTAGTAATGGTATCTCGAACCTTTTTTTGGCAAAATGCCATGAATAGCCACTGGTAGTAGTTGTTGCATCAAGACGTGGCAATCATGAGACTTTAAGCCAACTAATTTGAGATATTTCATTGAGACGAGCCTATTGACATTTTAAGAGTAACCCTATGGCACTTTGATGCCCCGCAGACACTCACAAAAACTTCTTCTCTCCGCTTTTGACAAAGTATGACATGTTGAGGGAGAATATGTGTTGTTACCTCTTGTCTGTGGAGCTAACTGCTCTCTGATACCCATTGCAACAAGATCTAGACGAGCATTCACACCATCCTTTGTCTTGCCCTGAATGTTAAGAAGTGTTCCGATTACACTATCGCACACATTTTTCTCCACATACATCACATCAATACAGTGCCTTACATCGAGACTGGACCAGTATGGAAGGTCAAAGAACACTGACCTCTTCTTCCATGTGTTTTTCTAAGTAGACTGCTTGTTCTTTTTTCCAAATGTAACATTGATGTCCTTTAGGCGTTGATAGACTTCTTTCCCAGTTAAGGCTTTTGGAGCAATTTCATTCTCCTGGCACCCATTAAAAGCTTTTTTCAACTTACAATACGGGTGATCACATTTGAGAAATCTCCGATGCCCAAGTTAAACGGTCTTCCTTCCATGTCGCAGTTGATGGTAGCATGTGCCTTCTTCACATGTAGGGCACGCTTTATGCCCCTTAACAATATACCCAGACAAGTTGTCGTATGCTAGAAAGTCATTGATGGTGCAAAATAACATGGCATGCAACCTGAAATTTTCACCGAAATACCCGTCAAACACATTAACACCTTCCTCCCACAACATTCTCAAGTCTTCAATTAAGGGACTTAGATAAACATCCATGTCATTTCCTAGCTGTTTTGGACCCGAGATTGTCATAGTTAACATAATGTATTTGTGCTTCATGCACAACCAAGGAGATAGATTGTAAATTACCAGGAGAACCGGCCGCGAACTATGGATACTACTTAAGTTACCAAATGGATTCATTCCATCTATAGTGAGTCCAAGTCTAATGTTTCTTGGATCTTTGCCGAAATCTGGAAACAAAGAATCAACCTTCTTTCATTGCAAAGAATCAACTGGATGACAAAGTTGCCCATCACATTGCCACTCTTCTGCATGCCATCTAATATTCTTTGCGTCATTTGCATTAACAAACAATCGCTTGAACCTTGGAATTATTGCAAAGGTACCATAACACTTTCACAGGAGGACGCTTTGTCCCCACATCAGAATTGGATCACTGTCCTTCACTTTGTAGCGCGATGCTCCACACCTGGGGCACTTGACTTCTTCAAACTCTTTCTGGTACAATATGCAATCATTGGGGCATGTGTGTATTTTCTTATACACCACACTCATTGGTCACAATATCTTTTTCGGCTCATAGTTACGGTCTGGCAATGTGTTACCTTCTGGAAGCATGTCCTTCAACAAGTCAAGCAATTCGGTGAAGCTTTCATCAGTCCACCCATTTATCGGTTTCAGATTGAACAATCTAACACCGCTGATAACCGTGTGAATTTTGTGCACCCCGGATACAAAGGTTCTTCATTGTCACTGCACAAAGTATGATCCACATGTGCTCGCTTAAAAGACTTCGATCCAATATCTAGGATTATGTCTTCTAGTCTATCGTCCATGTCTACATCAACTTTTGCTCTTTCAGAAACACTTGGCATGTCTAACAATTCGCCATGCCATGTCCATGTCGTATAACTTTTGCACATCCCATGAACAAAAAGATAATCCCGTATTTCGCTAACTTTTAGTGGCTTCTGATTCATACACTTCACACAAGCTCAAGAAAACCTCCCATTACTATGAGGAAGATTTCTTTGAGCAAATTCTAAAACCTCTTTCACTCCATTCCCATACTCATCACTCATCCGATTACTTTACATCCAACTACGATCCATAACAATATGTTTTGAAATAATATAAACAAATGCTCAATATATTGGATCTCAAATGGGAAACTAACGCTTCACTCCGAAAAGAAGGACCATATAGTGGCCTCCCCGTGAGAGACATTGCGTCCACGAGAATCATTCAATTCTCTACCTAGTTCCATTATCAAGTTTGAAAGGAATATACCCCGTGGCATGTAGCAATGCATTTTCAATATGCAAACCAATAACCAAATTCCAATAACAAATAGCAATATTAAAAGGAATTAGCTCAAGTACCTGGTGTGAAGATTCGTCAAAACAAGTGAAGCAAACACCCACAGAGAAGTCCAAACTAAAACCAAACTCAAACCTAGATCTCCATAGAAAAATCACAAAGCCCAAACAATAATAAGCATACAACACAAATTGAGTAGCATTAAAGTAATCATTAACTATATTTACTCTATTTTATCTTTGTCGTTTTTTTCAATAGTTGTGTAAAGAAAGTAGTAAAATAAAGGGACCAAAACATAGATAACTTAATACAGAATTTGTATTATCCAGCAAAGGAAGTTTGGGAGTATGCCACATTTTGGTCCAAGAACATAGTTTAGCAAGTCACTTAGTCATATGCATACAACATAATTTAACATTAGTAAGTCACTTAGTCATATGCATATACAACATAATTTAGTAAGTACACAGGAGCAACCAAAAGCAAAAACCAAAATTACATCAATGATAGGTTAGATTAAGCTTAGACAATAGAGAGAGAATGAACCAAAATTGTAAACATTGCAAGACTTACCAATTAGACCAATTGAAAATTCAATGATTTCTATTTCTCTTTTGTATGAAAATTCAAACAGGGATTTCTTTATAGCAGTGACACTAGACCAATTGAAATCATATCGATAAAATACCTTGAGGTAATAAACAATACCTAAATTGGCAACAAGTTATAAGTATGATAGTGTAGGGATAACAAAATTGATTTTGTTATTAATAAACACTAGACCAATCAATTTTGCACAATGCACTACCAAATAGAGAACGTAAACCAAGAAATTTCTTCAAGAGAACAAAAAATACTTTCATCGAGCAGCTTGTGTGCAAGAATAACTTTGAAGAGAGAGAGAGGAACTGAGAAAGAAATGGTTTCTCAGAAAGACCTTTCTGTTTTGTTCCTTCTCACATAAGAACAACGACGACGACGACAAGAGGTCCTTCGCGCAAAGCAAACATTTAACAGGAACAAACAAGGAACATTTACTTCGTGCCACGACGAACAGCAGAGAAGACGAGGAACAAAGGCAAACAAGTGGCGAACGGCGGCGATGGCTGTAAGTTAGAACAGCAAACGGTAGAGGAACGACGGTTACAGCGAGGGAGAGAGCGGAGGGAGAGAGGAATGCAGAGCGAAGGAAACGAAGAAAGAGAATAAGAAAGAAAGGAACGAACGATTTAGGTCTTTTTTTTAAAAAACATTTCACTTTTAACATCGGTTATCTTTATAACCAATGTTAAAAGTAGGATTTTTAACATCGGTTATAAAGATAAGCGATGTTAAAAGTGAAATGGAATGGCGAGCTACTTAAAATATCACTTCAAACATCGGGTTTTTGACCAACCGATGTCGTAAATCATGGAATATTTACAAAAATGCCACCGCGTTTATTTTTAACATCGCTTGCGCATATAACCGATGTTAAAAGTAGTGTTTAATCCATATTTTACACTAGTGTGAGTACTGGTGGAAGGGGGTACAACAACTGATTGAAGCTGAACATCAGGAGATTACATGGGCAATTTTTTGCACTAGGTTTTTAACAAAGTACTTTCCACAAAGTGCCCGAACTGAAAGGGAATGGGAGTTCCTGAGTTTACAATAGAAAGATATGACTGTAGACGTGTACGCAGCTAAGTTTGAATCATTGGCTAAGTACTTTTGCTTTTTCCAGCTTCAACCTGATGAAGCATAGAAGTGAAAACGTTTCGAAGCGGGACCTCGTTACAATATTAAGGAGGCTGTTTCAACATTGGAGATCCGTCAATTTTAACCCTTAGTTGAAAAATATCAAAAAATTGAGATTCTCAAAAAGGAGAAAGTAGAAGTAAAGAGCAACGTAGGTGGACCGTCTAGGTGTTTGCCACAAAATCAGAATTGAAGGCAATTTCAGAATACACCTTATACGAGAAATGTAACGTTTGTAACACCCTGATTTTTATATAGTTTTTATTGACTTTTAATCTGTTTTAATTTAATCAAAATTATTTAATTAATGATTTTTAGGATTTTAAGGTGTGAATAATAATATTCATATCTTAGATTAGTTTTTGAAGGGCTTAGAGTGGTAGAGTTCGCAAAACTAAGTTTTGCGGGAATCGCGTTCTCGCGTGATACGGGAAAGGGTTCAGTATTTTTCTGGACACCATTTTTACTCCGAAATAAAATTTTAACGAACCAAAAGTGGTTTTTATAATATTTTTGATTTTTAGAAATTTTTCTGTAAATTTTTCAGAAAAACTTTATTTTACCCGCGCTTGGAGCTTTACGGGTAAACCGGGCGCAACCGGGACATGACAAATAGTGCAAAAATTTAGTTTTGGGTTTCTAAATTTTTCTAAATCATATTCAAGTCATAAAATTGATTTCTCATGATTTTACTCATTTTAGAAAAATATTTAACTAAAAAGGGGTTATAAAACTAAGCGTTTTTACTACTTTGAACTACCGATTAAACCCTAACTTGATGGGATTTAATCCCACCATTTTTCTGGTCAGTTTTGGGCGAGTAAGAGGGCTGATATTCACTCTCACAATATTCCAAAAGTCAAATGGTCAAAAAAAGGGTTAATTTTTGAATTTTTTCAAATTAGGTGAGTGAGGTATGGCTCCCAACCACCTAAAGCATGCAAACCCATACTCCCCCATTCTTTGTGTGTGCTGGCCGAAATCTGAAAAGGGAGAGGGAAGAGAGAGGTTTTCATTTTCTCACTTCATCTCTTTCACTCTTGCAAAAATCCTCCATTTTTCTCTCATCCTCCAAGCTTTCCTCCATAGCCAAAACTTGAGTTTTGTTGGGTTTTTGACCATCCAAGCTTCACAAAAAAGGTTTGGATCATCATTCTAATCCATAAAATTCTTTTATTTTTTCATTTCCACCACTTTCATTTTTCCATGAAAGCTTGTATTCTTCATTTCACTAAAAGAGAACTTTTTCTTGGTTTAGGTTCACTCCATTGGAACCTACAAGCTTGAAAAATACCTTGGGTTCATTTGCTTCCAAGTTTGAGTAAGTATTCCTCTACTCAAAATTTCTACTCTTTAGGGTTTGGTGGTTTGCATAAAACTTGCATTTTTATGGTTTTATTTTGGTGTATTTTTGTGAAAGGTTAATTTTTCTAAGTGTTGGAACATCAAGGCTTCAAGGAGGCCACTTGGTGTTGGTGAGGAGTGAAGGTGATTTTTGGTGTTTGCCCATTTTCATTGTCTTCAAGAGGTAAGGGGAATTTCTCAATAAGTTGGGAAGGTTGTATATGTGGGTGGTGATGTGTTTTGTTCTTGATGAGAAACTCAGACTTGAGTTTTTCTTATTGGGTGTTGAATGAGTTTTCATTCTATTAGTAATATGTATTTATATATATATATATATATATATGTATATATGAGCTCAAGCTTGATTTTTGGTTGATGAATGATTATGTTGAAAAGCCTATGTGTTCTTGGAAAAATGCATGCTTGATGAGTTGATGATTTATGCTAATGTCCATGATGTATGTTGATATGCTATGGGTGGTTACTTTGAGTGTATGTATGATTTATGACTTGATTGTGTTATTGCCTAATTGATGCATGTTGAGTTCTTTGGATATTTCACATACTTTGATTCTTTGTGATTGGGATTGAATTGAAGTATTTGATTAAGTGTGAGAAGAGAACTTAAAAGCTTTAATGAAAAAGTTTTCCAAAGTGAAATCAAATAAATTAATTAGGGTTCAAGTTAATACATACTCAGATAAATTTCATTAAATTGCTAAGTATAAGTCTCAAGTCAATTTCATACTAAATCATTTTTCTCCATAAAACTCTAAGTGAGCTAGAAAATCAATTAATGAGGGAGGAAAATCAAATTTCAAATTTTTAGGGGTCAAAAATGAAAACTGAATGTTTTGGGGTCAAAAATACAAAATTATGGAATTCTGGGCATGAAATCGAAAATCTGGGCACTGTGGGCCAAAAATATAATTTTACAAAAGTTCTGGGGTAGAAACGTGCAGACTGGACAAATTCTGGGGCAAAAACGTGAAGACTGGGTAGTTTGGGGTAGAAACCTAATTTTTAGAAAAATAAGGGCTGTAAACGTGAAACAGAATATTTTGGGGGTTAGATTTTTAAATACTTAAAGTAAAGGAACTTAAGTAAAATCATCAAAGAACTTAACTAAGTTTTTTTAATTAAATCTTTTTACAATGAAGAGTGGGAAGTAAAATAATAAAGATTTGAGAGTTAGAAGTTAAAAGAAGAACTTAAGAATTTAAAGAGGAATTTCTTCTAAAAACTTATGTATTTTAAAACGGCATTGAAGAGGATCAAAACGTGGTGACGATGAAGTCTTGAGGACATTAATGCTACACGCTGTTGGAAGGAAGCTAACACGTGACGACGAAAACCTTAAGACGAGGGACCGCATTAATCATATTGTTGTGATTGCAAATATATTGTTATTTGTATTAAAGACGTGGCTTTTGCCAAATTAGAGCACACAATCCTATGTAATGGATTGTGAATAATTGTAAAACTTGTTCATGAAAAAGGGGACTGATGGTTACCATGTCCATGAAAAAGGGGACCGATTGGTTTATTATGTTGCTCTACAAAACAATTGTAAAACCTGTTCATGAAAAAGGGGACCGATGGTTACCATGTCCATGAAAAAGGGGACCGATTGGTTTATTATGTTCGGTTTATGCTACAGCCATTTCGCTCTACTTAGTTGAGGAAGTCTCCATGGAGCAGTGCACCAGTGTATTACAGAGATATTGAAGTGACATGCATTATGCTAGAGTGCTATGTGTGTGTTGACTGTGTGTTTAATTTGATGATGTGCTCTCTTTTGGTGTATGAATATCTTAGAGAAAGATTTGCGAAAGAGTAGCTATATATATTCTTGGAATGTATTATGTAGTATTTCCTTTTTCGTATACATCCTTTCAGTGGACTTTCAACTTGTGCAAAGAAATTCACCCTTGCGTATTTTTCTGTTATTTTATGTACGTTACGCTTAGATGTCCACTTCGAGACCTCTGATAGCCCGAGTGAGGCAGTGCTTCCGCCCTCGTGAGGCCGATGGTGGGGGATGGACTTACGATCCCATCTCCCAATGGGCCACTGTGACTGGCCACGTGGTTAGGACTAGAGGGGGGGTGTTGGGCCCCGAAGAGGTTTTGAAGAGGGACATGGTTTTAGACGTCTACATATCCATCGAGAGGATGCGCTACTAGCTGGGAGATGCACCCTTTGCACGCAGTATCACTTTAGAGAACCGGGAGGCCAGAGTTCCACCCACGGCACAGACTAGGAGAGAGACGAGGGAGGACCAGAGGCCTACACCTCAGCGGATAGCGGATCGGTATCTGACCGTTGTCGTCTAATTCGTCGCACTCCAAGAAAGAGTTCCTTGGAGAGGGCACACTTATCAAGGATGGCTCCACCGGTGACACCAGTTCCATCACCCGAGACTGTGAGGCCGACTCTTCCTGTTCCATACATCGCACCTTCTGCACGTTTGGTGCGCTGCTCTTCTGCCACTTCTGCTGGACCTTCGGGACACATAGATAGAGGGAAAAGGAAGGTTAGAGACGAGCCAGATCGTGCATTATTCGAGGTGTCTGAGGATGAGGAGGACCCCGAGGAGACGTCATCGTCTTAGGTCTCTAGGGTGGAGAGTATAGTGCTAGGTTGTGGGTTTGTTAGTTGGCCGACCAGCCTAGGTTTTGGGGAGTAGATGTTCATGTCGTGTATTTGACACATATTTTGTTTTACTGTTTTCTTAGGTTTAGTTTTATCGCATTATTTCCTTTCTTTCAGGATGTTGTATTCTGGCCACTCTGTTGTGGTTCATGATTATTCTTGCGGGCGCAAGATCTTGTGTATATTGACATGATGATATATATATATATGTATGTATGATGTTTATTTTCTTCTGAGTTTCTGGATGGCTAAATGAGATGTGAGTAATCTTTTCGTTTAAGACTTTTCCAAAAAAAATTTAGCCACGAATTTTGGTAACCTTGATTTATGAAAGACGATTTTCCGCATTAAGTTTTAGTTTTTCATGTGACGTTCCTTGTGTTAAAAAGGGACGTTACATAATGCCCTCTTGAGAAAGGGATGTTACAACGTTCGTATTTTTTAGAATTTCGTCTTTATTCTGTTTTAATATAATGTGTGATTGATGTATATTAAATATTTTGTTAGGAAAGTTAATTCCTTTGATAAAGCCTTAGTGAGTATAGAAGGCAGTAGTTTAAGTTGAATTTTTATAATAAGACAAAATACGGTTTACGGTAAATTGACAGAATAGCTGCGTTGTGAGACAAAGACCTTGAATTGAAGTCAGAAAATTGATTTGAGGATATCAACAGTCATTTTATAATATTTGAGGATTTTAGAAATTTATTTGGGATTTTTCTGAGTTATGGGTAAGAAAAAGTACCGTTTTGGTCCCTATAGTTTGAATAGGCTGAACTGCGAGTGGGTTTAGTGACCAAAACAAGTTAGAAAAATATTTTGACAAACCAAATAGTGTTTTCCCAATATTTAGGAATTATGGAAATTTTCTGGAATTTTCTGAAAAGTTGACTATTTTGACCTAAATACGGGCTTACGAGCAAAAATAGCAGTATCAGAAAAATTAGTAAAACCCCAAAAATGAAGTTAGGAGGTTTTAAATCATTTATTAATAGTGGAATGATGATGTAGGGGTAGTGATGTAATAGGAAAAATAGTAATGATTACTTTTCTGGTGAAAAGATCGTTTTGCCCCTAAGTCAGGTATTTAACTGCTAAGCCATAAAGCAAGCCCACTCAAAGCCATTTTAGTCAATTAATTTCGTGGCTGTGCTGCTCCATATGACCCATGTGAGTCTTGCACACAAACAAGCCTTGAATGAATAGTTTTAACTAGTTAGGATTAAAGTTACCTCACCTTAGTTGATTTTTAACCTAGCCTAAACCATGGTTTGTGTTTGATCTTATCCTCCCTTATCCTTCCAGCCCAAAACAGCCCCTCCCCAAGGCCAAGAAGAGGGCTAGATACATTCATAAGGGTGAGTCATAAGGAAGAGCCAATAGGATAATTATTTGATTTATCTTTTTACCAAAATTAATTTATGTGTAATGATGAATTTTTGTAAAACTTATCCAAGCCTCTCTAGGGAGAGAGACTTGACCGTGTGAATTAGAGAGAGAAGAGGATAGTCTTGCTTCATTTTTCATTTCCATTCTTTTTCCAAAACACATCTCTTCCATTTTTCTCTCACTTTTCTCCCAAAGTTCTAAGAGTTCTTCTAAGTGTTCTTGCTTGCTCTAAGGCTTTTGATATTTGATCTTCAAGAACCAAGGTTGGTTTTCTCTTCTAATCCATAAATCCTTTCTTCCTCTTCATGATCATCAAGTTCATATTTCTAAAAGTGGGTTTTTTCTATTTTTGTCTTGAAGGAACCCAAGCTTGTGAAGGTAAAGGATCTTTGATCCAAGCTTTGATCTTTCTTCTTCCTTTGGTTCATAACTATCAAGGGTTTGAAAGAAATAATCTTTCTTCTCTTTAAGATTAAAAAGATCTTATTTGTAGTATTTTTTTTTTGGCTATGTTCATATCTTGGTTTTAAGGTGGTGATCAAGTAAGGCTAGGAAGCCAAGAAACTAGGATTTTCGTTCAAAAAGAGAAGGAAAAATGTAAGGGGAAATCTCTCTTTTTGGTGAGTTATGGGATTCATGGAGTGCTTTGTGCTTGTCTATGATATTTTTTTTAAAGCTTGAGAATCTTACTATAAACAAAAAGATGACTTGATTTTTCTAAAAGTTTGATCTTTATAAAAAGATAGATTTTCTTATTAAAGAAGTAACCTTTATGGAAAATTATTGATTTTTATCTAAGTAATAACTTTGATCAAGTGGTGATTGCCTTGAAAAGAAAGAACTCTTATGAAAAAGACAATCTTTTCTTAAAAAGTAATAATTTTTATTTCAAAGAGATGATCTTTTTGGAAAAGATATGATTTTTAATCAAAGAGATAATTTTATTAAGTGATCATGGAGTGAAAAGTATTGGATGATGACATCTTTGTGTTTGTAACTTTGTCTTTATGATTGAAGTTCATATTGTTCTATGTGTGATTGTGATATTATTTTATGCTTGATGTGGATGTTTTCCTTTGCTTGATGGTGATGCTTTGCTATGCTTGATTGTGATGTATTTTGTGCTTGATGTCCTTTGGCTTGTGAGGATTGTGTTCTAGCTATCCTCTATGTTCTATGTTTCTTTTTCTTATTTCCATTCAATTTGGGAATGTAATATTTAAAGTAGGTTATTGCTTTGTTATTATTATGCTTGATGATTGGTGATTGGTGATTGGTGATTGATGATTGAGAAAGAGTATGAAAGGATTAAAGTATCGCAAATTGGCTAATGACCAAAGCATTATGGAGTTTGGTGAAAAGGACATGGACATGGACAAAAAGGAATTTTTCGTGATGAATTAATTAGTACAAAGTCTAAAGCTTTGTAAGGATTCATTAAGCCAAGAGTTTTTCAAAAATAAAGTCTCCAATGGACTTTTAGTAAAGATTTTAAACATAACTTAATAAGTTAAAAATGAATCATTAGAAGAAAAGTCACAATTTTAACCCAAATATATTATTTTTAATTTAATTAATTCAAATTAAGGGGTATGGTATTTTCAAAAATTAAAATGAAGTTTCTAATCTAATAGACTTTGGCAAAAACAGACCAGTCACACCTCTGGTGTGGATTTTAGAAAAGGAAGTGAAAATCGGATTTTTATATAGAAATCAGAAAACAGAGAAACAGAATCGTTCATAGCCGCGCTGTGATTTTGCTCACACCTGTGAAAGTGTCAGGTATTTTAAAATTCGAAATTTATAAAATTTATGCTTAAAGGCTCATAAATTAATGTCCTTTTAAGGGAAAAATATTTATTTTGAATTTTCCTTAGTCTAAGTATTTTATATTAATTTTTGAAAGTAAAATAGTAAATATGTTTAATCGATTTTTGAGAAATAAAGAGATATTTGGTTGAGATCATCAAAGCAAAAAGAGAATTTATAAGAGACTAAGAGATAAGGTCAGAAGATGATGAAATGACCAAGAGATAAGGTCATGTGATGATTTAATGACTAAGAGAGAATGTCATATGATAATGGTTACAAGAGGTAACCAAGAGAAATAAATGCAACATGATTGTTATGTTTATGTATGCAAAAATATTGTATGTCATTTCCATTAAAAGAGATTTGGCAGAGGCCATGTCATGAGATTTGGCAGAGGCCATGTGATGAGCATTACAACCCAGAGTGGGTTGAGAATAGGGATAGTTGGGCCACAGATGCCTATTGGGATTATCCAGGTTGCGAAACCCCTCTAATGGTCAGTGTAGGTGATAACCCCTGACATGCCTCGGGTTGAACAAATCTGACTGACTTGACTATTCATGATATGGTACAATGGTTTAAATGTAGCTTATCTGAATGATTATCATGAAGTCTAGAGGGACTATCTGATAAGTCTGTTAAGTTTGCTACTGCCGGTCGCTCAAGGTTGTTGGAGGAAGAGAGAAGTCTCCATGGAGCATTACACCGGTGCTTGAGAGGGAAATAGAAGTGACATGCATTGTGATATGTCTTGTTTGATGATGGATTGTTTGGTGAGAATATAAATGATATGTGCCATGAGATAGTAACTGTGCATGTTATGCGTGCTTCTTTCTTAATTTCTTGATTTATACCTATTTTTATGTGATATCTTATTGATTTGCTTAAGGAGTGTTTTTCACCCTTGCCTATATGTTTCGTGGTCTTCTGAACATGATTCATATAGATGGACCCTCAGCCGAATGGGTTGCTCCGCACCCAGCGGATTAGTTACTGCCCCCGAGGGGGAATGGGGAGTGGGTGGGTGATTAACCCACACACTCAATGGGGGACGTATGCGGGAAACATTATGTCTCTAGAGACCGTGTCAGGAGGACCTCAGAGGTGGGTGGAAGAAATCATAGTTTTGGATGTTTAGATGCCTCTCAATGAGTGGAGAGAGCGTTGGAGGAGACAAGACTTAGAGTCGCAAGAGCAAGGCGTCCCGAGCCGGTGCCAGAAGAACCGGTGGGACCAGAGGCAGCGCATTGAGGACCTAGTAGTCCACTTCTTCGGACGTACTTCCGTAGGACCCGGCAGACTGTAAGGAATAGTATGGTGAGAAGACCGCGATCCATTCCGGAGGTGCCAGCTAGGGAAGCACCTGTTGAGGAGTCGACTGCCATGGTGGTTGATCTTGTTGTTTATGTTGTTCCAATTTCGTATGCTCTACCTAGAGGTAGTCCCTTACCTTTTACCCCTGTTACCCCTGAGGAACTGGTTGTCTGGAAGGCCAGAATTAGGAGAGAGGTAGCGGAGCAAGGGGAGAAAGGGAAAGGGATCTTAGGAGGTCGTCCTGACGGACAAGGTTCAGATGGACCGATGATGTAGGAGTCTTGGCAAGCCCAGTCGAATAAGGGTTTTGCAAGAGACTTTGGGACTGATTCATTGAGGATCCCACTTCTTTTTTATAAGGACTCTACGGGCGTAGGTATATGACTTTGTTTATTTTGGGATGACTGTAAAATTTTTGTGACACTACTTTACTTTACTTTATCTTTATTGCTTTAAGCTTTTGTATATATGGTGTGATATCCTAGTTTGCATGGGCAAACATGTAGTCTGATGTACAGTAAATAGATGTATATATATATGAGGTATGTTTCTGTATACGTTGTGTTTGATTTATATTATACGCTAAAGTTTTCAAATTAAGGGTTTCAATTTAATAAAGTATTTCTATTATAAAAAGAAAAAAAATTATTCACATTTTTGGTCCCTCATTTTTAAAAATGCGTCACTTTTAGTTCATAGGGTCATATTTTAAATTTAAAAAGTATGTTCTAATTTTGAGAGGGGTCAAAATATAAATTTAAAAAATCTTTAGAAGTTAGGGAAAAGGGAGTAAGGTGAGAATCAGAATTTAAAAGGGGTCAAAATATAAATTTAAAAAATACTTTTCAAATTGAAAAATAGCTCCAGGGACTAAAAAGACATATTTTTAAAAATGAGAGACCAAAAATAGGCGTTTTAAATTTGAGGGACTAAAAGCAATAATTACCCAAACTTGAGGGACTAAAAACATATTTAAGCCTTAAATAAATAACTTAACTATTTTCACAAAAATATCTTTTCACATTGCAATTTCCTTTTATGAGAAAGGGCATTGCAATTAGTGGTATTAGAATCCGGTTGAGTCAAGTTTGGGATGTTTAGGGTGTAGGCCTATTAATTTCGGTTGTGTGAACTCTGTTTGACATTGTTTGAATTGTTTCCTTGTGGAACAATGTACGTATTGTTTGGCTTGCTTGGATGGATTTTGGATTGTACCGTATTGGTTAATTCATAGGAATCCATGGTACGTGGAGTATCACATTCGGGAAATGACGTCGATCACAATGTTAAAGTTGGTAAGAAAGGGAATCAAGGAGTGAAAGTTGTACTGAAGTGTTTCAAGTGTGGGAAACCAGGCCATTATCTTAGCAACTGCAGTCTAAAAAGGAAAACTTGTTATGTGTGTAGAAAGATCGGACACTTAGCAAGGGACTGTAATGCGCCAATGCCCAAATCAATGGTCAATAATGAACAAGTTGTGGGATCAGAGACAAAGGGACGAGTTTACAAGATGGATGGCGTTGAGGCTTTACAATCGGATGGTCTCATACAAGGTACATGCGACATAGCTGGCTATCCTTTAATTGTACCGTATGATTCAGGTGCGACGCATTCGTTTATATCTCTTGATTGTGTGAAACGATTGAATTTGCCTGTTTCTTTGATGTCATTCGATTTGGTTGTTTCTCTACCTACTGATGAACCAGTTATTGTGATTATTGTTTGTTTAAATTGCCCTGTCACTATTCTAGGTAGGAAATATTCTGTTGATTTGATATGTCTACCTTTGATTCAAATAGATGTTATTCTTGGTATGGATTGGTTGCCTTTCAATCATATCCTTTTAGATTGTGCCAATAAGACCCTAGTTTTTCCTAATCCTGAGATTTCTGGACTTATATCTACCAGCCAAGCAAGAACTTCTTTGAAAGAGGGAGCGCAGGGATACGTGTTATTTTCCTTGTTGAAATCCGAGACTGATAAGGAATTGAACAATGTGCCAATAGTTATAGAATTCTCTGAAGTGTTTCCAGAAGATGTTCCGGGTTTGCCACCTGTGAGAGAGATAAAGTTTATCATAGACCCAGTACCCAGTTCCAGTCCAATTTCTAATGCCCCATATAGAATGTCGCCAATGGAATTGGCTGAGTTGAAAAAGCAATTAGAAGACTTGTTGTCTAAACAGTTCATAAGACCGAGTGTTTCTCCGTCGGGTGCGCCAGTACTACTGGTGGAAAAGAAGGATGGAACTTCTAGGTTATGTGTAAATTATAAGCAGTTGAATAAGATAACGATTAAGAATAAATATCCTTTTCCTCGTATTGATGAATTGATGGATAAGCTTAGGGGAGCTGCGGTTTTCTCCAAGATAGATTTGAGAACAGGATACCACAAGATTAGGGCAAAGTCTGAGGATATACCCAAGATTGCTTTTAGAACTCGGTATGGTCATTACGAGTATCTTGTAATGCCATTCGGTGTGACTAATGCACCAGCAATATTCATGGATTACATGAATAGGCTTTTTAGTCCATTCTTAGATCGTTTTGTGGTGGTGTTCATTGATGACATTTTGGTTTATTCTAAGAATGAGGAGGAACATGAGGAAGATTTGCAACAAGTGTTACAAATTATGAGTAAGAATAAATTGTATGCTAAGTTATCCAAGTGTGAATTCTGGTTGAGAGAAGTGCAGTTTTTAGGTCATGTGATTTCTAAGGACAGTATAGCTGTAGATCCTGCGAAGGTAGAAGCAATGCTCTCGTGGGAAAGACCTAAGACTGTGACTGAGGTTCGTAGTTTTGTAGGATTAGCGGGGTATTACAGAAGGTTTATTGAGGGATTTTCAAAGATTATGGCCCCATTGACCAAGTTAACCAGAAAGGATCAACCATTTGGGTGGACTGAGGAGTGTGAGAAAAGCTTTCTTGAGATGAAGGAACGGTTAACGACTTCACCTGTTTTAGTGTTACCTAATCTAGAAGAACCCATGGAAGTATACTGTGATGCTTCTTATCAGGGATTAGGTTGTGTTTTAATGCAGAATAGGAAGGTTGTATCCTATGCTTCTCGTCAATTGAAGACTCATGGAAGGAATTATCCAACTCATGATCTTGAGTTAGCTTCAGTGGTTTTTGCCCTGAAGATCTGGAGACATTACCTTTATGGGTCAGTTTTTACTGTGTTTAGTGATCATAAGAGTTTGAAGTACTTGTTTGATCAAAAGGAGTTGAACATGAGGCAGAGGAGATGGATAGAATTTCTTAAGGATTATGATTTTAACCTGATGTATCACCAAGGAAAGGCTAATGTTGTAGCCGATGCTTTAAGTAGGAAGACTGTACATGTGTCGGTCATGATGATCAAAGAGTTAGAGTTGATAGAAAGTTTTCGTGACTTGAATTTGTCAATGGATGTGCACAGAGATAGGATATCTCTGAACATGATTAGGGTGACGAGTGAGTGGATGAGAGAGATTAAAGAGCAACAAGCAATTGATGAGCATCTGCTCGAAAAGAAAGAGTTGTTTGGACAAGGCAAGGTTACAGAGTTTAGCCTAGGTGATGATGGTATCTTGAGGTGTAAAGGTAGGGTGTGTGTACCGAATAATCCGGAGATGAGGAGATTGATTCTTGATGAGTCACATAAGAGTAAGTTAAGTATTCATCCTGCACTCAATAAGATGTGTATCAAGATCTAAAACAAAGATTTTGGTGGCCAAGAATGAAGAAACAAGTGGCTGAGTACGTAGCATCTTATTTGACCTGTCAGAAAGCGAAGGCAGAACACCAACGACCAGCTGGAATGATGCAATCTTTGGAGATACCTGAGTGGAAATGGGAAGGAATATCCAAGGATTTTGTGTCTGGATTACCTAGAACTCCGAAAGGATTTGACACAATTTGGGTGATCGTAGACAGGCTGACCAAGTCATCTCATTTTCTTCCTATGAATATGAAATATTCTTTAGAGAAGTTGCCTCAGTTGTATATCAAAGAGATTGTTAGGTTGCATGGTGTGTCTTCTAGCATAGTTTCTGATAGAGACCCTAGATTTACTTCTAGGTTTTGGCAAAGTTTGCAAAGTGCTCTAGGGACTAGGCTTAAATTAAGTTCTGCTTATCATCCCCAGACGGATGGTCAAACGGAAAGAACAATTCAATCTCTAGAGGATTTGCTGAAAGCTTGTGTGTTAGATCAGAAAGAAAGTTGGGATGAACTGTTGCCATTGATTGAGTTTACGTACAACAACAGTTATCATTCTAGCATAGGAATGGCACCGTATGAGGCTTTATACGGGAGGAAATGCCAAACACCTTTGTGTTGGTATCAGGATGGAGAGAATCTGATTTTAGGACCAGAAGTTGTGCAGGAAACAACAGAGAAGGTGAAATAGATTAGAGAGAGAATGCGAGTGGCACATAGTAGACAAAAGATTTACTCTGACATGAGAAGGAGACCCCTTGAATTTTAGGAAGGCGAACACATTTTTCTGAGAGTCACGCCGATGACTGGGGTGGGTAGAGCTATCAAGTCTAGAAAACTCACTCCGAAATTCATAGGACCTTACCAATTCTTCATCGGGTAGGTCCTGTTGCTTACAAAATTGCTTTGCCCCAATTTCTTTCCAATCTTCATGATGTTTTCCATGTTTCACAACTGAGAAAATATGTACCCGATCCGTCTCATGTGATTGAGTCTGACGTCGTACAATTAAAAGAGAACCTGATTTATTAAGCACGCCCTGTGCGAATCGACGATCGGAGGATCAACCAACTCAGGGATAAGCAAATTCCTTTGATTAAAGTTATTTGGGACAATGTTACTAGTGATGCAACGTGGGAGTTAGAGAACAAAAATCAAGAGCAACATCCAGAGTTGTTTTTAATACGTAATTTCGAGGACGAAATTATTTCAAGAGGGGGAGAATTGTAACGTCCGTATTTTTTAGAATTTCGTCTTTATTCTGTTTTAATATATAATGTGTGATTTATGTATATTAAATATTTTGTTAGGAAAGTTAATTCCTAAGATAAAGCCTTAGTGAGTATAGAAGTCAGTAGTTTAAGTTGAATTTTGATAATAAGACAGAATACGGTTTATGGTAAATTGACGGAATAGCTGCGTTGTGACACAAAGACCTTGAATTGAAGTCAGAAAATTGATTTGAGGATATCAACAGTCATTTTACAATATTTGAGAATTTTAGAAATTTATTTGGGATTTTTCTGAGTTACGGGTAAGAAAATGTATCGTTTTGGTCCCTATAATTTGAATAGGCTGAACTGCGAGTGGTTTTAGTGACCAAAACAAGTTAGAAAAATATTTCGATGAACCAAATAGTGTTTTCCCAAAATTTAGGAGTTATGGGAATTTTTTTGGAATTTTCTGAAAAGTTGACTATTTTGACCTAAATACGGGCTTACGGGTAAAAATAGCAGTATCAGAAAAATTAGTAAAACCCCAAAAATGAAGTTAGGAGCTTTAAAATCATTTATTAATAGAGGAATGATGATGTAGGGGTAGTGATGTACTAGGAAAACTAGTAATGATTACTTTTCTGGTGAAAAGATCGTTTTGCCCCTAAGTCATGTATTTAACTGCTAAACCATAAAGCAAGCCAACTCAAAGCCATTTTAGTCAATTAATTTCGTGGCTATGCTGCTCCATATGACCCATGTGAGCCTTGCACACAAACAAGCCTTGAATGAATAGTTTTAACTAGTTAGGATTAAAGTTACCTCACCTTAGTTGATTTTTAACCTAGCCTAAACCATGGTTTGTGTTTGATCTTATCCTTCCAGCCCAAAACAGCCCCTCCCCAAGGCCAAGAAGAGGGCTAGATACATTCATAAGGGTGAGTCACAAGGGAGAGCCAATAGGATAATTATTTGATTTATCTTTTTACCAAAATTAATTTATGTGTAATGATGAATTTTTGTAAAACTTATCCAAGCCTCTCTAGGGAGAGAGACTTGACCGTGTGAATTAGAGAGAAGAGGATAGTCTTGCTTCATTTTTCATTTCCATTCTTTTTCCAAAACACATCTCTTCCATTTTTCTCTCACCTTTCTCCCAAAGTTCTAAGAGTTCTTCTAAGTGTTCTTGCTTGTTCTAAGGCTTTTTATCTTTGATCTTCAAGAACCAAGGTTGGTTTTCTCTTCTAATCCATAAATCCTTTCTTCCTCTTCATGATCATCAAGTTCATATTTCTAAAAGTGGGTTTTTTCTATTTTTGTCTTGAAGGAACCCAAGCTTGTGAAGGTAAAGGATCTTTGATCCAAGCTTTGATCTTTCTTCTTCCTTTGGTTCATAACTATCAAGGGTTTGAAAGAAATAATCTTTCTTCTCTTTAAGATTAAAAAGATCTTATTTGTAGTATTTTTTTTGGCTATGTTCATATCTTGGTTTTAAGGTGGTGATCAAGTAAGGCTAGGAAGCCAAGAAACTAGGATTTTCGTTCAAGAAGAGAAGGAAAAAGGTAAGGGGAAATCTCTCATTTTGGTGAGTTATGGGATTCATGGAGTGCTTTGTGCTTGTTTATGATATTTTTTTTAAAGCTTGAGAATCTTACTATAAACAAAAAGATGGTTTGATCCTTCTAAAAGTTTGATCTTTATAAAAAGATAGATTTTCTTATTAAAGAAGTAACCTTTATGGAAAATTATTGATTTTTATCTAAGTAATAACTTTGATCAAGTGGCGATTGCCTTGAAAAGAAAGAACTTTTATGAAAAAGACAATCTTTTCTTAAAAAGTAATAATTTTTATTTCAAAGAGATAGTTGTTGCCAGGGTAACTTAACATCTAATATAATCTGTTCCTGAATGGGTCGTGGGTTTGGTAACGCACCACCCCTAGTATCAAGGGTTTCCACTTCTCCTACAAACCTTCCCCACTGTGTGCTAGGACATATCTTCCACCAAACACTATCTCCACCCAGAGGTTCTATGGTTAAGTGTCGGACGGTTCCCAATTCTCTGTCTTGCGGGTCCATCTACTCAGTCATGTAATAACACAACAAAGCAAGCAAGGTGAAACTCTAATACAAATAATGAAAGTAGTACAAGTATAGAAAACTCCTATCACACAGCACCCAATTTCTACATTCACACAGATAATTACCAGAGACACTCAGAACATTCAATGAAGTATTCAATCATTCATACAAGTCAAATATATTGAAGCCAAGTAAACCTTACCTTGCACATCATAAATCCATAAATTACTCAGTCACAATTTATATTCACACATCAAGTACTATTATACATGTCACTTCAATATCTCTCTAGTCATACCGGTGTAATGTTCCAAGGAGACTTTCTCTTCCTCACTTTCTCTTGAGCGATCGGCTGCGATAAACTTAACAGAATAATCAGGGAATCCTCTCTTTAGACCCTGAGAATCACTTCGGTAATACCGCATTTAAAATGAATACCAGATCATGAATAGGTCAACCAGTCAGATTTATTCAAGCAGGGTATACGAATTGTCTCGACTCGAGGCTATTCACTCACTCGGCCACCTAAGACTATCGAAACGTGAATAATCCCAGAAGGTAATTGTAGCTCAACATAACCCTATTCTCAACCACGTCATATAGGTTGTATGCTCATCGTCTATAAGGCAAATGCTCGTCTAGGTTTTCTCTACAAAATCTCTTTCTCACTTTCTCTTAGTAAAATTTCTCACATATTTTACTGTAGCTTCTCTTCAACACCATCTCTTAAAAAAAAACCCTCTTTCGTCTTACTGTAGTTCCCACACTCTGAAAAATCTTTCTGGAATCACTCACTCATTTTGAAGAAAACTCTTGCTCTTATTTTATTGCGCATTAAGTTATTCTTCCGGCTATAATAATTCATTAATGAGTAATCACACCGCGGCAGAGCCGAACTGAGGTGAAAAGCCCACAGAGTGATTCGATATATAATCTTCAATTTTATTAACTTATTTAAGAAGATCAAAGCGGTGCAGAGCCTCTCTGTATTTGATCAAGAAATAAGAGAGTAACAGTAATTTAAACTTACATTTGCTTTTTAGTCCATCATACTCTGTTCTCTATTTTTAGATCAAACTTAGGGAATGGAATAATTACACGGCGACTGAGTCGACTGCGGTAATTAGTGTCCAGTTTTCTAAAAACTTGATATCATCTTGATGAACGAAATTTAACTATTTCTTTTACCGGCTTACTTAATTTAGAAGATGAAATAATCACACGACGGCAGAGCCATCTTTGGTGATCAGTACCCATTCTCAGAAAATCGATAAAACTTAGGCTACGTGAACGCAATTCACTTACTTCTCTTGGGAAATATTTAAGCACTGATTATCTTCCAGGAAAAAAGCCCGTTGGAAGCCTATCTCACTAATTTCCACTGTCTTAAACATTGGAAATTAAACTGGGTTCATTGCATATATAAACAGATTGGATACCCATTCGATATTTTCCACAAATAACATAACAGTAGAATTCACCGAGAATCCATTACTGTTATACTTTTTTATCCAACCCAATCTATTTATATATACGGTATTAATAAATCACTTCTTTCCCAGATTATCTTAGGCACGTATATCCCTGGTCCCTAGTGCTGAGATTTTTAAATAGCGTATTAATACAGATCCCAAGCTTGAAAGAGACAGACTTTATAATAGCCCCTTCAAAGGTCTCTTTCCTTTCTAGACAGATCCATACTAGTAAACCAATCAAATCTTAACCATCACCTTTGACCATATACATGTTAGATAATATCAGAGTTTTTCACAAAGAATAAAACGTATTTTCTTTACAGTAAAATCATATTTGCAGTAAACTAAAATTCGACATTATAACAATATGTTTACTATACTCAAAAATAAATCCTTACCTCCTCACCTCATCCCCACGAAAATCTAAGGATTTTTGGGCATCATAACACTACAAATCATAATTATCACAAAATAACAATTTTATAACAATAAAACAATTTATAAAGCATAAACAACAATTTAAAATCTATAACACCCAAAGCACACAATTTCAAACATCACAAAGATCATACTCATACTTCTTAAATTATTTTGCAAGAGGTTCCCTTACCTTAGCCAAAATACCTTTGAAGAACAAGGCAAAACTCCAAGAACACCAATATAAGAAATTTTAGATTTAGAGAGAAAAAGAGAGAAAGTGTATGCTTCTTGAATCCTTTAGCTTGGTGTAGGATTTATGAAGAGTGAAGGGGGGTATTTATAGTGGAGGGGGCAGCCAAGGGGTTGGGTTAAAGTGATCATGGTTGGCTTTAAAACATAACCTTGGTTTGGCTTTTAATAAAAATCAAAACAATTAACTAATTCCTAATTGGTTTATACTACTTCACAAGGATTGAATCCAAGTGAAAAATCATCATCCAAGGGTCCAAAACAAGCAAGAGGGGCGGCCAACATGCAAGGGCAAGGGAGGGTTTAAAAATGTTTGTGATGCATGCCATTACTCACAAATTAACTAATTAATAAAAAGGTTAAAACATGATTTATTATTATTCTAATTGGCTTAAACCATTTCACAAGGATTTGATCCATGTGAAAAATTAACATCCAAGAGCCCTTGTTAAGGAGGGGAGGTCGGCCAACATAAAGGGGCAAGAGGGGACCATTAGATCAAATGCCAAATGTTTTATGTTTTGGTAATTATGTTACAAAATAAATGATATAATAATCTCCATTCAAACCCTTCGTGACCAAGGATTGTGGCTGGGTCAAAAATACTATTTTAGAATTTATAAAATTATTCTAAGGTCCTTTGAAAATTCCCAGATTTTATTTCAAACCTGTTTGCTTTCTATACGCTTTTATACGGTAGAAATACCGCATAAAAGGGTCAAAACAGTAGAAAAATAATCTTGTCTAGAAATATTTTTAAAAACCATCAAATAAAGAATAAAAAATAAAATAAAAATTGTTTGGGACCTTTTTTCGAAATTTTCATATACTGTATAACAAGTTCTATACGCTATACATACCCGTTTACTGTATTTTTTGGTATTTTTCGAAAGTTTTCCAAAAATTCCAGAAAAATTCCAGAAAATAAAAAATATTAAAAGAAGAAACTTTTGTGAAGGAATATTAAATTCTGGGTTGGTTTGGCATACGTTCTCTATTTAAAATCTTTATTCGTTAATAACGGTAGAATACGATTTTTCGTAAAAACTCAAACGATGAAGAAAAAGCGTCTGTTTCAACAAAGTAATTTGATAAGTATTCTAATATCATGATTCTAAGACTACCATAAATTACTTAGCACTTAGTTCACACAAATACATTAAAAACAGATAATTGACGGAAAACAACATACAGAAGTCTATATAAGACTTTAACTATCTTACCGTTTTGAACTATAATATCAAGCAAATCTTATTATCTCTATACTATATAGAATATACAAGATCCTAAAGTCTATATCTTAACTACCTTTCTTTTCCCAATATCTAATTCCTTTCTTATTTACTGAATAGAGAGTTTCTCCTAAAGGGACCAAAACCGTAATTCCCTTTTATCTTTTCTGCTAAAATTCAAACTTAGTGTCTAAAACCTTTTTGAACATCTAAATAACTTATCATCTATCTTCTAATAATCTTTGGAACCTAACATGTATTTTCCATATTCATTTTCTGCTTATTCTGACTGTTCATAATGTCCGTATTTTACTGTTTGACATTTACGTCAACTCTAAACTATCTATACTTAATCTGAAAATCCTAAGATTAATTCTAATCTTCCAAAATTAATACTCTTTCTCATAGAGTGAAATTTTTTGATGTTACAATTCTACCCCTCTAAAAATAATTTCGTCCTCGAAATTCCGCGAATAAGTTCATCTGAACAGTATCCCCTACTTTGGAACATATATCCATTACTTAATATCATTATATTTCAAATGATCTACTATTATCCTTTAGATATAACATACTCTCCTATCAAATGGTTCGGAGTATTACCTCTTATTTTTTCGTCCCAACTGCATTTTGTTGCGGTCTAGACATTTCACCAGCATTTCCTTTTGCTTGTTTACTGTTTCCTTCCTTCATCTTCTAATATTTCCTTCTTAATGGATCTCTAACATAGTATCATTTTCTTAATTTATCACTAAGTCCTGCTTCAAAATCATTTTAACCTCTAAACTTCATCAAATCTCTAAAACTAAACTCCAAGAGTACTTTAGCTAAAAGTTTCGATTTTTAGCTGTGTACATTTATATGATTATATCAATCCGTGATAAACTTATCAGAACGTTTCTTTTTTTTTTTTTGAGTATCAACATACTTCACTAATAACGGGTGGATATCTTATAAAATTTCCAAAAAACCTATCCTCTATTGGTTTATTTCAGTCTTTCCACTCTGTTTCTTAAATCTATTTTTGTTTCTCTCCTCTACCACTAATCTTTCTAAGGTTTCCTGTATAATCCTTTTCCTATTTTTCTATACCATGATCTCTTTATCATCAAAAATACCTTTGTTTAGTTATTCCCAATAACTGTCAAATCTACGGATATACCAATTTCTATCTGACTAACCTAGTTTCTTCCCTTACTTACCCATATAAACAACCTATTCATATTTCTCCTGAAATTTTCTAACTTAGTCATAAGAATTCTTCTGGACATCTATTCTGGTATTTCTTCATTCTCTTCAGAATGTTGACTCTTAGTTCATATAAATTACTATTGCCAAATTTCTGCTACCAGCAAGCTGATGAGTTGATCAGACTCATACCTTGACCTTAAGTAGAAAGATAACAATAAAAATCTTATGACCAATCTTGTCATTATTCATATCCCATGCTTAATGTTCTAAGGGTAGATTTCTATAAACATATGATCTACACAACAATTATAGGATATAGTCAGGTAATTAATAACAAGGATATAGCAAACCAACATACTTATATTATACATAGTAAATATTTTACAAGTGTAACGCCCCTTTTTCCCATAAGGAACGTCACGTGAAAAACTAAAACTTAATGCGGAAAAACATCTTTCATAAATTAAGGTTACCAAAATTTGTGGCTAATTTTTTTTTTTTAAAAGAGTCTTATCCGAAAAGATTTCTCACACCATATTTAGCCATCCTGAAACTCAGAAGAAAAGAAACATCATACATATATATATCCTCAAGTCAATAAACACAAGTCTTGCGCCCGCAAGTATAGTTTGGAACCACAACATAGTGGCCAAAATACATCATCCTGACACAAAGAAAATAAAGCGATAAAGCTAAACCTAGGAAAAAGATAACTCAAAAAGTGTGTCCAATACACGACACTGAACATGTACATCCTAAACCTAGGCTGGTCGCTAACAAACACTCTACAACCTAGCACTAGACACCCCCACCTCTACAGGCCTAAGACGATGACGTCTCCTCGGGGTCCTCCTCATCCTTAGATACCTCGAATAATGCACGATCTGGCTCGTCTCTGACCTTCCTTTTCCCTCTAACTATGTGTCCCGAAGGTCCAATAGTAGTGTCAGAAGAATAGCGCACAAGACGTCCAGAAGGCGCAACGTATGGAACAGGAAGTGTTGGCTTCACGGTCTCAAGTGATGGAACTGGTGTCACCGGTGGAGCCATCCTTGGTAAACGTGCCCTCTCCAAGGAACTCTTCCTTGGAGTGCGACGAATCAGAAGACAACGGTTAGATACCGATTCGGCTATCCGCTGAGGTGTAGGCCTCTGATCTTCCCTCGCCTCTCTCCTAGGCTGCGCCGTGGGTGGAACTCTGGCCTCCCGGTCCTCCAAGGTGATGCTGCGTGCAAAGGGTGCATCTCCCAGCCAGTAGCACATCCTCCCGATGGGTATATAGACGTCCAATACCATGTCCCTCTCCAAAACCTCTTCGGGGCCCAACACCCCTCCTCTAGTCCTAACCACGTGTCCAGACACAGTGGCCCATTGGGAGATGGGATCGTAAGTCTATCCCCCACCATCGGCCTCACGAGGCCGAAAGCACTCCCTCACTCGGGCTATCAGAGGTCTCGAAGTGGACATCTACACGTAACGTACATAAAATAACAGAAAAACACGCAAGGGTGAATTTCTTTGCACAAGTTGAAATCCACTGAAAGGATGTATACGAAACAGAAAATACTACATAATACATTCCAAGAATATATGTATAGCTACTCTTTCGCAAATCTTTCTCTAAGATATTCATAAACCAAAAGAGAGCACATCATCAAATTAAGCACACAGTCAAACACACACAAAACACTCTAGTATAATGCATGTCACTTCAATATCTCTTTAATACACTGGTGCACTGCTCCATGGAGACTTCTCTTCCTCAACTTAGTAGAGCGATATGGTTATAGCATAAACCGACCATAATAAACCAATCGGTCCCCTTTTTCATGGACATGTAACCATCGGTCCCCTTTTCCATGGACAGGTTTTACAATTATTCAGTAGAGCTACTAACACCATAACATAATAAACCAATCGGTCCCCTTTTTCATGGACATGGTAACCATCGGTCCCCTTTTTCATGGACAGGTTTTACAATTATTTAGTAGACTACTATGAGACCTAACATAATAAACCAATCGGTCCCCTTATTCATGGACATGGTTACCATCGGTCCCCTTTTTCATGGACAGGTTTTACAATTATTCACAATCCATCGCATAGGATTGTATGCTCTCATCATAGCATAAAGCTAGCCTGGCAAAAGCCAATATCTCAAATGCATATGACATTATATTTGCACTCACAAACAATACAATCAATGCGGTCCCTCGTCTTAGGGTTTTTCGTCGCCACGTGTTAGCTTTCATCCAACACCGTGTAATATTTTTGTCCTTAAGACTTTTATCTTCGCCACGTATTGGTTCTCTTCCAATACCGTGTAATATTATTTATTGAAAAAAATGTAAGTTTTATGGAAAATTCCTCTTTGAAATTAAAGTTCTTCTTTAACTTTAACTCTCTAATTCTTATTATTTTTCCTTCTCACTTCTTATTAATTATTAAAAACCACATAACTTGTTAAAATTTCATTTTGACCCCAAAACGTCCAGTTCCTGCGTCCAGTCTGCGTCCAGTTTCTGCGTCCAGTCTCTGCGTCCAGTTTCTGCTTTTCTCTTGTGGATATGACCTAGACGGTCCACCCACGTTTCCCTTATTCACTCTTCCTCTCATCAGGTTCTCCATCTTTCTACACTTTTCCACCAGCAGTGGAAATTGACGAATATCTTGACAAGCTACAGATTGACGCACCTCGTACCTCAACCCCGCTTCGAACCTCTCGCATTTCCATCCCTCATCCGGTTGGACTTGGAAAAACCGAAAGTATTTGGCAAGTGACTCAAACTTTGCCGCATACTCTCCTACCGACATATCTCGTTGCTGCAGTCGCAGAAACTCTTGCTCCTTTTCCGACCTCGCGCTCTGTGGAAAATACTTCTCTAGAAATTTCTCCTTGAATATTTCCCAAGTCATAGCTTGGTTTCCAGCTTCCATCAATTGTCGAACTCCTTCCACCAATATTTCGCGTCACCCAACAGCAAATAGACCGCGTACTGTACCTTCTCAGCTGCCGTGCAATGTAGAATCTCAAATATCTTCTCTAGCTCTTGTATCCATAACTCCGCTTTCTCCGGATCAGTCTCGCCATAAAACTGTAGCGGATTATGGTGTCGAAAATCAACCAATCGCTTGGCTTCAGCAGCTCTCTCAGCCCTCACTCTATCCTTAGCATCTCTTTGTTGTCTCTCAATGTCCCTTTGTTCAGCACGAACAGACTGTTGAGCCATCTGAGCCGCCATGTTGGTCATAGCCGCAATAGCCCTTTCCATCGTATCATCACGGTCCTCAGCGTCAACGCGATTCATTGGTCGTCCTCGACGTGCCATGGGTTTCTACAAGTCAACCATTGCAGTTGCACCATTCAAAACCCATTCAAGAAAGCAATCAATTTCACACATTGTTTCATAAGGAAACAATACAAACAATGTTACACAATGCTAATCAGAGATCACACAACTTAAACTTAGTAAGTCTATAACCTAAATAAACTCCATCAGAGTTCACACAACTTAGACACAGTAGACCTATAACCTACAGTCCCGACAGACATCGACCAGGCTCTGATACCACAAATGTAACGCCCCTTTTTCCCACAAGGAACGTCACGTGAAAAACTAAAACTTAATGCGGAAAAACGTCTCTCATAAATTAAGGTTACCAAAATTTGTGGCTAATTTTTTTTTTTAAAAGAGTCGTCGATCCGAAAAGCAGCTGGGATGTTACAACAAGCAACGCTTATTTTGGCTCTACTGCTATAAGTATTTCCTAAAAGATTATGTCCCATCTTTGGGTATCATAATTCCAGCTTATAACTGCTAAACTATATTTACATTGCATATTACAACGTTGCTAACTTTAGTCTTCACTACCTACCACCTAATTCTTCACTTACTTGCAGTTCTTAGACTTATGACCCATCTTTCCACACCTAAAGCAGGTAATCTCCTTTTGTGCGCAAGTACCTATCATGTGACCCGGTCTTCTGCACTGATAACACTTCCTATCTGACATCCTAAATTTAGGAACAAACTTCCCTTTCCCAGCTTTCTCGAGCCTAACACAATACTTTACTAACTTGTCTATATCGCCAATCTGTAGAGGTATCACTATCTCTTGCAGATCTTGCCGTAATCCTTTCTGAAACTTCCTGCCTCTCCAGGCCGGATCCGTCCGATACTGGAAATACTGCGATTACTCTGAGAGTGACTTAAATTTTTTATTGTACTGTTCTACAGTCGTCTCCCCCTGCCTTAAGTTCAGAAATTTTAATTCCTTTACTTGACGAATGTCTGTAGGCAGATACTTAGCTAAAAAGTGATCTCTAAAGATAGCCCAGGTGAGAATTATTCCTTCAGCTCTTAACGCTAAGCTTATTTGAGACCACCAGAAATCCGCATCATCAACCACCATAAAAGCAGCAAACCTTACTTTTTGCTCTTCAGTGCAGATCAGTGTTCCTAAAAATTCTTCTAAGTCTTGAATCCATAAGTCCATCCCTTCAACCTCATTTCCCTCTCCAAATTACTCTATGTTATTATGACACATCTCTATTCCTTTGAGATTCCTTACTTCTCTCTTCCTAATAGCAATGGTCATCTCTCTAATAGTTTTTGCTAACTCTTCCATACTAAAACTTCCGTTATTTGCCATAACGTCCTATCAAACAATTTAGCCAATAAATAATAGAATTTATCATAGTTTTTCTATGTCTATAAGGTTACTTAAAATAATATCATATGAATAGTCACATAAATAATCACCTTAGAAAATAATATTACATAAATAATCACATTTAGTAACTAATATCACATAAATAATCATATTAGTAATATTACTATCATGGATAATACTACTATATATTTTTCTCAACCATACTGTTCCATACCAGCATAGTTTAGAATCAGACAAAGAAATCAAGTTCACAACAATTCCACACCACACAAATCCTATCAGGGTTCTACGTAACTTAGGCTTAGTAGACCTATACCCTAACACCCCCAAAAGACGGAAACCTGGCTCTGATACCACAAAATGTAACACCCTTTCTCCAAAAAGGATATTACACCATAGTAACCAAAAGTTTTGGAAAACTTAGAAAATATTTGTAAATAAGTTTGTATTTCCTTTACGAAAATGCGGCTAATTTTTTTTTTCATTCCTTTGAAGAAGATGAGAAGGATGGGGAATGTGCTCCCTTAATTCCTTTTTAACTGTTTTCGAAATATAAACTGGATGCAACAAGTCTGAAAATACTTCCTCTCTCATATATGTACCATGATATTTTACAAAAGGTTTGCATCAAGGCAAACTCTGATTTCTAACACTGCAAAGCAAAAGAAAGTTAATACTACTCTAAAACAAAAAGTACAAAAGTGGTAAAATAAAAACACACTACTATGTACAGTTGAGCCATGATCCCATCTTTTACTCGGAAATGATCTATTATTTCAAACTCTAAATTTAACTACTTCTAAGGGCAGGACCAGGTTGATCCTCCCACTCCTAGTAAACTAGAATCAAGATTCCAGGCCTGAGTCACCGGAACCCAATCCATCCCAAACCTGGCTAGATCTGGATGGTATGAAGGAGTTTTGGTTAAGTCAGAAGTATTCCAAGTGTCAATGGACATGTCGGGTGTCTTATCAACTTCATCATCAGAAAGAGACTCGCATAACCAAATGATATCCTCCGACTCAGACTGATGAGAACTAGGGGTATACATGGTTGGTTCTTTCTCTCCCAAAGGTGAAGCTGGGGTATACCCTACAGAACCCTCTGTTTCAACAGGTTTAACAACTGGTGACTTCTTAGTGGATTTAGCTCGTCCTTTACTTGATGATCTGCTCCTCCGACGCTGGTCTCCACGATCTGGTCCACCACTATCATGTACAGATGGATGTGAACTGCTTCCACCACTATCCCCACTATCATTACTGTCAAAGGGTAAGGTATCTGAGATAGTTCCTAAAGGTCTTAATTAGTTGTTGCCAGCGTAACTTAACATCTAATATAATCTGTTCCTGAATGGGTCGTGGGTTTGGTAACGCACCACCCCCAGTATCAAGGGTTTCCACTTCTCCTACAAACCTTCCCCACTGTGTGCTAGGACATATCTTCCACCATACACTGTCTCCACCCAGAGGTTCTATGGTTAAGTGTCGGACGGTTCCCAATCCTCTGTCTTGCGGGTCCATCTACTCAATCATATTATAACACAACAAAGCAGGCAAGGTGAAACTCTAATACAAATAATGAAAGTAGTACAAGTATAGAAAACTCCTATCACACAGCACCCAATTTCTACATTCACACAGATAATTACCAGAGACACTCAAAACATTCAATCAAGTATTCAATCATTCATACAAGTCAAATATATTGTAGCCAAGTAAACCTTACCTTGCACATCATAAATCCATAAATTACTCAGTCACAATTTATATTCACACATCAAGTACTATTATGCATGTCACTTCAATATCTCTCTAGTCACACCGGTGTAATGCTCCAAGGAGACTTTCTCTTCCTCACTTTCTCTTGAGCGATCGGTTGCGATAACCTTAACAGAATAATGAGGGAATCCTCTCTTTAGACCCCTGAGAATCACTTTGGTAATACCGCATTTAAAATGAATACCAGATCATGAATAGGTCAGCCAGTCAGACTTATTCAAGCAGGGTATACGAATTGTCTCGACTCGAGGGTATTCACTCACTCGGCCACCTAAGACTACCGAAACGTGAATAATCCCAGAAGGCAATTGTAGCCCAACTTAACCCTATTCTCAACCATGTCATATAGGTTGTATGCTCATCGTCTATAAGGCAAATGCTTGTCTAGGTTTTCTCTACAAAATCTCTTTCTCACTTTCTATTAGTAAAATTTCTCACATATTTTACTGTAGCTTCTCTTCAATACCATCTCTTAAAAAAAACCCTCTTTCGTCTTACTGTAGTTCCCACACTCTGAAAAATCTTTCTGGAATCACTCACTCATTTTGAAGAAAACTCTTGCTCTTATTTTATTGCGCATTAAGTTATTCTTCCGGCTATAATAATTCATTTATGACTAATCACACCGCGGCAGAGTCGAACTGAGGTGAAAAGCCCACAGAGTGATTCGGTATATAATCTTCAATTTTATTAACTTATTTAAGAAGATCAAAGTGGGGCAGAGCCTCTCTGTATTTCATCAAGAAAGAAGAGAGTAACAGTAATTTAAACTTACATTTGCTTTTTAGTCCATCATCCTCTGTTCTCTATTTTAGATCAAACTTAGGGAATGGAATAATTACACGGCGGCTGAGCCGACTGCGGTAATCAATGTCCAGTTTTCTAAAAACTTGATATCATCTTGATGAACGAAATTCAACTATTTCTTTTACCGGCTTACTTAATTTAGAAAATGAAATAATCACACGACGGCAGAGCCATCTTTGGTGATCAGTACCCATTTTCAGAAAATCAATAAAACTTCGGCTACGTGAACGCAATTCAATTACTTCTCTTGGGAAATATTTAAGCACTGATTATCTTCCAGGAAAAAGGCCCGTTGGAAGCCTATCTCACTAATTTCCACTGTCTTAAACATTGGAAATTAAACTGGGTTCATTGCATATATAAACAGATTGGATACCCACTTGATATTTCCCACAAATAACATAACAGTAGAATTCACCGAGAATCCATTACTGTTACATTGATTTCTGAAAGATACTATAACAGTAAAATTCACCGAGAATCCATTACTGTTACACTCTTTTATCCGACAGATGCTATAACAGTAGAATTCACCGAGAATCCATTACTGTTATACTCTTTTATCCGACCCAATCTATTTATATATACGGTATTAATAAATCACTTCTTTCCCAGATTATCTTAGGCACGTATATCCCTGGTCCCTAGTGCTAAGATTTTTAAATAGCGTATTAATACAGATCCAAGGCTAGAAAGAGACGGACTTTATAATAGCCCCTTCAAAGGTCTCTTTCCTTTCTAGACAGATCCATACTAATAAACCAATCAAATCTTAACCATCACCTTTGACCATATACATGTTAGATAATATCAGAGTTTTTCACAAAGAATAAAACGTATTTTCTTTACAGTAAAATCATATTTGCAGTAAACTAAAATTCGCCATTATAACGGTATGTTTACTATACTCAAAAATAAATCCTTACCTCCTCACCTCATCCCCACGAAAATCTAAGGATTTTTGGGCATCATAACACTACAAATCATAATTATCACAAAATAACAATTTTATAACAATAGAACAATTTATAAAGCATAAACAACCATTTAAAAGCTATAACACCCAAAACACACAATTTCAAACATCACAAAGATCATACTCATACTTCTTAAATTATTTTGCAAGAGGTTCCTTACCTTAGCCAAAATACCTTTGAAGAACAAGGCAAAACTCCAAGAACACCAATATAAGAAACTTTAGATTTAGAGAGAAAAAGAGAGAAAGTGTATGCTTCTTGAATCCTTGAGCTTGGTGTAGGATTTATGAAGAGTGAAGGGGAGTATTTATAGTGGAGGGGGCAGCCAAGGGGTTGGGTTAAAGTGATCATGGTTGGCTTTAAAACATAACCTTGGTTTGGCTTTTAATAAAAATCAAAACAATTAACTAATTCCTAATTGGTTTATACTACTTCACAAGGATTGAATCCAAGTGAAAAATAATCATCCAAGGGTCCAAAAAAAGCAAGAGGGGTGGCCAACATACAAGGGCAAGGGAGGGTTTAAAAATGTTTGTGATGCATGCCATGACTCACAAATTAACTAATTAATAAATAGGTTAAAACATGATTTATTCTAATTGGCTTAAACCATTTCACAAGGATTTGATCCATGTGAAAAATTAACATCCAAGAGCCCTTGTTAAGGAGGGGAGGTCGGCCAACATAAAGGGGCAAGAGGGGACCATTAGATCAAAAGCCAAATGCTTTATGTTTTGGTAATTATGTTACAAAATAAATGATATAATAATCTCCATTCAAACCCTTCCTGACCAAGGCTTGTGGCTGGGTCAAAAACACTATTTTAGACTTTATAAAATTATTCTAAGGTCCTTTGAAAATTCCCAGATTTTATTTCAAACCTGTTTGCTTTCTATACACTTTTATACGGCAGAAATACCGCACAAAAGGGTCAAAACAGTAGAAAAATAATATTGTATAGAAATATTTTTAAAAACCATCAAATAAAGAATAAAAAATAAAATAAAAATTGTTTGGGACCTTTTTTCGAAATTTCATATACTGTATAACAAGATCTATACGCTATACATACCCGTTTACTGTATTTTTTGGTATTTTTCGAAAGTTTTCCACAAATTCCAGAAAAATTCCAGAAAATCAAAAATATTAAAAGAAGAAACTTTTGTGAAGGAAGATTAAATTATGGGTTGGTTTGGCATACATTCTCTATTTAAAATCTTTATCCGTTAATAACGGTAGAATACGATTTTCCGTAAAAACTCAAACGATGAAGAAAAAGCGTCTGTTTCAACAAAGTAATTTGATAAGTATTCTAATATAATGATTCTAAGACTACCATAAATTACTTAGCACTTAGTTCACACAAATACATTAAAAACAGATAATTGACGGAAAACAACATACAGAAGTCTATATAAGACTTTAACTATCTTACCGTTTTGAACTATAATATCGATCAAATCTTATTATCTCTATACTATATAGAATATACAAGATCCTAAAGTCTATATCTTAACTACCTTTCTTTTCCCAGTATCTAATTCCTTTCTTATTTAATGAATACAGAGTTTTTCCTAAAGGGACCAAAACCGTAATTCCCTTTTATCTTTTCTGCTAAAATTCAACTTAGCGTCTAAAACCTTTTTGCACATCCAAATAACTTATCATCTATCTTCTAATACTCTTTGGAACCTAACATGTATTTTCCATATTCATTTTCTGCTTATTCTGACTGTTCATAATGTCCGTATTTTACTGTTTGACTTTTACGTCAACTCTAAACTATCTATACTTAATCTGAAAATCCTAAGATTAATTCTAATCTTCCAAAATTAATACTCTTTCTCATAGAGTGAAATTTTCGGATGTTACAGAGCTGCTGTTTTCTCCAAGATAGATTTAAGAACAGGATACCACCAGATTAGGGTAAAGTTTGAAGATATATCCAAGACCGCTTTTAGAAGTCGGTATGGTCATTACGAGTATCTTGTAATGCCATTCGGTGTAACTTATGCACCAGCAATATTCATGGATTACATGAATAGGGTTTTTAGTCCATTCTTAGATCGTTTTGTGGTGGTGTTTATTGATGAGATTTTGGTTTATTCTAAGAATGAGGAGGAACATGAGGAACATTTGCGACAAGTGTTACAAATTTTGAGTAAGAATAAATTGTATGCTAAGTTATCCAAGTGTGAATTCGGGTTGAGAGAAGTGCAGTTTTTAGGTCATGTGATTTCTAAGGACAGTATAGCTGTAGATCTTGCGAAGGTAGAAGCAGTACTCTCGTGGGAAAGACCTAAGACTGTGACTAAGGTTCGTAGTTTTGTAGGATTAGCGGGGTATTACAGAAGGTTTATTGAGGGATTTTCAAAGTATATGGCCCCTATTGACCAAGTTAACCAGAAAGGATCAACTGTTTGGGTGGACTGAGGAGTGTGAGAAAAGTTTTCTTGAGATGAAGGAATGGTTAACGACTTCACCTGTTTTAGTGTTACCTAATCTAGAAGAACCCATGGAAGTATACTGTGATGCTTCTTATCAGGGATTAGGTTGTGTTTTAATGCAGAATAGGAAGGTTGTATCCTATGCTTCTCGTCAATTAAAGACTCATGGAAGGAATTATCCAACTCATGATCTTGAGTTAGCTTCAGTGGTTTTTGCCCTGAAGATCTGGAGACATTACCTTTATGGGTCAGTTTTTACTGTGTTTAGTGATCATAAGAGTTTGAAGTACTTGTTTGATCATAAGGAGTTGAACATGAGGCAGAGGAGATGGATAGAATTTCTTAAGGATTATGATTTTAACCTGATGTATCACCAAGGAAAGGCTAATGTTGTAGCCGATGCTTTAAGTAGGAAGACTGTACATGTGTCGGTCATGATGATCAAAGAGTTAGAGTTGATAGAAAGTTTTCGTGACTTGAATTTGTCAATGGATGTGTACAGAGATAGGATATCTCTGAACATGATTAGGGTGACGAGTGAATTGATGAGAGAGATTAAAGAGCATGAAGCAACTGATGAGCATCTGTTGGAAAAGAAAGAGTTGTTTGGACAAGGAAAGGTTACAGAGTTTAGCCTAGGTGATGATGGTATCTTGAGGTGTAAAGGTAGGGTGTGTGTACCGAATAATCCGGAGATGAGGAGATTGATTCTTGATGAGTCACATAAGAGTAAGTTAAGTATTCATCCTGCACTAAATAAGATGTATCAAGATCTAAAACAAAGATTTTGGTGACCAGGAATGAAGAAACAAGTGGCTGAGTACGTAGCATCTTGTTTGACCTGTCAGAAAGCGAAGGTAGAACACCAATGAGCAGTTGGAATTATGCAATCTTTAGAGATACCTGAGTGGAAATGGGAAGGAATATCCATGGATTTTGTGTCTAAATTACTTAGAACTCCGAAAGGATTTGATGCAATTTGGGTGATCATAGACAGGCTGACTAAGTCATCTCATTTTCTTCCTATGAATATGAAATATTCTTTAGAGAAGTTGCCTCAGTTGTATATCAAAGAGATTGTTAGGTTGCATGGTGTGTCTTCTAGCATAGTTTCTGATAGAGACCCTAGATTTACTTCTAGGTTTTGGCAAAGTTTGCAAAGTGCTCTAGGGACTAGGCTTAAATTAAGTTCTGCTTATCATCCCCAGACGGATGGTCAAACGGAAAGAACAATTCAATCTCTAGAGGATTTGCTGAGAGCTTGTGTGTTAGATCAGAAAGAAAGTTGGGATGAACTGTTGCCATTGATTGAGTTTACGTACAACAACAGTTATCATTCTAGCATAGGAATGGCACCGTATGAGGCTTTAAACGGGAGGAAATGCCAAACACCTTTGTGTTGGTATCAAGATGGAGAGAATCTGATTTTAGGACCAGAAGTTGTGCAGGAAACAACAAAGAAGGTGAAACAGATTAGAGAGAGAATGCGAGTGGCACATAGTAGACAAAAGAGTTACTCTGACATGAGAAGGAGACCCCTTGAAGTTCAGGAAGGCGAACACGTTTTTCTGAGAGTCACGCCATGACTGGGGTGGGTAGAGCTATCAAGTCTAGAAAACTCACTCCGAAATTCATAGGACCTTACCAATTCTTCATCGGGTAGGTCCTGTTGCTTACAAAATTGCTTTGCCCCGATTTCTTTCCAATCCTCATGATGTTTTCCATGTTTCACAACTGAGAAAATATGTTCCCGATCCATCTCATGTGATTGAGCCTGACGTCGTACAATTAAAAGAGAACCTGACATATGAAGCATGCCCTGTGCGAATCGACGATCGGAGGATCAAGCAACTCAAGGATAAGCAAATTCCTTTGATCAAAGTTATTTTGGACAATGTTACTAGTGATGCAACGTGGGAGTTAGAGAACAAAATTCAAGAGCAGCATCCAGAGTTGTTTTAAGTACGTAATTTCAAGGACGAAATTATTTTAAGAGGGGGAGAATTGTAACATCTGTATTTTTTCAAATTTCGTCTTTATTCTGTTTTAATATATAATGTGTGATTTATGTATATTAAATATTTTGTTAGGAAAGTTAATTCCTTAGATAAAGCCTTAGTGAGTATAGAAGTCAGTAGTTTAAGTTGAATTTTGATAATAAATTGGAAAACGGATAAATCCCCATAGGTTAGTTAAATGATCAAGATAATAACTAAGGGAACAAATAGAGTTTTATCTAGTATAGAGATTAGAAGTTTCGTTTCGTGTTGGGATTCAAACGAAAAACCTGTTTAAAGTCTTTATTCTGTTTTAATTGAATGTTATGTGATATATGTGTTGATTTATTTTGGTCTTAGAAAAATGGTTTTAGTTTACATATTCATTTTCTAGATTGAAACAGATAGTTTTCATTTGACGTTTAGTTTTAAACAGAAAATGATTTTCGTCACAATTGACGGTATAGGTTTTAAATAGCATGAGTATGCCAAAACCATCCCAGAAAATTATCTTCCTTCACAAAAGTTGTTTCTTTTAATATTTGTGATTTTCTGGTATTTTTTGAAAACTTTTGAAATTTACAGAAAAATACGCTTAACAGAGGCAAATAGCGCAAAGAGCTTGTTTCACAGTGTAAATTTTCGTGAGACAAGTCCACAACAATTTATATTTTATTTTTAATTATTAATTTAAGGATTTTAGAAATTATTTTTAGACAAGATTATTTTTATATCGTTTTTGCTCTTATTTGCAGTATATCAACCGAATAGAGACGAATAGAGAATTAACAGGTATGAAAGAAGAACTTAGGGTTTTTGAAGGACTCAATAGTGGTGTTGACCCAGCCATTGACCATGAATAGTAGGGGTATGTACAATTACTATTTTACTCTTGGTTTTACACTTAAACTACCAAAACCAAAATTTTTAACCTAGCTATCCTATGACCCAAAATTACTCTCATTTGGACAGCTCATTCAAGTGAATCAGGAGGGTTGGATTGCCCTTGTCACATGGATTGAATCCTTGTGAATGTCTTTGAACCAATTAGGAAAAAGAATGGATTAACCTAATTATCTAATTTCCTACATACCTAGTCATTTAGTAATTGATCTTATCTTCTCCTCCCACTTGCATCATTTGGCCGCCCCCTCATCTTCAATTAGGACCCTTGGATAGCTTTTGTCACTTGGATCCAATCCTTGTGAAGTGCTTTGTACCAATGAGGAATTAGATTGATTTTTTCTAATTAGGGTTTATGACATAAGCATCCTTAACGAAGCTTGCATCACAACTCAACCAAGGTTCCCTCCTCATGGTTAGTTGGCCGCCCTTTCTCCCTATAAATAGACCTCTCCATCCTTCATGATTCCTTACACCAAAGTCTTGTTGAATTCTCCAAGCATTCTTCTCCTCCCTCTTTATAGTTTTCATATTTCTCTCTGTGTTCTAGTTTTTCAAAGCTTTGTTCTTCTAAGTTTTTCTTCTAAAGGTGAGGGGAAGCTCTTGCAAAATTATTTGAGAAGTTATAAGTTTGATTTTTGATTGATAATCACTTAGGTGATTTACATGTTATAGCTTTATAATTGTTTATTTAAGTTTGGCTTAAATATCTTTTTCGTCCCTGCAAATATAGCGAGTTTCACATTTAGTCCTTGTAAAAAATTGTTTGTTTATAATCCCTGTAATATTCAAATCGTTCTTTTTTAGTCCCTACCGTCAACTACCGTTAGTTTTTCGCTGACGTGACCAACAGATGTCCAGCTATGCTTTGCCACATCAGATTAATGAGGCCACGTGGCAGTTGATGATGACGTGTCATTAGGGTTTCCTTTTCTTTCTTCTTTCCCTTCTCCCTCTTCCTCTCCCTGCCGTCAGACCCCAATCACCATGGCACCACTAGGTTGCATTTTGAGAAGAAACCAAAAAGTTCCAATAGTTATCACCGCACTACTTTGCAAACTAAATTTTCTACTCAAGTTAATCAAAATCATGCAACCCAAAACGGGGAAACGCAAATTCACATCAGCAAATCATTCCCTCTTTGCAAGATAGAGATGGAAAATGAGGCATTAAAAAGGAGCCATTAAAAAGATATCGCATGAGGTTGGGAAAGAACGGTTATTAACGGGATAAATTGGAAGTAAAATCAGAGAGGGGGGGAAAGAGCAGTTTTTGGGAAATGGGTTGTGCAAAATTGCATGTGGTGGGAAAAAAAAGGTTTTGAGAGAGAAATTGTGGAATTGAAATGATGGATGAGAGACTTAGCACATGGGAAAAAAAGCATAGTAGCAATTGAATTATGCAAAAAAAGAGAAGATGAGGGAGAGTCTGAACATGTGGCGGTGGTAGGACAACATACGACATGTGCACTTTCATTATTCACTTAACCTTCTTCATTTTTTCTTCAATTGAGTGTTGACATTCTCTAATGTGCAATGATAGTAGTAGGGCAATGGTCCCTGGTGTTTTTTTTCAAGAGTAATGGAAATATATTCAAGGGTGAGAAGGAGGCTTCACACACTGGACCCAATTTTTCAATGATTATTATAAAAGCTAGCTTGAATTTTCATCGCCTCTTGTGCCTTTGGCAAATCTTTTTTTTTTTTCCTTAAAAAAACCGTAATATTTGATCACTGAAATATAAGAGGGAATCCATAACTTCAATTTTTGAGCTATCCGATAAGAGATGAATCCCATAAGTGGCTTCGGTGGGGGAGCCAGGTGGTGTTCAAAGGGGGTCTGAGGAAGAGGGGTGGGGTGGGGCAGCGATGGGAGACTGGGAGAGAAGGGAAAGGAGGAAGAAAAGAAAGACCAATGACACATCATCATTCCAGTTGGTAGCCACGTGGCCTATTAATCTGATGTGGCAAAGCATAGTTGGACACCTGTTAGCCACATCAGCGAAAAACTAACAGTAGTTGATGGTAGGGACTAAAAAAGAACAATTTGTATATTACAGGGATTATAAACAAACAAAAATTTTTGCAAGGACTAAAAGTGAAACTCTCTATATTTGCAGGGATGAAAAAGATATTTAAGCCTTTAAGTTTTATAATTGTTTTGAGGCTTGATTTAATTATTGTGAGCTTTTATTATCATTAATGTTATTTTGCCTAAATTGTTCATGAATTTTAGTGATGGTAATGTTATAATGGCAAAATTGGTTTTACACTCAAATAATTATACCGTTATAAGGGCGAATTTTAGACTACCGCGGTATAAATTTTATCATAAAATTAGTGCAATTTATTTCTTTGGGAAAACCCTGAAATTGCCTATCATTGATATACAAAAAGATGGTTAAGATGAATGATTTATTAGTATGGTTCTTAGCAGTTGTGGCTCACCTTTAGATCTTTCCTGGGAACCATACCTATACGCTGTTTGGTAAATCTTAACCTAGGGATTCTGTATATACGTTGTAACGCCCCTTTTTTGACACAAGGAACGTCACATGAAAAACATAAACTTAATGCGAAAAATCGTTTTTCATGACTAAGGATACCAAAATTGGTGGCTAAATTTTTTTTTAAAAGTCTTATACAAAACAAATACTCACAACTCTTTTAGCCATCCAGAAACTCAGAAGAAAAGAAACATCATACATATTTATATATATCATCATGTTAATCTACACAAGTCTTACGCCTGCAGGTATAGTCAAGAACCATGACAGAGTGGCCAAAATACATCATACTGATGTACAGAAATAAAGCGATAACCTAAACCTAGGAAAAACTGAAATCAAAAGATGTGTCAAATACACGACACTGAACATCTACACCCCAAACCTAGGCTAGTCGGCTAACTGACAACCCACAACCTAGCACTCTACACCTCCCTGCCTAGATACCTAAGACGATGACGTCTCCTCGGGGTCCTCCTTTGGATCCTCCTCGGGGTTCTCCTCATCCTTGGACACGGACTCCACGAGCCAACCGCATCCAGGCTCATCTCTGACCTTTCTCTTCCCTCTCCCTGCGTGTCTCAAAGGTCCGGCAGAAGTGTCAGAAGAACAGTTCACAAAACGTCCAGAAGGTGTGACGTATGGAAGAGGAAGTGTCGGCCTCACGGTCTCGAGTGGTGGAACTGGTAGAGCCAACCTAGGCAAGCGTGCCCTCTCCAAGGAACTCTTCCTTGGAGTACGATGAATCAGACGACAACGGGCAGATACCGATTTGGCTATCCGCTGAGGTGTATGCCTCTAATCCTCCCTCGTCTCTCTCCTAGGCTGCGTCGTGAGCGGAACTCTGGCCTCCCGATTCTCCAACGTGATACTGCGTACAAAGGGTGCATCTCGCAGCTAGTAGCGCATCCTTTCGATGGGTATGTATACGTCCAAAATCTTGTCCCTCTCCAAAACCTCTTCGGGGGGCCCAACACCCCTCCTCTAGTCCTGACCACGTGTCCAGTCACAATGGCCCATTGGGAGATGGGATCGTAAGTCCATCCCCCACCATCGGCCTCACAAGGCCGGAAACTCTCCTTCACTCGGGCTACCATAGGTCTCGAAGTAAACATCTACGCGTAGTGTACATACAGATAACAGAAAAATATACAAGGGTGAATTTCTTTGCATAAGTTGAAATCCACTGAAAGGATGTATATGAAAGACAAAATACTACTACATAATACATTCCAAGAATATGTATATAAGATTACTCTTTCGCAAATCTTTCTCTAAGGTAATCATTCACCAAAGAAAAGAACACATCATCAAGTTTAACACACACAGTCAAACACACACATAGTGTAACATTCGTTTTTCTGAGTTACTGTTTAAAATCTATTTTATATGAAACCTTTCGATCTAAGGGCTAAGTAAATTATTTTTGTCTTAGAATGAAGGTTTTAAAATACTCATCGAGTTATTTTATTAAAACAGTCACTCATTCCTTGACGTTTGACATCCGTATTTACAGTTATTGACGGATAAAGATTTGAATAGCCAAAGTATGTTAAACCAACTTAGACAAACAAACTTCCTTCACAAAAGTTGTTTGCTTTAATATTTCTGATTTTCTGGAATTTTCTTAGAATTTTCTAAAAACTTTGGAAATTACCATTTTGACCCTGTTACTTACAGTAAGGGCTAATAACTGATTCGGAGACCAATATGAGGTCAGAAAAAGATTTTAAGTAGCTGAATTATGTTTTTATATTTTTTGGAATTTTTGGGAATTATTTCATAATTTTCTAAAAAGCAGGTAAAAATGCTATTTTTCTGACGTTCATAAAGTACGGAAAACAGAGATTTCTGGTCAAAAATGGATTTTCAGTGATCAGTGAGTGCTTAAAATCAAATTTCAAGAGGGACCATTAGTGTTTAAATCAAATTTGTGATTTTCTAGAAATTTTTCTGGAATTTTCTGAAAAAGTGCTGTTTTTCACTTACTGCGCGTCCGTTTTCCGTTGTTTTTGCAAACCGTAAGGCTTACCCTTACCGTAAAAATTCCAAAAATCTTTCATGAAGCTCTTGCATGATGATTTCGTGATTCCCTATTGATTCTTACCATTTAAAATTATTTTTGAGTAATAGATTAGTAGGAAGACCATCTTTTCCTTATTTACGGAATAAGCCGAATAGAGGCAGGCAAATTGAGACATAAGGGCTATTATTTGGAAACATAGGAACTTTGAGGGGTTTGAATACAATTCTAAGAAGTATACAGAGACTGGGAACATCATGATTACCTTGAATAGTAAGGCGGGCATACAAAAAGACCATTTTACCCTTGATTTTCACCTAAACTACCTAAACATAAAGCTTTTTACTATGCAATCCAATGGCCTTCCTTTTGCCCTCCTTTGGTCGACATCAAGAGCCAATTTGGAGCCTTGGATCTGATTTCTTACATGAGTCATTGATCCTTGTCAAGAAGCCTAAACCAATTAGCAAAAAGATTGATTAAACCTAATTAATAATTATGTATTTATGTAGTCATGGCATGCATCACACATTTTCTTTATTCCCTCTTTCTCCCCACTCCTTGGCCGCCCCTTTCACTATAAATAGGGGTGGGGCGCTTCATAATTTTTCACTCGTCCAAAGTGGAAAGCTTGAAGACACACACTTTTCTCTCTCTTGTTCTTAAATTTCTTTTGGTGTTCTTGCTTTGTTCTTCATCAAGTTTTGGCCAAGGTAAGGGGTTAATCTTTCAATATTAATATGAGAAGTATGGGCTTTGATTCTTGTTTGTGTTTAGATTGCTTGTTTATGTGTTTTTGCTTTTATGCCTTAATAATTATTTTATAAGCTTTAAATTAATTATTTTGTGCTAATTATTAATAGTAGAGTTATAATGCCCAAATTTTCTCTAAATTTTCGTGGGACTAAGGTTACTAAGTCAAAATCATTTTTGAGCTTTTGTAAACATACCGTTATAATGGCGAATTTTAGACTACCATTTTGCCGCAAAGAGAATACAATTTATTATTTTGTGAAAACCCTGGTATTATCTATCATTGATATACAAGGTCATGGTTAAGATAAATAATTTATCGGTATGGATCTGTCTAGAAAGGAAGTGAGACCTTTGAAGGGGCTAAAGCAGTCCGTCTCTCTCTGGCCTGGGATCTGTGTTGATACGCTGTTTGGGGAATTCTTAACCTAGGAACTCGGTATATACGTGGCTAAAATAATTGGGGAATATAATGGTACTGAATTCTCGGAGAATTCTACTGTTATATCTATATTTGGTTTAGTATTCTCTATGTTCTTAACAGTGGAAATTTGTGAAACAAGCATTCAATGGGCTTTTTCTGAAATTAAACCAGTGTTTAAGTATTTTTGAAATATTTCATTTTTGACCCCTCTTCAGTAAATTAATTACTTTTAGTACTTTTATATATACCAAGTTATTTTTGAGCGACTTGAATGAAAAACAAAGTATGAGTTATCTGCGATAAATGGTTCTATGTTTTATCTGAGTGATGAAATTCTGTGTGTTCTCCTGAGTTGTGTGATTTGGTATTCTTATCTGTTAAACATGGTTTTTGTGTTTTCTGGTGATTCTATGTGGTTTGAGATAAGTGATTCTGAGTGGTTGGAAGTGAAAGAGATAGACCTGGTGAAAGGCGATGTTCCTACTTGATGTTCTCACTTAATGTTCCCAAATGCTTTGTTGAAAGCGATGTTCCCACTGGATATATTGATTGATTTAAGTACAATTCCGTAGTATTGTGTTGTATGTTGCTGTGTGCCCGTACTTTTCTTATTAAGTTGTTTAGAGTTTCACCCTTGCCTACTTTGTTGTGTTGATGGATGACGGGGTAGATGTTTTTCCCAAGAAGTGGGCTACCTCTTAGGAGAGGATCTGAAGGATGTTGCTGTATAGATGGATATGGATTCCAAGAAGACTAGATGATTACTATATTGTTTTGGGTAGAGGTCTAGAGATTAGACTGGCTCAGATGTTCACTGTATCATTTTCATTCTTTTCTTGTAATGACTCTGATGGTTATATGAAATGAGATTACACTCATACAAGTCTTATTTATGCTTCCGCATTTAAAACCTTTTTGAAAACCTTTAAAAAGGAATCAAGGGAACAAACTCCCCATCCTTATCCTTCTCATCTTCTTTTATAAAAAGGAAAAAAATTTACCTGTATTTCAGAAGAAGGATTTGCTACTTTCTTTAAAAAATTTCTAAGTCATTCGAAATTCATTGGCACTATGGTGTAATATCCTTTTTGGAGAAAGGGTGTTACATGTAGCACTCTAGCATAATGCATGTCACTTTAATATTTCCTTAATACACCAGTGCACTGCTCCATGGAGACTTCTCTTCCTCAACTAAGTAGAATGAAATGGTTGTAGCGTAAACTTACCATAATAAACCAATCGGTCCCCTTTTTCATGGACTTGGTAACCATCGGTCCCCTTTTTCATGAACAGGTTTTACAATTATTCAGTAGAGCTACTATCACCATAACATAAATAAACCAATATGTCCCCTTTTTCATGGACTCGGTCAACCATCTGTCCCCTTTTTCATGGGCTGGTTTTACAATTATTTACAATCCCAACATAGGATTGTATGCTCTAATTTGGCAAAAGCCGCATCTTTAATGCAAATGACAGTATAATTTGCAAACACACACAAGACAAACAATGCGATCCCCCCATCTTAGGATTTCATCATCACGTGTTAGCTTTCTTCCAACCCGCGTAGCATTATTGTCTTCAAGACTTCATCGTCGCCACGTATTGATCCTCTTTCAATACCGTGTACAAATGTTCTTTAGAACATAAGTTTTTGATAGAATTCTTCTTTGAAGTTAAGTTTCCTCTTTATCTTTAAAACCTTAAACCTTCATTTGTTTTGATAAAAGAAATACTCTTTATTCAAAACTAACCTCATTATCGTTTTCTTTTTTCCACTTTTCATTGTAAAAAGATTTAATTAAAAGTCTTAATTAAATTCTTTGATAAAACTTCACTTAAATTCTCTTACTTTTAAGTATTTAAAAATCTGAACCCTTAAGAAGTCCAGTTTCACGCTTCAGCCCTTGATTTTTTGAGAAATTAGGTTTTTGCCTCAAAAATGCCTAGTTTCACGTTTCTGCCCCAGAACTTTTGTAAAATTATGTTTTTGCCCAACGTGCCCAGTTTTTTGTTTTTCTGCCCAGAATTTCAGAAATTTATATTTTTGACCCAAATACACCCAGATTTCATTTTTAACCCCTTAAAAATCTGAAATTTTACTTTCTCCCTCATTAATTGATTTTCTAGCTTACTTAGAGTTTTATGGAAAAATAGGATTTGATATAAAACCTACTGGAGACATATACTTAGAAATTTAGTGAAAATTTATCTAATCAAGTGTTAACTTGAATTCCAATTAATTTATTTGATTTTATTGGAAAAACTTTTCATTAAAGCTTTTAAGTCATCTTCCCACACTTAGTAAAATGTTTTTAATCTAATCCCAATCACAATGAATGAAAGTATACAACACTCAAAAATCAACATACACCAAATAGGTAAGAACACACTCAAGCCATGAATCATACATACACTCAAGGTAACCATCCATAGTATTTTAAAATACATCATTAACATGGCATCAAACATGATTTCATCAAGCATGCATTTAGGCATTCCAATCACTTCAACCATACATATGATTTTTCCAAGAACACATAGGATTTCAAAAATTATCATTCATCAACCAAAATCATATATTTAAACTCTAATCATACATAGGTAAAAATATATTTTACTAAGAGAATGATAAATCATTCAACACCCAACATGACAACACAAATCTTTGAGTTTATCATCAAACACACAACATACAACACCCACATATACAACCTTCCCAACTTATTGAGAAAATCCCCTTACCTCTTGAAGCTAAAGAAAATGGGCTAACACGAAAATCACCTTCACCCAACACCAACACCAAGTGATCTCCTTGAAGCCTTGATTTTACCAACATTTAGAAAAATCAACCTTACACAACATACACAAGAAAAACCACCATAAAAATGCAAGTTTTATGAAAACAACCAAACCCTAAAGAGTAGAAATTTTGAGTAGAGGAATACTTACTCAAACTTTGAAGCAAATGGATCCAAGGTAGTTTTCAAGCTTGTGGGTTCCAAGGGAATGAACCTAAACCAAGAAAAAGCTCTCTTTTAATAAAAAGAAGAACACAAGCTTTCATGGAAAAATGAAAGTGGTGGAAATGGAAAAATGAAAGAAGTTTATGGATTAGAATGATATCCAAACCTTTTTTGTGAAGCTTGACTAGCCAAAAACTTAACAAAACTCAAGCTTTTAGTATGTAGGAAAGCTTTGAGGTTGAGAGAAAAATGGAGTTTTTGTCTCAAGGAAGAAGATGAAGTGAAAAAGTGAAGTCTCTCTCCTTCCTATTGTCCTAATGTGGTCAGCCCAAAGACAAGGGGGAATGGGCAAGCATGGGTTTTGATTTCAGTTAGCCACCTACTCCATTTCTTTAATTAGAAAAATTCAAATAATTAACCCCTTTGACCCAATTTGACTTTTTGGGTTCCAAGAGTGAATTTTGGCTGAAAATTTCATGCAAGACCAGACCCAAAAAAAGTGGGATTTAATTTCATCAAGTTAGGGTTTAATCGGTAGTTCAAAGTAATAAAAACGCTTAGTTTTATAACCCCTTTTTAGATAAATATTTTTCTAAAATAGATGAAATAATGAGAAATCAATTTTATGACTTGAATATGATATAGAAAAATTTAGAATCTCAAAACTAAATTTTTGGACTATTTTTCATCTCTCGGTTGCGCCCGGTTACCCGTAAAGCTTCAAACGCGGGTAAAATAAAGTTTTTCTGAAATTTTTTTAAAAATCACAAATATTAAAAAAAACAAATTTTGGTTCATTAAAATATTATTTTGGAGTAAAAATGACCTCCAGAAAAATACTGGACCCTATCCTCGCATCAGGAGAGAATGCGGTTCCTGCAAAAACTCAGTTTTGCAAACTTGGCTACTCTTGACTCTTGTAAAATAAATCTAAGATGTTAATATCCTTATTCTCACCCCAAGATCTAAAAATCATTAATTAAATAATTTTAATTAATTTAAAGTAGATTAAAAGTCAATAAAAACTATATAAAAATGAGGGTGTTACATACGTGGCTAAGATAAATTGGAAAAAATCTTATTGGGTTGCTACTTATACACGAGTATGCGTTTGAAATAAATCTTTTTTCTCTTTAAATCGAGCGACGTCGGCACTGCCGTAAACTCGGTCTTTCTTTTAATTGATCTTGAACTGTTAATCATAATTTTGGTAAATACATATATACGACTGTCTGGGTAAAAAGTATAATAGTAAAGGGTTCTCGGTGAACTCTGATGTTATATTATTGGTAGAAATTCATGGTTTGTGGTCTGTTATATATGAAAACTCAGTTTAGTTTTCAATGTCTTTGACAGTGAAAATTAGGGACGGCAATTTGGGTTGGGCCCGACGGGCCAACCCACCCAACCCGCCAAAAGGGCGGGTCGGGGTGGGGTTTTAAACCCGCAACCCGTTTTGTCCTGCCCAAAGGCGGTTTAAAAACGGGCTAGCCCTGCGGGTTGGCCCGCCAGCCTATTTTTTTAAAAAAATTTTAATTTTTTTTTGTGTTGTTCTTTGGATTTTTAGGCGGGCCAACCCACCACTTCTACAACGCATTTTTCTTTTTTCTTTGTTTTTTCGTTTTTTGGGTGGGTTAGGCGGGTTGGCCCGCCAACTCACCCACGGGCCAATCCGGACTAGTATACCTCGACCCACTTTTTTGGCGGGCTGGCCTGCCCCGCCCCATTTTTTGCAGTTCTGGCCGGTCGGGGCGGGCCGGCCATCTTTGTCAACCCTAGTGAAAATTAGTGAGGTAAGCCTTCAATGGGCTTTTCTGAAAATAAACTGGTGGTTAAGTATTTCGATAATAATTCAGCTAGATCTCGTTCACTTAGTTCTATATCGAATCATTTTAAAAATTGGGCACTGATCACCGCAGTCGGCTCTGCCGCCGTGTGATCATTCTATCTTCAAATTTATTCAAGCCGACAAAAATCACTTACCGATTAAAAAGTGAACATGAGTTTAAATTACTGTTAATCTCTTCTCTCTTGATCAATCCGGTGGCTCTACCCCGTTTTGATATTCTTGAAATCATTTAATCACCTTTGGTTTTGATATATACTGAATCACTCTGATTGTTATGGGTTGATCACCTTAGTTTGGCTCTGCTGCGGTGTGATCAATCTTTCATTAAACTATCAAAGCTGAGAAAAAATCACCTATCACGTAATGATCAGTAAAATAAATAATGAGAGCAAGAATTATTCATCTGTTGATAAAGTAAAGGGTTTTTATGATATAAAGGAGAGGAATGAAAAGATGTGATTTGAAGTTTATTTGCAAATGCAAGAGTATTTTATCAGATTTTATTATGAGAAATGAGTTTATTCTGTATTGAGTATTTTTGACTAGATTTTATATTACAAGAGGTAATACAGTAAAACAAGAGAAAAGTTTTACAAAAGAAATCAAAGAGAATTATATGCAATTTTAATTGTCATTGCATAAAGATGCATGAGCTTACAACCTAGAGAACGGGTTGAGAATAGTGTACAGTTGGGCTACAATTGCCTATTGAGATTATTCAAGTTTCAAAAGTCTCAATGGCCGGGTTGTGGTCATGCCTCGAGCCGAGACAAGTCATATACCCAGCTTGGATAAATTTGACTGACTGACCTATTTCCTGATATGGCAAATATAATTTTAAATGTAGCTCTGCTGAATAATTGTAAAACTGAGACCATAAATCAGGGGTTCAGATTGGTTTCCAAGCTCATGAAACAGGGGAGCATATTGGTTTATTATGTTAGGTATTGCTACAGCCAATCGCTCAAAGGAGTTGAGGAAGGAAAAGTCTCCTTGGAGCATTACACCGGTGTATTTTTAAGAGATATAGACGTGGCATGCATAAATATATCCTGTGTTGATGATATATCTTTGAGTATGCGTTGCTTTGCTGTATTTAATTGTAAAGCATGTACATGTATTGAATTGAGTGTTTTGATACATGTTAAGTAGATGGTTTACCCAAGGAGTGGGTTAGTTCCAATTCAAAGGCTAGCTCTCAGAAGGGGATCTGAGCACTGCATGTGATAGGAATTTCGAGAAGAAATTGTGTTCATTATCTTATTTTGGGTAGAGGTCTAAAGACTTGACCGACTCAGATGTTCACCGAATATTTTATTCTGAGAATTTTGAGTGTACTAAACTTTCATTATAAATCTTTGATGATTATATATATGAGATGAGATTACTTTCACAAATATGTCGTTTTACGTTTTCGCTTTTAAAACTCTTCAAAAAAAAATTAGGGAGACATATTCCCCATCCTTCTTATTATTTAAAAGCCAAAAACTTTATCCACATTTTCGGAGAAGGAATGCTGAGTTTTCATCAATTATTTTTCGAAGTTATGCGAAAATTTTGGTTATTGAGATATGACATCCTTTTTGAAGAAAGGGTGTTGCAAAAGGGGTGAAGGGTGTGTTCACTGTGCTCATTGTGTATCTGTCAAACAAGCGTGTAACAAGTCTGATATATGAGGGAGGCGCCTAGCTCCTTTTAATAGAGTTAGGGTTTGCCTTCCTCCTCACCGTGCACCTTAAGTGGTCTTACCACATGGGATCGCATTTTAAATTTAGGTCCACTTTAAATTAAAATGCAAATCATAATTAATTAAATCTCATTTGATTAATTATTTCCTTATACTATAATTAATTAAATCTCATTTAATTACTTATTCCCTTCTATTAATTAAATCACATATAATTAATAAACATCTAATTAAGTCATATTTAATTAGACATTGCTCCATATTTAATTAAATCATATTTAGTTAAATATAAACTCACAGACATACCGTTCTTTGTGTGTGACCCTATAAGCTCTTATAGCGTTGGCAATAATAATTAGTATTAGTTAATATCAACATATTAATTAATGCTAACTATTATAAACGATGATTAGTATCTAGCAATACGTCATCGCTACCCAATCTATAAGATGATCGGTGATCCGACTTTACCTCCCGTAACCATATAAACCGTAAAGGCCTTAGTCTCTTCGTCCTTTAGTCCCGATCGAACATGAGGCATACATAGTGTCATCCTCATTATATCCAATCATAGTTTCTTGATCCCAGAAAGGGTGTCACTACAAAAAAATAGCAAATTTGCAGGGGTTATTTTGTCAATTAGCGGGGGTTTTCGACCTCCGCAATTTGATTTGTGGGGGTTTGATAAACTGCCGTAAATACATTCACCACAAGCTATTTACGGCAGCTTTTAATAACCGCAGGTAACTTGCTATATTTTGCAGGGGTTATGTTGCGGAGATTTAAAACCTCCTCCATGAGCGGCAGTTTATATAAGGAGGTTGGAAACCTCCACTATTAGATGGTTATTTTGTGGGGGTTTTTAACCTCTTCTAAGCGCAGAGGTTCATTTTATGGAGGTTTAAAATGTAACACCCTCAATTTTTAAATAGTTTTATTGATTTTTGATTTGCTTTAAATTAATTAAAATTATTTAATTAATAATTTTTGGGATCTTGAGGTGAGGATAGTGATAGTAATATCTTAAGGTTTGATTTTGAAGGCTTTAGAGTAGTAGAGTTCGCAAAACAGAGTTTTTGCAGGAACCGCATTCTCTCCTGATGCGGGGATAGGGTTCAATATTTTTCTGGAGGTCATTTTTACTCCAAAATAAATTTTTAACGAACCAAAAATGGTTCTTATAATGTTTGTGATTTTTAGAAATTTTTCTGGAAATTTTTCAGAAAAACTTTATTTTACCCGCGTTTGGAGCTTTACGGGTAAACCGGGCGCAACCGGGATATGAAAAATAGTCCAAAAATTTAGTTTTGGGTTTCTAAACTTTTCTATGACATATTCAAGTCATAAAATTCATTTCTCATGATTTTACTCATTTTAGAAAAATATTTATCTAAAAAAGGGTTCGAAAACTATGCGTTTTTACTACTTCGAACTACCGACTAAACCCTAACTTGATGGGACATAATCCCACCATTTTGGTCTGGCCTTGCACGAAATTTTCAGCCAAAATACACCCTTGAAATTCAAAAATTCATATTTGACCAAATTGGAAAATATCTTTGAATTATTCTAATTAAAGCATGGAGTAGGTGACCAAATCCAATCAAAGCCATTCCTCCCCATACCTCCTTGCTCCTTGGCTGATTTCATAATAGTAAGGGAGGAGAGAGAAGTTCATTTTTTCACTTCATCTTCTTCCTCTTGCAAAGAATCCTCCATTTTTCTCTCATTCTCCAAGCTTTCCTCCATAGCCAAAGCTTGAGTTTTATTGGATTTTTGGCTATTCAAGCTTCACAAAAAGGGTTTGGATCATCATTCTAATACATAAACTTCTTTCATTTTTTCATTTCCACCACTTTCATGTTTTCATGAAAGCTTGAGTTCTTCATTTCACTAAAAGTAAGCTTTTCCTTGGTTTAGGTTCACTCCATTGGAACCTACAAGCTTGGAAACTACCTTGGATCTATTTTCTTTCAAGATTTGAGTAAGCATTGATCTACTCAAATTTCTACTCTTTAGGGTTTCTTGGTTTTCATAAAACTCATATTTTTATGGTTGTATTTTGGTGTATTTTGTAAAAGGTAAATTTTTCTAAGTGTGGGAACATCAAGGTGTTGAGTAGACCACTTGGTGTTGGTGTGGTGTGAAGGTGATTTTGGAGTTAGCCCATTTTCAAGTCTTCAAGAGGTAAGGGGATTTTCTCAATAAGTTGGGAAGCATGTGTATGTGTGTGGTGTATGTTGTATGTTCATGAAAAACTCAAAGACTTGAGTTTTCATATTGGGTGTTTGAATGAGAAATCATTCTTTAGTAATATGTATTTTTATATATTTATGTATATGAGTGAAAGTATGATTTTGGTTGAGGCATGATAATTTTTGATAAGCCTATGTGTTGTTGGAAAAATCATATGTATGATTTGGAGTGACTTGGAATGCCTAAGTGTATGTTTGATTTATGGCTTGGTGGTGTTTTTGCCTAAATGGATGAATATTGATTCTTGGATGTTTCACATGATTTAATTCTATGTGATTGGGATTGGTTTGAAAATATTTGACTAAGGGTGGTAAGAGGAGTTAAAAACTTTAATGAAAAAAGTTTTACAAATGAAAACAAAGAAATTAATTAGGATTCAAGATAACACTCATGTTATAAAAGTTCGGGGGTAGAAAACGTGAAAACTGGACACAGAAACTGGAGGTAGAAACTGGACGCAGAGATTGGACGCAGAAACTGGACGCAGAGACTGGACGCAGAGACTGGACGCAGAAACTGGACGCAGAGACTGGACGCAGAGATTGGACGCAGCAACTAGACACAGACTGGACGCAGAAACTGGACGCTGGAACTGGACGCAGAAACTGGACGCAGAGACTGGACGCAGAAATTGGACGCTGGAATTGGACGCAGAGACTGGACGCAGAGACTGGACGCAGGAACTGGACGCAGAGACTGGACGCAGGAACTGGACGCAGACTGGACGCAGGAACTGGACGTTTTGGGGTCAAAATGAAATTTTAACAAGTTATGTGATTTTTAATAATTAATAGGATGTGAGAAGGAAAAATAATAAGAATTAGAGAGTTAAAGTTAAAGAAGAACTTTAATTTCAAAGAGGAATTTTCCATAAAACTTACATTTTTCAAATAACAATATTACACGGTATTGGGAGAGAACCAATACGTTGCGAAGATAAAAGTTTTAATGACAATAATATTACACGGTGTTGGATGAAAGCTAACACGTGGCGACGAAAAACCCTAAGACGAGGGACCGCATTGATTGGATTGTTTGTGAGTGCAAATATAGATGTCAGTGCTACAATCCAGCTTGGAGGATTGTGCAATAAATATAGAGGTTGTTGCTACAATCCAGCTTGGAGGATTGTGCAATAAATGTGGATGTTTTTACTACAATCCAGCTTGGAGGATTGTGCAATAAATATAGAGGTTGTTACTACAATCCAGCTTGGAGGATTGTGTAATAAATATAGAGGTTGTTGCTACAATCCAGCTTGGAGGATTGTGCAATAAATGTGGATGTTTTTACTACAATCCAGCTTGGAGGATTGTGTAATAAATATAGAGGTTGTTGCTACAATCCAGCTTGGAGGAATTGTGCAATAAATATAGAGGTTGTTACTACAATCCAGCTTGGAGGATTGTGTAATAAATATAGAGGTTGTTGCTACAATCCAGCTTGGAGGATTGTGCAATAAGTGTGGATGTTTTTACTACAATCCAGCTTGGAGGATTGTGTAATAAATATAGAGGTTGTTGCTACAATCCAGCTTGGAGGAATTGTGTAATAAATATAGAGGTTGTTGCTACAATCCAGCTTGGAGGATTGTGCAATAAATGTGGATGTTTTTACTACAATCTAGCTTGGAGGATTGTGCAATAAATATAGAGGTTGTTGCTACAATCCAGCTTGGAGGATTGTGCAATAAATGTGGATGTTTTTACTACAATCCAGCTTGGAGGATTGTGTAATAAATATAGAGGTTGTTGCTACAATCCAGCTTGGAGGATTGTGCAATCCAGCTTGGGGGATTGCGAATGGAGTGTGTTTTGAGCTGTATTGAAAGATGTTGAAGTGACATGCACTATGCTAGAGTGCTTTGTGTGTGTTTGACTGTGTGCTTAATTTGATGATGTGCTCTCTTTTGGTTTATGAATATCTTAGAGAAAGATTTGCGAAAGAGTAGCTATACATATATTCTTGGAATGTATTATGTAGTATTTTCTGTTTCGTATACATCCTTTCAGTGGATTTCAACTTGTGCAAAGAAATTCACCCTTGCGTGTTTTTCTGTTATTTTATGTACGTTACGTGTAGATGTCCACTTCGAGACCTCTGATAGCCCGAGTGAGGGAGTGCTTTCGGCCTCGTGAGGCCGATGGTGGGGGATGGACTTACGATCCCATCTCCCAATGGGCCACTGTGTCTGGACACGTGGTTAGAACTAGAGGAGGGGTGTTGGGCCCCGAAGAGGTTTTGGAGAGGGACATGGTATTGGACGTCTACATAACCATCGAGAGGATGCGCTACTGGCTGGGAGATGCACCCTTTGCACGCAGTATCACTTTGGAGAATCGGGAGGCCAGAGTTCCACCCACGGCGCAGCCTAGTAGAGAGGCGAGGGAGGATCAGAGGCCTGCACCTCAGCGGATAGCCGAATCGGTATCTAACCGTTGTCGTCTGATTCGTCGCACTCCAAGGAAGAGTTCCTTGGAGAGGGCACGCTTACCAAGGATGGCTCCACCGGTGACACCAGTTCCATCACCCGAGACCGTGAGGCCGACACTTCCTGTTCCATACGTCGCATCTTCTGGACGTTTGGTGCGCTGTTCTTCTGACACTTTTGCCGGACCGTCGGGACACGTAGATAGAGGGAAGAGGAGGGTTAGAGACGAACCAAATCGTGTACTATTCGAGGTGTCTGTGGTTGAGGAGGACCCCGAGGAGACGTCATCGTCTTAGGCCTGCAGAGGTGGGGGTGTCTAGTGCTAGGTTGTAGAGTGTCTGTTAGCGACCAGCCTAGGTTTGGGATGTACATGTTCAGTGTCGTGTATTGGACACACTTTTTGATATATCGTTTTTCCTAGGTTTAGCTTTATCGCTTTATTTTCTTCGTGTCATGATGATGTATTTTGGCCACTAGGTTGTGGTTCCAAACTATACTTGCGGGCGCAAGACTTGTGTATATTGACATGATGATATATGTATATGTGTATGATGTTTCTTTTCTTATGAGTTTCAGGATGGCTAAATACGATGTGAGAAATCTTTTCGGATAAGATTCTTTTAAAAAAAAAATTAGCCACCAATTTTTGGTAACCTTAATTTATGAAAGACGTTTTTCCGCATTAAGTTTTAGTTTTTCACGTGACGTTCCTTGTGGGAAAAAGGGGAGGTTTAAAACCTTCCCTATTAGACAATTATATTGTGAAAATTTTTAACCTCCCCTAATTTTGTGGTGTTTTTTAAACCTTTTTTGTTGTCACATAAATTTATGTTATTATTATAAATGTTATATCTCACTATTTGCAATTTAGCATCTCTGAATTTATGGTAATTATAAAATAATAAAAGAAAAATTACCAAAATACTCACATTTCATTAAAAATATAACCATATAAACAGAAATATAGTTCAAATATCAATTGTAATTAACAACATTTAACTTCAAGTACCCAAAATATCCTAAAAGTATTGTTGTAATAAATAGACTAAAAAAACATCAAACATTACTAGCACCAGATGATCCTCTTGCATCCAGTGGTGAATTAGGCTCACTTGCAGCATCAGTTGCCTAAAATAATAAAATAAAAACACTTAGTTGAAATATTCAATATTACAAATATCACTTGTAGCATCAACAATTGAATAATCCAAGGTTCATTAATTTAGAAATAGGTGATATGCATGTCATTTGTAGATAAATTGTAGAAAGCAAACACTTGGCAAAAGAGTCATGAATGTAATACTCAACTGAAAATGATAATGCAAATCATAATTTAAAATTAAGCAATAAGTATAAGCATAGTACAAGCACTTATATGTGGTGGATCAAAGAAGTTAGCTAATTCTTCAGGGATCTTTCCTTCCTTCATTATCATGTATGCCTTAAGTGCACCTAAAGTGCTTTGAACTTGAGATTCTAATTGGGTTCACCTCTCTTGCCATGGGTTAGAAGTTGATGATGTGGCAGCACTAGAGGAAGAAAGACTCACATCTGAAAGTCAAAGTCTGGTATTGCTAAATGCACTAGTAGGAGCTACTCCCATACCCATGCATCACACTCTTCCAGAGTGCTCTGGCCCTAGCACTCTACCAACAACATCATTAGGAGAAAGTTTTAATTGATTATTACTGCTTTGAGTCAAACCCTCTTCAATTTGTTCCTATGAACATACAACATTATCAAGTTTAAAATCCATATGGTTAAAATCCAAAATGTTTGAAAATAATATATTCAATTTATACTTACCGCTATAGCCTTTGCTGCATCATTTACGAATGATCCATCTTTTCTCTTATGAGTTTCAATATATAATTTTGCTCGGCTTGGTAATTCCCCAGTTTCCAACAACTAAAATAGAAAAATGTTAAAATAGACCATAAGAAATGCTAAATAATAAAACCTTTCATGTTAATTAATATTACTACCATCTCATGTCTTCTCCTTGCATTAGGTTTAGAACCACCAATATGAGGAATCACTTGCTTGCTTCGAATTTCTTTATTTTTTCGTCTTTACTCTTGGATGGATCATAAAACTCTTGCCACAGTTTTTGCCTGTGCGCAGACCACTTCTTCCCAATACTCAACTTGCAATATCGTTTTGCAAGAGCAATAGTAGTCCTAAGAGAAAATCGAGGCTCCAAAAAAAAAACACTAATAGTTTTTCTGGCATATGGTAATATAATATTTAATATAGATAAAAGTTATATAAACATAATACTTATACCTCTATAAATTGTTGAAAACATTCTTCAAAATAAGAACTAGGCATGCCTGTTTTTTCAGCCCATCTACCAAAGCTAATTGGAAACAAATTGCAACAAAATGCCAAAATTCCACAATATCCAGCAAGCAAGCCTTGTGCTTCACCATGTGCACAATTATGCATTGCCCATGAGGTAGGTCCTCGACTTCCTTAACCTTGACCTTGATCTTCTTGATAGCTTCTCCAGAATCATAACAATAAAAGAACTTACTTAACTAAAAAAATTAAAATGCTTATGGTAATTATAAGTAAATATAACACACATACCTATTGCTTCAACACTCCAATATTGTGTAGATTGACACCCAACACATTGTCTAGGTGTTTTAGTCTTTCAGATTCTTATGGGTTTTCAGAAGCTGAAGAGGAATCTTCTAGTGGTGAATGATTCAATGTACTATGTGACGGGGCTTCAGATTCTTGTGGGTTTTCAAGAGCTGAAGAGGAATCTTCTAGTGGTGAATGATTCAATGTACCATGTGATGGGGCTTCAGGCAACAATGAAGACTCTATAGGATTTTGCATCGGTGAATAATGAGTTGAAGCTTGTGATTGAGAATGTGTAGCATGATGTCGTTGAGATGATGACTTATGTGGATTTTGGAAACGCTTGACCTTCAGCATGACTGTATATTCATGAAAAAGAGAAAAAGATAAGAGACAAATAAATTAGAGAATAATGAAATAAGAGACAAATAAATTAGAGAATAATGAAATATAAATCAAATATGTTGTATTGTAAAATTTATAAGCATGCCTTTAAAACTAAAGTATAGAAATAACAACTTTAACTTTTTTAAATTATTACCTTTAGATAAAGTAGAATATTAACTATTTTCTACTGGTTTGACATGTGTGAAGTTGCTACTATGTTAGTAGCCAAATCTGAGTGAACTACATCATCATTTAAATGGTTTGTAGCCAATTGCATATACTCATCATCAATGCTATCAAATTGCTTAAGTTGTTGCTCTTGGTATGGCTCATTTACACATACTTCCTCTTCTACTTCCTCTCCCATTTCATACAAATCCCTTCGTTTTAAATGTGCAGCAACACTCCATCCTTTATTGACAACATCATCAACATAAACCATTTGTGCCTGAGATCCCTCAATGTAGGGATCATGCTCTTCACGATCACCAATATGAATCAATCGACCAAAATTAACAATTAAAATTCCAACTGTCTTTTTTATACCCTCTATCTCGTGTAGTATCTGTGACATCCTGAGGCCGACGAGGGCGGGGAGTGATCGCCGGTGTAGAGAGGCACGGACAAGGAGCGGCTCCTGCCAGGCTTCTAGGCGAAGGGGTACATGAATGAACCGAAATCATACCCGAATGAGACGAATTCTGAGACTGTGCAGGTATGGGACTGTACAGTTGAGGAAAGCTTAATAAAATTGATTGGTACTACTCATACCAACAAGATGCATCTTCTTTTTGGTAGCCTATCACTTAAGAACTCCATAGTTAAGCGTGCTTGACTTGGAGCGATTTCAGGATGGGTGACCTCCTGGAAGTTTCCTGGGAAGCATGTGAGTGAGGACAAAGCATGCTGAAAAGACTCGTGTTGGTGTGTGGGGACAGTCGTCAATCCGAAAAGCAGCCGGGATGTTATAGTATCCGCCCATTTACATTTGAAAAGAATGACCTTGAATCGTCCATAATAGTTAATCTCAATGACATCTTCTAGCTTCCCATATTAAGGCAAATCTGCTTGCTGTAAGTTCCGATCGACACTACTCGAAACACACGATGTGTTGGATGTTAAAAAACACACCGCTATTTTGTGTTTTCAATCCCTCTTCTCGAGCCAAGGTTCAAAATTTGAACCCATTAATATTAGGGTTGGCAAAGCGGGCCGGTCAGCCCCGACCAGCCAAAACCTGTCGAAAAATGGGGCGGGGCGGGGCGGGGCGGGTTGGCCCACCAAAAAAGTGGGCTGGGGTACCCCAGCCCACCCTGTAACATCTATTTTTGTGATTTACTGTTCTTATTTCGTCTTATATGAATTTTTGTGATACAAATGATTTGAGATTTATTTCTAGCTTAAAAATAGGATTTAAATATCCATGTTTAAAAATATTTCTGAAAACGGTTAAGTTTCAACTTCTGTCAGGTCTAGTTACAACGTCTGTTTCTTTGTTTTTCCGTCTCTATTATGTTTTATATGAATTCTTGTGGCAAAAATGTTTTGTGAATTATTCTTGGCTAAAAATTAGGGGTAAAATACATGTATTTTGAAATATTTTTGAAACGGTAGTTTTTTGAGTTATTTTTATAGAAAACGGTTTACGTCTAACTGACGGAAAAGGATTTAAATAAGTTGAGTGTGTCAAATCAATCCAGAAAACAAACTTCCTTCACAAAAGTTGGTTCTTTTAATATTTATGATTTTTGGAAATCTTTCTGGAATTTTTGGAGAACTTTCAAATTTTACCAGAAACTACGCTAACCGGAGGCGTATAGCGTAAAATCTTATTTCACGGTATAAAATTTTGTGACAAAGGTCCATAAGCATTTTATATTTTATTTTTAATTATTTATTTCATGATTTTAGAAATTATTTTTGTGTAAATTTTGAAAACCCTATTTTTCTGTATTTTTCGGGGTTATACTTGTGAAACAGTGAAAACCGAAGAGTTTGCACTATCAATAAATTTCAAAAATGAGTGCCACTAAATTATTTAGACTTCTTATGGCATTTTATAGCATTCTCATTGGTTCTCACCAATTTTTATTAATTATTTCAATTTTTGATTTATGAAATGACAAAAATACCCTTTTTTCTATCCTTTTTCATCCAAACCCTAGGGGTATTTTGGTCAAATCACATCCCACCTCTTCCAGCCCCATTTGGCCAACCTCCTCATGCAAGTGGGAAAGGAATTCAATTTTGAGTCACCACTTTGAACCAATCACAAAATTTCTTGATTTTTCTTAATTTTCTAAATACTTAACTTAGTGAGGAAGAAAAGGAAAAAATGATCCCATGCTTTCCTACACCCCTTTGAGCTCGAAAATTTGGCTATAAATAGAGGGTAGGGGCTTCACTAATTCCTCATTCAAATTCTTGATTCATTTCAAGGATTTTCTAGTTCAAAAGTTTTTGTTTTTCTTGTCAAAGTTCTTGAGTTTTGAAGCTTTGATCTTCAAAATCTCCCTTGTCTTCAAGTTTGAAGGTAAGGGGAAAATTCTTGAGAATTTTGAAGAGATTATCCACTTTTGTGGTTTTAGGTGTTATTGTTTTATTAATTGTTTTATAGCTTTTATTTAATTATAGTAAGGTTATAATGGCAAGATTGGTATATGCCTTATAACTATTTTATAGCTTTTTAATTATGTGTTTTCATAGTAAGGTTATAATGGCAAGATTGGTATATGCCTTATAATTATTTATTTAAGCTTTATAATTGTTTTATTGCTTTAATTTAACAGCTCTGAGCTTTAAAATTTGTAGTGTTATAATGCTTAAATTGTGAAAACCCTGATATTGTCTATCATTGATATACAAGATGATGGTTAAGATTTGAGTGATTTATTAGTATGGGTCTGTCTAGGAAAGACAGAGATCTTTGAAGGGGCTTTAAGTCCGTCTCTCTTTCCTTGGAACCATATTGATATGCTATTTTAAAATCTTAACACTAGGGACCAAGTATATACGTGACTAAGATAAATTAGGAAAGATAGTGTAATGGTAAAGGATTCTCGGTGAATTCTACTGTTATATTATCTAGTGAAAATTAGTGAGACAACACGAGATTCTATGTTTTATCTGAGTTAAGGGATTCTGTGTTTTAAATTGAGAAGTGTTATTTTGTTCTTATATGATTTTGGTGTTTTCTGAGAAATGTGATTAAGTGTTTTCTTGTGATTCTGTGATTATTGAGATAATATGATTCAGGGTTTTAACTAAGTGTTCATATTGTGTGAGAAAATGTTGGATTGTGTGTCCTTGTGTGAGAAAATGTTGGACTGTGTGTTCGTTATTGTGAAAGAGATTTGGATTGTGTGTCCCTATATGTAAAAGAGATTATGTTTAACTGGGTTGAATGATTTTGTGATATGATACTATGTTTATTTGAGATAAGTGATTTGGAGTGGTTTTGAAGACGAAAGAGAAGGGCTTTGTAGAAACGATGTTCTCACGCGATGTTCCGATATGTTTTGTTGAAAGCGATGTTCCTATATACTTTCTTTGTTGTGTGCATTATATCTACTGTGAACTTGCTGTGTGCATTATCTTGGTTGTGTGCCTTATGTCTGCTATAAATCTGCTGTGTGCCTAAATATCTGTTGTCTGTTACTTATATATTCTTTCGTAATAAAATTCAATGATAAGGATTTCACCCTTGCCTACTTTCCATGTTTTGTTCATATGTGGTTGAGTGGATATTTTCCCAAAGGAGTGGGCTAAGTCTTAGGAGAAGATCTGAAGGAGATTGTTGCGTGAATTCCGAGAAGAATCGGTATTATTGTATTGTTTTGGGTAGAGGTCTAGAGATTTGACCGGCTCAAATGTTCATTGTATACATTATTTTGAGTATCTTGAATTTTCTTTGTAAACTCTGATAATTTTATATATGAGATGAGATTCTCTTCACAAGTGTATCATCTTACGTTTCTACATTGAAAACCCTTCGAAAAGAATTAGGGAAACATATTCCCCATTATTCTCATTTTCTTTAAAAAGGAAGAAAAATTTTACATGCATTTTTAGAGAAGGAATACTGAGTTTTAATCAGATATTATTTTAAGTATTTCGAAAATTCTTGGTAACTATGGTGTAATATCCTTTTTGGAGAAAGGGTGTTACACACCCCGCTGGTGGGTTAGCGGGGCAACCCGCCCAAAAACAAAAAAACAAAAAAAAATGTGTGTAAAAGCGGCGGGTTGGCCTGCCTAACCCGCCAAAAATAAAAAAAAAACACAAAAAAATAAAAGAAATTAAAAAAAAAGGAAAACGGGCTGGCGGGCCAACCCGCCAACCCGTCGAGCTAGCCCGTTTTGGACCCACCTTTGGGCGGGCCAAAACGGGTTGTGGGTTGAAAACCCCAACCCGGCCCATCCTTTTTTGGAGGGTTGGCCCGCTGGGCCTAGCCCACATTGTCACCCCTAATTAATATTATAAGCAGTAAACCTTCTTGCATTGTCCGATGGACCTCGTGCTAGAAACTTTAGATCATTAGATATTGTATTTATTGCTTCTGAGTTCATAATCTAAATAAAACAATTAGATTAGTAAAATTTGAAGCAAACATGTGAATACAAATATAACTATTGATTGATCTCTTACCCTCTTTTCAAACCAATCAATAAACTCTCTATTTACTCTCTTTTCTATCTCTACAGCTGAAGGTCTTCTTGACCTTAAACTTCTCTTTAGGAATTGTCTAAATTCACTGCATGAATTAATTACATTGCAATCAATGCATATGACTAGTATATTTAAAATAGACTAATGACAAATCAAAGAAAATTTATTCCAATTACTCACTCAACAAATGGCGTGGCTATTGCGCAATTTAGCAGCACAGAGCAATTAGCTTGTAGTTTTTCCATTTGAGTTAAAGTGAACATTGAGGAAGCGCCTACTGGTTTATTGAGTTGAGGGAAGATAGAGGATTCATAAGAAGGCTCATTCTCATTTAGATCATCACAAACACGTCTAGATCTATTGAATCTTGTCTCTATATCTTCAAGGTACCGAGAACAGAAAATAAGAGACTCTTCAACTAAGTAACCCTCGGCTATAGAACCTTCTGGTTGTGTCTTGTTACGTACAAAGGACTTGAAATGACCCAATTCCCTACAAATATTATGAATAATTAGTGTAAGCAAGACGATTATACGTACAAGATACCTTAAGTTAAATGTATGATTCTTTTACCTCTCCATGGGATACATATATCTATAATGCACTGAACATCCAAGTTTTGCTTCCTCTATTAGATGCACAGTTAAATGAACCATAACTGTGAAGAATGATGGTGGGAATAACATTTCTAAGTGGCAAAGTGTAATCACAATGCGATATGGAGTATTTGGAGGTCTGAGAGATACAAGCTTTTACCGCAAAGGACTCTAAAAAATGAACAAAACTCCACCAAGACTGCAGTAACATAGTTTGGTAACAAATTAGGAATTGCTAATGGTAGCAATTGTTCCATTATAATATGGCAATCATGACTTTTCAGTCCAAATATCTTTTGTTGTACCTCATCAACACATCTAGAAATATTACTTAAGTAACCATCTGGTACTGTAAGATTCTTCAAAGTTTTAAGAAACAACTTTTTGGTATCACGTGTTAGTGAAAACAAAGCAAGGTGATATGCCCCCTTACCATTAGGCCAAAGATCACATCTCATGCCCATTTCTCTCAAATCTTTTTGGGCATTGAGATTGTCTTTTGATTTAGACTTCTCATGGAGCAAAGTATACATGACATTGTCACATATATTTTTTCAATATGCATAAATTCCAAATTGTGACATAATAAATTAGACTCTCAATATGGAAGTTCAAAAAATATGCTTTGTTTATTCCACTGTTTAGTTGCTTGTCTAGATCTTTTTCCCCTACCATCCAACACTGCTCCTCGCCCAAATGTGACATTTAGATTTTCCACTTGCCTCAAAATGTCAGATCCTGATAATCTTAATGGTGGATTTCGTTCCTCTGTGCTTCCATCAAACCAAACACAGTGCAATATGAATCTATGATTTCTAGTCAAAAAATGACGATGACCCATGAAACACCACTTTTAACTATGAGGGAGATGACAAGGTTTTGCATCAAAGTTATAGGTTGGGCAAGCCAAACCTGTATGTGTGTTCCAACCAGACAAATTACCTAGGCCAGGAAAGTCACTAATTGTCCATATAAGAGCTGCCCGCAATCTAAAATTTGAATTAGTTGTCGCGTCAAATATGACCACACCATCATTCCATAGCTCATTTAACTCTTTTACAAGGGGTTGTAGGTACACATTTATTTTATTCCCAGGCATCTGTTTTACTGGAATGATCATCGATAGGATGAAGGAAGTGTGCTTCATACACATCCAAGGTAGAAAATTATATGGAACTAAGAACACTGGCCAAATGCTATAAGCAGAATCATGGTACCAAAAGGGTTAAAACCATCACTGGCAAGGCCTAAGCGAATATTTTGAGGATCTGAAGCAAATTCAGGATGCATCACATCAAATGTTTTCCATGTCACACCATCCCTTGGATGCCTTATCAACCCATCCTTATTATTCACCAAAGCATGCCACCTCATATGCTCTGCAGTCTTAGAACACATGAACAATCTTTGCAATCTTGATTTCAATGGAAAATAATGCAAAATCTTTACAGCTTGCTTCTTTTTCTTCTTCGGGTTCCATCTGGATGTTCCACAATGCTTGCATGTTTGTAAGTTTTTTCATCATCTCCCAAATATAACATGCAATCATTTGGACACGCATCTATCTTGGTATAGTTAAAACCAAGTTTGTTGATAATTTTCTTGGCCTCATAAAAAGGAGGTAACTTCGCTTGTTCAAACGCGTCTCTCAATAAATCTAGTATCATAGTCATTACTATGTCACTTAATCCACACAAAACCTTTATATGATATAATTTGATTAAAAATTCTAGTTTTGTGTATTTACTCCCTTCATATAGTGTCCGATTTCTGTCATTGAGAAACTCATGAAAATCACTACGATCCTCCCTTGGTCCTTTGTTATCTCCCAATGGTTGTGGTTCGTCTATATTAGTGGCTTGTTGCCTATGGTGCCCAAATGCATCACTGATCATAGTCACCATTGGATTTTCAAAATCAAATGTCTCTTGCACAACATCTTCATTTCTACAAGACTCTAGTACTTGTTTCTCGCCATGAAGATTCCATATGACATAATTTTTGGGGAATGGTTTCAAGATCAAGTGATCCTGAACTATATCTCTAGTTTGCCATTTTATAAACCCACATTTGGGACATGGACATTGTATTGTATCACCAACAACCCCATTCTCAAAAGCAAAATCTAAGAATTTATTCAAACCAATTGAGTATTCAACTGTATTTCGTGGCTTAGAAATCCAAGATTTGTCCATTAATAAAGATACCTAAATAAGTAAACAATGATGACAAAATGACTCAATAAAAGAATTATTTGTGTTTTTGATAAAAAAAGGGATAGATAGAATTATAGGAAGACAACATAAACAACAACAGGTCACAACAGTAGAGTCTAATATATTCTTAATAATCATAAATTCATAATCAAAACAAATAAACAAGTTTGACTGTATAGCTAGCATGACATATATATACAATTCTCTATCAGAAGCAAAATTGGACATCTCACTTATATAGTGCAATACAAGAACCAATTATTCCCAATTCAAAACATCTAATTAAGATCCAAACTATTAATATAAAAAAAATCAAATAGATAGGTTACAAGTTAATTGGTTGTGGCACTTTATAGGGAGAGCACTAGTAACATGTTACAAATAAGGGGGAACAAATAAATAAAGCTTTATTTTATAATTATAGGCATGTAACGTTCCCTAATATTTTAGAAGTGATTTGTTACAACAATGAAGAAAGATATGTTACAAAAGGTTGCCTTATGTATCTATTTAATAATTGGCAAATCAATTATTGAACTCCCTTATGTGCTGTGATGCATGCGGCCAATACTAATAAAGCATCTTAACCATTAATTGTGCAGAAATCACATTTCCAAGAGTCCATATCCGCTACACAGCAAAACAAAAAGTAGTACTTTATATTCACAAAATATATCTCTAAATCCCTAATTGGCTAATTACCTCTACTACAGTTTACCACACAATAACACATTTCATTTTATCGCAATCTAGAAGTAATGAAATGGTCCAATAGAAACTTGTTCCTTCATTAAATCAAATAACACTTCGACACTTATAATAACTAGAAACGCTCCGATAGAAACAGAGATAAATGGAAACAGTAAAGCTAAGGATGAATGTGTAACTGTACTTGCTGGTTCGATTAAATACTGGACGAATGTGTATCTCTTCGTTGGAGCCGCTGAAATTGGACAGAGAGAGAGGACAAATAATGAGAATCAGAATGAGAAACTGGAAGAGAAATAGAGAAAGGGAAATACCACTCGGGAATGCACGATGAAGGCCATGCTTGGGATGGATGTTTTTGTCAAGTTTGGGAGAAAGGGTTTTAGGAGAAGGGTTCGAGGGGTTGGGGGAAGGGAAACAGGTTCGTGAAAAAATAAGAGGCAAATTAAAAAAGATATAAGAAGGGGTTATTAATCGCCTCAGCTTAAACAAAAAAGATGTCGTCTTTTAGTTATATTTAGGGCGAGGAGGTACAACGCGTGATTTTTAATTTATTTGAGGGGCTTTGTATAACCCACGCAAAATTGCCATTTTTTTGTAGTGTGTGCAAATATATTAGTCCAATATCACATATTGTTCTAATGTTAGTCTGGCCAGACACTTCACCACACCACACTCCATCGAGTGTCCTAGGACATTACCCCCGTTATACGGGAGGGACGAATCCTCTCTACGTCACTCACACCCCTCCACTTGATTCGTGGCATGCCCGAGTACTAACTTTATGATCACCCAGTTGCGGCATGATGTTTGAAAGCACCTAAGCATACGACTCCTCGAAGTAGGGATCGTAGTGCTTCAAGTCTAAGGACATATTTTACCATGGTTACCTTAGGAAGGGCTTATGACACTTGCATAACTGTTATGAAGCCTTCCAGTAGTGGGTTAATCCAATATGAACATTGCTCTAATGTTCATACCTACGTGCTGACTTGGCAGCTCGTTGCCCATGGTCCGTGAGATGTGGCCATCAGTCTACTCAAGTAGTAGTCTCTATGTATTATAGTCGTCCTTATTAGCAATAATACTTGACTACGAATACTTTATGAATAGTGTTCATATTATTCATGGAGGTCTCACGATCAAGTCACACTTGATGTTCCTATGAACTGAACGTTGCTCTTCTAAGGACTTCATTAAGTGCTACGAAATAAATGACAATAATGAATCTTGCCTGAATGCATTAATATATATATATATATAAACACAAGAGTCTTGATGTAACATCCGTATTTTTAGATTTTCGTCTTTATTCTGTTTTAATATATAATGTGTGATTTATGCATATTAAATATTTTGTTAGGAAATTTAATTCCTTAGATAAAGCCTTAGTGAGCATAGAAGTCAGTAGTTTAAGTTGGATTTTGATAATAAGACAGAATACGGTTTACGGTAAATTGACAGAATAGCTGTATTGTGAGACAAAGACCTTGAATTGAAGTCATAAAAATGATTTGAGGATAGAAATAGTCATTTTACAATATTTGAGGATTTTAGAAATTTATTTGGGATTTTTCTGAGTTACGGGTAAGAAAAAGTACCGTTTTGGTCCATATAGTTTGATTAGGTAGAACTGCGTGTGGGTTTAGTGACCAAAATAAGTTAGAAAAATATTTTGACGAACCAGATAGTGTTTTTCTAATATTTAGGAATTATGGAAATTTTTCTGGAATTTTTTGAAAAGTTAACTATTTTGACCTAAATACGGGTTTACGGTTAAAAGTAGCAGTGTCAGGAAAATTAGTAAAACCCCAAAAATGAAGTTAGGAGGTTTAAATCATTTATTAGTAGAGGAATAATGATGTAGGGGTAGTGATGTAATAGGAAAAATGGTAATGATTACTTTTTCGGTGAAAAGACCGTTTTGCCCCTAAGTCAGGTATTTAACTGCTAAGCCATAAAGCAAGCCAACTCAAAGCCATTTTAGCCAAATAATTTCGTGGCTAGGCTGCTCCATATGAGCCATGTGAGCCATTAACACAAACAAGCCTTGAATGAATAGTTTTAACTAGTTAGGATTAAAGTTACCTCACCTTAGTTGATTTTTAACCTAGCTTGAACCATGGTTGTGTTTGATCTTATCTCCCTCATTTCTCTTCAGCCAAAACCACCCCATGTGTCTTAAAACAAGCCTAGATTCTTCTAGAAGAGTATGAGTCATAGTAAGGAGCAAATAGGGTAATTTCTTGATTTATCTCTTTACCAAAATTAATTTAAGTGTAATGATGAATTTTTAGTAAAACTTATCCAAGCCCTTGGAGAGAGAGAGAGTTGGCCGTGTGTGTGTCTTGAGGGAGAGGAGAGGAGAGTTTGCTTCATTTGTTCATTTCCATTCGCTTTCCAAAACACATCTCTTCCATTTTTCTCTCACTTTTCTCTCAAAATTCCAAGAGTTCATCAAGTGTTCTTCTTTGTTCTTAGGCTTTTGATCTTTGATGTTCAAGAACCAAGGTTAGTTTTCTCTTCTAATCCATAAATTCTTTCTTCCTCTTCATGATCATCAAGTTCATAACTATCAAGGGTTTGAAAAAAAATAATCTTTCTTCTCTTTTTCTTCTTCTCTTTAAGATTAAAAATGCAACACCCTTTCTCATAAAAGGATATTGCAAGATAATAAAATATTTTTACAAAATAATTATAAAAGTTAATTTTTATTTCGAAAGTCATTATTTTAATAACTTATTTGTTATTTAAAAATGTGAGTAAATTTTTTTTCTTTTAAAGAAGATGAGAAGAATGAGGAATACTTTAATTGAAAATTCTTCTAAAAAAAGAAACAGTTCAACAAATACACAAACTCATTCTTGCAGAATTATGTCATATATTCATATTACATTGTAGATATCCACAACAGACCACATAGTCAATCAAGGATTAGTAATTTAATACAATCCTCTAGCAAAGACTGTAATCACAGACTACCCAAAACGAGCCTAAGTCGGTCGAGTCTTAAAACACCATCTAAGGGATGGTCTCCGTCCTTTTTCTTCAAGTCCTTGCTTGTCCACCCAGCTAGTGGTCCATCTATATGAATCATGTTCCAAAAATCACAAAACATATAGGCAAAGGTGAAAAACACTCCTTATGCAAATCATAAAGATATCACAGACAATAGATATAAATCAAGGAATTAAGAAAGAATCATGCATAACATACACAGTTACTATCTCATAGCACATATCATTTATATTCTCACCAAACAATCCATCAACAAACAAAACATATCATAATGCATGTCACTTCTATTTCCCTCTCAAACACCGGTGTAATGCTCCATGGAGACTTTTCTCTTCTTCAACAACATTTGAGCGATAGGCCACAGTTAATCCTTTACATACTGATTCAAGGCTAAACCTCCAGTAAAGTCCAAGACAATATTCAGGAAAGCTATGTTTAAGTCACAATTGTTCAAGGCTAAACAAACAGTAAAGTCTAAGTAACAATTATTTAATGCACTCAGTGACACCATATCACAAATAGGTCAGCCAGTCAGATTTATCCAAGCCGGGTGCTCTACTCGATCTCAGCTCGCTGGGAGTCACCACGCGGCCATTGAGACTTTTCGAAACCTGGATAATCCCAGTAGGCAATTGTAGCCCAGCAGTACCCTATTTCCAACCCCTCTCTGGGTTGTAGCTCACGTCACAACCCTCTCTGGGTTGTAGCTCACGTCACAACCCTCTCTGGGTATGACCACTTGGCAAAGCCAAGAAAATCTCTTTATGCAAATGGCATGACATATTTTGCATACACAATAACATCACAATTACTTCTCTATGTTACCACTTGTAACAATCATCATATAACCTCCTTTTGGTTATATACTCATCATTATGTTACCTCTTATAACAAACACCACATGACCTTATCTCTTGGTCATTTTATAAATTCTCTTCTCATTGTTACCTCTTGTAACATTAACGCATAACTCTCTCTCTTGGTTATGTAATACTCATCTCTTTTTGATTATCTCAATCAAAATATATCTTTCTTTTATTTAATTCTCTTATTCATCTTATAAATTCACTTCTCATTGGTTATCTCTACCAAAATAATATATAGTCTTCTCTTTGGTTATCTCAACCAAAATATATCTTTGTTTCACAAAAATCGATTAAACATATTTACTGTTTTACTTTCAAAAATCGATATAAAATACTTAGACTAATTTAATTTCAAAATAAATATTTTTCCCTTAAAAAGACATTAATTTATGAGCCTTTAAGCATAAATTTTATAAATTTCGAATTTTAAAATCCCTGCCACCTTCACAGGTGTGAGCAAAATCACAGCGCGGGTGTGAACGATTCTGTTTCTCTGTTTTCTGATTTCTATACAAAAATTCGATTTTCACATCCTTTTCTGAATTCCACACCAGAGGTGTGACAGGTCTGTTTTTCCAAAGTTTATTAGATTTAAAAACTTCATTTTAATTTTGAAAACACCCTACCTCTTATTTGAATTAATTAGAATAATAACAAAGCATTTGGCTCTTAAATATGAATTTCCTTCTAAAAGTTTATTTGTAACTTGGTAATTTATTATTAAAACTTCATTTAAAAAGTCCATTGGAAACTTATTTATTTGAAAACATTTTGCTTAATGAATCCTAACAAAACTTTGGACTTTGTACTAGTTAATTCACCATGAAAAATTCATTTTTGTCCATGTCCATGTCCTTTTTACCACACTCCACAATGCTTGGGTCGTTAGCCAATTTGCCATACTTTAATCCTTTCATACTCTTCCTCAATCACCAATCACCAAGCATAATAATAACAAAGCAATAACCTACTTTAAATATTACATTCCCAAATTGAATAGAAACAAGAAAAGAAACATAGGACATAGAGGATAGCTAGAAGGCAATCCTCACAAGCCAAAGGACATCAAGCACAAAATACATCACAATCAAACATAGCAAAGCATCACCATCAAGCAAAGGAATACATCCACATCAAGCACAAAATAATATCACCACCACACATAGAACAATATGAACTTCAATCATGAAGACAAAGTTATTAAACACAAAGATATCATCATCCAATACTTTTCACTCCATGATCACTTAATAAAAATCATGTCTTTCCAAAAAGTTCATCTCTTTGAAATAAAAATGATTACTTTCCAAAGAAAGATTGTCTTTTTCATGAAAGTTTATACTTTTCAAAGAAATCACCACTTGATCATGATTATTACTTAGGTAAAAACCAATGATTTTCCATAAAGGTTACTTCTTGAATAAAAATATATATATTTTCATAAAGATCAAACTTTTAAAAGAATCAAGTCATATTTTTGTTTTTAGTATGATTCTCAAGCTTTAAAAAAATATCATAGACAAGCACATAGCACTCCATGAATCCTACAACTCACAAAAAGAGAGATGTCCCCTTACCTTTTTCTTTCTCTTCTTGAACAAAAATCCTAGTCTCTTGGCTTCCTAGCCTTACTTGATCACCACCTTAAAACCAAGATATGAACATAGCCAAAAAAATACAAAAAATAAGATCTTTTTAATCTTATAGACAAGAAGAACAAGAGAGGAAAGATTACTTTTTTTCAAACCCTTGATGGTTATGAACCAAAGGAAGAAGAAAGATCAAAACTTGGATCAAAGATTCTTTACCTTCACAAGCTTGGGTTCCTTCAAGACAAAAATAGAAAAAACCCACTTTTAGAAATATGAACTTGATGATCATGAATCAAGAAGAAGATTTAATGAATTAAAATAAGAAACCAACCTTGTAGCTTGAAGAATCAAGATCAAAAGCTCAAGATTTTGTATTCTTGAAAAATAAGAACACTTGATGATTGGATGAAGGTTGGTGTTTAGAAAGTGTATAAAAGAGATGCTCTACACTTGATTATTGTATAGAGGATCAAGAATATGATTGGAGATGGTGAAGAGCTTCCATGGAAATGGAAGAAAAAGCATGGAGAACAAAGAAGAAATTTAGAGAGAAGTTGGAGAAAATGAAAGGCTTAGAGAGAGAAATGGTCTTGCTAAATGAAATGAAATGAAATCCTTTCTCCCTTCCTCTCCCTAATTTCGTGCTTCCCTCCCCCAAGGAAGACTTGAGGATTAAGTTTTGTTAAAATCACCATAAGGTGACATGAGAGACATATAAAAGCCTAACACTTGTCAATCCTTCATTTGTGGATTCCAAATTACATTCCAATCAAACTTTGAAGGAAAAATATCTCCCTTGGCCTTTAGAAACACATGCGCAGCCAGCTAGTCCAAATGGGGAAGGGATAGGTTCAAAGCCAACTAGGGTTAAGACTTAAGACTTAGTTAGAAAGAAACCAAACTAGATTGGTTTTTAACCATGATTTGTGTAATTAAATAAAATCAATGGCCAAGATGTCTCCCCCACTATTGGAGCTCCTAATCAAGGGTCCAAGTTGTGCAAGATGAATTCTTGGTTCTTTGGTAATTATAGAGCAAGTTCAAGGGTAAAGATAGAAGGGCAAAATGGTCTTTTCCCAAAAATTACTAATATTTACCAATTATATCTAATATGACTTCACCCTAATGACCTCGCTACTATGACATCACCATGCCTATGTGTCATTTTCCCCTTCTGGTAATTTCCCAATAACCCTAGGTCTGGTACCGGGTCTTTTCTCGTTCTGCAGTTTTTATCGTAATACGTAAACTAGGGCAAAATTGATCTTTCCATAAAAATTCCCAGAAAATTCCTAAAAATCATAAATCTTATAAGAACACTAATGGTTACCCTCATGTTTGATTTTGATCATGTCCTAACTTTCTAGTATCCATCTGCTCTCCCGTTTCCCCTATTCTTCATTCTACAGGGACCAAAACAACAATTCTTAATCTGCTATTCTAAAAATTCCCAAAATAATTCTCATAATTCTAAAATAATATAAAAACATTATTTGTCTTGGTGAAATATTTTTCTAAAGTGCTCTGGTGTAACGCCCTTTTTTCCCACAAGGAACGTCACGTGAAAAACTAAAACTTAATGCGGAAAAAGCGTCTTTCATAAATTAAGGTTACCAAAATTGGTGGCTAATTTTTTTTTTAAAAGAATCTTATTCCGAGAAGATTTCTCACATCATATTTAGCCTTCCTGAAACTCAGAAGAAAAGAAACATCATACACATATATATATCATCATGTCGCGAAGAAAAATAAAACGATAAAGCTAAACCTAGGAAAACGATAAATCAAAAAGTGTGTCCAATACACGACACTGAACATGTACATCCCAAACCTAGGCTGGTCGCTAACAGACACTCTACAACCTAGCACTAGACACCCCCACCTCTACAGGCCTAAGACGATGACGTCTCCTCGGGGTCCTCCTCAACCTCGGACACCTCGAATAGTACACGATCTGGCTCGTCTCTAACCTTCCTCTTCCCTCTATCTACGTGTCCCGAAGGTTCGGCAGAAGTGTTAGAAGAACAGCGCACCAAACGTCCAGAAGGTGCGACGGGTGGAACAGGAAGTGTAGGTCTCACAGTCTCGGGTGATAGAACCGGTGTCACTGGTGGAGCCATCCTTGGTAAGCTTGCCCTCTCCAAGGAACTCTTCCTTGGAGTGCGACGAATCAAACGACAACGGTTCGATACTGATTCGGCTATCCGCTGACGTGTAGGCCTCTGATCCTCCCTCGCCTCTCTCCTAGGCTGCGCCGTGGGGCACTCTGGCCTCCCGTTTCTCCAAAGTGATACTGCGTGCAAAGGGTGCATCTCCCAGCCAGTAGAGCATCCTCTCGATGGGTATATAGACGTCCAATACCATGTCCCTCTCCAAAACCTCTTCGGGGCCCAACACCCCTCCTCTAGTCCTAACCACGTGTCCAGACACAGTGGCCCATTGGGAGATGGGATCGTAAGTCCATCCCCCACCATCGGCCTCACGAGGCCGAAAGCACTCCCTCACTCGAGCTATCAGAGGTCTCGAAGTGGCCATCTACACGTAACGTTCATAAAATAACAGAAAAACACGCAAGGGTGAATTTCTTTGCACAAGTTGAAATCCACTGAAAGGATGTATACGAAAAAGAAAATACTACATAATACATTCCAAGAATATATATGGCGACTCTTTCGCAAATCTTTCTCTAAGATATTCATACACCAAAAGAGAGCACATCATCCAATTAAACACACAGTCAAACACACAAATAGCACTCTAGCATAATGCATGTCACTTCAATATCTCTTGTCATACACCGGTGCACTGCTCCATGGAGACTTTTCTTCCTCAACTAAGTAGAGCGATGTGGCGGAATCGTATACTTATCATTAATGCAAACTGACCTTCACTCTCGGCCATCGTTTGTCATTTATTCGGTACAGACCCATTGTGCTACGTCGTACACCCCATCTCAAATAAGGCAGCCGGTCAGGATCATCCAAGCCGGGTACACTACTTTTCTCGGCACAAGGGGATTCATCGCAAGGCCATTGAGAATTTCATAACCTGGATGCCCTCAAAGACTTATAGTCAGACCATACTTATTTACAATCCCCGCATAGGATTGTGTGCTCTAATCATGGCATAAAGCCAACATGGCAAGAGCCAATATTAGTCATGGCATAAAGCCAACATGGCAACAGCCAATATTAGTCATGGCATAAAGCCAACATTAGTCATGGCATAAAGCCAACATGGCAAGGGCCAATATTAGTCATGGCATAAAGCCAACATGGCAAAAGCCAACAACTCAAATGCATATGACAGTATATTTGCAACCACAATCTATTTGGTCCCTCGTCTTAGGGTTTTCATCGCCACGTGTTAGCTTTCATCTAACACCGTGTAATATTATTGTCCTTAAGACTTTTATCTTCGCCACGTATTGGTTCTCTCCCAATACCGTGTAATATTGTTATTTGAAAAATGTAAGTTTTATGGAAAATTCCTCTTTGAAATTAAAGTTCTTCTTTAACTTTAACTCTCTAATTCTTATTATTTTTCCTTCTCACTTCTTATTAATTATTAAAAACCACATAACTTGTTAAAATTTCATTTTGACCCCAAAGCGTCCAGTTCCTGCGTCCAGTCTCTGCGTCTAGTTCCAGCGTCCAGTTCCTGCGTCCAGTCTCTGCGTCCAGTCTGCGTCCAGTTTCTGCGTCCAGTTTCTGCGTCCAGTTCCAGCGTCCAGTCTGCGTCCAATTTCTGCGTCCAGTCTGCGTCCAGTTCCTGCGTCCAGTTTCTGCGTCCAATTTCTGCGTCCAGTCTGCGTCCAGTCTCTGCGTCCAGTTTCTGCGTCCAATTTCTGCGTCCAGTTTCTGCGTCCAGTCTCTACGTCCAGTTTCTGCGTCCAATTTCTGTGCGTCCAGTTTCTGCGTCCAGTTTTCACGTTTTCTACCCCCGAACTTTTATAACATGAGTGTTATCTTGAATCCTAATTAATTTCTTTGTTTTCATTTGTAAAACTTTTTCATTAAAGTTTTTAACTCCTCTTACCACACTTAGTCAAATATTTTCAAACCAATCCCAATCACATAGAATTAAATCATGTGAAACATCCAAGAATCAATATTCGTCCATTTAGGCAAAAACACCACCAAGCCATAAATCAAACATACACTTAGGCATTCCAAATCACTCCAAATCATACATATGATTTTTCCAACAACACATAGGCTTATCAAAAATTATCATGCCTCAACCAAAATCATACTTTCACTCATATACATAAATATATAAAAATACATATTACTAAAGAATGATTTCTCATTCAAACACCCAATATGAAAACTCAAGTCTTTGAGTTTTTCATGAACATACAACATACACCACACACATACACATCCTTCCCAACTTATTGAGAAAATCCCCTTACCTCTTGAAGACTTGAAAATGGGCTAGCTCCAAAATCACCTCCTTCACACCACAGCAACACCAAGTGGTCTACTCAACACCTTGATGTTCCCACACTTAAAAAAATTTACCTTTTTCAAAATACACCAAAATACAACCATAGAAATATGAGTTTTATGAAAACCAAGAAACTCTAAAGAGTAGAAATTTGAGAAGATGAATACTTACTCAAATCTTGAAAGAAAATAGATCTAAGGTAGTTTCCAAGCTTGTAGGTTCCAATGGAGTGAACCTAAACCAAAGAAAAGCTTACTTTTAGTGAAATGAAGAACTCAAGCTTTCATGAAAACATGAAAGTGGTGGAAATGAAAAAATGAAAGAAGTTTATGGATTAGAATGATGATCCAAACCTTTTTTGTGAAGCTTGGGTATGGAAAATCTCAATAAAACTCAAGCTTTTGGGTGTGGAGAAAAGTTTGGAAAATGAGAGCAAATGAAGTTTTTGTAAAAATGAGGAAGATGAAGTGAATAGGAAATGAAGCATTTCTCTTCCTTTTCCTTGAAGAAGTACACGGCCATGACAAGAAGAAATGGGAGGCATGGGCTTTGATTGAGTTGGTTCACCTACTCCATTCTTTTAATTTGAAAAATTCCAATTAATTCCCATTTGACTCAATTGACTTTTCGAAGAATTTTTAGACTTGGATCAGCCCCTCATGCGCCCAGATCTGACCATAAAAATGGTGGGATTAAGTCCCATCAAGTTAGGGTTTAATCGGTAGTTCGAAGCGGTAAAAACGCGTAGTTTTCGAACCCCTTTTTAGATAAATATTTTTCTAAAATGAGTAAAATCATGAGGAATAAATTTTATGATTTGAATATGTCATAGAAAAAAATAGAAATCCAAAACTAAATTTTTGGACTATTTTTCATGTCCCGGTTGCGCCCGGTTTACCCGTAAAGCATCAAACGCGAGTAAAATAAAGTTTTTCTGAAAAATTTCCAGAAAAATTTCTAAAAATCACAAATATTATAAGAACCATTTTTGGTTCGTTAAAAATTTATTTTGGAATAAAAATGACCTCTAGAAAAATACTGGACCCTATCCCCGCATTAGGAGAGAATGCGGTTCCCGCAAAAACTCAGTTTTGCGAACTTGGCTACTCTTGACTCTTCTAAAATAAATCTAAGATATTACTATCACTATCCTCACCTCAAGATCCCAAAAATCATTAATTAAATAATTTTAATTAAATTAAATAGGATTAAAAATCAAGGTGTTACATCTGGTATCCAAACCCACTCGCAGTTCATCCTAGTCATGCTATAGGGACCAAAACAGTACTCTTTCTTATTTGTTTCTCAAAAAATTCCCAACTAAAATTCTAAAATCCTCAAATATTGTAAAATTAGTATTGGAATCCTCAAATCCATTTTCTGACTCCAATTTAGGGTTTCTATTTCATAATACAGTTATTCTGTTGGTTAACAACGTGAACCGATATTCGTTGTACTTTGACGTCGAACTTAAACTACTGCTTTCTAAGCTCAAAAGAATTTATCTATGAAATTATATTTCCCAAAATATATTTAATATACCTTAATCACCTATCCATATATTAAAATATAATTAATATAGGAATCCCAAAAATACAGACGTTACAAAAAAGATCTTATTTGTAGAATTTTTTGGCTATGTTCATATCATAGTTTTTAAGGTGGTGATCAAGTAAGGCTAGGGAGCCAAGAGGCTAGGATCTTTGTTCAAAAAGAGAAAGAAAGAGGTAAGGGGAAATCTCTATTTTTGTGAGTCATAAGATAAGATGCATAGAGTGCTATATGTTTGTCTATGATTTTTTTAAAGCTTAAGAATCATACTATAAACAAAAAGATGACTTAATTCTTCTAAAAAGTTTGGTCTTTATGAAAAGATATATATATTTTATTCAAGAAGTAACCTTTATGGAAAATTATTGATTTTTATCTAAGTAATAATTATGATCAAGTGGTGATTACTTTGAAAAGTATGAACTTTCATAAAAAAGATAATCTTCCTTTGGAAAGTAATAATTTTTATTTCAAAGAGATGACCTTTTTGGAAAGACATGATTTTTAATCAAAGAGATGATTATTATTAAGTGATCATGAAGTAAAAAGTATTGGATGATGACATCTTTGTGTTTGTAACTTTGTCTTTATGATTGAAGTTCATATTATTCTGTGTGATTGTGATATTATCTTATGCTTGATGTGGATGTTTTCCTTTGCTTGATGGTGATGCTTTGCTATGTTTGATTGTGATGTTATTTCATGCTTGATGTCCCTTGGCTTGTGAGGATTGTCTTCTAGCTATCCTCTATGTTCTATGTTTCCTTTTCTTATTTTTATTCAATTTGGGAATGTAATATTTAAAGTAGGTTATTGCTTTGTTATTATTATGCTTGATGATTGATGATTGGTGATTGGTGATTGAGGAAGAGTATGAATGGATTAAAGTATGACAAATTGACTAATGACCCAAGCATTATGGAGTGTGGTGAAAAGGACATGGACATGGACAAAAAGGAATTTTTCATGATGAATTAATTAGTACAAAGTCCAAAGCTTTGTTAAGATTCATTAAGCAAAGAGTTTTTTTAAAATAAAGTCTCCAATGGACTTTTTAATAAAGTTTTTAATCATAATTTAATAAGTTAAAAATGAATCATTAGAAGAAAAGTCACAAATATAGCCCAAATACTGTATTTTTAATCTAATTAATTCAAATTAAGAGGTATTGTGTTTTCAAAATTAAAATGAAGTTTCTTATCAAATAAACTTTGGCAAAAACAGACCAGTTACACCTCTGGTGTGAATTTCACAAAAGGATGTGAAAATCGGATTTTGTATAGAAATCAGAAAACAGAGAAACAGATCGGTTCACGCCCGCGCTGTGATTTTTCCCACACCTGTGAAAGTGTCAGGGGTTTTAAAATTCGAAAATTTTGAATTTTATGCTTAAAGGCTTCTAAATTAATGTATTTTTAAGGTAAAAATATATATTTTGAAATTAAATTAGTCTAAGTATTTTATATCAATTTTTGAAAGTAAAACAGTGAACACGTTTAATCGGTTTTTGAAAAATAAAGAGATATTTGGTTGAGATAATCAAAGAAAAAAGAGAATTTATGAAATGACCAAGAGATAAGGTCATATGATGATGAAATGACCAAGAGATAAGGTCATGTTAATGACCAAGAGAGAAGGTCATGTGACAATGGTTACAAGAGGTAACCAATAGAAATAAATGCAAAATGATTGTTATGTTTATGTATGCAAAAATATTGCATTTGCATTAAAAGAGATTTGGCAGAGGCCATGTGATGAGCATTACAACCCAGAGTGGGTTGAGAATAGGGATAGTTGGGCCACAGATGCCTATTGGGATTATCCAAGTTGCAAAACCCCTCTACTAGCTTGTGTAGGTGAATACCCCTGAGCCGAGGCATGTTGCACAACCCGGCTTGGATAAATCTGACTGACTTGACTATACATGATACGGTACGATGGTTTAAATGTAGCATGTCTTAATGTTTATCATGAAGTCTGGAGGGACTATCTGATAATTCTGATAAGTCTGCTACAGCCAGTCGCTCAAGGTAGTAGGAGGAAGAGAGAAGTCTCCATGGAGCATTACACCGGTGTTTGAGAGGGAAATAGAAGTGACATGCATTGTGATATGTCTTGTTTGATGATGAATTGTTTGGTGAGGATATAAATGATATGTGCTATGAGATAATAACTGTGTATGCTATGCATGATTTCTTCTTAATTCCTTGATTTATATATATATATATGTTTTTTGTGATATCTTATTGATTTGCTTAAGGAGTGTTTTTCACCATTGCCTATATGTTTTCTGGTCTTCTGAATATGATTCACATAGATGGACCCTCAGCCGAGTGGGTTGCTCCGCACTCGACAGATTAGTTACTGCCCTCGAGGGGGAGTGGGGAGTGGGTGGGTGATTAACCCACACACTCAGTGGGGGACATATGCGGGAATCATTATGCCCCTAGAGCCCATGTCAGGAGGACCTCAAAGGTGGGTTGAAGAAAACCTAGTGCTGGATATACAGATGCCTCTCAACGAGTTGAGGGAGCATTGGAGGAGACAAGACTTGGAGTCTTAGAGAGCAGGGCGACTCGAGCTAGTGCCAGAAGAACCGGTGGGACTGGAGGTAGCGCATGGATGACCTAGTACTCCACCTCTTCGGACGTACTCCCATAGGACCCGGCAGACTGCAAGGAAGAGTACGGTGAGAAGACCTCGATCCGTTCCGGAGGTGCCAGTGAGGGAAGCGCCTGTTGAGGAGTCGACTGCCATGGTGGTGGATCCAGTGGTTGATGCTGTTCCGATTTCGTTTGCTCTACTTGGAGGTAGTCCCCAACCTTTTACCCCTTTTACTCCTGAGGATCTGGTTGTCTGGAGGGCCAGAGCTAGGAGAGAGGTAGCGGAGCAAGGGGAGAAAGGGAAGGGAGTCTTAGGAGATGGTCATGACGGACAAGGTTCAGATGGACCGAGGATGTAGTGGTCTTGGCAAACCCAGTTGGACAAGGGTTTTGCTGGAGACTTTGGGACTGATTCATTCAGGATCCCACTTTTTTGATGATGACTCCACTGGCGTAGGTTTATGATTTTGCTTACTTTGGATGACTGTAAAATATTTATGACACTACTTTACCTTACTTTATTTATAGCTTTCCAGCTTTTGTAAATATGGTGTGATATCCTAGTTTGCATGTGCAAACATGTAGTCTGATATACAGTGTATGGATGTATATATATATATAAGGTATGTTTCTGTATACATTGTGTTTGATTTATCTTATACGCTAAAGAATTCAAATTAAGGGTTCCAATTTAATAAAGTATTTCTATTATAAAAAGAAAAAAAAATTATTCACATTTTTGGAAAGTAAACACAATGACAAAATAATATTCTTTGAAATTAAAATAAATAACTTAACTATTTTCACAAAAATATCTTTTCACACTGCAATTTCCTTTTATGAGAAAGGGCGTTGCACTTGATACAAAATCTATAAAATATATTGGCCACTAGGGCTTACACCAACAATCTCCCACTAGCACTATGGCCAATCTGTCATAACCCTTACGCCCATTGACCTAGTGTGCCCCATCATGCTTCTACTGAGCTAAAGGATTCGTTAGTGGGTCTGCTACATTATCATCTATTGATACCTTGCATAACTTCACATCTCCTCTATTAACAATCTCTCGAATGAGATGGAAGCGCCTAAGTATATGTTTGGATCGCTGGTGAGATCTGGGTTCCTTAGATTGCGCGATTGCTCCATTATTGTCACAATAGAGGTCAACCGGGCCCGCGATGCTAGGAACTATGCCAAGTTTAGTAATGAACTTGTTGATCCTAACAGCCTCCTTAGATGCACTTGAGGCGGCGATATACTCGGCCTCTGTAGTAGAATCAACGACATCTCCTGCTTGAAACTCTTCTAGCTCACAATGCCTCCGTTCAAACAAAACACATATCCTGACTGCGATCTAAAATCATCATTATCGGTTTGAAAGCTTGCATCTGTGTAACCTATTACAACTACCTCTTCCGCGCTCTTCCTCACCACCAAAGACCAAGAATGAATCCTTAGTCCTTCTCAAGTACTTTAGGTCTTGACTGCGGTCCAGTGACCATCAGCGGGATCAAACTGATATCTGCTCGTCATGCTCAAGGCATACGAGACATCTGGCCGAGTACATAACATACCGTACATGATAGATCCTATAGCCGAAGCATATGGAACCTTGTTCATATGCTCCCCCTTTCATCTGATGTAGAGGGAAATTTTCCCTTGGACAAACTGATGCTATGTGTCATAGGCAAGAATCCTCTCTTTGAATCTTGCGTCTGAAAGCACCTAAGCACTTTATCAATGTATGTACTCTGACTTACGCCAAGCATTCTCAACGAACTATCTCTATAGATTCTCAAGTCTTCACTTGTTGTAGGGTTGGTATGTCATTCCCGATCAGGAGTATGTCGTCCATATACAACACTAGAAAGACATTTGAGCTCCCACTAACCTTCTTGTAGGCACAAGGCTCGTCTTCATTTTTTATGAATCCAAACTGTCTCACAATCTCATCAAATCGAAGATTCCAGCTTCTAGAAGCTTGCTTTAATCCATAAATTGATCGTTGCAATTTGCATACCTTAGCAGAATTATCTGGATCGACAAAACCCTCAGGTTGTGTCATATCCTCAAGAAGATTCCCGTTAAGGAATGCGATTTTGACATTCATTTGCCATATCTCATAATCATAGTATGTTGCAATAGCAAGTAGAATCCGAACGATCTTTATCATCGTGACTCGAGAGAAGGTTTCATCATAGTCTATGCCATGCATTTGTCTGAAACCTTTCACAACCAGCCGAGCCTTGAAGGTATGAACCTTCCCATCCATGTCATTCTTCTTTTTAAAGACCCACTTGCACCCTATGTGTTTTGCCCCTTTAGGTGCGTCAACCAAAGTCCATACTTGGGAGTCAATTTCAGATCCCATGGCCTTAAGCCACTCCTCAGATTCAGGCCACGTAGAGGCCTCCTGGTAGGAAACAGGTTCGTCTTGATCCATGATCAGTATATCATTACCTTGAGTCATGAGTAACCCATATCTCTCAGGCTGACTACGAGTCCTGTTTGAACTACGAGGTTCTTGTGCTACTCGAACAGGCGGTCTATCCACGACATGTGGTGGAACATGTTCTTGTTCCATCACGGGCGCACTTGTACTTTGTGGTTCTTGGATTTCTCAAAGTTCTATAGTCCTCCGACTGGCTCCCATGGAGATGTGTTCCTTCTCAAGGAACACTCCTGTCTGGGCAACAAACACTTTGGTCTCAGAGGTGTTATAGAAGAAATATCCCTTGGATTCCCTTGGGTACCCCCTCAAATGTACAATTGTCAGATTTGGGTCCTAGCTTAACAGAAACTTGACGTTTCACATAAGCCTTACAACCCCAAATCTTTAAGAAGGACAAACTAGTCTTTCTTCCATCCCATATCTCATATGGTGTCTTCTCAACCGCTTTTGGTAGAACTTGGTTAAGTATGAATGCTGCTGTGAGCAAAGCATACCCCAGAAAGAGTCAGAAAGATCTGATTAACTCATTATAGACTGTACCATGTCCAACAAGGTGCGATTCTTCCTTTCGGACACACCATTGTGTTGTGGTGTTCCAGGAGGAGTGAGTTGGGAAAGAATCCCATACTTCTTCAGATAGTCATGAAACTCTTGGCTTAAGTATTCGCCACCACGATCTGATCGAATGGCTTTAATACTCTTGCCAAGTTGTTTCTCTACTTCATTCCTGAATTCTTTGACCTTTTCAAAGGATTCTAATTTGTGTTTCATAAGATACACAAACCCATATCTACTGAAGTCATCAGTAAATATGATGAAGTAGGAAAAACCTCCTCTTGCTTGCTGAATTAGAGGCTCGCATACATTGGTATGTATCAAGCGTAGAAGATCACTAGCCCTCTCACCTTGACCGGTGAATTGAGTCTTAGTCATCTTCCCGAATAGACAAGCCTCGCATGTATCAAATGATTCATAATCAAATGTATCCAAAAGTCCAAGTGGTAGTGGGAATTTAAGAATCATTGTACTTAGCCCCAGGTACATGGTTCAATTCCCATGGGAGGCAAAAACACCACATGGGGGTGGTGAAGACCTAGTGACACACCGGTGGCACGAGCGGGTGGCCAGGGTGTTACAAAATGCAAACGTTAAGTATTATGATTAACACATATTTAGTAGGATTTTATTAAATATGCTCCACTATTTTCTTCAAACAAATAACCTTTAATTATTGATTTGGAGAATCCCGTTGGAAGATTCTCATAGTAGGCCAAGACTCATATTTCACCTCATCCTGAATCAGCTAGGGCTGATCTCCCAGAATTTAGCTATTTAAGTAGGAAACTCTTTCCAATTCATCTTATGAACTCTTGGATCTGTTGGGTGAATAACTCCTTATTCCAACTTATCTTATAAGTTGATGCCCAACGCTTTTGCCTCTAAGTGTCCAATCTTATTGGAGTCACTCAAATAAGTCCAACTCAATGGTGTGTAGGCGAGGATTACCCCTCTTCGTGCCTCACCACAATAAACTCAAGGTGCCCAGCCACGACATGACCCACTGCTCGAATGATTATGGCCTTTACGAGTACACAACATCAGAAATAGGGGTGGAAAAACGGGCCGACCCGTCCCGGCTCGCGTTGGTCCGCGCAAAAACGGGACGGCCGACCCGTTTTCGAAACTGGGCTCAAAATCCTAGTCTGACCTGTTTTAAGGGAGGGCTGACGGGCCGGCGGGCTAAAACGAGCTGGCCCGTCAAAATAATAGTAAAAAATTTAAAAAAATAATTAAAAATTATTTTAAAAATAAGAAAATTTTTTTTTTTTTAAAAAAAGGCCAAACGGGCCAGGCCGGCCCGTTTTCGGGCCAATTCATTTTGGCCCTTTTTTACTGGCCTAAACGGGCTAGGGCCTAAAAAAATCGGCCCAGCCCCGCCCGTTTTATTGGCCAAACGGGCTGGCCCGTTGGGCCTAGCCCATATTGACACCCCTAATCGGAAGACATTAAAGACTTATTATTATCTTTGAAGGAATTTTATTAGGTCGATCTCACCGCGCTTAGTATCACATACAAGCGATGTCACTCCATGCATCTCTCATTCAATTAAATAATCAAATAGAAGCATGCATAAAAGCCATGCATAATAAAGATACACTTATCATACATCACATGTATTCAATTTTAATTAATCAAATAATTAAACAATTCAATTAAATAAATAATTAAAATCCTGGCATCCACACGCAGCTCGTACAAAATATAATTGAAACCCCGTCATGCAACGCGTACAGATAAAAGGTGCGGTTAATTAATTATGGCTCCTAGGAAAATAAATAAAATAAATAAATCACGACACGTAGGTCGTATTTAAATTACATCACAATCGCAACACGCAGGTTGCATAAATAAATTTAAATAAAGTCACTGCACGCAGGCATGTATTTAAATTTAAATAAATATCTAAGCCATAATTAACTTCCCGCTTAAAATTTAAATTTCAAATTCAAAATTAAAATTAAAATTTAAAGATTTGAACTTTAATGACGATATCGATAACATTTATTGATATCATCCGTTATCACATCAAAGATTTGATTTTAATGAAAATATCAATAACATTTATTAATATTATCCAAATCGCATCAAAGATTTGATCTTTGACAATAATAATAATAATAATAATAATAATAATAACTCTTATCATTATTATCCGCGATAATCCAAATATTCAAATTCAAAATTCAAATATTTAAATTTGTGATAATAATAATAACTCTTATTATTATTATTATCCGCAATTCGAATTCAAACATTGTTCCTTAACTGGGTATTAGGTCAACTGTCCTTGTTGTCGTGCCCGGTCGTGCTAATCGAACAGGTTGTGCTCCGTGACCAGAAAACGTTTTTCTGTTCGGGAAAATGCGATTTGACCGACCAAATCACCCAATCGAATGTCCAAGACACTCTCGGACATTCTAGGAACAACAAACAACAATCAAAATAGGTTTTAATCGCATCAAAACAGTCAAACGATAATGCCATTATTAGAAACCATTTTTCATAACCTTAAATTATCATTAATTTTAATAGGCATGAAAAATAGTAATTGTTACATTAAGCATGTTATCACAGAGGCAAACAACCTCGGACTTAGGGTCCCAAGAACAACCAGGATTTGATACCACTGTTGGGGTTTGATGGGACAATTTTAAATTTTCTAAAAAAACCCACCAGCAGAATAACCCCTTGTCCGAGACCTTTCAAGCAACCAAGAATAACAAGGTCAAAGATTTACCTCTTGAAGCGTGAGTAAATCAATCACCAAACACCAATGGAGACGTTGTAACATCCCAAAATTTCACTTTATGAGACAGAATATTAATTTTGGAGGATTAGAATTATCCTTAGGATTTTTAGATAAAGCATAATAGTTTAAAGCTGACGTAGAAGTCAAACGGTGTTTTATGGACATTTTTTGCAACACCCTTTCTCATAAAAGGATATTACAACATAAGTAACCTTATTTATTGCCAAGAATATTAATTTTTATTTCTAAAAGAAATTCTCTTTTAATTATTTCAAGCCTATTTTGAAAATGAGTATAAAATTTTTTTTCGTTAATTTCCTAAAAATTATATTTACTTGAAACTCTCACTTACATTATTTAGATGTCGAAACTTATTCACGTCGTAAACGTATTACTGAAAAACTAGATAAGCCTCATCTGAATGAATAATGTACTTCATATATAATACTGGTCCAAAGTTTTACAAGTACATCAAACCGAACAGCTAGTAATGTCATTCAAATAGTACAGTCATCCGATAAAGGTAATAATAACCGTCTACCCCAAATGAGCCTAAGCCAGTCGAGTCTCCGATCACCCCCAAAAGACAATCTAGACAAAAGCCACTCCAGACGGTAGTCTTCTTAATTCCTCCGTCCTGGTCAATTCACTTGATTGATGATACATCTATATGAATCATGTTCCAAAGAGCACAAAACATATAGGCAAGGGTGAAAAATCCTCATACACAGATTATAAAGCAAAGTGACAACAGATAAGAATAAAGTAAATAAGACTTATCAAACATAATCTACATTAAACATTTCAGTACCACTTACCTTTACTCAGCACAAAAGTATATACTCTCTCTTCTAATGAAACATTCTCATATACACAAGCAAAATCATCATAATTACAGCACATAACTCAGCATCAATCAATATATCATTACACAGATATATTTAAAATGCATGGCACTTCTATATTCCTCTCAACATCGGTGTAATGCTCCATGGAGACTTTTTTCTTCCTCAACAACATTTGAGCGATAGGCCACAGTCAATCCCTAACATACTGTTCAAGGCTAAACCACCAGTAAAGTCCAAGATAGTATTCAGGAAAGCCATGTTTAAGTCACAATTGTTCAAGGCTAAACAAACAGTAAAGTCCAAGTAACAATTATTTAATGCACTCTGTGACACCATATCACAAATAGGTCAGTCAGTCAGATTTATCGAAGCCGGGTGCTCTACTCGTTCTCGACTCGCTGGGATCCACCACACGGCCATGGATAATCACAAATGATGGCCTCCTTGTTGTAACAACTTGGCCAATGACTTGAATTCACCACTTAGATTCTGGTTGTGACTAAGAACTTGTGTTTTTCAATCTTTAAGAAAGAATAGCAAGAAAGGATGGTTCTTATTTTAACAAGAACAAGTGAGCAGAATAAGAACAAGTGAACAAAATAAAAGGAAGTGAGAATAAAGAGCTCTTGTTTTAGCAAGCAAACAAGAGAGCAGATTGTAAAGCAAGGAACAAGAAGAATGGATGGGAGGCAAGGGGCGCCACCTTGGTCTAATCCAAGACAAGGATAAGCCTATGGAAATGAGGATCACCACAAGAAAGGATTCTTGGTAAGATCAAAGTCTGGTTCAATCCAGAACCAAAGAGTAAGGACTCAATTACACAAGGTAATATTTTTGCTCAAAATCCAAGTTGCATTTCCATGTGCCATGCGCCCCTTTATATAGGGAGGGAGCTGGTCTGAATTACAAGTGCTGACTTGGGCTATGCCTTTCAAGGCTTACAAGGAATCCTAGGTGCTCATTAAGGAGCAATTACAAGCAATCAGATGGCTGCCAACCAGCCCCTCCTATGCGCCTACAACCAAGGAATCCTAGGCTAGAATTAATCAAGCAATTACAAGGCAATTACATGTAATTATATGGCTGCTCCCTAGCTTTTTAATGTGCAAGGAATCTGATGAAAAACCATGAATATGGCTGCTGTCCAGCCATCAGAAATGCGCACAGCCTCTTGTCTTGGATGCCTTCTTTGATTGTTCTTTAAGTCCTTTACTAATGGTGCAAGGAATCCCAAGAGAGCCAATTGATTTGGCTGTTATCCAGCCATGAAGTGCAGCGCCCCACCTTCTTAATGCAGCCACCATCTTGATTGAAATTAAACATGTGGCTGTTACATTTTTATTGTGATGTTGGAGCATTCATGCCTTGGTCTTGATTGCCATGACTTCTTTGTCTCCCTTGCCTTTATGCGCCCACCATGCCTTCCTCTTGCCTTTATTCATGTAACCACTTAAAGTGGATTAAACACACAAAAATAAATCAAGGAATTAAACACTTAGTGCTTTGGTCCCAAATAAATCAATTGGTCACATGCACTTTATTTAAAACAAGATAACTTGGCTGGCTGGTTATGCATGTTGCGCCTCCTCCATGTCTTGTATGACAAGCATGGTTTTTGGTGCAATTACATCTTTGCCCATGTTCGCAATTGTCTTAATCATAAATTGGACTAAGCCTTCTTGCGCCCTTCTTGACATTGCCCTAGTCATTGGGCCTCCTAGGCTTTGAATTGCTTCTTGGACCTCCATGTCCTCATCAATAACCTTCACTTTTGGTTATAGCATTATCATCTCTTATGATATTCACATCTCTTTGTGCATAATTCTCCATCAACATGGCCTTCTCCTCTTTCATTTACACTCTTATTAATTCTGTCTTTTTAACAAAAATACATTTTTCAAAACCATTGTTTAAGTTCTAAAATCAATTAACCGAAATACTTACCAATCTTTATATTTAAAATGTCATTTTTCTCTTAACCATTTTTATGAAAAAAAATTGGAAAAAAATGATTTTCGCAAAAACATTAATTATCAAAAATGCTGGATCCAGAACTGTTCACAGGCGTGATAATTTTCACAGCCGCGGTGTAGACAGTTCTGTCCCCTGTTTTCCAGACTTCCACAGCCTCAGAAAAAATCACACCCAGGGCATGACAGCTGCTCGAAATTTCAAAGTCCAACCACAATCAATCTTTTCTTTGCATAGTTATGTTCAAATGAACAAAAATGAGTAAAGTTTACCATCTTTGGATCAATCACAAGACACAATCATTCATCTACAAGCCATGGTTCCACACTCATCAAATCATAAAGCAAAATCATCAAGGCAATAAGACAAGATAATCATCACACCAAGCATATATTGTCATATATACTAAGATCAATTCCATCATGCCAAGATTGAAAACATAGTCAAAATTCAACTATAGCATGGAACAAGGTCATCATGCAGCCAACATAGGCCAAAATCATGTCACACAATACAATCTATTTTCCTCAACAAAGAGAAATCCACAAGCAAGACAACCTAGTCTTATTTCCATCTAGGTTAAATCAACCAAAACTATCATCAATCAAAGCTTTCTTAATCAAGCCACTTAAGAAAAATTCATATCAATCACAAGACAACCTCTAACTCATCCATCACCGTAAGAACATAGAAGTATATAGTTCAACAACTATCATGTTCTCTAGGTCAAATCAAAATCATTTTAATCAAACCAACATCAACATAGTTCTCATATGTCCACTAAGCTTTAAAAACCTTGTATAAGAAAATTTTCCCTTACCTCCTTCCTTTAGCTTAGGTATGACAAGCCCTAGCTTCAAGCCCTTTTCTTCTTCTTGATTTCTCCCTTCCAAACCATAATAACACATCCAAATACAAAATTAAGCTTACTCTTCCATGAAATAACCTTAGCATATGAAGGAAGAACTTAAGATAAACCAAACCCTACCCTAAGCTCTTAACCATGAAGAAGATAACAAAACCCAATCCATGGAGTTCTCATAACATACCTTGATAGCTTGATGATCCCAAATCAAGAGCAAACCTTGTAAAATTTGATTATCTTGGATGAAAATTTTGAAAAGAAAAGCCTGATGAGTGGTTATGGTGTTAGAGCAAATGGAAAGTATGAAGCAAGAACTCTCCCTCTTCCTTTCTTCTCCAAACTCGGCCTCCCCCCTCTCCTTTTCCTATCACCCAAGATTTTTTCTTAACCATGGTTACACTTAACTATGAGTCATAACCCTAGTTAATCACTTGGATTAATTCTATTGGCCAATAACCATGAGTCATAAAAATCCTGAACCTTCCACACTCTTCCTCAATCTGGCGCATAGCTGCTGTCCTAAAGGGGTAAAATAATTTTTCACCTTAACCATGGTAAATGGTAAGTCTCCAAGGTAATTAAGTGTGGTAACTTTTGTATTTCATTGTAAAGATTGTCCAAAAATAACCTATTGAAGTAAAAACTCTCATGAATCCTAAAATAAGTCCTAAGCCATGAAAATAAGGTGCCACAAAAGTCTTGGTTCATAATAATCAAGTTTAGAAGCATTACGGTAATTTTTCGATTTTACCGTAACTCGTAACTTAGGGTAAAAATGAACTTTCTCAGAAAAATCCCAAAAAATTTCTAAAAATCATAAATATTGTAAAAACACCATTGGTTACTATTTTGGTTGATTTTGGATCATTTCCTAAGCTTCTGGCATTCACCTGTTCTCCCTGCTATCCTGTTCTCAGTCTACAAGGACCAAAACCGCAATTCTTTGTCTGTCATTCAAAAAAAATTCCCAAAATAATTTCTAAAATTCTAAAATAATATAAAACATCATTTGGCACCTTCAAAAATATTTCTAAACTTGTTCTGGTCTCCAAACCAACTCACAGTTCAACCTAGTGAAACTACAGGGACCAAAATGGTAACATTTTTATCCATTCTTCAGAAAATTCCCGAATAAATTTCTAAAATCTTCAAATAATGTAAAATCACTATTGGTACCTTCAAATCTTCATCTTAACCTCAATCTAGGGTTTCTACTTCACAAAGTCACCTTTTCGTCTATTTACGATAAACAGAACTCTGTCTGGATCTAAACGTCCGACTTAAACTACTGATTTCTAACGTCAGGAAAACTTTTGTCTACGAAAATACTCTTACTAAAATAAATCTAATATACACAAAGCACATGTCACACGCAAAAATATAATTAAAACAGAATTAAAAATTACGGACGTTACATTTTTTACTGTCAGAATAAGTTTATAATGAATATGAAAATTTCAAACTTAATTCATAAAGAGGCATCTGAGGATATCAATAGTAACTTAGTGTTATATGAAGCTTTTAGAAAGTTAAGTTCGGAATTTTAGAGAAGAGCAGAAAAGAATATTGTTGTTTTGGTCCCTCTAAAACAAACTACGTAATCTGTTAGTTAAGGAATGAATAAATACCAGAGATTAAGGAATGGTCAAGATAAAGACTACAACACCTAGTAGAATTCTAAATAGTGTAGAAATAATAAGTTTCGATTGGTGTTGAAGTTTAAACGGTAAGACAGCTAGGTCTTATGTAACATTTGTTTCTCTATTTACCGTATATTATCTGTTCTACATGAAATTTTGTGATCTAAGTAATGAATGTTTATTTTTGTTGTATGATTAAGGTTTAAATATTCTTATTTATTTATTTCATTGAAACAGTCATTTTTCACTCAACGTTTGGATTTATACAGAAAATGGAATTCACCGTAATTGACGGATTCGGTTTTATATAGCAAAACGTATATCAAACCAACCCAGAAAATTATCTTCCTTCACCAAAGTTGTTTCTTTTAATATTTGTGATTTTTTGAAATTTTTGGAAAACTTTCAAAATTTACCGAAATATACGCTTAACTGACGCGTATAGCGCACAGATCTTGATTCACAGTATTAATTTTCGTGACAGAAGTCCTGAAATTTTTATTTTTTATTCTTTATTTGGGGATTTTTAAAATTATTTTTGCATATGATTTTTAAAATACCGTTTTTGCTCTTATATGCGGTATATGAGCCGAATAGAAACAAATAGAGAATAAAGAGGTGTGAAAGAGGAACTTAGGTTTTTTAAGGGACTTAAGGGCAATTTTATGGAGTTCAAATAGTGGTGTTGTCCCATCCATTGACCATGATTAGTGGGGGTATGAGCAATTACTATTTTAACCAAGCTATCCAAAGGCTCTCCCTCCCCCCTTTTTGGTCAACATCAACAAGTGATTTTGGAGCCTTGGATGTGCTTTTTCACTTGGATCCAAATCCTTGTCATGAGCTTTGGACCAATGAGGAATTTGATTGATTTTCCTAATTACCATTTATGACATAATCCATGAATAGTACCTATGACAACACAATTTTTAATACCCTCCCTCTCCCTTGCATTGGCCGCCCCCTCCCCTATAAATACCCCTCCTTGCTTCATAAAATTCTCACACCAAAACTTGAAGCAATACCAAGTTTTCTTCTTTCTCTCACCTTTAAAGCTTTATATATTTCTCTTTGTGTTCTTAGTTTTAAAAGCTTTGTTCTTCCAAGCTTTTCTTCCAAAAGGTAAGGGGAACCTCTTGCAAAATAATTTGAAAAGATATGAGTTTGATTTTTGATTGCTACTCACTTAGGTGATTTATGTGTTATAGCTTTATATGTATTTATTTATGCTTTATAATTGTTTTATGGCTTTAATTTATTTATCATGAGCTTTTATTAATTGTAGTGTTATCATGCGTGAATTGTTTATGTGATTTTGTGATAGTAATGTTATAATGGCAAAATTAGTTTTATGCTTTATAATTGTTTATTTAAAGCTTTATACTTGTTTTATGGCTTTAAATTAATTGTTTTGAGCTTTAATTAATTGTAGTGTTATAATGTCTAAATTGTTTATCTAATTTCTGTGATAGTATTGTTATGATGGCAAAATCGATTTTGAGCTTCAATAATTGTACCATTATAATAGCAAATTTTAGATTACCGTATTATAGTTTTAACGTAAAACTGGTGCAAACTATTTCTTTGTGAAAACCCCGAAGTTGTCTATCATTGATATACAGAAAGATGGTTAAGATGAATGGTTTATTAGTGTGGTTCTATCTAGGAAAGACAAAGGTCTCCCAAGTGGCCTTAGCTCACCTTCTCTTTCCTAGAAACTATACTGATACACTGTTTATAGCTCTTAACCTAGGGATTCAGTATATACGTGACTAAGATAAATTGGGTAAGAAGTGATTTCTCTAAGAAACATATATATATATGGATTGGATTGGATAAAAATAATATAATGGTAAAGGATTCTCGGTGAATTCTACTGTTATATTATCTGTTGGAAATTTCGGGTTGGAGTCCAATACATATATATATATAATTAAACTCGGTTTAGTTTTCAATGTCTTTGACAGTGAAAATTAGTGAGGTAGGCCTTCAACGTGCTTTTTCTGAAAGTAGACATGTGTTTTACTCTTTCAGTAATAAGTCGGCTTTATCTCATTCACTTAGTTCTATACCAAGTTATCAAAAAGTTGGACACTGATCACGGCAGTCGGCTTTGCCGCCGTGTGATTATTCCATTTCCAAAATTATTTAAAATCTGAGAAAGATCACTTACCGTTAAAAAAGTGAACATGGGTTTAAAATTACTGTTAATCTCTTCTCTCTTGATCGATCTCGTTGGCTCTGTCCCGTTTTGGTCTTTTTGAAATAAATTAGTCATCTTTAGTTTTGATATACCGAATCACTCTGATTATTATGGGTTGATCACCTCAACTCGGCTCTGCCGTGGTGTGATTAGTCTTTAATTGAACTATGAAAGTCGAGGAATTAACCTCTTTCGTAATAATCAGTAAACTAAGTTATGAGGACAAGAGTTATTTATTTGATGATACAGTAAAAGGTTTTTACAAAATAAAGTAAAGGAATAAAAATGATGTGATTTTAACATTTATCTGTTCATATAAGAGTATTTTTATAAAGAAATGAGTTTATTTCATATAAAGTATTTTTTTGAGATTTCTAGACTTCAAGAGAAACTACAGTAAAACAGAGGAAGTTTTACAAAGAGATATTGAAGAGAATTTATGTGTAATTTAGACTGTCATTGCATAAAGACGTTCGAGCATACAACCTAGAGGATGTGGTTGAAAATAGCTTTTGTTGGACTACAAATGTCTACTGGGATTATTCAGGTTTCGAAAGTCTCAATGGTGATGTCGGTGAATACCCTCGAGCCGAGACGAGTCGTATACCTAGCTTGGATAAATCTGACTGGCAGATCTATTTATGATATGGTATTCATTTTAAATAAGGTATTTTCGAAGGATTCTCAGGGGTCTAGAGGGATTCCCTGATTATTCTGTCAAGTTTGCTGCAGCCGATCGCTCATCGGAGTTAAGGTTAGAAAAGTCTCCGTGGAGCATTGCACCGGTGTGTTTTTGAGAGATATAGAAGTGGCATGCATAAATATACTGTGACTTGATGATATATTTTTGAGTATGCATTGCTTTTATTATAGTTATAATGCAACGTATGACCTGTTTGAGTGAGACCTATATATATATCTTGAATGACTTGCTATTCTGCTATATACTTCTTAAATGACTTCCTATTCTGCTATATATGTCTTGGATGACTGGATATTCTGATATCTATATGATCTTGTTATATGAATTGGGTGTTGTATGATCTGTGGTTTGGGTGTGCTTATACTTCTTTTATTACTTTGATTTAGAGTTTCACACTTGCATGTTTCTTCCTTGTGCTTGTGTATGTGCAAGTAGAAGGTTCACCCAGACACGGGATTGGGAAATGTACTACACCTTAGTATACTACCCCTAGGTGGGGATAGTGTAGAATGGAATATCAACCATCACACATATTGGGGCAGGTTCGTAGGGCAAGTGGAGACTACAGACAGTGGAATAGGGCAGAATCTGATTCCTATACAGGAACAGATAATTCTGGATGTCAAGTTACCCTTACATTAGTTAGGAAGAGTAGGGTTTGGCGTAGAAGATGACTTCGATGACGACGATGACAATAATGACAACAACGACGACGATAGCTCACACCCATCAGGACATGATGACGATAGACCAAGTCATGTGTCCCCACAATCGAGGAGCAAGCCCTCAGACATGGGTCAGGATGGCAATTCCGAAGAGACGTTGGCAGCAGCACCTGCTGGAACATAGGATTTTGTGGGGTATACTCCGGCTTCGCCTCTGGGAGAAGCGGTCCCACCGATGTACACCCCTCATTACCATCACTCTAAAGATTTGGCTATCTGAATCCCTTTCTGATGAGGAAGAGGAAGAGATATCTGACGAGTCCATCGACTCTTGGGCCACCTCTGACCTCACCAATGAACCTTTGCCTAGACCAGATCTATCCAGATTTGGTTTTGATTGGATTTCAGTGACTCAGGTCTGGAACTTTGAGCCTAGTGGGCCGGGTTTAGGAGGGGCCACTTGGTCGTGCCCTTAGATGCAACTGAGTTAGAGTTTAGAGTAATGGATCCTTTTTGGGTAGATGATAGGATCATGGATTGTTTGTACATAGCAGCATATGTTTTTTATTTTACCACTTTTGTATGTAGGTAACAAGATGAAACACAAGAAGGGGGGGTTGAATTGTGTTTCTAAGCTTTTAAAACTTTTCGCAAAAGATGGACTCTGGCTGTTAAAAACGTTGGACGCACAGCTTAGTTCAAATATTGGACGCACAGTGCTTTTTGAAATATTGGACGCACAGAGTGCAAAAACACTGGACGCACAGAGTCTTTATAAAAACTAGACGCACGGGTTTTCTAAAGATTGGACACACAGAATGCTTCCCTTTTGGTTTGAAAAACTTGTTTGAATAAAAACAATTTCAATCCCCTTTGTTAGTAATAAACACAGATATAAAAGGAGTTAAGGGAAAGAAGAAATAACACAAGTTTTTATACTGGTTCACCCTTTCCTAAGAGCTACGTCCAGTCCCCTCAAACTAGAGAGATTTCACTATCAACCTGATAGAATACAAGTATTCTTTGCACACAGCCTCTTCAGGCTAAAACCCAAGTATTCTTTGCACACAGCCTCTCCAGGCTAAAACCCAAGTATTCTTTGGACGCAGCCTCTTCAGGCTAAACCCCAAGTATTCTTTGAACACAGCCTCTTCAGGCTAAACAACTCAGCAGAGTTTTGATTCAAGTGCTGTCTAACTCACACAAGTGAGGATATGAAATCTAAAGCACTTTGAGAGTTAAGCAAACTCTCTTTTACAAGAAGATAAAGAAATACAAGACTTTTCTAATCAGAGTATAAAAGATTGTTTGCACAGCGTTTTTGCTCTTTCTTTTCGTTGTTCAGTAACTTGTATTCTTCTTCTTGCTTCTCGGTATTTATAGGCTTTGATGAAGCTTCAGACTTGTTCTTCGAATAGCTCAGCTTCAGCCTTCATAAATATTATCGTTCTCAAATAGCATTTAATGCTATTTTCCCGTTGCTCTGAGGAGATCTACTTCTTTGTGCATGTCTGCGTTTCTTTCTCCCAAATCAGAAGCAACCTGTACTCAAAGTCTCAATTGTACAGTGGTTAATAATAATATCTTATTGAGACAGAGAGAATACACTGTGTAAAGCAGAAAGGTGTGTTCAGAGATATATAGAGTAGTTAAAAGTACATTCTCTCTCTTAGTACACTTTCCACAGTACTTTATGCTTTTCAGAAGTACATTCACATACGTTGACAAAGATGTACAGAAAGCATTGTGTTCAGCTATTTATTTCAAATCATTTGCTCAATAAATATGTTTCATATTAAATGCATGAGCAATAAATAGCATGTAATGGACTCTGCGTTTTGGACGCAGCATATAGAATCTATTGGACGCATACCTTTGCACTTACCAATTTGCACAGAACTCATGCAAACATTGGACGCATCTTTATGCTTACCAATCTATTCCATTTGAATGCAAGCCAGTATTGGACTTTTGCCATTTCCCTATAGTTCCATTGGACGCAAGGTTGATTGTTGTACATTTGTTCTTCTGCTCCATTGGACGCAGAACAATTGTTTGATGTACCTTTGTCAATCTGCTTCCTTGTGCTCCATTGGACGCAAAGCAATATTGTTGTCCTTCTTATTTATTGGACGCAGAACAGTGCCTTTGTCACTCTGATTTCATTGGACGCAGAGCAGTTCTTTTGTTTGTTCAGTTTCATTGGACGCAGAGTTGCACTCTTGCTCACACTGAACATTGGACTTTTATCCTTCATATGCATTGGACGCTCACTGAATCTGTTCCTTTGAAAATCATTGGACTTTTACTGTAATTCTGCTTCTCATAAAAACATTGGACTCTGCCAGTATTGCCTTGTTCTTATCATTGGACTTATTCCAGTCTTGCTCTATTGAACGCTTACTGATTCTGCTTCTTTGGAAAACATTGGACGCAGAAAGTAGCGTGTCTTCAAGACTTGATTTCTTCTACTTCTGCGATTCTGCTTCTTCAGAAGACATTGGACGCAGAACTTTGTTCTTGCCTTGTGCTCAAACATTGGACGCTGGACGCAGAATTCTTCCTTCTGCTCAATCATTGGACGCAGAACTTTTGTGTCCCACTTCAGTGCCAACATTGGACGCAAAACTCTTGTGTCCATTCCAGTGCCAACATTGGACGCAAGGCTCACTTTGAATGTCAGCCAATGTCATGAAGAACTTATTGGACGCAGACTGCAATTAGCTTAGTTAGGCAGCATTTATTCATTGTACAGCTTAAGACAAATTGATTATCCTTTGTAAAAACCTTAATACATTTTGTTATCATCAAAACCATAAAATCACTTAGGGAGTTTTTGTATTAAAAACACTTTTAACCAATTTGGTTCCAACATTGTATTTTCGGTTTAGTGAGTTTTTACTGTTTCTTTACTTCTGCAGTATCAAACCATAGTTTGTCTTGAAGCAAACTCTTTTGTAAAATATCATCCTTTATATATATTAGATGGAGTACCTTTACAAAGTGTGATGACCTTACTTTGCATTTAAAATCTCTCAAGAAGAATCAAGGGAACATATTCCCCATCCTTCTCATCTTTTATAAAGGCAAAAAATTTTACCCACATTTTCGAAGAAGGATTACCAACTTTTATTAGAATATTTTCTAAGTTATTGTGAAACTTTTGGTTACTATGGTATAATATCCTTTTTGCAATTGGTTTGCTAATCTGTACACATGTCTTGGCATCTGTCATACGAGTTGATGCAATGGAGGATAAAACCATATTACTGTGGCGTGGGCCAGGAGAGGTGCATGTCGGTATCACTGTTGCGGTTTACATAGAATGGCACAAGTAATCAAAGGTGATCAGATAGCAACAAGTAACTTATTTAAGTTCTGCTACTTCCATTTTGTGACATTCTACTTTGTATTTAAATGGTATTCGTTTTAGGACTTGCGAATTTTGTTTTGTGTCAGGGGCATGTCATGGTTTGGTTAAAAATAGAAATGGCTCGCAATAGTCAATAATTTAGGTAGGGATGTTGTTTACGGTGATTTTTGGTTGTCGTTTTGATTCGGAGAGCATTCTGGGACTCAGATCAAATCCTCTTGGGAATGCTCAAGTTCATAGGTCTATGGTGTGTTTATAAAATGGTTTCTCGAAGAATAAGCCTCGAAGAAATTGTGCAGTATAAAACAAATATGACAAAAAGGAAGAAGTGCATAAATACAAAATAACATGCACACACGTTCAAAAGAATAAAGCATACACAAAGTGCAGCAATGTAAAATAGATTGATTTTGTAAAGGTATCAAAATACAATGATAAATGAATTGAGCAAATGCTCGAAGTAAAGAATGCAATAAAGTAAAAACTACACTAGATGGAAATGGATCAACAACATACATGGAATTCTTCCTTGGAGCCATGTATCCTAACAAGCCGGATGTTAGAGGCAAATCAAAACTTTTACCAATGTATGTATGTGTGAATCCAAAGACCCCTAAAACTATGCCCGAATCCACTATTTATAGATGAGTCTCGAAAACTGCTGCTTCAATGGTGAGACAACATGTGGATTTTCACGCAGCGACTGCCTTATATGTTCCATGTCTTTGCAACAACTTTCAAACTGCCGCGAAACTTCTTGTCTGAATGCTAACTGCTCCCAAAAACTGCCACTTTTGAATTTTGTATTAAAATCTTCTAGTCTAACCTTCGATCGGCCGACCTTGGTTTTCATAATATTCCAATATTTTCAAGTGAGTCTTTATTCCACCTTTTTACTTTAGCCCACATTTTAATAAAAACTCAGCATTGTCTTCAAATTGGTATAATTGCATTCAAAGGATTATTTTTACCCTAACAGATGCCCCACTAAAATATCTGTTTTATTGTAAAACAAATATTTTATATTTTAAAGAAAAGAATCTTGTAACAAAGATGTTTTAACAACTTTGCCACATGTCACATCGCTGTTACACTAACGTACATTTTATTATAGCTTTTTCTGGGCATTATCATCATTGAGCTTTGAAAATTACAATATGATCCTTTTGACCTCAAAGTCAAACCTCAAAACCTATAAGAGTAAACTGCCACTTTGATCCCTAGAAGTAACAAAATTACGAAAAGAAGTCTTTGACTATGCAATTCATTAGTCAGTCTGGTCCTTGACTTCACTGCGGTCATTTAACACTGTTTGGGAGGTTGTGTTGGCACATTTATTGATGTGCAGGACCACATGTCAATCCACAAATATGTCTCGTCACAATCATGCCTTGTCCATTTGACGAGGAACACACACAGACTAACGAATGATGTTCGACGTGTCAATGATCGTGCCAACTTAGCCTCTCAAATGTTGTTAAGTAATTATAGTGACATCAGGGACTATAATCACTATAGGATTGCACAGTGAAGGACTTTACTTTAATTTCGTTACTTCCAGAGACCAAAGTGACAGCGCTTGTCACTTTCAGGGATCAAAATTGTTGTTTACTCATACTATAAATACCCCCTTTCAGACCTAATTTTCATATTCTCAAACTTCTTGAAGTTTCTCACTCCTTCAGAGCTTCTCTCTCATCAAGAATGTTCAAATGGCTAGCAACATTGTATCCGCAGTTCCTAGGACGACCCCTCATGGTAATCGTGAATTTCGAGGTACAATGTACAACATTTCTGACCCTACTGGTTGGAATGAGGCACTAACACAATGGGAAACGAAAAGCTTGATTCCCTTCACCTTTGAAGGTAAACATTCTGCTTTTCTTGGCCCCTTTGATCCAAATCCTACCTAGAAACTCCTCTCATTATTTCAAGTTCAGAAAGACAAGAAAATTCAACATTTTGGAGAATGTATTCGAGTTGATTATCTTGTCAACTTTTCAAAAAATTCTTCGTTCTGAGCCTCCTGTTTGTGTCCTTAAGTGTAAACCATAGTTTCAAGTGTGTAAATGGTGTTAAACTCCACATCAATTTTTACAGACTTGTTTTCATCATTATAGCATCGTCCACTGTATTAGAGAGCAAATATTGTCTAATTCGGTTTAGATATCTTTCACATATTTACCACAAATCACAACATTGAAGTTATTGACAACTCATTTCTCGAGTATTTGTTTTAAATCGATTTTGGAGAAGTAGAAATATGAATCGTTTGATTTCCATTCAACAATTTCAATCTCGTAACTGTATTAAATATGTGATTTTCTAACTGTAAATGTTTCGGAACCACTTTTCATGCATAAGGGGGCATTTGAATATAATCAAGGTAATTATTCGACTACAAACAATTAGTAAGAGTGTGGCTTTGTATATGATTCAATCAATAGCCGACCAAACAAATAAAATGATAACATTCTCCCATGTGACCAATATTGATTGAGTTTTATTTATTTTGAGAATGATAATTAGGTTGAACAACGACGATTAATAAAAATAACCTAAATATAACCACCACAAAAACATATTCAATATGGCCAATAAAAATATAGCTCAGAAAAATAATTAGTTATGCCTCTTTTGCCCCAACCACATTATAAATATGGATATAACTGGAAAAAAAAATTAATTATACCTAAGATTCTTAAAAGATTAATAGCTTTAAAATAAAAATAAAAAACTAAAACATTAATAGTTATGGAAAAGTGATACACTATATTATTTAATATACTAAATTATATAAGAAACAATTATTGAAATACATTCGCAATATATATATATATATATAGTATTAAGTGTAAAATATTACATTTATTCAATATACACAATAAATATTAATTATGTCTTTCTAATCTACAAATATTAAATAATTAACAAATTATATTAAAAATTATTCATTGTATAAAACAATCATTTAACATTCAACTCAAAAGATATTATATCATACATTCAACTCATTTTAATAAAAACAAATTGCACAATCAATAGACCACTAAACAAAGAAAATTCTAATATTCTCCCACGTGAAATTCATCGATTGAGTTTTATTTATTTTGAAAACAATTCTTAGGTTGAACAACCTTGGTCACTTGTATCAAGAAAAAACCTCGATCACTAAAACAACCTAAACATAACCACCGCAAAAACCTGACCAATATGACCAACAGGGATATGACCAATAATTGAACACCAACTCAAAAGATATTAGGTGATACAGTCAAATCATTTTAATAAAAATAAATTGCGCCAATCAATAGGTGATCAAATAAAGAAAATTCTAACATTCCCCATTGTGAGCAATATTAATTGGAAGAAATGACTAATATGGTTCGATTAACGACCACATACCACGAAAACATGACTAATATGGCCATATAACTAAAAATAGATTTGGAAGAAATGATACACTGTATTGTTTAATATATTAAATTATTTAAGAAACTTTTGTTGCAATTCTTCGAATTAAATTAATCATTTAATCACTAATTTCTACTATAGGTTTTAACTGATTTTTATAGTGGAAAATTAAAATATCTTCAAAAAAAAACATGGCCTTCTAGTATAGTTTATAATTATGGTTTAAAAACATTTATAACTTTAGTATTACTTAAAATTTCAATAATTAATTAAATAATTTTAGCTGTCCACACAAGATAAATTTACAAATAATAATCAAATGAATATTTTTTTGTGTTGTATAGTGAAATGAATACTTTTATTTAACTTCCCTAAAAAAATAAATATAGATATCAATAAACTCCCTCAACACGTATATTTGATTTATTTTATTGTGTCTTTTATTTTGAAACTAATAAGTTTTATTTTTAAACAAATTATTTATATATTTTAATCATTGTCACTTTGATATAGTTTTTGAAAATTGTCTTTATCAAATATTATAAATATAAAAAAATATATAAATTATCTGTACAATGCAAGAGTATTCATTATCAATATTAAAAAAACAAACAAGATAACTAAGATTTTACCTAACCATACATTTTATATCTTTATATTTTATTGCGCTAATTTCCCTAGCCATCTTATAAATAGGCCCCCACAAGGTGTTGCTTACTCATCTTTGAAAGACAACATGGCCACCAATATCAATTTTTGGTGTTTCACCTTTACAATTCTATGCATCACTTCGGCTTTGGCTTCAGGTGACAAGTTTACTAGTACTTTATTGTGTTTTCAGTAGAAAAAAATTATAATATTAGTATTTCTATAGAGGTGTTTGATATGTAATTTTTCCATGAATTATGTCTCCGCAAAAAAAATGAAAAGAAAATTGAGTCTAAAAGTTTTTTAAAATTTTTTAGATAATATTTGAAACAAAATTCTTCATATTTTATAGAAAAATTTGATTCTGGTTATTCTCAAAGAAGGTATTTCTCCCATAAAACACTTGTTGAAACAATTGTGCTTAACATGATGATTCAATATCCAACACCCTCTAAAGTTTTGTTTTCTCCTGTTAAATATGAAAACAAAAATAAAAAATCATTGAAAGTTCTGACATTATTTTTCTTGAAAATTGTTTCTGCGATCATGTGACTAGTACACTTTTGAATTTTTTTATTTCTAAGTTCCCAATTTTCAATTCATCTCAGCTTTTGTTAATCTATTTGTTTGAGATTTGGATAAAAGCAAACAGAAATTTTTCTCCATCTCGAGGCACTTTAAATGAAAGTTGTAACACCCTCATTTTTTAAATAGTTTTTATTGATTTTTAATCTTCTTTAATTTGATTAAAAATTATTTTGTTAATGATTTTGGGATTTTGAGGTGAGAATAAGGATATTCATATCTTAGATTTATTTTAGAAGAGTCGAGAGTAGTAGAGTTCGCAAAACTGAGTTTTTGCAGGAACCACATTCTCTCCTGATGCAGGGATAGGGTTTAGTATTTTTATGGAGGCCATTTTTACTCCAAAATAATATTTTAACGAACCAAAAGTGGTTTTTATATTATTTGTGATTTTTAGAAATTTTTCAGAAAAACTTTATTTTACCCGCGTTTGGTGCTTTACGGGTTAACCGGGCGCAATCGAGACCTGAAAAATAGTTCAAAATTTTAGTTTTGAGATTCTAAAATTTTCTATATTATATTCAAGTCATAAAATTGATTTCTCATGATTTTATATATTTTAGAAAAATATTTATCTAAAAAGGGATTGTAAAACTAAGCGTTTTTACTACTTTGAACTACCAATTAAACCCTAACTTGATGGGACATAATCCCACCAATTTTTTATCCGCCTTGGCCGAACCCTAGAGCCAAGAATATGCTCTTGAAAATATCTCAAGTAAATTTGGGTCAAAGAGGTTAATTTTGAATTTTTCAAAAATCAAAGAGAAGGAGTGGGTGACCAAATTCAATCAAAGCCCATACCTCCCCATTCCTTGTGTGCTAGCCGAGTTTCTTAGGACATGAGAGGAGAGAGATTTTCATTTCATTCATCTTCTTCATCTTCTTCCTCTTGCTAAACACCATTTTCTCTCCACCTCAAAACTTTCCTCCATAACCAAAAGCTTGAGTTCCCTTGAGTTTTTCACTATTCAAGCTTCACAAAAAAGGTTTGGATCATGATTCTAAACCATAATACCTTCTTAGTTTTCCATTCCCATCATTTTTAATTTTTTCAAGAATCTTGTGTTCTTCATTTTGCTAAAAGAGAGTTTTTTCTTGGTTTAGGTTCAAACCCTTGGAACCTACAAGCTTGAAAACCCCCTTGAGCTCTTTTCCTTCAAGCCTTGAGTAAGTATTTCTCTACTCAAGATTTCTATACTTTGGGGTTTGTATATTTTCATAAAACTCATATTTTTATGGTTATGTGTTTTATATATTTTGGAAAAAGGTTGATTTTTGTAAGTGTTGGAGCTCAAAGGTGGTGAGGAGATCTCTTGGTGTTGGTGTTGCTGGCTTGTTTGCTAGAAGACCTCTTAGTGATTTTCTTTGAAGTGCTTCAAGAGGTAAGGGGATTTTCTCAACAAGTTGGGAATGTTGTATATGTGGGTGTTGTATGTTGTGTGATTGATGATAAACTCAAAGATTTGAGTTGTCATGTTGGGTGTTGAATGATTTATCATTCTCTTAGTAAAATATATTTTTACCTATGTATGATTAGAGTTTTAAATATATGATTTTGGTTGATGAAATGAGATTTTCGAAATTTAAGAACTCTTGGAAGAAATGATTTTTATTTGAAGTGGTTTATGCCTTGTTTAGCATTCTTGATATTTGTAAAATGCTTACTTTAAATGTATGTGTGCTTCATGATTGGAATTGGTATTCTTGATGTATTGATTTATTTGAATCTTGGGTGATATTGTGTGTTTTGATTATGTTATGGATTGTAATATTTAAAGTAGTTAAAACTTTAAATTTACTATGATTGTTGTTGTTGTGATTGGTGATTGGTTTCAAAGAGGACTAATACTATGTACCCAAACATATGGAAGAGGATTAAAGGACTTTAAGAATAAGTTTTCCCAAATGAAAATCAAGATTTAATTAATTAGAATTCAAGTCAACACTTGATTAGGCATTTTCACTTAATCTTGAAATTAAGTCTCCAATGGACTTTTTCCCAATTTTTACTTTTCAAAAAGCCCTAATTAAGTTAAAGAATTAATGAACAGAGGAAAAAGGGAATTTTCAAATTTTTAAGGGGCTAAAATGAAAGCTGGATGCATTTTGGGGCAAAAACATAATTTTCGGAAGTTCTAGGCTTAAAAACGAAAACTGGGTGTTTTGGGTCAAAAACGTAATTTCTCAAAAACCCAGGACTGAAACGTAAAACTGGAAGTTTCTGGGCCAAATTTGTAATTCTCGAAAGTCTGGGGCTGGAAAACGATAAAGCTGGACAGTTTTGGGGTTAAATTCTAAATAGTTGGAAATAAATAAATTTAAGTAAAATTTTATAATAGGTGTAACCTGAGTTTTTAATTAAGACTTTAAGTCAAAAACTTTTACAATGAAAAATACTAAGTTTGGTTTTAGTAAAAGCATTTAAATTTTCAAATGACTTTCATAAAACTATTCTTGGTTTATATTTAAAAATGTTGATGAGGTATTTCATGAGCTAAGTATTTAAAGATTTTGAGGTTTGAAAGCTAAAGAGGGATTTATAGAGGTGTTCTTTAAAACTTATGTTTTAAAACGATCTTAATCGAAAAGTTTTACACATTGTTGAGGGAGAGTCAACACGTGGCGAGTTGAAGATTCGAGGATAAATAATGCTACACGGTGTTGGGAGAGAGATAACACGTGATGATGAAAATCCTAAGTGAAGGATTGCATTATTTTCCTTGTATGTGTGTATGAATTGTATTGTCATATGCATTTGAGATATTGGCTTTTGCCAGGCCGGCTTTATGCCATGATGAAAGTATACAATCCTAAAGTGATGGATTGAGAATAAGCATAGTCTGACTATAAGTCTTTGAAGGCGTTCAGGTCACGAAATTCTCAATGGCCTTGAGGGAAATCTCCTTGTGCCGAGAAGAGTAGTATACCCGGCTTGAACGATCCTGACCGGCTTGCCTTATTTATGATATGGTTCATGTAGCACAATGGGCCATACCGAATAAATGACAACGAGGGCTGAGAGATGGTCAGATTGCATTTATGTTAGGTACAAGCACCAGCCATATCGCTCTACTTAGTTGAGGAAGAAAAGTCTCCATGGAGCAGCACACCGGTGTAACAAGAGATATTGAAGTGACATGCATTTCGCTAGAGTGCTATGTGTGTGTTTGACATGATGATTGTGTGCTCTTTTGAGTGTATGAATAACTTCGAGAAAGATTTGCGAAAGAGTATATATATATATATATTATTGGAATGTATTATGTAGTATTTTATTTTTCATATGCATCCTTTCAGTGGATTTCAACTTTTGCAAAGAAATTCACCCTTGCGTGTTTTTCTCTTATTTTCTGTACGTTACGCATAGATGTTCACACCGAGACCTCTGGTTGCCCGAGTGAGGGAGAGTTTCAGGACTCTTGAGGCCGATGGAGGGGGATGGGCTTATGACCCAATCTCCCAATGGGGCACTGTGACTGAGCACGTGGTCAGGACTAGAGGAGGGGTGTTGGGCCCCGAAGAGGTTTTAGAGAGGGACATGGTGTTGGATGTCTACATACCCTTAGAGAGGATGCGCAACTGGCTGGCAAACGCACCCGATGCACTCCGTGGAGCTGAGGAGATTAGAGAGCCGAGAGTGTAACGCCCCTTTTTCCCACAAGGAACGTCACATGAAAAACTAAAACTTAATGCGGAAAATCGTCTTTCATAAATCAAGGTTATCAAAATTGGTAGCTAATTTTTTTTTTTAAAAGGGATCTTATACGAAAAGATTACACACATCTCATTTAGCCATCGAGAAACTCAGAAGAAGAAAACATACATCTTACATATATATATATATATCTCCATGTCACGATACATCATCCTGTCATAAAAGAAAATTAAGCGATAAACTAAACCTAGGAAAACAGTAAAACAAAATATGAGTCGAATCCACGACATGAATATCTACTACCCAAAACCTAAGTTGGTCGACTAACTGACAACCCACAACATAAAACTATCCGCCCCACACCTAGAGAACTAAGAAGACGTCGTTTCCTCGGGTCCTCCTCGGAATTCTCCTCCTCCTCGGACTCAGACTCCTCAAGTTAACCGCATCCAGGCTCGTCTCTGATCTTCCTCTTCCCTCTATTTCTGACCGCGAGTCTAGACACCGTGGCCCATTGAGAGATGGGATCATAAGTCCATCCCCAACAATCGGCCTCAAGAGGCCGAAAAACTCTCCCTCACTCGGGCTACCAGAGGTCTCGAAGTGGACATCTTCGCATAACGTACATAAGAATAATAGAAAGACATGCAAGGGTGAATTTCTTTGCACAAGTTGAAATCCACTGAAAGGATGTATATGAAAAATAAAGTACTACATAATACATCCCAAGAATATATGTATAATTACTCTTTCACAAATCTTCCTCTAAGATAATCACACACCAAAAGAGAACACATCATCAAGTTAAACACACAGTCAAACACACATAGCACTCTAGCATAATGCATGTCACTTCAACATCTTTCAATACAGCTCAAACCGCACTCCATTCGCAATCCCCCAAGCTGGATTGCACAGTCCTCCAAGCTGGATTGTAGCTCAATTTTTGGCAAAGCCAAACACCAAATGCAACTGACATCTATATATATATTGCACAATCCTCCAAGCTGGATTGTAGTAATGACATCTACATATATTGCACAATCCTCCAAGCTGGATTGTAGCAATGATATCTATATTTATTGCACAATCCTCCAAGCTGGATTGTAGCATGACCTCAATATATATTGCACAATCCTCCAAGCTGGATTGCTGCAATGACATCTATATTTACACCCACATACAAGAGAATAATGCAATCCTTCACGTTATAATTTTCGTTATGATTTTCGTCGTCACGTGTTAGCTCTCTTCCAACACCGTGTAGCATTATTGTCCTCAAGACTTCATCGTCGCCACGTTTTGATCCTCTTCAATGCCGTTTTAAAACGTTATTTGAAACCATAAGTTTTTAGAAGAAATTCCTCTTTGAATTCTTAAGTTTTCTTTTAACTCTAAAATCTTTAATCTTCATTTGTTTTTAATAAAAAAATTACCTTTTATTTAAAACCCACTTTATTAATTTTTCTTCTCACTTTTCATTATAAAAGGTTTAATTAAAAGCTTGAGTAGATTCTTTGATAATTTTACTTAATCTCCTTTACTTTTAAGTATTTACAATTATGACCCCCTAAGAAGTTCAGTTTCGCAGTTCAGCCCCTAATTCTCTGAAAAATTTGATTTTTGGCCCAAAATACCCAGACTTCGCATTTTCTGCCCCAAAACTCTCCTAAATTATGTTTTTGGCCCAAAGTACCCAGACTTCGTGTTTCTGCCCTAAAATTTTCGTAAATTATATTTTTGGCCCAAAAGTACCCAGACTTTGCGTTTTTGCCCCAAACTTTCGTAAATTATAATTTTGGCCCAAAATGCCCAGATTTTTGAATTTAAGCCCAGAATTCCAGAATTTTTCATTTTTAACCCCAACACATGCAGTTTTCGTTTTTGACCCCTAAAAATCCGAAATTTGATTTTTCTCCATCATTAATTGATTTTCTAACTCACTTATATGGATAAAAATGACTTAGTATGAAATTGACTTGAGACTTATACTTAGCAATTTTATGAAATTTATCTATGTATTAACTTGAATCCCAATTAACTTATTTGATTTCTTTTAGACAACTCTTTCATTAAAGCTTTTAACTCCTCTTACCACACTTAGTCAAATATTTCCAAACCAATCCCAATCACAAGGAAATCAACGTATATGGAATATTCAAAGAAATCAACATACATCAATTAGGCAAGAACACAATCAAGTCATAAACCATGCATCCACTCAAAGTGACCATCCATAGCATATGAACATGCATCATGAACATAGCATAAAATCATCAACTCATCAAGCATGCATTTTTTCAAAGAACACATAGGCCTTTCAAACATACTCATCCATCAACCAAAAATCATGCTTGAACTCATATATAGATATAGATATATGAAAATACATATTACTAAGAGAATGAAATATTCATTCAACAACCAAGAGAAAAACTCAAGTCTTTGAGTTTAACTTAGAACAATACAACATACACCACACACATACACATCCTTCCCAACTTATTGAGAAAATCCCCTTACCTCTTGAAGACTATGAAAATGGGCAAACACCACAAATCACCTTCACTCCTCACCAACACCAAGTGGCCTCCTTGAAGCCTTGATGTTCCCACACTTAGAAAAATTTACCTTTCACAAAATACACCAAAATAAAACCATAAAAATATGAGTTTTATGAAAACCACCAAACCCTAAAGAGTAGAAATTTTGAGTAGATGAATACTTACTCAAACTTGAAGGCAAATGGATCCAAGGTAATTTTCAAGCTTGTAGGTTCCAATGGAGTGAAATGAAGAACTCAAGCTTTCATGGAAAAATGAGAGTGGTGGAAATGAAGAAATGAAAGAAGTTTATGGATTAGAATGATGATCCAAACCTTTTTTTGTGAAGCTTGGGTGGCCAAAAACTCAACAAAACCTAGCCTTTTGGTGTATGGAAAAACTTGGGAAAATGGAGAGAAAATGGAGAATGGAAACTTGGAGAAGATGAAGTGTGTAACAAAATGAATTTCTCTCTCCTTTCTCCCTTAGTAATCTCGGCTGAACACAAGGAGGAATGGGGGAGGTATGGGCTTGCATGCTTTTGGTGGTTGGGAGCCATACCTCTCTCACCTAATTTGGAAAAATTTAAATTTTAACCCCATTTGACCCAATTGACTTTTGGAATGTTTTAGAGAGTGAAATCAGCCCTTCTTATGCGCCCAAGGCTGACTGGAAAATGGTGGGATTTAATTCCACCAAGTTAGGGTTTAATCGGTAGTTCAAAGTAATAAAAACGCGTAGTTTTCGAACCCCTTTTTAGATAAATATTTTTCTAAAATAGGTAAAATCATGAGAAATAAATTTTATGATTTGAATATGTCATAGAAAAATTTAGAAACCCAAAACTAAATTTTTGGACTATTTTTCATGTCCCGGTTGCGTCCGGTTTACCCGTAAAGCTCCAAACGCGGGTAAAATAAAGTTTTTCTGAAAAATTTCCAGAAAAATTTCTAAAAATAAAAAATATTATAAGAATAACTTTTGGTTCGTTAAAATATTATTTTGGAGTAGAAATGACCTCCGAAAAAAAAATAATAAACCCTCACCGTACTAAAACCGAAATACGATTTTCTGTCAAATTTCTACTTTTCGAATCTGGAAACTATCTATCCATCTAAAAATTATAAATAATATAAAAACATTTATAATATCCCTAACTTTCTATTCGGATCAGTTCTTAGCCCTCAGCTAATTATCTGTTCCCTATACGTTATTGATACCATTCTACAGGGATCAAAACTGTAACATCTTCATTCTAATCTTAGAAAATTCCAAACTAAAATTCTAAAATCCTTAAATAATATAAGAATACTATTTTCCTCTTTAATTCCTCATGATGGCATTGTCTTGGCCTTCATATCAATATAATCTTATTTCTCCATCTATAGCGAGAATCGTTTTCTGTTGAAATTTCCAATTTCAACTCGAAAATTCTAGTTTCTTTACTATGAGCGACTATAATCATGATATTCCATTTTCTAATCTCGTCTTATAATATGTAATTTGATCTACTTACTCCATGGTGTAGAATTAACTACGGATCTAAAAATATGGGTGTTACAGGGAGCACAGCCGAGGAGAGAGGCTCAGGAGGATGAGAGACCTTTGCCCTCGCGAGTAACCGGATCTGTCCCGAAGTACCGTCGTATGTTTCGTCGCACTCCAAGGAAGAGTTCCTTGGAGAGGGAACGTCTACCGAGGTTGGCCCCACCGATGACACCAGTTCCATCACCCGAGACTGTGAGGCCGACACTTCCTGTTCCATACGTCGCACCTTCTGGACATTTGGTGCGCTGTTCTTCTGACACTTCTGCCGGACCATCAAGACATGCAGGGAGAGGGAAGAGGAAGGTTAGAGATGAGCCTGGATGAGGTTGGCTTGTGGAGTGTAACACCCTCATTTTTAAAAAGTTTTTATTGATTTTTAATCTGCTTTAATTTAATTAAAATTATTTAATTATGATTTTTGGGATTTTAAGGTGTGAATAATAATATTCATATCTTAGGTTTGATTTTGAAGGGTTTAGAGTAGTAGAGTTCTTAAAACTGAGTTTTTACGGGAACCGCATTCTCTCCTGATGCGGGGATAGGGTTTAGTATTTTTCTGGAGGTCATTTTTATTCCAAAATAATTTTTTAATGAACCAAAAGTGGTTCTTATAATATTTGTGATTTTTAAAAAAAATTCTGGAAATTTTTCAGAAAAACTTTATTTTACCCGCGTTTAGAGCTTTACGGGTAAACCGGGCGCAACCGGGACATGAAAAATAGTCCAAAAATTTAGTTTTGGGTTTCTAATTTTTCTATGACATATTCAAATCATAAAATTCATTTCTCATGATTTTACTCATTTTAGAAAAATATTTATGTAAAAAGGAGTTCGAAAACTACGCGTTTTTACTACTTCGAACTACCGATTAAACCCTAACTTGGTAGAATTAAGCCCACCATTTTCCAGTCAGCCTTGGGCGCACAAGAGGGGCTGATCTCACTCTCAAAAATTATTCCAAAAGTCAAGTAGTCAAATGGGTTTAATTTTTGAATTTTCCAAATTAGGTGAGAGAGGTATGACTCTCAACCACCAAAAGCATGCAAGGCCATACTCCCCCATACTCTTCTTGGGTCAGCCGAATTCATGTAGGGCAAGGGAAGAGAGAGAATTCATTTCTTCTTCACTTCATCTTCTCCAAGCTCTCCAAACTCCATTTTTTCTCTCCATTTCCAAGCTTTTACATACACCAAAAGGCTAAGTTTTGATGAGTTTTTGGCCACCCAAGCCTCACAAAAAAAGTTTGGATCACCATTCTAATCCATAAACTTCTTTCATTTTTTCATTTCCACCACTTTCAATTTTTCCATGAAGCTTGTATTCTTCTCTTTACTAAAAGAGAGCTTTTTCTTGTTTTAGGTTCACTCCATTGGAACCTACAAGCTTGAAAACCACCTTGGATCCATCTGTCTTCAAGATTTGAGTAAGTATTCATCTACTCAAATTCCTACTCTTTAGGGTTTGTTGGTTTTCATAAAACTCATATTTTTATGGTTTTATTTTGGTGTATTTTGTGAAAGGTTAATTTTTCTAAGTGTGGGAACATCAAGGCTTCAAGGAGGCCACTTGGTGATTGTGTAGAGGGAAGGTGATTAGTGGTGTTTGCCCATTTTCATAGTCTTCAAGAGGTAAGGGGATTTTCTCAATAAGTTGGGAAGGTTGTATATGTGTGTGGCTATGTGTTGTATGTTTCATGAAAAACTCAAAGACTTGAGTTTTCATATTGGTTGTTGAATGAGTTTTCATTCTCTTAGTAATATGTATTTTTATATATTTATGTATATGAGTGAAAGTATGATTTTGGTTGAGGCATGATAATTTTTGATAAACCTATGTGTTGTTGGAAAAATCATATGTATGATTTGGAGTGATTTGGAATGCCTAAGTGTATGCTTGATGAGTTGATGATTTTTATGCTATGCTCATGGTGTATGTTCATATGCTATGGATGGCCACTTTGAGTGGATGTTTGATTTATGGCTTGGTGGTGTTTTTGCCTAAATGGATGAATATTGATTATTGGATGTTTCACATGATTTAATTCAATGTGATTGGAATTGGATTGAAGTATTTGATTAAGTGTGGAAAGAGGGTTTAAAAGCTTTAATGAAAAAATTTTCCAAAGTGAAATCAAATAAATTAATTAAGATTCAAGTTAATACATACTTAGATAAATTTCATAAAATTGCTAAGTATAAGTCTTCAATCAATTTCATACTAAGTCATTTTTATCCATACAACTCTAAGTGAGCTAGAAAATCAATTAACGACGGAGAAAATCAAATTTCAAACTTTTTGGAGTCAAAAACGACATCTGGATGCTTTGAAGTCAAAACTGCAAAATTTTGGAATTCTGGGCATAAATTTGAAATCTGGGCACTTTGGGCCAAAAGTATAATTTTACAAAAGTTCTGGGGTAGAAAACGTTAAGTCTGGAAAAGTCTGGGGCAGAAACGTGAAGACTGGACAATTCTGGGGCAAAAACGTGAAGACTGGACAGTTTTGGGGCAGAAACCTAAATTTCAGAAAAATAAGGGCTGAAACTTGAAAAACAGAATATTTTGGGGCAGATTTTAAATACTTAAAGTAAAGGAACTTAAGTAAAATTATCAAAGAACTTAACTAAGATTTTTAATTAAATCTTTTTACAATGAAGAGTGAGAAGTAAAATAATAAAGATTTGAGAGTTAGGAGTTAAGAGGAGTTTCCATAAACTTATGTTTTTAAAATGACGTTTCTACACGGTATTGGAAGAGGACCAATACGTGGCGATGATAAAAGTCTTAAAGACAATAATACTACACGGTATTGAAAGAGGATCAATACGTGGCGACGATAAAGTCTTGAGGACAATAAAATTACACGGTGTTGGATGAAAGCTAACACATGGCGACGAGAAACCCTAAGACAAGGGATCACATTGATTGTATTGATTGTGGTTGCAAATATACTGTCATATGCATTCGAGATATTGGCTTTTGCCAGGCTAGCATTTATTGCTATGATGAGAGCACACAATCCTATGCGGGGATTGTAAATAAGTATGGTCTGACTATAAGTCTTTGAGGGCATCCAGGTTACGAAGTTCTCAATGGCCTTGAAATGAATTCCCTTGTGCTGAGACGAGTCGTAATACCCAGCTTGGATGATCCTGACCAGGGCTATCTTATTTATGATGTGGTGTACGACGTAGCACAATGGGTCTCTACCGAATAAATGACAAACGATGGCCGAGAGTGAAGGTCAGTTTGCATTAATGATAGGTATACGATTCCGCCACATCGCTCTACTTAGTTGAGGAAGTCTCCATGGAGCAGTGCACCGGTGTATTAAAGAGATATTGAAGTGACATGCATTATGCTAGAGTGCTATGTGTGTGTTTGACTGTGTGTTTAATTTGATGATGTGCTCTCTTTTGGTGTATGAATATCTTAGAGAAAGATTTGCGAAAGAGTAGCTATATATATTCTTGGAATGTATTATGTAGTATTTTCTTTTTCATATGCACCCTTTCAGTGGACTTTCAACTTGTGCAAAGAAATTCACCTTTGCGTGTTTTTCTATTATTTTATGTACGTTACGTTTAGATGTCCACTTCGAGACCTCTGATAGCCTGAGTGAGGGAGTGCTTCCGGCCTCGTGAGGCCAATGGTGGGGGATGGACTTACGATCCCATCTCCTAATGGGCCACTGTGACTGGACACGTGGTCAGGACTAGAGGAGGGGTGTTGGGCCCCGAAGAGGTTTTGGAGAGGGACATGGTTTTGGACGTTTACATACCCGTCGAGAGGATGCGCTACTGGTTGGGAGATGCACCCTTTGCACGCAATATCACTTTGGAGGACTGGGAGGCCAGAGTTCCGCCCACGGCGCAGCCTAGGAGAGAGACGAGGGAGGATCAGAGACCTACACCTCAGTGGATAGCCGAATCGGTATCCAACCGTTGTCGTCTGATTCGTCACACTCCAAGGAAGAGTTTCTTGGAGAGGGCACGCTTACCAAGGATGGCACCACCAGTGACACCAGTTCCATCACCCGAGACCGTGAGGCCCACACTTCCTGTTCCATACGTCGCACCTTCTGGACATTTGGTGCGCTGTTCTTTTGACACTTCTGTCGGACCTTCGAGACACGTAGATAGAGGGAAGATGAAGGTTAGAGACGAGCCAGATCGTGTACTATTCGAGGTGTCTGAGGTTGAGGAGGACCCCGAGGAGACGTCATCGTCTTAGGCCTGTAGAGGTGGGGGTGTCTAGTGCTAGGTTGTAGAATGACTGTTAGCAACCAGCCTAGGTTTGGGATGTACATGTTCAGTGTCGTGTATTTGACACACCTTTTGATTTACAGCTTTCCTAGGTTTAGACTTATCGCTTTATTTCCTGATGTCAACTTGTTTTAGTTTGGCCACTCTGTTGTGGTTTATAACTATACATTGCGAGCGCAAGTTTTGTGTACTTTGACATGATGATGTACATATTTATGTATGATGTTTCTTTTCTTCTGAGTTTCTGGATGGCTAAATGAGATGTGTGTAATCTTTTCGTATAAGATCCTTTAAAAAAAAATTTAGCCACCAATTTTGGTAACCAGGTTTTTATGAAAGACGATTTTCCGCATTAAGTTTTAGTTTTTCATGTGACGTTCCTTGTGGGAAAAAGGGGCGTTACATGGAGTCCGAGTCTGGGGATGAGGAGGACCCTGAGGAGGATCCAGAGGAGGACCCCGAGGGGACGTCATCGTCTTAGGTCTCTAGGCGGGGAGGTGTAGAGTGCTAGGTTGTGGGTTGTTAGTTGGCTGACCAGCCTAGGTTTTGGGGATGTAGATATTTCATGTCGTGTATTTTGACACACCTTTTGCTTTATTGCTTTCTTAGGTTTAGTTTACTGCTTTATTTCTTTTATGCTGTGATGATGTATTTTGGCCACTCTGTGGTGGTTCCTGACTTTACTTGCGGGCACAAGGATTTTGTACAGTAACTTGATGATATATATATGACGTATGTTTTCTTCTTTCTGATTTTCTAGATGGCTAAGTTTTCATGAGCGTACTTATCTTTTAAAAAAAAAATTAGCCACCAATTTTGGTATCCTGAAATTGTGAAAGACTTATTTTATAAAGACAAACCAGTTTTATTTATCTTCCGCATTAAGTTTTATTTAGTTTTCATGTGACGTTTCTTGTCGAAAAAAGGGGCATTACAAAAGCTGTCTACTTGCTCCTTTGGATGAAATCGTGTTTGTTGATAGGAATATAATACAAACAGTCACTCTGTTGTTTAAGAAAAGTTATTTCATTTTAAATTATTAAACATCCTTACTTTTCTAAAAAGTATTATTTTATTATAATTCTATCCTTGCGTGCTTGATAATATCAACAGAGTTGCAATTCTAAGTGTTTCAATAAATAATAATTAAATCCTAATAAATATCAACACCAATACCAACTTTTGTTCCAGTTTTGCTATATAAATATTTGTGCAAAAGTGGAGTGATGAATAACTAAACTACTGAATTCTTGAACATCACAATTTGTCGAAATGATAATTCTATTGCACACAAGCAGTTTCTAATGACATGCTCTATTGATTGTAGGGGGAGTAATTGTTCAAAATGTTCCAGCCAGGACGTATTGCATTTCTATGAGAGTACCGTGTCCAACCGGAACAGATTGTTCCGATTTCTGTGTTAAAAAGAACTTTCTCAAGCCTAGAAAATGTAGTGACAACCTTTGTTGTTGCGCAGTTCCATTTTAGATAATTGTTTCTTTTCGATGTGTTAGTACTAGAGTATTCACAAACACATTCTCTATGACTACCATAAAAATCAGTGGAAATAAAAAATATATTAATTTCGGTTTATATTAGATTATTATGTTTCTTATTATTGATAAACAATTTTTTTTGGTTAACGTGTCCATGAATTTTATACAAAAAGAATTCAACACAAGCAACATTTTAATGTTTTTTGATAATTAATTCATTGATATTATCTTTGGATTCTTAAATTAACTAGAATCAAATATTCATCATTATTGATATTTAACACTACAATTAAAGTTTTGGATGGCCGGACTTTCTCGTTAAAAAAATCATTAATTGTATAAAAGAATCATTGTACATTCAACTCATTTTAATAAAAAAAACTGCACCAATCAATAGACAACTAAAGAAAAATATTCTAACATTCTCCATTGACTAATATTGACTGAGTTTTATTTATTTTGAAAACGATCCTTAGGCCGAACAGCCTTGGCCACTAAAATAACCTAAACATAACTGTAACATCTGTTTCTCTGTTTACCGTCTAATTTCTGTTTTATATGAAATTTTAAATGATTTATTTTTGTCTTATAATTAAGGTTTTAATATTCCTATTCATTTATTTCATTGAAATAGACAGTTTTCACTTGACGTTTGGATTTTTACAGACAATGGTTTTCGTCGTAATTAACGAATTAGGTTTTAAATAGAAAAAGCATGTCAAACAAACCCAAAAAATTATCTTACTTCACAAAAGTTATTTCTTTTAATATTTGTGATTTTTTGAAATTTTTCTAGAATTTGTAGAAAATTTTCAAAATTTACCGAAAAATACATTTAACGAACGCGTATAGCACAAAGATTTTGTTTCAGTGTTAATTTTCGCGACACAAGTCCTAAAAAATTTTATTTTTAATTATTTATTTGGGGATTTTATAAATTGTTTCTGTGTAAGTTTTGAAAATACCATTTTCTGCTCTTTTTACGGGGTTATACCCGAGAAACGACAAAAAAATATATATTGCACTATCAATAAATTTCGAAAATGATACCCTGAAGTTATTTTAAATGTATCATGTCATTTTCAATCAATCTCATTGGTTCTCACATTATAAATTAATTTTGTGAAATTTTTACTTATGAAAAGACTATTTTACCCTTCCTTTTTCATTCTTTTTCACTTAAATCATCAAGGGCAAAATTAGAATTTGACTTTTTACGCACTCTTCAGCCCTTGGCCAACCTCCCCATGGGCAAGCCAAGTTCTTGAAGCTTCTCAATTTTGAGTCACCATTTTTGGGCCAGTTAGAAAACTACCTAATTAATTATTTTCCTAAATTTCCTAAATTTGAGAAATTCTTCCATGTTTTTCATGACCATGTAAGCTCACCTCACTCCCTATAAATAGAGGGGAGGGGTATTCATCTTTCTTGCACCAAGTCTGTGTTAACAAAGAAAAAATCTCTTCTCCCTCTTTATAGTTTTTTTAGTTCTTTAGGATTTCTTGCTTAGCTCTTAAGTTTTGAAGCTTTGTTCTTCAAAATCTCCTTTCTTCATCTTTTGAGGTAAGGGGAAAATTCTTAAGAGTTATGGGAGATCACATAAGTTGTGTGATCTAACCACTTAGGTGGTTTATGTGTTATAGCTTTATTATTTGTTTTAAAGCTTTATTATAATTGTTTTATAGCTTTTATTTAATTGCTTATGTGATTTATTATTAGTAAAGTTATAATGCCAAAATTGGTTTTGGGAATTATTATTTGCGCTGTTATAATGGAAAAAATTATATCTGTTAAGGATTTGATCATACCCAGTGGGTTATGCCTCCTTGTGATCAATACAAACGAAATTAGGCTAAAAGCTCTGTAGTTCTTTTGGCCACTAGTGTATATTACGATTTGGTATGAAAGTGCATTTCTGATGTATTTTCCTGCCTGCTTCGGGTATGTAACACTTTTTGGACATCAGTGCGGGAGAAAAGTAATTAGCACGTCTTATTAATCGCTTTATCACTTCTCTCTTTGGATCGTTGTTTATGGAAGGCTCTGCCGCTGGCACGATTATTGCTTTTATTTATTGCCACTTTGTCATTCATTTCTCCCTCTGTATCGTGTGAAGACGGCTTTGCTGGAAAACTCGGTCCTTGCTTTTTAATTATTTTCGAACTGCTTAATGATTTTGCAATTATATATAAAAGCTAATTTATTTTCTTGTGTTAAAAACCTGCAATTTTTACCATTTATATACAGAAAGATGGTTGGGATGAATGGATTATCAGTATGGTTCTGGCTAGGAAAGACAAGGTCTTCCAAGCGGCCTTAACTCACCTCTTTTTCCTGGGAACCTTACTGGTGTGCTATCTTTCCTAACTTAGGGATTTTTGTATATACGTGACGAAAATTCTTGAAAGAAAGCTTTCAACGGGCCTATTTATGAAAATATAATCAAGAGTTTAAAATTACTGTAAAGCCGGAACGTAGTGATATAATGGGGAAATTCAAGAATTGATCTTATACTGATAAACTGTTTTTGTCTGTGGGATTTGAATTAATGAAATAGAGTATTGTGCTGTCTGAGTTATGAGATTCTATGTTTTACTTGAAATCTGTGTTTTTGTGTTTACCTATGATATATGATTCTGTGTTCATTTGAGATAATATGATTCTGTGTTTAATTAAGTGTTAAGTCGTAAGTTGGTACCAGTGTCTGTGGTTACTAAGTAAAATCTCCTGGAGTAGTGGGCTGAGTGCTCGTGGCTGTGTGCCAAAATTCCCAAGGTAAAATCTCCAGGAGTAGCGGGTTATTTTCTCATGGGTGTGTGCCGAAATTAAGGAAGTAAAGTCTCCAGGAGCAGCGGGTTCTTTTCTCGTGGGTGTGTCCCAAAATTTAGAGAGTAAAATCTCTAGGGATAGCGGGCTAAATGCTCGTGGGTTGGTCCCGAATATTGTTAAGTAAAATCCCCAGGAGTACGGGCAGAGTGCTCGTGGCAAGGTGCCGAAAGTATAGATAGTTTATTTGAGAATACCGTACATGTTTACTAATTCCTTGAGATATATTACCATGTGAAATTTCCTGCATGAGATGAGTGTGATACTTCCTTGTGAACTTGATGTTGTATGTTTAAATGAATTGTGTGAAATTAATGTGATGTCTGAGTATGATTTCTTTTGAGGGTGGGTATAGCATTATTTGTGCGTGATATCTGTTGTGTGTATTCTATCTATTGTGTAAATTATATCTGATGTGTGTTACTTATGTGTCTTTTATATATAACTTGATGATAAGGTTTTCACCCTTGCATATTTTCTATGTTGTGTTGATGCATGATTAAGTAGATGACTTACCCAAGGAGTGGGCTAACTCTTAGGAGAGGATCTGCAGGAGGATGCTGCATGGATTGATAGAGATTCCGAGAAGAATCGATGTTTACTATCTTGTTTTGGGTAAAGGTCTAGAGATTTGACCGGCTCAGATGTTCACTGTACAAATTATTTTGAGTATTTGAGTATGTTGAATTTTCTTTGTAAACTCTGATGATTATATATATGAGATGAGGAACTTTTATGTACGCAGTTGTACCTTACTTTTTCATGCTTAAACGCTTACGAAAAAGAAAGTCTTAAAGGGATTTATTCCCCATTTTTCTCATCTTTTAGAAAAGAAGAAGAATTTTAACCACATTTTTCCAGACAGTTTATAACTGAAAACAATTATTATCTAAGTAATTTACGAAATTCTTGGTTACTATAGTGTAATATCTTTTTTGAAGAAAGGGTGCTACAATAACCACCATAAAAACCTGACCAATATGATAGAACCCAAAAAAATAATTAATTATACATTAATTTTCCATCTACATTCTAAATAGAGATATAAGTAGAAAAAAATTAATTATACCCTGAATTTTTAAAGAAAAATAGTTTAAAACAAAAATAAAATACTAAAACTTCATTAGATATGAAAGAAAAGGTACACTGTATTATTTAATATATTAAATTATATAAGAAACATTTGTTGCAATTCTTCATAATATATGTAATTAGTAGTATTAAATGTTAAATAATTATATTTATTCAATATAATATATTAAGTATCACAATAAATGTTTTTTTTACACTATAATAATTAAATACCTAACTCATATATCTATTTCATGTTAAATTAATGATTCAATCACTAATTTTCGTTGTAGACTTTATTTAATTTTTATAATGAACAAGAATGAAAATATCTCAAAATTTTTAAAATATAACATGGCCATCTATATTATTGTTTAAAAATATTTTTAACTTTTGTATCAAAAAAAATATTTTTAACTTTACTACTATTTAAAGACCTCAAGGATTATTTAAATGATTTTAATTATCCATACCAGGTAAATAAACAGATAATACTCAAATGAACACTATTATTTAATATATGAATTATAATAAATATAGATCTCAATAAAGTCCGTTAACACGTATTTGATTTATTTTATTGTATTTGTATTTAGAAACTAATAAACTTTATTTTAAAATGAATTATTTAATTATTTTAATAATAATCCCTTTTATGCAACACCCTTTCTCATAAAAGGATATTACAACATAAGTAACCTTATTTATCGAAAATGATATTAATATTTATTTTTAAAAGAAAATTCTCTTTTAATCATTTCAAGGCTATTTCGAAAAGGAGTAAAATTTTTTCTTTTAATTCCTAGAAATTATTTTCACTTGAAATTCTCACTTACGTTGTTTATGTAGGTAACAAGATGAAACACAAGAAGGGGGGGTTGAATTGTGTTTCTAAGCTTTTAAAACTTTTCGCAAATGTTGGACGCTGGCTGTTAAAAACGTTGGACGCACAGCTTAGTTCAAATATTGGACGCACAGAGTGCTAAAACACTGGACGCACAAAATTGTGAAATATTGGACGCACAAAAGATTGGACGCTGGGGCTTCCCTCTTAGTATAAAAACTTGTTTTCTTTGTGCGATTTAAGGTGTATGAAAAACTTGTTTAAACAGAATCAATTCAATCCCCTTGGTTAGTAATAAGCACAGATATAATAAGAGATAAGGGAAGGAAGAAATAACACAAGTTTTTATACTGGTTCACCCTTTCCTAAGAGCTACGTCCAGTCCCCTCAAAATAGAGTGATTTCACTATCAAACCAGATAGGTACAAGTATTCTTTGCACACAGCCTCTTCAGGCTAAAACCCAAGTATTCTTTGCACACAGCCTCTCCAGGCTAAATCCCAAGTATTCTTTGCACACAGCCTCTCCAGGCTAAAACTCAAGTATTCTTTGAACACAGCCTCTTCAGGCTAAATCAAGTATTCTTTGAACACAGCCTCTTCGGGCTAAACAACTCAGCAGAGTTTTTGATTCAAGTGTTGTCTAACTCACACAAGTGAGGATATGAAAACTAAAGCACTTCGAGAGTTAAGCAAACTCTCTTTTACAAGAAGATAGAAAATATACAAGACTTTCTAGACAAAGTATAACAAATTGTTTGCACAGCGTTTTTGCTCTTTTCTTTTTCGTTGTTCAGTGTCTTGTATTCTTCTTCTTGTTCACGGTATATATATAGGCTTTGATGAAGCTTCAGACTTGTTCTTCGAATGGCTCAGCTTCAGCCTTCATAAAAGTTACCGTTCTCTAATAGCATTTAATGCTATTTTCCCGTTGCTCTGAGGAGATCTACTTCATTGTGCATGTCTGCGTTTCTTTCTCCTAAATCAGAAGCAACCTGTACTCAAAGTCTCAATTGTACAGTGGTTAATAGTAATATCTTATTGAGACAGAGAGAATACACTGTGTAAAGCAGAAAGATGTGTTCAGAGATATACAGAGTAGTTAAAAGTACATTCTCTCTCTTAGTACACTTTCTACAGTACTTTATGCTTTTCAAAAGTACATTCACAAACGTTGACAAAGATGTACAGAAAGCATTGCATACAGCTATTTATTTCAAATCATTTGCTCAATAAATATGTTTCATATTAAATGCATGAGCAGTAAATAGCAAGTAACGGACTCTGCGTTTTGGACGCAGCATATAGAATCTATTGGACGCAGCATGTAGAATATTGAACTTTCAGTCCTTTTAGCAAATGGACGCATACCTTGTCCTTACCATTTGCACATGATATTCATGCAAACATTGGACGCATACCTGATGCTTTCAATTGCACTTTGTTATGCTGCTTTATTGGACGATGAATAGTAGACTGAGAACTTGTCCTACTTTGCTTCATTCATCGTGTAACACTTTGTTCTTGTTCTTCTCTTTTATCGGACGCAGAACAGTAGATAATGAACTTGTTCCATTCTATTTCATTGCTTGTGGAACATTGACTTCATTGGACGCAGAATGTTCAGTTTCATTGGACGCAGAGTTGCACTCTTGCTCACACTGAACATTGGACTTTTATCCTTCATCTGCATTGGACGCTCACTGAATCTGTTCCTTTGAAAATCATTGGACTCTTACTGCAATTCTGCTTCTCATAAAAACATTGGACTATGCTAGTATTGCCTTGTTCTTATCATTGGACTTATGCCAGTCTTGCCTTGTACTTATCTTTGGACGATCAGCATTCTGTACCTTGGTCAAGAACACATCCTGAACATTGGACTTATGATTTATGTTCTGATCATTGGACTTATAAGCATTCTGATCATTGGACGTATGGTTTTTCTTGAACATTGGACTTATGTCTTCAATGCCTTCTCATGAATCATTGGACGTATGAAATTGTCCTTGTGCCTTGTACTGAATTATTGGACGCACAACATTACTTGCCTTTGTGCTGAAACATTGGACACACTGTGCTGAAGCATTGGACTTTTAGATCAGCTAAGTCTTTAACCCGTGCAGCACGGTCGTGCTTCTTTCAAGATTGGACGCAGCAAGCCGTGCTTATTACAAGATTGGACACAGACTGCAATAAGCTTAGTTAGGCAGCATTGTTATACATTGTACAAGCTTAATACATTTTGTTTATCCTTTGTAAAAACCTTAATACATTTTGTTATCATCAAAACCATAAAATCACTTAGGGAGTTTTTGTATTAAAAACACTTTTAACCAATTTGGTTCCAACAATCTCCCCCTTTTTGATGATGACAAACATTATTAAGTTTTACAAACAATAAAGCATATAAACCAAAATCAGTCAGCAAAAACAGAAATTTTCTAAGGGAAACTCCCCCTGAGATAAACATCTCAGATTTTCCTTACTCTTCTCCCCCTGAGATAAACATCTCATGGTTTTGGATATTCAATATACTTAGAGTACCTGAAAATTTCTTTTACTCATAAAAACAAGATTAGTCCAATTCATAAAGCAAATAGCTTATCAGATTAAAACATGGTAATAAGACTACTGCAACGCAATCAGACTTAATCCCATATTCTTCTTTCTTTTTAAAACTTAATCCCATATATTTCTCCCCCTTTTGTCATCAGGCAAAAAGGTTCATAGAACATCATAGTCCAAAGACAGTTTTGAAAAACAGAGAGAAAAGAATCATTTTAAAAAGACTTTGAGCTTTTAAAAACATAATTCTTTTAAAACTTAAAAACCCTTTTCCTTCTCCCTTTTTCTAAACAAGCTTTCTCAAACAGAAATGATTTTAGAAAAGATGTCAAACGAAGAGAAAACCAACTGTAAGAAATATCTTTATGAAAATAGTTTGGACTCAGCGTGGGATTACTAAGATGTAAAAGCTTTTGAGTCTTTAAAAAAATTCTAAGTCTCAAATAGACTGTGGTGTCCTATTGGACTCTAGTCACATTGGACTCAGACTCAACTTAAGCATATTGGACGCTAAACATCAGTCTTTTATAGAGTGCATATTCAAATGCTTCCTTATAAAAGTAAACCTATTTATAGAGAGGGGTTTTGTAAATATATCTGCCCATTGATTTTTAGTGTTAACAAACTGAATATCAAATGTTCCCTTCTGCACATAGTCTCTAATAAAATGATGTTTAATTTCTATATGCTTAGCTCTTGAGTGTAAGATTGGGTTCTTAGATAAATTGATTGCAGCAGTATTATCGCAAAGAACAGAAATCTTACTCTCAAAGATGTTGTAGTCCTCCAATTGATGTTTAATCCATAAGAGCTGAGAACAACAACTTGCAGCAGAGACATATTCAGCTTCAGCTGTAGATAATGCAATTGTGCTTTGTCTCCTGCTTGTCCATGATACTAGATTGGATCCAATAAAATGGCATCCTCCGTTGGTGCTTTTTCTTTCAAGCCTGTCTCCAGCATAATCAGCATCACAGAATCCTACTAATCTGTATTCGTCTGATTTCTTAAACAGCAAACCAAGATTAGTAGTCTCTTTCAGGTATCTAAAAATTCTCTTGACAGCAGTCAAATGAGAATCTCTAGGATCTGATTGAAATCTTGCACATAAGCATACACTGAACATAATATCAGGTCTAGATGCAGTAAGATATAAAAGAGATCCTATCATACCTCTATATACCTTTTGATCTACCTTTTTATCTTTGTCATTCAGGCTCATTATGCAAGTTGGATGCATGGGGGTATTCATGGGTTTGCAATCATCCATTTTGAACTTCTTCAGAAGCTCCTTTGTATATTTGGTCTGATGCACATATATCCCATCTTGAGTTTGTTTCACTTGAAGTCCAAGAAAGAACTTCAACTCTCCCATCATGCTCATTTCGAATTCTTTCTGCATTAACTCAGAGAATTCTCTACACAAAGATTCATCAGTAGCACCAAAAATAATGTCATCTACATAAATCTGTACTATGATGAAATGTGAGTCTATGGATTTTCTGAAAAGAGTGTTATCAACTTTTCCTCTTGAAAAACCATTTTCCATTAAAAATGAACTCAGTTTTTCATACCAAGCTCGAGGAGCTTGCTTAAGGCCATAAAGAGCCTTTTTCAGTTTAAAAACATGATTTGGAAAAGATTGATCCTCAAAACCAGGTGGCTGTTCAACATAGACTTCTTCGGTTATTATACCATTCAGAAATGCACTTTTTACATCCATTTGATAAAGCCTCATATCATGTTGGGCAGCAAATGAAAGTAAAATGCGAATGGCTTCAATTCTAGCTACTGGAGCAAAAGTTTCAGTGAAATCAATACCTTCCTGTTGTGAGTAGCCTTGAGCAACTAACCTTGCTTTGTTCCTCACAACATTACCTTCTTCGTCCAGCTTATTTCTGAATACCCATTTGGTTCCAATAATGGACTTATCTTCAGGTGGGGCTACCAGAGTCCAAACATAATTTCTTTTGAACTGATTCAGCTCCTCCTGCATTGCTAAAATCCATCCTTCATCCAATAGGGCTTCATCTATATTCTTTGGCTCCAATTCAGAGATGAATGTTACATCAGTTTGCTCTCTAAATGTGGACCTTGTTCTGACTTTATCATCTGCATTTCCAATAATTTGATCTTCAGGATGATAAGTCTTAAAATGCCAGCTTTTACCACCTGCAGTATTGGACGCATGACTGTCTCCTGCGTCTGGTCCATCTTCTTCAATCTTGATTGATGATCCTTCACCTCCTGGTTGTATTCTCATATCTGCAAGAGAATCACTTAGCTCTGACAGATCATTGTCAGGCTTTTTGTCATTGAATTTAACGTGAATTGACTCTTCAACAGTCAAGGTTCTTGAGTTGTAAACTCGATATGCCTTGGAAGTTTCAGAATAACCCAGAAAAATTCCATTATCAATTTTAGAGCCAAATTTACCAAGTTGATCCTTGGTGTTAAGAATAAAACACTCACATCCGAAAGGATGAAAATATGAAATGTTGGGTTTTCTTCCTTTCCACAATTCATAAGGAGTCTTTTTCAGTATAGGCCTTATATAAATTCGGTTTTGCAAATAACATGCTGTGTTTACAGCTTCAGCCCAAAACCTCTTAGAGGTTCAGTGATCATTGAGCATGGTCCTGGCCATCTCTTGTAAAGATCGATTTTTCCTCTCTACTACACCATTTTGCTGTGGTGTTCTAGGTGCAGAGAAATTGTGAAGGATTCTATTCTCTTCACAGAATCTCTGAAAGTTTGCATTTTCAAACTCACCTCCATGATCACTTCACAAACTCCTTTCTCAGTTTGGACTCTTTTACAAAATATGGTGAATACTTTAAAAGACTCATCCTTGTGTGCTAGGAATTTAACCCATGTCCATCTAGTATAGTCATCAACTATAACAAGTCCATATTTTTTTCCACTCAAAGAAGCAGTTTGTGTTGGTCCAAACAAATCCATATGTAAAAGTTCTAAAGGTCTAGAAGTGGAAACAATGTTTTTAGAATCAAAAGAGTTTTTCACTTGTTTCCCTTTCTGACATGCTTCACAGAGAACCTCAGATTTGTACACAAGATTTGAAAGTCCTCTTACGAGGCTATGCTTATTAAGCTTTGAGATGGTTCTCAAGCTTGCATGACCAAGCTTCTTGTGCCATATCCATTGTTCATTATTTAAAGAAATGAAACATGAGACATTCTGTTTGGACAGATTTTCGAAATCAATTTTATAAACATTGTCCTGCCTCTTTGCTTGAAAAAGAATGGACTTATCAGAATTTCTGACTATACATTTATCCTTGTCAAAGGAAACATCACATCCACTGTCACACAATTGACTTATGCTAAGTAGATTATGTTTGAGTCCTTCAACCAATAAAACATTTTCAATAGTAGGAAAAGGATGTTTACCAATTTTACCGATTCCAACTATTCTACCTTTCTGGTCACCTCCAAATGTGACCCAGCCCTTTGTTCTAGGCTTGAGGTCTTGGAACATAGACCTTTCTCCCGTCATGTGTCGTGAGCACCCACTGTCCAGGTACCATGACTGGTGTTGCTTTCCTCCCATTAAGCAAATCTGCAACAGGAATGATCATGTTCTTAGGTACCCAGATTTTCTTGGGTCCTTTCATGTTAGTCCTTGGCCTGCGTCCAGGCTTGTTCCATTTATTATGGAAGCATGTCGATGTGACATGTCCAGCCTTTCCACAGTATCCACAATATATATTAAACTTTGATGGACTCTTGGAAAACTTTGGTTTCAGTTTTTCATAACCCAAACCAGTTTTGTCAGAAGGTTTTCTCTGAATTTTTAAAATTTGATCAAGCTTTTCAGAGCTACTGAAAAATCTGGACAATCGTCCAGTGAGTTCATTTACTTCTTGTTGAAGTACTTGTACTTCACAGGAAGTACTGGACTCAGAATCCTTTGGAGATTCATCTTTTGGTTGACTTACTTGAAGTCTTAACTTTTCATTTTCTGATTTAAGTACTTTGTTTTCTGAAGAAAGCTTTTCAAAATCTTTTGTTATAAGAGAAAACTTTTTCTTTAAAGACCTGTACTCATCAGATAGAATGGATGAATCTCTAAGAAGCTCATCAAAATTATTTCTTAATTCAGAGTAAGAAATTACCTCCTCTTCGTCTTCACTTTCAACTGAGGAGAGTCCTGCCATTAGACACAGATTTGCCTCTTCCTTATCCTCATCATCAGAGGAATCATCGAGGTCCTCCCATGTTGCCATGAGACTTTTTTTCTTCTTGAAGAACTTCTTCTTTGTCCTCTCGGCCTCAGGACAGTCTGCCTTGTAGTGGCCTGGTTTCCTGCATCCATAGTACACCACTGGACTTTCTTCCTTTTGCTCAGCTTCCTTTTGTGGAAATCTTCTGTTGAATTGCTTCCTTCTGAAGCCACCCTTCTTTTTCCACATAGACTTTATTTTCCTGGAGATGAAGGAGAGTTCATCATCATCTGAGCCTTCTTCTCCTTCTGAGCTGCATGATTCTTCATCAGAATCATTTGCCTTTAAGGCTTTTGAGGTGCTCCCTTTTTGAGCTTTAAGAGCAATGGACTTTGCCTTTTTTTCTGTTCCCTCTTCATTAAGCTCAAGCTCATGTACTTTCAGTGAGCCTAGAAGATCCTCCATAGCAAGAGTGGAAAGATCCCTTCCTTCTTGTGTGGCTGTCACCTTGGGTCTCCATTGTCTTGGCAGACTCCTTAGGATTTTCCTGATATGCTCTTGGGTTGTGTAGATTTTTCCCAAGGACCTCAGGTTGTTGATGATTGTTTGGAATCTTCCAAACATTTGATCAATGGACTCGTGATCCTCCATTTTGAATAGTTCATATTGATGAACTAGCATGCTGATTTTGGACTCACGAACCTGAGATGAACCTTCATGTGCCAAGGCTAGAGTGTCCCACATCTCCTTGGCAGTAGTGCAGCTGTGCACCTTGTCATATTCTGACTTTGTAATGGCACACATTAGATAGTGCCTTGCCTTCGAGTTCAGCTGGAATCTGGTCCTTTGATCTGCTGTCCACTGAGCTCTTGGTATTTGTTGACCTGCTTCATTTACTGGAGCAGTGTAGCCAGTTTCCACGACATCCCATAGGTCCATATTTTGAGCATCAAAGAATGTGATCATTCTCTGCTTCCAGTAGTCGTATTCATTTCCATTGAACAGTGGTGGTCTGTTCACAGCTTGTCCCTCGTTCTCCATGGATCTTGCTTCTCTGCACTGTTAAGTGCTCAACCCCTAGAGACCGAGCTCTGATGCCAACTGTAGGTAACAAGATGAGACACAAGAAGGGGGGGTTGAATTGTGTTTCTAAGCTTTTAAAACTTTTCGCAAATGTTGGACGCTGGCTGTTAAAAACGTTGGACGCACAGCTTAGTTCAAATATTGGACGCACAGTGCTAAAACACTGGACGCACAGAGTGCTAAAACACTGTTCCTTTGAAAATCATTGGACTCTTACTGCAATTCTGCTTCTCATAAAAACATTGGACTATGCCAGTATTGCCTTGTTCTTATCATTGGACTTATGCCAGTCTTGCCTTGTACTTATCTTTGGACGATCAACATTCTGTACCTTGGTCAAGAACACATCCTGAACATTGGACTTATGACTTATGTTCTGATCATTGGACTTATAAGCAATCTGATCATTGGACGTATGGTTTTTCTTGAACATTGGACTTATGTCTTCAATGCCTTCTCATGAATCATTGGACGTATGAAATTGTCCTTGTGCCTTGTACTGAATTATTGGACGCACAACATTACTTGCCTTTGTGCTGAAACATTGGACGCACTGTGCTGAACCATTGGACTTTTAGATCAGCTAAGTCTTTAACCCGTGCAGCACGGCCGTGCTTCTTTCAAGATTGGACGCAGCAAGCCGTGCTTATTACAAGATTGGACGCAGACTGCAATAAGCTTAGTTAGGCAGCATTGTTATACATTGTACAAGCTTAATACATTTTGTTTATCCTTTGTAAAAACCTTAATACATTTTGTTATCATCAAAACCATAAAATCACTTAGGGAGTTTTTGTATTAAAAACACTTTTAACCAATTTGGTTCCAACAGTTTAGACTTTGAAACTTATTTATGTCGTAACGTATTACTGAAAACGGGATGAACATCATTTAAATGAATAATATACATCGTATATAATACTAGTCCACAGTTTTTACAAGTACATCAAACCGAACAGCTAGTAATGTCATATAAAATAGCACAATCCTCCGACAAGGATAATAATAACGATCTACCCAAAATGAGCCTAAGCCGGTCGAGTCTCCGATCACCCCCAAAAGACTATCTAGCCAAAAGCCACTCCAGACGGTAGTCTCCTACATTCCTCCGTCCTGGTCAACTCACTTGACTGGTTGTATATCTATATGAATCATGTTCCAAAGAGCACAAAACATATAGGCAAGGGTGAAAAATCCTCATACAAAAGTTATCTCACAACAATGCCAATAGAAGAAACAAAGGAAACTCATACATACCATATATCATAACCCATTATCCTACAACCTACAGTTCTCTATCACAATAATACATTACCACATGCACATTGAATTTAGACAAAGTTATGAATAATTACACACATATAATATCACCACAGAAATATGCTATCACAGCTTATAAAACACAACTCATCATCAAAGCAATATTTCATCACACAGATATATTCAAAATGCATAACACTTCTATTTCCCTCTCAACACCGGTGTAATGCTCCATGGAGACTTTTCTCTTTCTCAACAACATTTGAGCGATAGGCTGTAGCGTAAACTTAACATAATAAACCAAACTGTCCCCTTTTTCATGGACTTGGTTAACCAACTGTCCTCTTTTTCATGGACTGGTTTTACAATTATTCAGTAGAGCCACATTTAAAATATAATACCATATCCCAAATAGGTCAGTCAGTCAGATTTATCCAAGCCGGGTGCTCTACTCGATCTCGGCCCGCTGGGATCCACCACACGGCCATTGAGACTTTCGAAACCTGGATAATCCCAATAGGCAATTATAGCCCAACCGTACCTATTTTCAACCCCATCCGGGTTGTAATGCTCATCTCATGGTCATCCGCCATACCTCTTGGCCATCCGCCAGATCTCTTTCTCTTTATGCAAAATGACACATACATTTGCATTTCAAAATAATCATCACAAACTCAAGCACAATCAATTCACTTTCACATTGGTTTCTCTTGTAATTTATCTCATACACATCTCTATGTTACCACTTGTAACATTCACAATCTCTTCTCTATGTTACCTCTTGTAACAATCACACATAACCTTCTCTCTTGGTTATGTAATACTCATCTCTTTCTCTTTTGTATTCATTTCTCTTGCTCAATTATAACTCTATTTCCAAAACAGTATTTTCCGTATTCAATGTTTAAACTTCAAGAAAAATTGAACTAAAATACCTATTGATTTCCAAACTCAAATTTGATATTTTTCCCTTAAAAAAACTCTATTTTAGAAGCTTTTAAAAATAAATTTCATAAATTCTGTGTTGGTTTTTCGCAGATTCCAGAACTATTCACAGGCGTTTCCAGTTTCACACCCGCGGCGTGAACAGGACTGTCCCCTGTTTCTAAACAGAACATGCGATTTTCACAGCTTTCGAAAAGAAGCCACCCAGGGCGTGACAGGTCCAGTTTCACAAAGTTAAAGCCATTTAAAATTGTTCTAAACATAGTTTAACCTAATTAAGATCAATTAAATAAAAATATGCTCTTGGACCATTTCAAAAGCTTTCCAAATCCTGAATAAATACTTTGGTTTTTAGGGAAAATTAATTAAGGATTTGGCTCACATAAAAATCACTCTAATAAAACTTAGATAAAATCTTATACTTCCAATTTCAAATCCCAATTTGGCATAGAAGATTAAACATCAAAAACAAGCTATTGATCAAAGCCATGATCAAGACTTAGAGCACAAGATTAACACAACAAGCCAGATGTTATTTCACCTCAAAGATCATTGTCATATAACAACAAAGATTAACATCCATCACACAAGATTTAAGCATCTCAAAAATCATCATCAACCACTTGTCTTGATATTTATATTTAATACAAATCTTTATCACCCACAACCATACATATTAAATCATCCAAAACATCACATGAGCAAGGAAGATCACAAACAAGCATGTCACATACATGTTAAGAACACAAATAACTTTGCAAGAGAAATTTCCCCTTACCTCTTGCTCCTTGCTTGATGAAAAAAAATCCTAGCTCTTGATCTCTTACTACCCTTTGATCACCATCTTTCCAACAAGCACAACATACCCAAAATACCAAGAGAAAAGCTTAATATATATTATATGTAAATCAAACCCTAGACATATGAACCAAAAGGAAGATGATAGGAACTTGGTTCATAAAAATCTTACCTATACCAACACCTTTGTGGCTTGAACATTCAAAACCAAAAGAGCAAAATCTAGGAAGAACTTGATGATCTTGATGAAGGCTAGGGTCTTAAAATGGATTCTCTCCTTTTGATTAGTGTATAAAAATCAAAATTATGGGTAGAAGAATAGATGATGATGGCTTGAGGCTATGGAGGAAGAAGAACAATTATGAACTTCCAAGGAAGAAAAGGCTTTGGAAGGAAGAGAAAATGAGAGAGAAAAATGAACAAGTCCCTCTTTTTCTTTCCTATGTTCTCACGGCCAAAAGGCCTAAAATTGCCTAAGTTTTTTCCTAAGTTTTAATTGGTGGATGTCAATAAAAATTCAACTAAGCTTTGGAATAAATTTGTGATCATCATCCTTGCAAGTGGGAGGGGCGGCCAACATCAAAGTAAAAGGAAGAGATAAGACTAATTCAACTAGTTATTAAAGTCTAGTTAGAATGGAACCAAATATGGTTAGGTTTGAACTAGAGTTGAGTAACTAAATAAAATCAATATTGGCATCCTCACTCCCTTTTCTAACTCCAACTTAGGGTTTCTTTCTCATAACGCAGCCATTTCGACAGTTAAAACACTACTGCTTTTTCGTTTGATTGTCGACGTCGAACTTAGACTATTGATCTCTAAGCTCAAGAGAATCATATCTATGGGATTTAGTTTCCTAAAATAGATTTAATTCTCATGAATCACATATCCCTATATTAAAATATAATAAAGTCAGAAACCTAAAATTACGGACGTTACATTTTACATATTATTTAATATATTGACAACTCAGATTCTGAGAAAACGATCACAACCACTCCTCCACAACTACAAAAGGAGTTGTCATCTCTTCTCCACGTACAAAGGGAAAACCTGTAAAGAAACCTACCAGGGAAGTAAAGGTGAAGAATGAAGGAGAAAAGAAAAAAGAAGGAAGAAAAAGAAAAAGGGAAAGAGAAATCTGAAACAAGAACTGTCGTGCCTGGAAGAATCTATGACTTAAAGGAAGTCAGAGATACAGGTTATGACATTTTGTCATACGTAAGAAACTTGAAATGGAGCAAGTTTCTCAAGATGGATGAACCAGTTTATACATGACTAGTGAGAGCCTTTTACTCTTCATTCTTCTGCAAGAGTAAATGACTCCTTGGAGTGTCTGATTGGTACTATTAAGGGAAAGAGAATAGTTCTAAATGAGGAACGCATTGGAAATTCACTTGGACTCAAGTGCTATGGATCGAAGCTGTTCGAAGAAGACTGGTACTCAAAAGTTGGAGTCACAAGAGAGGAAGTAATGAAGATGTTCCTTGACGAGGAACATTCTAAGTTGAGGTCTAAGACACTGACCTCATTTGGAAGACTTGCACACAACATGTGCATCCATGCCTTCTTGCCTTGGGCTGGGACGTTCGAGACGGTAAATGATATGGACCTAATGGTTCTTTATCATCTTTAGATGAGCATTCCCCTAAGTCTTCCCTACCTCATATTCAAGCACATGATGGCCACCTTCAACACCTTAAAGCCCACTGGATGTTTGGCATATGGAATGACATTTTCGTGGATCTTCAAGCACTTTGGAGTTCCTTTGGAAAATGAAGAATCCTTTCTTGAGAAGAGTTATTTCGTGGCCAAGAACCTTAATCAGATGAAACTGAAGGATAGGTTTTGCAACACCCTTTCTCATAAAAGGATATTACAACATAAGTAACCTAATTATTTAAATTAAATAACGTTGATCTTCATTTTTAAAAGAAAATTTTCTTTTAATTATTTCTAGTCAGTTTCGAAAATGAGCATAATTTTTTTTCTTTAATTCATGAAACTTGTTTTAACTTGAAACTCTCACTTACGTTGTTTAGATTTTGAAACTCATTTACGTCGTAACGTATTACTGAAATAAAAATGGAGATCATCAGAATGAATAATATACATCATACATACATAACGCTGGTCCAACAATATATAAATACATCAAACTGAACGTCTAGTAATGTCACATAATATAAAGTACAGTCATCCAAAATATATCTAAACAAAAGCCCATCCTGTCAAGAGTCAGACTACTAAAAAGAAACAAGACAAACTGATGCAACAACCTACACTATGTCAGCTCCTACACACTGCCCACAGACTCCTCTGAAGGATCACTCTCTTCCTCTGCTATCTGCTTCCCTTTCCCTTTACTGTCATTGGCCTCTTGACGAGCTCGTGCTGTCCAAGATGGCATAACAGTAGGAGGAAAAGGCATCGGTCTCCCACTAGGTTCTGCAAAAGAAACTGGAACGACTGGAATGGGTCTATCAGACTGTATGGTAGGTGTCCTCTCAGTAGGCACCTTTCCTGCTGAAGAAACTCTAACTGGATAGGAATGACGCACAGTACTCTTACGAGTTGTTTGCCTCCATCTGCCAAAATATCTCTTGCATGGAGGAGTCTTAGGTCTCTGCTGTAGCTCTCCCTCTGGCCTTGCAGGCTCTTGCTGCATCGGCTCAGATCTTTGTACAGGCTCTTGTCGAGCTATCTCTTGCCTCTGCCTCTCTCTTTCTCTCCAAGTGTCCCAAAGTTCCTGGATTGGCATCTTTACATCTAATATTATATCCTCTACAATCCAACGATGAGGTCCCTCTGCAGATGTCTCTAAAGAAGTCACATACCCGAGGTATGTGCCCCACTGGGTTTCGGTGTTCACTATCCACCCCTCCCCATCAGCCCCTCTGGGCAACAAGCTCAATCTACGGACTCTGGTCAGCCCCTCCGGCGGGCGATTCATCTATGTGAATCATGTTCAAAAGAGAGCACAAAACATATAGGCAAGGGTGAAAAATCCCCATACACAGATAATAAAGCATAGAGACAACAAATAGGAAATGAATCATACTTATCAAACATATTTACATTAGGAAATTATCTACCACTTACCCTTCTCAACACAAGAGTATATAGTTTTCCTGCAAATGAGATATTCTCACAGACACAATGAAAATCATTACAGTCACAACACATGACTCAGTATCAAGCAATATATCATCAATTCAGATGCATGTCACTTCTATTTCCGTCACATCACCCTCATAGTGCTCCAAGGAGACTTCCCTACCTCCAACACCATTGAGCGATTGACTGTAGTAAACTTACCAGACTTATCAGAGAGTCCCTCCAAACTTTATGATAATCATTCAGATAAGCTACATCTCACCATATCATGAATAGTCAAGTCCGTCAGATTTATCCAAACAGGGTTGTGCGACTTGCCTCGGCTCAGGGGATATCGCCTACCTGGCCCTCTGAGGGGTTTTGCAACCTGGATAATCCCAGTAGGCAACTGTGGCCAAACTATCCCTATTCTCAACCCCATCCGGGTTGTAACGCTCACGTCACAACCCACTCTGGGTATGACCACTTGGCAAAGCCAAGAAAATCTCTTTCTCTTTATGCAAAATGGCACATCACATTAAGCATTCAAAATAATCATCTCAAGCATTTTTAAGCTTTGGTTTCTCTTGTAATTTAATTAACCTCTTCTCTAGGTCATCTCTTTGTCACCATCATACATAACATTTCTCTTAGGTATGTTATTCTCATCTCTTGTGACATTACACATAACCTTCTCTTAGTTATGGTATTCTCATCTCTTGTGACATTACACATCACCTTCTCTTAGTTATGGTATTCTCATCTCTTATAGATTCACATCTCTTTGTGCTTATTCTCAATCAACATGTCTCTTCCTCTTCAATCAATACCTTTTAATTAAACTTTGTCTTTTAACTAGAAAGCATTTTTCCAAATCCAATGTTTAAGTTCTAAAATAAATTAACCAAAATACTTACCAACCTTTAGATTTAAAATGTCATTTTTCTCTTAAGCATATTTGTTTAAAAAGCTGAAAAAAATGATTTTCACAAAATCCTTGGCTGTCAAAAATTCAGGATCCAGCACTGTTCACAGGCGCGAGGATTTTCACACCCGCGGTGCAGACGGTTCTGTCCCCTGTTTTCCAGATTTTCACAACTTCGAAAATGATCACACCCTGGGCATGACAGAAACTCGATTTTTCAAAGTTCAAACCAAATTAATCTTTTCTTTACATAGTTAAGACAAAATGAATGAAGTTGAGCAAAATTTACCATCTTTGGATCAATCACAAAGCACAACTATTCAACATCAAGCCATGGTTCCAACTTTATCAAGACATAAAACAAGATCATCACACACCAAGATCAAATTCATATTACCTAGCTTGAGAAGATAGTCACAACAACAACCATTCAATCAACTCAAATCAACAAGGAGCAAGGGTCATCATGCATACCACATAGAGCAAGATCATCTCACACTCAACACAACTATTTCTCCCAACAAGGAGCAATTCACATCACAGACAACTAACCTTATTCACACCTAGGTCAAATAATCCAAAACTACCATCAAGCAAATCTTTCATAACCAAGCCACTCAAGATAGTTCATATTAAGCATAAACACAACTCTTGGATCATCCATCACCATAGGAACAAAAGAGTACATAACTTAATAATCAACATGCACTCTAACTTAGATTACAATCATCTTGAACAAACCACAACAAACATAGCACTCATATGCCCACTAAACCTTAAAAATCTTGTATAAGAAAATTTTCCCTTACCTCCTTCTTCTTGCTTGTGTAAGAAAACCCTAACCTCCAACCCTTCTTCTTCCTTCTCCTTCTCCTTCTTGATTGGCTCCTTGGTAGCTTCTTGATCTCAAAATCAAGAGCAAACCCTTGGAAATTGACTAACTTGGATGAAAATTTTGGAAAGAAAAGCTTGAAGTATGGTTATGCTATGGTGTAAGAGCAAGATGAAGAAATGAAACAAGAAACTCTTCTCTCCCTCTCCAAGTCTCGGCCTCCCCCTCTTTTCCTCTTGCCCTAGATATTTTCTTCTTAAGTTATAATTACACTAAAATGAGTCATAAGCCTAATTAGTACTTGGATCATTCTAATTGGCCAAAAACTATGAGTCAAAGATATTTAAAAACTTCTACACTCTTCTTCTCAAGCTGGTGCAGCAGCTGTCCTAGAGGGGTAAAATATTTTTTTCACCTTAACCATGGTAAAAGGTAAGTCTCCAAGGTAATTAAATGTGGTAACTTTTGTATTTCATAGTAAAAATTGTCCAAAAATAACCTATTGAAGTAAAAACTCTCATGAATCCTAAAATAACTCCTAGGCCACGAAAATAAAGTGCCACAAAGGTCTTGGTTCATAAAAATCAAGTTTAGAAGCATTACGGTAATTTTTCAGTTTTACCGTAACCCGTAAATTAGGGTAAAAATGAACTTTCTCAGAAAAATTTCAAAAAATTTCTAAAAATCATAAATATTGTAAAAACACCATTGATTTTTTTTTTGTTGATTTTGGATCATTTTTCCAAGCTTCTGGCATTCACCTGTTCTCCCAGTTACCCTGTTCTCAGTCTACAGGGACCAAAACTGCAATTCTTTGTCTGCTATTCTAAAAATTCCCAAAATAAATTCTAAAAGTCTAAAATAATATAATACATCCTTTGGCATCTCCAAAAATATTTCTTAACTTGTTTTGGTCTCCAAACCAACTCTCAGTTCAACCTGCTCAAACTACAGGGACCAAAACGGTAACATATTTATCCGTTGCTCAGAAAATTCCTGAATAAATTTCTAAAATCCTCAAATATAGTAAAATCACTATTTGTACCTTCAAATCTTGTTCTTAACCTAAATCTAGGGTTTCTACTTCACAAAGTCACCATTCCGTCTATTTGCGGTAAACAGAACTCTGTCTGTATCTAAACGTCCGACTTAAACTACTGTTTTCTAATGTCAGGGAAACTTTGTCCATGAAATTAATCTTACTAACATATATCTAACATGCACAAGCAAATATCTCACATAAAATAAAAATAAAATAGAAATAGAAATTACGGACGTTACAGGTTTCTTACAGCAGAGAAGAAGGCCAAGAAGTTTTACGAGACTCAACCTTCTGATGATGAAATGAAGAATGTAATACCCAAATTCCTACCACGACACTACTAGCAACCCAATACACACTTATTAGTAAATAACTGAACGAATACAAAGAATAAAGGAAATAAAACCTGTAGGTAACAAGGTGAAAACACAAGAAGGGGGGGTTAAATTGTGTTTCTTAGCTTTTTAAACTATTCGTAAATGTTGGATGCTGCTTGAGAAGAGCTGGACGCACAGGAGTATTGGATGCACAGGATAAGTTGGACGCAGAAACGTCCACTTGGTTTAAAATAAGTTTTAGTGCGTTTAATGTAACGCCCCTTTTTCCCACAAGGAACGTCACGTGAAAAATTAAAATTTAATGCGGAAAAAAAACATCTTTCATAACTCAAGGTTACCAAAATTGGTGGCTAATTTTTTTTTTTAAAAGAATCTTAAACGAAAAGATTTCTCACATCACACTTAGCCATCCTGAAACTCAGAAGAAAAGAAACATCATGCACATATATATATATATCATCATGTCAAAATATACAAGTCTTGCGCCCGCAAGGATAGTTTGGAACCACAACATAGTGGCCAAAATACATCATCATAACGTAAAGAAAATAAAGTGATAAATCTAAACCTAAGAAAACTGTAAATCAAAAGATGTGTCAAATACACGACACTGAACATGTACATTCCCAAACCTAGGCTGGTCGCTAACAGACATCCCACAACCTAGCACTAGACACCCCCACCACTACGACCTAAGACGATGACGTCTCCTCGGGGTCCTCCTCGGGGTCCTCCTCGGGATCCTCCTCTGGGTTCTCCTCCGGGTCCTCCTCCTCCTCGGATATCTCAATGAATACCCGCTCTGGCTCATCTCGAACCTTCCTCTTCCCCCTCTCTGCATGTCCCGACGGTCAGGCAGAAGTGTCAGAAGAGCAGCGTACGAAACGGCCATACGGTGGAACGTAAGGAACGGAGAGCGTCGGTCTCCTTGTCTCTGGTGGTGAAGCTAGTGTCACGGATGGAGCCATCCTCGGTAGACAATCTCGCGCCAAGGTACTCTTCCTCGGAGTGAGACGCGTGCGACGAAACATGCGACGATACTCCCGAGCGGATCCGGTTACCCGTGAGGGTAAAGGTCTCTCCTCCGCCTGAGTCTCTCGCCTCAGCTGCTCCACAGGTGCCTCGGGTGCGGCTGCCAGCCAGCTGCGCATCCTCTCTAATGGAATGTAAGCGTCCAGAACCATATCACGCTCCAAAACCTCTTCAGGGCCCAGCACCCCTCCTCTCGTCCTGACCACGTGTCCACACACAGTGGCCCATTGGGAGATGGGATCATAAGTCCATCCCCCTCCCTCGGACTCGGCCTCAAGGGGCCAGAAGCTCTCCCTCACGCGGGCTACCAGAGGCCTCATCTACGCGTAACGTACATACAGATACAGGAAAATATGCAAGGGTGAATTTCTTTTCACAAGTTAAAATACTACGTAATACATTCCAATAATATATTTATATAGAATTACTCTTTCGCAAATCTTTTAGCTAAGCTATTCAATCATCAACAAGAGACAAATCATCAAGGTAAACACACAGTCAAGCACACACATAGCATTCTAGCATAATGCATGTCACTTCAATATCTCTTGTCATACACCGGTGCACTGCTCCATGGAGACTTTTCTCCCTCAACTAAGTAGAGCGATGTGGCGGAATCGTATACCTATCATTAATGCAAACTGACCTTCACTCTTGGCCATCGTTTGTCATTTATTCGGTACAGACTCATTGTGCTACGTCGTACACCCCATCTCAAATAAGGCAGCCGGTCAGGATCATCCAAGCTGGGTACACTACTTTTCTCGGCACAAGGGGATTCACCGCAAGGCCATTGAGAATTTCGTAACCTGGATGCCCTCAAAGACTTATAGTCAGACCATACTTATTTACAATCCCCGCATAGGATTGTGTGCTCTCATCATAGCAATAAATGCTAGCCTGGCAAAAGCCAATATCTCAAATGCATATGACAGTATATTTGCAACCACAATCAATTCGGTCCCTCGTCTTAGGGTTTTTCGTGGCCACGTGTTAGCTTTCACCCAACACCGTGTAATATTATTGTCCTTAAGACTTTTATCTTCGCCACGTATTGGTTCTCTTCCAATACCGTGTAATATTATTGTTATTTAACACCATAAGTTTTTAGAAGAAATTCCTCTTCGAATTCTTAAGTTTTCTTTTAACTCTAAAATCTTTAAACTTCATTTATTTTTAATAAAAGAATTATCTTTTATCTAAAACCCACTTTATTAATTTCTTCCCACTTATTCATCATAAAAAGATTTAATTAAAAACTTAATTAAATTCTTTGATAATTTTACTTAAAATCTTTTACTTTAAGTATTTGCAATTCTGACCCCCTAAGAAGTTCAGTTTCGCAGTTCAGCCCCCAATTTTCTGAAAAATTAGGTTTCTGGCCCAAAATGCCCAGACTTTACGTTTTCTACCCCACAACTTTCGTAATTTATAATTCTGGACCAAATGTACCAGACTTCGCGTTTCAGCCCCAAGTTTTCGTAAATTATATTTTTGGCACAAAAGTTTGCAGACTTCGCATTTCTGCCCCAAACTTTTTTAAATTGTAATTTTGACCCAAAAGTCCAGATTTTGCAATTAAAGCCCAGAATTCCAGAATTTGCATTTTGGACCCCAAAAACCTGCAGTTTTCGTTTTTAGCCCCTAAAAATCCAAAATTTGATTTTTCTCTCACATTAATTAATTCTCTAACTCACTTAAAGTTTTATGGATAAAAGGATTTAATATGAAATTGATTTAAGACTTATGATTATAATTCTAATTAATTCATTTGGAAAACTTTTTCATTAAAACTTTTAAACCCTCTTCCCACACTTAATCAAATCTTTTCAATCCAATCCCAATCAAAGTATATGAAATACACATAAATCAATATACATCAATTAGGCAATAACACAACCAAGCCATAAATCAACATACATCATGAACATAACATTAAATCATACTTCACCAAGCACACACTTGGACATCCAAAATCACCCCAAAGCATACATATGATTTTTTTCCAACAACACATAGGCTCATAAAAATTATCATGCCTCAACCAAAAATCATATTTTTACTCATATACATATACATGTAAAAATACATATTACTAAGAGAATGAAACTTCATTCAACACCCAATAGAAAAACTCAAGTCATTGAGTTCATCATCAAGAACAAATCACATAATCACACACATACACAACCCTCCCAACTTATTGAGAAAAATCCCCTTACCTCTTGAAGACTTGAAAATGGGCTAACTTCCAAAATCACCTCCTTCACACCACACCAACACCAAGTGGTCTACTCAACACCTTGATGTTCCCACACTTAGAAAAATTTACCTTTTACAAAATACACCAAAATACAACCATAGAAATATGAGTTTTATGAAAATCAAGAAACCCTAAAGAGTAGAAATTTGAGAAGATGAATACTTACTCAAATCTTGAAAGAAAATAGATCCAAGGTAGTTTCCAAGCTTGTAGGTTCCAATGGAGTGAACCTAAACAAAGGAAAAGCTTATTTTTAGTGAAATGAAGAACTCAAGCTTTCATGAAAACATGAAAGTGGTGGAAATGAAAAAATGAAAGAAGTTTATGGATTAGAATGATGATCCAAACCTTTTTTGTGAAGCTTGGGTATGGAAAATCTCAATAGAATTTGGTCTTTTTGTGTATGGAAAAAGCTTGGGAATGGAGAGAAAATGGTGAAGCTCTTGATTCAAGTGGAGAAGATGAAGTGAAAATGAATTTCTCTCTCCTTCCCTTCCCTAGTAGATTTCGGCTGAGCACAAGGAGCATGGGGGAGGTATGGGCTTGCATGCTTTGGTGGTTGGGAGCCATACCTCTCTCACCTAATTTTGGAAAAATTCAAAAATCAACCCCTAATTGACCATTTGACTTTTGGAAGAATTTTTAGAGTTGAATCAGCCCCCTTATGCGCCCAGCTGACCAGAAAAATGGTGGGATTAAGTCCCATCAAGTTAGGGTTTAATCGGTTGTTCGAAGTGGTAAAAACGAGTAGTTTTCGAACCCCTTTTTAGATAAATATTTTTCTAAAATGAGTAAAATCATGAGAAATGAATTTTATGATTTGAATATGTCATAGAAAAATTTAGAAACCCAAAACTAAATTTTTGGACTATTTTTCATGTCCCGGTTGCGCTCGGTTTACCTGTAAAGCTCCAAACGCAGGTAAAATAAAGTTTTTCTGAAAAATTTCCAGAAAAATTTCTAAAAATCACAAATATTATAAGAACCACTTTTGGTTCATTAAAATTTTATTTTGGAGTAAAAATGACCTCCAAAAAAATATTGAACCCTTCCCGCATCCCACGAGAACGCGGTTCTTGCAAAACCTCAGTTTTTGCGAACTCTATTACTCTAAACCCTTCAAAAATAAACCTAAGATATAAATATTATTATTTATACCTTAAAATCACAAAATCATTAATTAAATAATTTTAATTAATTTAAAACTGATTAAAAATCAATAATACTATATATAAAAAAAGAGTGTTACATTTAAAACGTTTGAAGCGTTTGTTAAAAACAATCTCAATTCAATCCCCACAGTTAGTATATAAACTGAAAGTAAAGGAGTTATGGAATAGAGAAATTACACAGATATTTCTCCTGGTTCACCTTTTCCTAAGAGCTACGTCCAGTCCTCTCAAACAAGAGAGATTTCACTATCAATCCAGATAGAATACAAGTATTCTTCAACAACCTCTTCAGGCCTTACAACAAGTATTGTTTTCAAACCTAGCCTCTCTAGGCTCACTCAAGTATTCTTTTACAAACAAGTTTCTCCAGGCTCAAACCCAAGTATCCTTTTACAATCAAGCCTCTTCAGGCTCACACAACTCAAAAGAGTGTTTGTGTTTTTAAGTGCTTCTAACTCACACAAGTGAGAATATGAAATCTTAAGCACTTCGAGAGTTTAGCAAACTCTCTTTTACAAGAAGAAAGAAATATACAAACTCTTCAAAGTTTACAGAGAATATGAAATAATTTTCACAACGCTTGCTCTCTTTTTCGCGTTCTCAGTCTTTTATATTCTTCTTCTTGTTCCGGTATTTATAGGCTTGAGTGAAGATTCAGATAGGTCTTGAACTTGTTCTTGCTTTAGCCTTCATAAAATAGTCATTTACAAATAGCATTAAATGCTATCTTCCCGTTGCTTCAATGGAGTGCTACTTCAGCATAGGTTGTGCAGTTCTTTCTCCAAGGTCAGAAGCAACCTGTACTCAAAGTCTCAATTACACAGTGGTTAAAGGTAATATCCGGTTGAGACAGAGAGAATATACTGTGTTAACAAAAAGATGTGTACAGAGAGTGCCAGAAGTGTTCAGACTACATTCTCTTTCAAGTACACCTTCCACAGTACTTTATGTTTTTCATTAAATGCCATCTGAAATCGTTGACAGTTGAGTCCGAGAAAAGCATACATACAGCTATTTATTTCAAATCATTTGCTCATTTAATATGTCTCAGAATAAATGCAAGAGCAATAAATAGCATGTTCAGAAAACATATCGACTTGCGTGTTGGATGCAGCTGTAAACAAGTTGGACGCTTAGCTATCTTACCATTTGGACGCATAACACGTTCTTACCAAATGGATGCATAGCATCTTGAGTCCATTGGACGATACTTATAAGTACCAAAGCCACACTGGACGATGGACTTGTACCTGCACGAGCTTGTTATCAGACTTTGTAAAATCCTTAATAATATTATCATCAAAACCATTTAGGGATTTAAGCACTAAAAATGCCTTTGAACAATTTGGTTCCAACAAAACCATCTTGAGATAAATCTATAATCTATAATTAAATACATATTTCAAATCCCAAAAGTATAAATACATAGACTCTGATACATAACTATGACTCTGATCCATACTCTGATACTACTGAGTACTGCCAAGCAATTCTGGAACTTGTTTTTCAGTTTTCAATATATACTTGTTATCTGAAACAAAGAGAAAACTAGTGAGATATAAAATCTCAGTGAGTCCCTACAAACATATAAGACTTTGATAGGGATTTATGGTTACCCTATCACTTCATAGTCAATTAACTCACATTATTAGCACATATATTCATATACTTGAGCATATCCTCACCTCAAGCCTTATAATCTTCTCTTAGTGCTATAGTTTAACGGATGTGGCTCCTCTAAAATGAGTGAAGTGTAAAGCAAGTAATCTTAACCATTAATGAGAAAATCAAGGGATAATATTCCAACACATCCATGATTTGTTATACATGTAACATACTCTTTTACTCTTAGTACTTTGATCAAAGTGCACATCATAGGATCGTACATACTAAAGAAAGACTAGTTAAAATCTATACCACTCATATATTAACTCACCCTTTCATCATCGGCTCTTAGACCAAGTCCTTACTCGGTGTAGAGTTATTCCTCAATGATGCTTCCTATATAAGCAAGCACCTAAGTCATGAACTTGACATCACTACATTATTATTTATTTTGAAAACTTTTTATGCCACCAAGCATGAGCCACTTGAGTTATCTGACATAGCCTCTGTAAGGCAGGTGACGTCTATGGCCGCAAGCCGGCGTCCCGAACATGCTATGCACTTACCCTCAGCCTCCATTAAGAAGGACTAAAACTAACTCACACCTCATTGATAGCTCGTTAAGTGAAATTCTTTATCACTTAAACTAGGACTATCCTTCCAGATGAAAGTTCATGACTTATCTTCCAAATACAATCACATTCCATAATATTATGTAAAATATAAATCTATATCCCTAGTTTACTATTCCTACTAATACCAATTACAATTCTAATTTAACCTCAAGCATACACCTATAACACATTCATTAAGTATTTATAAAGAACCACAATCACCAATATCCAATACTAGCAGAGATTATATATATATAACTAAGTTATATCCTTCTATTTTACAACAACACAACAATGAAACCAATATAAAACTATGATCAATTAATCATACAATCACCATAAGAAGTATAAAATGATCTAACTGATCCGATTGTTCCCATAAAATCAAAACCAAAGCTCAGTGTTATGAAAATAGTTTTCTGACAGTAAAAGTATTTAATTTAGTAAATCTAGTAAATCATTCTCAAAATTCCTGAAATTTGAACCATAGACTCCCAACACATCAAGGGTTCAAACAAAACAAGTTTCATAAAAAATAGTTAAGTATGAAATTTTTAACGAATTAATTACTGAAGCTGTCAATAGAAAAAAAAATGAACTGGGGCGCTAGGCGCCACCATCCCAGTGCTGGGCGCTTCAATACTGTCCCATACACGTGAAAAATGTAACGTTTGTATTTTTGGATTTCTGTTTTTTTTTATATTTTAAATATATAATGTGTGATTTGTGTATATTAGATATATTTTAGGAAAACTAATCCCATATATAAAGTCTTCTTGATCTTAGAAATTAGTAGTCTAAGTCTAACATTGATATTCAAACGGAGTTTGAAGTGCGGTTAGATTGACGGAATGGCTGCATGTGAAGTAGAAACTCTAAATTGAGGTTAGAAAAGGGATTTCAGGATACCAATAATGATTTTATAATATTTGAGGATTTTAAAAATTTATTTGGGAATTTTCTGAAAAATGGATAAGAATTATTGTCGTTTTGGTCCCTCTAATATGACTAGGATGAACTATGAGTTGGTTTGGAGACCAAAACAAGTTACGAAAATATTTTGATGAGCCAAATAATGTTTTTAAATTATTTTGGAATTTTGGAAATTATTTTGGGAAGTTTTAGAATAGCAGATTAAGAATTGCTGTTTTAGTCCCTGTAGAATGAAGAACAGGGTAAATTGGAGAACAAATGGATACCAGAAGGTTAGGAAATGATCTAGAATCAAATGTGAGAGTAACCATTAATGTTCTTATGGAATTTATGATTTTTAGGAATCTTGTGGGATTTTTCAGAGAAAATTCAGTTTAACCCTAATTTATGTGTTACCGGGGAAACCGAAAAATTACCGTTTTGCTTCTAAGCTTGATTCCTATCTACCAAGATCTTTTTCGCACATTAATTTCGTGGTCTTGGCTAATCATGTGAGTCATGAGAGTCTTTTACTTCAATAGGTCATGTTTGGATAATTTTAACCATGAAACACAAAAGTTACCACACTTTACTACTTGAGATTTATCTTTTTACCATGGTTAAAAGTGAAAAATTTATATACCTCTTCCTCTTGACCAGCCTAACCGCCCTTGACCCTTTGAGAAGAGTTTAGAATTTTCTCAAATTTTATGAGTCATAATAATTAACCAATAAGAAAAATTCTTGATTTTATTTTCTTAATTATTCATTAAGTGTCATGATGACTTAGGGCAAGCTTCTCCAAGAAGCCAAGGGGAGGGGGAGAGTTTGACCACCATAAGGGAGAGGGAGAGAGTTTCTATTTAATTCTTCCATTTTCACTCTCACACTAAAAACACTTCTCTCACTTTTTCTCTCTAGTTTCCTTCCAAAATCACCAAATTCATCTCAAGTTTTTCTCTCTTGATTCTTAATCTTCAAGCTACAAGGGTGATTGGTGTAGGTAAGAGCTCCATGAATCAAGTCTCTAACATCATCTCTTTGGGTTCATATGCCTAGGGTTTAGTTTGTACTTATTTCATCTTAAGTTCTTTCCTTGATATTCTAAGAATTTTTCACGAGATAGGAAAGCTTACTTTGATTTTTGGGTATGTTATGCTTGATTTGGACGGTGATAATCAAGGGGTAATAGAAGATCAAGAAAGTTGGGGTTTTTCCTATACAAGGAAGAAGACAAGGTAAGGGGAAACTTCTTTCACAAGGTTATTTGGGTTCTTGAGACGCATGTGTTGGGTTACTAGTAGGTTATCTACTAAGCTTGAAGAACTATATTGAAAGAATGGTTTGATTGACATACTAAGTGATTTTCTTGTTCATGTAATATTTGGATGGGTCAAGATATGTGTTTATGCATGATAGAGATTTTTCTTAAATAGCCTAGTCATGATAAGTGACTTGAATGATGATTTTTGGAGTGCTTGAACCTTGTATGATTGATATTGGGTTTTTATTGTTTCTATGGCAATGATTTTGGGTGTGAAGTAATCTTTGATTTGTTGTGATGACTTTGTTCCTATGTCTTGCTTAGAGCTTTATTGAGTAGCTTGTTGTTGTTGTGGTTGTTTCTTTCTCTAAGTCACCTTATCGAGATTGGTGGTGTGTGATTTAATTTAGATTCATAACTTGTAAAGTCTCTATATATCAATACAAAAACATATATTTACCTATGTATTGTGATTAGGTTTTAATTGTGTAAAGAAGAAATTTAATTGGTTTTAATCTTGTGAAAACCGAATCTGTCATGCCCTGGGTGGATTTATTTTCAAAGCTGTGAAAAATCGCAAGTTCTGTCTAAAACCAGGAACCAGTCCAATTCACGCCACGGCTGTGAAACTTCCCACGCCTGTGAACAGTTCTGGACTTTGGGAAAAACCAACCGAGAATTTTATGAAATTTATATTTTAAGCTTATAAAATAAAGTATTTTAAGGGAAAAATGCCAGTTTTAAGTTCATGCAACAATATGTACCTTAGTTCTATTTTTCTTGACACTTAAGCATTGAATACAAAAAATATTGTTTATTTTAGAAACAGAGTTATAATTGAGTAAAAGAATTGAATGGAGGAGAAAGAGGCATTTTGCTTGAGATAATCAAAAAGAGATGAGTATAACATAACTAAGAGAGATGGTCATGTGTGATGGTGACAAAAAATAACATAGAGAAGAGATTGATAATATTACAAGAGAAACCAAAGTGAAATGATTGTGATCAATCTTGTGTGCAATATATTATGTCATTTGCATAAAGAGAAAGAGATTTGGCAAGTGGCCATGAAATGAGCATTACAACCCAGAGAGGGTTGAGAATAGTGATAGTTGGGCCACAGATGCCTATTGGGATTATCCAGGTTGCGAAACCCCTCAGATGGCCAGTGTAGGTGATAACCCTTGAGCCGAGGCAAGTCGCACAACCCGGATTGGATAAATCTGACTGACTTGACTATTCATGATACGGTACTGTGTTTTAAATGTAGCTTATCTGAATGATTATCATGATGTTTGGTGGGACTGTCTGATAAGTCTGCTACAACCGATCGCTCAAAGTTGTTGGAGGTAGGGAAGTCTCCTTGGAGCACTAAGAGGGTGTTGAGAGGGAAATAGAAGTGACATACATTATGTTATATCTATGATGATGATATATGTTTGGGTGATGAGTTGTATGACTTATCTGTGATGATTATAGCTGTGTGTATGATAATATATCACTCTTGGTGTGACAATACACTTCTTGGTGATAGGAAAAGTTATGTGGTAGAGAAATTCATGATGTAAAACTAATATAGTTGCTTATATTTGATATGCATGATTTACTATTCTTCTTTCCTGTTGTCACTGTTACTATATAACTTGTGTGCGAGAATTTTTCACCCTTGTCTATATGTTTTGTGCTCTTTGCAACATGATCCATATAGATGAGCCACTAGCTGAGTGGGTTGACCAGAGTCTGCAGGCTTAGTTTGCAGCCCCGTGTGGGAGAGGAGGACGGGTGGGCGATAAACCCAAGCACCCAATGGGCGACGTACACAGGTTACGTATTGTCCCTAGAGATATCTACAGAGGGACCACACAGATGGGTTGTGGAGAACATGATTTTAGATGTACATATGCCGACATAGGAGCTTTGGGACTCTTGGAGAGAGTCTGAAAGACATAGACAGGAGTCAGCTTAGCATGAGCAGACACATAATGAGCCTAGATAGCAAGAGCCAGTTAGGACTGAGCCACAGCAGCAGAGACCCAATACTCCACCATGTTGTAGGTATTTTGGTAGATGGAGACAGACGGCTCGCAAGAGCACCATTCGCCGTTCACGCCAGACTAAGGAGACACCAGCAGGAGGGGTGTCTACTAGGGAGACACCGACGATGGGGGCTGACACTCCTATTGTGACTGTTCCCATTTCATATGCGGTACCTGGTGGGAGACCGATGTCCTTTTCTCCTACTACCATGCCATCCTGGAGAGTACAAACTCATCAATAGGTTGCAGATATGAAGGGGAAAGGGAAGCTGGAAGAGGAGTGCGAGGGTCAAACTTCAGAGGAGTCAGTAAGACAGCATTTGGGAGCAGATGCAGTTTGATGTGGGAACTGTTGTAGTGTGACTGTTGGGTTCTTTTGTTTTTGTGTAGACTGACTCAATCGAATAGGTGTTAGTTTAGGTACTTTTTGGGATGACTGTACTCTATTATATGACACTACTCGATGTACTTTCTCGCTTTCTAGGTTCACTTACTATATTTTAGTTGATGTACATGTAGTATGTTATCCAGCTTGCATGAGGGCAAGCATTGTACATGATGTAGATTATATATATATAGATGAGATGTGTTTCCTATATGTAATGCGTTGTGACGTAATTTAATTATCGAAGCGTTGAATATCTTAAGTGACAGTTTCAATTTAAAAATAAACTTTCAAGTTTCATAAAAGGAAAAAAAATCACATTTCTAGATAATTAATAAGTTAATTAAAATAATATCTTTTCTAAAATCAGAAATTAACATCTCTTTTTCGTAAAATTGGTTACTTAAATTGTGATATCCTTTTATGAGAAAGGGTATTGCAAAAAACAAGTTCAGTGACAGATTCAGGGCGCTAGGCGCCCATACCTGGCACTTGGGCGCCCATGATAGCGAGCAGCATCTCATAAACACGATTTTTAACACAAGACACCATCACAAACCTCAATCCAAACACTCTAATCTTATATAAACTTCAAATCCTTTTTCCATGCTAAGTTCACATACCTTCAAACATTTTAAGAACCCCAAAACATACATGCAATGAGAAAACCAACATTCACAACTCAAACTAACACCCAGAAACCCAACCAAATGAATACTCCAGTTCAACATGCAAGTGCATCAAAACATCCCAAAACCAACACAACTTAGTTATAAACAGATGATATCAATTCAAAAACCAACATGCAAACTCATTTCCTCAATTTTTCCTCAAGGATACATGGATAAAAACTCCATGAACTTCAAAAATAGTTTCAAATGTTGAAGGAAAAGTGAAGGAGACTCACATGCAAAGCTTGAAAAGCAAAGAAAGCTATGGAGAGACAAGACCCAACTCTTTCTAGTTCTTCTCCCCTTTTCCTCTTCTTCTTCTTCTTCTTCTTCTTCTTCTTCTTCTTCTTCTTCTTCTTATCTTCTTCTTCTTTCTCTTTTCTTCTCTCCCTCTTCCTCTTCCTCTTTCCTTCTTCTTCCTCCTCTCTCAGCCCTCACTCTCCTTCTGTCCTCTCTTAATTTTTCTTTTTGTCTTCTAAGTGTTGTGTGTGGGTAAGTGGGGTGAGTAAGTGTGCTGAGTGATATTTGGTGAGAAGTGAGGTGTGATGTGTAAAAGTAAGGGTGTGTGTCGTGTGAGTAGGTGAGAGTGGGTGAGGAGAATTTGAAATTAAATGGGTGGGTGATACTCTTATGTTTCTCCCAATACTGTTTTAGTCCCCAAACTTTTACTCTCTCAAAGCTCTACACCTAACTCTTACTAAAGTTAAATCCATACTAAATCTTCTCTATTTCTAATCAATCACATTCAATATAAATTAGGAAAGAATCAAATAACAACATACATAATAATAATTTAACACATAATGTAACACCCTTTCTCCAAAAAGGATATTACACCATAGTAACAAGTAATTTTGCAAAATTTCTAAAGTAACCTTGATTTAAAACTAAGTTTATTCCCAAAAATGTGAGTAAATTTTTTTTCTTCTTTTAAATGATGAGAAGGATGGAGAATATATCTTAATTCTTTTCAAAAGGTTTTAAGTGCGGAAGCATAAAACAATACTTTTATGAATGTAATCTCATTTCATATAATCATCAGATTTTTTACAAGGAATGATTTAAAATAATACAGTGAACATCTGAGCCAATCAGGTCTCTATACCTCTACCCAAAACGATACAGTAACCATCTATTCTTCTTGGAATCCATATTCATCTAATACAACAACATCCTTTAGATCTTCTTCTAAGAGCTAGCCCACTTCTTGAGTAAATTATCTACTCAGTCATGTATCAACACAACATAAAAGTAGGCAAGAGTGAAACTCTGAAACAAAGTAAAATGAAAAGTAGGAGTACACCCAAAGCACAGAATATGTATCAACCAATTCGCACATCAAGACACATATCAAAAATAACAGAACAATCAAGACTTATAAACAAATCAAGGAAATTTCATGAAAATCATCAGATAAGAACACCACTTTAAACAAATCATATGAGAACGTCGTGTAGGAACCTCGCTTTAGACAAAGCATTTGAGAACATCGTGTAGGAACATCGTGTAGGAACATCTCATTAGCACTACGCATATAGGGACATCGTTTTTACCAAGCATATAGGAACATCGCTTTTCACCAAGCACATCTCTTTCATTTCTAAACCACTCAGAACATAGTATTACATATCTTAGATGAAATATTGAATCGCATATCTTAAGTTAAAAAACAGAATTTCACCACTTAGATAAAACATAGACTAAGTGAACGAAATCAATCGTTTATTTATGGATACACTTAAGCATCAATTATCTTCCAGGAAAAAGACCCGTTGAAAGCCTACCTCACTAATTTCCACTGTCATAGACATTGAAAATTAAACTGAGTTAATTATATATATATATATACAGATTGGATACCCACTCAATATTTTCCACTGATAATATAACAGTAGAATTCACCGAGAATCTATTACTGTTTATATTAAATTCCGATAGATGTTATAACAGTAGAATTCACCCAGAATCCATTACCGTTATACACTTTTTATCCAATCCAATCTATTTATATATACGTTTATTAAGAAATCACTTCTTTTCCAATTTATCTTAGTCACGTATATACCGGGTCCCTAGGTTAAGAATTCCCCAAACAGCGTATCAGTACAGTTCCCAGGAAAGAGAGATGGACTTAAAGCCCCTTCAAAGATCTCTGTCTTTCCTAGACAGACCTATACTGATAAATCATTTAGCTTAACCATCATCTTGTATATCAATGATAGACAATATCAGAGTTTTCACAAAAGAATAATTTGCATTTTCTTTATGGTAAGATCATATTTGCAGTAAATCTAAATTTTGCCATTATAACGGTATGTTTACAAAAGCTCAAAATTAATTTTGCCATCACCACCTTACATCCACGACATTTAAAGGAAATTTGGGCATTATAACACTACAATTAATAAATAGGACAAAACAATTAAATTAAAGCCATAAAAACAATTATAAAGCATAATTAAATAAAAAAAGCTATAACATACAAAACACACAAGTCAATCACAATCAAGAATCAAACTCATACTTCTCAAATTAATTTGCAAGAGGTTTCCCTTACCTTTGCCACAAATCTTGGAAGAACAAGGCTTGAAGAACCAAGAACATCAAGCAAGAAATCTAAGAACTTCAAAGAGAAAAAGAGAGAGAATTTTTGCTTGTCAACACAAGGCTTTGGATGTGTGAAATTTATGAGGCACTCCCCTCCTATTTATAGCCAAAGGGGCGGCCAAGCTAGGGAGGAAGAAGGGATTAAAAATTTGTGTTGTCATCTACCTTTATGATGATTATGTCATAAACCCTAAATAATTAAATCAATCCTTTTTCTAATTGGTTCATGCTTATGACTAGGCCTTGTGACTCATAAGGGAAAAGCACATCCAAGGCTCCAAAATGAATGTGGATGTCGACCAAGTAAGGAGGAAGAAGAGCCATTGGATAGCTTGGTTAAAAACTTTAGGTTTTGGTAGTTTTAAGTGAAAATCAAGGGTAAAATGATCTTTTCACTAATCAAATTTCCCAAAATTAATTTAAAATGTGAGAACCTATAGGGAATCTCGAAAATGCCACGTAAGAGCTTCATGGAAGAGTTTCTGGATTTTTACGGTAAGGGTATGTTTTGCGGTTCGCATAAACATAGGAAAACGGACGCGCCGTAAGTGCAAAACGGACATTTTTCAGATCACAAATCTGATATAAACACTAATGATCCCTTTTGAAAAATGATTTTGAGCATTCACTGATCACTAAAAATCCATTTCCGTTCAGAAACCCTCGTTTCTCGTGTCCGCAAGGACTGAAAAAGTAACTTTTGATCTGCTTTTCAAATTTTTTTGAAATAATTCCTAAAAAGCCTAAAAAAATGAAAAAACATGATTCAGCTTTGAAAAATCTCTTTCTGACCTCAACTTTGTCTCTAAATCAGTTATTAGTTCTTGTTGTCAACTATAGGGACCAAAACAATAATTTTTAAATTTATTTTTTTTAAAAATTCTAGAAAATTTTAAGAAAATAAAAAATATTAAAATAACCAACTTTTGTGAAGGAAGTTTTGTTTTCTGGGTTGTTTTGATATACTTTAGCTATTTAAAATCTTATCTGTCATTTACGGTAAATAGGGTTGTTTGAAAAAGTCCAAACGTCAAAGGAAAAACGTCTGTTTTAATGAAATAATTTGACAAGCATATTAAAACCCTAATTATAAGATAAAAATAAATCACTTAGCACTTAGATCACAAAATTTCATATAAAACGGAATTTTAAACGGTAGCTCAGAAAAACGGATGTTACACACAACATAATAAGTCCTAGTATTCGGGATGTGTAACATCCCAATTTTAGGACCTTATTTGCTAGATGTGAAGTTAAAATCTATGTGATTGTTTGATTTATTCTTTGTATGATTGATTAGAAACGGGATAGAATGGTCAATTTTAGAAGAAGTTAGAATAGTGGTGAGATGGTGAAAGTAGGAGGACCAAATAGTATTGGGATTAAAAGGGTATTACACACCCACTTAATATTCAAATTCACTCTCACTCACTTAACACACTCTAATACTCAAACTTATCTACTACCACTCATTACCTTCACTCTCACCCATTCTCTTACACACATCACACTTAACCACACACACATCATTAGAGAGAAAAGAAAAAGATAGAAAGAGAGAGAGGGAGCCGTGAGGGAGTGAGAGGAAAATAAAGAAAGAGAGAGAAGAGAGAAAGAAGAAGAAGAAGAAGAAGAAGAAGAAGAAGAAGAAGAAGAAGAAGAAGAAGAGGAAAGAAGAAGGAAGAAGAAGGGAGAAGAAGAAGAAGAGAACAGTTAGGTTGTTGGGTTCCAAGCTCCTTGGTGAGTTCCCTTTCCTTTTCCCCTTTCCCCTTTCTTCCCTTTTCTTGATTTCTTGATTTTCCCTTTGTTATTCTTCTTTCATGCCAAAATTTGAGTTTGTATGTTGAAAGATGGAGGATCTATGTTGATTGAATGTTGTTTTGTTTTGAATGAGTGTTTGAAATGGTTGAGTGTTTATTTGTGTTGATTTTGAGTTATATGTGTATATTAGGGTTTTGAATGGTTGTTATTTACATTGTGATTGTGTAAATTGGTTTCAAATTCATGTTTTGGGAAGTGATTATATGTTGGGAAGGAAGGAATGAAGTGATTTGATGAGTTGGAGTTGGATTGGGTTGAGTTTTTGGTCCTTCCTTGCCTTCAAAATCGTGTTTTCTGCATATTTATCAGTGTCAACCGATTCACATTGATATTGAATCGATTCACAGAGACTAGAATTCACAGTTTCTGTTCTTGCGCAGTATGAATCGATTCACACCCTATTGTGAATCGATTCACAGCTGTGAAAATTCCCAAAATGGAATTTTAATGATGTAGTGTTTTTAATGCTTCAACCTTTGCTTTGTGACTTATATTTGGCTATTAAATGACTCTGATTTGAGATATTTAAATATAGAATCTATATGATAGGAGTACTTCAAGGGAGGTGATGTGAGATTTTATGATTGGAAATGATTAAGTATGCATTGTGTAACATATCCTTAGTGGTATATTTTAAGTAAGTTATGCAGGAAATTCTATTGTTTAGTATGCTCTAATGTAATGAGTGAATTGATGAGATGGTAAGATGAATGGGTGTGTGATATGGTGAGATGAATGAAATAACATATGTTATAGATATGTATGATAACTTTATGCTTTAAGTGAGATGCTTATAAATTGAGAATGAAACTATATTAGAGAGTTATTTAATTTAGTTGTATGTGTGGGTTATATACTGGTTTATGAGTATGAATTCTATGTTTAATGTATAAATCCATGTATTACGGAATCCAATACTAGTTTGGTTGAATGAGTAGTGTATATGTAAAGTAATTAATAGAATTAGCAAGTATGTGCATGTTATATGTTTCAAGTGATATTTTGGATTGAAATAAAAATGAATTTGGAGGATAAGTCATGAACTTTCATCTAGTAGGATAACCTAGTTTAAGTGATAAAGAATTTCACTTAACATGCTATCAAAAACGTGTGAGTATGTTTTAGTCCTTCTTAACGGAGGCTGAGGGTAAGTGCATAGCAAGTCCGGGACGCTGACTTGCGGTTATAGACGTCTGACCTGCCTTACATAGGTTATGCCAGATAACTCAAGTGACTCACACTTGGTGGCATAGTAAGTTTTTGAAAAGATAAATGTAGAGATGGTAAGTTTATGACTTAGAGACTTGTTTATTAACAAGAAACATCATTGAGGAAGAACTCTACACCGAGTAAGGACCCGGTCCAAGAGCCGGTGATGAAAGAGTGAGTTACTTTAAGAGTGGTATAGATCTTAACTATTTTTTATTTAGTATGTATAATCTTATGACGTGCACTCTGATCAAAGTACAAAGAGTAAATGAGTATGTTAAACTATGCCACTAAGAGGAGGTTATGATGGTTGAGGTGAGGATATGTTTATGTATATGAATATATGTACCATTAATGTGAACTAATTGATTATGAGGTGATAGGGTAACCATAAATCCCTATCGAAGTATTTTATATTGGTACGGACTCACTAAGATTTTATATCTCACTAGTTATTTCTTATGTTTCAGATAACAGGTACATATTGGAAACTGAATAGCAATATCCGGAGTTGCTTGCAAGTTATTCAATAGTGGAGAACACCGGATCAGAGTCATAGTTAGGACTTTAAGTATTGTATTTGTATTTTGATGTTAGAGATGTATTATTTTGATGTAAATAAAAGTTAAGTTTGGTTCTTTGCTATCTAGTAGTATCTTGCTAGGAAGCTGGGTACTACAGGATGTTACAAAGAAGATGAAGAGCAATACAGAAGGCTCTTCAAAGAAGAGAAAGGGAAGGGAAGAAAAGGAAGAAGAAGAAGTGCGAAAAAGAAGGACAAGAAAAGGAAGAAGAAAGCAGAAGAAAAATCTCAACCTTCTGGAAGGTTGCCAGTCTGAGCAAGAGCTTGTAATTGAAGCCCTTGAACAGCTAATTCAAGAAGAACCAGGACAAGAGGAACCAGAGAGGAACCTCTTGAAGAAATGGATCCTAAGAAGGAACCTTTGAAAGAACCCACTCAAGAAAGTTCTGAGTAAAAAGTTCCTGAACAATCTGAACCTGAAACGATTCAAGATGAAGAAGAGAAAGATGAACCTATTGATGAAGTTCAAGAAGAAGAAGAAGAAGAGGAAATTGATGTTGTTGAAAAGGAAAAGGAAAAGGAGGAAAGTCTTAAAGATAAGACTCATGCATCTAAGTCTTCTAAGAAACTGAGAAGACTCCTGCTGCTTTAGAAATAATTCTTGCCCAGAAGGCTGATAAAGGCAAGGAAATCATGCAAGAAGGAGATGTTGTACAAAAAAATGTCTTTACTTCTCCTGCCAAGTTGATAAGAGGAAGTACTTTTGATTCTTGGCCCCTTTGATCCAAATCCTACCTAGAAACTCCTCTCATTATTTCAAGTTCAGAAAGACAAAAAAATTAAAGATTTTGAAGAATGTATACGAGTTGATTATCTTGTCAACTTTTCAAAAAATTCTTCGTTCCGAGCCTTCTGTTTGCGTTCTTAAGTGTAAACTGTAGTTTCAAGTGTGTAAATGGTGTTAAACTCCACATCAATTTTTACAGACTTGTTTTCATGATTATGGTATCATCCACTGTATTGGAGAGTAAATATTGTCTAATTCGGTTTACATATCTTTCACATATTTAACACGAATCACAACATTGAAGTTGTTGATGTAACGTTTGTAATTTTTGATTCTATCTTTATTATATTTTATATGTATAATATGTGATTTGTATGTATTAGATATATTTTAGGAAAAATAGTTTCATAGATAAAATCTTCTTGATCTTAGAGGTCAGTAGTCTAAGTTTGAAGTTGATATTTAAATCGAATTCTGTTTGCGGTCAGATTGATGTAATGGTTGCGTTATGAAGTAGAAACCCTAAATTAAGGTTAGAAAAGGGATTTGAGAATACCAATAATGATTTTATAATATTTGAGGATTTTAGAAATTTATTTGGGAATTTTCTGAGAAACGGATAAGAAGTATTACCGTTTTGGTCCCTATAGTATGACTAGGATGAACTGTGAGTGGGTTTGGAGACCAGAACAAGTTAGGAGAATATTTTGATGAGCCAAATAATTTTTTATATTATTTTAGAATTTTGGAAATTATTTTGGAAATTTTTAGAATAGCAGATTAAGAATTGTTGTTTTGGTCCGTGTAGAATGAAGAACAGGGTAAATGGGAGAACAAATGGATACTAGACGGTTAGGGAATGATCCAAAATCAAATGTGAGGGTAACCATTAGTGTTTTTATAAGATTTATGATTTTTAAAAATTTTCAGGGATTTTTCAGAGAAAGTTCAGTATAATCCTAGTTTACGTGTTACCGGGGAAACGGAAAAAATTACCGTTTTGCTTCTAAACTTGATTTCTATCTACCAAGACCCTTTTGGCACATGGATTTCGTGGTCTTGGCTAATCATGAGAGTCATGAGAGTTTTTCACCTCAATAGGTCATGTTTGGACAATTTTAACCATGAAACTCAAAATGTACCACACTTTATTACTTTAAAATTTACCTTTTACCATGGTTAAAAGTGAAAAACTTATTTACCTCACTCCTACACCAACTGGACCGCCCTTAGAACCCTTGAGAAGAGTTTAGAATTTTCTTGAATTTCATGACTCATAATAATTAACCAATGGGAGAAACTCTTGATTTTTATATTCTTAATTATCCATTAAATGTAATGATTAACGATGACTTAGGGCAAGCTTCTCCAAGAAGCCAAGGAGAGGGAGGAGAGGTCGACTAGCCAGCCAAAGGGAGAGGGAGAGAGTTTCTAACTCATTCTTCCATTTTGGCTCTTACACCAAGAACACTTCTCTTGTTTTTCTCTCTAGTTTTCTTTCAAAATTACCAAGTTTTCTCAAGCTTTTCCTCTTGATTTTCAATCTTCATGCTTCAAAAGTGATTGGTGTAGGTAAGAGTTCTAAGAATCAAGTTCCTAACATCATCTCTTTGGGTTCATATGCCTAGGGTTTGGGTTGTACTTATTTCACCTTAAGTTCTTCTCTTGATGTTCTAAGAATCTTCCATGAGATAGGAAAACTTACTTTGATTTTTGGGTATGATATGCTAGATTGGAAGGTGATCATCAAGGGGTGATAAAAGATCAAGAAGTTAGGGCTTTTCATATACAAGCAAGAAGACAAGGCAAGGAGAAATTTCTTTCACAAGGCTATTAAGGTTTTGAGGACTAGGTTTGATTGTGGATTTACCATTAAGCTTGAAGAAATATATTGAAAGAATGACTTGACTATCAAAATAAGTAATTTTTCTTTTCATATGTTGTTTTGAATAAGTCAAGATTGATGTATTCATGATAGGGATTTTTAAATGGAATAGACGTATTATAGGAAGTGCTTGATGTTGTATCTTGAGTGCTTGAATCAAGTAGGGTTGATGTTGGTTCTATACTTTCCCATGACAATGATTTTGGGTGTGAAATAATAATTGACTTGTTGTGATGACTTTGCTCCTTATGTCTTGTTTAAAGCTTGATTGAGTGGCTTGTGTTGTTGTGATTATTTCTTCTCTATGTCAACTTTATTAATCTTGGTGGCATGAGATCTATTTTAACTTATAACATGAGAATGTAGTGTATTGTAATTGTCTATGACTTGTTAAGCTTTTGAATTGATCCAAGAACATGTTTTTTTCTTACCTATTGGATCTTAATTAGGTTTAATTATGTAAGGAATAACTTTAATTGGCTTTAATTTTGTGAAAACCGAATCTGTCACGCCCTGGGTGGAATTATTTTCAAAGCTGTGAAAAATCGCAAACTGCTTGGAAAACAGGGGACAGACCTGTTCACGCCGTGGGTGTGAAATTTCCACTCGTGTGAACAGTTCTGGACTTTGCGAAAAACTAACCCAGAATTTTATGAAATTTTTTTTAAAGCTTATAAAATGAAGCTTTTTAAGGGAAAATACCAGTTTATAGTTTAAAAATTATTAGGTATTTTGGGTTCTATTTTATTGAAACTTAAATAGTTAAATATGGAAAAGAATGCTTATTGAGAAGTAAACTAATAATTGAGTAAGAGAATTGAATGGAAGAGAAAGAGACATGTTGATTGAGATAATAACAAAGAGATGACAATAACATAACCAAGAGAGAAGGTTATGTGTGATGGTGACAAAAAGTAACATAGAGAAGAGATTGATAATGTTACAAGAGAAACCAAAGTGACATGATTGTGCTTGATCTTGTGTGCAAAATATTATGTCATATGCATAAAGAAAAAGAGATTTGGCAAGTGGTCATGAGATGAGCATTACAACCCAGAGAGGGTTGGGAATAGTGATAGCTGGGCCACAGATGCCTATTGGGATTATCCAGGTTGCGAAACCCCTCAGATGGCCAGTGTAAGTGATAACCCCTGAGCCGAGGCAAGTCGCACAACCCGACTTGGATAAATCTGACTGACTTGACTATTCATGATACGGTACTGTGTTTAAATGTAGCTTATCTGAATGATTATCATGAAGTTTGGTGGGACTATCAGATAAGTCTGTTAAGTCTGCTATAACCGATCGCTCAAAGGTGTTGGAGTCTCCTTGGAGCACTACGAGGGTGTTGAGAGGGAAATAGAACTGACATGCATGATATTATGCCATGATGATGATATATGTTTGGTGATGAATTGTATGTCTGGTCTGTGATAATTATAACTGTGTGTATGATAATACATCACTTCCTGTGTGACCATACAATTTTGGTGATGAGAAAAGTTATATGGTAGATAAATTCCTGTTATAAAACAAATATAGTTGATTATGTGTAATATGCCTGATTTATTTTCTTCTTTCTGTTGTCACTGTTATTATATAACTTGTGTGCGAGAAATTTTCACCCTTGCCTATATGTTTTGTGCTCTTTGGAACATGATCCATATAGATGAGCCACCAGCTGGGTCGGTTGACTAGAGTCCGGGGACTTAGTCTGCAGCCCCGTGGGGGAAAAGGAGCCGAGTGACCCGAGCACCCAACGAGGGATATACACTGGTTATGTATTGTCCCTAGAGACATCTACAGAAGGATCACACAGGTGGGTAGTGGAGAACATGATCTTAGATGTACATATGCCGATACAGCAGCTTTGGGACGCTTGAGAGAGTCTAAGAGACATAGACAGAGTCCGCTCAACAGGAGCAGAGATAGACTGGGGCTAGACAGCAAGAGCCAGTTAGTACAGAGCCACAGCAGCAGAGACCCGGTACTCCACCATGTCGTAGGTATTTTGGTAGGTGGAGACAGACTGCTCACAAGAGCACCATGCGTCGCTCACGCCAGTCTAGGGAGACACCAGCGGGAGGGGTGTCTATTGGGGTGACAACGACAATGGGAGCTGACACTCCTATTGCAGTTGTTCCCATTTCGTATGCGGTACCTGGCGGGAGACCAAGGCCCTTTACTCCTACTACCATGCCATCCTGGAGGGTACGAGCTAGTCGGGAGGTTGTAGATAGGAAGGGAAAAGGGAAGTTAGGAGAGGAGTGCGAGGGTCAGACTTCAGAGGAGTCAGTGGGACAGCATCCGGGAGCAGATGCAGTTTGAGGTGGTAGCCGTGGTAGAGAGACTGTACAAGTTATATATATATATAGATGAGATATGTTGCCTATATGGAATGCGTTGTGACGTAAGCTAATTATCGAAACGTGAATATCTTAAGTGAGACTTTCAAGTAAAAAATAATCTTTCAGGATTAGTAAAAGAAAAAAAAAATTCATCCACATTTTTAGATAAGGAATAAATTAATCAGAATTAATATTTCTATAAGAAAAAATTGGTTACTTAAATTGTGATATCCTTTTATAAAAAAAGGGTGTTGCAATTGACAACTCACTTCTCGAGTATGTGTTTTAAATCGATTTTGGAGAAGCAGAAATATGAATCGTCTGATTTCCATTCAACAATTTTAATCTCGTAACTGTATTAAATATGTGATTTTCTAACTGTAAATGATTCGAAACCACTTTTCATGCATAAGGGGGCATTTGAATATAATCAAGGTAATTATTCTACTACAAACAATTAGTAAGAGTGTGGCTTTGTATATGATTCAATCAATAGCCGAGCAAACAAATAAAATTATAACATTTCCCCATGTGACCAATATTTATGGAGTTTTATTTATTTTGAGAATGATAATTAGGTTGAACAACGACGATTACAAAAATAACCTAAATATAACCACCACATAAACATATTCAATATGGATAATAAAAATATAGCTCAGAAAAATAATTAATTATGTCTTTTTTGCCCCAACCACATTGAAAATATGGATATAACTGGGAAAAAAAAGAATTAATTATACCTAAGATTCTTAAAAGATTAATAGCTTTAAAATAAAAAAAACTAAAACATTAATAGTTATGGAAAAGTGATAAACTATATTATTTAATATACTAAATTATATAAGAAACATTTATTTAAATACATTTCGCAAGATATATATATATATATAGTATTATGTGTAAAATATTACATTTATTCAATATACACAATAAATATTAATTATGTCTTTCTAATATACAAATATTAAATAATTAACTAATTATATTAAAAAATTATTCATTGTATAAAACAATCATTTAACATTCAACTCAAAAGATATTAGATCACACATTCAACTCATTTTAATAAAAACAAATTGCACAATTAATAGACCACCAAACAAGGAAAATTCTAATATTCTCCCACGTGAAAAATATCGATTGAGTTTTATTTATTTTAAAAACAATTCTTAAGTTGAACAACCTTGGTCACTTGTATCAAAAAAAAAATCTCGGTCACTAAAACAACCTAAACATAACCACCACAAAAACTTGACCAATTATATGACCAACAGGGATATGACCAATAATTGTATAAAACAATCATTGAACACCCAACTTAAAAGATATTAGGTGATACATTCAAATCATTTAAATAAAAATAAATTGCGTGTAACATCCCAACCTTAGAGACATCTTTAGTTAGAAAATTAATCTCTCATTGTAATTATTGTATGCTTGTGTGTACGTATACATATATATACTTATGACTAATTTATATAGAGTAATATAAAAATAGTAATATTATTTAGGATTAATTTTTTTATGTTGAATTAAATACCTTAAATGAGGACTATAGTGTAATCTAGTACAAAATTTGAATTTCCTCCTCACTTTTCACTCACACACAACCGGCCCCTCTCTCACATTCAAGCCCATTTCCTTAAGTCCATCTTATCCTAATGGAATAAGGGCTGACCAATACCTACACATGCAAGGGAAGAGGGAATTGGCTAGTCAACCCTTGTCCCCTATTTCTTTTCATTCTCGGCCTAGAGGGAAAGAGGGGGAGAGAAGGACAACATTTTGGAGCAAAGCTAGCTGAAGGGGGGAAAAAAAAGGAAAAGGAAGAACACTAGTGTAGGAGCTGAAGAGGAACTCAATATCATCTTCTTCTTTTCTCCTTGGCTGTTCGGCCACCATAACCCCATAGCCAACCATTTCACTTCCTCTCCTTTCATCTTCTCATCATTATCAAGGGGAGAAAGCTCAGATTTGAAAGAACAAACTGAACCAAGGAGACAAGCATCATTTTCACCTCAAAGAGAAGACAAGAACTCAGCCAAGGAGAGGAGCAAGTAGATTTAGAATTCTGCTTCATTGTCTTCATATATTGTGAGTCCTTTTCCCCTTAGGTGGATGATGTCTGAGCATCATCCTAGGCCATAATCTGGGTTAGGGTTCAATGATTAAGCGGTTAGAGGTTTTGCATGTCATGATTTCGTCACTGCATGTGCATAAAAAAAAAGGATCAAAATTCGTGTGAATTGGCAGGACTGTTCTGATTCTGCTGTTTTGTTAATTTTCTGTTCTGGCAGTGTATGTTGCGAAGGGTATAACTCACTGTGTGTTAATCCAATTGAGGTAATTTTTGTTGAATGTTAAACTAGGAAGAAAATTAAGCATTTTAGACCTTGGAAGCACTTGATTTGGACTTCTATAGACTGAGTAATTAAATTTACAAGTTTCAGTTTTGGGAAATATATTCTGTTGCTGTTTGGTAAAAATTGTACTCTGGCAGTTTCTGTTATATTGTTCGATTCTCTTTGTGTGTAGTTCCAAATGGTATGATTTCTGTGGAATATGAAACTAGACTCAAAATTAAGCAGTTTAGGCTTTGGATTGACTCCATTTGGATAAAAATTGAACTAGAAATCGTTAATTAAAGATTCAGTTGAGTTAACAAAATCCTGACAGAAATTTCTGTAATTCTTTTATGAACAACCCCTGATAAACTGTGCATAACTGAATGGATATCTACTGAATTGCGGTTATCTCTGTGCCATTTGAAAATTGACAAATAACTCTACAGGTTAGGCTTTGGTTTGATTGCATTTGATTAAGAATTGAGTTTTAACTGATTCTATCAAGTTGCAGCTGAATCTTAGAATTCTTGAATGATCATGTATGTTGAGTTGCATATTGACGAAGATTGATAATCTTAATGAGAAACTTGTGATTGTCATTAGAAATCCTATATGATTCTTATATGAGATAAATACTGCTTGTATTCTATTTTTGTATGTGAAGCAAATGACAAGTTATGTCACTAAGTTACAACCATGGTTTCTAATGTTATAAAAGTTTTAAAGCGGTGCTTTACTTGTAAATCCTAGTATAGATATCGGATTGTAATGAACTAAATCATGGATTACATTCATAATGAATGTCATTGTTACCCTTTGATATTCAAAGGTGTGGCATTTCACTGGTAAGACGGGGCACTGTCTTACGGATTAGAGACGTCTAATCATTATGCTGAAGATCACGGGCGTCGGTCCGGTGTTCAGTAAGGCCCGATGGCGTAGTTTCCCGGTTCATTATTAAATAGACCCTAAAGGAATTCACTATAAACTGTATTAAAGTTTAATCATTGCAAGTCTTGTATATTCTTGTAGACATTTATATATTACTATCCTGCCCATATACTGTTATATCATTGATATAAAAATACTATTAGTTATGGGTCCCTTTAAGGACTCACTGAGATTTTTATCTCACTCTTTCATTCTCATGTTTTTCAGATAAAGGAAAGGCTAAGGAAAACTAGAGGGGAGCTCACTTTAGTTATTTCATAGTGCTGCTAATTCTCTGATGTATGGCTTGAGGGTTCTTTTAAATTAAGAACTGTGTATTTTGTTAATTAAAAATAGAACCTTTATGGTCTATTTGGTTGATGTTCAAGTTTTATTTCTCTGAACCATGTTGTATTATTTTGAAATTCTGGACTTGTTATACTCTTATGTAGTACTTAATTCAGTTTTATTTACGACTTGTTATGTAACATGTTAATCTTGTAGGTAACAGGATGAAACACAAGAAGGGGGGGTTGAATTGTGTTTCTAAGCTTTTTAAAAACTTTTCACAAAGTTGGACGCTGGCTGGTGAAAAACGTTGGACGCACAGCTTATTGTGAAATATTGGACGCACAAAAGATTGGACGCAGAAGCTTCCCTCTTAGTTTAAAAACTTGTTTTCTTTGTGCGATTTAAGGTGTATGAAAAACTTGTTGAAATAAAAACAATTCAATCCCCTTGGTTAGTAATAAAGCACAGATATAAAAAGAGTTAAGGGAAAGAAGAAATAACACAAGTTTTATCCTGATTCACCCTTTCCTAAGAGCTACGTCCAGTCCCCTCAAACTAGAGAGATTTCACTATCAAACCAGATAGGTACAATTATTCTTTGCACACAGCCTCTTCAGGCTAAAACCCAAGTATTCTTTGCACACAGCCTCTCAAGGCTAAAACCCAAGTATTCTTTGCACACAGCCTCTCCAGGCTAAATCCCAAGTATTCTTTGAACGCAGCCTCTTCAGGCTAAATCTCAAGTATTCTTTGAACACAGCCTCTTCAGGCTAAATCAAGTATTCTTTGAACACAGCCTCTTCAGGCTAAACAACTCAGCAGAGTTTTTTATTCAAGTGCTGTCTAACTCACACAAGTGAGGATATGAAAACTAAAGCACTTCGAGAGTTAAGCAAACTCTCTTTTACAAGAAGATAGAAAAAATACAAGACTTTCTATACAGAGTATAAGCACAGCGGTTTTGCTCTTTCTTTTTCGTTGTTCAGTCTCTTGTATTCTTCTTCTTGTTCACTGTATTTATAGGCTTTGATGAAGCTTCAGACTTGTTCTTCGAATAGCTCAGCTTCAGCCTTCATAAAAGTTACCGTTCTCTAATAGCATTAAATGCTATTTTCCCGTTACTCTGAGGAGATCTACTTCATTGTGCATGTCTGCGTTTCTTTCTCCTAAATCAGAAGCAACCTGTACTCAAAGTCTCAATTGTACAGTGGTTAATAGTAATATCTTATTGAGATAGAGAGAATACACTGTGTAAAGTAGAAAGATGTGTTCAGAGATATACAGAGTAGTTAAAAGTACATTCTCTCTCTTAGTACACTTTCCACAGTACTTTATGCTTTTCAAAAGTACATTCACAAATGTTGACAATAGGTTGTACAGAAAAGCATTGTGTACAGCTATTCAAATCAAATTGTTGGCTCAATAAAATTGTTTAATAATCAAATGCAAGAGCAACAATTGACAATCAAATGGATTCTGCGTGTTATGTATTGGGCGCAGAATATATGAAACATTGGACGCAGCATTTAGCAAGTTATTGGACGCATACCTTTGCACTTACCAATTTGCACAGAACTCATGCAAACATTGGACGCATACCTGATGCTTTCAATTGCACTTTGTTATGCTGCTTTATTGGACGATGAATAGTAGACTGAGAACTTGTCCTACTTTGCTTCATTCATCGTGTAACACTTTGTTCTTGTTCTTCTCATTTATCGGACGCAGAACAGTAGATAATGAACTTGTTCCATTCTGTTTCATTGCTTGTGGAACACTTTGTTATTTTCCTTCTTCATTATCGGACGCAGAACAGTGCTTGAGTAACTCTGATTTCTTCTACTTCTGCGATTCTACTTCTTCAGAAGACATTGGACGCAGAACTTTGTTCTTGCGTTGTGCTTATCATTGGACGCACTGTTCATTGGACGAACTGTGCTGAAACATTGGACGCACAACAATAATCCTTCTGCTCAAACATTGGACGCAGAACTCTTCCTTCTGCTCAACCATTGGACGCAGAATTCTTCCTTCTGCTCAAACATTGGACGCAGAACTCTTCCTTCTGCTCAACCATTGGACGCAGAATTCTTCCTTCTGCTAAAACATTGGACACAGAACTTTTGTGTCCATTCCAGTGCCAACATTGTGATGAGCTAGCTTATTGGACGCAGACTGCAATCTTCCTTCAATAAACTTAGTTAGGCAGCATTGTTACACATTGTACAAGCTTAATACATATTGATTATCCTTTGTAAAAACCTTAATACATTTTGTTATCATCAAAACCATAAAATCACTTAGGGAGTTTTTGTATTAAAAACACTTTTAACCAATTTGGTTCCAACAAATCTTGTTTTAAGATTTTTCGGGTGTTACATTTATGGTATCAGAGCAGTTCATTCCAATGGCCTTCTACTATAGGTTTTAATTGATTTTTATAGTGGAAAAAATAAAATATCTTAAAAAAAAACAAGATGGCCTTCTAGTATAGTTTGTAATTATGGTTTAAAAACATTTCTAACTTTAGTATTACTTAAAATATCAATAATTATTTAAATAATTTTAGCTATCCGCACAAGATAAATTTACAAATAATAATCAAATGAATATTTTTTGTGTGCTAAATAGTCAAATGAATACTTTTATTTAACTTCCCAAAAAAAAAATATAGATATCAATAAACTCCCTCAACACGTATATTTGATTTATTTTATTGTGTCTTTTATTTTGAAACTAATAAGTTTTATTTTTAAACAAATTATTTATATATTTTAATCATTATCACTTTGACATATTTTTGAAAATTGTCTTTATCAAATATTATAAATATAAAAAATATATAAATTATCTGTACAATGCAAGAATATTCATTATCAATATTATAAATACAAACAAGACAACTAAGATTTTACCTAACCATAATCATTTTATATCTTTATATTTTATTGCGTTAATTTCCGTAGGCATCTTATAAATAGCCCCCCACAGGGTGTTGCTTACTCATCTTCTAAAGACAAAATGGCCACCAATATCAATTTTTGGTCTTACTCATCTTCCAAAGACAAAATGGCCACCAATATCAATTTTTGGTGTTTCACCTTTACAATTCTATGCATCACTTCAGCTTTGGCTTCAGGTGACAAGTTTACTAGTTCTTTATTATGTTTTGAGTAGAAAAAATTATAATATTAGTATTTCTATAGAGTTGTTTGATATGTAATTTTTTCCATAAATTATGTCTCTGCAAAAAAATGAAAAAAAAAATTTGAGTCTAAAAGTTTTTTAAAATTTTTTAGATAATATTTGAAACAAAATACTTCATATTTTATAGAAAAATTTGATTCGGGTTATTCTTAAAGAAGGTATTTCTCTTGTAAAATACTTGTTGAAACAATCATGCTTAACATGATGATTCAATATCAAACACCCTCTAAAGTTTTGTTTTCTCCTGTTAAATATGAAAACAAAAACAAAAAATCATTGAAAGTTCTGACATTATTTTTCTTGAAAATTGTTTTCTGCGATCATGTGACTAGTAGACTTTTGAATTTTTTTATTTCTAAGTTCCCAATTTTCAATTCATCTCAGCTTTTCTTAATCTATTTGTTTGAGATTTGGAAAAAAGCAAACGGAAATTTTTCTCCATCTCGAGGCACTTTAAATGAAAGCTGTCTACTTGCTCATTTGGATGAAATTGTGTTTGTTGATAGGAATCTAATACAAACAGTCACTCTGTTGTTTAAGAAAAGTTATTTCATTTTAAATTATTAAACGTCCTTATTTTTCTAAAAAGTATTATTTTATTATAATTCTATCCTTGCACGCTTGATAATATCAACAGAGTTGGAATTCTAAGTGTTTCAATAAATAATAATTAAATCCTAATAAATATCAACACCAATACCAAATTTTGTTCCAGTTTTGCTATATAAATATTTGTGCAAAAGTGGAGCGATGAATAACTAAACTACTGAATTCTTGAACGCCACAATTTGTTGAAATGATAATTCTGTTGCACACAAGCAGTTTCTAATGACATGCTCTATTGATTGTAGGGGGAGTAATTGTTCCAAATGTTCCAGCCAGGACGTATTGCATTTCGATGGGAGTACCGTGCCCAACCGGAACAGATTGTTCCGATTTCTGTGTTAAAAAGAACTTTCCCAAGCCTGGAAAATGTAGTGACAACCTTTGTTGTTGTGCAGTTCCATGGTAGATAATTATTTCTTTTCGATGTGTTTGTACTAGAGTGTTCACAAACACATTCTCTATGACTACCATAAAAATCAGTGGAAACAATAAATATATTAATTTCGATTTAAATTAGATTATTATGTTTCTTATTATTGATAAACAATATTTTTTGGTTAATGTGTCTATGAATTTTATACAAAAAGAATTCAACAAAAGCAACATTTTAATGTTTTTTGATAATTAATTCATTGATATTATCTTTGGATTCTTAAATTAACTACAATCAAATATTCATCATTATTGATATTCAACACTACAATTAATGTTTTGGATGACTGGACTTTCTCGTTAAAAAAAATCATGGTTTAAATACATTTTTCGTCCCTACAAAATGATCGAGTTTCATTTTTTGTCCCTGTAAAAAAAATTTATTTATGATTCCTGCAAAATAAAAAGTTTTGTTTTTAGTCCTCGCAAATTTATTTGAGTCCCTGAAATATCCAAATCATGCTAAATTAATCCTTGTAATATGTGGACAATTTTGTTTTTAGTCCCTATAATATTATATCAATTTTATTTTACTTTATTTTACAAGGACTAATTTGACGAATATATAAATATTACAGGGACTAATTCAACATGATCTAAATATTTCACGGACTAAAATAAATTTGCGAGGACTAAAAACGAAGCGTTTTATTTTGCAGGGATCATAAATAATTTTTTTTTACATGGACGAAAAGTGAAACTCAGTCATTTTGAAGGGACAAAAAAGGTATTTAAGCCAAAAATCATTAATTGTATAAAAGAATCATTGACCATGCAACTCATTTAATAAAAAAAACTGCACCAATCAATATACAACTAAAGAAAAATATTCTAACATTCTCCATTGACTAATATTTACTGAGTTTTATTTAATGATCCTTAGGCCAAATAGCCTTGGCCACTAAAATAACCTAAACATAACCACCATAAAAACCTGACCAATGTAACATCCCAAATTTTCCCTCTATAAGAATGAGTGTTAATTTTAGAGGATCGAGATTATCCTCAAGATTTTCAGATGATAAGTAATGGTTTAGAACTGACGTAGAAGTCAAAACGGTATTCTGTAGACGTTTTTGACTGTCAGAATATGTCTATAACGATATAGAAATTTCAAGTTGGATGCAGAAGAGGTATTTGGAGATTGAAATAATGATTTGATGTTGTAAGGGGGTTTTTAGAAACTAAGTTTGGAATTTTAGAGAAGATCATAAGGAATATTACCATTTTAGTCCCACTAAGATGAACAGCGTAACACGTTAAATTGGGAAACAGATAAATACCAGAGACTAGAAAATGATCAAGATAAGAACTAAAGGGACAAATAGAGTTTTATCTAGTATAGAAATTAGAAGTTTCGTTGGTGCTGTGATTCAAACAAAAAACTAGTTTAAATATTATATAACTTACTTCTGTATCATTATCGTCTTTGTGCTGTTTTTAATGAATGTTATGTGATATATGTGTTTATTGATTTATTTTCATCTTATAAAAATGGTTTTAGTTTACATATTCATTTTCTATATTGAAACGGATAGTTTCGTTTGACGTTGAGTTTTAAACAGAAAACGATTTTCGTCGTAATTGACGGTATAGGTTTTAAATAACATGAATTTGCCAAAACCAACCCAAAAAATTATCTTCCTTAACAAAAATTTTTTCTTTAAATATTTTTGTTTTTTTGGAATTTTTATGGAATTTTTGGAAAGTTTCAAAATTTACTGAAAAATACGCTAAACGGAAGCGAATAGCGCAAAAATAGTTACACAACGTAAAATTTCGTGACACAAGTCCAAAACACTTTTATTTTTATTTTTAATTATTTATTTGAGGATTTTAGAAATTATTTTCCTGTAGCATTTTTAAAACATTGGTGGTTCACTTATATGCGATATATCAGCCGAATAGAGACGAATACAGAGTTAACGGGCATGAATTAGGAACTTCAAATTTTTGAGGGACTTTTATGCAATGTGAATAGTGATTAGTCAACTGTAGACGAAATTGTTCACCATAAATAGTGTAGAGATTATGTGCAATTACTATTTTACCCTTGCTTGTACACTTATTCACTAAAACCTACCCTTTTTAACCTAGCTATCCAATGGCTCTCCTTTAGCCTCATTTGGTCGACATACTTAGGTGTTTTTGGAGTCTTGGATTGCCTTTTGTCACTTGGATCCAATCCTTGTGAATTTTGGTAATCCTTGTGAAAAGATTTGAACCAATTAGAAAATAGCTTGATTTTCCTAAATTCCTAAATACCTAGTCACTAAGTACTTGATCTTATCTTCTCCTCCCACTTGCATAGTCTGGCCGCCCTCTTCTCCTTGAAATCAAGGGTGAGGATTGATTTCAATTGCTTCTTGATCCATGTGGTGAGCCTTTTAACCAATTAGAATTAAGTTATCCTTGTAGTTTAATTTGATTGGTCATTTCTTTTTCATGAACCAATCAAATGGCACCTATGACAAGAGGGGGGGGGGGCTGTGCTTTTTGCTATAAATAGGGGTGAGGGGTTTCCATTATTTCCTACGCCAAAACTTGATGCATTTCCAAGTTTTCTCTTTCTCCCTCTTTAAAGCTTGCTTTATAGTTTTCTTTGTTTTCTTGTTTAAGTTCTTGTCTTTTTGAAGCTTTGATCTTCAAACTTTCTTTTTCTCCAAGTTTCAAGGTAAGGGGAAGCTGTTGCAAAATTATTTGAGAAGTTTAAAGTTTGATCTTTGTTTATTAGTCACTTTGGTGGTTTTGGTGTTTATAAGCTTTATTTAATTGTTTTATGGCTAATTTGATTTAATTATTGTGTGCTTTTATTATTTGTAGTGTTATAATGCTTAAATTGTTTATGTGTTTTTGTGATAGTAATGTTATAATGGTAAAATTGATTTTGAGCTTTAATATTTGTATCGTTATAATGGCGATTTTTTTAGTATCACAGTATAATTAAACCGTAAAATTATTGTAATCTATTTCTTTGTGTAAACCTTGAAATTGTCTACCATTGATATATAGAAAAATGGTTGAGATGAATGGTTTATAGTATGGTTCTGGCTAGGAAAGATGGGTCTTTTAGCAACTGTGGCTCACCTCTAGATCTTTCTTGGGAACCATACCGATATGCTGTTATGAAATCTTAACCTAGGGAGTCTGTATATACGTGACTAAGATAAATTGGGAAAGATTTTATTGGGATGCTACTATACATGAATATGCATTTAAAATAAATCTCTTCTCTCTTTAGATTGAGTGATGTCAGCACTGTCGTAAACTCGGTCTTTGCTTTTAATTGAATCTTGATCTGTTAACAATGATTTCCCTAGTTCCATATATATACTGGCTGACTGGGTAAAATAGTATAAAAGTAAAGGGTTCTTGGCGAACTCTGCTGTTATATTATTTGGTAGAAATTCCTGGTTTGGGGTCCGTGATATATGAGAAACTCAGTTTAGTTTTCAATGTCATACTCTTTGATAGTGAAAATTAGTGAGGTAAGCCTTCAACGGGCTTTTTCTGAAAATAAACTAGTGTTTAAGTATTTCGGTAATAATTCTGCTTGATCTCGTTCACTTAGTTCTATATTGAATCACTATAAAAGCTGGGTATTGATCACTGCAGTCGGCTCGCCGCCGTGTGATCACTTTTTCTAAAAACAAGTGAGTAAAGTCAAAGAGTGGATATAATGGATAACTTCAAAAGTATAAACTTGTGTTAACAAAAGGTTTTGTTTTGTGGTTTCTAATCTGATTATGAGAATCAGCTTGTGAGTTTTATACTGTGAACTGGTTGAAGTTTTCAAGAGAAATATTTTACGAGATTTAGTATTACAAGAGGTAATACAGTAAAACATGAGAAAGTTTTACAAAACAAACCAAAGTAAATTTATATGCAATCTAAATTGTCATTGCGTAAAGACGTATGAGCATACAACCTAGAGAATGGGTTGAAAATAGTGTTTTGTTGGGCTACAATTGCCTACTGGGATTATCCAGGTTTCGAAAGTCTCAATGGCCGTGTAGGTGAATACCCTCGAGCTGAGACGAGTCGTATACCCGACTTGGATAAATCTGACTGACGGACCTATTTATGATTCAGTAAATCATTTTTAAATGTGGCATTGCTGAATGATTTCCAGAAGTTCAGCTCGGACTATCTGGTTATTCTGTTAAGTTTGCTACAGTCAATCGCTCAAAGGTGTTAAGGTTGAAAAAGTCTCCTTGGAGTAGTGCACCGGTGTGTTTTCAAGAGATATAGAAATGACATGCATTAATATATCTTGTATTGATGATATATTTCTGAGTATACATTGCTTTACTGTATTTAAAATACAAGGCATGATTCGTGTATTGTAGTTCTGAAAATATGAAGCATGTACTGTATTGAGTGCTTGTCTATGTGTTCTCAATGTACTGTATTTGAGTGCTTTGCTATGTGTTCTTGATGTATGTATTGAGTGATGCATGATCTGTTAATATGTGCTTATACTTCTCTTTTTGTTGTGGATTTGAGCTTCACCCTTGCATGTGTTTGATGCATGTTGTAACGTCTGTAATTTTTTATTCTATTTTAATTTTATTTTATGTGTGTGATATGTGCTTTGTGCATGTTAGATATCTTTTAGGAAGATTAATTTCATAGATAAAGTTTTCCTGACGTTAAAAATCAATAGTCTAAGTCGGATGTTGAGATCCAGAGAAAATTCTATTTACTGTAAATAGACGAATTGGTGACGTCGTAAGGTAGAAACCCTAGATTGAGGTTAAGAAAAAGATTTGAAGATACAAATAGTGATTTTACAATATTTGAGAATTTTAAAAATTTATTCGGGAATTTTCTGAGAAACAGATAAAAATGTTACTGTTTTGGTCCCTGTAGTTTGATCATGTTGAACTGGAAGTTGGTTGGGAGACCAGAACAAGTTAAGAAATATTTTGGAGAAGCCAAATGATGTTTTATATTATTTTAGAATTTTAGAATTTATTTTGGGAATTTTTAGAATAGCAGACCAAGAATTGCTGCTTTGGTCCCTGTAGACTGAGGAACAGGGTAAATGGGAGAACAGATGAATACCAGAAGCTTAGAAAATGATCCAAAATCAAACAAAAGAGTAACCAATAGTGTTTTTATAATATTTATGATTTTTAGAAATTTTCTTAGATTTTTCATAGGAAGTTCAGTTTAACTCTAATTTACTGGTCACGGTGAAATCGAAAAATTACCGTATTATTTCTAAACTTGATTTTATGAACCAATACTTTTTTAGCATTTTAATTTCGTGGTCTTGGGCTTAGTTTAGGAGTCATGAGAATTTTTCACCTCAATAGGTTATTTTTGGACAATTTTACCATGAAATACAAAAGTTACCACATTTTTCTTACTTGTATTTATCTTTTACCATGGTTAAAAGTGAAAAAAAATATTTACCTTGCCTTGGACCAGCTGCAACGCCCCTGACTTGGTGCGGAAGGATGTGGAAAATTCTAAAATATCTTGACTCATAATTTTTAACAAATGAGAAAAATCTATGAATTAATTTTACAAATGACTCATTTCTTGGTCATGATTGTCTTAAAAAAAAAACTTGCACAAGAAGAAAAGAGAGGGAGAGGCCGAGTTGAAGGAGAGAGGAAGAGAGAGCTCTTGCTTCATATTTCGATTTTCACTCTCAAACCACAAAGATTTCACATATTTTTCTCTCTAAGTTTCCACTCAAAATAATCAAATTTTCACAAGTTTGCTCTTGATTTTGGGATCCTCAAGCTACCAAGGTATTTCATAAGAACTCCATAGATTAAGTTTTTGTTGTCTTCTTCATGGTTTATGAGCTTAGGGTTGTGTTTAGTTCATCTTAAGTTCTTCTTTCATGTGCTAAAGATTATCCATGGGATGAGGAAACTTATTTGGTATTTGGATGTGTTGTGTTTGTGTTGGAAGGAGATAATCAAGAAGAAGGAGAAGAGCAAGGAGATAGGGTTCTTCTTTCACAAGCTAAAGGAAAAAGGTAAGGGGAGATTTTCTCATACATGGTTATTAGGGTTTGGATGATGTATGTGTGCTATGTTTGTTGTGGTTTGTACAAAAAGCTTGGAATTTTAATTAGAGAGTATGTTGATCATTGGTAAGTGCTCTTTTGACCATGTGGTATTGAGATGACTCAAGAGATATATTCATGCTTGATAGATGAATTTGGATTACTTGAACCTTGTGTGTTTGAGATTGGTTTTTGTTGCTTCCATGATGAGGATTATTCTTGGTGGTAAAGAAGTATATGTTTTGTGTGTGATGATCTTGCTCTATGTTTTATGTGTGATGATCTTGCTCTATGTTTGGTGTGTGATGACCTTGCTCTATGTCTTGTTAAGCTTGGATCAATAGCTTGATGTTGAATGGTTGTGCTTAGTGATTGAAGAGTTCATGGATGTAGTAGAAAATTTCAAGGTGTTGGTTTATAATTTGAAAAGCTTTGTGATTGATCCAAAAATTATAATTTTTGCCCATTCTTATTCATTAGGTCTTAACCATATAAGGAAGAGATTTATTTGGTTTGAACTTTGTGAAAATCGGATTCAGTCATGCCCTGGGTGTGTTTAATTTCGAAGCTGTGAGAATCTGGAGAAACAGGGGACAGTGCTGTCTACGCCGCTGGTGTGAAAATTTTCGCGCCTGTGGACAGTTCTGGATCATGGAAAATAAACAGCCCAGAATTTTACGAAATCATTTTTTTTCAGCCTTTTGAATAAAGCTTTTTTAAGAGAAAAATGTCATTTTTGAATTTAAAAGTTGGCAAGTATTTTAGTTAATTTAATTTTAGAACTAAAACATTGGATTTAGGAAATGTTATTTTTGTTAAAAAGATAAAGATTAATTAAGGGTATGAATGAAAGAGGAAGAGACATGTTGATTGAGAATAATCACAAAGAGATGAGAATACTATAACCAAGAGAGAAGGTTATATGTGATTGTGCAAGAGATAACCTAGAGAAGAGATTAATGAAATTACAAGAGAAACCAAAGCTTAAAAATGCTTGAGATGATTACTTTGTATGCATAATGTGATGTGTCATTTTGCATAAAGAGAAAGAGATTTGGCAAGAGGCCATGAGATGAGCATTACAACCTAGAGAGGGTTGAGAATAGCGATAGTTGGGCCACAGTTGTCTACTGGGATTATCTAGGTTGCGAAACCCCTCAGATAACCAGTGTAGGCGATATCCCCTGAGCCGAGGCAAGTCGCATAACCCGGTTTGGATAAATCTGACTGACTTGACTATTCATGATATGGTATTATATAGCTTATCTGAATGATTATTATGAAGTCTGGAGGGACTCTCTGATAAGTCTGTTAAGTTTGCTACAGCCAATCACTCAAAGGTGTTGGAGGTAGGGAAGTCTCCTTGGAGCACTATGAGGGTGATGAGAGGGAAATAGAAGTGACATGCATTATCATATATCTGAGTTGATGATATATTGCTTGATGATGAGTGATATGCTATAACTGGGATGATTTTCCTTGTGTATATGAGACTGTCTTACTAGAAGAGTGATTATATAATTCTGTGCTGAGAAAAGGTAAACGGTAGAGGAATGCATGATGTAAGATATGTTTGATAAGCATGATTTACTTTCTGCTTATTTGTTGTCACTATGTTTTTTTCATAACTTGTGTACGAGGATTTTTCACCCTTGCCTATATGTTTTGTGCTCTTTGGAACGTGATTCATATAGATGGACCATCCGCCGGATGGGTTGACGAAGGTTCGTAGACTGAGTTTACTGCCCCGAGGGGGTGAGGATGAAGGGTGGATAGTTAACCCTGACACCCAATGGGGAGCATACCTTGGGTATGTAACTTCCCTAGAGACATCGACTGAAAGACCTCACTAGTGGATTGTAGAGAATATAATTTTAGATGTGAAGATGCCTATACAGGAGCTTTGGGACTCTTGGAGAGAGTTAGAGAGACAGAGACAGGAGACACCTCATCAGAAGCATGTGCAGACTGAGCCTGTGTAGCAGGAATGTGTAAGGCCAGAGGCGCAGCAGCAGAGACTTGGTACGCCACCATGTCGTAGATACTTTGGTAGATGGAGGCAAACCGCGCGCAAGAGTACTGTTCGTCGTTCACGACCATTTGGAGATACATCAGCAGGGAAGGTGCCTACTGAGAGGACACCTACTGTGCAGTTTGATACTCCCATTCCAGCTGTTCCTATTTCGTTTGCGGAACCAGGTGGAAGACCAACTCCTTTTTCCCCTACTGCTATGCCATCTTGGAGAGCACGAGCTCGTCAAGAGGCCACTAACAGGAAAGGGAAAGGGAAGCTGGTAGAGGAGTACGAAGCCCAGAGTTCAAAGGAGTCTGTGGAGCAGCCCTTAGGAGCAGATGTAGACTGAGTTGGGATCTGATATAGTGCAGGCTGTTGAGTTATCTTTTTGGATCTTGTGTTGTTTTTTTTCGTGGTAAAACTCTTATGATTATATATATGAGATGAGATTTCTTTCACCGGTACGTTGTTTTATATTTACACATTTAAAACTCTTCGAAAAGAACTAGGGAGACATATTCCCCATCCATTTCATTATTTAAAAGGCAAAAATTTTACCCACATTTTTGGAGAAGGAATATTGAGTTTTCATCAATTATTTTTCTAAGTTATGCGAAAATTTTGGTTACTATTGTAACACCCTGATTTTTATATATAGTTTTTATTGATTTTTAATCCTATTTAATTTAATTAAAATTATTTAATTAATGATTTTTGGGATCTTGAGGTGAGGATAGTGATAGTAATATCTTAGATTTATTTTAGAAGAGTCAAGAGTAGCCAAATTCGCAAAACTGAGTTTTTGCGGGAACCGCATTCTCTCCTGATGCGGGGATAGGGTCCAGTATTTTTCTGGAGGTTATTTTTATTCCAAAATAAATTTTTAACGAACCAAAAATGGTTCTTATAATATTTGTGATTTTAGAAATTTTCTGGAAATTTTTCAGAAAAACTTTATTTTTACCCACGTTTGGTGCTTTACGGGTAAACCGGGCGCAACCGGGACATGAAAAATAGTCCAAAAATTTAGTTTTGGGTTTCTAAATTTTTCTAGGACATATTCAAATCATAAAATGTATTCTTCATGATTTTACTCATTTTAGAAAAATATTTATCTAAAAAGGGATTCGAAAACTACGCGTTTTTACCGCTTCGAACTACCGATTAAACCCTAACTTGATGGGACTTAATCCCACCATTTTTCTGGTCAGATCTGGGCACATGAGGGGCTGATCCAAGTCTAAAAATTCTTCCAAAAGTCAAATGGTCAATTACGGGTTGATTTTGAATTTTTCCAAAATTAGGGGAGAGAGGTATGGCTCCCAACCACCAAAGCATGCAAGCCCATACCTCCCCCATGCCTTCCCTTGCTCAGCTGAATTCTACTAGGGAGAGAGGAGAGAAGAATTCACTTTTCACTTCATCTTCTCCACTTGAATCATACAAACTCCATTTTCTCTCCATTTTTCCAAGTTTTTCCATACACAAAAAGACCAAGTTCTAGTAAGATTTTCCATACCCAAGCTTCACAAAAAAAGGTTTGGATCATCATTCTAATCCATAAACTTCTTTCATTTTTTCATTTCCACCACTTTCATGTTTTCATGAAAGCTTGAGTTCTTCATTTCACTAAAAATAAGCTTTTCCTTTGTTTAGGTTCACTCCATTGGAACCTACAAGCTTGGAAACTACCTTGGATCTATTTTCTTTCAAGATTTGAGTAAGTATTCATCTTCTCAAATTTCTACTCATTAGAGTTTCTTGGTTTTCATAAAACTCATATTTCTATGGTTGTATTTTGGTGTATTTTGAAAAGGGTAAATTTTTCTAAGTGTGGGAACATCAAGGTGTTGAGTAGACCACTTGGTGTTGGTGTGGTGTGAAGGAGGTGATTTTGGAGTTAGCCCATTTTCAAGTCTTCAAGAGGTAAGGAGATTTTTCTCAATAAGTTGGGAGGGTTGTGTATGTGTGTGATTATGTGATTTATGGCTTGATGATGAACTCAAAAACTTGAGTTTTCATATTGGTTGTTGAATGATTTTTCATTCTTTAGTAATATGTATTTTTATATATTTATGTATATGAGTGAAAGTATGATTTTGGCTGAGGCATGATAATTTTTGATAAGCCTATGTGTTGTTGGAAAAATCATATGTATGATTTGGAGTGATTTGGAATGCCTAAGTGTATGTTTGATTTATGGCTTGGTGGTGTTTTGCCTAAATGGATGAATATTGATGCTTGGATGTTTCACATGATTTAATTCTATGTGATTGGGATTGGTTTGAAAATATTTGACTAAGTGTGGTAAGAAGAGTTAAAAACTTTAATGAAAAAGTTTTACAAATGAAAACAAAGAAATTAATGAGGATTCAAGATAACACTTAATTGGATAAATTTCAAAAATACAAAATTCTGGAATTCTGGGCATGAAATCGAAAGTCTGGGCACTTTGGGCCAAAAGTATAATGTTATAAAAGTTCGGGGGTAGAAAACGTGAAGATTAGACGCAAAAACTGGACGCAAAAACTGGACGCAGACTGGACGCAGAAACTGGACGCAGGAACTTTACGCAGAGACTGGACGCAGAAACTTGACGCAGACTGGACGCAGAAACTGGACGCAGAGACCGGACGCAGAGACTGGACGCAGAAACCGGACGCAGGAACTGGACGCAGACTGGACGCAGGAACTGAACTTCTTAAGGGGTCAGAATTACAAATACTTAAAGTAAAAGATTTTAAGTAAAATTATCAAGGAATTTAATTAAGTTTTAATTAAATCTTTTTATGATGAATAAGTGGGAAGAAAATTAATAAAGTGGGTTTTAGATAAAAGATAATTCTTTTATTAAAACAAATGAAGCTTAAAGATTTTAGAGTTAAAAAAAAACATAAGAATTCCAAGAGGAATTTCTTCTAAAAACTTATGGGGTTAAACAATAATATTACACGGTATTGGAAGAGAACCAATACGTGGCGAAGATAAAAGTCTTAAAGACAATAATATTACACGGTATTGGAAGAAAACCAATACGTGGCGAAGATAAAAGTCTTAAAGACAATAATATTACACGGTATTGGAAGAGAACCAATACGTGGCGAAGATAAAAGTCTTGAAGACAATAATATTACACGGTATTGGAAGAGAACCAATACGTGGCGAAGATAAAAGTCTTAAGGACAATAATATTACACGGTATTGGAAGAGAACCAATACGTGGCGAAGATAAATGTCTTAAGGACAAAAATATTACACGGTGTTAGGTGAAAGCTAACACGTGGCGATGAAAAACCCTAAGACGAGGGACCGAATTGATTGTGGTTGCAAATATACTGTCATATGCATTTGAGATATTGGCTTTTGCCAGGCTAGAATTTATTGCTATGATGAGAGCACACAATCCTATGCAGGGACTGTAAATAAGTATGGTCTGACTATAAGTCTTTGAGGGCATCCAAGTTACGAAATTCTCAATGGCCTTGCGGTGAATTCCCTTGTGCCGAGAAAAGTAGTGTACCCGGCTTGAATGATCCTGACCGGCTGCCTTATTTGAGATGGGGTGTACGACGTAGCACAATGGTCTGTACCGAATAAATGACAAACGATGGCCAAGAGTGAAGGTCAGTTTGCATTAATGATAGGTATACGATTCCGCTACATCGCTCTACTTAGTTGAGGAAGAGAAGTCTCCATGGAGCAGTGCACCGGTGTATGAAAAGAGATATTGAAGTGACATGCATTATGCTAGAATGCTATTTGTGTGCTTGACTGTGTGTTCACTTTGATGATTTGTCTCTTGTTGATGATTGAATAGCTTAGCTAAAAGGTTTGCGAAAGAGTAACTCTATATAAATATATTCTTGGAATGTATTACGTAGTATTTTATTTTTCATATGCAACCTTTCAGTGGATTTCAACTTGTGAAAAGAAATTCACCCTTGCATATTTTCCTGTATCTGTATGTACGTTACGCGTAGATGAAGCCTCTGGTAGCCCGCGTGAGGGAGAGTTTCCGGCTCCTTGAGGCCGAGTCCGAGGGAGAGGGATGGACTTATGATCCCATCTCCCAATGGGCCACTGTGTGTGGACACGTGGTCAGGACTAGAGGAGGGGTGCTGGGCCCCGAAGAGGTTCTAGAGCGTGATATGGTTCTGGACGCTTACATTCCATTCGAGAGGATGCGCAGCTGGCTAGCAGCCGCACCCGAGGCACCTGTGGAGCAGCCGAGGCGAGAGACTCAGGCAGAGGAGAGACCTTTACCCTCACGGGTAACCGGATCCGCTCGGGAGTATCGTCGCATGTTTCGTCGCACGCGTCTCACTCCAAGGAAGAGTACCTTGGGGCGAGATCGTCTATCGAGGATGGCTCCATCAGTGACACCAGCTTCACCACCACAGACAGGGAGACCGACGCTTTCCGTTCCTTACGTTCCACATTATGGCCGTTTCGTACGCTGCTCTTCTGACACTTCTGCCGGACCGTCGGGACACGCAAAGAGGGGGAAGAGGAAGGTTCGAGATGAGCCAGAGCGGGTATTCATTGAGATATCCGAGGAGGAGGAGGACCCGGAGGAGGACCCAGAGGAGGATCCCGAGGAGGACCCCGAGGAGACGTCATCGTCTTAGGTCGTAGTGGTAGGGGTGTCTAGTGCTAGGTTGTGGGATGTCTGTTAGCGACCAGCCTAGGTTTGGGATGTTCATGTTCAGTGTTGTGTATTTGACACATCTTTTGATTTACAGTTTTCTTAGGTTTAGATTTATCGCTTTATTTTCTTTACGTTATGATGATGTATTTTTGGCCACTATGTTGTGGTTTCAAACTATTCTTGCGGGCGCAAGACTTGTATATTTTGACATGATGATGTATATATATACATGTATGATGTTTCTTTTCTTCTGAGTTTTCAGGATGGCTAAGTGTGATGGGAGAAATCTTTTTGTATAAGATTCTTTAAAAAAAAAATTAGCCACCAATTTTGGTAACCTTAATTTATGAAAGATGTTTTTCCTCATTAAATATTAGTTTTTCACGTGACGTTCCTTGTGGAAAAAAGGGGCGTTACATTTGTGGTATCAGTGCTGGTCGATGTCTGTCGGGACTGTAGGTTATAGGTCTACTGTGTCTAAGTTGTGTAACTCTGATGGAGTTTATTTAGGTTATAGACTTACTAAGTTTAAGTTGTGTGGATCTCTGATTAGCATTGTGTGACATTGGTTGTATTGTTTCCTTATGAAACAATGTGTGAAATTGATTGTTTTCTTGAATGGGTTTTGAGTAGTGCAACTTGGTTGACGTGTAGAAATCCATGGCTAGTGGTGACTTTGGTCAAGCGAACGGGAACAGCGACAATAGTATTAAGGAGATTCTTCAGGCTATCATGGATTTGGCTGCAACAGTAGTTCAACTGACAACTACTGCGATACAATTGGTGGAAAGATATGAGAGAATGGAAAACCATATGGGAGGGAGAGTGAGCAAGGAAAATGTGGGTGGACCGTCTAGGTCATATCCACAAGGGAAGGAAGGAAAGCAGGATCAGAACAAACCCTACTATAGGAATCAGGGGAACGAACAAAAGAACAATGTAGCTTTTTCTACTGGTGGTGCCAACAAGGGAAGTCAAGGAGCGGGCGCTCCAGTGACCTGTTTCAAATGTGGGAAACTAGGACACTATTCTCATGCCTGTACTCAACAAGGAAAGAAGTGTTATAGCTGTGGAAAATTTGGACACATAGCAAAGGATTGCAATATGCCCAAACCCAAGCCGGAAATCAACGCTGTCAAAGTAGGAAGGCCGAAGGCAAAAGGACGTGTTTACACTATGAGTGGTATTGAGGCTTCACCTTTAGAGGATTCCCTACAAGAAGGGAATGACATAGCTGGTAATTTTGAAGACTAGGGGCTTCAGGGATGTTTGGAATGGGTGGTTTTCTGCAAGTTTTTGAAGATTACGGAAGACTAGTTTTGTTTTGATTAGGAAAACTTTTTGTGTGATGTATGTTTTAATTTCTTATAAGTTTTAGATTCAAAATCTAACTCTATGTTTTAAATTTCTTCCGCTACTACTTAAATATGTAACCTCCTAGTAACTCTTATGTCTGTCTGTTTCCAAAACTTTCCGTAATCTACGTATGAAGTTATTCAGCAATTTCATCTATCTATTTTCGTACGTAGTTATTTCTCTATCTTCCTATCTAATAATCTTTTTGATTGTCCATCTTGTCAAACCAATTCTCACTAGTAGTGATAATCTCGTTCGTAAAATGATTTTCATATTCTGGGTTGACTTTGAGGGAAACTAGAACCCTATAGATGATAGTGTGAATTGTAATAGAAATTTTCATAGGAAATTTTTGCCAAGGATCCTTTAACAAAGAGTGGGTGGCGTATGAGCAATAGTCGACAGTTATCTAGGAGTACTGTAACGAGTATAAAGGGACGGGTATAAGAAAAAGATAATACAGTGAAGGGTCGCGAAACATTAGTAGATCTTAAAGATGTAATAAGATGGAAAGAATTTTTGGGAGAATCGGATGAAGAATAGTAGATATGTATTGGTGATTATATTCAAGAATGATTTGGGCAATAATGTGAGTAGCTATACACTTATTATCGTTTTCTAACTACTTAAGGACAAGGTGTGGGACTGATCAACCCATTGGCTTGCCGGTAGTAGAGAGGGGACAATAATATTTGATATGGACTAACATTGTTGAGATCTTAAAGTTGGATTGGATAATTATGAATTTTGATGGATAGTGTGAGAATACTCTATAGTGAGAGTAAGAATGCTCGAAGGAACGAGAATATGTTAATTTTAAAGTAGGAGTGATAGAAAGATTTATCGGATGAGAGTTTTTCTATATTGATGGTTAAACGTAGTTTAGGTACGTAATTTCGGGGACGAAATTCTTTTTAGAGGGGTAGAGTTGTAACACCCTGATTTTTATATATAGTTTTTATTGATTTTTAATCCTATTTAATTTAATTAAAATTATTTAATTAATGATTTTTGGGATCTTGAGGTGAGGATAGTGATAGTAATATCTTAGATTTATTTTAGAAGAGTCAAGAGTAGCCAAATTCGCAAAACTGAGTTTTTGCGGGAACCGCATTCTCTCCTGATGCGGGGATAGGGTCCAGTATTTTTCTAGAGGTTATTTTTATTCCAAAATAAATTTTTAACGAACCAAAAATGGTTCTTATAATATTTGTGATTTTAGAAATTTTCTGGAAATTTTTCAGAAAAACTTTATTTTTACCCGCGTTTGGTGCTTTACGGGTAAACTGGGCGCAACCGGGACATGAAAAATAGTCCAAAAATTTAGTTTTGGGTTTCTAAATTTTTCTAGGACATATTCAAATCATAAAATGTATTCTTCATGACTTTACTCATTTTAGAAAAATATTTATCTAAAAAGGGGTTCGAAAACTATGCGTTTTTACCGCTTTGAACTACCGATTAAACCCTAACTTGATGGGACTTAATCCCACCATTTTTCTGGTCAGATCTGGGCGCATGAGGGGCTGATCCAAGTCTAAAAATTCTTCCAAAAGTCAAATGGTCAATTAGGGGTTGATTTTGAATTTTCTCAAAATTAGGCGAGAGAGGTATGGCTCCCAACCACCAAAGCATGCAAGCCCATACCTCCCCCATGCCTTCCCTTGCTCAGCTGAATTCTACTAGGGAGAGAGGAGAGAAGAATTCACTTTTCACTTCATCTTCTCCACTTGAATCATACAAACTCCATTTTCTCTCCATTTTTCCAAGTTTTTCCATACACAAAAAGACCAAGTTCTAGTAAGATTTTCCATACCCAAGCTTCACAAAAAAAGGTTTGGATCATCATTCTAATCCATAAACTTCTTTCATTTTTTCATTTCCACCACTTTCATGTTTTCATGAAAGCTTGAGTTCTTCATTTCACTAAAAATAAGCTTTTCCTTTGTTTAGGTTCACTCCATTGGAACCTACAAGCTTGGAAACTACCTTGGATCTATTTTCTTTGAAGATTTGAGTAAGTATTCATCTTCTCAAATTTCTACTCTTTAGAGTTTCTTGGTTTTCATAAAACTCGTATTTCTATGGTTGTATTTTGGTGTATTTTGAAAAGGGTAAATTTTTCTAAGTGTGGGAACATCAAGGTGTTGAGTAGACCACTTGGTGTTGGTGTGGTGTGAAGGAGGTGATTTTGGAGTTAGCCCATTTTCAAGTCTTCAAGAGGTAAGGGGATTTTTCTCAATAAGTTGGGAGGGTTGTGTATGTGTGTGATTATGTGATTTATGGCTTGATGATGAACTCAAAGACTTGAGTTTTCATATTGGTTGTTGAATGATTTTTCATTCTTTAGTAATATGTATTTTTATATATTTATGTATATGAGTGAAAGTATGATTTTGGTTGAGGCATGATAATTTTTGATAAGCCTATGTGTTGTTGGAAAAATCATATGTATGATTTGGAGTGATTTGGAATGCCTAAGTGTATGTTTGATTTATGGCTTGGTGGTGTTTTTGCCTAAATGGATGAATTGGATGTTTCACATGATTTAATTCTATGTGATTGGGATTGGTTTGAAAATATTTGACTAAGTGTGGTAAGAAGAGTTAAAAACTTTAATGAAAAAGTTTTACAAATGAAAACAAAGAAATTAATGAGGATTCAAGATAACACTTAATTGGATAAATTTCAAAAATACAAAATTCTGGAATTCTGGGCATGAAATCGAAAGTCTGGGCACTTTGGGCCAAAAGTATAATGTTATAAAAGTTCGGGGGTAGAAAACGTGAAGATTGGACGCAGAAATTGGACGTAGAAACTGGACGCAGAAACTGGACGCAGAAACTGGACGCAGAGACTGGACGCAGAAACCGGACGCAGGAACTGGACGCAGGAACTGAACTTCTTAAGGGGTAAGAATTACAAATACTTAAAGTAAAAGATTTTAAGTAAAATTATCAAGGAATTTAATTAAGTTTTAATTAAATCTTTTTATGATGAATAAGTGGGAAGAAAATTAATAAAGTGGGTTTTAGATAAAAGATAATTCTTTTATTAAAACAAATGAAGCTTAAAGATTTTAGAGTTAAAAGAAAACTTAAGAATTCAAAGAGGAATTTCTTCTAAAAACTTATGGGGTTAAACAATAATATTACACGGTATTGGAAGAGAACCAATACGTGGCGAAGATAAAAGTCTTAAAGACAATAATATTACACGGTATTGGAAGAGAACCAATACGTGGCGAAGATAAAAGTCTTGAAGACAATAATATTACACGGTATTGGAAGAGAATCAATACGTGGCGAAGATAAAAGTCTTAAGAACAATAATATTACACGGTATTGGAAGAGAACCAATATGTGGCGAAGATAAAAGTCTTAAGGACAAAAATATTACACGGTGTTAGGTGAAAGCTAACACGTGGCGATGAAAAACCCTAAGACGAGGGACCGAATTGATTGTGGTTGCAAATATACTGTCATATGCATTTGAGATATTGGCTTTTGCCAGGCTAGCATTTATTGCTATGATGAGAGCACACAATCCTATGCGGGGATTGTAAATAAGTATGGTCTGACTATAAGTCTTTGAGGGCATCCAGGTTACGAAATTCTCAATGGCCTTGCGGTGAATCCCCTTGTGCCGAGAAAAGTAGTGTACCCGGCTTGGATGATCCTGACCGGCTGCCTTATTTGAGATGGGGTGTACGACGTAGCACAATGGGTCTGTACCGAATAAATGACAAACGATGGCCAAGAGTGAAGGTCAGTTTGCATTAATGATAGGTATACGATTCCGCCACATCGCTCTACTTAGTTGAGGAAGAGAAGTCTCCATGGAGCAGTGCACCGGTGTATGAAAAGAGATATTGAAGTGACATGCATTATGCTAGAATGCTATTTGTGTGCTTGACTGTGTGTTCACTTTGATGATTTGTCTCTTGTTGATGATTGAATAGCTTAGCTAAAAGTTTTGCGAAAGAGTAACTCTATATAAATATATTCTTGGAATGTATTACGTAGTATTTTATTTTTCATATGCAACCTTTCAGTGGATTTCAACTTGTGAAAAGAAATTCACCCTTGCATATTTTCCTGTATCTGTATGTACGTTACGCGTAGATGAAGCCTCTGGTAGCCCGCGTGAGGGAGAGTTTCCGGCCCCTTGAGGCCGAGTCCGAGGGAGGGGGATGGACTTATGATCCCATCTCCCAATGGGCCACTGTGTGTGGACACGTGGTCAGGACTAGAGGAGGGGTGCTGGGCCCCGAAGAGGTTCTAGAGCGTGATATGGTTCTGGACGCTTACATTCCATTCGAGAGGATGCGCAGCTGGCTAGCAGTCGCACCCGAGGCACCTGTGGAGCAGCCGAGGCGAGAGACTCAGGCAGAGGAGAGACCTTTACCCTCACGGGTAACCGGATCCGCTCGGGAGTATCGTCGCATGTTTCGTCGCACGCGTCTCACTCCAAGGAAGAGTACCTTGGCGCGAGATCGTCTATCGAGGATGGCTCCATCAGTGACACCAGCTTCACCACCACAGACAGGGAGACCGACGCTTTCCGTTCCTTACGTTCCACCGTATGGCCGTTTCGTACGCTGCTCTTCTGACACTTCTGCCGGACCGTCGGGACACGCAAAGAGGGGGAAGAGGAAGGTTCGAGATGAGCCAGAGCGGGTATTCATTGAGATATCCGAGGAGGAGGAGGACCCGGAGGAGGACCCAGAGGAGGATCCTGAGGAGGATCCCGAGGAGGACCCCGAGGAGACGTCATCGTCTTAGGTCGTAGTGGTGGGGGTGTCTAGTGCTAGGTTGTGGGATGTCTGTTAGCGACCAGCCTAGGTTTGGGATGTTCATGTTCAGTGTTGTGTATTTGACACATCTTTTGATTTACAGTTTTCTTAGGTTTAGATTTATCGCTTTATTTTCTTTACGTTATGATGATGTATTTTTGGCCACTATGTTGTGGTTTCAAACTATTCTTGTGGGCGCAAGACTTGTATATTTTGACATGATGATGTATATATATACATGTATGATGTTTCTTTTCTTCTGAGTTTTCAGGATGGCTAAGTGTGATGGGAGAAATCTTTTTGTATAAGATTCTTTAAAAAAAAATTAGCCACCAATTTTGGTAACCTTAATTTATGAAAGATGTTTTTCCTCATTAAATATTAGTTTTTCACGTGACGTTCCTTGTGAGAAAAAGTGGCGTTACAACTATGATGTAATATCCTTTTTAGAGAAAGAGTGTTGCAACCAACAGGAATAGAACTAAAAAAATAATTTATTATTCATTTTTCCATCTACATTCTAAATAGAGATATAAGTAGAAAAAAATCAATTATACCCTGAATTTTTAAAGAAAAATAGCTTTAAAACAATAACAAAATACTAAAACCTCATTAGATATAAAAGAAAAGGTACACTGTATTATTTAATATATTAAATTATATAAGAAACATTTGTTGCAATTCTTCATATGTAATTAGTAGTATTAAATGTTAAATAATTATCTTTATTCAATATAATATATTAAGTATCACAATAAATGTTTTTTTTACACTACAATAATTAAATACCTAACTCATATATCTATTTCATGTTAAATTAATCATTCAATCACTAATTTTCACTGTAGACTTTATTTGATTTTTATAATAAACAAGAATGAAAATATCTCAAAAATTTTAAAATATAACATGGCCATCTATATTATTGTTTAAAAATATTTTTAACTTTTGTATCAAAAAAAAATATTTTTAACTTTAGTACTATTTAAAGACCTCAAGGATTATTTAAATAATTTTAATTATCCATACCAAGTAAATAAACAGATGATAGTCAAACGAACACTATTATTTAATTTATGAATTATAATAAATATAGATCTCAATAAAGTCTCTTAACACGTATTTGATTTATTTTATTGTGTTTGTATTTAGAAACTAATAAAATGTATTATTAAATTATTTTAATAATAATCCCCTTTTCATATTATTTAATATATTGACAACTCAGATTCTGAGAAGACGATCACAGCCACTCCTCCAGCAACTACAAAAGGAGTTGTCATCTCTTCTCCACGTATAAGAGAAAAAGAGAAAACATGTAAAGAAACCTACCAGGGAAGTAAAGGTGAAGATTGAAGGAGAAAAAAAGAAGGAAGAAAAACAAAAACAGAAAGGAGAAATCTGAAACAAGAACTGTCGTGCCTGGAAGAATCTATGACTTAAAGGAAGTTTGAGATAGAGGTTATGACATTCTGTCATACGTAAGAAACTTGAAATGGAGCAAGTTTCTCAAGATGGATGAACCAGTTTATCCATGACTACTGAGAGCCTTTTACTCTTCACTCTTCAGTAAGAATAAATGACTCCTTAGAGTGTCTCATCGGTACTGTTAAGAAAAAGAGAATAGTTCTAAATGAGGAACACATCGGAAATGCACTTGGACTCAAGTGCTTAGGACCGAAGCTGTTTGAAGAGGACTGGTACTGAAAAGTTGGAGTCACAAGAGAGGAAGTAATGATGATGTTCCTTGACCAAGAACATTCTGAGTTGAGGTCTAAGACACTGACCTCATTTGGAAGACTTGCACACAACATGTGCATCCATTCCTTCTTGCCTTGGGCTTGGACGTTCGAGACGGTAAATGATATGGACCTAATGGTTCTTTATCATCTTTAGAAGAGCATTCCCCTAAGTTTTCCCTACCTCATACTCAAGCACACGATGGCAACCTTCAACACCTCAAAGCCCACTGGATGTTCGCCATATGGAATGACATTTTCGTGGATCTTCAAGCACTTTGGAGCTCCTTTGGAAAATGAAGAATCCTTTCCTGAGAAGAGTTATTTCGTGGCCAATAACCTTAATCAAATGAAACTGATGGATAGGTTTCCTTCAGCAGAGAAGAAGGCCTATAAGGTTCACGAGACTCAACCTTCTAATGATGAAATGAAGAAGATGAAGAGCAAAACAGAAGGCTCTTCAAAGAAGAGAAAGGGAAAGGAAGAAAAGGAAGAAGAAAAAGAAGGACGAGAAAAAGAAGAAGAAGAAAGTAGAAGAAGAATCTCAACCTTCTGATAGTCAGAAGATTGTAGGAGAGCAAGAGAATGTTGATGAATCCAACATTTGCCAGTCTGAGCAAGAGCTTGTAATTGAAGCCCTTGAACAACTAATTAAAGAAGAACCCGGACAAGAGGAACCAGAAGAGGGACCTAAAGAGGATCCTCTTGAATAAATGGATCCTAAAAAGGAACCTTTGAAAGAACCTACTCAAGAAAGTTCTGAGCAAAAAGTTCCTGAACAATCTGAACCTGAAATGGTTCAAGATGAAGAAGAGAAAGATGAACCTATTGATGAAGTTCAAGAAGAAATAGAAGAAGAGGAAATTGATGTTGTTGAAAAGGAAAAGGAGGAAAGTCCTAAAGATAAGACTCATGCTTCTAAGTCTTCTAAGAAACTGAGAAGACTCCTGCTGCTTTAGAAATAATTCTTGCCCAGAAGGCTAATAAAGGCAAGGAAATCATGTAAGAAGGAGATGTTGTACAAAAAAATGTCTTTACTTCTCCTGCCAAGTTGGTAAGAGAAAGTACTTTTGATTCTTGGCCCCTTTGATCCAAATCCTACCTAGAAACTCCTCTCATTATTTCAAGTTCAGAAAGTCAAGAAAATTCAAGATTTTGGAGAATGTATTCGAGTTGATTATCTTGTCCACTTTTCAAAAAATTCTTCGTTCTGAGCCTCCTGTTTGCGTCCTTAAGTGTAAACCGTAGTTTCAAGTGTGTAAATGGTGTTAAACTCCACATCAATTTTTACAGACTTGTTTTCATCATTATGGCATTGTCCACTATATTAGAGAGCAAATATTGTCTAATTCAGTTTAGATGTCTTTCACATATTTACCACAAATCACAACATTGAAGTTATTGACAACTCACTTCTCGAGTATGTGTTTTAAATCGATTTTGGAGAAGTAGAAATATGAATCGTTTGATTTCCATTCAACAATTTCAATCTCATAACTGTATTAAATATGTGATTTTCTAACTGTAAATGATTCGAAACCACTTTTCATGCATAAGGGGCATTTGAATATAATCAAGGTAATTATTCTACTACAAACAATTAGTAAGAGTGTGGCTTTGTATATGATTCAATCAATAGCCGACCAAACAAATAACATTATAAAATTCTCCCATGTGACCAATATTTATTGAGTTTTATTTATTTTGAGAATGATAATTAGGTTGAACAATGACGATTACAAAAATAACCTAAATATAACCACAACAAAAACATATTCAATATGGCCAATAAAAATATAGCTCACAAAAATAATTAATTATGTCTTTTTTGCCCCAATCACATTGTAAATATGGATATAACTGAAAAAAAAAGAATTAATTATACCTAAGATTCTTAAAAGATTAATAGCTTTAAAATAAAAATAAAAAACTAAAACATTTATAGTTATGGAAAAGTGATACACTATATTATTTAATATACTAAATTATATAAGAAACATTTATTTAAATACATTCGCAATCTATATATATAGTATTAAGTGTAAAATATTACATTTATTCAATATACACAATAAATATTAATTATGTCTTTCTAATCTACAAATATTAAATAATTAACTAATTATATTAAAAAATTATTCATTGTATAAAACAATCATTTGACGTTGAACTCAAAAGATATTAGATCATACATTCAACTCATTTTAATAAAAACAAATTGCACAATTAATACACCACTAAACAAAGAAAATTCTAATATTCCTCCACGTGAAAAATATCAATTGAGTTTTATTTATTTTGAAAACAATTCTTAGGTTGAACAACCTTGGTCATTTGTATAAAAAAAAAAAAAACAACCTTGGTCACTAAAACAACCTACACATAACCACCACAAAAACCTGACCAATATGACCAATAAGGATATGACCAATAATTGTATAAAACAATCATTGAACACCCAACACAAAAGATATTAGGTGATACATTCAAATTATTTTAATACAAATAAATTGTGCCAATCAATAGGTGATCAAATAAAGAAAATTCTAACATTCTCCATTGTCAGCAATATTAATTGGATTTAATTTATTTTGAAAACTATTCTTAGGTTGAACAACCACGACAAAATCAAACTAGTGTGGTCTGAGTGGTAAGAGGCTCGAATCCCTTAAACATGTGGTCGACCAGGTTCGATTAACGGCCACATACCACAAAAACATGACGAATATGACCATATAACTGAAAATAGATTTAGAAGAAATGATACACTGTATTGTTTAATATATTAAATTATTTAAGAAACTTTTATTGCAATCTTCAGATAAAATTAATGATTTAATCACTGATTTCTACTATAGGTTTTAATTGAATTTTGTAGTGGAAAAATTAAAATATCTTAAAAAAAACAACATGGCCTTCTAGTATAGTTTATAATTATGGTTTAAAAACATTTCTATCTTTAGTATTACTTAAAATCTCAATAGTTATTTAAATAATTTTAGCTGTCCACAGAAAATAAATTTATAAATAATAATCAAATGAATATTTTTTTGTGCTGAATAGTCAAATGAATACTTTAATTTAACTTCCCTAAAAAAATAAATACAGATATCAATAAACTACCTCAACACGTATATTGATTTATTTTATAGTGTCTTTTATTTGGAAACTAATAAGTTTTTTTTTTCAACAAATTATTTATAAATTTTAATCATTGTCACTTTGATATATTTCTGAAAATTGTCTTTATCAAATATTATAAATATAAAATATATATAAATTATCTGTACAATGCAAGAGTATTCATTATCAATATTATAAAAACAAACCAAACAACTAAGATCTTACCTAACCATAATCATTTTTTACCTTTATATTTTATTGCTTTAATTTCCCTAGCGATCTTATAAATAGGCCCCCACAGGGTGTTGCTTACTCATCTTCCAAAGACAAAATGACCACCAATATCAATTTTTGGTATTTCACCTTTACAATTCTATGCATCACTTCGACTTTGGCTTCAGGTGACAAGTTTACTAGTTCTTTATTGTGTTTTGAATAGAAAAAATTATAATATTAGTATTTCTGTAGAGGTGTTTGATATGTAATTTTTTCCATAAATTATGTCTTTGCAAAAAAATGAAAAAAAATTAAGTCTACAAGTTTTTTAAAATTTTTTAGATAATATTTGAAACAAAATTCTTCATATTTTATAGAAAAATTTGATTCTGGTTATTCTCAAAGAAGGTATTTCTCCCGTAAATACTTGTTGAAAAAATCATGCTTAACATGATGATTCAATATCAAACACCCTTTAAAGTTTTGTTTTCTCCTGTTAAATATGAAAACAAAAACAAAATATCATTGAAAGTTCTGACTTTATTTTTCTTGAAAGCAAAATGTTACACAAACCCCGTAATACACCCATCACACACCTCTAATCCCCATTTTCTTCATTGTTCTCGGGTGTTATGCAGGTGTATGGTGGTTCACGTATAAGAGCTCTTCTTGAAAATTGTTTCTGCGATCATGTGATTAGTACACTTTTGAATTTATTTTATTTCTAAGTTCCCAATTTTCAATTCATCTCAGCTTTTCTTAATCTATTTGTTTGAGATTTGGATAAAAGCAAACGGAAATTTTTCTCCATCCCGAGGCACTTTAAAGGAAAGCTGCCTACTTGCTCCTTTGGATGAAATCGTGTTTGTTGATAGGAATCTAATACAAATAGTCACTCTGTTGTTTAAGAAAAGTTATTTCATTTTAAATTATTAAACATCCTTATTTCTCTAAAAAGTATTATTTTATTATAATTCTATCCTTGCACGCTTGATAATATCAACAGTGTTGGAATTCTAAGTGTTTCAATGAATAATAATTAAATCCTAATAAATATCAACACCAATACCAACTTTTGTTCTAGTTTTGCTATATCAATATTTGTGCAAAAGTGGAGTGATGAATAACTAAACTACTGAATTCTTGAACGTCACAATTTGTCGAAATGATAATTCTGTAGGTAACAAGATAAAACACAAGAAGGGGGGTTGAATTGTGTTTTTAAGCTTTTAAAACTTTTCGCAAAAGATGGACGCTGGCTGTTAAAAACGTTGGACGCACAGCTTAGTTCAAATATTGGACGCACAGTGTTTTCTGAAATATTGGACGCACAGAGTGCTAAAACACTGGACGCACAGAGTCTTTATAAAAACTGGACGCACAGGTTTTCTAAAGATTGGACGCACAGAATGCTTCCCTTTTAGTTTGGAAAACTTGTTTGAATAAAATCAATTTCAATCCCCTTTGTTAGTAATAAACACAGATATAAAAGGAGTTAAGGGAAAGAAGAAATAACACAAGTTTTTATACTGGTTCACCCTTTCCTAAGAGCTACGTCCAGTCCCCTCAAACTAGAGAGATTTCACTACCAAACCAGATAGGTACAAGTATTCTTTGCACACAGCCTCTTCAGGCTAAAACCCAAGTATTCTTTGCACACAGCCTCTCCAGGCTAATTCCCAAGTATTCTTTGCACACAGCCTCTCCAGGCTAAATCCCAAGTATTCTTTGAACGCATCCTCTTCGGGCTAAAACTCAAGTATTCTTTGCACACAGCCTCTTCAGGCTAAAACACAAGTATTCTTTGAACATGTAGACACCCAATTTTGTCCGAATTCTTATTCATTTTCAAAATTACAAAAAAAGAGAAAAAAGGAAAATTACAAAAAAGGAGAAAAAAAGAAATTACAAAAAAATAATAAAAAAGAAGGGAAAACAGAAAAAACGCTCCGCGTCCTCACCGTAAGCTCTGTGTGCCCTCGCACACTGTAGCAGGGTCCAAGGAAGAGGAGATCGTCCGCATCTTCACCGTAGCAATCGTGGACCTCGCTACACGGTAACAACCTCCCAATGTGAGACGAGAAGTTGAAACGCAGTGGGTTCTCCGCATCCTCACCGTGCACCCTCGCCTACACACAAGCACCGTAGCACACTCCAAACCCCATAAAACGAAGAACCCTACCATTTCTTCCCCCGAACACGCTAGAATTCGAAGGAGCAGCGGCACTCCATTTCTTTTCCTCTTCATCATTCATCATCAACCTTTCAACTAGAAAACTTCCATTTTTTTTTTCTTTATTTTCTCCCCCTCATTCCATCACCCATTACTTTCATCCACCAAATAAACACAGATTTGTTCGCCTCCGCATCACGGTCCAGTTCAGTAGCAAAAGGGAACAGAGCATAGCTTCTACGAGAGGTTGGGGTCTCATGTTTTTGTATCACTCTTTGAAATACTACTGTATGATTTGTGCTTGTTTTCACTTCTTTGTTGTTCTTTCTTTTCCCTTACCTCCATTTGTCCCCTGTTGTTACAAAAGCAAAATACATCAGTGAACTTAGTGAGAAGAATAAAAAAACAGAGAGAGTGGGTACAAGGAAAAAGGGAGAAACCCCACTCTCTCTTCCATTGTCCGCCTTCTCCTTTCCTTCCCCTGGCGTGCCGTTGCGGCTAGGACGTCTCCGCCGTGGGCGCCGCCATGGCCGCCACCCATCTTCCTTTCTCCCTCTTCTTTCCCACTTCTTCTCCCTCGCGGTAACATCTTAGTCTCTTTCCCTCCACAACCGAACCACCACCGCGGTGGTGAGTGGCCGCGCCGTGGTGAGACAGCCACCATGGCTGCGCCGCCATCCTCATCTCTTCCCTCAACCCATTCTCTGTTTGAAGTTGGGGTTTGAAATGAACCCATCCCCTTCCCCTTCCTTTCTTACGCTCCCATTTTCTTTTCCTCTGTTTTATTTTGTTTTTTTAAGCTTTGTCTATATTATTTGTTCCATTTAAAAAAAATAATAATGAAACCAGATCAGCCCATTTTTCCGTATTCCCTTTTTGTTATAACTCATGTTTATTTTGTGATTATTGTCCAAGTTTAATTCATAACCGTAAATAAAGTTGTCTTATGAAAATTACTTTTTTTTATTTATCTAAATTAAATATATCTTGCAATAATATATTAATCATAACCTTTTGCGAAAATTTTATCTAAAAAAAGAAACAATTAGTGAGAGCCATTTTGGATCCTCTTCCTATTTGGCTATTGCGATAGCTACTTTTTTTTTTTAATTAATTAAGTAATTAGTGATAGTCAATTTTGGATCTTCTTCCTATTTGACTATTGCGAAAACATTTTAGATGAAAACTCATTAATGATAGTCGTTTTGGATCCTCTTCCTATTCGGCTATCGCGAAAATTTTTTTTATTTCAATCGGTCAAAATTAGTAACCATTTTGGATCCTCTTCCTATTTGGTTACTATGAAACCAAATAAATTATTTTTTGGAAAAAACAAATTCTACAATAACTAAAACAAATCAACACACAATCATTTTCTACTAAAGAACTACGTAGCTTTGATTTCCTCACTGCACCTGAGGATACGTAGGAGCAGGGACCTTCCCTGTCAAGCACAAAAATAAATTTTCATAAATTTTCTCCTTTATCTTGTAAATAAATAATAAATAATTTCTTTTTGGGGTAAAATAAATAATTTTAAAAGTTAACAAAATTTGCACATTTAATTAGAGGTAACCGCTTTTTAGCGGACGTTGTAGGGTGCTAATACCTTCCCTACGCGTAATCGACTTCCGAACTCTAAATCTGGTTTCAAGACCATTTTTCCCTTAAACGGGTTTTTCCAATGTTTTTCCCAATAAATAAACCTTGGTGGTGACTCCTCTGTAATTTTTGGGTTGCTTCAGAACACAGCCTCTTCAGGCTAAACAACTCAGCAGAGTTTTTGATTCAAGTGCTGTCTAACTCACACAAGTGAGGATATGAAAACTAAAGCACTTTGAGAGTTAAGCAAACTCTCTTTTACAAAAAGATAGAAAAAATACAAGACTTTCTATACAGAGTATAACAGATTGCACAACGTTTTTGCTCTTTCTTTTTCGTTGTTTAGTCTCTTGTATTCTTCTTCTTGCTTCTCGGTATTTATAAGAGTAGTGAAGCTTCAGACTTGTTCTTCAGTTGCTCAACTTCAGCTCTCATAAAAGTTACCGTTCTCTAATAGCATTTAATGCTATTTTCCCGTTGCTCTGAGGAGATCTACTTCATTGTGCATGTCTGCGTTTCTTTCTCCTAAATCAGAAGCAACCTGTACTCAAAGTCTCAATTGTACAGTGGTTAATAATAATATCTTATTGAGACAGAGAGAATACACAGTGTAAAGCAGAAAGGTGTGTTCAGAGATATATAGAGTAGTTAAAAGTACATTCTCTCTCTTAGTACACTTTCCACAGTACTTTATGCTTTTCAAAAGTACATTCACAAACGTTGACAAAGATGTACAGAAAGCATTGCATACAGCTATTTATTTTAAATCATTTGCTCAATAAATATGTTTCATATTAAATGCATGAGCAGTAAATAGCAAGTAATGGACTCTGCGTATTGGACGCAGCATGTAGAAATCATTGGACTTTCAATCCTTTTAGCAACTGGACGCATACCTTGTTCTTACCATTTGCACATGATATTCATTCAATCATTGGACGCATCTTTATGCTTACCATTCTGATGATTAATTGCAAAGCAACATTGGACGTATTGCCTCATTCTAGTTATTGGACTTTTGCCATTTCCTTATAGTTCCATTGGACGCAGAGTTGATTGTTGTACATTTGTTCTTCTGCTTCATTGGACGCAGAACAGTTGTTTGATGTACCTTTGTCAATCTGCTTCATTGGACTCAGAACAATCCTTTTGTTCATTCAGCCTTATTGGACGTTGATCTTCAATGCCTTACTGAACATTGGACTTTTGTCCTTCTTGCTCTATTGGACGCTTACTGATTCTGCTTCTTTGGAAATCATTGGACTCTTACTGCAATTCTGCTTCTCATAAAAACATTGGACTCTGCCAGTATTGCCTTGTTCTTATCATTGGACTTATGCCAGTCTTGCCTTGTACTTATCTTTGGACGATCAGCATTCTGTACCTTGGTCAAGAACACATCCTGAACATTGGACTTATGACTTATGTTCTGATCATTGGACTTATAAGCATTCTGATCATTGGACGTATGGTTATTCTTGAACATTGGACTTATGTCTTCAATGCCTTCTCATGAATCATTAGACCTATGAAATTGTCCTTGTGCCTTCTACTGAATTATTGGACGCACAACATTACTTGCCTTTGTGCTGAAACATTGGACGCAGAACTCTTCCTTCTGCTCAACCATTGGACGCAGAATTTTTGTGTCCATTCCAGTGCCAACATTGGACGCAAGGCTCACTTTGAATGTCAGCCAATGTCATGAAGAACTGATTGGACGCAGACTGCAATAAGCTTAGTTAGGCAGCATTGTTATACATTGTACAAGCTTAATACATTTTGTTTATCCTTTGTAAAAACCTTAATACATTTTGTTATCATCAAAACCATAAAATCACTTAGGGAGTTTTTGTATTAAAAACACTTTTAACCAATTTGGTTCCAACAAATTCTATTGCACACAAGCTATTTCTAATGACATGGTCTATTGATTGTAGGGGGAGTAATTGTTCCAAATGTTCTGGCCAGGACGTATTGCATTTCTATGGGAGTACCGTGTCCAACCGGAATAGAATGTTCAGATTTCTGTGTTAAAAAGAACTTTCCCAAGCCTGGAAAATGTAGTGACAACCTTTGTTGTTGCGTAGTTCCGTGGTAGATAATTGTTTCTTCTCGATGTGTTTGTACTAGAGTATTCACAAACACATTCTCTATGACTACCAAAAAATAAGTAGAAATAAGAAATATCTTAATTTTGGTTTAAATTAGATTATTATGTTTCTTATTATCGATAAACAATTTTTTTGGTTAACGTGTCTATGAATTTTATACAAAAAGAATTCAACAAAAGCAACATTTTAATGTTTTTTTATAATTAATTGATTGATATTATCTTTGGATTCTTAAATTAACTACAATCATCATTATTGATATTCAACACTTCAATTAAAGTTTTGGATGACTGGACTTTCTCGTTAAAAAAATCATTAATTGTATAAAAGAATTATTGAACATTCAACTCATTTTAATAAAAACAAACTGCACCAATCAATGGACAACCAAAGAAAAATATTCTAACATTCTCCATTGACTAATATTGACTGAGTTTTATTTATATTGAAAATGATTCTTAGGCTGAACAGCCTTGGCCACCAAAATAACCTCAACATAACTACCATAAAAACCTGACCAATATGACCAACAGGAATAGAACTAAAAAAAATTAATTATACAATTTTCTATCTACATTCTAAATAGAGATATATGTAGGTAACAGGAAGAAACACAAGAAGGGGGGTTGAATTGTGTTTCAAAGCTTTTACAACTTTTTCGCAAATATTTGTACGCTTGCTGTGAACTCGATGGACGCACAGCGTTTTGGAATATTGGACGCACAAGTAAATTGGACGCAAAGGCTTCCCCTTAGCTTAAAAAACGTTTTCTTTGTGCGATTTAAAGAGTTTGAAAAACTTGATAATAAAAAATTCAATTCAATCCCTCTTGTTAGTAAAGATAAATAAATAACTAAAGATAAGGGAAAGAGAGAATAACACAAGTATTTATCCTGGTTCACCCTTTCCTAAGAGCTACGTCCAGTCCCCTCAAACTAGAGAGATTTCACTATCAATCCAGATAGAATACAAGTATTCTTCAATAGCCTCTTCAGGCCTTACAACGAGTATTCTTTGCACACCTAGCCTCTCCAGGCTCAAAACAAGTATTCTTTACAAACAAGCCTCTCTAGGCTCAACACAAGTATTCTTTACAAACAAGCATCTCCAGGCTCAAACAAGTATTCTTTCTAAACAAGCCTCTTCAGGCTCAAACAACTCAGAAGAGTGTTTTTGACTTAAAGTGCTATCTAACTCACACAAGTGAGGATCTGAAAATCTTAAGCACTTCGAGAGTTAAGCAAACTCTCTTTTACAAGAAGATAGAAAATACTACAAGAATTTCTTAATGAATCAGAGTATAACAAAGTTTGCGCAGCGATTCAGCTCTTTCTTTTTGATAGTTCAGCACTCTTGTATCTTCTTTTCTTCTTCTTGTTTTCGGTATTTATAGGCTTTGTTGAAGCTTCAGACTTATTCTTCAACTACCTCAGCTTCAGCCTTCATAAATATGACCGTTCTCTAATAGCATTAAATGCTATTTTTCCGTTGCTCTGAGGAGTTCTTCTTTAGCGTGTTTGTCTGCGTTTCTTTCTCCTAAATCAGAAGCAACCTGTACTCATAGTCTCAATTGCACAAAGGTTAATAGTAATATTCAGTTGAGACAGAGAGAGTACACTGTGTAAATCAGAAAGTAGTGTTCAGAGAGATATCAAAATAAACATAGTACATTCTCTTTCTAAGTACACTTTCACAGTGCTTTATGTTTTTCATTTAATGCACGTTCAGAAACTTTGACGAGGTTGTTCAGAAAACCATTGTATACAGCTATTTGTTTTAAATCATTTGCTCAATAAATATGTCCCATATTAAATGCAAGAACAATAAATAGCAGGTTATGTATTCTGCGTTTTGGACGCAGCATTTAGAGTGTATGAATGGACGAATACATTTGCTTACCATTCGTACTTGAGACAGCTTGGTCTATATGGACTCATACTTATTGCTTACCATATGTACTTGAGACTTTGCTTCTCTGATAGGATACATCTCTATAATACTCATTGGTCGGTTATCACTTATGCTCATTTTGGACGCACTATATAGCATGTCTCCATGAGTGATTTCTTTGGACGCTTATATGTTCTGCTTCTTTGGACGCAAAGCTTTATTGGACGCATTGCCTCTTTGAGTCCATTGGACGCTCCATTCTTGAATCGTACATATATATGCCAATGTCACGCTGGACGCTGGACTTATCTTTGTTGTACCGACAAGTGCTTGTCAGCAGACTTTGTAAAATCCTTAATAACCTTTGTTATCATCAAAACCACAAAGACTACTTAGGGAAAATTTGCATTAGAACTGCTTCTGACCAATTTGGTTCCAACAATATAAGTAGAAAAAAATTAAATTCATACCAATCATGAAGAGATCAAATTTCAATCGACATACAATTAAATTCTTTTATTTATTATATAATATTGAGTAAAATCAAATTCAAATCAATTTGGAAGAGATCTTTTAAGAAAAAATATGGAAGATAACTTTTTATTTGTTATCTAATCTTAAACATTAAAATTAAATCTTTTTAAATTTTAAATTTTTTCCTGATCCTAAAAAGATCAACATTCAGACTCATCTAAGATTTTTTTACCATCTAAATTCGAATCGATAAAATTATAAGAATTATTGGGATTTCTATATAAGGAAAATAAAAAACAAATAACTATATCTATCAATATCATTATACAATCAAATGAAAGAAAATAATATATTTTATCTTATTTTCTAAATACAACTGCTTATGCAATAACTGTTGTTACAAAAATTTCAAATCATATTGAAAATAAAGAAGTTTGCAAACAGTTGAAACAGAAACCAACCCAGAAGAATCATCAAGACCAAAACAACCACAAAAAAGGATAAAAAAGACAGGCGAGCAAAGGAGCCTAAATAGTTTAGGATCTTCATGGACCTTATTTCTTGAAGTTCTATTCATTGTTGAATTCATGATTGTTTGTAAGCAAGATTTTACCCTTTTGAAGATCTTTCTTCTTCACTTCCTCAATTCCTACAACTTCATAGGATTTTCGAAAGATGATTTTGCCTCTTACTTTTGTATAAATCTGCAAAATTGAACAAAAAAATAAATGAAATTGAATGACCAAAATAATATGCTGAACTCTATAATGGACCAAACAATCAAATTTAATCCTTTCAAATAACTTCAAAATTACATTTGAATTTATTTAAATGAAAACCAAAGCCAAATAAAACTCTAAATTTGTGTCAATCAAGGAACAAAAATTGATGCTAATCACATGCCGCATAATGTTCACATAAATTTTGTAAACAGAAACGATAATTATGAGCATTTCAGGAGGAGGTGAAATTGGGAAACTATATTTAAAAACAAAATTATTAAAATTAACCCAATACCTGGGTTGAGATGAGCAACTTCAACACAAAGGGAGAAGGAAGTAAAAATGCTAGATTTTTCTTTTCTGGTCGGGTAATAGAGTGTCGCCACTAATGATGGCAGAATGAGGAGACCAGCAATGACTAGTTGTGGAAGAGAGAGGGGGAGGGTCAGTAGAGACACTGACGGGATGCACTATTTAAATATGAAGGTGATGGTAGAGTGAGGGGAGGGTCAGTAGAGACACTGACGAGATGCAGTATTTAAATATGAAGGTGATGGCAGAGTGAGGAGACCAACAATGACTAATTATGGAAGAGATAGGGGAGGGTCAGTAGAGACACTGACATGACGCACTATTTAAATATGAACGGGTGAGAGAAAGAAAAACACAAAATCTTTTGATTTCATTTCAAATTTACATTTAATGCTGATTCAAATATAATAATGTTTGACTAATCATGATTTGCAAATTTTGTTTTAAATTGAAAGAGATTCACTCGGTTTTCATTTTTTGTTAACCTTTCGAATAAATGTTGAGTTAGTATTCTCTCAAATTGAACGTAGTATCGACACGTGTAAAATTTGCTCGAAGAATAAATTGGGGGTGGTCTCTCGTGTTGCCCTATTTGCCCTATTTGCTTTTTTATTTTTTTCTAGTACTGGAATATAATAGGAAACCTTTTTGTACTATTGCTTGACGATTGGTGAAATTGTGGGTGGTCTCCTATTTTTGACTTATTTGCTTTTTTTTTTCTCAGGTGCTTGGATATTTTAGAAAAGATTGAATAATTAATTAGGGACACGATTTTATTTTATTTTTATATTACTTTATTTGGTTTGAAGATAAGACACGATATTATTTCACAATTAATGCAAGAATTAATTGGGGATACAATTAATTGGATTCAAATTAGACTCTACTATTTTATTTCATAATTCGGATATAATTTTCAATAATTAATTTGTGGACAGGAAATATTTGATTTGGCCAATTAATTATTAATTGATTATTGATTTAATTTTGATTTTATTTTGGTGCACCTTGTAACACCCCGATTCATATCAGAGTAATTACTGATTTTTATCTAACTTTAATTCATATCTCTCATTAAAATATGAGAAGGTGACAGCGGAAAATTAAAAACCCTTTAATAAATAATTTCTCAAAATTAATACCATCTTAAAATGATACTTAAAAGTTAGAGATTACATTCTAATATCCCTAGGATATAATTACATCCAAAAGTAAAGGCAATATAAATACACAACTAATAACACTCAAACTCCTAAATCTAGACATGATCCGGTCTTGACTCTCTTGAATGAGCATCCTCATGGATTGGTATCCAATTACTCTTCTATGTAATGTACCTGTAACAAAACTTAAACTGGTGAGATAACAATTACCTCAATGAGTCCCTTAAAACAACCCAGTAAGCAATGATAAGGGTTTATGGTCACCTTATCACATTTAACAATTCCATTAATATCAAATTAATTTCATAAGCTTATACTTTGCCACACTTCAAATTCATAACATGTTACACTTGGCACTTAATCCTTGAAATGCTTTATTTATAATAAGCATACTTATAGTATTATATACATACTCTATCGTTTCTCATGATTTCCCTTAGGGTCTATGATTATCAAAAACTAGGAACTATGTCGCCGGGCCTGAAGGTCACCGGACCGACACTATGAACTACGCCGCCGGGCCTTATCGAACACCGGACCGACGTCATGAACTACGCCGCCGGGCCTTATCGAACACCGGACCGACGTCATGAACTACGGCATAAGTGATTAAACGTCTTTAATCCGTAAGTGGCGTCCCACCTTGCCATGAAATACCGTAGCAATGACATTCTTGTCAATTAAAGAATGTTAGCAGATCTCAATGACATTCTTATCAATTAAAGAATGTAAACATGATTATAATCTGATATTATAACATAACCCACAGTACAATTTACTTAGTAGATATCCAGTCAACATGTCATAACTAATGTATAGAGAATTCAATATTTTTCATTAAGATTATCAATCTTTGACAATATGCAACTCACATACATGATCATTCAAGATTTCTAAGATTGAGCTGCAACTTGATAGAATCAGTTAAAACTCAATTATTAATCAAATCCAATCAAACCGAGCTAACCTGTAGATTTATATGTCTGGTTTCATTTGGTACAAAGAGCACAACAATTCAGTAAATACACATTTAGCTATGCACAGTTTATCAGGCTATGCCTGTAAGACAGAATTTTCAGCAACTCTGTCAGGATTTTAATTCATAATCGGAAACTTTGAAGGATCATTACTTTGAGAATTATAATCTAAATTAAACCATTCCAAAGCCTAAAATACTTCATTTTAAATCTATTTTAATATTCCACATAAACCAAATCAATTGGACACATACACAGAGAGATTAGTCTCTCTTATCACACACTGCCAGAGTAATAGTTTTATCAGGACAGCATCAGAATGCATTTCCAAAACGGAAACTTGTAAGATCCTTAACTAAGCCTTCACACATCCAAATCAAGTGCATCCAAAGGCTAATCTATTCCATTTTATGTCTAGTTTAATATGGCACAATATTCATATCAATTGGGCAACCACACAGAGAGTTATAGGCATTTTACCACACACTGTCCGAATACAATATGTCCAAAACAGTATCAGGAATTTATTGTCCAATCCGAAACTTGTAGCATTCATATTTCTTTATGCACACATCCAATTAGAATGCTTCCAAAAGCAAAGTTTCCCATTTTATATCTATTTTAACATGCCACAGAAATAAGAACAAATGGATAAATACACCTTCAGTTATTCACAGTTTATCAGGGGTTGTTCATAATCAAATTACAGAAATTCATATCAGGATTTTATTATCTCAACCGAGACTTTAGTGAATGATTTCTAATTCAATTCTTAACCAAATGGAGTCAATCCAAAGCCTAAATTGAATAGAATTTTGTCTATTTTCAAATGGCATAGAGAGCACAGCAATTCGGTAAACACCCAGGCAGGTAGACAGGATTTACTACCTACTGCCATAGCTGGAAACCAGAAAAAAAATCAAACAGCAATGCTATCCAATTCTGTTAGAACGAAATTCATCTCCTAAATGAACATACAAGCATTATTCCAGTTTAAACCCTCAACTGTGTTCTCATCCATAACATGCAAGACTTGTGAACCTTTTAAAAACCTAATCCTGTCTCAGACCATAGACTATGGTGATGCTCAAACACCATCCACATGAGGAAAAAGGACTCACTTGTTTGAAGAACACAAGATGGATGTTGAATCTTTTGATCCCTCTACTTGCTTGAGCTCTTCTCTAGCTTTGAGATGATGGAGATGGTGCTCTCCTTGCTCCAAGCTTCTACCTCTATTCTAGCTCCCACTCTTGAAGAGGATGATGAGTGGTGGTGTATGGTGGTTTTTGAGTGGTGGCTGAGTTTGACAAGAGGGAAGAAGTAGTGGTGTTTCTTTCTTCTTTCCTCTCTCGTCCCTCTCTTCCTCTCTCCCTTTTAGTCAAATCTGATGGTGTGGGTGTGAGTGTGTGTTTTGGGTAAGTGAGGTGAGGGTAGCTGAGAGTAGGTGAGTGCATGTTCATGCATTGATCCTCCTTGGATTTCATTTGGATAGATTAAGATAAAGAATGTGTGTGTGAGTATGTGTGTATGACCGTGAATGTGAGTGAAGAGGGATAGAAAGAAAATTTCAAATTTTTTCCCTTAGTTCTAATTTAGTCCCTCATCTTTTATACTTCTATATAAACGGCCACTCAAATAATGTTATTACTACTACTAACCCATAACATTTAATCATAGAAAACACATATCTATATGTATTTGTATAAAATAATTATAACAGACAATCCATTTTAATAAACTAAAATATCTCTATGGTTGGGATGTTACACACCTTTTCCTCCGAGTGTTAAAATTTAAATCAAATTAATAGAATAAATTCACTTTAGGCAGAAAAAAGAATTCATGTGGTATTGACACGTGACATAATCTTATGTGGCAAAACCTGATATATAATAGATAAAAAATTTAGTTGTAAAGTTATTGTAATATAATATTAATTGACCAAATATCCAATACTATATAAAAAAAATCATAAACAAATTGATTACCATGATTAGTGCTAATTTATTACCATGATTATTACTATTTCATTCTTTTTCCTCCAAACCCTAGGGGTATTTTTGTAAACTCACATCCTCTCCCTCCCAGCTCAGTTTTGCCCGCCCCACTCAAGGCCTTGAAGGGTCTTGAAGCTTCTCCATTATTCTAGAGCCAAGATATTTATTAGATTTTTATTAGATATTTTTAAATATTAGGATTTTAGCATTTTTGTGAAAATTGGAAAATAAAATATCTTTTCTCCCCTCCCTTCTCTTTTGGCCGTGGACCTCTCCATATAAATAGGGAGGGGGTGCTCTTCCATTTTTCTCACAAATCACTTGAAGCAAAACTCACTCCAAATACTCTTTCTTTCTCTCAAGTTTCCTTTGGTTTTTCTTTGTTACTAATCAAGTTTTTTTTGTGTGTTGTTCTTGTTGTTCTTAGTTTGTTCTTCATCATTCATAAGGCTAAGGTATGGGGAAATTCTTCTTAAGTTGGTTTGATCTTGTTTTGATGAGGATTTTGTGTTTTGGGTGTTTATTGTTTTAATAAATTGTTATATATTTGTTAAATGTTTTAAAAATGATACTATGTCTTATTTTTGTTTAAAAATATGATTTTATCAATAGTAAAGTTATAATACCCAATTTAATTATAAAGTTTAATAATTGTACCGTTACGCTGGCGAAATTTTAATTATAAAGGCTTGATCACTCAGTGGGCTATGCCTACGTGATCAACAAATCTAAGAATTTGTAAAATTGAACCTCTGGAGTTCTTTTGGCTAATAGGGAATACTGTGGTTGGTCAGGCATAAGAATGCATCTTCAGTGCATTGTTACGTCAGGCTCAGGGGTCGTATCTCTATTAGACATTAGTACGTGAGCAAGTGATTAAATACACTAAAATTACTAAACCAGTGTTTTTCTTCCATTTCCATGTTCTTTTTCGAATATATATATATACAGGTTGATTGGGTAAAATAATTTAATAGTAATGAGTTCTCGGTGAACTCTAGTGTTAAGTTATTTGGAAGAAATTCATGATTTGGGACCCTGTTATATATAAAAACTTGTGATTTTTACTGTTTATTACAGACTGATGATGGGTGAAGGTAGTTCATTTGTATGGATCTGTCTAGGAAAGACAAAGGTCATTGAAGGGGCCTACAAGCTCACCTGATCTTTCCTGGGAACCATACCGATGCGCTATTTTTCCTATCTTAAAAAGTTCGTATACACGCGGCAAAGGTTACTTGACCAGCTTCCAAAGGGCTTTCCCAAAGAGAATGAACTTAAGTAATATTTTCCATTAATATTATTCCGGTTAAGTTAGTTATCGCATTCGACTCTATCGCAGTGTGATTATTCTGAAAATAAATGAGTACAGTCGAAAAGAGTAACAAACTTGTTAAGTTTTCAAGAGATTTTCTGTGTTAATAGAATAAGAGTATTCTTGGTTTTGTATTATGAGAGATAATACAGTAAAACAGAGAAGATTTTACAAGAGAAACCAAAGTGATATTATGCAAATTTTGAGTTGTCATTTGCATAAAGGTTTTTGGGTTATACAACCCAGAGAGGGTTGAGAATAGAGTCTTGTTGGGCTACAATTGCCTTCTGGGATTATCCAGGTTTCAAAAGTCTCAATAGCCTTGCATGGCGATAGCCCTTGAGCTAAGACGAGTCGTATACCCGGCTAGGATAAATCTGACTGACGAACCTATTTCATGATATGGTTGAGATGCGCAATTTCTGAATGACTGCCAGGGGGTCTGAGGGGGATTACCTGGTTGTTCTGTTAAGTCTTGTCGCAGGCCTATCGCTCAATGGAGTTTGGTGGGAAAAGTCTCCTTGGAGCAGCACATGTGACGTCCGTAATTTTTTATTCTATTTTAATTTTATTTTATATGTGTGATATGTGTTTCACTGTTTTGTGCATGTTAGATATATTTTAGGAAAAATAATTTCATACTTGATCTTAGAGATCAGTAGTCTAAGCCTGGACTGGGTAGTCGAACTGAATTCTACTGCGGTCAGATTGACGGAATGACTGCGATATGAAGTAGAAACCCTAGATTGAGGATAGAAAAGGGATTTGAGGATACCCATAGTGATTTTACAATATTTAATGATTTTAGAAATTTATTTCAGAATTTTCTGAGAAGAATAAAAAGAATTACCGTTTTGGTCCCTATAGTATGATTAGAATGAACTGTGAGTGGTTTGGAGACCAGAACAAGTTGGAAAATATTTTTGATGAGCCAAATAATGTTTTTACATTATTTTAGAATTATAGAAATTATTTTGGAAATTTTTAGAATAGCAGATCAAGAATTGCAGTTTTGGTCCCTGTAGAATGAAGAACACGGTAAATGGAAGAACAAATGGATGCCAGAGAGTTAGGAAATGATCCAAAATCAAACTTAAGGGTAACCAATAGTGTTTTTATAATATTTATGTTTTTTAGAAATTTTCTGGGATTTTTCAGAGAAAGTTCATTTTAACCCTAATTTATGGGTTACGGTAAAATCGAAAAATTACCGTAATGCTTCTAAACATGATTTTTAGGTACCAAGACCTTTTTGGCACCTTAATTTCGTGGTCTTGGCCTAGTATAAGGGTCATGAGAGCTTTTTACCTCAATAGGTTATTTTTGAACAATTTTAACCATGAAACTCAAAAGTTACTACACTTTGTTACTTTAAAAACTTACCTTTTACCATGGTTAAAAGTGAAAAATATTTTTACCCCTTTCTTAGACCCAGCTGGCCGCCCCTTAGAAGAATGGAGAAGGGTGTGGAAGACTCTTGAATCTTATGACTCATACTTCTTAACCAATTAGAAAAATTCTTCTAAAATTATTTTTAGTGTAATAATTATCTAAGGGAAAAATTGTCGAAGAAGCCTAAGGGGAAGAGGGAGCTCGACCAGACTTGGAGAGGGGGAGAGAGTTACTCATTCATTTCATCCATTTTCATCTTCTTGCACCAAGAACACTTGCCATATTTTCTCTAGGTTTTCTACCAAAAATTTCTAAGTTTTCTCAAGCTTTTCTTCTTGATTTTCAATCTTCAAGCATCAAGGGAGATAGGTGAAGGTAAGATCTTCATGGATTAAGTTTTGGTACCATCTCTTTAGGGTCCAAGAGCCTAGGGTTTGATTTGGGTTAATTTCATCTTAAGTTCCTCTTGATGTTCTAAAGATTTTTCTTAATAGATATGAAAGCTTACCTTGAATTTTTGGTATGATATGTATGATTGGAAGGTGATCTTCAAGGAGTGAAAGAAGACCAAGAGGTTAGAGTTTCACATATTCAAGCAAGAAGGCAAGGTAAGGGGAAAATTACTCTCACAAGGGTATTAGGGTTTTAGAATACCTATTCTAGTTAATTCTTGGATTATTCACTAAGTTTGAATAACTATGTTAAAAGAAAGATTTATTTGGCATGACAAGTAATCTTCTTGTTCTTGTATTGTTGGATGGATCAAGATGTGTTTCTATGCTTGATTAGAATTGTCTTGAATGATCTTGTCATGATGAATGGCTTGATGATGGTTTTTGGATGGTTTGAGCTTGTATGATTGATATTGGCTTGATTGTTTCTTATGACCATGACTTTGAACATGAGATTAACTTTGTTGGATTGATGATGATTTTGAATTGCTTGAGCTTGGTATATATACTTGATGTGTGTTCTATTGTTTCTTATGACCATGATTTGGGTATGAGATTATAATTGACTTGTATGATGAATTTGTCTCTATGTCTTGATTGAAGCTTGATGGAGTGGCTTGAGGTTGTGATCACCTTTTTCTTCTATGTGAATTTTCTTAAATCTTGGTGACATGAGATTGTTTTTAGATCATGACTTGAGAATATTGTGTGATGGTGATTATCTATGCTTGTTAAGCTTGGAAAGTGGTTTAAGAACATGTCTTTTTACTTAATTGATCTTAATTAGGTTAAATCATGTCAAGACCAATTTTAAATTGACTTACACTTTGTGAAAACTGGATCTGTCACACCCTGGGTGGCTTATTTTCCAAAGCTGTGAAAATCGCAAAACTGTATAGAAATAAGGGACAGACCTGTTCACGCCGAGGGTGTGAAACTTTAAACGCCTGTGAACTTTTCTTGCCTCTGCGAAAAATAACCCAGAACTTTAGAAAACTTATATTTTTCCATCTTATTGAATAAAGCTTTTTAATGGAAAAATGTCATTTTTGAATTTAAAAATTGGCAAGGATTTTAGTCTATTTATTTTTAGAAACTTAAACATTGGATATAGAAAATGCTATTTTTATTAAGAGACAAAGATAAATTAAGTGTTTTGGAAAAAGAAAGAGGAAGAGACATATTGTTTGAGAATAATCACAAAGAGATGAGAATACCATAACCAAGAGAAGGTTATGTATGATGTTAAAAGAGAAGAGAATAACATAACTAAGAGAAGGTTGTGTGTGATGATGACAAAGAGTAACATAGAGAAGAGATTGATTATGTTACAAGAGAAACCAAAGTGAATTGATTGTGCTTGAGCTTGTATGCAAATTATGATGTCATATGCATACAGAGAAAGAGATTTGGCGGATGGCCAAGAGATGAGCATTACAACCCGGATGGGGTTGGGAATAGTGCCAAGTTGGGCCACAGTTGCCTATTGGGATTATCCAGGTTGCGAAACTCCTCAGGCGGCCAGTGTAGGTGAATATCCCTAAGCCGAGGCAATCGCACAACCCGGCTTGGATAAATCTGACTGACTTGACTATTCATGATACGGTACAATGGTTTAAATGTAGCTTATCTGAATGATTATCATGAAGTCTGGAGGGACTATCTGATAAGTCTGTTAAGTTTGCTACGGCTGATCGCTCAATGGTGTTAGAGGTAGGGAAGTCTCCTTGGAGCACTATGAGGGTGTTGAGAGGGAAATAGAAGTTACATGCATGAGATTATGCCATGACAATGATGTGTGTTTGGTGATAAATTGTATGTCTTGCCTATGATAATTATAAATGTGTGTATGATAATGAGTCAATTCTTGTGTAGCCATACAATGTACGATGATGAAACAGGTATACGGTAGAGAAATTTCTATTTTAGAAACTATCACAGTTGATCATGTATGATATGCTTGACTTATTTTCTTGTTTTAAATATCATTGTATTTTATCTCTTGTGTACGATGATTTTCACCCTTACCTATATGTTTTGTGCTCTTTGGAGCATGATTCATATAGATGAGTCACCAGCTGGATGGTCTGACCAGAGTCAGGAGGTTTAATCTGCTGCAGACACCTGCGAGATAGCGTTTTGGAGGGGATGCAGTTTGATGTTAGAGTTGTGGTAGAGAGAGAGACTGTTGGACTCTTTTGTTCTTATTTTGTAGTTGACTCAGCCGGATAGGCGATAGTATGGATACTTATTAGTAATGCGTTGTGACGTAAGCTAGCTATCGAAATGTGAAAGTTTTAAGTGAGAGTTTCAAGCTAAAATAATTTTCAAGCATTGGAAGAAAAAAAATTTATACACATTTTCGGACTAACTGAGAATAATTAAAATAAGGTTTTGAAATAAAATTAATATTTCTTTTCGATAAATAAGGTTACTTGTGTTGTAACATTCTTTTATGAGAAAGGGTGTTGCAACACACCAGTGTATTATCAGAGAGATTGAAGTATCATGCATAAATATATCTATGGTTGATGATATAGATGTGTTTGATAATATATCTGTGATTGATGTGATAGCTGTGATTGGCATTACTTTTGTGATTGATGACTTATTCTTGATTATTTCTTTGGTTATGGTGTTTTACTTCCAAGTGTGATCTGTGTGGTAAGATTATGCAAGTTTTTTGTAACATCCGTATTTTTAGGATATTAGTTAGAATTTCTGTTTTATATGAAATACTAGGATCTAAGTGCTAAGAAAATTAATTTGGTCATATAATAATAAGTATAAGACACTTATGAAATTATTTTATTAACACAGTAACTTTTCCTTACTGTTTGACATCCGTATTTTTCGTTATTGATGGAAAAGGATTTTAATAACACAAGTGTGTTAACCCAACCTTTTAAAACAAACGTCCTTCACAAAAGTTGGTTCTTTTAATATTTGTGATTTTCTGGAATTTTCTTAGAATTTTTGGAAAACTTTGGAAATTACTGTTTTGACCCTGTTATTTGCGGAAAGCGTAAAACCCTGATTCAAAGACCGATTTGAGGTCAGAAAAAGATTTTGAGTAGCTGAATCATGTTTTTATATTTTTTAGGATTTTTGGAAATTATTTCGTAATTTTCTGAAAAGCAGGTCAAAATGCTACTTTTTTCGACGCTTATAAAATACGGAAAGCGGAGGTTTCTGGTCCAAAATCGATTTATGTCGAACAATGAGGGTTCAAAATCAAATTTTAAGAGAGACCATTAGTAATTAAATTCAATTTGTAAATTTTCTGGGATTTTTCTGGAATTTTCTGAAAAGTGCTGTTTTTCACTTACGGCGCGTCTGTTTTCTGTTGTTTTTACAAACTGTAAGGCTTATTCTTACCGTAAAATTCCGAAAACTCTTCCATGAGGTTCTGACATGTCATTTTCGAGATTCCTCATTTATTCTTACTATTTAAAATTGTTTTTGAGTGTTAGATTAGTAAACAGACTATTTTAACCTTTAATTGCGGAATAAGCCGAATAGAGACGAATAGAGGTATAGTGGCCATGATATGGAAACTTAGGAACTTTGAGGGGTTTGAATACAATTATAAGAAGTATATAAGAGTGGGGAACATCATGATTGCCTTAAATAGTAAGGTGGGCAAGTAAAAAGACCATTTTGCCCTTAGTTCCCACTTAAAACTACATAAACTTGTAGTTTTTGACCAAGCAATCCAATGGCCTTCATCCTCCCTCGTCTTGGTTGACATCCATACTTAATTTGGAGCCTTGGATGAGCTTTTTGGCTTATGAGTCACTAGCTTAGTCATAAGGGATGGCCAATTAGAAAAATGGATCATTTTTGAATTAGGGATTTATGACATAGTCTTGAAAAAGGTGGATGACCTCACAAATTTTTAATACCTTCCTTCTTCCTAAGCTTGGCTGCCTCCACCACTATAAATAGACCCCTTGGCTTCATAATTTTTCACTCATCCAAGAAGCCAAGGAAGCCTTGAAGACAACAAACACAAATTCTCTCTCTTTTCACTCTTAGTTCTTAAATTTCTTTGGTGTTCTTGCTTTGTTCTTCATCAAGTTTTGGCCAAGGTAAGGGGTTAATCATTCAATTTAATTTGTGAAGTATGAGTTTTGATTCTTGTTTGTGTTTAGATTGTATGCTTTAGGTGTTTTTGCCTTTATGCTTTAGATAAATGATTTTATAGTCTTAAAATAATTATTTTGTACTAATTATTAATAGTAAAGTTATAATGCCCAAATTTTCTCTAAATTTTCGTGGGACTAAGGTTACTATGTTAAAATCATTTTTGAACTTTTGTAAACATACCGTTATAATGGCAAAATTTATACTACCGCAAATATAATTTTACCGCGAAGAGAATACAATTAATTATTTTGTGAAAACCCTAGTATTGTCTATCATTGATATACAAGGTCATGGTTAAGATAAATGGTTTATCAATATGGATCTGTCTAGAAAGGAAGTGAGACCTTTGAAGGGGCTAAAGCAGTCCGTCTCTCTCTGGCCTGGGATCTGTATTGATACGCTGTTTGGGGAATTCCTAACTTAGGGACTCAATATATACATGACTAAGATAATTGGGGAATATAATGGTAATGGATTCTTGATGAATTCTACTATTATATATTTTTGATTCAGTATTCTCTGTGTTTTTAAACAGTGAAAGTTTGTGAAAACAGTTTCATTGGGCTTGTTCTGAAAATGGACCAATATTCAAATATTTTTGAAATATTTCAGTTTTGACCCCGGTTCAATAAATTAATTACTTTTTAGTACTATTACATACCTTCGAATGAAAATGAAGTATGAGTTGTCTGAGATAAATGGTTCTGTGTTTTATCTGAGTAGTGAAATTCTGTGTTTTCCTGAGATGTGTGCTTTGGTATTCTTATCTGAGAAACGTGGTTCTGTGTGTACTTGTGATTCCGTGTTTATTTGAGAGTTAAGTCGTAAGTTGGTGTCTGTGGTTACTAAGTAAAATCTCTTGGAGTAGTGGGCTGAATGCTCGTGGCTCTATGCTGAAATTCCTATGGTAAAATCTCCTTGAGTAGCGAGTGACTTACTCGTGGGTGTGGTCCCGAATATAAGTGGTAAAGTCTCCAGGAGCAGTGGGTTCTTTTCTCGTGGGTGTGGTCCCGAAATTGTGTCGTAAAATTCCAGGGGTAGCGGGTTCTTTTCTCGTGGGTGTGGTCCCAAAATTCTTAAGTAAAATCCCCAAGAGTAGCAAGCAGGAAGCTCGTGGGTTTGTCCCGAAAGTGTAGAGAGTCTTGTGTGAAATTCCTTGTTTAAGATGTTGGCTGATTCCTTTGCTGTATATTGTTCCCACTGGATGTTCCCAAATGTGCTGTGTTCGAGTGAAATTCTTGTTGTGTTGATATACTGGTTATTTTAGTATGATTCCTTAGTAATTGTGTTATGGGTTGCTGTGGGCCGTACTTTCCTTATTAAGTTGTTTAGAGTTTCATCATTGCCTGCTTTGTTGTGTTGATTCATGATGGAATAGATTTTTGACCCAAGAAGAGGGTTAGCTCTTAGGAAAGGAGCTGAAGGATGCTGTTGAGTAGATGATAATTCCCAGAAGATTAGACAGTTATTGTATTATTTGGGTAGGGATTTAGAGACCAGACTGACTCAGATGTTCACTGTCTTACTTTAAACTCTTTCCTGTACAAACTCTGATGATTTTATATATATATGAGACGAGATCTTTTTCGCATGGTATTGCATTATGCTTCCGTACTTAAACTCTTTTGAAAAGAATTAATACATATTTCTCCATCCTTCTCTGTGTTTAAAAGAAGAAAAAATTTTACTCACGTTTTCGGAGAAGGAATGTTGAGTTTTCACTAAATATTTTCTAAGTTATTTCGAAATTCATTGGTAACTATGCTGTAATATCCTTTTTGGAGAAAAGGTGTTGCATTTTTCGCCCTGCCTATTTTTCATGTTTTTTGTAAGTGGTTGAGTAGATGACTGATTCGAGGAGTGTTTTGGGTCCAGGACGACGTTTTAGCATCCAACCTCTGGAGGCAGATGGGATAGGATGGAGGATAGATCCTTACACTCAGTGTGCGACCTTCAACAGACATATTCTTATCACAGAGCATAGGGTCAATGGACCCGACTTATGGACAGTGCGTAGGATCTTTGATTTCATGCTACCTATGCGATGGATCAGGGACATGGTCCAGCAGGCGAGGGACGAGACTAGAGAGAGTGACTTACCAGCTCTTGATGCACCGTTTATATCTTATTTTGATCCGGGTAGTTGTTAGAGATTGGACCCGACTTTCTTATTACTTAGTAGCTTTTTATTTTAGTCTTTTTATTTCAGTCTGCTTAGAGTTTTTACTACTTTTTTGATGTACAGTAGTTTTAGAAAGACTCCTTGCTTGTACTGATGCAAGCTTTTGATTATATATATACTTGAGGAGGTTGCTTTTACTTCTGTGTTTCTTCTAATACTATTCTTATTTTACTACGCAATGGAAAAGGAGAGAGTGGACTCCCCATTCTTCTCATCTTTTAAAAAGGCAAAAATTTTACCCACATTTTTTTGGAACATATTGGTTAAGGAAAATATTGCGAAAATCTTGGTTACTATGGTGTGATATCCTTTTTAGAGAAAAGGTGTTGCACTTTCCTAAGAAGAGTTATTTCGTGGCCAAGAACCTTAATAAGATGAAACTGAAGGATAGGTTTCCTTTAGTAGAGAAGAACGCCAAGATGGTTCATGAGACTCAACCTTCTGATGATGAAATGAAGAAGATGAAGAGAAAGACAGAAAGCTCTTCAAAGAAGAGAAAGGGAAGGGAAGAAAAGGAAGAAGAAGTGAGAAAAAGAAGGACAAGAAAAAGAAGAAGAAGAAAGCAGAAGAAGAATCTCAACCTTCTGACATTCAGAAGGTTGCAAAAGAGTAAGAGAATGTTGATGAATTCAACATTTGCCAGTCTGAGCAAGAGCGTGTAATTGAAGCCCTTGAACAACTAATTCAAGAAGAACCAGGATAAGAGGAACCTAAAGAGGAACCTCTTGAAGAAATGGATCCTGAGAAGGAACCTTTGAAAGAACCTGCTTATGAAAGTTTTGAGCAAAAAGTTCCTGAATAATCTGAACCTGAAATGGTTCAAAATGAACAAGAGAAAGATGAACCTATTGATGAAGTTCAAGAAGAAGAAGAAGAAGAAGAGGAAAGTAATGTTGTTGAAAAGGACAAGGAGGAAAGTCCTAAAGATAAGACTCATGCTTCTAAGTCTTCTGAGAAACTGAGAAGACTCTTGCTGCTTTAGAGATATTTCTTGCCCAAAAGGCTGATAAAGACAAGGAAATCATGCAAGAAGGAGATGTTGTACAAAAAAAGTTTTTACTTCTCCTGCCAAGTTGGTAAGAGGAAGTACTTTTGATTCTGACATGATCAGAAATCTTCTTGCTTCTTCTGTTTTTGATATGTCTACTCCACCACCACCTCCTCCATTCATCAATCCTACTTCATCTCAATCTATATAGGAGATGCCTCCTGATCTCTCCATAATTTTTGGATCCCTTGGAGAATCTGATCTGAAGAATGTTGGTGAACAAAAAGTTGCTACTGAGAAGGTTACAGATGAACCTTCTAAGGAACCTGTTGAGAAAGCTGCCCCTGAGCCCGCAAAGGAACCTTCCGTTCAAGAGAAATCCACAAGTCCAAGTTGACTGTCCTGGAAAAAGAATTGAGGAAACTGTGCTCCAAGAAGAAGCATCTCTTTTCTAGGATGGCTAACTTGCAGAAGACCCTGAACTACTTCATGGACCGCTTTCTGCAATATGAAGAATGGATGAATGAGAAGGTCAGAACAGAGCTGATTCCAGAAGCGTCCAACATTCCTCACAATCCTTCTCCTCCTCCATTCGAGCCCACCTATCCTAAATCCTCAACCTCCACTGGGGATTCCTCCCCATCCAAATAAACTTCCAAATCTTTTTTTTTTTTGATTAATGACAAAAGGGGGAGAAGATTATAACAAAGGGGCAATTGGGCTTAGTTGAAATTTTTGTATTGATGTATTGACCGTTTAATTTTTTGTACATCAATGTTATTGATGTGCTAACAATGATGTACAATGCATTCAAAATTTTGAATGAATTTTATGGAAGTTTATTTGATTATGACCAAGTGCTTCTCTAATGCTTCAATAATTGATATGAATAGTATACAAATCAGAACATTCTGAGATATGAACATTCATAAAATGCATGAGTATTCTGAAAATAACTTAGTCATAATTTCATCACACTAAAACCTAAATAAACCTTAACTCGATATGCATAAATTCAGGGGGAGTAATTGATATAACTATGTGATCATTTATAATAACATTCAGTATCACTTAAAATTTTGTTCATAAGTTGTCATTATTAAAAAGGGGGAGAATGTTGAGTTCTAATCCCATGTTTAGTTTATGACAAACCTTCTAAACTTAATTAAGTGTTCAGAATGTTAACGATACTAATGATGTGCTTGAGAATGTTATATAAGTATAGCTATATCTAGAATTGCCTAGAAGATATATTGCAGAATTATAACAAGATAAGGGATAGAAAATACTGCACACAAGATTTATCCTAGTTCACCCATAACTCCTTGTGCTACGTTCAGGCCCCACATCTTGTGAGATTTTCCATTAGTTTCAACCACCAGTACAAATATTCTTCACAAAGCCTTTTCAGGCCTTCACAAGTATTCTTTCCTTTGCCTCTTTAGGCAAAATCAACACAAGTATTCTTTTACACACAGCCTCTACAAGCTAATCACTCTCTTTCTTTTACCTACACTAGTTGTAACATCCGTTTTTCTGAGTTACTGTTTAAAATCTATTTTATATGAAACTTTTTGATCTAAGGGCTAAGTAAATTATTTTAGTCTTAGAATGAAGGTTTTAAAATACTCATCAAGTTATTTCATTAAAACAGTCACTCTTTCCTTGACGTTTGACATCCGTATTTACCGTTATCAGCGGATAAGGATTTTAATAGCACAAGTATGTTAAACCAACTTAGACAAATGAACTTTCTTCACAAAAGTTGGTTCTTTTAATATTTCTGATTTTCTGGAATTTTATTAGAATTTGTGGAAAACTTTAGAAATTACCGTTTTGACCCTGTTACTTACAGTAAAAGCTAAACACTGATTCAGAGACCAGTCTAAGGTCAGAAAAGGATTTTGAAAGGTTGAATTATGTTTTTATATTTTTTGGGATTTTTGGTAATTATTTCGTAATCTTCTGAAAAGCTGATAAAAACGCTACTTGTCCAATCTCCGTAAAGTACGGAAAGCAGGGATTTCTGGTCAAAAATGGATTTATGTTGATCAATGAGTGCTCAAAATCAAATTTTAAGAGGGACCATTAGTGTTTAAATCAAATTTGTGATTTTTTGGTAAATTTTCTGGAATTTTTTTGAAAAATTATTGTTTTTCACTTACGGCACGGTCGATCTCCTTTGTTAGTGCAAACCGTAAAGCCTACCCTTTTCCGTAAAAATCCAGAAATTCTTGTATGAAGTCTTTGGGACTATTAATAGTCATTTTCAAAATTTCCTATAGGTTCTCACCATTTTAATTAATTTTGAAAATATTTGATTTGTGAAAAGTCCGTTTTACCCTTGACTTTCATCCGTTTTCACTTGAACACCTTAGGGGCAAAGATGTAACTTCACTCCCTCCCTCTTCAGCCCTTATAACCACCTCATGAAGCAAGGAGAAGAATTCAATTTTGAGTCATCACCATGACTCACTCCTTTAGACCAATTAGAAAAAAGATCCATTAAAACTAATTTATAATTAAGCCATTTATACATCATGGAGCAAATGATCAAATGGTCTTCCTTCTTCCTCATCTTGGTCGACATCCACTATGGATTAGGGCCCTTGGATGTGCTTGTTGCCTTATGAGTCACATGCATAGTCATGAGTTTAGGCCAATTAGAATAAAGCATGATTTAACCTAATTAATAAATGTGTGTTTATGAAGTCATGGCTTACCACATAAATCATTTTAATCCCTTCTTGGTCCCTCCTTGGCCGCCCCCTCCCCATCTATAAATAGACCCCTTGGCTTCATAATTTTTCACACATCCAAGAAGCCAAGGGGAGCTCTTGAAGACAAACACTTCTCTTTACTTTCTTAGTTCTTAAATTTCTTTGGTGTTCTTGCTTTGTTCTTCATTGTTCATAAGGCCAAGGTAAGGGGTTAATCTTTCAATATTAATTTGAGAAGTATGAGTTTTGATTCCTGTTTATGCTTGTCTTGTATGCTTTATGTGTTTTTGCCTTTATGCCTTAATAATTGTTTTATAAGCTTTAAATTAATTATTTTGTGCTAATTATTAATAGTAGAGTTATAATGCCCAAATTTTCTCTAAATTTTCATGGGACTAAGGTTACTATGTCAAAATCATTTTTGAGCTTCTGTAAACATACCGTTATAATGACGAATTTTAGACTACCGTAAATACGATTTTACCGCGAAGAGAATACAATTTATTATTTTGTGAAAACCCTGATATTGTCTATCATTGATATACAAGGTCATGGTTAAGATAAATGGTTTATCAGTATGGATCTGTCTAGAAAGGAAGTGAGACCTATGAAGGGGCTAAAGCAGTCCGTCTCTCTCTGGCCTGGGATCTGTACAGATATGCTATTTGGGGAATTCTTAACTTAGGGACTCGGTATATACATACGTGACTAAGATAATTGGGGAATATAATGGTAATGGATTCTCGGTGAATTCTACTGTTATATATTTTGTTCAGTATTCTCTATATTTTTAAACATTGGAAATTTGTGAAACATGCTTTCATTGGGCTTTTTCTGAAAATAAACTAGTATTCAAATATTTTAGAATAATTCAGTTTTGAACTTCTTTAATGAATTAAATCACTTTTTAGTTCTATCATATATTGATATATTTTTTGAGATTTGAACGAAAAGTGAAGTATTAGTTATATGGGATAAATGGTTCTATGTTCTATCTGAGTGGTGAAATTCTGTGTTTTTCCTGAGATATGTGATTTGTATTCTTATCTGAGAAACGTGGTTCTGTGTTCACTTGTGATTCCGTGTTTATTTGAGAGTTAAGTCATAAGCTGGTGTCTGTGGTTAATAAGTAAAATCTCTTGGAGTAGCGGGCCGAATGCTCGTGGCTATGTGCCGAAATTCCTATGGTAAAATCTCCTTTAGTAGCGAGTGACTTACTCGTAGGTGTGTCCCGAATATAAGTGGTAAAGTCTCTAGGAGCAACGGGTTCTTTTCTCGTGGGTGTGTCCTGAAATTATGTCGTAAAATCTCTCGGGGTAGCGGGTTATTTACTCGTGGGTGTGTCCCGAAATTATTTAGTAAAATCCCCAACAGTAGCGGGCAGGATGCTCGTGGGTGTGTCCCGAAAGTATAGAAAGTCTTGTGTGAAATTCCCTGTTTGAGATATTGAATGGTTCATTTGCTGCGTGCATTATGCCTGCTGTATGTTCCTTATACGTCCTTGACATATGAAGTAAGACCTGCGTTTGTTTTAGTACTGTACTTTTCTTATTAAGTTGTTTAGAGTTTTACCCTTGCCTGCTTTGTTGTGTTGACGCATGACGGAGTAGATGAGTTACCCAAGAAGTGGGTTGACTCTTAGAAGAAAGATGTGAAGGAGGATGCTGCGTAGGCTGATATGGATTCCAAGAAGAATAGATGGTTACTGTATTGTTTTGGGTAGAGATTAAAGACTAGACTGGCTCAGATGTTCACTGTCTTACTTTAAATTCTTCCCTGTAAAAACTCTGATGACTTTATATATATGAAATAAGATTACATTCATACAAGTTTTATTTATGCTTCCGCATTGAAAACCTTTTCGAAAACATTTAAAAAGGAATCAAGGGAACATACTCCTCATCCTTCTCATCTTCTTTTTATGAAAACGAAAAATTTTACTTGTATTTTAAAGGAAGGATTTCCAACTTCCACTAAATATTTTCTATGTTATTCAAAATTCATGGTTACTATGGTGTAATATCTTTTTTGGAGAAAGGGTCTTACCCTAATGCTCTCTCACTATGTGATAAACAAACAAAATTTATAGATTTGAAAATAGGTTGTGTCACTAAGTTACAGTTTAACATATCAATCAAGAAATGATGAAATGGAAATTATATCCACTCACTAATAGAATATATGAAAATAACAGAGTGGGTATTTCAAGTTTGATCTTGATAGAAGATTTGAGCTTGGAGTAGATTCGCGTGTTTTTTGCAATAAGTTCTTCCAAGCGTTACAATAGATTTTGCCTTCGTATTTATGTTGTTTCTTTGTGAAACTAGCCGTTAGACACAACAAGGCGTTTGAGTCTGTGTACGTCTAGCTGGCTATCTTCTACTTTAACCAAAAGTTGATAGTGACAACTCACTTCTAGTTATTGATGCATTAGAACGTTCTGATGAACATTCTGATGTCAACCTTCTGATAACCTTCTTGACATCAGATGTGTTCTTTCTCTTGATATTCTTCAAGCTTTGTACTTCACAATGTGTGAGAACACTTGTACCCAAGATGTGGTGGTATTCCTATGCTTTATGGATTTCCATTGAACCTTCTGATGAATGCAACATTCTGATACTCATAAAGGTTCAGTGAGTCCCTTGTTCTTGAACATTCTTAACAATGATCAACATGCTGACTTAAGGGATTCTTCATGATTAGCTTTCTTCTAATTATCTCAAGACAGTGCCCTTCCATATAACATGTTTTGACTTCGTGAATCTTGGAAATTTTTTCTTTTGGTCTTCAGAATGTTCATGTTGGTGTACTTTGAACTTTCTGAGAATGTTGGTTGTCCTAAGCCTTCTGAACATTTTGAACTTGTTCCTTCTGTGAGTCTTGAACATTTTTTATTTATACTAAATAAGGAAATACACAAGTCACTGATGATTGTGAGTTTAAGTTCAACAAGCGTTTTTTTTAAAAGGTTCCTTGTTTTAAAGAAAGTTAATTTGACTATTGAGAAAACCTCAGAAGGTTCATTCTAACGTATAATTTCACAACATTCTCAGGTTATGAACATTGTGAAGTATACCTTCTGAGTAAGAACATTTCTGTGAAGAGTATACAGTCATTTTGGTCCCTGAGAGTGACAGATGGTATCACTTTGTTCCCTGACAGATGCGAAATTCAATAAAGGTCCTCAACTGTCATCCATTAGTCACTTTGGTCCCTAAAAGTGATTACTTATTGTCATTTTGGTCCCTGAATAGTGATTACTTACTATCATTTTAGTCCCTGAAAGTGATTACTTTCCTTTCGGCAGGGATCAAAGTGACTAATGGTTGATACCAGTTGAGGACCTTTTTTGAATTTCGCATCTGTTAGGGACCAAAATGACACTGCCTGACACTCTCAGGGACCAAAGTGGTTGTTTACTCTTTCTGTGAACTTCAATTAACTTTAAAAAAAAACACTTCACTAGTTATTCTTAACTTCTAAACTATTTATTTGTTATCTAATCAAATGAATCCTTTCCAAAATTTAAGTTTCCATACTTCAAAAAGTTCATCAGAAAGTTCACGTAAGTTTTTTAGGGTAACAATTCAACCCCCCCCCCCCCCAATTCTTGTTGCTCTCTAATCCACTTCAATGTTAACTACCATGTCTCCCAAGCTGCAAAGGCAGTATGAGAACATGGGGGCGTATGATATCATCATACAACTCAGGATGCTCTATCAAGAGCAAGCAAGACATGAGAGATATGAGACATCCTAACCCCTTTTTCAATTGGAAGTTGGAAAAAGGGAACCTAGAAAGGCTGGGGTTTCCTTTGGGCCAAGAGTTGGCCACAAATGTTATCATGCAATCGTTGCTAGATAGCTATAGTCAGTTCATCATGAACTACCACATGAATGGATTTGACAGACCGTTTCCAGAGCTTGTTGGGATGTTAAGAACTATCGAGCAGAATCTTAACAATGAAAACCGGAAGGCCATGATGATGGTCCAAGAAGGAAATGTTATGGAGTAGTATATGTTTGGTAACAAGGGGAAAAGCACGGGTAACTCCAAATCCATCACTTCATCTTGAAGCCATCTGGAGATGTGCACGAGGAAGGCACTTGCTTCCATTTCGGTGAGACCGGTCATTGGAAGAGGAACAGTCAGAAGTACCTCAAAGAGAAGAAGAAGGGAAGTGAGACTTCCACTTCAGGTATTTGTCTTATAGTTATCTACTTCCTCATCACAGGTATTGGATACCATGTGTTGATCTTACATTTACTGAAATGTGCGTAGTCTAAGGAGGAGTAGAGAATTTAGTAAAGGCAAGGTTGACCTACAAGTGGGAAATAAAGCAAGAGTTGTTGTATTAGCTGTGGGATTTTATGTTTCAACTTTACCTTTTGGGCTTGTTTCAGAAATTGGATAAATGTTATCATGTTGCAAACCATTAGCAGAAATATTATTTTAATTCTTGTTTGGACAAGATTACTTTAATATAAAGGACAAAAGTTGTTTGCTTTATATGATAATGTTTCGCCGATCAAAGGTGAGAGAGCTAGTGATCTTTTGGGCTTGATACATAACGATGTATGTGAGGCACTAAGCAAAATGCAAGAGGTGCTTATCCTAACTTCATTATATTTTCTATGAGTAAATATGGATTTGTGTTTTGTTCGAAACACAGATTAGTGTCCTTTGAAAAATTCAAAGAATTCAAAAGTGAAGTAGAGAAACAACTTGGCAAGAGTATTAAAGCCGTTTGATCAGATTGTGGTGGTGAATACTTAAGCCAAGAGTTTGATGACTATCTGAAGGAGCATGAGATCCTATCCCAGTTCACCCCTCCTGGTCCCTAAACACCTCAATGGAATGGTGTATCAAATATGAGGAATCAGACCTTGTTAGTCATGGTACGATCTATGAAAAGTCATTAAGACTCTATCTCTTTCTGGGAATTATATTGCTCAAGACAATGTTTACATTTAATCGGATTGGAGTGTTCCTTGAAGCCAACCTGGGATATATGGGCTTCCTATGACTCAGGAAGGTGATGCATTGCTCATGGATCAAGATGAGCTTGTTACCTAGTGGGAGGCTGTCATTGGCCTGAGATCTACAAAGTGACTAAAGGCCATGGCATCGAAGATGAACCCCATGTACACTAACCAAGTATGGACCTTGGTGAATCCACCTAAAAGGGGTAAAACCCATAGGGTGTAAGTGGGTCTTCAACAGGAAGACTGACATGGATGGGAAGGTTAATACCTTCAGGACACAACTGGTCGAAAGGTTTTTCAGAAAGTCATAGTATAGGTTATGATTCTGAAGAATTGAAGAATAAGAGGTATTACAAGTGGCACAACTCTTACAACCACTCCAATGCTAATTGCGTGGTATTGAGAAAAGCCATCAAAAAGGCAATCAATGATGGGAGGTTTAAGTTGGCAGATAAAGGGGTTGCAGAGATGACAATCGTTACCGACCCTTTTCCAAAAATGGGTATCAATATGGTTTCATTTTTAGGCCATCATTCCCCTCATAAGCCATGGATGCAAGCTGTCAGGCAGATCTGGAAGCCCAAAGAAGAGACAACGAAAAGCCCGTACAAAGAAAAAGGATCCAGCAGCCAAAAGACCTCAGTGTTCAATCGACTAGGCTCCACACCCCAAAGCAAAAATCTAGCTAGTAGGCTGATATCTTTAGTCTTGGATAGACTGGGGAAGAAAGGGGGAAAGTCAAGTGCTAGATGAGATGGCATGGTGGAAGAAGACAAAGATGAAAGGATAAGTCACAAATTACCCAAGAAAGAGGTTGAGAGGCAGCATCCGAGACTCAGGGATGAGAATAAAGATAAGGCACCAATCGTTGATGATTCCCCAATCCCAGATGGGAAAAAAAAAGAGTGGTTGAGTTCAATGTGGAGAATGGCATGGCTTGCAACGCCCTTTCTCATAAAAATGATATTGCAATGTGAAAAGATAAATTATGAAATAATTAAGTTCTTGAATTTAATTTCAAAGAATATTGTTTTATTACTTTATTTATTTTCTAAAAAGGTGAATAATTTTTTTTTTCTTTTTATGATAGAAAAGACTTTATTAAAATGGAACTCTTAATTGAAAACCTTAGCGTTTAAGATAAATTAAATAAAACGTATACAGAAACATACCTCATATATATACTTACATGCATACTGTACATCGGACTACAATGTTTGCCCATGCAAACTAGGATAGCACACCATATTTACAAGAGCTAAAAGCAATAAAGTAAAAGTAAAGTAGAGTTATGATTATTATACAGTCATCCAAAATAAACTAAGCTATAAGCCTAGCACGTAGAGTCACCACCACCAAAAAGAAATGGGATCATGACTGTATCAGTCCCAAAGTCCCTAGCAGAACCCTAATCTGACTGGGCTTGCTAAGACTTCTACACCATCGGTTCATCAGAACCTTGTCCCTCCAGACCCTCACCTAGGATTCCCTTCCCCTTCTCCCCTTGCTCTGCTGCCTCCCTCCTAACCCGGGCTCTCCAGACAACCAAATCCTCAGGGGAAAAAGGCAGGGGACTACCCCCAGGTAGTGCATAAAAGATAGGGACAGCAGGGATGGCTGGGTTAACCACCATCGCGGTTGTCTCATCAACAGGTGCTCCCCCAGCTGGCACCTCCGGAAATGATCGGGGTCGTCTCACGGTACTCTTCCTGGCAATCTGTCTGGTCCTACGAAAGTAAGTTCGGCAAGGCGAAGTACTAGTACCTCTGGGCTCTGTCTCTGGTCGTCCTGTCTCCTGCGGCGCCACGTCCTGCGGTCCTGCGTCCTGCCTCCTCCAATGTTCACGCAACTCATGAAGAGGCATCTGAGCATCCAACACTAAATTCTCTTCCACCCACCTTTGTGGTCCACCTGACATAGTCTCCAGGGACATAATGTTTCCAGCATGTGTCCCCCACTGAGTATGCAGGTTAATCACCCACCCGCTACCCTCTCCCCCGCGGGGACAGTAGTTAATCTGTCGGGTCCGGATCAACCCATTCTGCTGGGGATCCATCTATATGAATCATGTTCAGAAGACCACAAAACATATAGGCAAGGGTGAATAACACTCTTATGCAAGTCATAAAGATATCACAGACAACAGATATAAATCAAGAAATTAAAAAGGAGTCATGCATAACATACACAGTTACTATCTCATAACACACATCAGGTGTGGCAACACCAAACCATATATCATCATATAAGATATATTATAATGTATGACACTTCTATGTCCCTCTCAAACACCGGTGTAATGCTCCTAGGAGACTTCTCTCTTCCTCCAACAGCATTGAGCGATCGGTTGTAGCAGACTTAACAGACTTATCAGATAGTCCCTCCAGACTTCATGATAATCATTCAAATAAGCTACATTTCAAGCAAAACACCGAATCATGAATAGTCAAGTCAGTCAGATTTATCCAAGCCGGGTTGTGCGACATGCCTCGGCTCAGAGGTTATCATGTACATTGGCCATTAGAGGGGTTTCGCAACCTGGATAATTCCAATAGGCATCTGTGGCCCAACTATACCTATCCTCAACCCTCTCTGGGTTGTATGCTCATCTCATGACCATTTGGTCAATTCTCTTTAATGCAAATGACATATAGTATTTTGCAGACGCAATAATCATCACAATTATCTCTTTATTGTTTTGGTTTCTCTTGTAACCTCTTGAATCTCTTCTCTTTGTTACCTCTTGTAACATTCTGTGCAACACCCTTTCTCCAAAAATGATATTACACCATAGTAACCAAGATTTTCGTAATAATTTTCTAAGTAACTTTGATTTAAAACAAGTTTAGTTCCCAAAAATGCGGATAAATTTTTTGCCTTTTTAAAAGATGAGAAGAATGGGGAGTCCATTCTTTCCTTTTCTATCACGTGGTGAAATAAGAACAGTATTAGTAGAAACACTGAATAAAACAACCTCCTCAAGTATATATATCAAAAGAGCTTGCATCAGCACAAGCCAGGAGTTTTAAAACTACTATACATCAAAAAGCAGTAAAAACTCTGAAATCAAAAGACTGAAATAAAAAGCTACTAAGTAATATTAAAGCCAGGTCCAATCTAAGCTACTCATGACGGAGAGACTCAGTAGCTGAGCCTCCAAGAACTTCGCCCTCATGCTCCTCAGATACCTTCCCCTTGCCCTTGCGGAGACGCTCTAAAATCCTATCCTGGGCCTCCAGAGATCCATCCGAGACGCCCGTCTCTCCAGAAGGCCCTGCTGAGGTAGGGTGATACCCCTCCATACTGGCTGCTCTAACTCTACTCTGCGTCTCTCCAGGTGGTGATCGAGGCGTGTAAGTCCTCGGCTCATCGTCTGAAGTCCTGTCATGTGCGGTAACAACCCCTCTGCTGGGATGTGAAGACGGAGTCCTAAAAGCTGACCTCCGCATCCTCCCATAAAATCTTCCCCATCTACCATAGACACACCTAGCAGCTGGATGCCTAGGGATGTACTCCGGCCCACTCTCTGAGTCAGTAGGCCCCTCTGTAATCTGCCTGAGTGGTAACTTCACAGAAAGTACCACCGGTTCCCTCCATTCCCTACAGTTACCATCAACAGTGCCATTAGTGACACATATCCTGCCCACAAAGGTACCCCACTGAGTGATGTGATCTATCTCCCAGATCACATCTATACCCCCCAACGGGGTGATGCTAAGACGTCTCACTGGGTCCAATCCTGTCCGAGGATAACTCATCTACTCAACCACATACAAAACAACATGGAAAGTAGGCAGGGTGAAAAACTTACACAAGTTAAGAATGTTAGTTTCAAAAATTATACATACAATGCTTATACAGTATATTTTCAAAGTCTTACCACCCAAATCACACTTAGGAATAAAACACTGTAAAACCAAGAAACAATCAAGAATAGATCACCAATCACAGAAGTAACGTCAATCACAGATAAAACATCAATCACAGATATATTGTCAAGCACATATATATTTATGCATGATACTTCAATCTCTCTCATAATACACCGGTGTGCTGCTCCAAGGAGACTTTTCCCACCAAACTCCATTGAGCGATAGGCCTGCGACAAGTCTTAACAGAACAACCAGGTAATCCCTCTCAGACCCCCTGGCAGTCATTCCGAAATGCGCATTCACATCCATATCATGAAATAGGTCCGTCAGTCAGATTTATCCAAGCCGGGTATACGACTCGTCTCAGCTCAAGGGTATTCACCATGCAAGGCTATTGAGACTTTCGAAACCTGGATAATCCAAGAAGGCAATTGTAGCCCAACGCAACTCTATTCTCAACCCTCTCTGGGTTGTACTGCTCAAAAACCTTTATGCAAATGACACTCCAAAATTGCATAATATCACTTTGGTTTCTATTGTAAAACTTTCTCTGTTTTACTGTATTAAATCTCTTAATACAGAACCACATAGAATACTCTTATTCTATCACCACAGAAATACTCTTGAAAACATAACCATTATATTACTCTTTTCGGCTGTACTCATTTATTTTAATAATAATTACACTGTGATAGAGTCAAACGCAGTAACGAACTTAACCAGAATAATATTAACGGGAATTATTACTCAAGTTCATTCTTTTTGGGAAAGCCCTTTGGAAGCTAATCAAGTAATCTTCGCCACGTATATACAAACTTATTTAAGATAGGAAAAATAGCGCACCGGTATGGTTCCCAGGAAAGATCTTGGTGAGCTTTTGGGCTCCTTCAAAGACCTTTGTCTTTCCTAGACAGATCCATACAAATGAACTACCTTCACCCATCATCAGTCTATAATAAACAGTAAAAATCACAAGTTTTTATATATTTTTGAAAAGAACATGGAAATGGAAGAAAAATATCAGTTTAGGAATTTTTAGCGTATTTAGTCACTTGCTCTCGTCCCAATGGCGTAATAGAGATACGGCCCCTGAGCCCGACCGTATGAGTACACCGAAGATGTATTCTTACGCCTGACCAAAGCACCCCATCCATATCCGTCAAAAGAACTACAGAGGTTCAATTTTACAATTTCTTAGATTTGTTGATCACGGAGGCATAGCCCACTGGGTGATCGAGCCTTTATCGATAAAATTTCGCCAGCGTAACGGTACAATTATTAAACTTTATAAATAAATTGGGCATTATAACTTTACTATTTGAAAAAAACATATATAAAAATAAAAATAAGGCATAGTATAATTTTAAAACAATTTTACAAATAAATAACAATTTATTTAAAGCATAAACACCCAAAACTTAAAAACTCAACAAAATAAAGATCAAACTAACTTGGAAAGAAATTCCCCATACCTTAGCCTTATGGAGATGGAAGAACAAGCTAAGAATAATAAGAACAACACAAGAAAAGCTTGATTAGAAAACAAGGGAAAACTTAAAGGAAAACAAAGGAAAAGAAAAGAATTTTGGAGTGAATTTTTGTGAGGATTCTTCAAGTGAGAGTTGTGAGAAAATGAGAGCAACCCCCTCCCTATTTATAGGGGAGGGGTTCAGCCAGATCAAGGCCAAGTGGGGGGAGGATATTTTAATTTCCTATTTTCCAAATAATGCAAAAATCTTAATTTCTAAAAATATCTAAAAATATCTAATAAAATATCTATGCTCTAGAACATTGGAGAAGCTCCTAGACCCATCAAGAGGAGGTGAAGGGCGTGCAGGTCAGGGCTGGGAAGGAGAGGATGTGAATTTCCAAAAATACCCCTAGGGTTTGGATGAAAAAGAGTGAAAAACAAGGGTATTTTGGTCTTTTCATAAATCAAAAATAGAAATAATTAATTAAAAATGATGAGAACCAATGAGAATGCTAGAAAATGCCACAAGGAGTCCAAATAATTTCGTGGCATCCATTTTTGAAATTTATAGATAGTGCAAACTCTTCGGTTTTCATCGTTTCGCAGGTATAACCCCGAAAAATACAGAAAAATAGGGTTTTCAAAACTTACACAGAAATAATTTTAAAAATCATAAAATAAATAATTAAAAATAAAATATAAATTGGTTATGGACCTTTGTCACGAAAATTATACCTGTTAAACAAGGTTTTTGCGTTAAAACGTCACCGGGTGGCGTAGTTTTCGGTATTTTTTTGAAAATTTTCCAAAAATTCCAGAAAATCTAAAATAATAAAAGAACCAACTTTTGTGAAGGAAGATTATTTATTGAGTTGGTTTAACACACTCAAGCTATTTAAATCACTTTTTGTCAGTTAGACGTAAACTGTTTTCTGTAAAAAGACCCGATTTTGACTGAAAAACTACTGTTTCAGAAGTATTTCGGAATATATGTATTTTATTACTAATTTTAAGCCAAAAATAAATCACACATCATTTATGAAACAAAATTTCATATAAAACAGAAAAAGGACGTAAAACACAAAGAAACGAACGTTGTAACTAGACCTAACAGAAGGTATAAATCAACCACTTTCAGAAGTATTTTTAAACATGTATATTTAACTACTATTTTTAAGCTAAAAATAAATCTCAAAACAATTATATCGCAAAAATTCAAATAAGACAAAAATAAATAGTTAGTCAAAACAACGGATGTTACAACTCTTCCCCTCTAAAAATAATTTCGTCCTCGAAATTACGTATCTAGAACAAAGCTGGATATAACTCCCGCATATTATCCTCTAACTCCCATGTTGCATCCTCTATAACATCATCCCAAATGACCTTGACTAAAGAAAGTTGTTTACCCCTGAGCTGTTTGATCCTCCGATCGTCGATTCGCACAGGGTGTGTATCATAAGTCAAGTTCTCTTTTAACTGTACTATGTCTGGCTCAATTATATGGGATGGGTCAGCAACATACTTCCTTAATTGTGAAACGTGAAAAACACTATGAAGATTTGAAAGAAACGGGGGTAAGGCAATTTGGTAAGCTACAGGACCTATCCGACGAAGAATTTGATAGGGTCCTAAGAATTTTGGAGTAAGTTTCTTAGATTTTATAACTCTACCGACCCCAGTCATTGGAGTGACTCTCAGAAAAACATGTTCACCTTCTTGAAATTCAAGAGGTCTCCTCCGTTTGTCGGAGTAGCTCTTTTGCCTGCTTTGTGCTGCTTTCATTCTTTCTCGGATTTGCCGTACTTGAGCATTAGTTTGCTGCAAAAACTCAGGTCCTACAGTTGTACTTACCCCTTCCTGGTACCAACACAAAGGTGTCTGGCACTTTCTCCCATACAAAGCCTCAAAAGGCGCCATCCCTATACTGGAATGATAACTATTGTTATATGTGAACTCTATCAACGGTAGAATATCATCCCAGCTTCCTCTTTGATCTAACACACATGCCCTCAACAAGTCTTCTAATGACTGAATTGTTCTTTCTGTCTGACCATCCGTTTGAGGATGATAGGCAGAACTCAACCTTAACTTAGTCCCTAAGGCTTGTTGTAAACTCTGCCAAAACCTAGAAGTAAACCTAGGATCTCTATCGGAAACGATACTAGAGGGTACTCCATGCAGTCTAATAATCTCTCCCACATACAGCTGGGTTAGTCTCTCTAAAGTCCACTTCATACTAACAGGTAAGAAATGTGATGTTTTTGTCAGCCTATCAATAATCACCCAAATCCCATCACATCCCTTTGAAGTTCTTGGTAAACTTGTTACAAAATCCATTGATATACTTTCCCACTTCCATTCTGGGATGTCTAGAGACTGTAACATTCCTGCAGGTCTTTGATGTTCTATCTTAGATTTCTGGCAAACCAGACATGCTGCTACATATTCCTCGACCTGTTTCTTCATTCCTGGCCACCAAAATCGTTGTTTTAGATCCTGATACATCTTTGTGGCTCCAGGGTGAATACTCAACTTACTCTTATGCGCCTCATTTAAGATCAATTTCCTCATCTCCTCATTATCAGGCACACAAATTCTATCGTTACACCTTAGGATTCCATCAACTCCAAGACTAAACTCCGGAACTCTCCCTTGCTTTAGCAGCTCTCTCTTCTCTATCTAATGTTCATCTGTTGCCTGCTGCTCCTTAATCTCTCACTCATCAAAGTGCTAGATATCTTAATCATATTCAAGCACATCTTACCTTGATGAAAATCTACACTTAGGTTTAAGTCACGAAAACCTTCTATCAACTCTAACTCCTTGATCATCATGCTTGATATATGAATGGTCTTCCTACTCAGGGCATCAGCTACTACATTTGCTTTACCTGGATGGTACATCAACGAAAAATCATAGTCCTTTAAAAATTCCATCCATCTCCTCTGTCTCATATTGAGTTCCTTCTGATCAAACAAGTACTTCAAACTCTTATGATCACTGAAGACATTAAACGTAGATCCATACAAATAATGTCTCCAAATCTTCAAAGCAAATACTACCGCAGCTAATTCTAGATCATGAGTCGGATAATTCTTCTCATGAGGTTTTAACTGACGAGATGCATAAGCTACAACCTTTCTGTGCTGCATCAACACACCTCCTAATCCTTGATATGAAGCATCACAGTATACTTCCATTGGTTCCTCTGGGTTTGGTAATACTAACACAGGTGATGTTGTTAACAACCTCTTAATCTTGGTAAAACTCTCTTCACACTCTTCAGTCCAAACAAACGGCTGATTCTTCCTAGTCAACTGGGTCATCGGAGCTACTATTTTGGAAAAGTCTTGAATAAATCTCCGATAATACCCTGCTAAACCTACAAAACTCCGAATCTCCATTACTGTAGTTGGCTTTTCCCATGAAAGTACTGCTTCTACTTTTGCAGGATCCACTGCAATTCCTTCTTCCGAAATCACATGACCTAAAAACTGTACTTTACTTAGCCAAAACTCACACTTAGACAGCTTAGCGTACAACTGTTTCTCGCTCAACACTTGCAATACCTGTCGCAAATGCTGCTCATGTTCCTTGCGAGTCCTAGAGTAGATCAGAATATCATCTATGAATACAACCACAAACTGATCTAAGAACGGGCTAAAGACTCTATTCATGTAATCCATGAATATAGCAGGTGCATTTGTCACACCGAATGACATCACAAGATATTCATAATGACCATATCGTGTTCTAAACATAGTCTTAGGTATATCTTTCGTCTTGACTCTAATCTGGTGATAACCACTTCTCAAATCTATCTTAGAGAAAACAGTGGCCCCACGAAGCTGATCCAACAGATCATCTATTCTTGGCAGAGGGTATCTATTCTTAATGGTTACCTTGTTCAACTGCCTATAGTCAACACATAGCCTAGACGTTCCATCTTTCTTCTTCACCAACAGAACTGGTGCTCCCCACGGGGATACACTAGGCCTAATAAACTGTTTAGACAACAGATCCTCCAACTGCTTCTTCAGCTCAGCTAACTCTATTGGTGACATACGATATGGAGCTATGGAAATTGGTCCAGAACCGGGTATAAGATCTATAGTAAACTCTATCTCACGAACTGGTGGCAAACCTGGTATCTCTTCTGGAAATACCTTCGAAAATTCTTTAATAACAGGCACGTCGCTCAATTCAACTTCCCTCTTTCTTTCCAACGAGGTGAGTATCATGTTTTTCTGAACGTCTGCTTTCGAAGAAATTTCTGATTGGTTGGTAGACAAAAATCCAAGATTCTCAGAGTTAGGAAAAACTAGAGTCTTATTCGAACAGTCCAACAGGATATGGTTGGAAGATAACCAATCCATGCCTAAAATCACATCTAACTGTGTTAAAGGCAAACATATCAAATTAACAAGATATTCCTTATCATAAATAATGATAGGACAATTTATGCAGACAGTATTTACAGTGACTGGCTCAGCAGTAGGTAAGGAAACAATCAAATCAAAAGACATCAAGGACATAGGTAAGTCTAATCGTTTCACACAATCAAAGGAAATAAAAGAGTGAGTTGCACCCGAGTCATATAGTACAATTAAAGGATTGCCAGCTATGCTACACATACCTTGTATTAAATCCTCAGATTGCGAAGCCTCAAGTCCACTCATGGTGTAAACTCGTCCCTTTGCCTTCGGTCTCACCGCTTGCACGTTTTTGTTAACTGGTGCCGGCTTCTGCTCCCTATAGTTACTTGCCAAGTGTCCAACCTTCCCACACCTGTAGCAAGTCGCCCCTTCTGATTGCAGGTACTAGAGTGATGTCCTAGCTTCCCACAGTTAAAACACCTAATAACATTCTGCCCTTGGTAGCCAAAACCTCCATTCCCACTAACAGGTACATTGCTCCGGTTCTGCTGTGGAGCTCTAAAGTTCCCAGGGTTCCGTGCATAGGGTTTGTTCTGGAACTGCTTCCTATACTGGTTCTGTGGCTGAAACCTAGATGGTCCGCCAACATTGGTCTTTCCTACTACCTTTCCCTTCTTCAGAACCTCCATCTTCCTACACTTCTCAACTAGAGGCTGGAACTGTCGGATCTCTAAAGCAGACATCGCTTCCCTAAGGTCATAACGAAGCCCTGCTTCGAAACGTTCGCACTTCCATGATTCATCAGGCTGAAGCTGGAAGAAACGAAAGTACTTGGCCAAGGATTCGAACTTGGCTGCGTACGCATCTACGGACATATCCTTCTGCTGCAGACTCAAGAACTCCTGCTCCCTCTCACTTCGAGCACTTTGTGGAAAATACTTCGCTAAAACTTCGTGCGAAATATCGTCCAAGTAACTTCCTGATGCTCTGCTTCCAAGAGCTGTTGTTGCCCTTTCCACCAGTACTCAGCATCCCCTATCAGCAGGTAAGATGCATAAGACACCTTTACCCCTTCCTCACAACGAAGAGATGTAAAAATCTTCTCCATCTCCTGAATCCAAAGATCAGCTTTCTCCGGATCAGGTTCCCCGTTAAACTGCTGAGGATCATGCTTCCTAAAGTCTGAAAGCCCCTTCCCAATAGCTGCTATATCAGCTCTAGCCTGTTTCTGTAGATCTCTCTGTTCTGCTCTCTCAGCTTGTTGTGCCATAGTGGCAGCCATCTGATTCATTGCCCCTATTGCCCTTTCCATAGCTTCGTTGTTACGTGCCATCTGCCTATAAGTTAACCTGAAACATAAGCCCTAACCCACAATTAAAGAAAACACAGAGTCAAACGCCCTTCAATAAACTTAGTTAGGCAGCTTTGTTATACATTGTAAAAGCTTAATACATTTTGTTTATCCTTTGTAAAAACCTTAATACATTTTGTTATCATCAAAACCATAAAATCACTTAGGGAGTTTTTGTATTAAAAATACTTTTAACCAATTTGGTTCCAACAATCTCCCCCTTTTTGATGATGACAAACATTATTAAGTTTTACAAACAATAAAGCACATAAACCAAATATATAAACAGAAATTTTCTAAGGGAAACTCCCCCTGAGATAAACGTCTCAGTTTTTCCTTACTCTTCTCCCCCTGAGATAAACATCTCACGGTTTTGGATATTCAATATACTCAGAGTACCTGAAAATTTCTTTTACTCATAAAAACAAGATTAGTCCAATAAAAAGCAAATAGCTTATCAGATAATAGACCAAATTAGAACATGGTAATAAGACTACTGCAACGCAATCAGACTTAATCCCATATTCTTCTCATATATTCTTCTTTCTTTTTAAAACTTAATCCCATACTCTTTCTCCCCCTTTTGTCATCAGGCAAAAACGTTCACAGAACATCATAGTCCAAAGACAATGTTGAAAATCAGAGAGAAATGAATCATTTTAAAACTGACTTTGAGCTTTTAAAACATAATTCTTTTAAAACTTAAAAACCCTTTTTCTTCTCCCTTTTTCTAAACAAGCTTTCTCAAACAGAAATGATTTTAGAAAAGATGCCAAACGAAGAGAAATCTGAATCAAGTTTATAGAGATAATAGTAAGTTTTTCTTGAAAACATGAATAATCATCAAACTGAAAATTACTGCAAAGCATTTGTAAGATACCAACTGTAAAATATATCTTTATGAAAAAAAAAGATTGGACTCAGCGTGGGATGACTAAGATGTGAAAGCTTTCTTTAAAAAATTCTAAGTCTCAAATAGACGGTCGTGTCCTATTGGACTCTAGTCACATTGGACTCAGACTCAGCTTGAGTATATTGGACGCTAAACATCAGTCTTTTATAAAGTGCATATTCAAATGCTTCCTTATAAAAATGAATCTATCTACAGAGAGGGGTTTTGTAAATATATCTGCCCATTGATTTTCAGTGCTAACAAACTGAATATCAAATGTTCCCTTCTGCACATAGTCTCTAATAAAATGATGTTTAATTTCTATATGCTTAGCTCTTGAGTGTAAGATTGGGTTCTTAGATAAATTGATTGCAGCAGTATTATCACAAAGAACATAAATCTTACTCTCGAAGATGTTGTAGTCCAATTGATGTTTAATCCATAAGAGCTGAGAACAACAACTTGCAGCAGAGACATATTCAGCTTCAGCTGTAGATAATGCAATTGTGCTTTGTCTCCTGCTTGTCCATGATACTAGATTGGATCCAATAAAATGGCATCCTCCGTTGTTGCTTTTTCTTTCAAGCCTGTCTCCAGCATAATCAGCATCACAGAATCCTACTAACCTTCCTGTTGTGAGTAGCCTTGAGCAACTAACCTTGCTTTGTTTCTCACAACTTTACCTTCTTCGTCCAGTTTGTTTCTGAATACCCATTTGGTTCCAATAATGGACTTCTCTTCAGGTGGGGCTACTAGCGTCCAAACATCATTGCGTTTGAATTGATTTAGCTCCTCCTGCATTCCAGAATCCATCCTTCGTCCAATAGGGCTTCACCTATGTTCTTGGGCTCCAATTCAGAGATGAATGCAACATCAGTTTGTTCTCTGAATGTGGACCTTGTTCTGACTTTATCATCTGCATTCCCGATGATTTGATCTTCAGGATGATAGGTCTTGAAGTGCCAGCATCTTACACTTCCAGTATTGGACGCATCACAGTTTTTCTGCGTCTGGTCCATCTTCTTCACTCTTAGGTGATCTTAAGCTTTAGGTCTTGGAACATAGACCTTTCTCCTGTTATGTGTAGTAAGCAGCCACTGTCCAGGTGCCATGACTGGAGTTGTCTTCCTCTCATCAAGTATATCTGCAACAGGAATTATCATATTTTTTGGTACACAGATTGACTTGGGTCCTTTCTTGTTAGTCCTTGGTCTGCGTCCAGGCATGTTCCTTTTGTTATGGACGCATGTCGATGTGACATGTCAAGCCTTTCCACAGTGACCACAGTATATATTAAATTTTGATGGACTTTTAGAAAACTTTGGTTTTGGTTTTTCATAACCCAAACCACTCTTGTCAGAAGGTTTTCTCTGAATCTTTAAAATTTTATCAAGTTTTTTAGAGCTACTGACAAATTTGGACAATCGTCCAGTGAGTTCATTTACTTCTTGTTGAAGTACTTGTACTTCACAGGAAGTATTGGACTCAGAATCCTTTGGAGATTCATCTTTTAGTTGACTTACTTGAAGTCTTAACTTTTCATTTTCTGATTTGAGTACATTGTTTTCTAAAGTAAGTTTTTCAAAATCTTTTGTTATAAGAGAAAACTTTTTCTTTAAAGATCTATACTCATCAGATAAGATGGATGAATCTCTAAGAAGATCATCAAAATTATTGCTTAATTCAGAATAAGAAATTACCTCTTCTTCGTCCTCGCTTTCAGTTGAGGATAGACTTGCCTTTAGGCAGAGATTAGCTTCTTCTTTATCCTCCTCGTCCTCATCATTAGAGGAATCATCAAGATCCTCCCATGTTGCCATGAGACCTTTCTTCTTCTTGAAGAACTTCTTCTTCGTTCTTTCTGCCTCAGGACAATCTGACATGTAGTGGCCTGGTTTCTTGCATCCATAGCACACCACTGGATTTTTCTCCTTTTGCTCAGTTTCTTTTTGTGGAAATTTTCTGTTGAATTGCTTCCTTCTGAAGCCACCTTTCTTGTTCCATATGGCCTTTAACTTCTTGGAGATGAAGTAGAGTTCATCATCATCTGAACCTTCTTCTCCTTCTGAGCTGCATGATTCTTCATCAGAATCATTGGCCTTCAAGGCTTTTGAGGTGCTCCCTTTTTGAGCTTTAAGAGCAATGGACTTTACCCTTTTTTCGGTTCCCTCTTCTCTGAGCTCAAGCTCATGTACTTTGAGTGAGCCTAGAAGATTTTCCATGGCAAGAGTGGAAAGATCCCTTGCTTCTTGTATAGCAGTCACCTTGGGTCTCCATTGTCTTGGCAGACTCCTTAGGATTTTCCTGATATGCTCCTGGGTTGTGTAGCCTTTTCCCAAGGACCTCAGGTTGTTGATAATTGTTTGGAATCTTCCAAACATCTGATCAATGGACTTGTGTTCTTCCATTTTGAATAGTTCATATTGATGAACTAGCATGCTAATCTTAGAATCACGAACCTGAGATGAACCTTCATGTGCCAAAGCTAGAGTGTCCCACATCTCCTTGGCAGTAGTGCAGCTGTGCACCTTGTCATATTCTGACTTTGTAATGGCACACATCAGATAGTGCCTCGCCTTTGAGTTCAGCTGGAATCTGGTCCTTTGATCTTGCGTCGACTGAGCTCTTGGCACTGGTTGACCTGCTTCATCTACTGGAGCAGTGTAGCCAGTTTCCACCACATCCCATAGGTCTATATTTTGCGCGTCAAAGAATGTGATCATTCTTTGCTTCCAATAGTCGTATTCATTTCCATTGAACAGTGGTGGTCTGTTCACAGCTAGTCCCTCGTTCTCCATTGATCTTTGCTTCTCTGCACTGTTAGGTGCTCAACCCCTAGAGACCGAGCTCTGATGCCAACTGTAGATAACAGGATGAAACACAAGAAGGGGGGTTGAATTGTGTTTCTAAGCTTTTAAAAACTTGTCGCAATGTTGGACGCTGGCTGGTGAAAAACGTTGGACGCACAGCTTATTTGAAAACTGGACTCACAGTGTTTTGAAGTATTGGACGCACAGGGTGTTAAAACATTGGACGCACAGGGTGCTAAAACACTGGACTCATAGAGTTGTAAAATATCGGACTCACAGAAATATTGGACGCAGAGGCTTGCCTCTTTAGTCTGAAAAACTTGTTCTTTGTCCGATTTAATGTGTATGAAAAACTTGTTTAAACAAAATCAATTCAATCCCCTTGGTTAGTAATAAGCACAGATATAATAAGAGATAAGGGAAGGAAGAAATAACACAAGTTTTTATCCTGGTTCACCCTTTCCTAAGAGCTACGTCCAGTCCCCTCAAACTAGAGACATTTCACTACCAAACCAAATAGGTACAAGTATTCTTTGCACGCAGCCTCTTCCGGCTATAACCCAAGTATTCTTTGCATGCAGCCTCTCTAGGCTAAAACCCAAGTATTCTTTGCACACAGCCTCTTCAGGCTAAATCCCAAGTATTCTTTTACAGTCAAGCCTCTCCAGGCTCAATCAAGTATTCTTTTACAGACAAGCCTCTCCAGGCTCAAAACAACTCAGCAGAGTGTTTTTGATTTAAGTGATGTCTAACTCACACAAGTGAGGATATGAAAAACTAAAGCACTTCAAGAGTTAAGCAAACTCTCTTTTACAAGAAAGACAAATATACAAGACTTTCTATACAGAGTATTTGCACAGCGGTTTTGCTCTTTTTTTTTCGTTGTTCAGTCTCTTGTATTCTTCTTCTTGTTCACGGTATTTATAGGCTTTCATGAAGCTTCAGACTTATTCTTCGAATAGCTCAGCTTCAGCCTTCATAAATATTACCATTCTCTAATAGCATTAAATGCTATTTTCCCATTGCTCTGAGGAGATGTACTTCAGTGTGTATGTCTGCGTTTCTTTCTCCTAAATCAGAAGCAACCTGTACTCAAAGTCTCAATTGTACAGTGGTTAATAGTAATATCTTATTGAGACAGAGAGAATACACTGTGTAAAGTAGAAAGATGTGTTCAGAGATATACAGAGTTAATCAGAGTACATTCTCTCTCTTAGTACACTTTCCACAGTGCTTTATGCTTTTCAAATGTACATTCAAAAACGTTGACAATAGGTTGTACAGAAAAGCATTGTATACAGCTATTTATTTCAAATCATTTGCTCAATAAATATGTTTCATATTAAATGCAAGAGCAATAAATAGCAAGTAATGGACTCTGCGATTTGGACGCAGCATATGGAATGTATTGGACGCAGCATGTAGAATATATTGGACTTTCAGTCCTTTTAACAAATGGACGCATACCTTTGCTTACCATTTGTATATGATATTCATTCATCTATTGGACGTATCCTCATGCTTACCATTCTATTCCATTAGACGCAAGGCAGTATTGGATGTATTGCCTCATGCTGATTATTGGACTTATGCTCCATTGGACGCAAGGCAGTATTGCACTTCTGCTCCATTGGACGCAGGGCAGTTGACTGTTGTACTTTTGTCCTTCTGCTTCATTGGACGCAGAGCAGTATTGTTGGACTTTTGCCATTCTGCTTCATTCTGTTCCATTGGACGCAGAGCAGTTGATTATTGGACTTTTGCCATCGTGCTCTATTGGACGCAGAGTGGTACTGTCTGTATTGAAAATTGGACGCACAACAGTATTGCCTTATACTGTTTATTGGACGCAGATAATCATTGGACGCATGGTCTCATAATGATTATTGGACGCATAGCTCTCATTTTGATTATTGGACGCAGAGCGTCTTTGACTGTATGTACATGTGCCAATATCGGACGATGACTTTAACATTGGACGCAAGGCTTCTCAGACTTTGTATATGAGCCAATGTCATGATGAACTAATTATTGGACGCAGACTGCAACATCCTTCAATAAACTTAGTTAGGCAGCTTTGTTATACATTGTAAAAGCTTAATACATTTTGTTTATCCTTTGTAAAAACCTTAATACATTTTGTTATCATCAAAACCATAAAATCACTTAGAGAGTTTTTGTATTAAAAATACTTTTAACCAATTTGGTTCCAACAACCTCAAGATCCCAAAAATATTAATTAAATAATTTTAATTAATTTAAAGAAGATTAAAAAAATTAATAAAAACTATTTAAAAATGAGGGTGTTATAACTCTACCCCTCTAAAAAGATTTTCGTCCCCGAAATTACGTACCTAAACTACGTTTAACCATCAATATAGAATAACTCTCATCCGATCTTTCACTTCTACTTTAGAAATAACATACTCTCGTTCCTTCGAGCATTCTTACTCACTACAGAGTATTCTCACACTATCCATCAAGAATCATCACTATCCAATCCAAACTTTAAGAATTCAACAATGTAAGTCTATATCAATTATCATTGTGCCCCATCTACTACCGGCAAGCCAATGGGTTAATTACTCCCACGCCTTGTCCTTAAGCAGTCAGAAAACGATAATAATTTTATAGTTAATCACATCATTGTCCAAATCATTCCTGAATATAACAACTGACACATACTATCATCTATTCGATTCTTCCAAAAATTTCTTCTCCTACTTTACCTTCAAGATCTACTAATGCCTTGCCACCCCTTCACTATATTATCCTTTTCTTATACTCGTCCCTTAATACTCGTCACGGTACTCCTAGATGACTGTCGACTATTGTCTGTACCCCAACTACTCTTTGCTAAAGGCTTTATGGCAAAATTTCCTATGAAAATTTCCATTTCAACTTGCACTATTATTTATAGGGCTCTGGCTCCCCTCAAAATTGACCCAGAAAAGAAAAATCATTTTACAAACGAGATTATCACTACTAGTGAGAGTTGGTTTGACAAGATGGACAATCAGAAAGATGATTAGATAGGGAGATAGAAAAACAGCTATGTAAGAAAATAGATAGATGAAATTGCTGAATAACTTCATACATAGATTACGAAAAGTTTTGGAAACAAACAGACATAAGATTTCTAGGAAGTTACATACTTACGAAGTAGCGAAAGAAATTCAAATATAGAGTCAGGTTTTTGAAACTAAGACTTATAAGAACTAAAACATACAACACACAAAAGGTTTCCTAACAAAACGAATCTAGTCTCCCAGAATCTTCAAAAACTTGCAGAAGACCACCCATTCCAAACATCCCTGAAGCTCCTAATCTTCAAGATTGTTAGTGATGTCATTTCCTTCATGTAGGAAATCCTCTGAGGGTGAATCCTCAACACCGCTCGTAGTGTAAACACGTCCTTTTGTCTTCGGCCTTTCGGCTTTGACAACGTTGATTTTCGACTTGGGTTTGGGCATATTACAGTCTTTTGCTATGTGTCCAAATTTTCCATAGCTATAGCACTTCTTTCCTTGTTGAGTACAGGCATGAGAATAGTGTCCTAGTTTCCCACATTTGAAACATGTCACTAGAGTGTCTGCTCCTTAACTTTGCTGGTTGGTACCACTAATAGAAAAATTTACATTGCTCTTTTGTTGGTTCCCCTGATCCTTATAGTAGGGTTTGTTCTGATTCTGCTTTCCATCCTTCCCTCGTGGATATGACCTAGATGGTCCACCCACATTTTCCTTGTTCACTCTTCCTCTCATCAGGTTCTCCATCTTTCTACACTTTTCCACCAGAAGTGGAAATTGACGAATATCCAATGAAGCTATAGATTGGCGAACCTCATATCTCAACCCAGCTTCGAACCTCTCGCATTTCCATCCCTCATTCGGTTGGACTTGGAAAAACCGAAAGTACTTGGCAAGTGACTCAAACTTTGCCGCGTACTCTCCCACTGACATGTCTCGTTATTGCAGTCGCAGAAACTCTTGCTCCTTTTCCGATCTCGCGCTATGTGGGAAATACTTCTCGAGAAACTTCTCCTTGAATATCTCCCACGTCACGGCTTGGTTTCCAGCTTCCAACAGTTGTCGGACTCCCTTCCACCAATATTCTGCGTCACCCAACAGTAGGTAAACTGTGTATTGCACCTTCTCAGCTGCTGTGCAATGCAGGACCTCAAAGATCTTCTCCAGCTCTTCTACCCATAATTCTGCTTTCTCCGACTCAGCCTTGCCATGAAACTTTATGGTGTCGAAAGTCAACCAATCTCTTGGCTTCAGCAGCTCTCTCAGCCCTAACTCTATCCTCAGCATCCCTTTGTTGTCTCTCAATGTCCCTTTGTTCAGCACGAACAGACTGTTGAGCCATTTGAGCCGCCATGTTAGTCATAGCCGCGATAGCCCTTTCCATTGTGTCGTCACGATCCTCAATGTCAACGCGATTTATCGGTCGTCCTCGACGTGCCATGGGTTTCTACAAGTCAACCAGGTTGCACTACTCAAAACCCATTCAAGAAAACAATCAATTTCACACATTGTTTCATAAGGAAACAATACAAACAATGTTACACAATGCTAATCAGAGATTCACACAACTTAAACTTAGTAAGCCTATAACCTAATCTTAGTAAGCCTATAACCTAAGCAAACTCCATCAAAGTTCACACAACTTAGACACAGTAGACCTATAACCTATAGCCCCGATAGACATCAACCTGGCTCTGATACCACAAATGTAACGCCCCTTTTTCACACAAGGAACGTCACATGAAAAACTAAAACTTAATGCGGAAAATCATCTTTCATAAATAAAGCTTACCAAAATTGGTGGCTAAATTTTTTTTTTTTGAAAAGTCTTTTACACAATGATTTATTCACATCTCATTCAGCCATCCAGAAACTGAGAAAGAAAACACACATCATATATATATATATATATCATCATGTCAATATACATAGATCTTGCGCCCGCAAGTATAATCATGAACCACAACAGAGTGGCCAAAATACAACATCCTAACATAAGGAAAATAAAGTGATAAAACTACACCTAGGAAAAATAGTAAAACCAAAGGGTGTGTCAAATACACGACACTGAACATGTACACCCCAAACCCTAGGCTGGTCACTAACAGACAACCTACAACCTAGCACTAGACACCTCCCCGCCTAGAGACCTAAGACGATGACGTCTCCTCGGGGTCCTCCTTTGGATCCTCCTCATCCTCAGACTCGGACTCCACAAGCCAACCGCATCCAGGCTCTTCTCTAACCTTCCTTTTCTCTCTCCCTGCATGTCATGGTCTGGCAGAAGTGTCAAAAGAACAGCGAGCAAAACGTCCAGAAGGTGCGACAGTTGGAACAGGAAGTGTCGGCCTCACGGTCTCGGGTGATGGAACTGGTGTCACCGGTGGAGTCATCCTTGGTAAGCGTTCCCTCTCCAAGGAACTCTTCCTTGGAGTGCGACGAATCAAACGACAACGGTTAGATACCGATTCGGCTATCCGCTGAGGTGTAGGATTCTGATCCTCCCTCGCCTCTCTCCTAGGCTGCGCCGTGGGCGAAACTCTAGCCTCCCGGTTCTCCAAAGTGATACTGCGTGCAAAGGGTGCATCTCCCAGCCAGTAGCGCATCCTCTCAACGGGTATGTAAACGTCTAAAACCATGTCCCTCTCTAAGACCTCTTCGGGGCCCAACACCCCTCCTCTAGTCCTGACCACGTGTCCCATCACAGTGGCCCATTGGGAGATGGGATCGTAAGTCCATCCCCCACCATCGGCCTCACGAGGCCGAAAGCACTCCCTCACTCGGGCTATCAGAGGTCTCGAAGTGGACATCTAAGCGTAACGTACATAAAATGACAGAAAAACACGCAAGGGTGAATTTCTTTGCACAAGTTGAAATCCACTGAAAGGGTGCATACGAAAAACAAAATACTGCATAATACATTCCAAGAATATATATATAGAGTTACTCTTTCGCAAACCTTTTAACTAACATATTCAATCATCAACAAGAGACACATCATCGAAGTAAACACACAGTCAAGCACACACATAGTATTCTAGCATAATGTATGTCACTTCAATATCTCTTTAATACACCGGTGTGCTGCTCCATGAAGACTTCTCTTCCTCTACTAAGTAGAGTGAAATGGTTGTAGCATAAACCGAACATAATAAACCAATCTATCCACTTTTTCATGGACTTGGTAACCATCTGTCCCCTTTTTCATGAACAAGTTTTACAATTATTCAGTAGAGCTACTATCACCATAACATAATAAATCAATCGGTCCCCTTTTTCATGGACATGGTAACCATTGGTCACCTATTTCATGGATAGGTTTTACAATTCTTCGGTAGAGCAATATAATAAACCAATCGGTCCCCTTTTTCATGGACATGGTAACCATCGGTCCCCTTTTTCATGGGTAGGTTTTACAATTATTCACAATCCATTGCATAGGATTGAGTGCTCTAATTTAGCAAAAGCCACGTCTTTAATGCAAATGACAATATATTTGCAACCACAATCAATACAATTAATGCGGTCCCTCGTCTTAGGGTTTTTTCGTCGCCACGTGTTAGCTTTCGTCCAACACCGTGTATTATTATTGTCCTTAAGACTTTATCGTTGCCACGTGTTAGCTTTCCTCCAACACCGTGTAATATTATTGTCCTTAAGACTTTATCATCGCCACGTGTTAGCTTTCATCCAACACCGTGTAATAACATCATTTTAAAACTTAAGTTTTATGGAAACTCCCCTTTGCAATTAAAGTTCTTCTTTTAACTCCCAACTCTCAAATCCTTATTATTTTTCTTCTCACTTCTCATTGTAAAAAGATTTAATTACAAGTCTTAGTTAAACTCTTTGATAACTTTACTTAAAATTCCTTAACTTTTATGTATTGGAAAATCTGACCCTCAAAATATTCTATTTCACGTTTTTAACCTCTATTTTCTAAAAAATTGGTTTCTGCCCCAAAACTGTCCAGTCTTCACGTTTCTTCCCCAGCATTGTCCAATCTTTACGTTTTCTACCCCAGAACTTTTGTAAAATTATACTTTTGGCCCAAAGTGCCCAGTTTTTCGATTTTAAGCCCAGAACTCCAGAATTTTGCATTTTTAACCCCAAAACATCCAATTTTCGTTATTAACCCCTAAAAATCTGAAATTTGATTTTCTCCCACATTAATTGATTTTCTAGCTCATTTAGAGTTTTATGGAGAAAAATGATTTAGTATGAAATTGACTTGAGACTTATACTTAGCAATTTAATGAAATTTATCTAAGTATGTATTAACTTGAATCCCAATTAATTTATTTGATTTCTTTTAGAAAACTTTTTCATTAAAGCCTTTAACTCCTCTTACCACACTTAGTCAAATATTTCCAACCCAATCCCAATCACAAGGAAATCAAGGTATATGGAATATTCAAAGAAATCAACATACATCAATTAGGCAAGAACACAATCAAGCCATAAATCATACATACACTCAAAGTGACCATCCATAGCATATGAATATACATCATGAACATAGCATAAAATCATCAACTCATCAAGCATGCATTTTTTTTCAAGAACACATAGGCTTTTCAAACATACTCATTCATCAACCAAAAATCATGCTTGAACGCATATATATAGATATATGAAAATACATATTACTAAGAGAATGGTGATGTTCCCACACTTAGAAAAATTAACCTTTCACAAAATACACCAAAATAAAACTTTCTAAAAATGCAAGTTTTATGCAAACCACCAAACCCTAAAGAGTAGAAATTTGAGTAGATGAATACTTACTCAAATCTTGAAGGCAAATGGATCCAAGGTAGTTTTTAAGCTTATAGGTTCGAATGGAGTGAACCTGAACCAATAAAAAACTCTCTTTTAGTAAAATGAAGAACACAACCTTCATGGAAAAATGAAAGTGGTGGAAATGAAAAAATGGAAGATGTTTATGGATTAGAATGATGATCCAAACCTTTTTTGTGAAGCTTGACTATGCAAAAACTCAACAAAACTTAGCCTTTTGGTGTATGGAAAAGCTTGGGAATATGAGAGAAAAATGGAATTTGAAGACTTGGAGAAGATGAAGTGTGAAAAACTGAATCTTCTCTCTCCTTTCTCCCTAGTAAATCTCGGCTGAGCACAAAGAGAAATGGGGGAGTATGGGCTTGCATGCTTTTCATGGTTGGGAGCCATATCTCTCTCACCTAATTTGAAAAAATTCAAAAATCAACCCCTTTTTGACCATTTGACTTTTGGAATATTTTTGCTAGTGGAATCAGCCCTTCTTATGCGCCCAAGTCTGACTGCAAAATGGTGGGATTAAATCCCATCAAGTTAGGGTTTAATCGGTAGTTCAAAGTAATAAAAACGCGTAGTTTTCGAATCCCTTTTTAGATAAATATTTTTCTAAAATGGTTAAAATCATGAGAAATAAATTTTATGACTTGAATATGATATAGAAAAATTTAGAAACCCAAAACTAAATTTTTGGACTATTTTTCATGTCCCGGTTGCGCCCGGTTTACCCGTAAAGCTCCAAACGCGGGTAAAATAAAGTTTTTCTGAAAAATTTCCAGAAAAATTTCTAAAAATCACAAATATTATAACAATAACTTTTGGTTCGTTAAAAAATTATTTTGGAGTAAAAATGACCTCTAGAAAAATACTGGACCCTATTCCCGCATCAGGAGAGAATGCGATTCCCGCAAAACTCAGTTTTGCGAACTCTTCTACTATCACTATCCTCACCTTAAGATCCCAAAAATATTAATTAAATAATTTTAATTAATTTAAAGAAGATTAAAAAAATCAATAAAAACTATGAGGGTGTTACAAAAGTATTTTACTATATATATACATATGATGGTTGTTTCACAGTGTTCGCATTAATTTACAACTTTTATATTTCAACGGAAAACCCTTAAAGGATTCATTCCCCACCCTTCTCATCTTCTGAAAAGGGCAAAAAAATTTACTCACAATTTGGTGAACAAACAAATATTATTTATTAATTGCGATAATCTTGGTTACTATAGTGTAATATTCTTTTTGGAGAAAGGGTGTTGCACCACTAAATTAAATGCATTTGTGTTAAAATATGTTCCCCTAAAGGCGGTTAAAGGTCAAACGTTAGCAGACTTATTGGCCTAACACCCTTGTGTAGTGGTAAATGATCCATTAGCCAAGGCACAGGCTTGTGTGAACCTTAAGCATTATGTTTTGAACTTTGATGAATCAAGAACCCAAAGAGGGGTAGGAGTTGGAGTCACTATTCCCTGCCCTTCAGGGAAATCTTGGAGGTTTATGTGTCAGTTGGGATCTAGCCTTTCTAATAATCAAGTTGAGTATGAAGCCTTGATTTTAGGATTAAAAATTCTAATAACCTTGAAGGCTAAATACATTCAGGTGATGGGTGATTCGCAGTTAGTGGTCAAACAAATGACGGGGGAATATAAATGCACTAATGCTAATTTAGTGAAATATTATGAAACGGCGAATGAACTTCTACAATAGTTTGCCGATGTAGTAATTATGTACATTCCCAGAATGGACAATGAAGAGGCTAATGATTTAGCCCAACATGCCTCAGGCTATAAGGAGATTGAGGTGGAATTGGAACCAGAGTAATATCCCTTGAAAGAGTGCTTGGCAATTGAGTCTAGGCTTGTCGATGCATGGAGAACGGGAGTTCGAAAAGTATCTAAAGAATCCATCAGCCGATGTGGATTTTGCAACACCCTTTCTTCAAAAAGGATATTACATCATAGTAACCAAAAGTTTCGCAAAGATTTAGAAAATATTTGCCCAATGTTTATAAAGCTCTTCACAAAATGCGGGTAAAATTTTTTCCTTTTTCATAAAAGAAGATGAGAAGGATGGAGAGTATTATCCCTTGTTTTCTTTGTAATTATTTGAATGCAAAGTGAACCATCATGTACAGAAAAACATGCTCTTTCTCATATATATATAACATGATATTTTACAAAGGAGTTTGTTCTAAGACAAACTTTGTTTTTTACACTGCAAAAGAAAAAGAAGTGAAAGCTACTCTAAATCAAAAAGTACAAAAGTGGTAAAAGAAAAACACACGCTACTATGTACAGTCGAGTCATGATCCCATCATCTATACCAAAAGAGATATAATACACTAAACTCTAACTCAAACATATCTATGGACAAGATCATGTGTATCCTCCTATTCCGGGCAAGCTAGATTGTAAGTGCGGGATCCGAGTCACCGACACCCAATCGAAGTTGAACCTGGATGGGTTTGGTCTAGGAAAAGACTCACTAGTAAGGTCAGAAGTTGCCCAAGAGTAGGTAGACTCCTCAGGCTCTTCCTCGGGGTCTTCTTCAATTTCCTCATCCGATAGGAATGCAGATAACCGAAGGATGTCTTCTGACTCTGACTCAGATGAATGAGGTAAAGGGAAATAGGTAGGTGTATTTGCTCCTCTCAGAGGCGAAACTGATATGTCACCTACAAAACCCTCAGTCCTAGTAGGTGTGGCTGCAGAGGTATCTTTTGAGGTTTTGTCTTGATTTTCATCTGAGGTTTTATCTTTTGACTTAGGAGTTACATGATCAGAACCATTCCCGTCATGTCCTAAAGGATGTGAACTCCCACCTCCACTGTCATCACTATCATCACTACCTAAGGTAAAGTCATCTGAGATATACCCTAAAGGTCTTAATTGTTGCCCGGGTAACTTAACATCTAATATAATTTGTTCTTGGATAGGTAGTGGGTTTGGCGGTCCTCCACCTCCAGTATCTAAAGTCTCAACTCTCCCTACAAACCTTCCCCATTGTGTACTAGGACATATGTTTCACCATACACTGTCTCCTCCCAGAGGTTCTATGGTTAAGTGTCGAACGGTTCCCAGTCCTATGTCATTTGGGTCCATCTACTTAGTCATGCATCAACACAACAAAGCAGGCAGGGTGAATCTCTAACTCAAGTTAATAGAAGTAGTACAATCATATTATCAAACATAGATCACCCAGCACTCAGCTCAACATCAAGAACAGATTAATACCATAGACACTCAAGCTATTCCAATCACATGACAATGTAGTAAAGTATGGAGAATACACAATCAAATCTCAATAGAGCAGGTCTTACTTGGTACTGCAATCTTACAAAATAACTCATTCACAAAATACAATCTCATAACCAAGCATATTTATGCATGTTACTTCAACCTCTCTCTAATCACACCGGTGTATTGCTCCAAGGAGACTTATCCAACCTCACATCATAGAGCGATTGGCTGCAGTAGACTTAGCAGCATAAACAGGGAATCCCGTCTTTAGACCCCTGAGAATACATCGGAAATACTGCATTTAAAACTTAATACCAAATCATAAATAGTTTTGCCAGTAAGATTTATCCAAGTCAGGTATTTGATTTGTCTCGGCTCGAGGATATTCACCGACACGACCTTTTGAGACTTTCGAAACTCGGATAATCCCAGTAGACAATTGTAGTCCAACAGAACCTATTTTCAACCCCGTTCTCGTAGGTTGTATGCTCAAAACGTCTTTATGCTCATGCACAGATATAATTCTCTTGAATTCTCTTGAATTCCTCTTTAATTCTCTTTGTAAAACTTCCTCTGTTTTACTATCTCTCTTTCTCAAACATCTCTGACTTTTCTCAAAACTCTTTGTAAGAAACAAATCAAATCCTCTTATGGAAAGACCATTTGTATGAACAGATAACTGTTTAAAAATCACTGTTTCTGTAACACCATTTCTCCAAAAAGAATATTACACCATAGTGCCAATGAATTTCGAATGACTTAGAAAATTTTTAAAGAAAGTAGCAAATCCTTCTTCTGAAATACAGGTAAATTTTTTTCCTTTTTATAAAAGAAGATAAGAAGGATGGGAAGTGCAACACCCTTTCTCATAAAAGGATATTACAATATAAGTAACCTTTAATCGAAGGAAGTATTTATTTTATTTCCGAAAACCTCTTTTAATAGTTCCAAGTTAATTTCAAAAATGAGTATAATTTTTTTTCCTTTTATGCCAAAGAATCCTTTTAACTTGAAACTCTCACCTATCTCATTTAGATTTCAAAATTTATTTAAGTCGTAACATTTAATTGAAAATTGAGATAACGTTATCTGAATATGTGACATATGTCGTATAAAATACTATTGGCCAAATAGTTTATTAGTACACCAAACTGAACATCTAGTAATGTCATATAATATATAGTACAGTTATCCAAAATCTCTCTAAACATGAGCCCAACCGGTATAGAGTCACTTTACAAGACAAGACGAGGTAACTCAGTAACTTGCACCATGTCTACTCTTAGACATTATCCACCGTCTCCTCTGAAGAGTCACTATTATCCTCCTCTATCTGCTTCCCTTTCTCTTTACTGCCCTTGACCATCGGCAAGCTCGTGCTCTCCAAGATGGTATGATGGTAGGAGGAAAAGGCATCGGCCCTCCACCGATTTCCGCAAAAGAAATTGGAACAGCTGGAATGGGTCCATCAGCCCTCCTCGTAGGTGTCCTCTCTGTAGGCACCTTTCCTGCTGATGAAACTCAAACTGGATGAGAACGACGCATCGTACTCACACAAACTGTCTTCCTCCATCTACAATTGTGTCTCTCTTTCTCCCTCCAAGAATCCCAAAGCTCTCGGATAGTCACTTTTACATCTAATATCATATTTTTCACTGTCCACTGGTGAGATCCTTCCGCAGATGTCTCTAAAGAAAACACATACCCTAGTATGTGCCCCTTTTGGGTTTCGGGGTTCACTCTCCACCCCTCAGTCTTAACCCCTCTGGGTAGTAATCTCATTCTACAAACTTTAGTCAGCCCCTCCGGCGCAGTCCATCTATATGAATCATGTTCCAAAGAGCACAAAACATATAGGCAAGGGTGAAAAATCCTCATACACGGACAATAAAGCATAGAGACAACAGATATAAAATATACCATATCAATCAGACATATTTGCATTAGAAAAATTATCCACTACTTACCCTTCTCAAAACAAGAGTATAAGGTTTTCCTGCAATTAATATATTTCCATAGACACAATGAAAATAATCACAGTCACAGCACATAACTCAACATCAAGCAATATATCATTGCACAGATATATTTAAAATGCATGACACTTCTATTCCCCTCTCAACACCGGTGTAATGCTCCATGGAGACTTTTCTCTTCCTCAACAACATTTGAGCGATAGGCCACAGTCAATCCTTAACATACTTGTTCAAGGCTAAACCTTCAATAAAGTCCAAGACAGTATTCAGGAAAGCCATGTTTAAGTCACAATTGTTCAAGGCTAAACAAAACCGTAAAGTCCAAGACAATTATATAATTTCACTCTGTGACACCATATCACAAATAGGCCAGTCAGTCAGATTTATCCAAGCCGGGTGCTCTACTCGATCTCAGCTCGCTGGGATCCACCACACGGCCATTGAGACTTTCGAAACCTGGATAATTCCAGTAGGCAATTGTAGCCCAACCATACCTATTTTCAACCCCTCTCTGGGTTGTAGCTCACGTCACAACCCTCTCTGGGTATGACCACTTGGCAAAGCCAAGAAAATCTCTCTCTCTTTATGCAAATGCCACTACATATTGCATATACACGCAATCAATCACAATCAATTACTTTCACTTTGGTTTCTCTTGTAATTATCACATACACATCACTATGTTACCACTTGTAACATTATTCCTCTCTTCTCTATGTTACCTCTTGTAACAATCACACATAACCTTCTCTCTTGGTTATGTAATATTCATCTCATTGATGATTATCTCAATCACATCTCTTTCTCTTTATTGAGTATCTCAATCAAACATCTTCTCTTTTGCATTCAATTCTCCATCAACATGGCTTTCTCCTCTTTCATTCACACACTTATTAATTCTTCACCTTTTTAACAAAAAATGCATTTTTCCAAAATCATTGTTTAATTTCTTAAGTCAATTAACCACAATGCTTACCAATCTTTATATTTAAAATGTCATTTTGCTCTAAAGCATCTTCATGAGAAAAATTTGGACAAAGAATGATTTTCGCAAAAATATAATTTATCAAAAATGCTGGGTCCAGAAATGTTCACAGGCGCGAGAGTTTTCACACCCGCGGTATGAACAGAGCTGTCCCCTGTTTTCCAGCCTCTCCCCACTACGAAAATAACCACACCCAGGGTATGGCAGATTTGCGATTTTTCCAAAACTTAACCCAAACCAATCTTTTCTTTACATTGCTATGACTAAATAAGCAAAAATGAGCCAAGTTTACCATCCTTGAATAAACCACAAGCCACAATCATTCATTATCAAGCCATAAACTCAACCATCAAGGCAATGAATTAGAATCACCTTCCCACATCAAGCTTATTATCATGCAATTACCATCTTCATCATGCCAAGATTGAAAAACATATTCACCACAACAATCACTCAATCAACTCAACACAAGCATAGCACAAAAATCATCATGCATCCAAGTTAGGGCAAACTCATCTCCCACAACATAGTTAATTTTTCCATAGACAAAAGTCACTAACCCTTATGCATCTCAAGGTTATAATCATGCCAAACCATCATCAAGCAAGGTTTTCATAATCAAGCCACTCAAAAGAAATTATATACATGGCATAATCATCACTCAAGGATCATATACAATCATAAGAACACAAGCTACATGGCTTATCAATCAACATGAACCCTAAGACAATTTTAACATCATCTAAATCAAACCAACACAAGCATGGCACTAAGATGTCCACTAAGCTTTAAAAATCATGTATAAGAAACTTTCCCCTTACCTCCTTCCTCTAGCTTGCATAAGAGAACCCTAACCTCTCTAGCCCTTCTCCTTCTTCTCCTTCTCCTTCTTGCTTTCTCCCTTGGTAGCTTGAAGATCCCAAAATCAAGAGCAAAGCTTGAGAAAATTTGATTATTTTGAGTGAAACTTAGAGAGAAAAGTGGAAGGATTGATTATGGTGTCTAAGCAAATGGAAAGTATGAAACAAGAGCTCTCCTCCTCCTCCTCTCCCTGAAAATTTCGTGCAGCCCTCTTCTCCCACTATCCAAGATTTTTCCTAAGTCATGATAACACTTAACTAGAGTCTTAACCATGGTTAATCACTTGGACTAATCCTATTGGCTAACAACTATGAGTCATGGATATTAAGAAAACTCCACACTCTTCTTCACCAATCTGGACTGGGCGCTGCAGCTGGGTCTTGGGGTTGGGTAAAATAATTTTCCACCTTAACCATGGTAAATGGTAAGTCTCCAAGGTAACTAAGTGTGGTAACTTTTGTATTTCATAGTAAAAATTGTCCAAACTTAACCTATTGGGGTAAAAACTCTCATGAACCTTATAATAAGTCCTAAGCCATGAAAATAAGGTGCCACAAAAGTCTTGGTTCATAGAAATTAAGCTTAGAAGCATTACGGTAACTTTTCGGTTTTTACCGTAACCCGTAAATTAGGGTAAAAATGAACTTTCTCAGAAAAATCCCAGAAAATTCCTAAAAATCCCAAATATTATAAAAACATCAATGGTTACTCTTTTGGTTGATTTTGGATCATTTCCTAAGCTTCTGGCCTTTATCTAGTCTCCAGATTACCCTGTTCTCGGTCTACAGGGACCAAAACGGTAACATATTTATCTGCTCTTCAGAAAATTCCGAAATAAATTTCTAAAATCTTCAAATAATATAAAATCACTATTTGTACCTTCAAATCTTTTTCTTAGCCTCAATCTAGGGTTTCTACTTCACAAAGTCACCATTCCGTCTATTTACGGTAAACAGAATTATGTCCATCTCTCAACGTCTGACTTAGACTACTGATTTCTAACTTCAAGAAACTTTATCTATAAAATTTAATCTCTCTAAAATAAATCTAATATATGAAAATCACATATTACCCATATAAAATATAATTAAAAACAGAGTCAAAAATTACGGACGTTACAGGGAGTATGTTCCCTTGATTCCTTTTTAAAGGTTTTCAAAAAGGTTTTAAATGCGGAATAGGACTTGTATGAGTGTAATCTCATTTCATATAACCATCCGAGTCTTTACAAGAAAAGATTGAAATGATACAGTGAACATCTGAGCCAGTCTAATCTCTAGACCTCTACCCAAAACAATATAGTAATCATCTAGTCTTCTTGGAATCCATATCCCTCTATACAGCAGCATCCTTCAAATCCTCTCCTAAGAGCTAACCCACTTCTTGGGTCAAACATCTACTCCGTCATGCATCAACACAACAAAGCAGGCAAGGGTGAAACTCTAAACAACTTAATAGGAAAAGTACGGGCACACAGTAACAGACAGCACAATACTTAAGAATTACACTTAATTCAATCAGTATATCAGTATAATACGAATTTCACTTAAACATAGCACAGTAGGAACATCTAGTGGGAACATCGAGTAGGAACATCAAGTGAGAACATCAAGTAGGAACACCGCCTTTCACTAGGCATATCTCTTTCACCTCCAACCACTCAGAATCACTTATCTCAAAAACAATTGCAGGTATAAACAAGAAACATACAGCAGGTATAATGCACACAACAAATGAATCAATCAATATCTTAAACATGGAATTTCACACCAGACTTTCTATACTTTCGGGACACACCCACGAGCATCCTGCCCGCTACTCTTGGGGATTTTACTTAATAATTTCGGGACACAACCACGAGTAAATAACCCGCTACCCCAAGAGATTTTACGACATAATTCGGGACACACCCACGAGAAAAGAACCCGCTGCTCCTGGAGACTTTACCACTTATATTCGGGACACACCCACGAGTAAGTCACTCGCTACTCAAGGAGATTTTACCATAGGAATTTCGGCACACAGCCACGAGCATTCAGCCCGCTACTCCAAGAGATTTTACTTAGTAACCACAGACACCAGCTTACGACTTAACTCTCAAATAAACACGGAATCACTAGTAAACACAGAACCACGTTTCTCAGATAAGAACACTGATCACATATCTCAGGAAAAACACAGAATTTCACCACTCAGATAGAACATATAACCATTTATCCCAGATAACTCATACTCCGTTTATATTCAAGTCCCTAAAAAATAAATTGGTATATAACAGTATTAAAAGTAATTAATTCATTGAAAAGGGGTCAAAATTGAATTATTCTAAAATATTTGAATACTAGTTTATTTTCAGAAATTGCCCACTAAAAGCTTTTTTCACAAATTTCCACTGTATAAAAAAATATAGAGAATACTGAACCAAAATATATAACAGTAGAATTCACCGAGAATCCATTACCATTATATTCCCCAATCATCTTAGTCACGTATATACCGAGTCCCTAGGTTAAGAATTCTCCAAACAGCGTATCAGTACAGATCCCAGGCCAGAGAGAGACAGACTGCTTTAGCCCCTTCAAAGGTCTCACTTCCTTTCTAGACAGATCCATACTGATAAACCATTTATCTTAACCATGACCTTGTATATCAATGATAGATAATATCAGGGTTTTCACAAAATAATAAATTATATTCTCTTTGCGGTAAAATGGTAGTCTAAAATTCGCCATTATAACGGTATGTTTACAAAAGCTCAAAAATAATTTTTGTAATGCCTTATATTAGGGTCTAGAATCTAACATAAGACATTAACATCATATTGATGATTCAGAAAAGATAGTCCAAACATAAATAAAAAAAAACTGACATTACATCATCAAGAGGTGCATAACTAATTTTTGAAACTTAAGACTAACAATAGAGTCTTCTTGTTCTTAACTAAAAGCATAAAGGAAAAGTAAAGTAGATTACACCCATAATTTTCAAATACATAAGCATAAAACAAAATAGTCTCGCAAGCTCAAAGCCCACCTCATAACTCAAACTTGTTTATCTGAAACAACAATGAAATCTAGTGAGAAATTAATCCCAGTAAGTTCTTGAATCAAGATTAAACATGTGAAAATACCAATAAAACTAATATAAGAAAAAGAAGCTAGGCATACACATTTTAACATAAAATATTTACTAGGCACTCAAGCATGAGGGCTTAAGATACACTAGTCTAATCTGGTTGATATGGCAGTCAGAGCTCAATGACAACAAAATAGGCGTCTCTAAATTGCTAATACCATACCCTAGCCTCCAATAATGAAGGACTTATAAAACATCTCACCCACATAAGAAATGTGGCCTTGATGGCTAGTTAATCTGAAAGTTGAAGTTTCATCAAACATAGACCATCCTAAATTTTAATGTTATGCCCATTTTCTTCTTTCTTATATATATAAATAAAATACCACTTAACACCAAGGTAGTCAAAACCGGACCGGACATTGAACCGGTGAGGGCAGGGGTTCAAGGTTCAGAGGTTCGGACCGGGGTTCAACCGGGGTTCGACCGGTTGAACTGGGATATAATTAAATAATATTATTTTAATGGCTTAAATATGTTTTTAGTCCCTCATATTTGGCTTAAGTTCGTTTTTAGTCCCTCAAATACCAAGAATATTATTTTAGTCCCCAATCTTTTGAAAATCAGTCACTTTTAGTCCCTCGCATGATTATTTTAGTCCTTAATATTTTAAAAATGTGTCACAATTAGTCCCTCAAATTTCATGGAAAAGGACCAAAAGTGACTAATTTTCAAAAAATTAGGGACGAAAATAATATTCTTGGTATTTGAGGGACTAAAAACGAACTTAAGCCAAACATGAGGGACCAAAAACATATTTAAGCCTATTTTAATTATAAATATAATATATAATACTATATATAGTATATAATATTATTTTAAACCCTAAATCCTATACAATATTGAGCAAAAATTAACATAAAAGTTGAAATTTTATAAAGAAAAATTAAATTTGATTACTAAATGTCATAATTTATAACATAAAATATTCAAAATTACAAATAGTTGAAGAAAGTGATATCTATTTCATTAAAAAAACAAAAAAATAAAAATTTGATTTTTTTAAAAAAATTAAAAAAAAAATCATTGAACCGGTCCGAGCCGGTTTTTAGCCGATTTTCCCGGTTTTGTTCGGTTTTTGATCGATTTTTCCGATTTTTGACCGGTTCTTGTGAAGGGCGGTTCTCTAGGTGTTCTGGACTGAACTGCGGTCCAGTTCCCGGTCCGATTTTGACAACATTGCTTAACACAATTCACACTTTAGAACAGAGAATATAATTACCATTGACCACATACTACAACCAAGTACATTCCCATAAACCTATTTAAGATTCAAGGGAAGAAAAATCACTCTATTCTAGTAAGCATGTTCGCATTAACATAAATTAAATTCTGGCTAATTAATATCTCGTCACTCCTACTGAGTTAAAAAAAACAAACATAGTCCCAAGGGATAAAAATACAACAAAAATCAGCTTTCTAGTGAAGCAAAATAATTACAAAAACAGAATTGGTGTCATGAGTTACAACTCAAAACACTACAACCATACTAGCTTCTTTTCAAGTTTTGGCTAGCAACTTGCACAACAGATATCCCATCCATAACCAAATGAAATTTACCTATTCCAAAGCCTAAACTGTAGCCAAGCAAGTCTATTTTATAATGGCATAGGATTCATACCAAAACAGTAAATACACAACAAACCACACTCAAAATACCACAGCAACATCCATACGAAATTTTGTTTTTATAACTGTAACTTGCAAGCAGATTTTCTCATCCAAAACATAACTAAATTAAATCATTCAAAAGCCTAAGGTGAAGCAAATCAAGTCTAGTTTCTAAGGACACAGAAATCATTCCAAACCAGTAAATATACATCAAATTGCAATCAAAATACCACAGCAATCTCCATACGAAATTTCAGTTTTGTAGCAGAAAATTGCAGACAGATTTTCTCAATCAAAACATAACGAAATTGACTCATTCAAAAGCCTAATATGCAGCAAATTTTGTCTATTTTCCAGTGACAAAAAAATCAAATCAAAACAGTAAATACAAAGGATTTTATGACCAAAATACTGACTGTTGCCCAAATAGGAATTTGTGAAAATTAGAGACCCACTCTCAAGCTTTCTACCCCCAACTCAGCCCCTTCAATCAAGCATGCAATCAAATCAAAATCAAAATTATATACAAACCACCAACATACAGACCCAAACACTACAAGAAAAGGCTCTATTACCGACGACCAAATTTAACATTACTGGTAATATGATTTACCGACAGATTACCGACGGCCACGAAACCGTCGGAAAATTGCTTGTCAGTAAATTTTACCGACGGTCCCGAAAAGCCGTCGGTAATTACCGAGGGCTAAGCCCTCGGTATATCACTCCAAAAGCAACCGATCTTTTCCATAAATTACCGTGGGCTTAGCCCTCGGTAAATTACCGAGGGCTTAGCCCTCGGTAAATTACCGAGGGCTTAGCCCTCGGCCCTCGGTAATATTGGAAAAAGATCAATTCTTTAAAATTGCTATTTGGTCCCTATTACCGTCGATAATTTCGGGAAAGACTAGTTCTTTAAAATTGCTATTTGGTCCCAATTATAGAGGGCTTGGCCCTCGGTAAAAAAATTTTTTTTGGCATTTAATTGTTAGTTGTTGTCCACCTAATATAATTGAATTACTACTAATATAAATAAAAAATTGTAATAAAATAAATATACTTAAAACATCAAATTGCATTCTTAATATATCACAAAGTACAAATCCAAATAGATAGATGAAGGACTAGTTTGTGATAATATATCACCAAAAATGTACTATCTAATACAAACAATGCAAGATGTGAACTTACAATGCTACTATCTCATATTACAAAAGCTGAGGGCCTGAGGCCAGTAGTTGATGAGGATTGCGGAAGCATAAACAGCAGCATCAAGGGCAATTGATTTTAACTTGGAACTTGAAAGCATACAATCAATTCCTATTTAAGATGAAGGAACATTTTATCGCATGTTATTATATTTATTTGATGAATTCAACAAATGAAATAGAGATTACATGCATCCAGAAAAGGAATTGGAGAAAAAACAAAAAACTCTCTGCAACCATTCTAAAACCACATAGTGCAAGTAAAGTACCAATAGCATAGTCCAAATTAAATGACTTACCACATGTGCAGGTATCAAAGATTATTGAAGCAATAGAGAATCAATAGCATCTCTGATATAGATTCCTGCAAATGTAAATGATAAAAGAAAACTAGATTAGAAATTCTAGAATAGACTTGGGCTATGCTCGGATGGGAGTGGAAACTTATTGCTTGTCAAAGATTATTGAAGCAATCGAGAACCAATATGGTTAATGCTTGTCAAATAGCAAAAAATTTTCCACAAGAATAATGGATCTGAAATAAGGCAACCTATTAATCTTAGAGCCATATTTTTTCCTAAATGTTAGAAGAGAGAAAAAACAAATTAACTATTGACAGACTGAAAAAAAATTTCCATATTTATCATGGAATGACAGTAGCTAACTCCAGATATGAGTTGTTGAAAGAAATACTGAGCCTGAAAATTTAGAGAATACAAAAAGAATGAGATGAGTTGTATTTGTCCAGAAGATCAAATGCATTGTGATTAGTGCAATCTTGAAACTGAAAAAGAATCATGGAATTAGGATAACACTAGATTCAAGCAACTGAATTATGCTACACATCCAACAATAATATTATGCAACTCGCCAACTTCACCTTGTGTAAAAAGGTTTGTACAACTTTTGGTATTTGGCCTCAAATGCTGCTATCTCTCAAAAAAACTTCGCCTCTAATTCATCATATGACTCTACAAAGCTAGGAAAATCAAAAGCTAATTAAAAAACCAACCACAAAAACAATATGAAGTATGTTCCAAAATGTTAAAAACTATCTTCATGTCTCTGTGATCACCCATCAATTAGCATGTTACCATCCAATTTAAAATTTAAAGAATTTGTCAAAGTAGATATTTGAAAAGAAAAAAAATATATTATTTCTCAATCTTGAACACAAAATTACTTAATCTAGAATGGTTCTTGGCAAATCAAGCAAAGGGCGTCTAGAAAAATAGTCCAGGAACAAATCTCAGCAACATTAGAGTTCCTATATTTCTCATCCACTTCTCCACTCCCTAAAGCTAGATGGCTGCACACAAACAAGAAGCTCGTTTCATGTAACTGAAACCTCACTGACACAGAACCCGGCAAATTAATTGGTGTTGCGAAACAGAAAACAGATAATTAAGTACAAATAAGATTTTTCTAGGTAATTAACCAATTCTGATTTGAGCTTTTAGGCTATTGAGCACTACTTATTATTAGTGCTTAAAAAAGGTTGATGTTGATAGTGATGACTTTTACTAGCATATAGTGCAAAGCTTCCCTGATTATGGTTTCCATTTCATAGAAATCTCATTTTTTTTTTATTTAGATCCCAGTACGTTGGATGCTTTTAGAGGCACTATTTCTTGGAACTTGGATTGTAAAACAGAACACAGTTATGAAACATGTTAAGGTATTCATCCCCTAGTAACAGCCATGAAGGTCCACCCACCTAATGCAGGGCCCCCAAAAATAACATTCAAAATCAAAATAAGCATACGCCGGAGGAAACTTACATTTTACAGTTCAATAATTGATATAATTCCCTCCTACATATGTTCCCCTTCTGTCTCATACAAGAAAAGGCATCCAAAAGATATTAGTAATGGTTCCTCTATTTAAACAAGTAAAGACATTTTTGCACATAATTCTTACAATATAATCTCTAATCAACCACTATCAATGAACAAAACTGAACAAAGTTGTGCTAAAAAACTGAAGCATGCCTATAAGTAAAACAAATATGGGATTGGTATAGAGATCCATTGATTTCCATTCCCAATTCACAGAAACTTCCACCATTCGTAAAGTCCAGGGACCAGAACACGAAAAACATAAATTTTAAACCCAAAAATCTAGCTCTCAGTATATCTTCTACCGTTTATAATATAAAAATCACAAACTGTCGACGAAAACTCAAAACACTTGCAATACAAGCACCAAAAGAGCAAGTAACGTGGGATCCTAAGAAAACCACTCGCAGTCCTTATTACCATGCATGGAATGACAGTAACCAACTCTTGATATGAGCTGTTGAAACAAATACTGAGCCTGGAAATTTAGAGGATACAACAAGAATGAGAATAAAACAAAAACAAACTAGAAAAAGAAGTATAAAGTGAGGAATACCTTTGCTAACCCAAAATCTGCAAGCTTGACAGATCCACTTGCATCCACCAATACTTCTGCAAATTTAATATCCCTTGAATTGGAGAAATATTATTTATAATGATATTAGAACACTTCCATTCTTCCACAATATTTAGAAGGAATAACACAGACACTACCTTTTGCCCTTCAAAGGATCATGAAAAAATTCACAAGACTACCCTTACACCAAGACTAATCACATTTCCCATTTCATCGACTGATAATGATTAATGAGAAATTGAGAACACCTGCATTCAAGTAAACCATAAACCAGACAATGATCTCACGTGTTAAACCACAAGACCAACTGCCTAACTCCAACATAATCACACCAAAACATCCAAATTAGAGAGATCAAAACACTAAACTACAATATAAACTTACCTAAAAAATTGATTGAATCAATCACCGAAATTCGAACAAACGTCAAAGCACAATAAAAGGAACCAAGAAAAAATGCTCAAAAGTAACACTAAGAAAAATAAATGAAGATACAAAAATAGATCGAATGCCTACACCCAACAGTTTCTCGCATCCATCATAATGTACAACACCACCTACACAGTGATTGAGCAAAGAAAGAAATTACTGTGTTTGAGCATAAATCTTAGGTTATTAGAAGAAGTAATTAGGATTTCTTCTATTAACAGCATTGCAATTGATATTATAATAAATTGGTGGACTTAAACATCTAAATAAATCAATAACAGTGAAGAAAAAAAATTCTATAATGGAAACATCTAAACATCTAAATAACTTGCTCCCTGCTTTACGTGGTTCGGGTAGCACGACACGGTGGGGGGAGGTGCTGGCAGCGCGACGCAGTGGGGGGAGGTGCTGGCGGCGCGGCGCGGTGGGAGGAGCTCCTGGGCGGCGCGACACGACGCAGTGGTGGGTGGAGACGCGATGAGAGAGAGACCGAGACTGAGACGGGAAGCTGGACGCGAGGGAGATGGAGACGAACTGGCAGCGGTGGGCCGCAGCGGTGGGCCGCAGCGGTGGGCCGCAGCGGTGGGCGACGGTGACAGGCGGTGCTGGGTGCAGGTGGTGGGTCGGAGATCTGAGTGAGATAAGGGAGAGAGGATTTGAGAGAAGAAGATAAGATTGTGAAAGTGGGGGTTTCAAATTGGTATATGTTTTAAAATTACCGAGGGTTTAGCCCTCGGTAATGTGCTGGATACTATACAGAGGGCTAAGCCTTCAGTAATTACCGAGGGCCGGTAATCGTCGAGTACACCTGCACGATATTTTCACAGATTTCAGCAATTTACCGAGGGTTTTTTTTACCGAGGGCCACGAGGCCCTCGGTAAAAAGCCCTCGGTAATTTGCGTTTTTCTTGTAGTGAAAATGAACATTTAGGTAAAGAATCATAAAGAATCAAGCAACAAATTGGGATTTATGGCCACCCAAGAGCACATGAAACCCTAGAACTTACATGCAACCCAAGGGATGAAATGGAAGAGCCAAGTAGAGACCAATATGAACTACTTCAAGACCTTCTTCTATTTCTTTCTTCTCCTCCTTCCTCTTCCTTCCCATCTCTTCTTTTCCTCTTCTTCTTCTTTCCTTTTTTCTTTTCTTCTTTCTTTCCCCTTTTTCTTCCCTCACTCTCGGTTCCCCTTTCTCTTCTCTCTCTTTCCTATTCTAAAAAAATCTGAGTGTGGGTGTTAGTGTTGGAAAGTGGGTTTTTTAAGTGAGTGGTATTGTGGGTGAGTGTAATGTGATGTGTAGAGGCAAGAGTGTGTGTGTGTGTGTCGCATGTGTGTGTGCGTGTGGGTGTTGAGAAGAAATTTGAAATTAAGTGGGGGTAGGTGATGCTCCCATATTCTCTTCTAACTTACACTTTTAGTCCCCAAACTCTTATATTCTTTAGGCTTATTTTTTTTTCTTTCTATAATTAAAACCCATACTAAAAACCTCTCTTTTATTCCTAATCAACCATATTTAATTTCAATGAAAGGAAGTATTTCTACTTAATAAGCTCAAACATTTAAAGCTCAAATAATGAATCAATTAATAAAATAAATTAACACTTGTAACATAAAGTTCTAATTTTGGGGATATTACAATTTTGGCATAGCCATCTTATTCACACGAAAATCTTGAGAAAATTTGGGCATTATAACTCTACTATTAATAATTAGCACAAAATAATTAATTTAAAGCTTATAAATTAATTATTAAGGCATAAAAGCAAAAACACATAAGCAAGCAATCTAAACACAAACAAGAATCAAAGCTCATACTTCTCAAATTAATATTGAAAGATTAACCCCTTACCATGGCCAAAACTTGATGAAGAACAAAGCAAGAACACCAAAGAAATTTAAGAACTAAAGAGAGAAAAGAGAGAGAACTTTGTGATTTAGTCTTCAAGCTTGTGGTGTGTGTTAAAATTATGAGGCCAAGGGGTCTATTTATAGGAAGAGGGGCGGCCAAGGCTTGGGGAGAAAGAGGAAATTTAAGAAACTTTGTGATGTAAGCCATGACTCCTAAAATACATAATTATTAATTAGGTTTAATCCATTCTTTTTCTAATTGGCCTAAACCACTTCACAAGGATTGATGACTCATGTAGGAAATATGATCCAAGGCCTCTAACTCCTCCTTGATGTCGACCAAAACAAGGGCAAAGGAAGGCCTTAGGATTGCATAGTAACAAGCTTTATATTTAGGTAGTTTTAAGTGAAAATCAAGGGTAAAATGGTCTTTAGACATACCCACCATACTATTCAAGGTAATCATGATGTCCCCAACTCTCTTAGGCTTCTTAGAATTGTATTTGAACCCCTCAAAGTTCCTAAGTTTCTATATCATAGCCATTATCTCTCTATTCGCCTCTATTCGGCTTATTCCGTAAATAAGGAAAAGATGGTCTTCCTACTAATCTATCACTCAAAAATAATTTTAAATAGTAAGAACCAATGAGGAATCACAAAATTAACATGTAAAAGCTTCATGGAAGAGTTTTGGAATTTTTACGGTGAGGGCAAACCCTACTGTTTGCAAAAACAAAGGAAAACGAACGTGCCGTAAGTGAAAATAGTACTTTTTCAGAAAATTTCAGAAAAATTCCCAGAAAATCACAAATTTGATTTAAACACTAATGGTCCCTCTTGAAATTTGATTTTAAGCACTCACTGATCACTGAAAATCTATTTTTGACCAAAAATCTCTGTTTTCTGTACTTTTATGAACATCTCAAAAATAGCATTTTCACCTGTTTTTCAGAAAATTATGAAATAATTCCCAAAAATCCCCAAAAATATAAAAACATGATCCAGCCACTTAAAATCTTTTTCTGACCTTAGGTCGGTCTCCGAATCAGTGATTTGCTCTTACTGTAAGTAATAGGGACAAAATGGTAATTTTCAAAGTTTTCAGAAAATTCTAAGAAAATTTCAGAAAATCATAAATATTAAAAGAACCAACTTTTGTGAAGGAAGTTTGTTTGTCTAAACCCTTATCCTAAATACACTTTGGCTATTTAAACCCTTATCCGTCTATTACGGTAAATACGGTTTTCCGTAAAAACCCAAACAGTGAATGAAAAATGTCTGTTTTAAGGAAATAACTTGATAAGTATTTCAAAACCTTAATTCTAAGTCTAACATAAATTTCTTAGCACTTAGATCACACAATTTCATATAAAATAGATAATTGACGGAAAATAGCAAACAGAAGTCTATATAAGACTTAACTATCTTACCGTTCTAAACTGTAATATCAACAAGACTTATTATTTCCATACTATCCAAAGTATGCTAGATCCTAAAATCTCCATCTTAACTATTTGTCCATCTCTAGTTTTTATCCATTTCTTAACTAATAAATTACGGAGTTTCTCTTAGAGGAACTAAAACTGTAATTTCCCTATATATTTTTCTGTAAGATTCCAAACTTAATTTCTAAAACCTTTATGGAACATCAAGTAACCATTTCATATCATCTAATACCTTTTGGGAAATCAAGTATGAATTTTCCATATTCATTATCAACTTATTCTGACAGTCAAGAATGTCTGTAAAATGTCATTTGACTTCAACGTCAGCTTTAAACAATTATTTATTATTCTAAAATCTTAAAGGTAATTCTAATCCTCCAAAATGAATACTTTGTCTCATAGAGTGAAAATTTCGGGATGTTACAGTTTCTCATAAAACTCTTTTCACTGGATACTTTGAAAAACATAAAACTCTTATTTTCTTTTACTACTTTAATTACGGGGTGATTCATTCTCTTAATTTTAAATAGCTCAATAGAGTGAATTTATACAAAGTGCTTAACTGTATTCTAAGAAGATCAATCCGGGCATAGCCACTTTGGATTGATTAAGAGAGAAGGAATCAACAGTATTTAAATTTATGTCCACTTTTTAGAACAGTAAATGTTTGTTTTCAAATTTTAGATAACTTCTTGGTAACAGAATAATTACACGGCGGCTGAGCCGACTGCGGTAATTAGTGTCCAGCTTTCTTGAAGGTTTAATATAGACTTAGTGATCGAATTTAAGCTGACTAATCACGGCTTAGTTTTTTTTTCAGATGAAAAGATTACACGACGGTAGAGCCATCTTTGGTAATCAGTGTACCACTTTAAAGATCGATCCACTAATACTAAGTGAACGTAGTAAATCTGTTCCTCTTTGGAAATATTTAAACTTCAATTATCTTTCAGGAAAAAGGCCCGTTCAAAGCCTATCTCACTAATTTCCACTGCCGTAGACATTGGAAATTAAACTGAGTTATGTGCATATATATATACTGATTGGACACCCACTCGATATTTCCCACTAATAATATAACAGTAGAATTCACCGAGAATCCATTACCGCTAGATTATTTTTCGTAAGATGCTATAACAGTAGGTTCACCGAGAATCCATTACTGTTACACTCTTTAATTCTTTCCAATCTATTTATATATACGGTATTTATAAAATTGCTTCTTTCACAATTTTATTTTGTCACGTATATACCGGGTCTCCAACGTTAAGATTTCCCAAACAGCGTATCAGTACAGATCCCAGGCCAGAGAGAGACGGACTGCTTTAGCCCCTTCATAGGTCTCCCTTCCTTTCTAGACAGATCCATATTGATAAACCATTTATCTTAATCATGACCTTGTATATAAATAACAGATAATATCGGGTTTTCACAAACAATAAATTGTATTTTTCTTGCGGTAAAACCTTATTTATGGTACGTCTAAATTTTGCCATTATAACGGTATGTTTACAAAAGCTCAAAAGTGATTTTGTCATAGCCTCTCTAGCCTCACGAAATTTAGTATAAAATTGGGCATTATAACTCTTCAATTCCTCAATAGCATAAAACAATTGATTTAAGACTATAAAGCATCATAAAGCATATATAAACAAGCAAGCCTATAAACACACAAACACCCAAAGCAAACACAAACAAGAATCATACTACTTAAATTAAACTGAAAAGGGAAACCCCTTACCTTGGCCAAAACTCGTTGAAGAACAACCAAGAACACCAAAAGAAATTTAAGACAACTAGAGAGAGAATGAGGGAAAGTGGTCTTCAAGCTTGTCTTGGTGTGAGTGAAATTATGAAGCAGGGACCCCTATTTATAGGAGATGTGGGGCGGCCAAATGGGGACCAAGGGGGAAATAAAAATTTGTGACCTCACACTACTTTTTAGCCTATATGTCATAAATCATAAATACATAATTCTTCCAATTTTCTCATTGGCTAGTTTAGGTGACAATTGCTCATGAGTCATAAAGTGAAAAACTCATCCAAGGGCTCTTAGATGATGGGGATGTCGACCAACATAGGGGAGAAGGAGAGCCATTTGATCAAATAGTGAAAAATTTTATGGTTTCGTAAATAAACGGAAAACCGATGGTCATATAGTCCTTTTGCAAATAGATCTCAAAAATAATTTATTAAAAGGTGAGGACCTATAAGAAAATTTCAAAAATAGTATCTAATAGTCTTAAAGACTTCATACAAGAGTTTCTGGATTTTTACGGTAAATGGTAGGCTTTACGGTACGCACTAATGAAGGAAAACGGACGTGCCGTAAGCCCAAAATAGTAATTTTTCAGAAAATTCTAGAAAAATTCCCAAAAAATCACAAATTTAATTTAAACAACAATGGTCGCTCTTAGAATTTGATTTTGAGCACTCACTGATCATTGAAAATCTATCCTGGTTTCCGTAAACTTCGTTTTATGTGCTCACAGGGACCAAAAGCGTAATGCTTTATCTGTCTTTCGAAAAATTCCAAAATAAATTTCATAATTCATGAAAAATATAAAAACATGGGGTGCTGTTCTAGTTTTTCATTTTGACATCATTTTGGTCTCTGTATCAGTTTTTAGTTCTTATCGTAAATTGTAGGGACCAAAATTGTAATTTCAGAAATTAGTTTCTCCAAAAATTCTAGAAAAATTCCAGAAAATCATAAATATTATAAGAAACAACTTTTGTGAAGCAAGATAATTTTCTGGGTTGGTTTAACATATGTTTACTAATTAAACTCTTTTCCATCTATTACAATAAGTATGGTTTTGAAACGTCGTAAGAAAAATGACTGTTTTAATAAAATTACTTGATAAGTATTATAAACCCTCAATTATAAGACTAACATAATTTTTTTATCACTTAGTTCATACCAGAACACATAAAACAGATAAAAGACAGAATTACAGAAAACAAAAGTCTATATAAAACGTAACTATTTTACTATTCAAGCTATAGTACTTAACCATAACTGGTCATTCTATTTGTCTTAGGCTTCTATTAGGTCTTTGTAATCGCTAGCTTATCTATTTTCCTATCTCTAGCATGTATCTTTTCTAACTTACAGACTACGGAGTTCTGTCTAAAGGACTAAAACTGTAATATCTTATTTCCTCCTCAAATAATCCAAAATTAACTCCTAAAATCTTTTATGTGTCACCAAGCTACTCTGTATTTCCTCAAATAACATTTGGAAATGACGAATGAATTTTCCAAATTCATTTTGTCATTTATCCTAATAATCCAAGTGTCTGTATCTAATCTCCTGTCTTCCATATTTAGTTTTAACTACTAAGTTTTTATCCGAAAAACTTCAAAGTAGTTCTAATCCTCTAAAATTAACACTCTGTCTCTTAGAGTGAAATTTCAGGATGTTACAATTCTATCCCTCTAAAAATAATTTCGTCCTCGAAATTCCGTGAATAAGTATTCAGATCTATTACCTTTCTTCTTGGAAAAATTCCATCTTCCTATGACCACTCTATTGGATCCATAAGATTTTTCATCAACCTTTAGATATAACATACTCACTTTTCCAATGGTTTTGGAGTGTACTTCTCTTACTTTTCCTGTCCATTTACTCCATTCTTTGTAACTTTCAGATAGTATACTATTACTATTCCTTTTCTCTTCCAACATTTCCCTTTTCACTGATCTTTTGTATTGAGAATCTACTTTCTTACTCCATACTAAGTCTTTCCTCAATAACTCAATTGTACTCCTGTGCCTTCTCAAGTTATAAACTAGATATCAAAGTACATAGTCAAATCTTCGGACTTAGCTGTATGTCTATGGTCAGGTCTTATTACTATATCTCCTTTTATCAGTACTTAATCTTTCTAACCATCACATATAAGCATAACTCATCCTGACTTCTCTATCATCAATTTTGAGTTAAGAATACTAATTTCTTGGATCTATACTTAATCCATCTCTCCATTTCTGAAAGAAACCCATAACATTCTTGAATTTTGAAAAAAATCCTTTTCCTACTTATACTATACCTTGATTTTGGAATTCCTTGGTAAATTATTTCTCCGATAATTACCAAGCCTCTAAAAGTATTTAATTCTACCCACTAACTTAGATTTTACTTATCCATTTCAAAACAACCTATTTGTATTCCTCTTGAAATATTCTAACTTAGTCATAAGGTTTTTCTGGTAAATCAAGCTCTATATTTCCTCCATTCTTAGGAATTTTGACTCTTAGTTCATATAAACTGCCATTGTCATATTTCTACTACCAGCAAGCCGATGAGTTGATCAGACTCATACCTTACTTTAAGCAGAAAAGAAACAATAATAATTTTATGACCAACTATGTCATTATCCTGATCACATTCTTAGTCTTTCTAAGAGTAGGGTTTATCAAAAAACACAGATAATATAAGTATACAACCAATAATACAAGTAATAACACATCAAGGTAAACAAACATGTATACATATATATATTGTACTATTTTACAATCAACGCTTATTTTTTTTGGCTCTACTCCTATAAGTGTCTTCCAAAAACTACGTCCTGTAGTGGGTATCATGATATCTAGCTTACTGACACTTTTATATTTTTACATTGTACAAGGCAGCATTGCTACTTCAGTTTTAACTACAGACTTATCTAAAGTTCTTGCTTACTTGCAGTACTTTGCCTTATGTCCTTCCTTTCCACACCTAAAGCAAGTAACTTTCTTCTGTGTGCAAGTGTCAGCCTTATGACCTTGTCCTGTGCACTGATAGCAAATCTGATTAGAAATCTGGAGCTTCGGAACAAACTTTCCCTTCTTAGCCTTCTCTACCCAAGAGTAGTGTTGGATTAATTTGTCCAGCTCACAAATTTGAAGAGGTGTTACCTTCTTTTTCAGATCAGCCTTTAACCCTTCTTGAAATTTCCTACATTTCCAGGCTGGATCTGGACGAAACTGGAAATACTGTGAGTACTCAGAGAGTGATCTAAACCAATTAGTATACTGTCTACGGTCATTTCTCTTTGCTTCAAGCTCAGGAATTTCAGCTCCTTTACTTGGCGCATGTCTGTTGGCAGGTACTTAGCTAGGAAGAAATCTCTAAAAATAGCCCAAGTAAAAGTCATTCCTTCAACTCTCAGTACTCGGCTTATTTTCGTCCACCAGAATTCTACATCACCACCCACCATGGAAGCAGCAAACTTCACTTTTTGCTCTTCAGTGCAGTTTAGGGTTCCTACATATTCTTCTAAGTCTTGAATCCATAAGTTCATTCCCTCAACTTCATTTCCTTCCCTTTTCTTATCAGTAACAGTCATTCCACTAATGTTTTCTGCTAACTCTTCCATACTATAAGTTCCTTCGTTTGCCATAGTTTCCTACTAAGAAAATATCGAAAGCAAGGTAACTTAAAACTTAACTTAATCTTATTCTCAAAGCTATAGGGAAAATCAAACAAGCTCACACATATATACTCAAGTCAAATAACATTATTAGTATAAATAATACTAATTCATCTTAAATAATTACTTCCCAACCATACTGTCCCATACCAGTATAGTCAAGAATCAAACAAATCAAACATCAATCTCTCAAAACACAACCTATCAAGGTTTACGCAACTTAGGCTTAGCAAATCTATACCCTAACATTCCCAAAAAGACTGAACCAGGCTCTGATATCACAAAATGCAACACCCTTTCTCCAAAAAGGATATTACACCATAGTAACCAAAAGTTTCGCAAAGATTTAGAAAATATTTGCCCAATGTTTATAAAGCTCTTCACAAAATGCGGGTAAAATTTTTTCCTTTTTCATAAAAGAAGATGAGAAGGATGGGGAGTATTATCCCTTGTTTTCTTTGTAATTATTTGAACGCAAAGTGAACCATCATGTACAGAAAAGCATGCTCTTTCTCATATATATATATAACATGATATTTTACAAAGGAGTTTGTTCTAAGACAAACTTTGTTTTTTACACTGCAAAAGAAAAAGAAGTGAAAGCTACTCTAAATCAAAAAGTACAAAAGTGGTAAAAGAAAAATACACGCTACTATGTACAGTCAAGCCATGATCCCATCATCTATACTAAAAGAGATCTACTACACTAAACTCTAACTCAAACATATCTATGGACAAGACCAGGTGTATCCTCCTATTCCAGGCAAGCTAGATTATAAGTGCAGGATCCGAGTCACCAGCACCCAATCGAAGTTTAACCTGGATGGGTTTGGTCTAGGAAAAGACTCACTAGTAAGGTCAGAAGTTGCCCAAGAGTAGGTAGACTCCTCAGGCTCTTCCTCGGGGTCTTCTTCGATTTCCTCATCCGATAGGGATGCGGATAACCGAAGGATGTCTACTGACTCTGACTCAGATGAATGAGGTAAAGGGAAATAGGTAGATTTATTTGCTCCTCTCAGAGGCGAAATTGATATGTGACCTACAGAACCCTCAATCCTAGTAGGTGCGGCTGCAGAGGTATCTTCTGAGGTTTTGTCTTGATTTTCATCTGAGGTTTTATCTTTTGACTTAGGATATACATGATCAGAACCATTCCCGTCGTATCCTGAAGGATGTGAACTCCCACCTCCACTATCACCACTATCATCATTACCTAAGGTAAAGTCATCTGAGATATACCCTAAAGGTCTTAATTGTTGCCAGGGTAACTTAAGATCTAATATCATTTGTTCTTGGATAGGTAGTGGGTTTGGCGGTGCTCCACCTCCAGTATCTAAAGTCTCAACTCTCCCTACAAACCTTCCCCATTGTGTACTAGGACATATGTGTAGGTAACAAGATGAAACACAAGAAGGGGGGGGGGTTGAATTGTGTTTCTAAACTTTTAAAACTTTTCGCAAAAGATGGACTCTGGCTGTTAAAAACGTTGGACGCACAGCTTGGTTCAAATATTGGACGCACAGTGCTTTTTGAAATATTGGACGCACAGAGTGCTAAAATACTGGACGCACAGAGTCTTTATAAAAACTGGACGCTCAGGTTTTCTAAAGATTGGACGCACAGAATGCTTCCCTTTTGGTTTGAAAAACTTGTTTGAATAAAAACAATTTCAATCCCCTTTGTTAGTAATAAACACAGATATAAAAGGAGTTAAGGGAAAGAAGAAATAACACAAGCTTTTATACTGGTTCACCCTTTCCTAAGAGCTACGTCCAGTCCCCTCAAACTAGAGAGATTTCACTATCAACCTGATAGATTACAAGTATTCTTTGCACACAGCCTCTTCAGGCTAAATCCCAAGTATTCTTTGCACACAGCCTCTCCAGGCTAAAACCCAAGTATTCTTTGGACGCAGCCTCTTCAGGCTAAAACCCAAGTATTCTTTGAACACAGCCTCTTCAGGCTAAAACAACTCAGCAGAGTTTTGATTCAAGTGCTGTCTAACTCACACAAGTGAGGATATGAAAACTAAAGCACTTTGAGAGTTAAGCAAACTCTCTTTTACAAGAAGATAAAGAAATACAAGACTTTTCAATACAGAGTATAAAAGATTGCACAGCAGTTCAGCTCTTTCTTTTTCGTTTTTAGTCTCTTGTATTCTTCTTCTTGCTTCTCGGTATTTATAGGCTTTGATGAAGCTTCAGACTTGTTCTTCGAATAGCTCAGCTTCAGCCTTCATAAATATTACCGTTCTCTAATAGCATTTAATGCTATTTTCCCGTTGCTCTGAGGAGATCTACTTCATTGTGCATGTCTGCGTTTCTTTCTCCTAAATCAGAAGCAACCTGTACTCAAAGTTTCAATTGTACAGTGGTTAATAATAATATCTTATTGAGACAGAGAGAATACACAGTGTAAAGCAGAAAGGTGTGTTCAGAGATATATAGAGTAGTTAAAAGTACATTCTCTCTCTTAGTACACTTTCCACAGTACTTTATGCTTTTCAGAAGTACATTCACACACGTTGACAAAGATGTACAGAAAGCATTGCATACAGCTATTTATTTCAAATCATTTGCTCAATAAATATGTTTCATATTAAATGCATGAGCAGTAAATAGCATGTAATGGACTCTGCGTTTTGGACGCAGCATGTAGAAATCATTGGACTTTCAGTCCTTTTAGCAAATGGACGCATACCTTGTCCTTACCATTTGCACATGATATTCATTCAATCATTGGACGCATCCTGATGCTTACCATTCTATTCCATTTGGATGCAAGGCAGTATTGGACTTATTGTCTCATTCTGGTTATTGGACTTTTGCCATTTCCCTATAGTTCCATTGGACGCAAAGTTGATTGTTGTACATTTGTTCTTCTGCTTCATTGGACGCAGAACAGTTGTTTGATGTACCTTTGTCAATCTGCTTCATTGCGTTCCATTGAACGCAAAACAATATTGTTGTCCTTCTTATTTATTGGACGCAGAACAGTGCTTGAGTAACTCTGACTTCATTGGACGCAGAGCAGTTCTTTTGTTTGTTCAGTTTTATTGGACGCAGAGTTGCACTCTTGCTCACACTGAACATTGGACTTTTATCCTTCATGCTCACTGAATCTGTTCCTTTGAAAATCATTGGACTCTTACTGCAATTCTGCTTCTCATACAAACATTGGACTCTGCCAGTATTGCCTTGTTCTTATCATTGGACTTATGCCAGTCTTGCTCTATTGGACGCTTACTGATTCTGCTTCTTTGGAAAACATTGGACGCAGAAAGTAGCGTGTCTTCAAGACTTGATTTCTTCTACTTCTGCGATTCTGCTTCTTCAGAAGACATTGGATGCAGAACTTTGTTCTTGCCTTGTGCTCAAACATTGGACGCAGAACTTTGTTCTTGCCTTGTGCTCAAACATTGGACGCAGAATTCTTCCTTCTGCTCAAACATTGGACGCAGAACTCTTGTGTCCATACCAGTGTCAACATTGGACGCAAAATTCTTGTGTCCATTCCAGTGCCAACATTGGACGCAAGGCTTCTCAGACTTTGAATATGGGCCAATGTTATGATGAACTAATTTATTGGACGCAGACTACAATAAACTTAGTTAGGCAGCTTTGTTATGCATTGTACAAGCTTAATACAAATTGATTATCCTTTGTAAAAACCTTAATACATTTTGTTATCATCAAAACCATAAAATCACTTAGGGAGTTTTTGTATCAAAAACACTTTTAACCAATTTGGTTCCACCAATATGTTCCACCATACACTGTCTCCTCCCAGAGGTTCTATGGTTAAGTGTCGAACGGTTCCCAGTCCTTTGTCATTTGGATCCATCTACTTAGTCATGCATCAACACAACAAAGTACGCAGGGTGAATCTCTAACTCAAGTTAATAGAAGTAGTACAATCATATTATCAAACATAGATCACCCAACACTCAACTCAACATCAAGAACAGATTAATACCATTGACACTCAAGCTATTCCAATCACATGACAATGTAGTAAAGTATGGAGAATACACAATCAAATCTCAATAGAGTAGGTCTTACCTGGTACTGCAATCCTACAAAATAACTCATTCACAAAATCCAATCTCATAACCAAGCATATTTATGCATGTCACTTCAACCTCTCTCTAATCACACCGGTGTATTGCTCCAAGGAGACTTATCCAACCTCACATCATAGAGCAATTGGCTGCAGTAAACTTAACAGCATAAACAGGGAATCCCATCTTTAGACCCCTGAGAATACTTCGGAAATACTGCATTTAAAACTTAATACCAAATCATAAATAGTTCTGCCAGTCAGATTTATCAAAATTGGGTATTCGATTTGTCTCGGCTCGAGGATATTCACCGACACGACCTTTTGAGACTTTCGAAACTCGAGTAATCCCAATAGACAATTGTAGTCCAACAGAACCTATTTTCAGCCCCGTTCTCGTAGGTTGTATGCTCAAAACGTCTTTATGCTCATGCACAGATATAATTCTCTTGAATTCCTCTTTAATTGTCTTTGTAAAACTTCCTCTATTTTACTATCTCTCTTTCTCAAACATCTCTGACTTTTCTCAAAACACTTTGTAAGAAACAAATCAAATCCTCTTATGGAAAGACCATTTGTATGAACAGATAACTGTTTAAAAATCACTGTTTCTCATAAAACTCTTTTCACTGAATACTTTGAAAAACATAAAACTCTTATTTTCTTTTACTGCTTTAATTACGGGGTGATTCATTCTCTTAATTTTAAATAGCTCAATAGAGTGAATTTATACAAAGTGCTTAACTGTATTCTAAGAAGATCAAACCGGGCATAGCAACTTTGGATTGATTAAGAGAGAAGGAATCAATCAACAGTATTTAAATTTACATCCGCTTTTTAAAATAGTAGATGTCTGTTTTCAGATTTTAGATAACTTCTTGGTAACGGAATAATTACACGGCGGCTGAGCCGACTGCGGTAATTAGTGTCCAGCTTTCTTAAAGATTTAATATAGACTTAGTGATCGAATTTAGGCTGATTAATCACAGCTTAGTTTATTTTTGACGATGAAAAGATTACACGACGGCAGAGCCATCTTTGGTAATCAGTGTACCGCTTTAAAGATCGATCCACTAATACTAAGTGAACGTAGTAAATCTGTTCCTCTGTGGAAATATTTAAACTCCAATTATCTTCCAGGAAAAAGGCCCGTTGAAAGCCTATCTCACTAATTTCCACTGCCGTAGATATTGGAAATTAAACTGAGTTATGTGTATATATATATACTGATTGGACACCCACTCGATATTTCCCACTAATAATATAACAGTAGAATTCACCGAGAATCCATTACCGCTAGATTATTTTCCATAAGATGCTATAACAGTAGGTTCACCGAGAATCCATTACTGTTACACTCTTTAATTCTTTCCAATCTATTTATATGGTATTTATAAAATTGCTTCTTTCCCAATTTTATTTTGTCACGTATATACTGTAACACCCTGATTTTATATATAGTTTTTATTGATCCTATTTAATTTAATTAAAATTATTTAATTAATGATTTTTGGGATCTTGAGGTGAGGATAGTGATAGTAATATCTTGATTTATTTTAGAGGAGTCGAGAGTAGTAGAGTTCGCAAAAATTTAGTTTTGGGTTTCTAAATTTTTCTATATCATATTCAAGTCGTAAAATTGATTTCTCATGATTTTACCCATTTCAGAAAAATATTTATCTAAAAAGAGGTTCAAAAACTATGCGTTTTTACTACTTCGAACTACCGATTAAACCCTAACTTGGTGGAATTAAATCCCACCATTTTCCAGTCAGCCTTGGGCGCATATGAAGGTCTAATTTCACTCTCTAAAATATTCCAAAAGTCAATTGGGTCAAATGGGGTTAATATTTGAATTTTTCAAAATTAGGTGAGAGAGGTATGGCTCCCAACCACCCAAGCATGCAAGCCCATACCTCCCCCATGCTCTCCTTGCTTCAGCCGAATCCTCATAGGGAGAGGGAAGAGAGAGAAATTCATTTTTCACTTCATCCTCAACCTTGAATCAAGAACACTCCATTTTCTCTCCATTTTTCCAAGCTTTTCCATACACCAAAAGGCTAGGTTTTGTTGAGTTCTTGGCCACCCAAGCTTCACAAAAAAAGTTTGGATCATCATTCTAATCCGTAAACTTCCTTCATTTTTTCATTTCCACCACTTTTATTTTTTCATGAAAGCTTGAGTTCTTCATTTCACTAAAAGTAAATTTTTTCTTGGTTTAGGTTCACTCCATTGGAACCTACAAGATTGAAAACTACCTTGGATCTATTTTCCTTCAAGATTTGAGTAAGTATTCCTCTACTCAAATTTCTATACCTTAGGGTTTGGTGGTTTTCATAAAACTCATATTTTTATGGTTTGATTTTGGTGTATTTTGTGAAAGGTAAATTTTTCTAAGTGTGGGAACATCAAGGCTTCAAGGAGGCCACTTGCTGTTGGTGAGGAGTGAAGGTGATTTGTGGTGTTTGCCCATTTTCATAGTCTTCAAGAGGTAAGGGGATTTTCTCAATAAGCTGGGGAGGATGTGTATGTGTGTGGTGTATGTTGTATTGTTCTAAGTTAAACTCAAAGACTTGAGTTTTTCTCTTGGTTGTTGAATGAGTATCTCATTCTCTTAGTAATATGTATTTTCATATATCTATATATATATGAGTTCAAGCATGATTTTTGGTTGATGAATGAGTATGTTTGAAAAGCCTATGTGTTCTTTAAAAAAATGCATGCTTGATGAGTTGATGATTTTATGCTATGTTCATGATGTATGTTCATATGCTATGGATGGTCACTTTGAGTGGATGTATGGTTTATGGCTTGATTGTGCTCTTGCCTAATTGATGTATGTTGATTTCTTTGAATATTCCATATACCTTGATTTCCTTGTGATTGGGATTGGTTTGGAAATATTTGACTAAGTGTGGTAAGAGGAGTTAAAAGCTTTAATGAAAAAGTTTTCTAAAAGAAATCAAATAAATTAATTGGGATTCAAGTTAATACATACTTAGATAAATTTCATTAAATTGCTAAGTATAAGTCTCAAGTCAATTTCATACTAAATCATTTTTCTCCATAAAACTCTAAGTGAGCTAGAAAATCAATTAATGAGGGAGAAAATCAAAATTTCAGATTTTTTGGGGTTAAAAACGGAAATTGGATGTTTTGGGGTTAAAAATGCAAAATTCTGGAGTTCTGGGCTTAAAATCGGAAAACTGGGCACTTTGGGCCAAAAGTATAATTTTCCAAAAGATCTGGGGTAGAAAACGTGAAGACTGGACAATTCTGGGGCAGAAACGCGAAGATTGGACAATGCTGGGGCAGAAACGTGAAGACTGGACAGTTTTGAGGCAGAAACCTAATTTTTTAGAAAATAGAGGTTAAAAACGTGAAACAGAATATTTTGAGGGTCAGATTTTCCAATACTTACAAGTTAAGGAATTTTAAATAAAATTATCAAAGAGTTTAACTAAGACTTGTAATTAAATCTTTTTACAATGAGAAGTGAGAAGAAAAATAATAAGGATTCGAGAGTTAGGAGTTAAAAGAAGAACTTTAATTGCAAAGAGGAGTTTCCATAAAACTTAAGTTTTAAAATGATATTATTACACGGTGTTGGATGAAAGCTAACACGTGGCGACGATAAAGTCTTGAGGACAATAATATTACACGGTGTTGGATGAAAACACGTGGCGACGAAAAAACCCTAAGACGAGAGCCCGCATTGATTGTATTAATTGTGGTTGCAAATATATTGTCATTTACATTAAAGACGTGACTTTTGCTAAATTAGAGCACTCAATCCTATGCGATAGATTGTGAATAATTGTAAAACCTGCCCATGAAAAAGGGGACCGATGGTTACCATGTCCATGAAAAAGGGGACCGATTGGTTTATTATGTTGCTCTACCGAAGAATGGTAAAACCTATCCATGAAATAGGGGACCGATGGTTACCATGTCCATGAAATAGGGGACCGATTGGTTTATTATGTTATGGTGATAGTAGCTCTACTAAATAATTGTAAAACCTGTTCATGAAAAACAAGACAGATGGTTACCAAGTCCATGAAAAAGGGGATAGATTGGTTTATTATGTTCGGTTTACGCTACAGCCATTTCGCTCTACTTAGTAGAGGAAGAGAAGTCTCCATGGAGCAGCACACCGGTGTATTAAAGAGATATTGAAGTGACATGCATTATGGTAGAATGCTATGTGTGTGCTTGACTGTGTGTTTACTTCGATGATGTGTCTCTTGTTGATGATTGAATATCTTAGTTAAAAGGTTTGCGAAAGAGTAATTCTATATATATATTCTTGGAATGTATTATGCAGTATTTTGTTTTTCATATGCACCCTTTCAGTGGATTTCAACTTGTGCAAAGAAATTTACCCTTGCGTGTTTTTCTGTTATTTTATGTACGTTACGCTTAGATGTCCACTTCGAGACCTCTTATAGCCCGAGTGAGGGAGTGCTTCCGGCCTTGTGAGGCCGATGGTGGGGGATGGACTTACGATCCCATCTCCCAATAGGCTACTGTGACGGGACACGTGGTCAAGACTAGAGGAGGGGTGTTGAGCCCCGAAGTGGTTTTAGAGAGGGACTTGGTTTTAGACGTTTACATACCCGTTGAGAGGATGCGCTACTGGCTGGGAGATGCACCCTTTGCACGCAGTATCACTTTGGAGAACTGGGAGGCCAGAGTTCCGCCCACGGCGCCGCCTAGGAGAGAGGCGATGGAGGATCAGAGGCCTACACCTCAGCGGATAGCCGAATCGGTATCAAACCGTTGTCGCCTGATTCGTCGCACTCCAAGGAAGAGTTCCTTGGAGAGGGCACGCTTACCAAGGATGGCTCCACCGGTGATACCAGTTCCATCAGCCGAGACCGTGAGGCCAACACTTCCCGTTCCATACGTCGCACCTTCTGGACATTTTGTGCGCTGTTCTTCTGACACTTCTGCTGGACCTTCGGGACACGTAGATAGAGGGAAGAGGAAGGTTTGAGACGAGCCAGATCTTGTATTATTCAAGGTGTCTGAGGATGAGGAGGACCCCGAGGAGACGTCATCGTCTTAGGTCTGTAGAAGTGGGGGTGTCTAGTGCTAGGTTGTGGGTTGTCTGTTAGCGACCAACCTAGGTTTTGGGTGTATATGTTCCGTGTCGTGTATTTGACACACTCTTTGGTTTTACTATTTTTCCTAGGTTTAGTTTTATCGCTTTATTTTCCTTATGTTAGGATGTTGTATTTTGGCCACTCTGTTGTGGTTCATGATTATACTTGCGGGGGCAAGATCTGTGTATATTGACATGATGATATATATATATGATGTGTGTTTTCTTTCTGAGTTTCTGGATGGCTGAATGAGATGTGAATAAATCATTTCGTAAAAGACTTTTCAAAAAAAAAATTTAGCCACCAATTTTGGTAAGCTTTATTTATGAAAGACGATTTTCCGCATTAAGTTTTAGTTTTTCATGTGACGTTCCTTGTGTGAAAAAGGGGTGTTACATATACCGGGTCTCCAATGTTAAGATTTCCCAAACAGCGTATCAATACAGATCCCAGGCCAGAGAGAGACGGACTGCTTTAGCCCCTTCATAGGTCTCCCTTCCTTTCTAGACAGGTCCATACTGATAAACCATTTATCTTAATCATGACCTTGTATATAAATAACAGATAATATCGGGTTTATCCATACTGATAAACCAATTATTTATGGTACGTCTAAATTTTGCCCTTATAACGGTATGTTTACAAAAGCTCAAAAGTGATTTTGTCATAGCCTCTCTAACCTCACGAAATTTGGTATAACATTGGGCATTATAACTCTTCAACTCCTCAATAGCACAAAACAATTGATTTAAGACTATAAAGCATCATAAAGCATCATAAAGCATATATAAACAAGCAAGCCTATAAACACACAAACACCCAAAGCAAACACAAACAAGAATCATACTACTTCAATTAAATTGAAAAGAGAAACCCCTTACCTTGGCCAAAACTTGTTGAAAAACAACCAAGAACACCAAAAGAAATTTAAGACAACTAGAGAGAGAATGAGGGAAAGTGGTCTTCAAGCTTGTTGGTGTGAGTGAAATTATGAAGCAAGGACCCCTATTTATAGGAGATGTGGGGCGGCCAAATGGGGACCAAGGGGGAAATAAAAATTTGTGACCTCACACTACTTTTTAGCCTATATGTCATAAATCATAAATACATAATTCTTCCATTTTTCTCATTGGCTAGTTTAGGTGACAATTGCTCATGAGTCATAAAGTGAAAAACTCATCCAAGGGCTCTTAGATGATGGGGATGTCGACCAACATAGGGGAGAAGGAGAGCCATTTGATCAAATAGTGAAAAACTTTATGGTTTCGTAAATAAACGGAAAACCGATGGTCATATAGTCCTTTTGCAAATAGATCTCAAAAATAATTTATTAAAAGGTGAGGACCTACAAGTAAATTTCAAAAATAGTATCTAATAGTCTTAAAGACTTCATACAAGAGTTTCTGGATTTTTACGGTAAATGGTAGGCTTTACGGTACGCACTAATGAAGGAAAACAGACGTACCGTAAGCCCAAAACAGTAACTTTTCAGAAAATTCCAGAAAAATTCCCAAAAAATCACAAATTTAATTTAAACAACAATGGTCCCTCTTAGAATTTGATTTTGAGCACTCACTGATCATTGAAAATCTATCCTGGTTTCCGTAAACTTCGTTTTACGTGCTCACAGGGATCAAAAGCGTAATTCTTTATCTGTCTTTCAAAAAATTCCAAAATAAATTTCATAATTCATGAAAAATATAAAAACATGGGGTGATGTTCCAGTTTTTCATTTTGACATCGTTTTGGTCTCTATATCAGTTTTTAGCTCTTACCGTAAACAATAGGGACCAAAATTGTAATTTCAGAAATTAGTTTCTCCAAAAATTCTAGAAAAATTTCAGAAAATCATAAATATTATAAGAAACAACTTTTGTGAAGCAAGATAATTTTCTGGGTTGGTTTAACATATGTTTACTAATTAAACTCTTTTCCGTCTATTACGGTAAGTACGGTTTTGAAACGTCGTAAGAATAATGACTGTTTTAATAAAATAACTTGATAAGTATTACAAACCCTCAATTATAAGACTAACATAATTTTCTTATCACTGAGTCCATACCAGAACACATAAAACAGATAAAAGACAGAATTACAGAAAATAGAAGTTTATATAAAACGTAACTATTTTACTATTCAAGCTATAGTACTTAACCGTAACTGGTCATTCTATTTTTCTTAGGCTTCTATCAGGTCTTTGTAATCTCTAGCTTATCTATTTTCCTATCTCTACTACGTATCTTTTCTAAGTTACAGACTACGGAGTTCTGTATAAAGGACTAAAACTGTAATATCTTATTTCCTCCTCAAATAATCCAAACTTAATTCCTAAAATCTTTTGTGTCACCAAGCTACTTTGTATTTCCTCAAATAACATTTGGAAATGACGAATGAATTTTCTAAATTCATTTTGTCATTTATCCTAATACTAAGTTTTTATCCAAAAAACTTCAAAGTAGTTCTAATCCTCTAAAATTAACACTCTGTCTCTTAGAGTGAAATTTCAGGATGTTACAGATTTCAAGGTTAAACAAAGGGCTTTGAATTTGGTTCTAGTGAATGGAGAATTATATAAAAGGAGTCTGAATGGAGTACTGTTGAAATGCTTAAGTAGAAGCAAAGCTCTCAAATTCATGGGAGAGACTCATGAACGGATATGAGGATCTCATAGAGATGGGCCAGTAATGAGGTGGCTAATATACAAGCACGGGTATTATTGTCCAACCATAACGACTGGTTGTTTCCAATATACTATGGGATGCGAGGCTTGTCAGTTACATGGTCCAATTTAGAGAGTACTACATGAGGATCTGCATCCTGTCATTAAGCCTTGACCTTTTAGGGGATGGGCCATGGACTTAATTGGCAAGATTTATCCACCATCTTCTAAACGACACGCCTTTATCGTAGTAGCTACCGATTATTTCACTAAATGGGTAGAGGCACAACCAACGGTAAATGTGACTCAGGATGAAGTCATTAAATTCATCCTACAACAAATCATATATAGATTTGGGATTGCTGAAACAATAACTACAGATCAAGGCACTATGTTCACTGGAAGCAAGGTGGTGGCTTTTGCACAACAATATGGGATTAAGTTGTTCTATTCATCTCCATATTATGCCCAAGCTAATGGGCAAGCAGAGACTACTAATAAGATCCTAATTGACTTAATCAAGAAGAACATAGAAGAAAAGCCTAGGACGTGGCATGAGACCTTGTATGAGGTACTATGAGCTTGTAGGAATTCTAAGTCGATTGCAACTGGAGTTACCCCCTATCGACTGACTTATAGAGAGGATGTCGTTCTACCCTTGGATATTAACGTGAGATCACTAAGGGTAGCAACACAGAGCAACCTAAGCCTAGATGAATATCAACAAGGTCTTTTGATGGAGCTAGACTCAGCCGATAAGGACGGGTTAATGGCATTAGATAATATTCAGCTGAACAAAGCAAAGGTGGCTAAAGCATAAAACAAGAAGGTCACGTATAAAAGGTTTGTGGAAGGTGACCTAGTTTGGAAAACCATTTTTCCTTTGGGAAATAAGGACCCTAAGCTTGGGAAATGGTCGCCAAATTGGGAAGGTCATTTTGTTGTTAGTGAAGTCTATCCTAGGGGAGCATACAAGTTAGTAAACATGCAAGGGGAAGAATTGAGATGCAATGTAAATGGCAAATACTTGAAAAAGTACTACCCCTCTATATGGGAGGGAACATTAATAGATAATAGTTAAAAAGAGTCACAGGCTGGCTCAAAGATAGCCCTAAAAAAACATGCAAAAGATAGATAAATGTTCAGCAAAAAAAACAAAAGAGTCCTAACCATTAGCCCTAGTCGAAGCAGCAGAGCCAGCCGATTCAACAACATTCTCAAAAGGTTGCTCACTTGAAGGAGCAACATTAGTAGCACCAGAGTCATTGGCTTGAGAAGGATTTGGTTGAGGCTTAGAAGCTGGGCAGGATCTGGCTTAGGCGTAGGCATAGGAGAAAATATGGAGCAATAGATAGGTCTAGCTGAGCCACTCTACTGCTAGTCGAGGTCGTTGTTTTCTTTTGTTTAGCTTCAGCAAAAAGGGACCGAACTCCTTCCCAAGACTTTCTTGCAAGCAAAAGCCCATCTTCCCCTGACTTGTAGTCCTTTTCAAGAGCTTCCTTGTTGTAGTAAAAGAAGGAGTTTAGTATCTAAAGAGGTCGACTGATCATAGAGGTCGATCCTCTGGTTGGCACTGGAGTTGATTGTGGTTCAAGGCCTAGATCTTTGGCTGAAGTTCAACCATCTCCATTTGAATCTTATTGAGAGAAAAAGTCACCTCATGCATTCTGGCATTTAATTCAGCGTGCAGGGCCAGATCGGCTTTCCTCTCAGTCTCGACTGAGTTATATGCAACCTGCGAACGAGCCTTCTTGTCCTGAACCTCCCTAAGGTGATTTAGGTCATGGAGAGCTGCTTCATATCTCTAATGAGATAGCTTGTAGTTGAAATGCACATCACCTACTTGGAGGACCATTTGGCTGAAGATTACCTTAGCTTAAGAACCTGCTGGGCCGAGGCTTTTATCCCTAGAAAGCTTGAAGAGTGAGATGCGGAGTGAATTAATCACATGCTAGTCAATGGGAACTTCATTGTTTAAGGTTGTCTCCACATGGGCTAGATGAACAACTATGGGAGAGGAATCATAGTGGATGGAAGTAAGGATCTCATCCGAAACTCTAGGCTTGGAGGTGCCTGGGGAGGAGAAGATTGAGCAATAGCTGGACTCTGGTCAGCTGCAGCCAATGCTTGAAAAGATCTAAGGGGAAAATTAGGATGGATGGTGTTAAAAAAGCAAAAGTATAAGTTTAGAAATTGGGCCTTACCGCAGCTGCAGGAGATAGTTTCTTGTTTTTCTTGGGAGGAGACATTAGGGCTTTGCCTTTCTTCTGTTTCTACATGGAAAAAGAAAGATCATTAACATGCCAGTCAAGGGATCATAAGGAAAACTAGTTTCTAAATTGAAAATGTACCTTAGACTTGGATTTGTCAGCCTTTTGTTTAGGAGACACTGTGAATTCAGTTGGTTCAGAAATCACAAGGCCAGTAGAGCGAGTCCCTTTCTTGTGGGCTGGACAGAAGTTGGGGAAGGTTCTTCCGCATCTTCCGGATTCACCATTATAGCTGAAATAAAAACCAGAGTTCAGACAAAGGTCCTAATAAGAAAAGTCAAACTTAAAGCAAAATATACATGGCTGAGAAGTAACAGCTAGTTTTGGGGGACGGCTTCGCCTAGAAGAAGTGGCAGGAAAAGTCGAGCCATGGCTAGCTGATTGGTCAGAACATTTATCAATGAGCTTGGCCAAATATTTTGAAGGAGGTTCTGGGAAGCACTTGTCTTTCACGAATGGTCACCAATTCAGGAATGCAACTGTTTCCCTTGGTGCTTTTGCAATTGAAACATACTGAAAAGAAGTCAATTGTTTTTTATTATGCATGGACAGCATGAAAACATCTACCACTGATAAAGTGGGGCATTCTAAAGGAGTCACCACTGACTCATAGGTAGCAGGGATGTGCTGAAGTGGCACGAATTGGCAAGTAAAGTGGTGACGGTTGTAAAACTCAATAGAGGACTTGTTGTTTCTGGAAGTGGGCTTAACACCACAAAAGAGATTCCTATCCGTCAGTTGTCGACCCCACCCTAGGACAATATCCTGGGCCAGCCGAGTCGAGAAAGCAGAGACATGAGTTGTGAAGAGCTAGTCAGGTCCAAATCGTTGATTCAAGACAGGGCACCGGTCGTTGTCAGCCTGGGAGGTCATGGTGAGAAGAGTGCTGGCAATTTCAAAGGAATTTTTCTTTTGAATTGGGATTAGTCGTAGGCGTTACGCTAAAATAGAACCTTCGGATTTAAAGAAGAAACCTTGAAAGAAGAAGAGATTAACTCTGGAAAATACAAGATAATCCAGAGCTGTAGGAACCATCAGGGTCCAGGGACATCTTCTTCTCAGCTGACAGGGAGTTTAAAAGTGTGAACATGGAGCGTACATAAGTGACAGAAACAAAGAGCTAAGAGATATGTGGGCTGCAAAAACAATCAGAGAGATAAATGATTGGAACTCTTGAAAAATGGCTATCTAATTAGAACAGATGAAGTACTTACAGAACCAGTAAAGAAAAAATGCGTTGTGTTCGCCATCGGAGACAACTTCTTGTTTCTTTTTGTTAGTCGCGAGAAAGCTTGCATAGCTAGAGGCGCTTTTGGAGAGCATAATCTTCAAGTCCTCGACTAGGGTTGTGTGCAGGGAAGAAGGTTCTTCACCAATAATCGGCAGCCCAGTTATAGTAGCAACATCCAGCAGTGTAGGGCTGATCATTCTGAAGGGAAAGAGGAATCCATTTAAGGGAGTGGACCAGAAACCTGCAAACACGAAGAGCAAGTCGAGGCGAATGGGGATGCATGGGTTGAAAGCATAATGAGGTCGAAGATACCCCATTTTTTCCAGTCCAGGTTTCTCGTGGCTACTATATGGTTGAGCCAATGGGTGTAATCGTCTATCTTTTTGGGCCAGGTGCATAGCTCTGAAGGAAAATTGGTGTATGTGTCCCAATCGCACACAATTGGCAGAGTATAGAGGGGTGGATGCATGTAATGATCCATGTAACACCCCCTTGGCGCTACAAGATAACTTAAAACGAAATTAATTTAATTGTCGGTTTTCTTTCGGAAATATCTGTTAGAAATAAAATATTTACAAATGTAGTCTATTTTTTTTTTCAAAAGAGATGGATGAAACTGTATTATCCAAATTGGAAAATAATAAAATAAAATAAAATTTGACTTTACAAATAAATTTCATTTTAACTTGGAAAATAATAATTCTTTATCAAATAATAAAAATGTATTTAATATTTTGTATAAAAATTAATAAGTTACTAATAATTAGGGAAAACTCCCAAAATATGATTTTAGATTTTCAATCTTAAGCACTCTAACTCATAGAGTGAAAAATACGGGTGTTACAATCCAGGAATGTAACATCCTGATTTTTCTGACTCTACTTAATTTTAGAAATCTCTGTTAATTCATCTAAATTTTTATAATTTGTTACCTAATGAAAAATAATTAGTGCTTAATTGTCCTAAGCATTAAAATATCCCAAATTATGATCCCAAATATATTTATTCATGTCTCTACAATTCTAATTAATTCCGGATTTGGCCCAACACTCTCACTAGTCTAGTTTTTTACCCAAAAGCTCTGATCTTTAAAATTGCCCAAATGACCCAAGGACTTAATTGCAAAAATTAAAGACTTCTTATCTATTTAAGGAAGTGGCTCGAGCCACTTAGCCTCACCAAAGGTGAGTGCTCTTTCTTTTCCCTTTTGATTCTAAGTCATTTTTCTCTCTACTCCTCCTTCCCATTCGGCGGTCGGCCCCTCTCTTCCCTCTCCCTTCCATTTTGTTGATTTTCTTCCTACTAACTTGTGTTCCTTGTGATTGGAGATCATCAAGGAGCAGCTGGACATCAAGAGGGAGAAGAGGAACAAGCTTGTTGGCAACCACAATCACACTCTCACAACCGGTTTTGAACCAAGGTGAGGGGAGGGAGATGACCATTTATTACTTGAGCATGAGGGAATGATTGAAGGCTACCTGACTTGGGGTGTTATGCGCATGATTAGGAGCTTAGAAACTTAGTGTTCTTGGTCTCCCTAACCAACAGAACACTAGGAGTCTTTGCATGTAGGAAATTTTTTATTTTTATGGAGTTTTGATTATTTTATCATGAGTTGTTGGTGCTGTAATAATTAAATACCCCTCTCCCCATGTTTCTCTTCATTTTTTATAATTGTTGTGGCGTGTGTGAGCTGCTGGAAAGACGATCAAGAAGCCAAGGTATGACCTTTATACTCTGCATGTAATGCTTGGTGAGTTGCATGTTGGAAAAATTCGATTTTTATGACATGCATGTAGATAACTAGTTTGCAAACTTGATTCTGAGCATGAATTAAAGGACTGATGAGTATAAATACTTATGATTATGTTAATGATGTTCAGAATAAGCTGGTTTTGATCTCTTGGAGAAATTTTCTTAGTTGCATGTGAAGTTCTAGCTCAATGCATGTTTATGGGTATTTTACTGGATGAACTGGTTCTGTATGAAAATTACTAAAAATCATATACTTGTCTGTTTTTGATGAAATTTAGTTTATTGGAATCATTGATATGTTGGTAATGTTCAGTTAAAATTTCATGATTTTTGAAGGTCGTTTGATATTAGTAATTGATCAAATACAGAAAGTCGTTTATCGTTAAATGTGTGAATTTTGGATTTTTCTGATGAACAGCTTCGGTGTGAAAATTATTAAAAATTGCGTACTCGTTCATTTTTTATGACATTTGTTTTAAATGAATCTTGTATGTGTTGGGAGTGTTCAATTAAAATTTCATAATTTTTGGAATTCATTTGATATTAGGCTTAAATATGTTTTTAGTCCCCCAAGTTTAAGAAATTGTTGCTTTTAGTCCCCTATTTTTAAAATGCAATTTTTTTGTTCTTCATTTTTAAAATATGTCACTTTTAGTATCTGGAGCCATTTTCAATTCCAAAAATATGTTTTAAATTTATATTTTGACCCCTCCCAAATCCTAATCCTCACCTTACCCCTTTCCGTTAACTTCAAAAGATTTTGTAAATTTATATTTTGACCCCTTTCAAATTTAGAAAATACTTTTTAAATTTAAAATATGGCCTTAGGGACTAGAAGTGACACATTTTAAAAAATGAGAGACTAAAAAGTTGTGTTTTAAAATAGGGGACTAAAAGCAACAATTTCCTAAACATGAGGGACTAAAAATGAAACACCATTTCTCCAAAAAGGATATTACACCATAGTTACCAAGAATTTCAAAATAACTTAGAAAATATTTAGTGAAAGCTCAACATTCCTTCTCCGAAAATGTGTGTAAAATTTTTCTTATTTTAAACAAAGAGAAGGATGGAAAATATGTACTAATTCTTTTCAAAAGGTTTTAAGTGCGGAAGCATAAAACGGTATTTTTATGAATGAAATCTCATTTCATATAATCATCAGAGTTTTTTTTACAAGGAAAGATTTAAAAACAATACAGTGAACATCTGAGCCAGTTTGGCCTTTAACTTCTACCCAAAACAATACAGTAACCATCTATTCTTCTTGGAATCCATATTTATCTATACAACAACATTCTTTAGATCTTCTTCTAAGAGATAGCCTACTTCTTGGGAAAAACATCTACTCCATCATGCATCAACACAACAAAGCAGGCAAGGGTGAAACTCTAAACAAAGTAATAGGAAAAGTATAGGCATCCAGCAATATTCAACACAAATACTAAGGAATCATACTTAAGTAATCAATATATCAGCATAATAAAAACTTCACAAATAGGTCAAGGAAAACTTATAGAAATCATCAGATAAAAACTTTACTTAAAACACAGCATATTGGGAACATCCAGTGGAAACATCGCTTTCAACAAAGCATTTGGGAACATCGAGTAGGAGCATTGCTTTATACAAAGCATGTGAGAACATCGCTTTAAACAAAGCATATGGGAACATCGCATTAGTACTAAGCATATAGGAACATCGTCTTTCACCAGGCATATCTCTTTCACTTCCAATCCACTTAGAATCACTTATCTCAAACAAACACAGAATCACAAAAAAAAACATAAAATCACATTTAACAGATAAGAATACCAAGTCACATATCTCAGGAAAAACACACAATCTTACCACTCAGATTGAACGTAGAACCATTTATCCCAGATAACTCATACTTCGTTTTTATTCAAATCCCTAAAAATGTATCAGTATATGACATAACTAAAAGTGTTTTAGTTTATTGAAGAAGTTTAAAACTGAATTATTCCAAAAAAACTTGAACACCAGTTTATTTTCAGAAAAAGCCCATTGAAGCTTGTTTCACAAATTTCCACTGTTAAGAACATAGAGAATACTGAACCAAAAATATATAACAATAGAATTCACCGAGAATCCATTACCATTATATACCCCAATCATCTTAGCCATGTATATACCGAGTCCCTAGGTTAAGAATTCCCCAAACAGCGTATCAATACAGATCCCAGGCCAGATAGAGACGGACTAAATAAAAGCCCCTTCAAAGGTCTATTTCCTTTCTAGACAGATCCATACTGATAAACCATTTATCTTAACCATGACCTTGTATATCAATGATAGATAATATCAGGGTTTTTACAAAATAATAAATTGTATTTTCTTTGCGGTAAAATTATATTTATAATAAGTCTAAAATTCGCCATTCTAACGGAATATTTACAAAAGCTAAAAAAAGAATTTTGACATAGCCACCTTACTCACACGATTTTTAGATAAAATTTAGGCATTATAACTCTACAATTATTAAATAGTATAAATCAATTAAATTAAAGCTATAAAACAATTATAAAGCATATTTAAATAAATAAAAGCTATAAACACATAAACAAACAATTCAAACATAAACAAGAATCAAACTCATACTTCTCAAATTAATTTACAAGAGGTTCCCCTTACCTTTGCCACAAAACTATAAAGAACAAGCTTGAAGAACCAATAACACAATAGTAAGAAATTTAAGACTAAGAAGAGAAAAGAGAGAAAAGTGTTTGCCTTGAATGCTTCTTGGATTTGTGTTGTGAATTTTTATGAAGACAAGGGGCCTATTTATAGGGAGAGGGGTGGCAAAGATGGAGGGCAAAGAAGGAAGAAGAAAGTTGGAGTGATGTAAGCCATGACCATCAAAATACATATTTATTAATTAGATTTAATCAATCCTTTTTCTAATTGGTTTAGGCTCATGACAAGGCTTGGTGACTCATGTAGGAAATCTGATCCAAGGCCCCTAAATGCTCCTTGATGTCGACCAAATGAAGGGAAAAGAGGGCCATTGGATTGCTTGGTCAAGAGCTTTAGGTTTAGGTAGTTTTTAGTGAAAATCAAGGGTAAAATGGTCTTTTCACTAATCAAATATTCAAAAATAATTTTAAATGGTAAGAACCAATGAGGAATCTTGAAAATGAAATGTAAGAGCTTCATATAAGAGTTTTTGGGATTTTTACGGTAAGGGTAAGCTTTATGGTTTGCAAAAACAAAGGAAATCGGACGCGCTGTAAGTGCAAAACGGACATTTTTCAAAAAATTCCAGAAAATTCTAGAAAATCACAAATTGAATTTAAACACTAATGATCCATCTTGAAAATTGATTTTAAACACTCACTGATCACTAAAAATTCATTTCTGATCAGAAATCCTCATTTCTCGTGCTTTTATAGGGACCTGAAAAAGTGACTTTTGATCTATTTTTCAGAAAATTATGAAATAATTTTCAAAAATCCCAAAAAATATAAAAATATGATTCAGCCTTTCAAAATCTTTTTCTGACCTTAGTTTGATCTCCGAATTAGTTATTAGCTCATACTGTTAGTAATAGGGACCAAAATAGTAATTTCTAAATTTTTCCAAAAATTCTAAGAAAATTTCAGAAAATCATAAATATTAAAAGAACCAACTTTTGTGAAGGAAGTTTTGTTTTCTGGGTTGTTTTGATATACTTTGTCTATTTAAACCCTTATCCGTTAATTACGGTAAGTACGATTCCAAAACGTCAAAGGAAAAGTGATTATTTTAATGAAATAATTTGATAAGTGTATTAAAACCCTAATTATAAGACTAAAATAAATCACTTAGCACTTTGATCTCAAAATTTCATATAAAACGGATTTTAAACGGTAACTCAGAAAAACGGATGTTACAAAAAACGTATTTAAGCCTTGATATTATTATCTAGAAGGAATCACTTAGCTGCTAGAATTTTCTGTTTCTAGAAGCTGAGTCACGGTTTCTAATTTTCTGGAAAAGATCTAGCATAGTTTTTGATAAAATAAAAATACTGGGATGTTGGCATATGTTTTGGGAAGCTCCAGATTTAATTTCATGATTTTTGGATGTCATTTGATAGGTATAAAAATTGTAGCCTTTGTGTTGTTCATGCTGGAAAATGTCTAGAAAGATGTTGATGAATGTTCTACGAAAATTCTTTAAAAACTTGATTTGATCTTGAATGAAGATGCATGATTCTGATGCTATGTTTTTAGATTCATATTAAACTTCAAATAAGTCAGATTTTAATTTTGAAAAGTCATCACGGTTGAGTGTATAAGTGACTATAGCTCTACAAGCTAGCTCATGTGTTGGTTGCATGGTTTCCATGCCATCCATGAGTCAAAAAGTAATGATTGAACTTTTAAAAATCAGATTTTTCACTATTCCTTAATCATTATTCTTTTTGAAGATAAAATAAATAAATTATTTATGTAAATCTGATTTGTTATATTAAACTTTAATTAATGAAAGTTACTTAGAACTTGTATTTATAAATGCGTGTATATATATATATGCGCTATTTTAAAATAAAATAGTGAAAGGAAATATTTTATTTTGGTAGCAATTCTACTTACTAAAATAGATGACATAATTATCTATTATAGACAAATACTTTGATCATGTTACATGTTATGGTTATGGCTTCATGAATTTATGTTTGTTTAGATTAATATAATTCTATGAGTTTCAGTTAAAGTAAAATTGTGGATTAAGTATATGATGTGGTGTGATTGATGAATACTCATGCATCATGAGAATGCCATATCATACTAGATAGCATGAGACAACTATTGAGATGTGTGATGCCATGCATTCCATAACATGAAAAACAATTAATTTGGATATTGGTCCTCTTGGAGAAAAAATAAAAGAAAAATATGAGATTTGATGATGATGACAAGCAAACGCCACGGTGTGGTGAGAATTTGGGAGTGCAGGTCTACAGTGACCTTGGGGATTAGTTCCAATGTCAAATGCTTATAGTGGCCACGGGTAGCGCCAGTGTGTCGTGGCAGTTGACTACCCATCTGGTTCATCCCGACGAGCTACTCTACAATGTCAGGCTGAGTTGAGGGTGTCCAGAGAAATGTATATGCATATACAAATGTTCAATAAAGTTGTTGACCCGATGTGGTGTTAGTTCTTGAGCACCGTCTGGACACTGACTCCTAGCCATAACGCTTGATCATGTTGTTGGCTTGCGTGGGTGTTGACCCTTCATGGGTGGTATAGTTGGGGACCGTCAGGTGTAACGTCCCTTTTTCACACAAGGAACGTCACATGAAAAACTAAACTTAATGCAGAAAATCGTCTCTCATAAATCATGGTTACCAAAATTGGTGGCTAATTTTTTTTAAAAGGATCTTATACGAAAGATTTGCTCACAACTCATTTAGCCATCCAGAAACTCAGAAAAAAAGAAACATCACATATATATATATATATATATATATCCTCAAGTCAACATACACAAGTCTTGCGCCCGCAAGTATAGTTTGGAACCACAACATAGTGGCCAAAATACATCATCCTGACACAAAGAAAATAAAGTGATAAAGCTAAACCTAGGAAAAAACGATAAATCAAAAAGTGTGTCCAATACACGACACTGAACATGTACATCCCAAACCTAGGCTGGTCGCTAACAGACACTCTACAACCTAGCACTAGACACCCCCCACCTCTACAGGACTAAGACGATGACGTCTCCTCGGGGTCCTCCTCAACCTCAGACACCTCGAATAGTACACGATTTGGCTCGTCTCTAACCTTCCTCTTCCCTCTATCTACGTGTCCCGAAGGTCCGGCAGAAGTGTCAGAAGGACAGCGCACCAAACGTCCAGAAGGTGCGACGTATGGAACAGGAAGTGTCGGCCTCACGGTCTCGAGTGATGGAACTGGTGTCACTGGTGGAGCCATCCTTGGTAAGCGTACCCTCTCCAAGGGACTCTTCCTTGGAGTGCGAAGAATCAGACGACAACGGTTAGATATCGATTCGGCTATCCGCTGAGGTGTAGGCCTCTGATCCTCCCTCACCTCTCTCCTAGGCTGCACCGTGGGTGGAACTCTGGCCTCCCGGTTCTCCAAGGTGATGCTGCATGCAAAGGGTGCATCTCCCAGCCAGTAGCGCATCCTCTCGACGGGTATGTAAACGTCCAAAACCATGTCCCTCTCCAAAACCTCTTCGGGGCCCAACACCCCTCCTCTAGTCCTAACCACGTGTCCAGACACAGTGGCCCATTGGGAGATGGGATCGTAAGTCCATCCCCCACCATCGGCCTCACGAGGCCGGAAGCACTCCCTCACTCGAGCTATCAGAGGTCTCGAAGTGGACATCTACGCGTAACGTACATAAAATAGCATAAAAACACGCAAGGGTGAATTTCTTTACACAAGTTGAAATCCACTGAAAGGATGTATACGAAAAAGAAAATACTACATAATACATTCCAAGAATATATATAGCTACTCTTTTGCAAATCTTTCTCTAAGATATTCATACACTAAAAGAGAACACATCATCAAATTAAACACACAGTCAAACACACACATAGCACTCTAGCATAATGCATGTCACTTCAATATCTCTTTAATACACCGGTGCACTGCTCCATGGAGACTTCCTCAACTAAGTAGAGCGATATGGCGGAATCGTATACCTATCATTAATGCAAACTGACCTTCACTCTCGGCCATCGTTTGTCATTTATTCGGTACAGACCCATTGTGCTACGTCGTACACCACATCTCAAGATAGCCCTGGTCAGGATCATCCAAGCTGGGTATTACAACTCGTCTCGGCACAAGGGAATTCCTTTCAAGGCCATTGAGAACTTCGTAACCTGGATGCCCTCAAAGACTTATAGTCAGACCATACTTATTTACAATCCCCGCATAGGTTTGTGTGCTCTAATAATGGCATAAAGCCAACATGGCAAAAGCCAATATTAATCATGGCATAAAGCCAACATGGCAAGAGCCAATAACTCAAATGCATATGACAATACAATTTGCAAACACACACACAAGACAAATAATGCAATCCATCATCTTAGGATTTCGTCATCACATGTTGGCTTTCTTCCAACACCGTGTAGCATTATTGTCTTCAATACTTCATCGTCGCCACGTATTGATCCTCGTTCAATACCGTGTAAAAACATTATTTACAAACATAAGTTTTATGAAAACTCCTATTTGAAATTAAAGTTCTTCTTTTAACTTCCAACTCTTAAATCTTTATTATTTTGCTTCCCACTCTTCATTGTAAAAAGATTTAATTAAAAATCTTAGTTAAGTTCTTTGATAATTTTACTTAAGTTCCTTTACTTTAAGTATTTAAAATCTGCCCCAAAATATTCTGTTTTACAAGTTTTAGCCCTCATTTTTCTGAAATTTAGGTTTCTGCCCCAAAATTGTCCAGTCTTCACGTTTTTGCCCCAGAATTGTCCAGTATTCACGTTACTACCCCAGAATTGTCCAGTCTTTACGTTTCTGCCCCAGAATTTTCCAGACTTCACGTTTTCTACCCCATAACTTTTGTAAAATTATACTTTTGGCCCAAAGTGCCCAGATTTTCGAAATTAAGCCCAGAATTCCATGATTTTGCATTTTTCACCCCAAAGCATTCAAATTTCGTTTTTGACCCCTAAAAATTTGAAATTTGATTTTCTCCCTCATTAATTAATTTTCTAACTCACTTAGAATTTTATGGATAAAAAGAATTTAGTATGAAATTGATTTAAGACTTATGATTAGAAATTTGATGAAATTTATCTAATTAAGTGTTAACTTGAATTCTAATTAATTCATTTGATTTCTTTTAGAAAACTCTATCATTAAAGCTTTTAACTCCTCTTACCACACTTAGTCAAATATTTCCAAACCAATCCTAATCACAAGGAAATCAAGGTATATGGAATATTCAAAGAAAGCAACATACATCAATTAGGCAAGAACACAATCAAGCCATAAATCATACATCCACTCAAAGTGGCCATCCATAACATATGAACATACATCATGAACATAGCATAAAAATCATCAACTCATCAAGCATACACTTAGGCATTTCAAATCACTCCAAATCATACATATGATTTTTCCAACAACACATAGGTTTATCAAAAATTATCATGCCTCAACCAAAATCATACTTTCACTCATATACATAAATATATAAAAATACATATCACTAAGAGAATGAAAACTCATTCAACAACCAATATGAAAACTCAAGTCTTTGAGTTTTTCATGAAACATACAACACATAGCCACACACATATACAACCTTCCCAACTTATTGAGAAAATCCCCTTACCTCTTGAAGACAATGAAAATGGGCAAACACCACAATCACCTTCACTCCTCACCAACACCAAGTGGGCTCCTTGAAGCCTTGATGTTCTCACACTTAGAAAAATTTACCTTTCACAAAATACACCAAAATAAAACCATAAAAATGAGTTTTATGAAAACCAACAAACCCTAAAGAGTAGAAATTTGAGTAGATGAATACTTACTCAAATCTTGAAGACAAATGGATCCAAGGTAGTTTTCAAGCTTGTAGGTTCCAATGGAGTGAACCTAAACCAAGAAAAAGATCTCTTTTAGTAAAGAGAAGAACACAACTTTCATGGAAAAATTGAAAGTGGTGGAAATGAAAAAATGAAAGAAGTTTATGGATTAGAATGATAATCCAAACCTTTTTTGTGAAGCTTGAATAGCCAAAAACCCAACAAAACTCAAGCTTTGGCTATGGAGGAAAGCTTGGAGAATGAGAGCAAATAGTGTTTAGCAAGAGGAAGAAGATGAATGAAATGAAATCTCTCTCCTCCCATGCCCTTGAAGAATTCGGCCAGACCATGAATAGTGGGGAGGGGTGGGCTTTGATTGGGTTAAGTAACCTACTCCCTCTCTTTGATTTTGAAAAATTCAAAATTGACCCCTCTTTGACCCATTTGACTTTTGAGATATTTGAGAGTGAAAAATCTGCCCTCTTGTGCGCCCAAATCAGACTAGAAAATGGTGGGATTAAATCCCATCAAGCTAGGGTTTAATCGGTAGTTTGAAGTAGTAAAAACGCGTAGTTTTCGAACCCCTTTTTAGATAAATATTTTTCTAAAATGAGTAAAATCATGAGAAATGAATTTTATGATTTGAATATGATATAGAAAAATTTAGAAACCCAAAACTAAATTTTTGGACTATTTTTCATATCCCGATTGCGCCCGATTTACCCGTAAAGCTCCAAACGCGGGTAAAATAAAGTTTTTCAGAAAAATTTCCAGAAAAATTTCTAAAAATCACAAATATTATAAGAATCACTTTTGACTTGTTAAAAAATTATTTTGGAGTAAAAATGACCTCCAGAAAAATACTAAACCCTATCCCCGCATCAGGAGCGAATGCAGTTCCTGCAAAAACTCAATTTTGCGAACTCTACTACTCTAAACCCTTCAAAATCAAACCTAAGATATGAATATTATTATTCACACCTTAAAATCCCAAAAATCATAATTAAATAATTTTAATTAAATTAAATAGGATTAAAAATCAATAAAAACTATATATAAAAATCAGGGTGTTACATCATGCATTGCATTTGCATTTGCATTTGCATTTGCATTTGCATTTGTTGGTGTGTTGATATGAATTATATATGACCATGTGATGAGTTTGAGTTGAGATGAAATATCTAATAAGAATAATCTTGGAAATGTGGGAGTGATGTTTGGAAGTAATATATGACTTACTTGTAATTTATTTATTTACTGTGTTAGACTTCTTTCATTCTTATATGCTGCTATAGTTAATGATTATCTCACCTCTCTATTTTATTTCTCTATGTATGTAATGTTGAATGTAAGATCATGCCTTCGCAGTTGCCTACTTACCGTTTGGACTTGGAGTTAGAATTTGATGACGGGGAGTGGGATGTTGATCGTGCGGACCGGGAGTTTATCTTTAGGGGACCAGTGATCATTAAGATCATTTGTATGCTGATGCCTGAGCAGGAGCCCTTTTTACTTTTGTCTCTTTTCTTCATCCGTATGGTGCTGCCATTTACTTCAGCGGCGGAGTAGACAGACTTGCAGAGGAGAGGCACACATGGTGGACTGACTAGTAGCAGTAGTGGTGAAAGGACTTTTGGCTAGATGTCCTTCACCAGTTAGATGTTTTGTGTGTATGCCTTAGGACTAACCCCTTTTTCTTTCCTTGTTATTTTGTTAACTTGCTAGTTGTATATGCTAGGTTAGGGGTTTATCTTATACACTCAGATTGTTTGTCTCTCTTATGCAGCAAGAACTTAGTTAATGTTTTGTGTTAATTGTACGTGCTTCAGGTTTCTCCAGGTTATCTATATATATGATATCTAAGTCTGTTAGGAGTTTTATGATGTTAGTTGTTACTTTTAACTTTGCGAAAAATTTATTCTGGTTTTTGTGAGTCCTGAGGGGCGAAGTTCTTGTTTCAATTTGGAGAGAAAAGTGATTTTTTTGTGATTAGTTGCAATGGCGATTGTGACGTCACAACTGAGTGATATCAGAGCCCGGTTCTATCTTTTAGAGCAGGGGTTGTGGCTGAGTGCCGCTTGTAGTTAGTTTTTGTGTTGTTGGTGTAAATTTTGGCTTGTCCGCCATTGGTAAATGTTGTATAGATTGTATGATGTTGAGTCTGATCACCTCAAAGTTTGTATGCTAAATGAACAGGAAGTAATGACAGGAAGGCCGAATTTACAGATGCAGGAAAGCTGAGGACCGTTCAAGAAATGGTTCAAGCGATAACTCAGGTGCTGAACCAGATGCAACAAAATCCTCCTGGAATCCCAATCCTACCTGTGCATCCAAATGCAATGCCTGAATATCGTGGACTTGCTGAGTTCCGTTAGCACAATCCTCCTCAGTTCAAGGGAGAGTACAACCTAGAAGTTGCCGAGTTATGGATACAAGAGCTGGAAAAGATTTTTGAAGTCATGAACTGTCTTGATGCTCAGAGGGTAAGTTACGCTACTTATATGATGATTGGAGAAGCAGAAGATTGGTGGAAAGGAGCACGTAGGGTGATGGAAGCAACAGAGATTCTTGTCACTTGGGAGACTTTTAAGACTACATTTTTGGAGAAGTATTTTCTGGAGCACCTTAAAACTACTAAAGAGTTGGAGTTCTTGCGTTTACAGCAAGGGGATATGACCGTGGGTCAATATACAGCTAAGTTTCAGGAGTTATCTAAGTATTATTCGTAGAACCCAGATGATAGGTGCAAGTGTATGAAGTTCGAAGCTGGGCTTAGGCCTAAGATTCTCAGAGTAGTGAGTATGCTGGAGATAAGGAATTTTGCTGTGTTGGTGAATAAGTGTGAGATCATTGAGGTTAACACCAAGATAGTAGATCACCGTCCAAAGTTTCTGGCCCTGTGAACAATAAAAAGAAGTAGAATGGAAGGCGGACGCCATATGGAGGGAATCCCAGGACCAGCGTTCGGGGGACTAGCTCCACCAGGGAATGGTATGAAGTGCTACAAGTGTGGAGGAGCACATCTGGCGAAAGATTGGTCACTGAAGGGAACGGTTTATTTTAATTGCGGGAAGTTTGGATATTTTGTAAAGGAGTGTCCGACATTGAATAAGCCAGTGCCACCCCAAGGACAAATAATTAGAGGCCAAAGGCTAAAGGAAGGATGTATGCTGCTAGTGGAGAAGAAGGTAATCCATCCAACAGTCTTATCTGAGGTAAGTGCTTCATTGGTGGAATTGAATTGAATGAGATTTATGATTCAGGTGCCACTCATTCATTCATATCATGGGATTGTGTTCATAAGTTGAAATTGTCTGTTTCCATATTGTCCTATGAGTTGATTGTTTCTATTCCTGCCCATACTCTTGTCGTTACTTCTCATTTTTGTAAAGCTTGTTCTATCACAATTCAAAGTCATTGTTTTATTGCTAATTTGATTTGTATGCGTCTGTCTGATTTAGATGTTTTGGGAATGGATTGGTTGTCTTCCAATCAAGTCCTGTTAGATTGTCCTGCTAAAACTCTAATATTCAAAGAGGGTAAGATTTCAAAGTCATTGTTTTATTGCTAATTTGATTTGTATGCGTCTGTCTGATTTAGATGTTTTGGGAATGGATTGGTTGTCTTCCAATCAAGTCCTGTTAGATTGTCCTGCTAAAACTCTAATATTCAAAGAGGGTAAGATTTCTAGACTAGCTACGGCTAGGTTTCTTAATGCCCAAATAAAGAAAGGAGCACAAGGATATCTTTTAATGATGACATCCAAGTCAGAAGAAGGGTTGAAGTTAAAGCAGCTGCCAGTGGTTAATGAGTTTCTTGAAGTGTTTCCAGACGACATTCCCGGATTGCCCCCGGAGAGAGAAGTTAAGTTCATTGTAGATCTTTTACCTGGTACTGGTCCTATATCTATAGCACCTTATCGTATATCCCCAACTGAGATGTTAGAGATTAAGAAACAAGTTGAGGAGTTGTTGAGTAAGAAGTCTGTGAGACCGAGTGTTTCACCTTGGGGAGCTCCTGTGTTGTTAGTAAAGAAAAAAGATGGAGAGTATAAGATATGCGTAGATTATCGCCAGTTGAACAAAGTGATTGTGAAAAATAAGTATCCTTTGCCTAGGATAGATGATCTTATGGATCAGTTGAGGAATGTCACAATATTTTCTAAGATTGATTTGAAATCAGGATATCACCAGATTAGAGTCAGGGCAGAAGATATACCTAAGACTGCTTTTACCACTAGGTATGGACATTATGACTACTCAGTGATGCCATTTAGTTTGACCAATGCCCCAGCAATGTATATGGATTATATGAATAATGTAACACCCTTTCTCCAAAAAGGATATCACACCATAGTAACAAAAAGTTTCATAATAACTTAGAAAAATATTTGATGAAAACTCAGTATTCCTTCTCCGAAAATGTGGGTAAATTTTTTACCTTTTAAATATGAGAAGGATGGGGAATATGTCTCTCTAATTCTTTTCGAAGAGTTTTAAATGCGGAAACATAAAGCAACACACTTGTGAAAGTAATTTCATCTCATATATATGTAAAACCATCACAGTCTACAAAAAAAGCTTGCATCAGTACAAGCTATGGTTTTTAAAAGATCTCTGTACATCAGTAGTGTTGAAATACTAAACAAAGCGATAACTCCTAGGTAACTAAAAGAAAACATAAGTGGAAAAAGAAAATATAAGCTACTATGTATATGTGAGCCAGATTAGTCCCAGACTAACTACCCAACATAACCATCTTTAACTGAAGGTGTAACAGCAGCAACAACCCTCCAATCGCTAGGGGTTGAATCCTAGGTCGCCGGACCGGGACCAACCCACTCCTTGGGTAAACCATCTACATAACATGCATCAAACACAAACAAGGATAACACGCAAAGGTGAAGCTCAAATCCACAGCAAAATGAAAAGAGAAGTATAAGCGCACATTCACAAATCATGCATCACTCAATACATACATTAAGAACACATAGCAAAGCATTCAATACAGTACATGCCTTATATGCTCAGAATTACACATACACAGATCATGCCTTGTATTTATATACATCAAAGCAATGCATACTAAAAAATATATCATCAATACAAGGTATATTTATTCCTGCCACTTCTATATCTCTTGAAAACACATCGGTGTATTGCTCCAAGAAGACTTTTCCAACCTTAACTCCAGTGAGCGATTGGCTGTAGTAAACTTATCAGAATAACTAGGGAGTCCCTCAAGACCTTTGGAAATCATTTAGTAATACTACATTTAAAATGAATACCATATCATAAATAGGTCCGTCAGTTAGATTTATCCAAGTCGGGTATACGACTCGTCTCGGCTCGAATGTTATCACCGACCCGGCCATTGAGACTTTTCGAAACCTGGATAATCCCAGTAGGCAATTGTAGCCCAACAAGACGCTATTTTCAACCCGTCCTCTAGGTTGTATACTCATACGTCTTTATGCAATGACAATTCAAATTGCATATAAATTCACTTTGGTTTCTCTTATAAAACTTTCTCATGTTTTACTGTATTACCTCTTGTAATACAAAATCTCACAAAATACTCTTACAATTTCGTCACGGGATAAATTATCATACACTTTATCTCTGTTATTGCTTTTTTACTCAGTAAGTGATTTCCCATGATTTTAATAAAACTGATGATGGAATGATCACACTGCGGCAGAGCCGACTGCGATGATCAATGCCCATCTTTTAGAATGACTTGATAAAAAAACTAAGTGAACGAAATACTTAAACACAAGTTTATTTTCAGAAAAAGCTCATTGAAAGCTTGCTTCACTAATTTTTACTATCAAAAAAAGTATGACATTGAAAACTAAAATGAATTTTCATATATATAACGAACCCTAAACCAGGAATTTCTACCAAATAGTATAACAGTAGAGTTTACCGAGAACCCTTCACTATTGTACTATTTTACCCAGTCAGTCGGTATATATGTATTAGTTAAATCATTGTTAACAGTTCAAGATCAACTTAATAGCAAAGACTGAGTTTTTTGGCAGTGCCATCTTCACTCGATCTAAAGAGAGAAGAGATTTATTTTAAACGCACATTCGTGTATAGTCAGCAACCCAATAAAAATCTTTCTCAATTTATCTTAGCAACGTATATATAGACTCCCTAGGTTAAGATTTCATAAACAGCATATCGGTATGGATCCCAGGAAAGAGAGGCGACCTAAAGCTTCTCAAGAGACCTGGATCCCAGGAAAGAGACGCGAGCTAAAGTTTCTCGAGAGACCTTATCTTTCCTTAGCCAGAACCATACTAATAAACCATTCATCCCAACCATCTTTTTGTATATCAATGGTAGACAAATTTTAGGGTTTTTCACAAAGAAGTAGATTACAATAGTTTTACGGTTTACTTATACTATGATAGTCTAAAATTTGCCATTATAACGATATAAATATTTAAAGCTCAAAATCAAATTTTTCATTATAACATTACTATCACAAAAACACATAAACAATTTAGTCATTGTAACATTACTAATAATAAAAGCTCATAACAATTAATCAAAGCCATGAAACAATTATAGAGCTTAAATATAACACATAAATCACCTAAGTGATTAGCAATCAAAAATCAAACTTATAACTTCTCAAATAATTTTGCAAGAGCCTCCCCTTACCTTTTGAAGAAAAGCTTATGAAGAACAAAGCTTGAGAAAAAGACTAAAACTCAAAGAAAGAAATATGAAAGCTTTAAAGAGGTAAGAAAGAATAAACTTGGAATTGCTTCAAGTTGGTGTAGAAAATTATAAAGCATGAAGGGGGGTATTTATAGGGTAAGGGGGCAGCCAAGGGTTGGGTTAAATAGGCAACCATAGTTGACGTTAACTTAACCATGATTCAATTTAAATAAATCAAAAACTAATTAACTAAATCCTAATTGGTTCAAGGAAATCCACTAGGATTCAATCCAAGTGACAAGAGAAATCCAAGCCTCCTAAATCACCTAAGAAGGGTGACCAAATGAGGAGAAAAGAGAGCCATTGGATAGCTAGGTTAAAAAGCTTTGGTTTTGGTAAATAAGTGTACAACCAAGGGTAAAATAGTAATTGCACATAACTGTACACTATTCATGGTCAATATTACCGTCTATAGTTGACTAATCACTATTCACATTGCATAAAAGTCCCTCAAAAATCTTAAGTTCCTATATCATGCCCGTTAACTCTCTATTCGTCTCTATTCGGCTAATATACCGCATATAAGTGAACAAACGGTGTTTTAATAATCTTATATACAAATAATTTCTAAAATTCTCAAATAAATAATTAAAAATAAAAATAAAAGGGTTTTGGACTTTTATCACGAAATTTTTCATAGTGAAACAAGATCTTTACGCTATTCGCTCCCGTTTAGCGTATTTTTCTGTAAATTTTGAAAGTTTTCCAAAAATTCTAGAAAATAAAAAATATTAAAAGAAACAACTTTTGTGAAGGAAGAAAATTTTTTGGGTTGGTTTGGTGTGTTCATGCTATTTAAAACCTATACCGTCAGTTATGATGAAAACTGTTTTCTGTTTAACACTCAACGTCAAACGAAAACTATCTGTTTTAACATAGAGAATGATTATATATATATATATATATATATATATTAAAAACCTATTTTTAAGATGAAAATAAATTACTAATCACTCATATCACAAAATTTCAATTAAAACAAAATAAAGACGGTAAACGGAAAAAAAAAAGATGTTACAAATAGAATCTTTAGGCAATATTTGGATCAGTTTGTGGTGATATTTATTGATGACATTTTGATCTATTCTTCTAGTGGGGAAGAACATGAGGAACACTTGATGATAGTATTGGGAATACTGAAGGAAAATAAGTTGTATGCTAAGTTGTCTAAATGTCAGTTTTGGTTAGAGGAAGTGAGATTTCTAGGTCATGTGATTTCTAAGGATGGAATTTCTATTGATCCTAGTAAGATTGAGGCTATTACTCATTGGAAGAGACCCACTACTGTTATGGAAATTAGAAGCTTTGTGGGACTAGCAGGGTATTATAGGCGATTTATTGAAGATTTTTCCAAGGTAGTGTGGCCTTTAAACCAACTTACTAGGAAAGGAAACGAGTTTGTGTGGGACGAGAAGTGTGAGAATAGTTTCCAAGAGCATAAGGAGAGGTTAACTACAACTCCAGTCTTAATCCTACCTGACCCTACAGGTGTGTTTGAGGTGTTCTGTGATGCCTCTAAGTTAGGATTGGGTTGTGTGTTGATGCAAGAAGGAAGAGTGGTAGCTTATGCCTCTAGACAGTTGAGACCACATGAGGAGAATTATCCAACTCATGATCTGGAACTAGCTGCAGTGGTGTTTGCTTTGAAAATTTGGCGACAATATCTGTATAGAGCCAAGTTTGAAGTGTTCAGTGACCATAAGAATTTGTGCAATACCCTTTCTCCAAAAAGGATATTACACCATAGTAACCAAAAGTTTTGCAAAGATTTAGAAATATTTGATAAAAGTTTATAATGCTCTTCCGAAAATGCAGGTAAAATTTTTCGCCTTCATTAAAGAAGATGAGAAGGATGGGGAGTATAATCCCTTGTTTCCTTTTTAAAGATTTCAAATGCAAAGTAAACCATCATATACAGAAAAGTACTCCATCTCATTATATATATGTCATGATATTTTACAAAAGAGTATGTTCTAAGACAGACTATGATTTCTGATACTGCAAAAGAAAAAAGGAGTTAAACTACTCTAAACCAAAAAGTACAAAAGTGGTAAAAGAAAAACATACGCTACTATGTACAGTCGAGCCATGATCCCATCATCTACACAAAAAGGGATCTACTACTCTAAAACCCTAACTCAGATACGTCTATGGACAAGACCGAGTGGATCCTCCTAATCCTGGTAAGCTAGACTCTAGGTTCCGAACCTGAGTCACCGGAACCCAATCGAAATCAAACTTGGATAGATCTGGTCTAGGTAAAGGTTCACTAGTAAGGTCAAAAGTAGCCCAAGAGTGGATAGACTCTTCGGGTACATCTTCAACTTCTTCATCCGACAAGGATTCAGATAACCAGATGATATCTTCTGATTCTGAAGGACGGGGATGAGGGGAATATGTTGGAGGATCCGTTTCTCCCTGAGACGAAACCGGCGTATACCCCACAGAACCCTCGGTTCTTGCAGGTGCTGCGGCTGAGGTGTCTTCTGAGGTCCCGTCTTGGTCCTTATCTGAGGACTTGTCTCTTGATTTCGAACGTACATGATCTGATCCATTACCATCATGCCCTGATGAGTGAGAACTACCACCGTCACTATCACCATTATCATCACTATTAAAGAGTAAGTCTTCCGGATCAATTCCTAATGATTTTACTTGACGTAATGGTAACTTAATATCTAAGATCATCTGCTCCTGGATGGGAAGTGGGTCTTGTGGACCTCCACCTCCAGTGTCTACCATCTCTACTCTTCCCACTATCCTACCCCACTACGTGCGAGGATTTATGTTCCACCATACACAACCTCCACCTTGAGGTTCTAGGCTCAGATGACGAACATTCCCTAGTCCTGTGTCATGATGGGCCATCTACTCAGTCATACATCAACACAACATAAAGTAGGCAAGGGTGAAACTCTAAACAATGTAATAGAAAAAGTACAAGTACACTAACCAACATAGATCACACTGCACCCAATTTCAAAATATCAAGAACAGATAAATATCAGAAACAATCAAGTCATTCAAGATAATGTAACAAAGTAGCAAAGTACCAAAAACACACAACCAGGTCTCAATCGAATAGGTCTTACCTTGTATCCAGTAAACCTAAAAATTTATGCATTTTCAAAATATATTCTCGCATTAAAGTATATTTATGCATGCCACTTCAATATTTCTCAAATCACACCGGTGTAGTGCTCCAAGGAGACTTTTCCAACCTTAACTCCGATGAGCGATCAGCTGCCTGTAAACTTAACAGCATAATCAGGGAATCCCTCTAGACCCCCGAAAATACTTCAAAAATACCGCATTTAAAACTTAATACTAGATCCGAAATAGAACTGCCAGTCAGATTTATCCAAGTCGGGTATTCGATTTGTCTTGGCTCGAGGATATTCACCAACACGACCATTGAGACTTTCGAAACATGGATAATCCCAGTAGACAATTGTATTCCAACGGATCCTATTTTCAACCCCGTCTCGTAGGCTGTATGCTCGAACGTCTTTATGCCAATGCACAATTTCTCTTTAAATTTCTCTTTAATTTCTCTTTAAATTCTCTTTGTAAAACTTCTTCTGTTTTACTGTCTCTTTTCTAAAAAATCACTGAATCTTCTCAAAACCCTTTGTAAGAAACAAACTCTATCTCTTTAAAAATATTATTTATATAACCAGATAACTGTTAAAATCACTGTATCTCATAAAACTCTTTTACTATTTATTTATTGACTCAGTTTTAATAATTAACAAGTAACCCAACAAAGTGAATCGGTATTTAAAAAGTTGTTAACTTTATTTCAAGAAGACCAAACCGGGTATAGCCACTTTGGATCGATCAAGAGAAAAGAGATTAACTGTAATAAACTTGTGTCCACTTTCTAATAAATAAGTGTCTGTTTTTCTTATTTTAGATAGCTCTTTGGTAAGGGAATAATTATACAGCAGCTAAGCTTACTATAATAATTAGTGTCCAATTTTCTTAAAATCTTGATATATATAACTGGGTGAACGAAATATAGTTGATTAGTTTCCGACTTTAGTTAACTTTTGAAAATGAAAGGACCACACGATGTCTGAGCCGTCTTCGGTGATCAATGCTCTTTTTTTAAAAAATCCGTCAATATAGACTAAGTGAACGAAGTCAAATTGTTTCTCTTCGGAAATACTTAAGCTCCAATTATCTTCCAGGAAAAAGGCCATTTGAAAGCCTATCTCACTAATTTCCACTGCCATAGACATTGGAAATTAAACTGAGTTACGCGCATATATATACAAATTGGATACCCACTCTATATTTTCCACTGTTAATACAACAGTAAAATTCACCGAGAATCCATTACTGTCGTATTAAATTTCGAAAGATGCTATAATAGTAGAATTCACCGAGAATCCATTACTGTCGTATTAAATTTCGAAAGATGCTATAATAGTAGAATTCACCGAGAATCCATTACTGTTACACTCTTTTATCCAATCCAATCTACTTATATACGGTATTAAGAAATCACTTCTTTCCCAATTTATCTTAGTCACGTATATACCGGGTCCCTAGTGTTAAGAATTCCCCAAATAGCGTATCAGTACAGTTCCCAAGAAAGAGAGACGGACTTATCAAGCCCCTTCAAAGGTATATCAATGATAGACAGTATTAGGGTTTTCACAAAATAATAAATTTTATTTTCTTTGCGGTAAAATCATATTTACGGTAAGTCTAAAATTCGTCATTATAACGGTATGTTTACAAAAGCTCAAAAATGATTTTGCTATAGCCACTCTACTGACATGATTTTTTTAGAGAAAAATTGGGCATTATAACTCTACAATTATTAAATAGCATAAAACAATTAAATTAAAGCTATAAAACAATTATAAAGCATATTTAAATAAATAAAAGCTATAAACACACAAGCAAACAATTCAAACACAAAAAAGAATCAAACTCATACTTCTCAAATTAATTTACAAGAGGTTCCCCTTACCTTTGCCACAAATTTTGGGAAGAACAAAGCAAGAACACCAAATAAGAAATATAAGATTGCTAAGGAGAAAAAGGAGAGTTTTTTGTGTTTGTCTTCAAGGCTTGTGGTGTGTGAAGAATTATGAAGCCAAGATGCCTATTTATAGATGGGGATGGGCGGTCATAAGGGGAGGAAGAGGGAATCAATTATTTGTGAGCTCATCATACTTTTTAACCCATATGTCATAAAGCCTTAATTCAAAAATCTTCCATTTTCCTAATTGGCTATCCCTTATGACTATGCATATGACTCATAGGCCAAAAATTTCATCCAAGGGCCCTAATCAAGAGTGGATGTCGACCAGCACAAGGAGGGAAGAGAGCCATTTGATTGCTTGGTCAAAAACTTTATGGTTTGGTAATTTAAATGAAAACCAAGGGTAAAATAGTCCTTTTATAAATAAAACTCTCAAAATAAATATTTAAAGATGGGAACCTATACAAAAATTCAAAAATGCCAACTAATAGCCCTAATGGCTTCATGAAAGAGTTTCTAGATTTTTACGGTAAGGTTAGGTTTTACGGTTTGCACTAACAAAGGAAAACAGACACGTCTTAAGTGCAAAAACTGTCATTTTTTAGAAAATTCTAGAAAAAGACCCAGAAAATCACAAATTTGATTTAAATACTAATGATCTCTCTGAAAATTTGATTTTGAGCACTCACTGATCACTGAAAATCTATTTTGGTTCTGAAATCCTCGTTTTACATGTTTATAGAGACCGAAAAAGTAACTTTTCATCTGTCTTTCAAAAATTCCAAATTTAATTCTATAAATCATAAAAAAATATTAAAACATGATCTATCTTTCCAAAATTTCTTTTTGACCTCATCTTGGTCTCCGAATCAGTTCTCAGATCTTGCTGTAAACTATAGGGACCAAACCGGTAATTTCTGAAATTAGTTTTTCCAAAAATTCTAAAAAATCATAAATATTATAAGAAACAACTTTTCTGAAGGAAGATAATTTTCTGGGTTGGTTTGATATACTTTTTCCTTATAAACTCTTATCCGTCTATTACGGTAAGTACGGTTCTCAAACGTTAAAAGAAAAGTGACTGTTTTAATGAAATAATTTGATAAGTTTTATAAAACCTTAATTATAAGACTAACATAATTTTCTTATCACTTAGATCACACAATTTCATATAAAACAGATAAGAGACGGAAATATAGAAAACAGAAGTCTATATAAGACTTAACCATTTTACTTTTAAAGCTATAATACTAACTGTAACCTGATCTTTCTATTTTTCTTAGGTTTCTATCTGGTCTTGTAGTCTTTATCTTATCTATTTTTCTATCTCTGGTATTTATCTATTTCTTAACTAACAGATTACGAAATCCCACTTTAGAGGGACTAAAACTGTATTTTCCTTTATATCTTCTTCTAAAATTTCAAACTTAATTTCTAAAACCTTTATATGTCACCAAGCTACTATTTATTTCCTCAAATACCTCTTGGATGTATTGTATGAATTTTCCAAATTCATTTGTCATTTTATCCTAATAGTCAGAATGTCCATATATAATCTTTTGACTTCCGTATTATCTCTTAACTATCAGGTTTCTATCTAAGACCCTAAGGGTAATTTTTAATCTTCTAAAATTAATACTCTGTCTTATAGAGTGAAATTTTAGGATGTTACATTTTGCAGTACTTGTTCAACCAAAAAGAACTAAACATGAGACAGAGACGTTGGATTGGCTTTCTGAAGGATTATGACTTTGAGCTAAAGTATCATCTAGGAAAAGCTAACAAGGTAGCAGATGCTTTAAGTCGAAAGTCACTACACATGTCTATTATGATGATAAAGGAACTTGAGTTTATGGAACAGTTCAGCGATTGTAGCAGTATTATCACAAAGAACAGAATCTTATTCTCTAAGATGTTGTAGTCCTCCAATTGATGTTAAATCCATAGGAGCTAAGAACAACAACTTGCTGCAGAGACATATTCAGCTTCAGCTGTAGATAATGCAATAGTGCTTTGTCTCCTGCTTGTCCATGAGATTTCTTAAACAACAGTCCAAGATTAGTAGTTTCCTTTAGATACCTAAAGATTCTCTTAACAACAGTTAAGTAAGTTTCTCTAGGATCTGATTGAAATCTAGCACACAAGCATACACTAAGCATGATACCAGGTCTAGATGCATAAGATATAAGAGAGATCCAATCACACCTCTGTATACCATTTGATCTACCCTTTTATCTTTTTCATTCAGGTTTAGTATGCATGAAGGGTGCATAGGTGTGTTCATAGATTTTCAATCTTCCATGTGGAACTTCTTCAGAAGTTCCTTTGTGTACTTGGTTTGATGCACACATATGCCATCTTGACTTTGCTTGACTTGCAGTCGTAGGAAGAATTTGAGTTTTCCCATCATACTCATCTCAAACTCCTTCTGCATCAACTCAGAAAATTCTCCACACAGAGATTCATCAGTAGCATGAAAAATAATATCATCAACATAAATTTGTACTATGATGAAATGTGAGTCTATGGATTTTTTGAAAAGATTTGTATCAACTTTCCCTCTTGAAAAACCATTTTCCATCATAATAGAGCTAAGTTTTTCATACCAAGCTCGAGGAGCTTGCTTAAGGCCGTAAAAAGCCTTTTTTAATTTGAAAACATGATTGGGAAAAGATTGATCCTCAAAACCAGAAGGTTGTTCAACATAGACTTCTTTAGTTATTATACCATTTAGGAATGCACCCTTTACGTCTATTTGATAGAGCCTCATATCATGTTGGACAACAAATGAAAGTAACATGCGAATGGCTTTAATTCTAGCAACTGGAGCAAAGGTTTCAGTAAAGTCAATACCTTCCTGTTGTGAGTAACCTTGATCAACTAACCTTGCCTTGTTTCTCACAACTTAACCTTCTTCGTCAAGTTTGTTTCTGAACACCCATTTGGTTCCAATAATGGACTTATCTTCAAGTGGGGCTACCAGCGTCCAAACATCATTTCGTTTGAATTGGTTCAACTCCTCCTGCATAGCTAATATCCATCCTTCGTCCAATAGGGCTTCATCTATTGTCTTGGGCTCCAATTCAGAGATGAATGCAACATCAATTTGTAATCTGAATGTGGACCTTGTTCTGACTTTATCATCTGCATTTCCAATAATCTGTTCCTCAGGATGATAAGTCTTGAAGTGCCAGCTTTTTCTCCTTTCTGGATTGGATGGACCTTCAGTTTCTGCGTCCGATCCTTTTTCTTCATTTTTGCGTGATGATCCTTCACCTTCTTATTGTATTCTCATATGTGCAAGAGAATCACTTAGCTCTGACAAGTATTTCTTAGGCTTTTTGTCATTGAATTTTATATGAATTGATTCTTCAACAGTTAAGGTTCTTGAGTTATAAACTCTGTATGCCTTAGATGTTTCAGAATAACCCAAAAAAAAATCCATTGTCAACCTTAGAATCAAATTTTCCAAGTTGATCCTTAGTGTTGAGAATGAAGCATTCACATCCAAAGAGATGGAAGTATGATATGTTGGGTTTTCTTCCTTTCCACAATTCATAAGGAGTCTTTTTTAATATAGGCCTTACATATATTCTGTTCTGCAAATAACAAGCAGTATTTACAGCTTCAGCCCAAAATCTTTTTGAGGTAGAGTGATCATTGAGCATGGACCTAGCCATCTCTTGTAAGGATCGATTCTTTCTCTCTACCACACCATTTTGCTGAGCTGTTCTTGGGGCAGAGAAATTGTGAAGGATTCCACTTTCCTCACAAAAACGTTGAAAACTTGTGTTTTCAAATTCTCCTCCATGATCACTTCTTATGGAGTTAATGCAGACTCCTTTCTCATTTTGGACTCTTTTACAGAATATAGTAAGGACTTTGAAAGACTCATCCTTGTGAGCAAGGAATTTAACCCATGTACATCTAGTATAGTCATAAACTATAACTAGTCTATATTTCTTTCCATTCAAAGATGCAGTTTGAGTGGGTCCAAACAAATCCATGTGCAAAAGTTCTAAAGGTCTAGAAGTAGAAACAATATTTTTGGAGTTAAAACAGTTTTTCACTTGTTTCCCTTTCTGACATGCTTCACACAGAACCTCAGATTTGTACACAAGATTTGGTGATCCTCTCACGAGGTATGCTTGTTCAGCTTTGAGATGGTTCTCCAGCTTGCATGACCAAGTCTCTTATGCCATATCCATTGTTCATCCTTTAAAGATATGAAGCATGAGACATTCTGTTTGGACAGATTTTTAAAATTAATTTTGTAAATATTGTTCTGCCTCTTTGCTTGAAAAAGAATGGACTTGTCAGGGTTTCTGACTATAAATTTATCCTTCTTAAAGGAAACATCAAATCCACTGTCACATAATTGACTTATGCTAAGCAGATTGTGTTTGAGTCCTTCAACCAGCAAGACATTATCAAAAGAGGGAAAAAGATGTTTATCAATTTTACCTATGCCAACTATTCTGCCTTTCTGGTTTCATCCAAAGGTGACCCAACCTTTTGTCCTAGGTTTTAGGTCTTTGAACATAGACTTTTTCTCCCATCATGTGTTGTGAGTACCCACTGTCTACGTACCACGATTGGAGTTGTTTTCCTGCTGTTAAGCATATCTACAATAGGAATAATCATGTTCTTAGGTACCCAGATTGACTTGGGTCCTCTTTTGTTAGTCCTTGGTTTGCGTCCAGGCATGTTTCTTCTTTTGTCGACGCATGTCGAGGTGACATGCCCAGCCTTTCCACAGTGACCACAGTATAGATTAAAATTAGAAGGATTCTTTGACAATTTTGGCTTTGGTTTACTTTGTTTCTTAGGAACATAGCCCAAACCACTTTTGTCAGAATGTTTTCTCTGAAATTTTAAAATTTGATCAAGTTTTTCAGAGCAGCTGACAAACTTGGACAATCGTCCAGAGAATTCATTTACTTCTTGTTGAAGTTCTTACACTTCACAAGAGGTACTTGACTCAGAATCTCTTTGAGATTTGTCTTTGAGTTGAGTAACTTGCAGTTTCAACTCTTCATTCTCCTTTTTGAGTACTTGGTTTTCTAAAGTAAGTTTTTCAAAATCTTTAGATATTGTAAAAAAAAATTTCTTCAAAGATCTGTACTCTTCAGAGAGAATGGACGAATCTCTAAGGAGTTCATCAAAGGATTCTTTAAGTTCAGAATAAGTGCATGAAGTTTGCGATCTGGCAGAAGTTTGCTTCTTCTTCCTCATCTTCTTCTTCATCATTTGATGAATCATCTAGGTCTTCCCAAGTTTCCATAAGGCCCTTCTTCTTCTTGAAGAATTTCTTCTTTGTCCTCTCTGCTTTAGGACAATCTGCCTTGAAGAGGCCTGGTTTCTTGCAACCATAGCACACAATAGGGCTTTTCTCTTTCTGCTCAGTTTTCTCCTGTGGAAACTTTCTGTTGAATTACTTCCTTCTGAAGCCACCCTTTCTTCTCCACATGGATTGATTCTTGTTTGTGTTTGACTTGTGTGTTTTGTGTGTTATAGCTTTTTATGCTTTATAAATTGTTTTATGGCTTTAATTTAGTTGTTTTGTGCTATTCATTAATTGTGGGGTTATTTTTCTCAAGAATTTCGTGGAAGTAAGGTGGTGATGGCAAAATTAATTTTAAGCATTTGTAAACATACAGTTATAATGGCAAAATTTAGATTTACCGTAAATATGATCTTACCGTAAAGAAAATACAATTTATTCTTTTGTGAAAACCCTGATATTGTCTATCGTTGATATACAAGGTGATGGTTAAGATAAATGGTTTTTCAGTACGGGTCTGTCTAGGAAAGACAAAGATCTTTGAAAGGGCTTTTTAAGTCCATCTCTCTTTTCTCGAAACTGTACTGATACGCTGTTTGGGGAATTCTTAACCTAGGGACCCGGTATATACGTGACTAAGGTAAATTGGGAAAGAAGTGATTTCTTAATAAACGTATATATGAATAGATTGGATTAGATAAAAAGAGTATAACGGTAATGGATTCTCGGTGAATTCTACTGTTATAGCATCTATCGGAATTTAATACAAACAGTAACAGATTGTCAGTGAATTCTACTGTTATATTATCAGTGGGAAATATTGCGTGGGTATCCAATCTGTATATATATAAAATTAACTCAGTTTAATTTCCAATGTATATGACAGTGGAAATTAGTGAGATAGGCTTTCAATAAGCCTCTTTCCTGGAAGATAATTAGTGCTTAAGTATTTCAAAAGAAAAACTGTAACACCCTCATTTTTTTAATAGTTTTTATTGATTTTTAATCTGCTTTAAGTTAATTAAAATTATTTAATTAATGATTTTTGGGATCTTGAGGTGAGGATAGTGATAGTAATATCTTAGGTTTGATTTTGAAGGGTTTAGAGTAGTAGAGTTCGCAAAACTGAGTTTTTGCGGGAACCACATTCTCTCCTGATGCGGGGATAGGGTTCAGTATTTTTCTGGAGGTCATTTTTACTCCAAAATAATTTTTTAACAAACCAAAAGTGGTTCTTATAATATTTGTGATTTTTAGAAATTTTTCTGGAAATTTTTCAGAAAAACTTTATTTTACCTGCATTTGGAGCTTTACCGGTAAACCGGGCGCAACCGGGACATGAAAAATAGTCCAAAAATTTAGTTTTGGGTTTCTAAATTTTTCTATATCATATTCAAATCATAAAATTCATTTCTCATGATTTTACTCATTTTAGAAAAATATTTATCTAAAAAGGGGTTCGAAAACTACGCGTTTTTACTATTTCGAACTATCGATTAAACCCTAACTTGGTGGAATTAAATCCCACCATTTTCCAGTCAGCCTTGGGGCGCATGGAAGGGCTGATCCCACCCTCAAAATCCTTCCAAAAGTCAAATGGTTAAATAGGGGTTAATATTTAAATTTTTCAAAATTAGGTGAGAGAGGTATGGCTCCCAACCACCAAAAGCATTGAAGCCCATACTCCCCCATACTCCTCATGTTCTGGCCGCTGCACATAGGGAGAAGGAAGAGAGAGATTTCATTTTCCAACTTCATCTTCTTCCTTGGTTCAAAGAAACTCCATTTCTCTCCACTTTTCCAAGCTTTTCCATACACCAAAAGGCTAGGTTTTGTTGAGTTTTTGGCTATTCAAGCTTCACAAAAAAGGTTTGGATCATGATTCTAAACCATAATATCTTCTTAGTTTTCCATTCTCATCATTTTTAATTTTTCGATGAAGGTTGTGTTCTTCATTTCACTAAAAGTAAGCTTTTCCTTGGTTTAGGTTCACTCCATTGGAACCTACAAGCTTGGAAACTACCTTGGATCTATTTTCTTTCAAGATTTGAGTAAGTATTGATCTACTCAAATTTCTACTCTTTAGGGTTTCTTGGTTTTCATAAAACTCATATTTCTATGGTTGTATTTTGGTGTATTTTGTAAAAGGTAAATTTTTCTAAGTGTGGGAACATCAAGGTGTTGAGTAGACCACTTGGTGTTGGTGTGGTATGAAGGTGATTTTGGAGTTAGCCCATTTTCATGTCTTCAAGAGGTAAGGGGATTTTCTCAATAAGTTGGGAAGGATGTGTATGTGTGTGGGTTATGTTGTATGATCATGAAAAACTCAAAGACTTGAGTTTTCATATTGGGTGTTTTGAATGAAGTTCCATTCTCTTAGTAATATGTATTTTTACATGTATATGTATATGAGTAAAAATATGATTTTGGTTGAGGCATGATAATTTTTGATGAGCCTATGTGTTGTTGGAAAAATCATATGTATGCTTTGGGGTGATTTTGGATGCCTAAGTGTGTGCTTGGTGAAGTATACTTTATGCTATGTTCATGATGTATGTTGATATGTTATGAATGAGTACCTTGAGTGTATGTTTGATTTATGGCATGGTGGTGTTTTTGCCTAAATGGATGAATATTGATTCTTGGATGTTTCACATGGTTTAATTCAATGTGATTGAGTTTGGATTGAAAACATTTGATTAAGTGTGGGAAGAGGGTTTAAAAGCTTTAATAAAAACGTTTTCCAAATGAATTAATTAGAATTCAAAGATAACACTTAATTTGATAAATTTCATCAAGTTTCTAATCATAAGTCTTAAATCAATTTCACACTAAATCCTTGTTATCCATAAAATTCTAAGTGAGCTAGAAAATCAATTAAAGAGGGAGAAAAAAATCAAATTTTAGATTTTTAGGGGTCAAAAACGAAAACCGGATGTTTTTGGGGTCAAAAATGCAAATTCTGGAATTCTGGGCTTAAAGAGCAAAATCTGGACAATTTGGGCCAAAAATATAATTTACAAAAGTTTGGGGCAGAAACGCGAACTCTGGAGAGTTTTGGGACAAAAATATAATTTACGAAAGTTTGGGGCAGAAACGCGAAGTCTGGGTACCTTTGGGCCAGAATTATAATTTACGAAAGTCTGGGGGTAGAAAACGTAAAGTCTGGGCATTTTGGGCCAGAAACCTAATTTTTCAGAAATTGGAGGCTAAACTGCGAAACTGAACTTCTTAGGGGGTCAGAATTGCAAATACTTAAAGTAAAAGAATTTAAGTAAAATTATCAAAGAATTTAATTAAGTTTTTAATTAAATCTTTTTATGATGAATAAGTGAGAAGAAAACTAATAAAGTGGGTTTTAGATAAAAGATAATTCTTTTATTAAAAACAAATGAAGCTTAAAGATTTTAGAGTTAAAAGAAAACTTAAGAATTCAAAGAGGAATTTCTTCTAAAAACTTATGGTGTTAAATAACAAGATTACACGGTATTGGAAGAGAACCAATACGTGGCGAAGATAAAAGTCTTAAGGACAATAATATTATACGGTATTGGAAGAGAACCAATACATGGCGAAGATAAAAGTCTTGAGAACAATAATATTACACGGTATTGGATGAAAGCTAACACGTGGCGACGAAAAACCCTAAGACGAGGGACCGCATTGATTGGATTGTTTGTGAGTGCAAATATAGATGTCAGCGCTACAATCCAGCTTGGAGGATTGTGCAATATATATTGAGGTCATGCTACAATCCAACTTGGAGGATTGTGCAATAAATGTGGATGTCTTTGCTACAATCCAGCTTGGAGGATTGTGCAATAAATGTGGATGTCTTTGCTACAATCTAGCTTGGAGGATTGTGTAATAAATATAGAGGTTGTTGCTACAATCTAGCTTGGAGGAATTGTGCAATAAATGTAGAGGACGTTGCTACAATCCAGCTTGGAGGATTGTGCGGGACGTACGTAGATGTCATTGCCACAATCCAGCATGGAGGATCGTGCAATCTACATATATAGATGTCAATTGTAATCGATAATTGGCTTTGCCAAATTTGAGCTACAATCCAGCTTGGAGGATTGTGCAATCCAGCTTGGGGGATTGCGAGCGGAGGACGGTTTGAGTTGTATTAAAAGATGTTCAAGTGACATGCACTATGCTAGAGTGCTTTGTGTGTGTTTGACTGTGTGCTTAATTTGATGATGTGCTTTCTTTTGGTTTATGAATATCTTAGAGAAAGATTTGCGAAAGAGTAGCTATACATATATTCTTGGAATGTACTATGTAGTATTTCTGTTTCGTATACATCCTTTCAGTGGATTTCGACTTGTGCAAAGAAATTCACCCTTGCATGTTTTTTTGTTATTTTATGTACGTTACGTGTAGATGTCCACTTCGAGACCTCTGATAGCCCGAGTGAGGGAGTGCTTTCGGCCTCGTGAGGCCGATGGTGGGGGACGGACTTACGATCCCATCTCCCAATGGGCCACTGTGTCTGGACACGTGGTTAGGACTAGAGGAGGGGTGTTGGGCCCCGAAGAGGTTTTGGAGAGGGACATGGTTTTGGACGTTTACATACCCGTCGAGAGGATGCGCTACTGGCTGGGAGATGCACCCTTTGCATGCAGCATCACCTTGGAGAACCGGGAGGCCAGAGTTCCACCCACGGCGCAGCCTAGGAGAGAGGCAAGGGAGGATCAGAGGCCTACACCTCAGCGGATAGCCGAATCGGTATCTAACCGTTGTCGTCTGATTCGTCGCACTCCAAGGAAGAGTTCCTTGGAGAGGGCACGCTTACCAAGGATGACACCACCAGTGACACCAGTTCCATCACCCGAGACCGTGAGGCCGACACTTCCTGTTCCATACGTCGCACCTTCTGCACATTTGGTGCGCTGTTCTTCTGAGACTTCTGTCGGACCTTCGAGACACGTAGATAGAGGGAAGAGGAAGGTTAGAGACGAGCCAGATCGTGTACTATTCGAGGTGTCTGTGGTTGAGGAGGACCCCGAGGAGACGTCATCGTCTTAGGCCTGTAGAGGTGGGGGGTGTCTAGTGCTAGGTTGTAGAGTGTCTGTTAGCGACCAGCCTAGGTTTGGGATGTACATGTTCAGTGTCGTGTATTGGACACACTTTTTGATTTATCGTTTTTCCTAGGTTTAGCTTTATCACTTTATTTTCTTCGTGTCATGATGATGTATTTTGGCCACTATGTTGTGGTTCCAAACTATACTTGCGGGCGCAAGACTTGTGTATATTGACATGATGATATATATATATATATGTGTATGATGTTTCTTTTCTTCTGAGTTTCAGGATGGCTAAATATGATGTGAGAAATCTTTTCGGATAAGATTCTTTTAAAAAAAAATTAGCCACCAATTTTGGTAACCTTAATTTATTAAAGACATTTTTTCGCATTAAGTTTTAGTTTTTCACGTGACGTTCCTTGTGGGAAAAAGGGGCGTTACAAAAACAACTTCATCTCATTCACTTAGTCTATATTGAATCGATTTTAAAATTAGGTATTGATCACTGATGATGGCTCTGCCGCCATGTGATCCTTTCATTTTCAAAAGTTAATTAACGCCAGGAATTAATCAGCTTCATTTCATTCACTCAATTATATACTAAATTTTTAAGAAAGTTGGACAATGGTTACCACAGTCGGCTCATCCGCCGCGTAATTATTCTATTTCCAAAGATCTATCTAAAATCTGAGAACAGACACTTACTGATTAAAAAGTGGACATAAGTTTAAATACTGTTGATCTCTTCCCTCCTGATCAATCCTAGGTGGCTATGCCCCGTTTTGGTCTGCTTGAAATAAATTAATAACCTTTAGTTTATATATCAAATCACTTTGTTGGGCTGCTCACCTCAGTTCAGCTCGGCCGCGGTGTGATCAGTCATAAAGTGAATTATTGCAGTCGGAAAAAAATAACTCGCAATAAATGAGTAATAAGGGCAAGAGTATTTCTTCAAAATGGTGAGTTATTCTATAATGATGTTCAAAAAGAAGCTACAGTAAAACGGAAGAAGTTTTTCAAGAGATGCTGAAGAGAAGTGGTATGCAAATTTAGACTATCATTTGCATTAAAGATTATGAGCATACAACCCACTAGACGGGGTTGAGAATAGGTTCTGTTGTACTACAATTGTCTACTGGGATTATCCAGGTTTCAAAAGTCTCAATGGCCTTATTGGTGATAACCCCCGAGCCGAAACGAGTTATATACCCAACTTGGATAAATCTAACTGGCAGATCTATTTATGATTTGGTATTAAGTTTTAAATGTGGTATTTTTGAAGTATTCTCAGGGGTCTAAGTGGGATTCCCTGGTTATTCTCATAAGTTTACGGCAGCCAGTCGCTCAAATGATGTGAGGTTGGAAAAGTCTCCTTGGAGCATTACACCTGTGTGATTCGAGAGATTTTGAAGTGACATGCATAACTATATCTCGACTTGATAAATATTATTGTAAATGTACTGCTTTTGTAGGGTTCCAGAACAAAGGTAAGATATGCTAAAATGAGATCTATTTATAAGTCTTGATTGATCTGTTAATTTTGATATATGTCTTGATTTGCGAATTGGTTGATACATATTATGTGCGTTAGGTGTACTTCTACTTTTCATATTACTTTGTTTTAGAGTCTCTCCCTTGCCTACTTTTATGTTGTGTTGATGCATGAGTGAGTAGATGGTTTACCCGAGGATTGGGTTAGTTCCGGTCAGGCGTCTTAGGATTCAACCCCTTGAGGTTGGAAAGACGGGGTGGAAGATAAACCCCAATACACAGTGGGGTACGTATTCTGGTTATGTACTTACCACTGCAGGGAGGGTTGATAAACCTAACTGGAGAGTAGAAACCCGGTTAGTCTTAGACGTTAAGCTACCCCTAGAGCAGATAAAGAACATCATTCAGACAGAAGATTGCAACGCAAGGAAGGTGGAGAAGTAGAAGAAAACTGCTCAGAAGAGGATACATCTTGTTAGGGTTAGGAGGTCGCTGCTGTCGTTACATTCTCGTTTGTAGATGGTTAAATTGGGTAGTTAGTCTGAGATTGATCTGGCTCACACATAAATAATAGCGTATATTTTCTTTTAACACTTTTGTATTTTTAGTTTACCAGTACCTCCTGCTTTCTTTATATTTTGCAGTATCCGAACCATAGTTTGTACTGATGCAAACTCTTTGTAGAATTTCAAGGTTTATATATATATATGATGAAGTACTTTTTTAAATATGGCAACATTATCCTACAATTATAGTCTTACAAAAAGAGTAAAGGAAACTCATTTTCTATCCTTCTCAACATTTAAAAGAAGAAAAAATTTTACTCACATTTCTGGAGAAGAAGAATCAAGTTAATTCCAGAATATTTTCTAAGTTATGTTTCAACTTTTGGTTACTATGGTGTAATATCATTTTTGGAGAAAGGGTGTTGCATTTTATGGTATCAGAGCCTGGTTTACAATCTTATAGGGGAGTGTAGGTTATAGGTCTATTAGGCTTAAGTTGTCTAACTCTGTTTGACTTTGTTTGATAATTTGTGCTATATGACATTGTGTGAAATTTCTTGTTATCTTGTTTTCTTGAGGGTAGTTATGCTCTCGTTAGTCTTATCCTAGAAAACGATGTCTGCACGTAACGTTGAGGCGATGGAACGAGCTAGTGGAGCGAGCAAAGGGACGAGTTTATACCATGACTGGTGAAGAGGCTTCCAAATCTAATGACTTAATACAAGGCTTCTATTGATTGTGTGAAATAATTAAAACTGCCTGTGTCTTTAATGCCTTTCGAGTTAATTATTTCTTTACCCACTGCTAAACCAGTTATTGCAAACACTGTTTGTTTGAATTGTTCTATCACAATTCTGGGCAAAGAGTACCTTGTTAACTTAATATGTTTGCCTTTAACATAGTTAGATGTGGTTTTGGGCATGGATTGGTTATCTTTCAACCATATCCTCTTAGACTGTTCCAATAAAACCTTGGTTTTTCCTAATTCTGAGATTCCTAGATTTATACCTACCAACCAATCTGATATTCCTTCGAAAGAAGAAACTCAAGAAAACATGATGTTAACCTTATTGAAAGGCGAAAGGGAAGTTGAATTGAGCAAAGTGCCTATTATTCAAGATTTCGCTGAGGTATTTCAGAAGAAATACCAGGTTTGCCACCAGTACGGGAGATTGAGTTTACAATGGATATAGTACCTGGTTCTGGACCAATCTCTATGACTCCCTATAGAATGGCACCAACGGAATTGGCTGAATTGAAAAAGCAATTAGAGGATCTGTTGTCTAAACAGTTCATTAGGCCAAGTGCATCCCCATGGGGAGCACCAATGCTTTTAGTGAAGAAGAAGGACGAGACATCTAGGTTATGTGTTGACTATAGACAGTTGAACAAAGTAACCATTAAGAATAAATATCCCTTGTCCCGTATAGATGATTTGATGGATCAGCTCCTTGGAGCCACTGTTTTTTCTAAAGATAGATTTGAGAAGTGGTTACCACCAGATTAGAGTTAGGAAAGAAGATATACCTAAGACTGCGTTTAGAACGCGATATGGCCATTATGAATATCTTGTAATCCCATTTGAGGTGACCAATGCACCAGCAATATTCATGGATTACACGAATAGAGTCTTTAGTTCATTCTTGGATCAGTTTGTTGTTGTATTCATCGACGATATTTTGATCTATTCCAAAACACATAGGGAACATGAGCAACATTTGCGGCCGGTAATGCAAGTATTGAGTGAGAAACAACTATATGCTAAGTTGTCTAAGTGTGAGTTTTGGCTTAGTAAAGTACAGTTTTTAGGTCACGTGATCTCTACAGAAGGAATTGCAAATGGATCCTGCAAAGGTAGAAGCAGTACTTGCGTGGGAGAGACCCACAACCATAACAGAGATTCGTAGCTTTGTAGGTTTAACAAGATATTATCGGAGGTTTATTGAAGGATTTTCCAAGATTGTAGCTCCGTTAACAAAGTTAACCAAGAAAGATCAACCATTCGTATGGTTAGACGAATGTCAGGAAAGCTTCACTAAAATAAAAAGGTTATTAACAACGTCAACTGTTTTAGTTTTACCAAACCCAGATGAACCCATGGAGGTATATTGTGATGCTTCTTACCAAGAATTAGGATGTGTGTTAATGCAGTACAGAAAGGTTGTAGCTTATGCATCTTGCCAGTTAAAGATTCATGAAAAGAATTACCCCACCCATGACCTAGAGTTAGCTGCAGTAGTGTTTGCCTTAAGAATTTGGAGGCATTATTTGTATGGTGTAACACCCTCATTTTTATATAGTTTTTATTGACTTTTAATCTACTTTAAATTAATTAAAATTATTTAATTAATGATTTTTAGATCTTGGGGTGAGAATAAGGATATTAACATCTTAGATTTATTTTAGAAGAGTCAAGAGTAGCCAAGTTCACAAAACTGAGTTTTTGCGGGAACCGCATTCTCTCCTGATGCGGGGATAGGGTCCAGTATTTTTCTGGAGGTCATTTTTACTACAAAATAATATTTTAATGAAACAAAAGTTTTTTTTTATAATATTTGTGATTTTTAGAAATTTTCTGGAAATTTTTCAGAAAAACTTTAATAGTCCAAAAATTTAGTTTTGAGATTCTAAAATTTTCCATATCATATTCAAGTCATGAAATTGATTTCTCATGATTTTATCTATTTTAGAAAAATATTTATCTAAAAATGGGTTATAAAACTAACCCTTTTTACTACTTTGAACTACCAATTAAACCCTAACTTGATGGGACATAATCCACCATTTTGATCAGCCCTTGACCGAGTTTTAGTGCCCTAAATTCACTTTCAAAATATCTCAAAAGTCAAATGGGTCAAAGGGGTTAATTTTTGAATCTTTTTCAAATTAGGTAAATGAGGTATGGCTCCCATCCACTCAAAGCAAGCAAGCCCATACCTCCCCCCATCCCTTGTGGCTGGCCGAGTTTTGAGTGGGAAAGGAGAGAGAGAAGCTTCACTTTTCACTTCATCTTCAACCTTTGGAAGTTAGAAACTCCATTTTCTCTCCATCTTCAAAGCTTTCCTATACACCAAAAGTCTAAGTTTTATTGGGTATTTTGTGTAAGGTTGATTTTTCTAAGTGTTGGGAACATCAAGACTTCAAGGAGACCACTTGGTGTTGGTGTTGGGGTTGGTGTGAAGGTGATTTTGGTGTTAGCCCTTTTTCATTTGCTTCAAGACGTAAGGGGATTTTCTCAATAAGTTGGGAAGGTTGTGTATGTGTGTGACTATGTGATTTGTTCTTGATGATGAACTCAATGACTTGAGTTTTTCTTATTGGGTGTTGAATGAGTTTCATTCTCTTAGTAATATGTATTTTTATATATTTATGTATATGAGTTAAAATATGATTTTGGTTGATGCATGATAATTTTTGATAAGTCTGTGTTCTTGGAAAAATCATATGTATGGCTTGAAGTGATTTTGAATGCCTAATGCATGCTTGATGAGTTAATGATTGATGTTATGTTCATGATGTATGATAATATGTTATGGATGGTTACTTTGGGTGTATGTATGATTTATGCCTTGATTGTATTCTTGCCTTATTGATGTATGTTGATTTGTGGATATTTCATATGTTTTGATTCATTGTAATTGGGATTGAATTGAAAATAATTGACTAAGTGTGGGAAGAGGTCTTAAAAGCTTTAATGAAAAAGTTTTTCCAATGAAATCAAATAAATTAATTAGGATTCAAGTTAACACTTAATTAGATAAATTTCACTAAGTTTCAAAGTATAAGTCTCAAGTAAATTTCATACTAAATCCTATTTCTCCATAAAACTCTAAGTAAGCTAGAAAATCAATTAATGAGGGAGAAAGTAAAAATTTTAGATTTTTAAGGGGTTAAAAACGAAAACTGGGTGTATTTAGGTCAAAAATATAAATTTATGGAATTCTGGGCAGAAAAATGAAAAACTATACACTTTGGGCCAAAAACATAATTTATAGAAGTTTTGGGGCAGAAACGTGAAACTCGGCGTTTTTGGGGCAGAAATCTAATTTTTTAGAAAATCATGGGCTGAAGCCTGAAACTGGACTTCTTAAGGGTTCAAATTTTTAAATACTTAAAAGTAAGGGAATTTAAGTAAAGTTATCAAAGAATTTAACTAAGACTTTTAATTAAATCTTTCTACAATGAAAAGTGGGAAGAAAAAATAATGAAGACTTGAGATTTCAAAGTTAGAGAAGAACATAAAATTCAAAGAGGAATTTCTTCTAAAACTTATGTTTTAAAAATAACGTTTTTACACGTTGTTGAGAGAGTCAACACGTGGCGAGTTGAAGATTCGAGGATAAATAATGCTACACGGTGTTGGGAGAGAGCTAATACGTGACGATGAAAATCCTAAGTGAAGGATTGCATTATTTTTCTTGTATGTGTGTATGAATTGTATTGTCATATGCATTTGAGATATTGGCTTTTGCCATGTTGGCTTTATGCCATGATTAGAGTATACAATCCTATGTGGGGATTGTAAATAAGTATAGTCTAACTATACGTCTTTAAGGGCATCCAAGTTACGAAGTTCTCAATGGCCTTGAAAGGAATTCCCTTGTGCCGAGACGAGTCATAATACCCAGCTTGGATGATCCTGACCAGGGCTGCCTTATTTATGATATGGTGTATGACGTAAGCACAATGGGTCTGTACCGAATGAATGACAAACAATGGCTGAGAGATGGTCAGCTTGCATTTATGATTAGGTATACGCTCCCGCCATATCGCTTTACTTAGTTGAGGAAGTCTCCATGGACCAGTGCACTGGTGTATTAAAGAGATATTAAAGTGACATGCATTATGCTAGAGTGCTATGTGTGTGTTTGACTGTGTGCTTAATTTGATGATGTGCTCTCTTTTGATGTATGAATATCTTAGAGAAAGATTTGCGAAAGAGTAGCTATATATATTCTTGGAATGTATTAGGTAGTATTTTCTTTTTCGTATACATCCTTTCAGTCGGTTTCAACTTGTGCAAAGAAATTCACCCTTGCGTGTTTTTCTATTACTTTCTGGTCATTATGCATAGATGTCCACTTCGAGACCCCTAGTAGCGCAAGTGAGGGAGAGTTTCCAGCCTCTTGAGGCCGATGGTGGGGGATGGACTTACGATCCCATCTCCCAATGGGCCACGGTGTGTGGACACGTGGTCAAGACTAGAGGAGGGGTGCTGGGACCCAAAAAGGTTTTGGAGAGGGATATGGTTTTGGACATCTACATACCCATCGAGAGGATGCGCAGCTGGGAGGCCAGAGTTCCGTCCACGGCGCAGCCTAGGAGAGAGGCGAGGGAGGACCAGAGATCTTCAGCCCAGCAGGTCGCTAGACCTATTTCTGATCGACGTCGTCTAATTCGTCATACGCCAAGGAAGAGTTCCTTGGAGAGGGCACGCTTGCCGAGGTTGGCTCCGTCAGTGACACCAGCTCCAAGCCGACGCTTCCTGTTCCTCACGTAGAGCCATCGGGACACGCAGGGAGAGGGAAGAGGAAAAAAAGAGATGAACCGAGATGCGGTTGGCTAGTGGAGTCCGAGTTCGAGAAGGAGGAGGATCCAGAGGAGGACCCCGAGGAGACGTCATCGTCTTAGGTCTCTAGGCGGGCAGGTGTAGAGTGATAAGTTGTGGGTGTCAGTTAGCCGACCAGCCTAGGTTTTGGGAGTAGATATTTCATGTCGTGTATTTGACACAGCTTTTTGCTTTACCATTTTCCTAGGTTTAGTTTATCGCATTATTTTCTTTCACATCATGATGATGTATTTTGGCCACTCTATTGTGGTTCTTGACTGTATTTGCGGGCGCAAGGATTTTGTACAGTAACTTGATGCATGCTTTCTTCTTTCACTGAGTTTCTGGATGGCTAAGAAATTTTGCGAGTATATTTTCTTATAAGACTTTTTTTTAAAAAAAATTAGCCACAAATTTCAGTATCCTTTATTTATGAAACACTTATTTCATAAAGACAAACTAGTTTATTTTAATTCCGTATTGAGTTTTGTTTAGTTTTTATGTGACGTTCCTTGTGGAAAAAAGAGGCGTTACATATGGATCAACATTTAATATCTTCAGTGATCATAAAAGTTTAAAATACCTATTTGACCAAAAGGAACTGAATATGAGACAAAGAAGGTGAATGGAGTTTCTAAAGGATTATGATTTTTCTTTGATGTATCATCCCGAAAAAGCAAATGTAGTAGTTGATGCCTTAAGTAGAAAGACTATGCATATGTCAGGTATGATAATGAAGGAATTAGAGTTGATAGAAAAATTTTGTGATTCGAATTTAAACATTGATGTGCATGTAGATAGGATTTGCCTGAATATGATTAAGATCTCTAGTAATTTGATGAGTGAGATTAAGGAGCAACAAGCAACCGATGAACATTTGATGGAAAAGAAAAAGTTGTTAGAGCAAGGGAAGGTTGCAGAGTTTAGTATTGGAAGTGATGGAATTTTGTGGTGTAAAGATAGGATTTGTGTGTCGGATAATGTGGAACCACAAAGATGTATCAGGATTTAAAACAAAGATTTTGGTGGCTAGGAATGAAGAAACAAGTTGAGGAATATGTAACAACATGTCTAACTTTCCAGAAAGCTAAGGTAGAACACCTAAGACCTGCAGGAATGATGCATTCTTTGGATAACCCAGACTGGAAATGGGAGAGTATATCCATGGACTTTGTAACAGGACTACCTAAGACTTCAAAGGGATGCGACGGAATTTGGGTGATTGTAGATAGGTTGACAAAATTAGGACATTTCTTACCTATTAACATGAAGTATTCTCTAGAAAAGCTTACCCAGTTGCATGTTCGAGAGATATTAGATTACATGGAGTACCTTCTAGTATTGTTTCTGATAGAGATCCTAGGTTTACCTCTAGATTTTGGCAAAGTCTACATCAAGCCTTAGGAACTAAGTTAAGATTGAGTTTTGCTTATCATCCTCAGACGGATGATCAGACAGAAAGATTGATTCAATCCTTAGAGGATTTGTTGAGGGCATGTGTATTAGACCAAAGTGGAAGTTGGGATGATATGTTGTCATTAATAGAGTTTACGCACAACAATAGCTATCATTCTAGCATAGGAATGACACCTTTTGAGGCATTGTATGGGAAAAAATGCCAAACACCTTTGTGTTGGTGCCAGGAAGGGGTTAGTACAACCTTAGGACTAGAATTGTTACAGCAAACCAATGCGCAAGTAAAGCAAATTCAAGAAAGAATGAGAACAGCACAAAGCAGACAAAAGAGCTACTCTGATAAACGGAGGAGACCTCCTGAATTCCAAGAAGGTGAGCATGTTTTCTTGAGAGTCGTACCCATGACTGGGGTAGGTAGAGTTATCAAATCCAAGAAACTCACTCCAAAATTCTTAGGACCTTAACAAATTCTTCAGATAGGTCCTGATAGGTCCTGTTGCTTATCAAATTGTTTTACCTCCTTTTCTTTCAAATCTTCATAGTGTCTTTCATGTTTCACAATTGAGAAAGTATGTTGCTGACCCATCGCATGTAATTGAACCTGACATAGTACAATTAAGAGAAAACTTGACTTATGATACAAACTCTGTACGGGTCGAGGATCGAAAAAGCAAGCAACTCAGGGATAAACAAATCTCTTTGGTCAAAGTCATTTGGGATGAGGTTACAAGCGATGCGACGTGGGAATTGAAGGACAACATACGTAAGCTTTATCCAACGCTGTTCTAGGTATGTAATTTCGAGAACAAAATTATTTTTAGAGGGGTAGAATTGTAACATCCGTTTTTTTAAGTTACCGTTTAAATTCTGTTTTATATGAAAATTTGTGATCTAAGTGCTAAGTGATTTATTTTTATCTTATAATTAGGGTTTTAATATACTTATCAAATTATTTCATTAAAATAGACATTTTTCCTTTGACGTTTGGACTTTTTTAGACAACCGTATTTACCGTAATTAACGGATAAGATTTTAAATAGCTAAAGTATATCAAAACAACCCAGAAAATAAAAATTCCTTCACAAAAGTTGGTTCTTTTAATATTTGTGATTTTTTTGACTTTTTTCTAGAATTTTTGGAAAAATAAATTTAGAAATTACCGTTTTAGTCCCTATAGTTGACAGCAAGAACTAATAACTGATTCGGAGACAAAATTGAGGTCAGAAAGAGATTTTTCAAAGTTGAATCATGTTTTTACATTTTTTAGAATTTTTGGGAATTATTTTGAAATTTTTTGAAAAACAGATCAAAAGTTACTTTTTCGGTCCCTGTGGACACCAGAAACGAGGATTTCTGAACGGAATGGATTTTTAGTGATTAGGTAATGCTTAAAATCATTTTTCAAGAGGGATAATTAGTGTTTAAATTAAATTTGTGATTTTTAGAAATTATCTGGGAATTTTCTGAGAAATGTCTGTTTTGCAATTACGGCGCGTCCGTTTTCCTTTGTTTATGCGAACCACAAAGCATATCCTTACCATAAAAATCTAGAAACTCTTTCATGAAGCCATTAGGGCTATTATAAGGCATTTTCGAGATTTCCTATTGGTTCTCACCCTTTAAATTAATTTTGAGAATTTTTTATTAATGAAAAGACTATTTTGCCCTTGATTTTTACTTAAATTACCAAAACCTAAAGTTTTTAACCAGACTATCCCATGGCCCTTATTCCTCCCATCTTGATCGGCATCCTCCTCTTGTTTTGGAGCCTTGGATGTGCTTTTTAACTTGGATTCAATCCTTGTGAAAGTCTTTGAACCAATTAGGAAAAAGATGATTAAAACCTAATTATCTAGTCATAAATCTTTGATCTCATCTTCTTCCTTCCCACTTGCCTTGGCTGCCCCCCTCCTTCATGACTCACTTGAGTCTAGTTTCTTCTCAAGGCTTCTCAATTTTGAGTCATGCCATGAGTCACTCGTTTAGGCCAATGAGAATTTAGTTAATTGTTTTGATTTTTATTAAAAGATAAACCATGATTGCTTTCCAAGCCAACCATATAGTCTCTTTAACCCAAGGTCTTGGCTGCCCTTTCCCCTATAAATACCCCTCTTCATGCTTCATAAATCCTACACCAAAGCCTTTGTATTAACAAAGCAAAAATCCTTTCAAATCTCCTTTGAAGTTTTATCTTTTCTCTCTTTGTTCTTGAGTTCAAACTTTGATCTTCAAAGCTTTGTTCTTCCAAACCCTTGTCCTCATGGAACACGCCCCCTCTCCTTTATAAATACCTATCTTTGCTTCATAAAAAATTCCCACATTAAAAGTCTTGTGTTGACAAGCAAAAATCTCTCTCTTTTGTCCTTGAAGTTCTTAGTTTTCTTGCTTGGTGTTCTTGGTTCTCCAAGCCTTGTTCTTCCAAGATTTTGTGGCAAAGGTAAGGGGAACCTCTTGCAAATTAATTTGAGAAATATGAGTTTGATTCTTGTTTGTGTTTGACTTATGTGTGTTTGTGTGTTATAGCTTTTTATGCTTTATAAATTGTTTTATGGCTTTAATTTAATTGTTTTGTGCTATTCATTAATTGTGGGGTTATAATGACCAATTTTCTCAAGAATTTCGTGGAAGTAAGGTGTAACACCCTCGTTTTTAAATAGTTTCTTTAGACTTTTAATCTGTTTTAATTTATTTAAAATTATTTGATTAATAATTTTTGGGATCTTGAGGTGAGAATAAGGATATTCATATCTTAGATTTATTTTAGAAAAGTCAAGAATAGTAAATTTCGCAAAACTGAGTTTTTGCGAGAACCGCATTCTCTATTGATGCGAGGAAGGGTTTAGTATTTTTCTGGAGACCATTTTTAATCCAAAATAATATTTGAATGAAACAAAAGTTGTTTTTAGATTATTTGTGATTTTTAAAAAAATTTCTAGAAATTTTTCTAAAAACTTTATTTTACCCACGTTTGGTGCTTTGCGGGTAAACCGGGCGCAACCGAGAAATGAAAAATGGTCCAAAATTTTAGTTTTGAGATTCTATATTTTTATATATCATATTTAAGTCATAAACGTGATTTCTCATGTTATTATCTATTTTAGAAAAATATTTATCTCAAATGGGATTATGAAACTAAGCATTTTTCCTACTTTGAACCACCAACTTAACCCTAACTCGATGGGACATAATCCCACTATTTTTTTTGGCCTTGGCCGAGTTCTTAGTGCCAAAAATATGCTCTTGAAATATCTCAAAGTCAAAGTGAGTCAAATGGATAATTATTTGAATTTTCCTAAAGAAATGGAGTAGGTAGCCAAATCAAGTCAAGCCCATGCTCCCCCATGCCTCCTTGTCTTGGCCGAATGGATTAGGGAAATAGGAAGGAGAGAGACTTCATTTTCTTCACTTCATCTTCTTCCTCTTGCAAAGAAACTCCATTTCTCTCCATTTCCAAAGCTTGAGACCAAAGCCAAAGTCTTGAGTTTTACTGAGTTCTAGCCATTCAAGCTTCACAAAAAAGGTTTGAATGATGATTCTAATCCATAATCTCTTTTTATTTTTTCATTTCCATCACTTTCAATTTTTTTCAAGAAGTTTGTGTTCTTCTTTTTGCTAAAAGAGAGCTTTGTTCTTGGTTTAGGTTCATATTCTTGGAACCTACAAGCTTGAAACCCTCCTTGATCCATTTTGCTTCAAAGCTTTGAGTAAGTATTCCTTTACTCAAATTTCTACACTTTAGGGTTTGGGTATTTCATAAAACTTGCATTTTTATGGTTGTGTTTTTGTGTATTTTGAATAAGGGTTGATTTTTGAGAGTGTTGGAGCATCAAGGTTTGAGGAGACCCCTTGGTGATTTACTTGCAAGGAGACCTCTTGGTGGTTGTTCTTTAAGTAGCTTCAAGAGGTAAGGGGATTTTCTCAATAAGTTGGGAAGGTTGTGTATGTGTGTGGATATGTGTTGTATGCTTAATGATAAACTCAAAGACTTGAGTTTTCATATTGATTGTGAATGAGAAATCATTCTCTTAGTAATATCTATTTTTACATATCTATGTATTGAAGTTTCAATTTGAGGGAAAAGCAATTTTCGAAATTATGTATTCTTGGAAAATCATATATATTGTTTGAAGTGGGTTGTATGTCTAATGCATGCTTAATTAAATTAATGAATGATGTTATTGTTCTTGATGTGTTTGAGTGCTAATATTGATTACTTTAAGTGTATGTATGTTTCACGATTTGATTATGCCTACTTGCTTATTTAATGTATTTTGATTCTTGGGTGTTTTGTGTGCTTTGATTCATGGTGATTGGATTGTAATATTTAAAGTAGTGTAAAGCTTTAAATTATTATGATTGTGGTTGTGATTGGATCAAAGGCATTTTACCTAAGCATTGGAAGAGGACTTAGAGGACCATAATGAAAAGCTTTCCAATAAAATCATGATAAATTAATTAGAATTCAAGTCAACACTTGATTAGGTAATCTACATTTGATATTAAATTTAAGCCTCCAATGGACTTTATGACCAATTCTATTTTCAAAAAGCTCCAAAGTAAGTTAAAGAATTAATTGGTAAAGGAAAGAGTGTAATTTCTGATTTTTAAGGGGCTAAAATGAAAATTGGGTGTGTTTTGGGCCAAAAGAATAATTTTCAGAAGTTCTGGGATTAAAAATGAAAACTGGGTGTTTTGGGCCAAAATCATAATTTTAAGAAGTTCTGGGACTGAAACGAGAAATTGGACTTTTTGGGGCAAAAGCATAATTTTTCAAAAGTCATAGGCTGAAGCGTGAAACTGGGCATTTTAAGGGTTCAGATTTTAAATAATTATGAGAATTTAAATTTAAGCAGAGTTTTACCAAAGTATGTAATTAAGACTTTTAAGTAAATCTTTTTACAATGAGAAGTTTGAAAGAAAAATACTAAAGTTGGTTTTAAATAAAAAGTACTTAAGTTTCCAATGACTTTCATAAAAACTATTCTTAATTAGTTTGTATTTATAAAGGTTAAAAGGTATTTCTTTTGTCCAAAGCATTTAAAGATTTTGAGACTTTAAAGCTAAAAAAGGATTTATAGAAATACTTACTATTTTGAAGAATTTTACTTTCAAAGAGAAGTTTTCTTTAAAACTTATGTTTTAAACAATCTTAATAGAAAAGATTTTTACACGATGTTGAGAGAGAGAGTCAACACGTGACGACGTTGAAGCTTGGAGGACAAATAATGCTACACAGTGTTGGAAGAGAGCTAACATGTGACGAAAAAAATCCTAAGATGAGGGATTGCATTATTTATCTTGTATGTGTGTGCAAATTATAATGTCATTTGCATTTAAGACGTTGGCTTTTGTCAAGATTAGGGCATATAATCCTAAGGTGATGGATTGAGAATAAATATGGTATGACTATAAGTCTTTGAGGGCATTCAGGTCACGAAATTCTCAATGGCCTTGAGGGGAATCCCCTTGTGCCGAGAAGAGTAGTATACCCTGTAACACCCTCATTTTTAAATAGTTTTTATTGATTTTTAATCTGCTTTAATTTAATTAAAATTATTTAATTAATGATTTTTGGGATCTTGAGGTGAGGATAGTGATAGTAATATCTTAGATTTATTTTAGAGGAGCCGAGAGTTGTAGAGTTCGCAAAACTGAGTTTTTGCGGAAACCGCATTCTCTCCTGATGCGGGAATAGGGTTCAGTATTTTTCTGAAGGTCATTTTTACTCAAAATAATATTTTTACGAACCAAAAGTCATTTTTAGAATATTTGTGATTTTTAGAAATTTTTCTGGAAATTTTTCAGAAAAAACTTTATTTTACCCGTGCTTGGGGCTTTACGGGCAAACCGGGACATGAAAAATAGTCCAAAAATTTAGTTTTTGGTTTCTAAATTTTCCTATGACATATTCAAATCATAAAATTCATTTCTCATGATTTTACCCATTTTAGAAAAATATTTATCTAAAAAGGGGTTCAAAAACTATGCGTTTTTACTACTTCGAACTACCGATTAAATCCTAACTTGGTGGAATTAAATCCCACCATTTTCCAGTCAGCCTTGGGCGCATATGAAGGTCTGATTTCACTCTCTAAAACATTCCAAAAGTCAATTGGGTCAAATGGGGTTAATATTTGAATTTTTCAAAATTAGGTGAGAGAGGTATGACTCCCAACCACCCAAGCATGCAAGCCCATACCTCCCCCATGCTCTCCTTGCTTCACCGAATCCTCATAGGGAGAGGGAAGAGAGAGAAATTCATTTTTCACTTCATCTTCAACCTTGAATCAAGAACACTCCATTTTCTCTCCATTTTCCCAAGTTTTTCCATACACCAAAAGGCTAGGTTTTGTTGAGTTTTTGGCCACCCAAGCTTCACAAAAAAGGTTTGGATCATCATTCTAATCAATAAACTTCTTTCATTTTTTCATTTCCACCACTTTTATTTTTTTCATGAAAGCTTGAGTTCTTCATTTCACTAAAAGTAAGCTTTTTCTTGGTTTAGGTTCACTCCATTGGAACCTACAAGCTTGAAAACTATCTTGGATCTATTTTCCTTCAAGATTTGAGTAAGTATTCCTCTACTCAAATTTCTATACCTTAGGGTTTGGTGGTTTTCATAAAACTCATATTTTTATGGTTTGATTTTGGTGTATTTTGTGAAAGGTTAATTTTTCCAAGTGTGAGAACATCAAGGCTTCAAGGAGGCCACTTGGTGATTGTGTAGAGGGAAGGTGATTAGTGGTGTTTGCCCATTTTCATAGTCTTCAAGAGGTAAGGGGATTTTCTCAATAAGTTGGGAAGGATGTGTATGTGTGTGGTTTATGTTGTATGTTCATGAAAAACTCAAAGACTTGAGTTTTCATATTGGGTGTTTGAGTGAGAAATCATTCTTTAATAATATGTATTTTTATATATTTATGTATATGAGTGAAAGTATGATTTTGGTTGAGGCATGATAATTTTTGATAAACCTATGTGTTGTTGGAAAAATCATGTGTATGATTTGGATTGATTTGGAATGCCTAAGTGTATGTTTGAGGAAGTATGCTTTATGCTATGTTCATGATGTATGTTGATATGTTATGAATGATTACTTTGAGTGGATGTATGGTTTATGGCTTGATTGTGTTCTTGCCTAATTGATGTATGAAAATACTCTTAAACAATTTGGTTCCAACAATCTCCCCCTTTTTGATGATGACAAACATTATTAAGTTTTACAAGCAATATCAGCAAGCAAACAAAATAATCAGACAGCAAAAAAAACTTTTCTCTTTAAGGAAATCTCCCCCTGAGATAAACATCTCAGTGTTTTCTTACTCTTCTCCCCCTGAGATAAAGATCTCATGGGTTTTGGATATTCAATATGTTGAGTACCTGAAAAGTTCTTTTTCTCAAGAAAGCATATTAGTCCAACAACATATATAATCAGAATTCAGAGCAAACAGAGTATAAGCAACAAGACTATTGCAATTTGAATTTGACTCAATCTCGTTTTATTAAGACTTGAGTTTTTAAAACTTAATCTTTTCTCCTCTTTCTCCCCTTTTGTCATCAGACAAAAAGGTGTTCAAGACGTCATAGTCCAAAAAAAATTGAAAAGCAAATTATTTTTTGAAGAACATGAGATATTCGCTTCTGCAGATCCATCCTTGAGCGCATATACTTGTAATACTGGTGAACTAGAAAAACAAGGTCTTCAACTTCTTCTCTTGAAAATGAAGCTTGTGCAGTTCTTGGTTCCTCATCTGTGGAGTCAACAGGATCTTCTGGCTCATGGGATAACACAATAATGGGCTGAGTGTATCAAGTTGGTGCCCCGAAGATGTCATTAAACATATAGCTTTGATGCTTCTTTTCGTTTGTAACTGATCACACTGTAGGCATTTCAGCCTTGTCAGCAGTAGAGACCCCTGAAGATGATGCTTGTTGTTCACACAGTCTGAGGTATATTTCCCAGACAGTCCTTGCATCATGTTCCGTTGCTTGGCCAGTTTTAGACATGAATAGCAGAAAGTTCATGTCAATGTCATCTTGTGACTTCTTTGCCTAATCCATGTCAATGTCATCTTGCCTTTCTTAAATAGCAAACCAAGATTAGTAGTTTCCTTCAGATATCTAAAGATTCTCTTGACAGCAGTCAAGTGAGTATCAATAGGATCTAATTGGAATCTTGCACATAAGCAAACACTGAACATAATAACAGGTCTAGATGCAGTAAGATATAAGAGAGATCCAATCATACCTCTATATACCTTTTGATCTACCTTTTTATCTTTGTCACTCAGGTTCAGTATTGAAGATGGGTGCATATGAGTGTTGATGGGTTTGCAATCGTCCATATTGAACTTCTTCAGAAGCTCCTTTGTATATTTGGACTGATGCACATAAATCCCATCTTTAGTCTATTTTACTTGAAGTCCAAGGAAGAATTTCAATTCTCCCATCATACTCATTTCAAACTCATTCTGCATTAAATCAGAAAATTCTCCACACAGAGATTGATCAGTAGCACAAAAAATAATATCATCTACATAGATTTGTACTATGATGAAATGTGTGTCTATGGATTTTCTGAAAAGAGTTGTATCAACTTTTTCTCTTGAAAAACCATTTTCCATTAAAAATGAACTTAGCTTTTCATTCCAAGCCCGAGGAGCTTGCTTAAGGCCATAAAGAGCCTTTTTTAATTTGAAAACATGATTGGGAAAAGTTTTATCCTCAAAACCAGGAGATTGTTCAACATAGACTTCCTCAGTTATTATACCATTCAAGAAAACACTCTTTACATCCATTTGATAAAGCCTCATATCATGTTGGGCAGCAAATGAAAGTAAGAAGCGAATGACTTCTATTCTAGCTACTAGAGCAAAAGTTTCAGTAAAATCAATACCTTCCTGTTGTGAGTAACCATGTGCAACTAACCTTATCTTGTTTCTCACAACTTTACCTTCTTCATCCAGTTTGTTTCTGAATACCCATTTGGTTCTGTAACACCCTCATTTTTAAATAGTTTTTATTGATTTTTATTCTTCTTTAATTTGATTAAAAATTATTTAATTAATGATTTTGGGATCTTGAGGTGAGAATAGGGATATTCATATCTTAGATTTATTTTAGAAGAGTCGAGAGTAGTAGAGTTCGCAAAATTGAGTTTTTGCGGGAATTGCATTTTCTTATGATGCGAGCATAGGATTCAGTTATTTTTCTGGAGGTCATTTCTACTCCAAAATAATATTTTAACGAACCAAAAGTCATTTTTATAATATTTTTTATTTTTAGAAATTTTTCAGAAAAACTTTATTTTACCCGCGTTGGTGCTTTACGGGTAAACCGGGCGCAACCGGGACATGAAAAATGGTTCAAAAATTTAGTTTTGAGATTCTAAAATTTTCTATATGATATTCAAGTCATAGAATTGATTTCTCATGATTTTATCTATTTTAGAAAAATATTTATCTAAAAAGGGATTATAAAACTAAGCGTTTCTACTACTTTGAACTACCAATTAAACTCTAACTTGATGGGACATAATCCCACCAATTTTTTTGGTGTCTTGGGCAAATTCCTTGGCCAAAAATGTGGTCATGAAAATATCCCAAAGTCAAGTGTGAGTCAAATGCTTATTATTTGATTTTTTTCAAATTAAAGGATGAAGTAGGTGAACCACTTCAATCAAAGCCATGCTCTTCCATGCTCCCTTGTTCCCTCTTGGCCGAGTTCCTCATTAGGAAAGGAAGGGAAGAGATTCATTCTTAGACACTTCATCTTCTTCCTTGAGACAAAGACACCATTTTCTCTCATTCCAAGCTTTTTCCTCCATAACCAAAAGCTTGAGTTTCTTTGAGTTTTTGACCATTCAAGCTTCACAAAAAAGTTTGGATCATGATTCTAAGCCATAATATCTTCTTCTTTTTCCATTCTCATCACTTTTAATTTTCCAAGAATATTGTGTTCTCCATTTTTCTAAAAGAGAGATTTTTCTTGGTTTAGGTTCAAACCCTTAGAACCTACAAGCTTGAAAACCTTCTTGAGCTCTTTTTCTTCAAGCCTTGAGTAAGTATTTCTCTACTCAAGATTTCCGTACTTTGGGGTTTGTATATTTTCATAAAACTCATATTTTTATGGTTATGTGTTCTATATATTTTGGAAAAGGTTGATTTTTATAAGTGTTGGAGCATCAAAGGTGGTGAGGAGATCTCTTAGTCTTGGTGTTGGTGTTGGTGGCTTGTTTGCTAGAAGACCTTTTAGTGATTTTCTTTGAAGTGCTTCAAGAGGTAAGGGGATTTTCTCAATAAGTTGGGAATGTTGTATATGTGGGTGTTGTATGTTGTGTGCTTGATGAAAAACTCAAAGATTTGAGTTGTCATGTTGGGTGTTGAATGATTTATCATTCACTTAGTAAAATATATTTTTACCTATGTATGATTAGAGTTTTAAATATATGATTTTAGTTGATGAAATGAGATTTTCGAAATTTAAGGTCTCTTGGAAAAATATATTATGACTTGAAGTTGTTTATGCCTCATGCTTGGTTTTGTATTTTTGATGCATGGATTGTATTGGAATCTTGGATGATATTGTGTGTTTTGATTATGTTATGGATTGTAATATTTAAAGCTTTAAATTTATTATGATTATTGTTGTTATGAGTGGTGATTGAATTCAAAGAGGACTAATGCTATGTACCCAAGCATATGGAAGAGGATTAAAGGACTTTAAGAAGAAGTTTTCCCAAATGAAAATCAAGATTTAATTAATTAGAATTCAAGTCAACACTTGATTAGGCATTTCACTTGGTTTTGAAATTAAGTCTCCAATGGACTTTTTATAAATGTTTCTTTTCAAAAAGCCCTAATTAAGTTAAAGAATTAATTGAAGAGGGAAAGAAATAGAATTTCGAATTTTTAAGGGGCAGTAATGAAAACTGGATGCATTTTGGGGCAAAAACATAATGTTTGGAAGTTCTGGGCTGAAAAACGAAATCTGGGTGTTTTGGGTCAAAAACATAATTTATCGAAAACCCAGGGACTGAAACTTAAAACTGAAAGTTTTCTGGGTCAGAATCGTAATTTTCAGAAGTTGGGGGCTGAAAACGTGAAGCTGGATACTTTGAGGGCCAGATTTTAAATAAATAGAAGTAAATGAATTTAATGTAAAATTTTATGAAAGGTGTAACTTGAGTTTTTTAATTAAGACTTTAAGTCAAACTTTTACAATGAAAAATACTAAGTTTGGTTTTAGTAAAAGCATTTAAGTTTTCAAATGACTTTCATAAAACTATTCTTGGTTTATATTCAAAATGTTAATGAGGTATTTCCAGAGTCAAGTATGTAAAGATTTTGAGGCTTAAAAACTAAATGGGGATTGATAGATGCTTTCTTTAAAACTTATGTTTTAAAACGATCTTAATCGAAAAGATTTATACGTTGTTGAGAGAGAGTCAACACGTGGTGAGTTGAAGATTTGAGGAATAATGCTACACGGTGTTGGGAGACAGCTAACACGTGACGATGAAAATCCTAAGTAAAGGATTGCATTATTTTCCTTGTAGGTGTGTATGAATTGTATTGTTATATGCATTTGAGATATTGGCTTTTGCCAGGCTGACTTTATGCCATGATGAGAGTAGTATACTCAATGGCCTTGAGGGGAATCTCCTTGTGCCGAGAAGAGTAGTATACCCGACTTGAATGATCCTGACCGGCTTGCCTTATTTATGATATGGTGCATGTAGCACAATGGGCCATACCGAATAAATGACAACGAAGGCTGAGAGATGGCCAGGTTGCATTTATGTTAAGTACAAGCACCAACCATATCGCTCTACTTAGTTGAGGAAGAGAAGTCTCCATGGAACAGCAAATCGGTGTAACAAGAGATATTGAAGTGACATGCATTTCGCTAGAGTGCTATGTGTGTGTTTGACTTCATGATTGTGTGCTCTTTTGAGTGTGGGAATAACTTAGAGAAATATTTGCGAAAGAGTAGCTTTACATATATATTCTTGGAATGTATTATGTAGTATTTTCTTTTTCGTATACATCCTTTCAATGGATTTCAACTTGTGCAAAGAAATTCACCCTTGCATGCTTTGCTGTTGTCCGTATGTACGCTACGCGTAGATGTCCACATCGAGACCTCTGATAGCCCGAGTGAGGGAGTGTTTCCGGCCTCGTGAGGAATGGGCCACTGTGACTGGACATGTGGTCAGGACTAGAGGAGGGGTGTTGGGCCCCGAAGAGGTTTTGGAGAGGGACATGGTTTTGGACGTCTACATACCCGTTGAGAGGATGCGCTACTGGCTGGGAGATGCACACTTTGCACGCAGTATTACTTTGGAGAACCGGGAGGCCAGAGTTCTGCCCACGGCGCAGCCTAGGGGAGAGACGAGGGAGGATCAGAGGCCTACACCTCAGCGGATATCAGGATCGATATCTGACCGTTGTCGTCTGATTCGTCGTACTCCAAGGAAGAGTTCCTTAGAGAGGGCACACTTGCCTAGGTTGGCCCAACCGGTGACACCAGTTCCATCACCCGAGACCGTGAGGCCGACACTTCCTGTTCCATACGTCGCACCTTCTGGATGTTTTGTTTGCTGTTCTTCTGACACTTCTGCCGGACCATCAGGACATGCAGGGAGAGGGAAGAGGAAGGTCAGAGATGAGCCTGGATGCGGTTGGCTTGTGGAGTCCGAGTCTAAGGATGAGGAGGACCCCAAGGAGGACCCTGAGGAGACGTCATCGTCTTAGGTCTCTAGGCGGGGAGGTGTGGAGTGCTAGGTTGTGGGTTGTTAGTTAGCCGACCAGCCTAGGTTTTGGGGATGTAGATATTTCATGTCGTGTATTTTGACACACCTTTGCTTTATTGCTTTCTTAGGTTTAGTTTACTGCTTTATTTCTTTTATGCTATGATGATGTATTTTAGGCCACTCTATTGTGGTTCCTGATTTTACTTGCGGGGGCAAGGATTTTGTACAGTAACTTGATGATATATATATGACGTATGTTTTCTCCTTTCTGATTTTTCTGGATGGCTAAGTTTTCCTGGGCGTACTTATCTTTTCAAAAAAAAACAATTAGCCTCCAATTTTGGTATCCTGAAATTGTGAAAGACTTATTTTATAAAGACAAAACAGTTTTATTTATCTTCCGCATTAAGTTTTGTTTAGTTTTCATGTGACGTTCCTTGTGGGAAAAAGGGGCGTTACAGGTTCCAATAATGGACTTATCTTCAGGTGGGGCAACCAGCGTCCAAACATCATTGCGTTTGAATTGATTTAGCTCCTCTTACATAGCTAAAATCCGTCCTTCGTCCAATAGGGCTTCATCAACATTCTTTGGCTCCAACTCATAGATGAAAGCAACATCAGTTTGTTCTTTGAATGTGGACCTTGTTCTGACTCTATCATCAACATTTCCAATGGTTTGATCCTCAGGATGATAAGTCTTGAAGTGTCAGCTTCTTCTTCTTTCTGGATTGGACGCATCATCATTTTCTGCGTCTGATCCATCGTCTTCATTCTTAGGTGATGCTCTTTCACCTTCTTCTTGTATTTTCATATCCGCGAGAGAATCACTTAGCTCTGACTGTAACACCCCTTTCTCAGGAGTCATTACACTTTGTAACGGAACCTCTAATGAATTAAAATCTTTCTTCTGATTCTTCTTTCGGAAAATGCTGTCAAAATTTATTTAATTTTCACAAATGAATTTTCTCTGTTATTTTTTTCTTTTTTTAAAAGAAACACTTATGAAAATAAACACCAATCAGGAAAAATAACATAGGAAACAAAATTCATTTAAAATAGAGCATACCATACACAAGAAATCCCTTTCCCAAATCAGTATAGACTCCCTATGCTGGTCAAGCACTAAGAACTTCTGCAAGAAACTCAAATAATAAAACCCCAACAAAACTAGGACTCGCACGTCCTTCCACTTGGTTGACACGTCTTCAACGCACATCTCATTCTTCGAATTCTGACTAGTCCATCTAGCTAGTAATTCATCTATATGAATCATGTTCCGAAGACCATAAAACATATAGGCAAGGGTGAGTTTCTTCCCAAAAGTTATATCACGAAATATACATAGTAAAAGAAAATACTAATTATTATACTTCAAAAATAAGCAGATATCATTTGAAAACGTTTATCTAAGTTAACAATTCTACCAAACACATCACCAAGAAAATCACACATTGCAATTCATCAATATGCATGACACTTCAACATCTCTTTATACACCGGTGTAAATGCTCCAAGGAGACTTCTCTTCCTCAACTAAGTCGAGTGAAATGGCTGTAGCGTAAACCTAACATAATTGCCCAGTCCACTCTAGGATCCAGTTTCACAATTATTCAGTAGAGCTACTATTTAAAATTTAATATCATAACATAAATAAGGCAGTCGGTCAAGATTATCCAAGTTGGGTACACTACTGTTCTCGGAACAAGGGTGTTCACCAGGCAAGACCATTGAGAATTTCGTAACTTGGACACCCCCATTGGCGATTATAGCCAGACTATACTTATTTGCAACCGTACAAACAAGATTGTAACTTGAATTGGCAAAGCCAACAATCACAATGCAAAATGACATCTATATTTGCAATCACCCAAAATTCTTATCTCAAGAATTTAATGAATTAATGAATGAATTATCAAATTCTTTCAAGCTTTCCGCAACCGTACTGTCCCATACCAGTACAATCTCATAATTCATCTCAAGAATTTAACATAATTACGCGTAGACTCTTTTACAACAACGTATAAAACTCTGTTTTTCTTCCATATTATTTTCTTAAGCAATAGACTTATAATAAGAACTCTTTGAAAAATAAAATACCAGTTAGTATAATTACTTTTCTAAAAATTATATTATAGTCATAAAACCTTCTTTTGTCCCACTACGTGGTAACGAAAAATGTCATCAACATTTTAACTACATTTACTTTAGACTTGGCCTTTTTAAGAAAAACTCTTTCCGTTACAACAAATTTAATAATAAAAATACCCCTCACTTCCTCTTAACTATTAAAACCACATAACTCTTTATAATTATATTTCTGACCCCAAAATGCCCAAACTTTCATTTAAGCCTCTACACTTCCGAAAATTACATTTTTAGCCCAAAACAGAAAATTTCACAGCTTGCGAAATTTCACACAAGGGATGTGAACAGAGCTATCCAAAGTTTTTGAAAAAAATCCAAAAATCGACTCTTCTTTTAAGATTTGATTACACACTTCAATTCCAATATTTTTGAACATCAAAACCAGATTACCTTTTCATGAACTTTGGTTGTTTAACTTGGATTTTCAAAAGTCAATTACATAGACTTTATTTCCTTTTGCTAATTAATATATGATTAGTTGATAAAAGACTTAACCACTTGTGATTGATTTAAATTAAATTCCCAACTCTCTTGTTTTAAGAAAAATCCCATTTCAAGTCCATTGGAGAGTTATAAAAATTTAAGTAGTTAATACCTAAATCAAGCTTTGACTTGAACACTAAATTAATCAAATTTGTCTTTAGAAAAAAATGATTTTACTGCAAAGTCCTATACTTCCTCTTCCGTGAAATTTGGGTCACTTGTTTTAATTCATCTTGGTTAATCTTACCTAATCACAACAAACATCACATAATCATAACAAATAAAGCATGAATCTAGTTTAAATATTACAATCATCTCAAATGAATTAAATGAAGCACAAGAAAATTAACTGAACCAAACCACATCAATCCATACAATATTTTCACACATCATCAAAGAACAAATCACAAATCAAGACATAAATTTTCTATCATACAATTAACATAGAGCTACAACATACTCAAAATGACATTTTTAGACAATCCAAGCATACACACACATTTCCATTACTTAGTAAATGTTCTTCACTTTTCCTTTTACCCAAAACAACTTAGAAATATTTCCATAGAGTTAAAAATATGATGATGCTCATACAAAAACCATAGAGTTAAAATCTTCTCTTAGAAAATTTAACCCAGCAAGAAGGATTAAAAATCATTCATCACAAAGATGAAACTCAACCATTGAGTTGTCATCAAGCCACACAACATACAACCATACAAAAATCATAACTATGAAAAGAACATTCCCTTACCTCTTGAAGACAACTTTGAACACCAACATCACTTTCCTAGCTTGTTGTTTTCCAAACTAGTAACCAACTCTTACAAAATACAATCATAAAACATAAGCATAAAAACATCTCCTTCATGAAATCACCCAAAACTTAAGATCAAAAACATGAGAGAAGGATTTCTTACTCTTGCACTTGAAGAAAAATGGAGCAAAATGAAGATCAAACTTCTTGGTTCCAAGGATAAGAACCTAAGACCAAAATAAAGAATTTTCTTCAAAAAAAATGAAGAAACACATGATCTAAAAACACAAAGAGATAGATCATGAAAGTATATGAAAGATTGATGGTTTAGAATCATAAACCAACCTTGGTTGAAAGATTGATGCATCAAAGCTCTTGGAAATCAAAGAAATAGCTTAGGAAAAAGCTTGAAAGCTTAAGAGCAAAAATGGAGTATTTGGCTTTGGAGAGAGAAAGGAAATGAAAGTTGAATCAAAACCATCTCCCCTAGCCTTGTATCACACGGCCAAATGGCTAAGAAAGTGAGTCATGACAAGCTTGGAGCAAGTGGGGATTATCTTGGAATAATTTTATCATTGGTTCCAAGCAAGACTTCTAGGCATAAGCACATGGGCAAAATCACTCTTGGCAGCTGGAAATTTCGTGCAAGGCAGCTCGAGAACAAGTGGGGGAAAACATCTTCAAAGTTAGGGCTTGTTTAGTGAAGCACAAGTGGGAAAAATGTCTAATAAATAATCTATTTTGAAATAAATACTTCCCTAAATAAGTGATTAATGGAAAAATCATTTTTAAGACCCAGTAATAATATAATAAAATTTAGAATCTCAAAACTTAATTTTGACCATTTTCTGATGCCCCAATTGCACTACGGTTACCTGTAATGTGCTAAATTCAGCTAAAAATAAAAATTTTCTAAAAAATTCTAGAAAAATTCTCAAAAATCCAAAATATTAAAAAAATAACTTTTGTTTCGTTAAACTATTTTTTTGACGCAAAAACAGTCTCCGTAAAAATATAAAACCGTCACCGTACTAAAACTGAGATATAGTTTCTGTCAAATTTCTATTTTTCGAATTTGGCCACTATCTACCCATCTAAAAATCATAAATAATATAAATACACTAATGATATCCCTAAATTTCCATTCGGATCAGTTCTTAGCCCTCTGATAATTATTTGTTCACCATATGTCACTTATTCCATTCTGCAGAGACCAAAACTGTAACATCTTTATTCTAATCTCAAAAATTTCCAAACTAAAATTCTTAAATTCTTAAATAATATAAAAATACTATTTGTCTCTCTAATTCCTCGCGATGGTCTTGCCTTTTCCTTCATATCAATATACTCTTATTTCTCCGTCTATAACGAGAATCGTTTTCTATTGAAATTTCCAATTTCAACTCGAAATCGTAGTTGCTTTACTATGAGCAACTATAGTCATGACATTTCATTTTCTAATGTTATCTTATAGTATGTAATTTGATCTACTAGCTTATTAGTATAGAATTTACTACGGATCTAAAAATGCGGGTGTTACACTGACAATTCTTTGTCAGGCTTTTTGTCATTGAATTTTATATGAATTGACTCTTCAACAGTCAAGGTTTTTGAGTTATAAACTCTGTAAGCCATGGAAGTTTCAGAGTAACCCAGAAAAATTTAATTATCAACTTTAGAATCAAATTTGCCGAGTTAATCCTTGGTGTTGAGAATAAAACGTTCACATCCAAAAGGATGAAAATAAAATATGTTGGGTTTTCTTCCTTTCCACAATTCATAAGGAGTCTTTTTCAATACAGGCCTCATATATATTCTGTTCTGTAAATAACAAACAGTATTTACAGCTTCAGCCCAAAACCTCTTATAGAGGTTGAGTGATCATTGAACATGGACCTGACCATCTCTTGTAAAGATCTATTCATTCTCTCCACCACACCGTTTTGCAGAGGTGTTCTTGGTGCAGAGAAATTGTGAAGAATTCCATTATCTTCACAGAATCTCTGGAAGTTTGCATTTTCAAACTCACCTCCATAATCACTCCTAATAGAGTTAATACAAACTCCTTTCTCATTTTGGACTCTTTTACAGAATATAGTGAAGACTATGAAAGACTAATCCTTGTGTGCAAGGAATTTGACCCATGTCCATCTAGTATAGTCATAAACTATAACTAGTCCATATTTCATTCCATTCAAAGATGCAATTTGTGTGGGTCCAAACAAATCCATGTGTAAAAGTTCTAAAGGTCTAGAAGTGGAAACAATGTTTTTGGAGTTAAAAGTGTATTTCACTTGTTTCCCTTTCTGACATGCTTCACACAGAACTTCAGATTTGTACACAAGATTTGGTAATCCTCTCACGAGGTTATGCTTATTTAGCTTTGAGATGGTTCTCAAGCTTGCATGACCAAGTCTCTTGTGCCATATCCATTGTTCATCCTTTAAGGATATGAAGCATGAGACATTTTGTTTGGACAGATTTTCAAAATCAATTTTGTAAACATTGTCCTGCCTCTTTGCTTGAAAAAGTATGGACTTGTCAGGGTTTTTGACTATACGTTTATCCTTGTTAAAGGAAACATCAAATCCGCTATCACACAATTGACTTATGCTAAGCAGATTATGTTTGAGTCCTTCAACTAATAAGACATTTTCAATAGAGGGAAAAGGATGCTTACCAATTTTACCTATCCTAACTATTCTGCCTTTCTGGTCTCCTCCAAAGGTGACCCAGCCCTTTATCCTAGGCTTTAGGTCTTGGAACATAGACCTTTCTCCTGTCATGCGTCGTGAGCAGCCACTGTCCAGGTACCATGGCTGGAGTTGCTTTCCTGCCATCAAACATATCTGCAACAGGAATTATCATATTCTTAGGTACCCAGATTGACTTGGGTCCTTTCTTGTTAGTCCTTGGTCTGTGTCCAGGCATGTTTCTTTTCTTATGGACGAATGTCAAGGTGACATGTCCAACCTTTCCACTTTGACCACAGTATAAATTAAACTTGGAAGGACTTTTAGAAAACTTTGGTTTTGGTTTTTCTTGTTCCTTAGGAACATAACCCAAACCACTTTTGTTAGAAGGTTTTCTCTGAATTTTAAAAATTTGATCAAATTTCTCAGAGCTACTGACAAATCTGGACAATCGTCCAGTGAGTTCATTTACTTCTTGTTGAAGTACTTGTACTCCACATGAGGTATTAGACTCAGAATCTCTTTGAGATTCATCTTTGAGTTGACTTACTTGAATTTTCAACTCTTCATTCTCTGATTTAAGTACTTTGTTTTCTAAAGTAAGCTTTTCAAAATCTTTGGTCATAAGAGAAAACTTTTTCTTTAAAGACCTATACTCATCAGATAGAACGGATGATTCTCTAAGAAGATTATCAAAGTTATTACTTAGTCCAGGATAAGAAAGTACCTCTTCTTCATCCTCATTGTCTGTTGAGGGCAGGCTTGCCATCAGGCAAAGATTTGCTTCTTCTTTATCCTCCTCGTCCTCATCATCAGAAGAATCATCAAGATCTTCCCATGTTGCCATGAGACCCTTCATCTTCTTGAAGAACTTTTTCTTTGTCCTTTCAGCTTCAGGACAATCTGCCTTGTAGTGGCCTGGTTTCTTGCAGCCATAGCACACTACCGGACTTTTCTCCTTTTGCTCAGCTTCCTTCTGTGGAAATCTTCTATTGTAGTGGCTTCCTTCTGAAGCCACCTTTCTTTTTCCACATAGACTTTATTTTCATGAAGATGAAGGAAAGTTCATCATCTGAGCCTTCTTCTCCTTCTAAACTGCATGACTCATTATCTGAGTCATGGGCCTTGAGTGCTTTTGACTTGCTCCCTTTTTTAGCTTTAAGACCAATGGACTTTGCCCTTTTTTCTGTTCCCTCTTCTTTGAGCTCAAGCTCATGTACTTTGAGTGAACCCAGAAGTTCTTCTATAGCAAGAGTGGTAAGATCTCTTGCTTCTTGTATAGCAGTTACTTTGGGTCTCCATTGTCTTGGCATACTCCTCAGAATTTTCCTGATGTGATCCTGGGTTGTGTAAATTTTTTCCAGAGATCTCAGGTTGTTGATGATTGTTTGGAATCTCCCAAACATCTGATCAATTGTCTTGTGATCCTCCATTTTAAATAGTTCATATTGATGAACTAGCATACTGATTTTGGATTCATGGACCTGAGTTGATCCTTCATGCGGCAAAGCTAAAGTGTCCTATATTTCTTTGGTAGTGGTGTAGCTGTGCACCTTGTCATATTCTGACTTTGTAATGACACACATCAGTTAGTGTCTGGCCATTGAGTTTAGCTGGAATCTTGTCCTCTGATCCTGTGTCCACTGAGCTCTGGGCAATGGTTGCCCTGCTTCACCTACTGGAGCAGTGTAACCATTTTCAACGACATCCCATATGTCGATATTCTGTGCGTCAAAGAATGTGATCATTCTTTGCTTCCAATAATCATATTCGTCTTAGTTGAACAGTGGTGGCCTGTTCACAGCTTGTCCCTCGTTCTCCATGGATCTTTGCTTCTCTGCACTGTTAGGTACTCAACCCCTAGAGACCAAGCTCTGATACCAACTGTAAGTAACAAGGTGAAACACAAGAAGGGGGGTTGAATTGTGTTTCTTAGCTTTTAAAACTTTTTGCAAAACTTTGGACGTTGCTTATAAAAGATTGGACGGACAACGTATATTGGATGCACATATAAAATGGACGCAGAAATGTCCACTAGGTTTAAAACAAGTTTTAGTGTGTTTCAAGCGTTTGAAGACTTGTTAAAACAATTTCAACTCAATCCCCACAGTTAGTATATAAACTGAATATAAAGGAGTTAAGGGATAGAGAAATAACACAAATATTTATCCTGGTTCACCCTTTCCTAAGAGCTACGTCCAGTCCCCTCAAACTAGAGAGATTTCACTATCAAACAAGATAGATTTACAAGTATTCTTTGACAGCCTCTTTAGGCCTTACAACAAGTATTACTTTCACACCTAGCCTCTCAAGGCTCAACCCAAGTATTCTTTTACAGACAAGCCTCTCCAGGCTCAAACCCAAATATTCTTTACACACAGCCTCTTCAGGCCAATCCCAAGTATTCTTTTACAGACCAGCCTCTCCAGGCTCAAGCAATTATTCTTTTCTAAACAAGCCTCTCTAGGCTCAAACAACTCAGAAAAGTATTTTTTAAATGACTGTGCTATTAAATCACACAAGTGAGAATATGGACTCTAAAGCACTTCGAGAGTTAAGCAAACTCTCTTTTACAAGAAGAAAGAATTATACAAGACTTTCTAAGATTTACAAAGTATGAAAATATTTGCACAACATTTTTGCTCTTTCTTTTTCGTAGTTCAGAGTCTCTATCTTCTTCTTCTTGTTCATGGTATTTATAGGCTTTGAGTGAAGCTTTTGATCTTGAACTTGCTTTGTTTCAGCCTTCATAAATTAGCCGTTTCCTAATAGCATTAAATCCTATTTTCCCGTTGCTCTGCTGGAGTGCTTCTTCAGCGTATTTGTTTGCAATTCTTTCTCCTATGTCAGAAGTAACCTGTACTCAAAGTCTCAATTACATAGTGGTTAATAGTAATATTTTATTGAGACAAAGAGAATACACTGTATAATGTAACACCCTTTCGCCAAAAAGGATATTACACCATAGTAACCAAGATTTTTGAAATAGCTTAGAAAATATTTAGATGTAAATTTAATATTCCTTCTCCGAAAATGTGGGTAAATTTTTTGCCTTTTCTAAAAGATGAGAATGATGGGAAATATGTCCCTTTAATTCTTTTCGAAGAGTTTTAAATGCGAAAATATAAACCAACAGTTTTGTGAAAACAACCTCATCTAATATATGGAATCATCATAGATTACAAAAATAACTCAATATTCTAAAATACTCAAAATATGTTTGTACAGTGAACACCTGAGTCAATCAAGTCTCTCAACCTCTGCCCAAAACAAGGCAATAAAAGTAGATTCTTCTCGGAATCTCTGTCAATCCACACAGCAACCTCCTTTAGATCCTCTCCTAAGAGCTAGCCCACTCCTTGGGTAAAACATCTACTCAACCACATACCAAAACAACAAAGAAAGTAGGCAAGGGTGAAAACTTCACAAGTTAAGAAAACAGTACAAGAAATATAACATTTATACAGTATATTTTTAGAATCTCACAAACACAGATATATACATATATATTGTCACATAACACATCACCTTTATGTCAAGTGCAGTCAACACAAAACGTATCACTTTAACAGAATCACAGACAAACACATAAGATATCACTTTTCAAAGACGTACAGACAAACACAGAATATATCACCTTCAAAGAAGTAAAGACAAACACAGAACTTGACATGCACATCACAACTCAGTAGAATATCACTCAATCAGAAATATTGATGCATGTCATTTCTATATCTCTCAAAACACACCGGTGTAATGCTCCAATGAGACTTTACCAACCTCAACACCCTTGAGCAATCGGCTGTAGCAAACCTAACAGAATAACCAAACAGTCCAATCTGAACTTCCGGGGATTCTTCGGTAATACTAACATTTATTACTTAATACCAATTTATGAATAAGTTTGTCAGTCAGATTTATCCAAGCCGAGTATACGACTCGTTTCGGCTCGAGGGTATTCACCAACTCGGCCACATAAGACTATCGAAACCTGGATAATCCCAATAGGGAGTTGTAGACCAACCGTACTCTATTCCCAACCTCACTACTTCGGATTGTAATGCTCAAAACTCTTTATGCAAATGATGCAGAGAATAAATTACTTTATATTCAATGCAAACAAGACATAGAATAAAATACTTCTTATTCCATGCAAATTAAACCGAGAATAATTTACATTATATTCTCCTTCTCTCCACATTTGAAACAGATAGAAATACTATCTTAATATAAAATCACATAGAATACTCTTATTCTATCAATACAGGAATAACTCTTGAAATTATCCGTTTTGTTACTCTTTCCAGCTGTGCTCATTTATTTTAAGAATAATCACACCGTGGTAGAGCCGAACTGAGGTGATTACCCAGAAATGAATCGGTAAAAATGAAAGTGATCAAAGCAATAACAGAAGATCAAAACGGGACATAGCCACTGGGATTGATCAAGAGAGAAGAGATTATCGATAATTAAACTCAGGTTCATTTTTATCCGGTAAGTGACTTTTCTCGTTTTTGGAAAAAAATTGCTATTGAATAGCCACAACCATAACTGCAATAATATTAATACAAATCATAACTTAAACTCATTCTCTTTGAAAAAACCCTTTGGAAGCTGATTAAGTAATCTTCGCCACGTATATACGAACTCCCTAGGATAGAAAAAATAGCGCATCGGTATAGCTCCCAGGAAAGATTAGGTGAGCTTTTAGGCCCCTTCAATGACCTTTGTCTTTCCTAGACAGATCCATACAAATGAACTACCTTCACGCAACTATCAGTTTGTATATAAACAATAAAAATCATAAGTTTTTATATATAACAAAACTCCAAACCAGAAATTTCTACCAAATAACATAACAGTAGAGTTCACCGAGAACCCATTACTATTAAATTATTTTACCCAATCATCTTGTATATATATATATGTAGGTAACAAGATGAAACACAAGAAGGGGGGTTGAATTGTGTTTCAAAGCTTTTGAAAACTTTTCGCAAACGTTGGACGCTGATTATGAAAAACGTTGGACGCACAGCGCAACTGGTTTATTGGACGCACAAACACTTTGGACGCAAAAACATCCACTTAGTTTAAAACAAGTTTTCTTTGTGCGATTAAAGCGTATTGAATAACTTGTTAAAATAAATTCAAAATCAATCCCCTCAGTTAGTATAAACAAATAAATTAACAGAGATAAGGGATAGAGAAAATAACACAAGTGTTTATCCTGGTTCACCTTTTTCTAAGAGCTACGTCCAGTCCCCTCAAACTAGAGAGATTTCACTATCAATCAAGATAGAATACAAGTATTCTTCAACAGCCTCTTCAGGCCTTACAACAAGTATTCTTTGCACACCTAGCCTCTTCAGGCTCAACACAAGTATTCTTTGACAACCAAGCCTCTCCAGGCTTAACCCCAAGTATTCTTTACATGTAGCCTCTCCAGGCTATATCCCAAGTATTCTTTTACAGACAAGCCTCTCCAGGCTCTAACAAGTATTCTTTCTAAACAAGCCTCTCCAGGCTCAAACAACTCAGAAGAGTGTTTTTGACTTAAAGTGCTATCTAACTCACACAAGTGAGAATATGAAAATCTTAAGCACTTCAAGAGTTAAGCAAACTCTCTTTTACAAGAAGGAAGAAAATAATACAAGACTTTCTATCAGAGTATTTTCACAGCGTTTTAGCTCTTTCTTTTCTTGGTTCAGTCTCTTGTATTCTTCTTCTTGTTCACGGTATTTATAGGCTTTGGTGAAGCTTCAGACTTGTTCTTTGAATAGCTCAGTTTTAGCCTTCATAAAAATCACCGTTCTCTAATAGCATTAAATGCTATTTTTCCGTTGCTCTGAGGAGTTCCGCTTCAGTGTGTATGTTTGCATCTTTTTCTCCTAGGTCAGAAGCAACCTGTACTCATAGTCTCAATTGCACAAAGGTTAATAGTAATATTTTGTTGAGACAAAGAGAATACATTGTGTAAAGCAGAAAGGGATGTTTAGAGAGATATAGAAATAGTCAGAGTACATTCTCTCTCTAAGTACACTTTCCACAGTGCGTTATACTTTTCATTTAATGCATGTTCAAAACACGTTGAATACAGCTATTTATTTCAAATCATTTGCTCAATAAATATGTTCCATATTAAATGCAAGAGCAATAAATAGCAAGTTGTGTCTTCTGCGTTTTGGACGCACCATGTAGAAAATATGGACTATTCAGGTTATGTACAAAATGGACACATACCTTTGCTTACCATTTGTACTTGAGACAATTTGGTTCATATGGACGCATATTCATTGCTTACCATATGGACTTATGACTTTGCTTCTCTGATAGGACGACTCCATGATAGTTATTGGACGTTTATCAATTTTGCTTCTTTGGACGCAAAGCTTCATTGGACGTATTGCTTCTCAAAGTCCATTGGACGATACTTATCTGAGGTTAAGTATCAGAGTCTATTGGACGCTCCACTCTTGGACTATATATATGTGTCAATGTCACGTTGGACGATGGACTTATCTTTGTTGTACCTATAGAAGCTAGTCAGCAAATTTTGTAAAACCTTTAATAATTATTGTTATCATCAAAACCACTTAGGGAATTCATTAAAAAACTTTTGAACAATTTGGTTCCAACAATATATATTTTCGAAAGCAGTATATTGCAATGAAAGAAAACACTGATTCAGAAATTTTAGCGTATTTAATCACTTTCTCAACGTACTAATGTCTAATAGAGATACGACCCCTGAGCCCGACTTGAAAGTACACTGAGGATGTACTCTCCTGCCTGACCAACCGCAGTATTCCCTATTAGCCAAAAGAACTACAAAGGTTCAATTTTACCAATTCTTAGATTTGTTGATCATGGAGGCATAACCCACTAAGTGATCAAGCCTTTATAATTAAAATTTCACCAGTGTAACGGTACAATTATTAAACTTCATAATTAAATTGGGCATTATAACTTTACTATTTATAAAATCACAATTTTAATAAAAATAAAGCATAGAGTATTTTAAATAAGGCTTTAAAACAATAAAACAAATAAATAACAATTAATTAAAACTATAAACACCCAAAACACAAAACACTTATCAAAACAAGATCAAACCAACTTTAGAAGTAATTCCCCTTACCTTGGCCTTAAGAACAAGGAAGAACAATCTAAGAACACAAGAACAAAAACACAAGAGTTTGATTAGAAAACCAAAGAAATCTTAAAGGAATAACAAAGAAAGAAAAGAGTATTTGAGTAATTTGCTTCAAGTGAGTAGTGTGAAAAATGAAGAGCACCCCCTCCCTGTTTATAGGGAGAGGTCCACGGCTAAATGGGCAAGGGTGAAGTAAAGATCTTGATTTTTTTTTCATTTTTGGAAAAATAATAAAACCCTAATTACCTAATAAATATCTAACAAAATATCTAGGCTCTAGAACAATTGAGAAGCTCCTAGACCCTTCAAGACCATGAGGAAGGTGGCCAAAACTGGGCTGATTAGAAGGAGATGTGATTTTACCAAAATAACCCTAGGGTTTGTATGAAAAAAGATGAAATCGGGTAATTTAGTCATTTTATAAATCAAAAATTGAAATAATTAAATAAAATTGGTGAGAACCAATGAGAATGCTAGAAAATGCCATGATAGCTCTAAATAATTTCATGGCATCTTTTTTTGAAATTTATTGATAGTGTAAACTCTTCGGTTTTCACCGTTTCGCAGGTATAACCCCGAAATGCAAAAAAATAGGTCAAAACTTACATAGAAATAATTTCTAAAATCATGAAATAAATAACTAAAAATAAAATATAAATCACTTATGGAGCTTTGTCATGAAAATAATACTGTGAAATAAGATTTTTACGCGATACGCTTCCGTTTAGCGTATTTTTTGGTAATTTTTGAAAGTTTTCCAAAAATTCTAGAAAAATTCCAAAAAATCAAAAATATTAAAAGAATAAACTTTTGTGAAGTAAGTTTATTTATTAGGTTTGTTTGAAATACTCAAGCTATTTAAATCTCCTTCCTTCAGTTAGACGTAAACCGTTTTTTCTAAAAAAAACCCGTTGACTGGAAAACTACCGTTTCAGAAGTATTCCAAAATATGTGTATTTTATTCCTAACTTTAAGCCAAAAATAAATCACAAAACATTTATGCCACAAGAATTCAAATAAGATAGAATAAGAACAATGAGACAAAGAAACAGACGTGGTAACTAGACCTGACAGAAGCTGAAAATTATTCGTTTTCAGAAGTATTCTCAAACATGCATATTTAAATCCTATTTTTATGCTAAAAATAAACCTCAAAATATTTATATAGTAAAAATTCATATAAGACGAAATTAAACAGTTAATCACAGAAATGGATGTTGCATATAAGAGAAAAGGTATGTTCAGAGAGATACAGAAATGTTCAGAGTACATTCTCTCTCTTAAGTACACTTTTCACAGTGCTTTATGTTTTTCATTAAATGCTAGTTTAAAAACGTTGACAATTATGCACCGAAAAAGTATTTCATACAGCTATTTATTTCAAATCATTTGCTCATTAAATATGTCTCATATTAAATGTAAGAGCAATAAATAGCATGTTATAGACTCTGCGTGTTGGACGCAACTTGTGAAACATAATGGACTTTCTGTTTACTTACCAAATGGACGCATACCTTTGCTTACCATTTGGACGCAAAGCTTTTCTGGTCATATGGACTTATGACAATTCTTACCATATAGACCCATGACTTTGCTTCATTGGACGTATAGCTTTCTTAATTATTGGACGTATACCATTCTGCTCCTTTGGACGCGTAGCATCCAAAGTCCATTGGACAATACTTACTTATAGTCAAGTATCATAGTCCATTGGACGCTCAGCTCTTTGATTGTACTTATAAGTTCCATGGTCATTCTGGACGATGGGCTTTTCTTTGTTGTACCTACAAGAGCTTGTTAGAAGACTTTGTAAAAACCTTAATAATCAATGTTATCATCAAAACCACTTAGGGATTTAAACATTGAAAAAGCTTTTAAACAATTTGGTTCCAAGAAAGTGCTCTATAGTCGACATAGAACCTCCACGTGCCATCCTTTTTCTTGACCAGAAGAACTGGTGAGGAAAATGGGCTCTGGCTCAACTGTATCATCCCCGATTTGAGCATTTCTTCCACTTGCCTTTCTATCTCACACTTTTGGAAATGGGGATATCTGTAGGGGCGCACATTCACAGGAGTGGAGTTAGGAAGAAGATGGATTTTGTGGGTAATATTTCGTGGAGGGGGAAATTCAGAGGGTGGATTGAAGAGAGCTCGATATTGTGTGAGCAGAGACGATATGTCGGGTATTGGGTGGGAGAAAAGTGAAACTGGGGGGGGTCAGATTTTGGGTCTAAGGTGGGTGTGTGTGTGTTTTGGGTTTGACCCGTGTTGGGTGGGTGATGTGAAATGGTCAGGTCGAAAAGAGCAGTTGTAGCCTGGGTTTGAAATAAACGTTTAACCTCTTGGGCTGAGGCATCTGTGGACTAGGTTGGAGCATCAGCTCGTAACTCCACTAATTGGTCCTTACGGACGAATTGCATTGTGAGCGCGTCATAGTCTGTTATGACGGGACCTAACGTTTTCAGCCATTAGATCCCCAATACTATATCTGCACCACCGATTGGTAATACATGTAGGTCAACCTCAAAGGTATGACCCTGGATCTCCACCGCGACATTGGGGCATATATGGTGGCATGTGACTTCGTCACCATCGCCCACCATGACTTTGAGGGATTGAGCCGTGGTGGTGGGGAGTCCTAGATACTTGGCCGTGTGGGTTTGGATAAAGTTGTGGTACTACCTCCATCAACGAGTATCGTCACGCGAGAACCGGCTACCGTGCCGAACAATCGTAGCGAATCAGAAGCTTGAGTGCCTGAACCAGAAAGGGCGTTCAAGCTGATCTGTACCTCGGGTTGGTCATTGGAAGGTGGTGGCGTGTCAATGGGGAGAGGAGAAGAGTCCTCGCTGCCGTCCTCATCTGTTTCAGTGACGAAGAAGAATAGACGCCCCTTGCATTTGTGAGTGTTGGACCATTTCTCATCGCAATTATAGCAGAGGCCCTTTTCACGGCAAACGGCCATTTCTTCAGGGGAAATACGTTTAAATTGGAAGCGGCTGGGATTGGAGTTGGATGGTGTTTGCGGTTGTGGTCGCTGGTTAGGCAGGGTCTTTGGGGAGGTGTTGGATGGAGGGGAAAAAACCCCTTTGCCTTTGTAACCGCATTTACGGTCCTCGATTTTATCTTCTTGCAACTTCGCCAAGGTCGTAGCTTGTGTGAGAGTAACAGGTTGCAGGCCCTAAAATGAAACATTTGAGTAGAAAGGAAGCTGGTAACCCAACGATTAGATTGGCTAGTCGCTCAAACTCAGTAAGGTATTCATTCATTGACCCTTTCTAAGACAGCTTGAATAGGGCCCCTTTGGGATCATCGTAAAACGAAGGAGCGAATCGCGACTCCAGTGAAGCCATTCCACGAAGTGATCAATCCATTGTGAAACATCCACTGATACTAGCTGAGTGCCAGTCCATCCATGTAAAAGGATGCCACCGTAATGCGTTCTTCCTCCGGGGTGCTTTGGTATTCGAAGAACTGTGAGATTTTGAAAATCCACCCCATTGGATCTTCGCCATCAAAATGTGGTACTTCGAGTTTCATAAAAAGGCAATTATGGTTAGGGTGTGGTGGGGGTGGTGGGGTAGGAGTGGGTTTAATGGTGGTTAGGTTGTCTAGGTGTTCAAGGATAGTGTCGATTTACAGTGAAAGGGTAGTCTGGTTTTCAGTGAGGGTGGTTTGGTTTTGGGTGAGGCGGAGGACTGCTTCTTCCAAGCGTTCAGTGGTTTTGGAATGGGTGTTATGGTCAGCCATGGCAGGTCGGGCCAATTGATAGGATGGCGATGATATCCCTTGAATTCGAGGACAAGGACCATCCTAAAAGCAAGATAAAATTGGAAATACTTCTCTGCCTTCTTATGATTCAACCATGGAATATAAAGGAATTACAAATACCAACCTTGGGCAATCCGTGAATTCAGGAAACAGAATTTACAAAATGAAAGATACAATCTGGAAAATGAAAGATACGGTGCTAAAGGAAACGTGGCGGACTTAACAACCCCATAACTGGGTCTTCTTATCACTTTCTTGGGCTTCTTATCATGGGTCAGACTGGTGTCATGTGTTGGGTTGGTATCAGGGCCCGAATTGGTATCATGAAATGAGGAAGATAAGATCAATCACTTACCATGGTTTAAGCTACGTTAAAATCAACTTTAATGTGGTAACTTTGATCCGACCCAGTTAAAACTATTCATACAAGGCTTGTTTGTGTGCATGGCTTACATGGCTCACATGGAGCAGCCTAGCCACGAAATTAGTGACCTAAATGGCTTTGAGGTGGCTTGCTTTATGGCTCGGAATTAAATACCTGACTTAGGGGCAAACGGTCTTTTCACCGAAAAGTAATTATTACTATTTTTCCTATTACATCACTACCCTTACATCATCATTCCTCTACTGGTAAATGATTTATAACCTCCTAAATTTATTTTTGGGGCTTCACTAATTTTTTCGATACTGCTATTTTTAACTATATACCCGCTATTAAGACAAAATAGTCAACTTTTGAGAAAATTCCAGAAAAATTTCCGAAATCCCTAAATATTGGAAAAACACTATTTGGTTCATCGAAATATTTTTCTAACTTGTTCTGGTCTCTAAACCCACTCACAGTTCAACCTATTCAAACTACAGGGACTAAAACAGTACTTTTTCTTACTCGTTACTTAGAAAAATCCCAAATAAATTTCTAAAATCCTCAAATATTGTAAAATGACTATTGGTAGCCGCAAATCATTTTTCCGACTCCAATTCAAGGTCTTTGTCTCACTACACATCTATTTTGTCAATTTACCGTAAATCGTATTCTGTCGTATCATCAAAATCCAACTTAAACTGCTGCTTTTGAGATCACAAAGGCTTTATCTAAAGAATTATCTTTCCTAATAAAATATTTAATAAATCACACAATATATATATTAAAACATAACAAAGACGAAAATCTAAAAATACGGATGTTACACCTTAGCGTCTTTGGTGCGAGAAGGTTGCTGGAGTGGGAAGGATGAATAAAAATGTCTGTTAAATTAAGTTTATACATGTATAATCTCTCTCCCTCATGTTTTGTGGCTGCCTTTTGTGTTTATATAGTACTCCCAAGACAATATAGTTGTTATGCGACTGTTGGGGGAAGACCTTTTTTGGCATTTCAGAACGTTGCAGCTGGCTTCAGAACATTGACCTTTCACTTTACAGCTATCACTGCGAACCTTCTTGTTGGAACCAAATTATTCAAAGGCATTTTCAAATGCTTTAATCCCTAAGTGGTTTTGATGATAACAATCATTATTAAGGTTTTTACAAAGTCTGCTCACAAGCTCTTGTAGGTAAAACAAGATAAGTCCATCGTCCAGTGTGACCTTGGTAATCATAAGTACATTCAAAGAGTTGAGCGTCCAATCGACTCTAATACTTGACTTTGAGTAAGTATCGTCTAATGGACTCTGGATGCTATGCGTCCAGATGAGCAGAATGATATACGTCCAATAACCAGTAAAGCGGTACGTCTAGAGAAGCAAAGTTGTGAGTCCATATGGTAAGAATACTTATGCATCTATATGACCAGAGAAGCCTTGCGTCCAAATGGAAAGCAAATGTATGCGTCCATTTGGTAAGTGAACAGAAAGTCCAACATGCAGAGTCTATAATATGCTATTTATTGCTCTTGCATTTAATATGAGACATATTTAATGAGCAAATGATTTGAAATAAATGGTTGTATACAATGCTTTTCCTGTGTATAATTGTCAACATTTTTGAACAAACATTTAATGAAAAGCATAAAGCACTGTGAAAAGTCTACTTAAGAGAGAGAATGTACTTTGAACTTTTCTGTATCTCTCTGAACATACCTTTTCACTTATACAGTGTATTTTCTCGGTCTCAATAAAATATTACTATTAACATTTGTGTAAATGAGACTTTGAGTACAGGTTACTTCTGACATAAGAGAAAGAATTACAAAGAAATACGCTGAAGAAGCACTCCTCCAGAGCAATAGGAAAATAGCATTTAATGCTATTAGGAAACGACTACATTTATGAAGGCTGAAGCTGAGCTTATTCAAGATCAAGTCTGAAGCTTCACTTAAAGCCTATAAATACCGTGAACAAGAAGAAGAATACAAGAAGCTGGAACTACGAAAAAGAAAGAGTCAAAACGTTGTGCAAATATTGTCATACTCTGATAATCTTAGAAAGTCTTGTATATTTCTTTCTTCTTGTAAATGAGAGTTTGCTTAACTCTCGAAGTGATTTAGAGTTCATATTCTCACTTGTGTGATTTAACAGCACTGTCATTTAAAAAACACTCTTCTGAGTTGTTTGAGCCTGGAGAGGCTTGTTTAGAAAAGAATACTTGTTTGAGCCTGGAGAGACTTGTCTGTAAAAGAATACTTGGGTTTGAGCTTGGAGAGGCTTGTTTGTTAAACAATACTTGGGTTGAGCCTGGAGAGGCTAGGTGTGCAAATAATACTTGTTGTAAGACCTGGAGAGGCTATTGAAGAATACTTGTAATTCTATCTGGATTGATAGTGAAATCTCTATAGTTTGAGGAGACTGGACGTAGCTCTTGAAAAAGGGTGAACCAGGATAAACACTTGTGTATTTTCTCTATCTCTTAACTCTTTTATTTTTAGTGTTTATACTAACTGAGGGGATTGAATTGAAACTATTTTTAACAAGCCTTTCAAACGTTTTAAATGCACTAAAACTTGTTTTAATTTAAGTGCACGATTCTACGTCAAACTTAACTGTGCGTCCAATACATATATATGTTGTGCGTCCAACCTTTTAACAAGCAGCATCCAAGGATTTGCGAAAAGTTTTAAAAGCTAAGAAACACAATTCAACCCTCCTTTCTTGTGTTTCACTTGGTTACCTACAGTTGGCATCAAAGCTCGATCTCTATGGGTTGAGCACCTAACAGTGCAGAGAAGCAAAGATCCATGGAGAACGAGGGACAAGTTGTGAACAAACCACCACTGTTCAATGGTGACGAATATGACTATTGGAAGAAAAGAATGATCACATTCTTTGATGCACAAAATATCGACATGTGGGATGCCATTGAAAATGGTTCCACTGCTCCAGTAGGTGAAGCAGGGCAACCAGTTCCTAGAGCTCAGTTGACACAGGATCAAAGGACAAGATTTCAACTGAACTCAAAGGCCAGACACTATCTGATGTGTACCATTACAAAGTCAGAATATGACAAGGTGCACAGCTGCACCACTGCCAAAGAAATATGGGACACTTTAGCTTTGGCACATGAAGGATCAACTCAGGTCCGTGAGTCCAAAATCAACATGCTAGTTCACCAATATGAAGTATTTAAAATGGAGGATCACGAGACAATTGATCAGATGTTTGGAAGATTCCAAACAATCATTAACAACCTGAGGTCTCTAGGAAAAATCTACACAACCCAGGATCACATCAGGAAAATCCTAAGGAGTCTGCCAAGACAATGGAGACCCAAGGTAACTGCTATACAAGAAGCAATGGATCTTTCCACTCTTGCTATGGAAGAACTTCTAGGCTCACTCAAAGTACATGAGCTTGAGCTCAAAGAAGAAGGAACAGAAAAAAAGGGCAAAGTCCATTGCTCTTAAAGCTCAAAAGGGGAGCACCTCAAAAGCTTTGGAGGCCAATGACTCAGATGAAGATCCATGCAGCTCAGAAGGAGAAGAAGGTTCTGCTGATGATGAACTTTCCTTCATCTCCAATAAAATAAAGTCCATGTGGAAAAGAATGGTGGCTTCAGAAGGAAGTAATTCAACAAAAGATTTGCACAAAAGGAAGCTGAGCAAAAGGAGAAAAGTCCAGTAGTGTGTTATGGCTGCAAGAAACCAGGCCACTACAACGCAGATTGCCCTGAAGATGAAAGGACAAAGAAAAAGTTCTTCAAGAAGAAGAAGGGTCTCATGGCAACATGGGAGGATCTTGATGATTCTTTTGATGGTGAGGATGGGGAGGATAAAGAAGAAGCAAATCTTTGCCTGATGGCAAGCTTGCCCTCAACTGACAGTGAGGATGAAGAAGAGGTACTTTCTTATCCTGAACTAAGAAATAATTTTGATGATCTTCTTAGAGAATCATCCATTTTATCTGATGAGTACAGATCTTTGAAGAAAAAGTTTTCACTGATAACCAAAGACTTTGAAAAGCTTACTTTAGAAATTAAAGTACTCTGATCAGAAAATGAAGAGTTGAAACTTCATGTTAGATAACTCAAAGATAAATCTAAAAAAGATTCTGAGTTCAATATCTCTTGTGAAGTACAAGTACTTCAACAAGAAGTAAATGAACTCACTGGACGATTGTCCAGGTTTGTCAGTAGCTCTAAGAAATTTGATCAAATTTTAAAAATTCAGAGAAAATCTTCTGACAAAAGTGGTTTGGGTTATGGCTGCAAGAAACCAGGCCACTACAACGCAGATTGTCCTGAAGATGAAAGGACAAAGAAAAAGTTCTTCAAGAAGAAGAAGGGTCTCATGGCAACATGGGAGGATCTTGATGATTCTTTTGATGGTGAGGATGGGGAGGATAAAGTGGTTTGGGTTATGTTTCTAAGGAACAAGTAAAGCCAAAACCAAAGTTTTCTAAAAGTCCTTCCAAGTTTAATTTATACTATGGTCAGTGTGGAAAGGCTGGACATGTCACCTCAACTTGCGCCCATAAGAAAAGAAACTTGCCTAGACGCAGACCAAGGACTAACAAGAAAGGACCCAAGTCAATCTAGGTACCTAAAAATATGATAATTCCTGTTACAGATATGCTTGATGGCAGGAAGACAACTCTAGTCATGGTACCTGGACAGTGGTTGCTCACGACACATGACAATAGAAAGGTCTATGTTCCAAAACCTAAAGCCTAGGACAAAGGGCTGGGTCACCTTTGGAGGAGACGAGAATGGCAGAATAGTTGGAATAGGTAAAATTGGTAAGCATCATTTTCCTTTTATTGAGAATGTCTTGCTAGTTAAAGGACTCAAACATAATCTGCTTAGCATAAGTCAATTGTGTGACAGTGGATTTGACGTTTCCTTTAACAAGGATAAATGTATAGTCAGAAACTCTGATAAGTCCATACTTTTCAAGCAAAGAGGCAGGACAATGTTTACAAAATTGATTTCGAAAATCTGTCCAAACAAAATGTCTCATGCTTCATATCTTTAAAGGATGAACAATGGATATGGCATAAGAGACTTGGTCATGCAAGCTAGAGAACTATCTCAAAGCTAAATAAGCATAACCTCATGAGAGGACTACAAAATCTTGTGTACAAATCTGAAGTTCTGTGTGAAGCATGTCAGAAAGGGAAACAAGTGAAAAACTCTTTTAACCCTAAAAATATTGTTTCCACATCTAGACCTTTGGAACTATTACACATAGATTTGTTTGGACCCACACAAACTGCTTCTCTGAATGGAAAGAAATATGGACTAGTTATAGTTGATGACTATACTAGTGGACATTGTAACACCCTTTTTCCCAAAAAGGGCATTACATTATTTTTATTTTAAAATATGTTATATAGAAAATAAATACTTTCATTTACATATTTCCTTCCAAAAATGTGAGTAATTTTTTTCTTTAAGAAGATGAGAAGGATGGGGAATATGTTTTCAAATAATTTTCTTTGTAGAAAATCGGTGATCATGAAATTATTTCAAAGACATAGCTATAGGAAACACACCACTCATAATATACATATCACAGGAAATATAAGGCTTTCTCCAGCAAGTAATAGTCATGGCCACAACAGAGTGACCTATACACACGATCATAAGAGAGAAAATAAACAGTCAAACTGAAACTAGAAAGCATAGCAAACACGCGAGTTAGACGCCCTCATCCATCCTAGGCCGGTCGAGTTCCACAAACCCCTCTATGACCTATTCTAGACCACCAGAATATCTACATCTACGAATCCTCCCCGATCTAGTCGTCTGACGGTTCCTCCCAAATCTTCCCTTCCCTTTTCTTCCCCGTCTAGAAGTCCCAGCCTCAGAATCTCCTCGGTAAGGCCTAGGGAATCCCGATGGAGGTGCAAAGGAAAGAGGAGTAGCACGAACGGGCGAAGTAAATCCCGGAGGACCCTCCTCCACAACTGGCGGAGTAGACACACTCGCAGGTTGCCTCAGAGTGCTCCTCACTGCGGGCCTCCTGCGTCTTCCGGCATAGTGGATGTACGGTGGTGGGGAAGATTCTTCTGTCTCTGACTCTGGTTCTGGTGCTGGTGCCTCGGACTCCTCGTAGCTACATTGGTTCCCTGGATGTACCCATTGTACCTCATCTACAGGAATTGTAACACCCCTTTTTCCCACAAGGAACGTCACGTGAAAAACTAAAACTTAATGCGGAAAAACGTCTTTCATAAATTAAGGTTACCAAAATTGGTGGCTAATTTTTTTTTTTTAAAAGAATCTTATCCGAAAAGATTTCTCACATCATATTTAGCCATCCTGAAACTCAGAAGAAAAGAAACATCATACACACATATATATATATATATATATATCATCATGTCAATATACACAAGTCTTGCGCCCGCAAGTATAGTTTGGAACCACAACATAGTGGCCAAAATACATCATCATGACACGAAGAAAATAAAACGATAAAGCTAAACCTAGGAAAACGATAAATCAAAAAGTGTGTCCAATACACGACACTGAACATGTACATCCCAAACCTAGGCTGGTCGCTAACAGACACTCTACAACCTAGCACTAGACACCCCCCACCTCTACAGGCCTAAGACGATGACGTCTCCTCGGGGTCCTCCTCAACCACAGACACCTCGAATGGTACACGATCTGGCTCGTCTCTAACCTTCCTCTTCCCTCTATCTACGTGTCCCAAAGGTCCGGCAGAAGTGTCAGAAGAACGGCACACCAAATGTCCAGAAGGTGCGACGTATGGAACAGGAAGTGTCGGCCTCACGGTCTCGGGTGATGGAACTGGTGTCACCGGTGGATCCATCCTTGGTAAACGTGCCCTCTCCAAGGAACTCTTCCTTGGAGTGCGACGAATCAGAAGACAACGGTTAGATACCGATTCGGCTATCCGCTGAGGTGTAGGCCTCTGATCCTCCCTCGCCTCTCTCCTAGGCTGCTCCGTGGGTGGAACTCTGGCCTCCCGGTTCTCCAAAGTGATACTGCGTGCAAAGGGTGCATCTCCCAGCCAGTAGCGCATCCTCTCGATGGGTATATAGACGTCCAATACCATGTCCCTCTCCAAAACCTCTTCGGGGCCCAACACCCCTCCTCTAGTCCTAACCACGTGTCCAGACACAGTGGCCCATTGGGAGATGGGATCGTAAGTCCATCCCCCACCATCGGCCTCACGAGGCCGAAAGCACTCCCTCACTCGGGCTATCAGAGGTCTCGAAGTGGACATCTACACATAACGTACATAAAATAACAGAAAAACACGCAAGGGTGAATTTCTTTGCACAAGTTGATATCCACTGAAAGGATGTATACGAAACAGAAAATACTACATAATACATTCCAAGAATATATATATATATAGCTACTCTTTCGCAAATCTTTCTCTAAGATATTCATAAACCAAAAGAGAGCACATCATCAAATTAAGCACACAGTCAAACACACACAAAGCACTCTAGCATAGTGCATGTCACTTCAACATCTTTCAATACAGCTCAAAACGCACTCCATTCGCAATCCCCCAAGCTAGATTGCACAATCCTCCAAGCTGGATTGTAGCAACAATCTCTATATTTATTACACAATCCTCCAAGCTGGATTGTAGTAAAAACATCCACATTTATTGCACAATCCTCCAAGCTGGATTGTAGCAACAACCTCTATATTTATTGCACAATCCTCCAAGCTGGATTGTAGTAAAAACATCTACATTTATTGCACAATCCTCCAAGCTGGATTGTAGCAACAACCTCTATATTTATTACACAATTCCTCCAAGCTGGATTGTAGCAACAACCTCTATATTTATTACACAATCCTCCAAGCTGGATTGTAGTAAAAACATCCACACTTATTGCACAATCCTCCAAGCTGGATTGTAGAAACAACCTCTATATTTATTGCACAATCCTCCAAGCTGGATTGTAGCACTGACATCTATATTTGCACTCACAAACAATCCAATCAACGCGGTCCCTCGTCTTAGGGTTTTTCGTCGCCACGTGTTAGCTTTCATCCAACACCGTGTAATATTATTGTCATTAAGACTTTTATCTTCGCCACGTATTGGTTCTCTTCCAATACCGTGTAATATTATTGAAAAATGTAAGTTTTATGGAAAAATTCCTCTTTGAAATTAAAGTTCTTCTTTAACTTTAACTCTCTAATTCTTATTATTTTTCCTTCTCACTCCTTATTAATTATTAAAAACCACATAACTTGTTAAAATTTCATTTTGACCCCAAAACGTCCAGTTCCTGCGTCCAGTCTGCGCCCAGTCCCTGCGTCCAGTCTGCGTCCAGTTCCAGCGTCCAGTTCCTGCGTCCAATTTCTGCGTCCAGTCTGCGTCCAGTCTCTGCGTCCAGTTCCTGCGTCCAGTCTGCGTCCAATTTCTGCGTCCAGTTCCTGCGTCCAGTCTGCGTCCAATTTCTGCGTCCAGTTCCTGCGTCCAGTCTGCGTCCAATTTCTGCGTCCAGTTCCTGCGTCCAGTCCTTGCGTCCAGTCTGCGTCCAATTTCTGCGTCCAGTTCCTGCGTCCAGTCTGCGTCCAGTCTCTGCGTCCAGTCTCTGCGTCCAGTTTCTGCGTCCAGTCTCTGCGTCCAGTTTCTGCGTCCAGTTTTCACGTTTTCTACCCCCGAACTTTTATAACATTATACTTTTGGCCCAAAGTGCCCAGACTTTCGATTTCATGCCCAGAATTCCAGAATTTTGTATTTTTGAAATTTATCCAATTAAGTGTTATCTTGAATCCTAATTAATTTCTTTGTTTTCATTTGTAAAACTTTTTCATTAAAGTTTTTAACTCCTCTTACCACACTTAGTCAAATATTTTCAAACCAATCCCAATCACATAGAATTAAATCATGTGAAACATCCAAGAATCAATATTCATCCATTTAGGCAAAAACACCACCAAGCCATAAATCAAACATACACTTAGGCATTCCAAATCACTCCAAATCATACATATGATTTTTCCAACCACACTAGGCTTATCAAAAATTCACATGCCTCAACCAAAATCATACTTTCACTCATATACATAAATATATAAAAATACATATTACTAAAGAATGATTTCTCATTCAAACACCCAATATGAAAGCTCAAGTCTTTGAGTTTTTCATGAACATACAACATACACCACACACATACACATCCTTCCCAACTTATTGAGAAAATCCCCTTACCTCTTGAAGACTTGAAAATGGGCTAACTCCAAAATCACCTCCTTCACACCCCACCAACACCAAGTGGTCTACTCAACACCTTGATGTTCCCACACTTAGAAAAATTCACCTTTTTCAAAAATACACCAAAATACAACCATAGAAATATGAGTTTTATGAAAACCAAGAAACTCTAAAGAGTAGAAATTTGAGAAGATGAATACTTACTCAAATCTTGAAAGAAAATAGATCCAAGGTAGTTTCCAAGCTTGTAGGTTCCAATGGAGTGAACCTAAACCAAGGAAAAGCTTATTTTTAGTGAAATGAAGAACTCAAGCTTTCATGAAAACATGAAAGTGGTGGAAATGAAAAAAATGAAAGAAGTTTATGGATTAGAATGATGATCCAAACCTTTTTTGTGAAGCTTGACTATGCAAAATCTCAATAAAACTCAAGCTTTTGGGTGTGGAGAAAAGCTTGGAAAAATAGAGAGAAATGGAGTTTTTGCAAGAATGAGAAAGATGAAGTTGTAAAACTGAATTCTCTCTCCTTCTTTTCCCTAGATGTTACACGGCCAAAAGCAAGAAGGAATGGGGGAAGCATGGCTTTGATTGAATTGGTTCACCTACTCCATTCTTTTAATTAGAAAATCAAAGATATTTCCAATTTGGTCAAATGTGAGTATTTGAATTTCAAGAGTATATTTTTGGGTCAATGGTTCGGCCAAATGCAGACCAAAAAAAATGGTGGGATTATGTCCCATTAAGTTAGGGTTTAATTGGTAGTTCAAACTAATTAAAACACTTAGTTTTATAACCCATTTTTAGATAAATATTTTCTAAAATAGGTAAAATCATGAGAAATGAATTTTATGATTTGAATATGTCATAGAAAAATTTACAAACCCAAAACTAAATTTTTTGACTATTTTTCATGTCCCGGTTGCGCCCGGTTTACCCGTAAAGCTCCAAACGCGGGTAAAATAAAGTTTTTCTGAAAAATTTCCAGAAAATTTCTAAAAATCACAAATATTATAAGAACCACTTTTGGTTCGTTAAAAATATTATTTTGGAGTAAAAATGACCTCTAGAAAAATACTGAACCCTATCCCCGCATCAGGAGAGAATGCGGTTCCCGCAAAAACTCAGTTTTGCGAACTCTACTACTCTAAACCCTTCAAAATCAAACCTAAGATATTACTATCACTATCCTCACCTCAAGATCCCAAAAATTATTAATTAAATAATTTTAATTAATTTAAAGCAAAACAAAAATCAATAAAACTATTTAAAAATTGAGGGTGTTACAGGAATCATGATATCCAGTACCATGTTCCTCTCTAGTCTCGCATCTGGTCCATTTGCTCCTCCCGAGACCTTCGTTATATATCCTACATAAGTTGCCCACTCTGTGGCTGGGTTGTATATCCAGCCTTGCCCGTCGCCCCCACGGGGCTTAAAACTCTCCCTACTGGTGGGGATCAAATCCTCGTCCGGATCCATCTATATGAGTTATGTTCCAGAAGACCACAAAACATATAGGCAAGGGTGAAAATCTTCTCCACAAGTTATATTATAAAAAGAAAATACCATATATTTCACAAATAAATACAAATTTAAAGTTTTCAAAAATCTTAGTAACTAACCCTGTCACTAATTCACAGATCAAAATATCAACCAGAAAACACATCAGCCACATATAAAATTCCATCACAGGTATCCCTAATTCAATCAAAAAAAAAAACATCTCAAGCATTTATATATATATGCATGACACTTCAATTTCCCACACAATACACCGGTGTAGTGCTCCATAGAGACTTTTCCCACCAAAACTCCGTCTGAGCGAATGGCTGTGGCCTATACCTATCATAAGACACCAACCTGCCTCCCTTTAGGCGTGGATTTACAAATATTCAGTATAGCCACATTTAAACCTCATGTAGCACTTCCTGAATAGGCCAGTCAGTCAGATTTATCCAAGTCGGGTATACGACTCATCTCGGCTCGTTGGGAGTCACCACACGGCCATTGAGACTTTCGAAACCTGGATAATCCCAATAGGCAATTGTAGCCCAACCATGCTCTATTCTCAATCCCTCATTTCTGGATTGTAGCTCATCACATCTCTATGCAAATGCCAATTTAATTTTTTCCATTTAAAGGATCAATATCAAAACAACAATTCTTCATGAATTCAACAAACATTTTGCCTCATCTCGTTGCAACAATGTTTTCCAGAAATCCTTTATCGATTTCTTTCCCTCTTTATTCACCATTTACATAAAGATGTAAATAAAAATACCTTTGATATAAGAACCCTCAAATAAGAAATTTTTTTCTTAAAACTACCATAATTTAGAAGTCTTTAGACATAATTTTTAGAAAATTTCGAATTTTAAAAAAATTATTGAAAAACCTGACGCTTTCACAGGTGTGGTTATTTTCACAACGTGGGTGTGAACGAGTCTGTCTCCATTTTTTCGAAAATTAACAGAATTTGATTTTTCTTATGTTTTAAAAAGTTTTCACACGTAAGATGTGAATATCACGGTTTTGTTAATAAAAATGGACTTAAAACTTAATCTTATCAAATTAAAATGTAGTTTAATTTATTGTAAAAATAATATATTTATTTTGGATCTTTAAATTTTTATAAAATTCATTTCAAGACTTAAAATAAAACCTTTTTTTTTGGAGATCTTAATAATTTTTCTTTTAAATCTAGTTAGTACTCTTTTTACTTCTAATGCTACATGTTTATGGTTTTAGTCCCTCACTTCAAAATTTATTTGTCCTTATCTTTTCAAATAATCATATCACAAAATCTCATGTACAAGCAATACAACAACTCAAGCTCTTGATAATCAAACTCAATAACATCCAAATAACAACACATCAATTAGTCCAAATCACAAGTAGGCATAAAATAAAATTTGGGTTAAGACAATAATAATTATTTTAAGGCTTAAAGCATAAAAACATAGAATAAGAACAAAATCCATAATTAAATAGCACAAAGTAAAAGAACTTAAAAATAAACAACATAGAAGCATAGGACTTAACTGAAATGCCAGTCCATAAATAAATAAACAGAAAATATAAGGATTTGACCAAAATGTCAGTCGATAAATAAATAGCAGAAAGCATAATAAATAAACAAAAAGCATAAGGACTTGACCAAAATGCCGGTCCATAAATAAATAAACAGAAAACATAATAAATAAACAAAAAGCATAAGGACTTGACCAAAATGCCAGTCCATAAATAAATAAATAGAAAATCGAAAATTAAAGGCTTAAAAATAAATATTAGAAACATACTTAAAAGATATAGATATAAATATATATATATATGTATAAATTTTCTTTTTAAAGCTTGAGCTACTTAAACCATACAAATCATATAAGAAATCACTTATATGATTCTTATAACTTGCTTTTAAACATTTCCCCCTTACCTTAGTTATCTTTTTATTGTTTTGGTCCCACCTCTTCACTCACCACCTTCAAACAACAAAAGCCTTGTTACTAATAAGACTAATACCATAACCAAAATAACAAGACTAAGAGAAATCTCTACAAACCCTTCTTTGATCACTAGCCTTCCTCTTACTCCAAGCACCACTCACTAAAACCAAGAACTAAACACAAAGCTCTTTGAAGCACAGAAACAACCCAAGAAGTAAGAACAAAGGGAAGAGAAGGAAAGAGTGAATGAGCAAGGAAAAATGCAAGAGGCTCACCCCCTATTTATAGGGTGAGGGGCGTGAGATGGAGAGGAAGAAGTGAGAAGGAATCTTTGCCATCAATTAAGTCATTATCTCATGCTTTTTACTAACCAATGATATTTTAACACAAGGATAATGACTTGGCTTGATAACCAATGGGAAAGCTTGGCTAATATTAGGGAATACATGGGCTGGCCGAATTTTAGAGCTAATGTATGCATGGAGAAAAAGATTCCATAGCATAAAGCTTGTTTGGATGATGAATAAAAGGTAAAAAGCTTGGTCAATTTGATCTTTGTGAGTGAAAATGAATTAATAAAATGTGTTTGTGATAAAATTAATTTTTTTAATAGACCAATCAGACCTTAGGGGTGCCACATGGCATAAAGGAATCTTGTGGAAATGACTTAAATGCCCTTTGGTGCAAAGAAGAAAGGATAGGGGTAAAATAGTCATTTCTCCTTTCGCGTATAAAAAGTCAAGATTCTCGTTTGTAGTGACATCGCTTTGCATCACTTTTCTCCTCCTGGTAAATTTCCCTGTAACCCCTAGCCCTGAGCTCTGGTCTTTTACCATCTTCCCTGGTTTCCCTGGTTTCCCCGGTTTCCCCGGTTACCCGCAAATAGGGGCAAAACCGTAATTTTTTTTAATTCCAGAAAATTTTCTAAAAATAGGAAATGATAAATAAATGATTATGGTACATCCTAATCTTTCTATTTGTCTCTGTTTTGGTCTCTGAAAATTTATTTGGCCTCTGATTTCCCCCGATCTACGTAATTCATCCTAAAGGGACCAAAACTGTAATTCTTCTTCTATTTACCATAATTCCTAAAAAAATAATCTCTATCTACCCCAAAACACTAAAATATAATTATTTATATTCCTTGGACCAGTTCCCTGTCCAGGGACCAAATTGCAATTTATAGAAATTTATACACTTTCTAAAATTGCAAATAAGGGCTCCATCGTATTCCGACGTCAAGAATTCAACAAAATAGTTTTTATGCTATAGAAATAATTCAAGAAAATAAAAATAATATTTTCTACGAAAAATACTTTTGGAAAATATTTATAGAAAATAATTTTGGAAAAATCCGAGTGTTACAACTCTCCTCCCCTAAAATAATTTCGTCCTCGAAATTACGTACCTAAAAGAGTTCTGGGTATTGCTCCCGCATTTTATCTTCTAATTCCCACGTTGCATCTCTTGTAACATCGCTCCAAATAACCTTAACTAAGGAAATCGATTTATCCCTGAGCTGTTTTATCTTCCTATCATTGATTCGCACAGGGTTTGTTTCATAAGTCAAGTTTTCCCGTAATTGTACTACATCAGGCTCAATCACATGGGATGGATCAGGAATATATTTCCTTAATTGTGAAACATGAAAGACACTGTGAAGATTTGAAAGTGAAGGAGGCAAAGCAATTTGGTAAGCAACAGGACCTATATGACGAAGAATTTGGTATGGTCCTATAAATTTTGGAGTGAGTTTTCTAGATTTAATAGCTCTACCTACCCCAGTCATCGGTGTGACTTTCAGAAAAAACATGCTCACCTTCTTGAAATTTGAGAGGTCGTCTCCGTTTGTCGGAGTAGCTCTTTTGTCTGCTCTGTGCCATCCTCATTTTTTTCTCGAATTTGCTTCACCTTCTCGGTTGTTTGTTGTACCACCCCATTCTGGTACCAACACAAATGTGTCTGGCACTTTCTTCCATATAAAGCTTCATATGGTGCCATACCTATGATCGCATGAAAACTATTGTTGTATGTGAACTCAATTAATGGTAACAAATCGTCCCAACTTCCACGATTTTCAAGCACACAGGCTCTCAACAAGTCTTCCAATGACTGTATTGTCCTTTCTGACTGACCATCCGTCTGAGGATGATAAGCAGAACTTAATCTCAGCTTGGTTCCTAGAGCTTGTTGCAAACTTTGCCAAAATCTTGAGGTAAATCTAGGATCTCTGTCAGAAATGATGCTGGATGGTACTCCATGCAATCGAATTATTTCTTTCACGTAAATTTGGGCTAACTTATCCAAAGAATACTTGACATTGATAGGCAAGAAATGCGATGATTTCGTCAACCTATCCACAATTACCCAAATTGCGTCAAATCCTTTTGGAGTCTTTGGCAATCCTGTCACAAAATCCATACATATACTCTCCCATTTCCATTCGGGTATATCCAATGATTGCATCATTCCTGTAGGCTTTTGATGTTCTACCTTCGCCTTCTGGCAAGTCAGACATGCAGCTATGTATTCCGCAACTTGTTTCTTTATCCCGGGCCACCAAAACCATTGCTTCAAATCTTGATACATTTTCGTGGCTCCAGGGTAGGAATGGCAATGGGTAGGGTATGGGTAGGGTGCTATAGTACCCGTCCCCATACCCGCAGTTTGAAAAAATACCCGTACCCAGTCCCATACCCGCGTGGGTAGCAACTTTGATCCCCGTACCCTTACCCTCTGGGTATCTTGGTATCCGTACCCGTACCCGTTACCCGCACTTTCACGATGAAGAATGAAAAAATTAATTTCTCAAAGGTAACACATAATATTATATATGGCAAAAATTAAGTACGTATTATAATGCATAATAAGGTTCTGAAATACAATACATAAAATCAAACCAGACATTAAATAAATTTTACAATAAACTTCTAAAATAATAAATTCATGAACTTGCAGGTGCTGAGGCTGAGCTAATACTATCCAAAATCTGTTTAAAAATAATGTATTACATTAATTAGTTTGAGTTATAAAATCAACATTAATAACAAAAATTATTAGACTATATATATATTTTACCTCCTCTTCAGAATCTGAGTCTTGGAAAGATTGCAAACGTTTATCTTTCACATGTAGATATTGTTTGGGTCCAGTAATACTAATAGAAACTATAACATTAAAATAAAATTAATTAATAAACTAAACACAAATTTATTGAATAAATATATTAGTGCAACATATATTACCTTCCTTTTCATGCTTCAACCAGCTTTGTGCACACATAAGCGCCTCCAAAGTATCTTCATAAAGCCTGGAAAGATGAGGACTCAACAATCTACCTCCTGTGCTAAAAGCAGATTCTGAAGCAACTGTTGAAATTGGGATGGCCAAAATATCCTTGGCAATTTTTTTTCAATGTTGGATACTTGATCCCATTTGTTTTCCACCATCCAAGAATAACAAATGTGACACTCCTAGGCAATACCTTCTCTTCCAAGTAGAGATCCAATTCAGACTTTGATTGTGTCTCATTTGTATCATTGACAAATGAGTCATAACCGCTAAGAAAATTGTTCATACTAATATTTGAATCCAACTCCTTGTCATTATGTTTTTCAGCTAAATTATCAAGTATCCTATTGGACTTAGCTTGATAATCTTTGAACAATGAGTAGCATATTTAATTTTTTTGGATGCTAACAGCAAAGAGAAAACACGCAAAAAGGAAAAAACAAAACAACAGAGGATACGTATATATTTATTAATTGATACATATTTATTAGATTAATACATATATATAAATAATTATACATAATATATATATATATATATATATATATATATATTATGTATAGTGCGGGTATGGGGCGGGTGGGTACTAAGGTACCCGTACCCGCACCCATCCCCATTAAAATTTGCGGGTAATTACCCATACCCGTACCCATACCCATTAAACGGGTAATTACCCTCCCCATTGCGGGTACCCATCGGGTCCGAGTCCAATTGCCATCCTTATCTAGTACTCTAATCACTTCAAAAATAAACCTAAGATATAAATATTATTATTCATACCTTAAAATCACAAAATCATTAATTAAATAATTTTAATTAAATTAAAACTGATTAAAAATCAATAAAAACTATATATAAAAAAAAGCAGTGTTACAACTCTACCCCTCTAAAAAGAATTTCGTCCTCGAAATTACATACCTAGAATAACGCAGGATATTGCTCTCTGATCTTGTCTTCCACTTCCCAAGTCGCATCTCCAGCAACTTCATTCTAGATAACCTTGACTAAAGAGATTTGTTTATCCCTGAGCTGTTTGATTCTTCTATCATCGATTCGCACAGGGTTTGTTTCATTAGTCAGGTTATCTCTTAATTGTACCACATCAGACTCGATTACATGAGACGGATCAGGAATATATTTTCTCAATTGTGAAACATGAAAGACATTGTGAAGATTAGAAAGATTCGGCGGTAAAGCTATTTGGTAAGCAACAGGACCAATATGACGAAGAATTTGGTATGGTCCTATGAATTTAGGAGTGAGTTTTCTGGACTTTAAAGCTCTGCCTACCCCAGTCATCGAAGTGACTCTCAGAAAAACATGATCGCCTTCTTGGAACTGGAGAGGTCGTCTCCTCTTATCGGAGTAGCTCTTTTGTCTGCTTTGTGCTGTCCTCGTCTTTTCTCGAACTAGTCTCACCTTTTCCGTGGTTTGTTGTAAAAACTCAGGTCCTAATATTGCACTCTCCCCATCTTGGTACCAACACAAAGGTGTTTGGCACTTTCTCCCATACAATGCCTCGTAGGGTGCCATTCCTATGCTCGCATGAAAACTATTGTTATAGGTGAACTCTATCAACGGTAAAATATCGTCCCAACTTCCCCTATGATCCAAAACGCATGCTCTCAACAAATCCTCTAGGGATTGAATAGTTCTCTCTGACTGACCATCTGTCTGAGGATGATAAGCGGAACTTAATCTTAGCTTAGTTCCTAGGGCTTGTTGCAAACTTTGCCAAAAACGGGACGTAAACCTAGGGTCCCTATCAGAAATAATACTAGATGGCACTCCATGCAACCTAATTATCTCCTTCACATACATCTGAGCAAGCTTATCTAGGCAATACTTCATGCTGATGGGTAGAAAATGCGATGACTTTGTCAGTCTATCCACAATTACCCAAATCCCATCAAATCCTTTCGATGTCCTTGGTAATCCAGACACGAAATCCATCAATATGCTCTCCCATTTCCATTCTGGGATATCCAACGATTGCATCATGCTCGCAGGTCGTTGGTGTTCCACTTTTGCTTTTTGGCATGTTAAGCATGTTGCGACATACTCCGCAACTTGTTTCTTCATCCCCGACCACCAGAATCTTTGCTTTAGATCTTGATACATCTTCGTGGCTCCAGGGTGAATACTCAAATTGCTCTTGTGTGCTTCATCGAGAATCAGCTTCCTCAATTCAGGATTGTTTGGCACACAAATCTTCCCTTTGCATCTCAGAATTCCATCATTCCCCAAACTAAACTCTGCTACTTTTCCTTGTTCCATTAACTCTCTCTTTTCTTTCAGACTCTTATCGGTTGCTTGTTGCTCCCGAATGTCATCAATTAATCCACTCGACACTTTGATCATGCTTAGACTAATCTTATCCTTGTGTCTCTCCATGTTTAAGCCTAGATCTCTAAACTCCTCAAATCTAGTTCCTTAACCATCATGGCAGACACATGAACAGTTTTCCGACTCAAGGCATCAGCCACAACATTTGCCTTCCCGGGATGATACATCAAGGTAAAATCATAATCCTTCAGGAATGCCATCCAACGTCTCTGTCTCATATTGAGCTCTTTCTGATCAAACAGATATTTCAAACTCTTATGATCGCTGAAGACGTTAAACGTTGATCCATACAGATAATGCCTCCAAATCTTCAAAGCGAATACTACAGCTGCCAGCTCAATATCATGAGTTGGATAGTTCCTCTCGTGATTTTTCAACTGACGGGATGCGTATGCCACTACTCTTCTATTTTGCATCAACACGCACCCAAGTCCTTGGTATGAAGCATCACAGTAAACCTCCATAGGTTCTTCAGGATTAGGCAAAATCAGTACAGGTGAGGTCGTCAGTAGTTCCTTCATCTTCAAGAAACTTGACTCACACTCATCAGTCCACACAAAAGGATGATCTTTCCTAGTGAGTTGTGTCATTGGGGCTACTATCTTCGAAAATCCTTCAATAAATCTTCGATAATAACCTGCTAACCCTACAAAACTACAAACCTCAGTCACCGTTGTGGGTCTTTCCCATGACATTACTGCCTCTACCTTTTCTGGGTCTACAGCTATACCCTCTTTTGAAATCACATGGCCTAGAAATTGTACTTTTTCTAACCAAAATTCACACTTAGACAACTTTGCATAAAGCTTTTTCTCACTCAGGATCTGCAATACTTGTCTTAGGTGTTCCTCGTGTTCTTCATGACTCTTAGAGTAAATCAAAATGTCATCTATGAACACTACCATAAATCGATCCAAGAAAGGTCTAAAGATCCTATTCATATAATCCATGAATATTGCCGGTGCATTAGTCACTCCAAATGGCATCACAAGATACTCAAAATGACCATATCTAATCCTAAAAGCAGTCTTAGGAATATCATCACTCTTAACCCTAATCTGGTGAAAGCCACTCCTCAAGTCAATCTTAGAAAATACAGCTGCACCGCGAAGTTGATCCATCAGATCGTCGATGCGTGGCAATGGATACTTATTCTTGATCGTCACCTTGTTCAACTGACGGTAATCCACACACAATCTGGAAGTTCCGTCCTTCTTTTTCACCAATAGCACAGGAGCTCCCCACGGCGATACACTTGGTCTTACGAATTGCTTGGATAGCAAATCTTCCAATTGTTTCTTCAGTTCAGCCAGCTCCGTTGGCGACATTCTATACAGGGCAATAGAGATTGGACCAGTACCAGGTACTAAGTCTATGGCAAACTCTATGTCCCTCACAGGTGGTAGACCTGGAACATCCTCCGGTAAAACTTCCGAGAAGTCTCTAACGACCGGCATGTTGCTCAATACAACTTCCTCCTCGACTTTCAAGAAGGATAAAAACATGTATCCCTGAGCTCCTTCTTTCAAAGAAGCTCTCACTTGATTGGCAGTCAAAAATCCAGAATTCTCAGCATTAGGGAAAATCAAAGATTTATTGGCACAGTCTAAAAGGATATGGTTGGAAGATAACCAATCCATGCCTAAAATCACATCCAATTGTGTCAAAGGCAAACATATCAAATCAACAAGGTATGTCCTATTGGAAATAGCAACAGGGCATTTTAGACATACAGAATTTGCAATAACAGTTTCAGCAGTAGACATAGAAACAACAAGATCAAAAGACATCAAAGACACAGGCAATTTCAGTCGTTTCACATAGTTTTCAGATATGAAAGAATGGGTAGCACCTGAATCATACAGTACAATTAAGGGATTTCCAGCTATGTCACGAGTACCTTGTATGAGATCCTCTGATTGTGAAGCTTCAACACCACTCATGGTGTAAACTCGTCCTTTCGTCGTCGGCCTTCCGGCTTTGACGGCGTTCACCTCTGGTTTCGGTTTGCCCATCCGGCAATCCTTTGCTGCATGTCTGATCTTCCCGCAGCTAAAGCATGTCATTCCCTTCTGGTTGCATGCTGTGGACAAGTGTCCGGGCCTCCCACAGTTGTAACTTACAATCGGAGCGCCCGCTCCCTGATAACCCTTGTTGGTATCACTAGCAGAAAATGGTACACTGCGGTTTGGCTGACTCTTCTGGTTTTTGAAATAAGGCTTGTGTTGAGCCTACTTCCCTTTCTGACTTTGTGGATATGACCTAGACGGTCCACCTACGTTTCCTTTGTTGATCCTTCCCTTCATCAAGTTCTCCATCTTCCTACATTTTTCCACCAGCAGTGGAAACTGACGGATATCTAGCGAAGCCACAGATTGACGCACCTCGTACCTCAATCCAGCCGCAAACCTCTCACACTTCCATCCCTCGTCCGGTTGGACTTGGAAGAACCGGAAATACTTGGCAAGTGACTCAAACTTTGCCGCGTATTCCCCTACAGTCATGTCCCGTTGCTGCAGTCGCAGAAACTCTTACTCCTTCTCGGACCTCGCGCTTTGTGGAAAGTACTTCTCAAGAAATTTCTCCTTGAAAAGTTCCCACGTCACCTCTTGGTTTCCAGCATCCAACAGCTGTCGGACTCCCTTCCACCAGTATTCCGCATCACCCAACAGCAAATAGACCGCATACTGTAACTTCTCGGCTGCCGTGCAGTGTAAGATCTCAAAGATCTTTTCTAGCTCCTCTATCCATAGTTCTGCTTTATCCGGCTCAGCCTCACCACGAAACTGTGGCGGATTATGGTGTCGAAAGTCGACCAACCTCTTTCCTTCAGCAGCCCTCTCAGCCCTCAATCGATCCTCAACGTCCCTCTTTTGCCTCTCAACATCCCTCTGTTCAGCACGAACAGACTGTTGAGCCATCTGAGCCGCCATGTTAGTCATAGCCCTCTCCATCGTATCGTCACGATCTTCGGCGTCAACACGATTCATCGGTCATCCCCGACGTGCCATGGGTTTCTGCAAGTGAACCAATCAGTCTTACTATTCAAAACCCATTCGAGGAAGCAATCAATTTCACACATTGCTTCATAAGGAAACAATACAAACAATGTCACACAATGCTAATCAGAGATCACACAACTTAAACTTAGTAAGCCTATAACCTAAACACTCCCGAAAGACATCGACCAGCTCTGATACCACAAATGTAACGCCCCTTTTTCCCACAAGGAACGTCACGTAAAAAAACTAAAACTTAATGCAGAAAAACGTCTTTCATAAATTAAGGTTACCAAAATTGGTGGCTAATTTTTTTTTTTAAGAATCTTATCCGAAAAGATTTCTCACATCATATTTAGCCATCCTGAAACTCAGAAGAAAAGAAACATCATACACACATATATATATATATCATCATGTCAATATACACAAGTCTTGCGCCCGCAAGCATAGTTTGGAACCACAACATAGTGGCCAAAATACATCATCATAACATAAAGAAAAATAAAGCGATAAGTCTAAACCTAGGAAAGCTGTAAATCAAAAGGTGTGTCAAATACACGACACTGAACATGTACATCCCAAACCTAGGCTGGTCGCTAACAGACAACCCACAACCTAGCACTAGACACCCCCCACCACTACGACCTAAGACGATGACGTCTCCTCGGGGTCCTCCTCGGGATCCTCCTCCGGGTCCTCCTCCTCCTCGGATATCTCAATGAATACCCACTCTGTCTCATCTCGAACCTTCCTCTTCCCCCTCTCTGCGTGTCCCGACGGTCCGGCAGAAGTGTCATAAGAGCAACGCACGAAACGTCCATACGGTGGGACGTAAGGAACGGAGAGCGTCGGTCTCCCTGTCTGTGGTGGTGAAGCTAGTGTCACTGATGGAGCCATCCTTGGTAAACGATCCTGCGCCAAGGTACTCTTCCTTGGAGTGCAACGCGTGCGACGGAACATACTGCGATACTCCCGAGCAGATCCAGTTACCCGCGAGGGTGAAGGTCTCTCCTCCGCTTGAGTCTCTCTCCTCGGCTGCTCCACAGGTGCCTCGGGTGCGGCTGCCAGCCAGCTGCGCATCCTCTCTAAAGGAATGTAAGCGTCCAGAACCATATCACGCTCCAAAACCTCTTCGGGGCCCAGCACCCCTCCTCTCCTCCTGACCACGTGCCCACACACTGTGGCCCACTGGGAGATGGGATCATAAGTCCATCCCCCTCCCTCAGACTCGGCCTCAAGGGGCCGGAAGCTCTCCCTTACACGGGCTACCAGAGGCCTCATCTACGCGTAACGTACATACAGATACAGGAAAATATGCAAGGGTGAATTTCTTTTCACAAGTTGAAATCCACTGAAAGGTTGCATATGAAAAATAAAATACTACATAATACATTCCAAGAATATATTTATATAGAGTTACTCTTTCGCAAATCTTTTAGCTAAGATATTCAATCATCAACAAAAGACACATCATCAAGGTAAACACACAGTCAAGCACACACATAGCATTCTAGCATAATGCATGTCACTTCAATATCTCTTTTCATACACCGGTGCACTGCTCCATGGAGACTTTTCTTCCTCAACTAAGTAGAGCAATGTGGCGGAATCGTATACTTATCATTAATGCAAACTGACCTTCACTCTTGGCCATCGTTTGTCATTTATTCGGTACAGACCCATTGTGCTACGTCGTACACCCCATCTCAAATAAGGCAGCCGGCCATGATCATCCAAGCCGGGTACACTACTTTTCTCGGCACAAGGGGATTCACCGCAAGGCCATTGAGAATTTCGTAACCTGGATGCCCTCAAAGACTTATAGTCAGACCATACTTATTTACAATCCCCGCATAGGATTGTGTGCTCTCCTCATAGCAATAAATGCTAGCCTGGCAAAAGCCAATATCTCAAATGCATATGACAGTATATTTGCAACCACAATCAATTCGGTCCCTCGTCTTAGGGTTTTTCGTCGCCACGTGTTAGCTTTCACCCAACACCGTGTAATATTTTTGTCCTTAAGACTTTTATCTTCGCCACGTATTGGTTCTCTTCCAATACCGTGTAATATTGTTATTTAACACCATAAGTTTTTAGAAGAATTTCCTCTTTGAATTCTTAGGTTTTCTCTTTAACTTTAAACTCTTAAACCTTCACTTGTTTATAAAAGAATTTTCTCTTATTTATAACCCACTTTATTAATTTTCTTCCCACTTATTCATCATAAAAAGATTTAATTAAAACTTAATTAAATTCTTTGATAATTTTACTTAAATTCCTTTATTTTTAAGTATTCGCAATTCTGACCCCCTAAGAAGTTCAGTTTCGCAGTTCAGCCCCAAATTTTCTGAAAAATTAGGTTTCTGGCCCAAAATGCCCAGACTTTACGTTTTCTACCCCAAGACTTTCGTAAATTATAATTCTGACCCAAAGGTACACAGACTTCGCGTTTCTGCCCCCAACTTTCGTAAATTATACTTTTGGCCCAAAAGTCTCCAGACTTCGCGATTGCTGCCCCAAACTTTCGTAAATTATATTTTTGGCCCAAAAGTCCAGAATTTGCATTTTTGACCCCAAAAAATCCAGTTTTCGTTGTTGACCCCTAAAAATCCAAAATTTGATTTTTCTTCCACATTAATTAATTTTCTAACTTACTTAAAGTTTTATGGATAAAAGGATTTAGTATGGAATTGATTTAAGACTTATGATTAGAAACTTGATGAAATTTATCTAATTAAGTGTTATCTTTGAATTCTAATTAATTCATTTGGAAAACTTTTTCATTAAAGCTTTTAAACTCTCTTCCCACACTTAATCAAATCTTTTCAATCCAATCCCAATCAAAGTATATGAAATACACATACATCAATATACATCAATTAGGCAATGACACAACCAAGCCATAAATCAACATACACTCAAAATACTCATTCATATTATATCAACATACATCATGAACATAACATTAAAGCATACTTCACCAAGCACACACTTAGACATCCAAAATCACCTCAAAGCATACATATGATTTTTCCAACAAATCATAGGCTCATCAAAATTTATCATGCCTCAACCAAAATCATATTTTTACTCATATACATATACATGTAAAAATACATATTACTAAGAGAATGAAACTTTATTCAAACACCCAATAGAAAACTCAAGTCATTGAGTTCATCATCAAGAACAAATCACATAGTCACACACATACACAACCCTCCCAACTTATTGAGAAAATTCCCTTACCTCTTGAAGACTTGAAAAGCTTACTTTTAGTGAAATGAAGAACTCAAGCTTTCATGAAAACATGAAAGTGGTGGAAATGAAAAAAAATGAAAGTCTATGGATTAAAATGATGACCCAAACCTTTTTTGTGAAGCTTGGGTATGGAAAATCTCAATAGAACTTGGTCTTTTTGGTGTATGAAAAAGCTTGGGAATGGAGAGAAAATGGAAAATAGAACTTGGAGAAGATGAAGTGTATGAAGCAAATGAATTTCTCTCTCCTTTCTCCCTAGATGAATTCGGCTGAAGCAAGAAGGGCATGGGGGAGGTATGGGCTTGCATGCTTTGGTGGTTGGGAGCCATACCTCTCTCACCTAATTTTGGGAAAATTCAAAAATCAACCCCTATTTGACCATTTGACTTTTGGAAGGATTTTTAGAGTTGGATCAGCCCCCTTATGCGCCCAGCTGACCAGAAAAATGGTGGGATTAAGTCCCATCAAGTTAGGGTTTAATCGGTAGTTCGAAGTGGTAAAAACGCGTAGTTTTCGAACCCCTTTTTAGATAAATATTTTTCTAAAATGAGTAAAATCATGAGAAATGAATTTTATGATTTGAATATGTCATAGAAAAATTTAGAAACCCAAAACTAAATTTTTGGACTATTTTTCATGTCCCGGTTGCGCCCTGTTTACCCGTAAAGCACCAAACGCGGGTAAAATAAAGTTTTTCTGAAAAATTTCCAGAAAAATTTCTAAAAATCACAAATATTATAAGAACCACTTTTGGTTCCTTAAAAATTTATTTTGGAGTAAAAATGACCTCCAGAAAAATACTGAACCCTTCTCGCATTCCGCGCGAACGCGGTTCCCGCAAAAACTCAGTTTTGCGAACTCTAGTAGTACTCTAATCACTTCAAAAATAAACCTAAGATATAAATATTATTATTCATACCTTAAAATCACAAAATCATTAATTAAATAATTTTAATTAAATTAAAACTGATTAAAAATCAATAAAAACTATATAAAAAAACAGAGTGTTACAACTCTACCCCTCTAAAAAAAATTTCGTCCTCGAAATTACATACCTAGAATAACGCAGGATATTGCTCTCTGATCTTGTCTTCCACTTCCCAAGTCGCATCTCCAGTAACTTCATTCCAAATAACCTTGACTAAAGAGATTTGTTTATCCCTGAGCTGTTTGATTCTTGCTAGGATGAGGCTCTACTGCGATCTGCCAAAGTACTCTCCTTTGACTACTGAAGAAATGGGACCATTCCTCTCAGTCCCTGATGAGGTATTCATTAAACACATAGCGGATGAACTTAAACTTCAGAAAAAGCTCAATGTTCCTCCGTCTATGAGGATAAAGGCTACAACAACAATAAAGGTGCAGCCTGACAGGATAGTACCAAGGGTCTATCTTGTGGAAAAAAATAAGGACAAGTTCCCCAAGAAGCGAATCAGCAAGAGTCCAATGCCAACTCGTATCAGATTTGACAAGGATTAGGCAAAGAAGTCACAAGCTGACATTGACATGGCTTTCTTGATGTTCATGTCCAAAACAGGCCAAGCAACAGAACATGTGCAAGGACAGTCTGGGAACGGTATCTCAGTTTGTGTGAACAACAAGCATCATCTTCAGGGGTCACTGCTGCTGAGAAGGCTGCAACGCCTACTGTGGGATCAGTTACAGATAACAAGGCACATCTGAGCTTTATGTTTGATGATTTCTTTGGTGCACCAACTAGATCCACTCAGCCCATTATTGAGCTACCTCCTGAACCAGAAGATCTTATTGACTCCACAAAAGAGGAACCAAGAACTGCATTTGCACAAGCTCCTCTCTCAAGAGAAGAAATTGAAGACCTTGTGTTTCTGTTGGGCCAGTACCTCAAATACCCGGACTCAAAGAAGAATCTGCAGAAGCCATGATCTCATGTTCCCCAAAATTTTTTTTTGTTTTCAAAACTTTTTTTGGATTATGATGTCTTAATAACCTTTTTGTCTGATGACAAAAGGGGGAGAAGAAAAAGAAGAAGATTAAGTTTTAAAGCTCAAAGTCATTAATAAAATGAGATTGAGTCAAAATTTAAGTTGCAGTAGTTTCATTATCTGCTTACTGTTATTATGCATAATTGGAAAGTATATGTGTAGTCTTTGCTGGAAGGTATGAATATTCTTGATCCGTTGGTTTTACTCAAGTTGTGGCAGTAAGTCCCGTAATGATGAAAGGGCAGTCAATCCAACACATTGATTCTTGTGTAAAACGAGGGGATAGGAGAATGAATCATGACTATGGCTTAAAGACTAACTTATTGGCTTGATTATGCATAAGAACAAATTAACCAGATATATTATTTAGTAGATAAAGCTTAACAGAGAATTAATAGTCATTTTTTCCTATGAAACCGAGTGATGGTAATGATATCAAGAAGGGCGAGGAATTTTAAAAAATATTTTTAAAAAAAGAAAGTTTTATTTTTCAGTATGCTTCGCTCTCTCTCTTCCCGTCTTTCTTTCCATTCCTCCCAACCTTCTTCTTCTTCCATCTCACAACCTCAATCTGGGTCAGAAGACCTTTCAAACAATATCTTCAATGAAGAAATCCATTTCGAAGACATCAATCAACAGATTGATGACTGGAAAATTCCAAAATTTAGAGATAAAGATCTCTATAAACCAGAAGGAAACTTCTTCACTAGGACTGATTATGTGATCAAGTCCGTAGAACAAAATCTTTCTATCAATTCTGAAGATGAAGAATATTATCTTCTTTCAAAACAGAGTCTAGAAGACCACAAAAGGAAAAAATACAAATTTATACACATAGGATGTGTTCAAATTGCCTTGAAACCACTCACTAGAGAAGGCATAGATGCCTGCGTCCTTCTGTGTCTTAGAGACAAAAGACACAATAGGTTTCAAGACTCCCTCTTAGGAACGGTAGAATCCAGCATTGGTCATGGACCAATCTATTTCAATTGTTTTCCAGATTTAACCATCAGTCTAGATGATAAAAATGTCCTAGACTCAATCTTCTTGAATGTCAAAACAGGTGGATTAAACATGAAGCCTGGATCTATTCCTGTAGTCCTCCTATATAGGATTCAGTATAAAGTTATGAACTCAAGTAGATGGTGCTTTGTTAGAAACAAATCTCTGCAAAAGACAGGAGAAACAATTTTGTTTCTTACAGATCTGTCTAAAACAAATGTGATAGTTCCCAGAACTATCCAGTGGAGTGATATAACTCTGCCAGAAACCTGGACCTTAGAGAAAGCCATGCCAGCTGAAACTAGGGAAACTCCAGAGTTCGACCAAGTCATCCAACACCAATCTGGTAGCGTAGATTTAGTTTTCAATAGGAAAAACTCCTTTGGTAGATCTATGTCTATGAGATCTAGTAATCTCCAATCGGGAAGTTTTAGGACAGCCATGTCTAGAAGATCTTTCTCTACTATGTCTCAAGCTGTTCCACAATCTTCTATATCTTCAACCATTCATCTTCAAGGAGTTGACATCTCAGCACCTCTTCCTAAGCCGGTCTACCAGAAGGAGGATGAAGATCAAACATCTATTCAATCTCCAACTTACTCTTCTATTAATGCACCTTATGATGATGGATTGTAAGTTCATTATAGATAAGATAGCCCTCAAGAAAGATTTCTACTCTGAGGAAGTGTCTCCTCAACGAGAGTGGTTCTTTAGGAATTATCAGGGCACCAAAAAATCCCAGATCCAAGAGGAATTCTATGAATCCCTCGAACAAATCCAACTTAACATTCCTTTCTTTGACTGGTTCCAAGTGTATACAGTCAAAAACCATATAGATTATCCTTTCCAAACTCTACCCATCGAGTCTGATAGGATTAACACTATCTGGCATTACCAGAATGGTAGTATGGTTCAATCTGAGTTCCCTCCCGATAGAACTTTTGTCTTTGAAGTTAGAAACAAAGACAACAAAGAGGTTCCGGTAGTTGCAGCTCCCTTTAAGGTTAAGTTAGATGATGAACCAGTGTCCCCATCTGACGTCAAAAGCCTTATGGAACAATCAAACTATACTAACAAATATCTTCAAGTTTTAGGAAAGAAGCTTGAAGAGAAAACTTTAGTATCCAAATCCCTAGAGAAAACTCTAGAACAACCTCAGGTGTCTGAAGAAAAATCTTTAGAAAAACCCCTGTTCAAACCTCATAAGATTTCTAGAAAACTTAAGGAAAAATTTAGAAATCAGATGAACCCTAATAGGCAGGTTGAAGACAAACAACTTGTGGAAAAAATCAATGAGCGGATTAAGTTGCTCAACACAAATATACAAGAAACACCTCAAAATAGTGTTATAGCCTCTTCTGAGACCCCTAAGGGACCTCTTAGGGCTTTACAAATCAATACGCTAGGAGAAACTTCTAGTCAAACTATATCCACATCGGATGAAGATTCTGAGATTAGATCTCAAACCTCTTTCAAACTCAGCCCTCTAGTTAGTCGAAAGATTAACTGGAAGAATCCATCCAAACTCTACTACCCTAGAGCTACTCCTCCAGATATTCTCTTAGAGGAGAAAGATACAAACTTTAAGAGCTTTAGTGCCAACAACGTCTACGAGTGGAGTATAGATGGTAAGACAGAGTATAATATACTCAGTCTTCTACAAAACATGACTACAACTGCTTACCAAACAACCCATGATTGTTCTGATAGAATGATTGTTGAGATTTTAGTTGCCGGTTTTACAGGTCAACTAAAAGGTTGGTGGGATAATTATCTCACAGAAGACCAGAGAACTAACATTCTTGAAGCTGTCAAAACAGATTCTAATGGTAAGATCATAACTGAAGATGGCGAAGACATGTCTGACGCCGTTAATACCTTAATCTTTACCATAGCACAACACTTCATAGGAGATACCTCCTTACTTAAGGATAGAACCGCAGAATTGTTGTCCAATCTTAAGTGTAGAACCTTATCTGATTTTAGGTGGTATAGAGATACCTTCCTGACTAGGGTTTACACTAGAGATGATAGTAATCAACCTTTCTGGAAAGAAAAATTCTTAGCCGGATTACCCAAAACCTTAGGTGACAAAGTTAGGGATAAAATCCGTCACCAATCACCCACAGGAGACATTCCTTATGATCAGCTTAGCTATGGGCAATTAATCTCTTACATCCAAAAGGTTGCTTTAAAAATTTGTCAGGACGACAAGATTCAGCACCAATTAGCCAAAGAAAAGGGCCAAGCCAAGAAAGAGTTAGGATCTTTCTGTGAACAATTTGGTTTACCTTGTGCCAAAAACCAAAATAAGAGACCTAGCAAGAAAAAGAACCAAGTTCAAACCCAAACCCAGAATACTAAGAAGACAAATAATTCTAGGTACTATAGGTTTAGGAAGAACACTCCTGCTAGAAAACTCCAATCAGACATTAAGTCTAAACCCAACATAGACATCAAGGTTCCAAAGAAAACCGTTATTTGCTATAGCTGCGGGAAGCCCGGACACTATAGTAAGTACTGTAGGTTGAAGAAAAAGATTCAAAACCTTAACCTTGACCAAACAATAGAGGACCAGATTAGCAAATTGTTAATCGAAACTTCTGAAGAAGAATCTGAACATGAATCAGATACTTCTGAAAACCTTAATGAAATACAAGAAGACGAGTTTGCCTCTTGTAGTGATAGCTCTATCAATGTCCTTACTAAGGAGCAAGATCTTCTCTTTGAAGCTATAGATTCCATAGATGATCCCGTAGAAAAGAGAAGGTATTTAGATAAACTTAAAACCACTATCAAGGCCAAAGACAAAAATAAATTAGTTGTCCAAAATAGGTTTGATCTAAATGAAACTCTCAAGAAACTTGAAAAGAGTATAGTCAAGCCTATAACTGTCCAAGATCTCCATGCTGAGATCAAATCCCTTAAGATAGAAGTTAAGGAGCTTAAGGATAAACAGAAGTTGCATGAGCAAATTCTGAGCCAAATTATTAATGATGACTCTTCATCAGGAGATGAAGATAATCAAACTCCTAAAGGACATTCGGCTGCCTCCACTAGTAAGGCAGAAAGCCCAAAGGCCAACAACATCATCATGGATGATGATTTTATGAACCTTATCAATCAGTTCAAAATCCAGAAATTCTACATTAAAGTTAGAATTAGGATAGGAGATTTCTCCCTTGAAAAAACTGCTTTGTTCGATACAGGTGCAGATTCAAACTGTATTCTTGAAGGACCAGTTCCTACTAAGTACTTCGAGAAGACTTCAGAGAACCTTCGTACTGCGAATGGTTCCAGACTCAATATCAAGTATAAATTATCCAATGCGATAATTGAAAACCAAACTCTCCAGGTCAAAACTCCTTTCATGTTGGCCAAAGATCTAAGCAATGAGGTAATTTTAGGAACCCCCTTTATTAGGTCTTTGTTTCCTCTCCAGATTACCAACCAAGGTATCTCTACCCAACATCTGGGAAAAACCATAGAGTTTAAATTCCTTAGGAAACCTATTAGGAAAACTCTTAATTCTGTTTCCTACAAACAAAATCAGATAAATTATCTGAAAGAAGAGGTTTCTTATAAAACTATAGAAGCCCAACTTAAAGAACCTAAGATTCAGGAAAAAGTCCAGAGTCTTAGACAAACCATAGAAATAACAATCTGTTCCGATCTTCCTAATGCTTTTTGGGAAAGAAAGCATCATATGGTTGATTTGCCTTATGAGGAAGGATTCTCAGACAGACAAATCCCTACCAAAGCTAGGCCAATTCAAATGAATGAAGAACTTCTGGGTTACTGTAAGAAAGAAATCCAGGATCTATTAGACAAAAAACTTATTAGGCATAGTAAGAGCCCTTGGTCTTGTTCAGCCTTCTATGTCAACAAGTCTTCAGAAATCGAAAGAGGTGCACCGCGCCTGGTAACCAATTATAAACCTCTCAATCAGGCCTTAAAATGGATTAGGTATCCTATTCCTAATAAGAAGGATCTTCTTAATCGCCTTCATTCAGCCAAGATATTTTCTAAGTTTGATATGAAGTCAGGATTCTGGCAGATCCAACTAAAAGAGTCTGATCGCTACAAAACTGCATTCACTGTTCCTTTCGGGCAGTATGAGTGGAATGTCATGCCATTCGGTCTCAAGAATGCTCCTTCTGAGTTCCAGAAGGTTATGAATGAAATCTTTAATTCTTATTCTGACTTTACTATTGTCTATATTGATGATGTTTTAGTCTTCTCCCAATCCATGGATCAACATTTCAAACATGTCAATATATTCTTGACAGTAATCAAGCGTAATGGTCTTGTTGTCTCTTCTTCAAAGATTAGCTTGTTTCAAACTGAAATAAGATTCTTGGGCCATAATATCAATCAAGGGACTATTATCCCTATTAATCGTGCTATTGAGTTTGCTGATAAGTTTCCCAACCAAATTATTGACAAAACCCAGTTACAAAGATTTCTAGGTTGTCTCAATTATGTAGCTGATTTCTTTCCTCAGCTAAGTAATCTGATTAAGCCGTTACATGATAGGCTTAAGTCTGATCCTCCTCCTTGGACTGATGTCCATACAAATATTGTCAAACAGGTAAAAGCCCAGGTTAAAGAACTCCCATGTCTTTATCTGCCGAAACCTCAATCTTTCAAAATTGTTGAAACAGATGCCTCTGACATAGGTTATGGTGGCATTCTCAAACAGAGAGATAGTGGCAAAGAACAAGTCATTGCATTTACTTCTAAGCATTGGAATCCTGCACAGCAAAAATATTCCACTGTTAAAAAAGAAGTTTTAGCCATTGTTTTATGCATATCAAAATTTCAATCTGATTTACTTAATCAAAAATTTTTGGTCCGAGTAGATTGTAAGTCTGCAAAAGAAATTTTACAAAAAGATGTTAAAAATTTAGCATCAAAACAAATTTTTGCTAGATGGCAAGCAATTTTGAGCATTTTTGATTTTGAAATCGAATTTCTTAAAGGCTCCTCAAATTCCTTACCTGACTATCTTACTCGTGAATATTTGCAGGGTAAACCGTAAAATGCCGAAATCGGCAACATCCTCCTCATCCAGAGGGAGAGGAGGAAGATCAGGAAGAGGCCGTGGAAGCACGGCAACAGGCAGGTTAGTCATTCAAGGACTAACCACAAAAAAGATTTCGGAGTCATCCACTCCGACTGGGTCATCCACCCAGGATCAATCAATTGGGTCATCCCCCCAATCTCAAAAACAGGAGTCATCGACTTCTATTAAGCTCACACAAACTGAGTCAAAGACTCAGAAATCCAAACCTGAATCTTCAAAACAAACTAAAGCAGACTATGCTTTCGACCTCCCAACACTGTTGGCCTTACAAAGTCAAGGATTAACCAAACCTCCTCCTACCATAACTTGGTCTGAAGCTATGAGCAAAACCAAAAACTGGTTTGACATGATCGAATCAGAACAAAGTGAGGAATCTCTGGCTCTTATGATCGAAAATCTTAAAAACCAGAAAACAGTGGTTAATATCCCAAGCCCAAAACAGATTGTCCAAACCAATCCTAAATCCAAACAGGTTGTTCATGTCAGTCAGCCTTTACAAATAAAAAACCCAGAAACCCAAACAAGCTATATCTACAAAGAAAAGTTTGTTAGAGTTATCCAGATGGAACCTGAGTATTGGGATAATAATCCTAATAAAGTCCCTGGAAAAATCTTTCCTCCAAATTTCCAATTCCAACCAATTGCCCCAAACAAAAACCACAATTTTTATGAGTTCATACTTGTGGACTCTGATTCTATATCACTCAAACATCACACAGATAAGGATAACATGATTACCCATTCAACAATTCAGATTCTCAAAGTTCTTTCTCCAAAGAACTGGGGAAACCCAAATTTGATAAGAAAATTTTCAGAGCCTTTTGACCCAATTGGTTATACGTACTGGGACTATGTTCAAGCCTGGACAAATATCTTCTGGTACCAAAATAAACAATTTAAACACTCCTGGTTCATTTATTTTAAACTAGGGGTTAAATACTATTTTCCCCAATGGTTCCGTATTTGGTGGAATCTTTTTGGACCAATTGTTCAAATTCTTCCTGAACAAGTTCTTGAAGGATTTAATGTATTCTCAAAACGGTTTAATCGTGATTTGGACTCTTATCCGATTGAACTACATTTTTTCGAAAAATTTTCACTTGCTTGGATTTTCTCCTGGCAATACAAATATATCAATATTGCGGATGTTCCGACAGAATATCCTGCTTTACAGAGGAAGCTCTATGTTAAATGGTGGAGCGCCTTTGATGCAACCAGAGCAACGGCAGAATATGTTATGCTTTGGTTTAAAAAGAATCCAAAATTTCTGCAGGTAGCTGATCCAGAAACTTACAAATTTCTTAACCAGCGGTCTCAAGCCACAGCAGCATTGGCCGCATCAACTAATGAAGAGCAGTTTGTTGAAAATTTAGAACAAATGCTTAAGTTCATCAAAAAACAAAAGGGAAAAAAGAAGGTAGACGAAGGAACCTCAGAGTCTCCCTCTTTCGAGGCCGTATCAGATGACTTCTATCAAAATGAAGATGACTGTTACGGAATCCCCGGAATCCCGCCAATCAATTTGTCAGATGATTAAAGCCTGAAGCACAGCTCAGCACAGTCAGAATCAGCACCGAAAGTAGCTTTGTCGTTATGAAAATAGTAAAGTCAAAGTTACTGTTCACAAAATGTCAATTTTACTGTTGTAATAGTGCCGGTCAAGTTTACCTGTACTGTTGTAAATAGTTCCGGTTAGTAACCTGAACTGTAGAAATAGTAAAATTTCAATCTATAAAAGGAGTTGCCAGGCTCAGTTGTAAGGCACCCTTTTCTTTTCCCCTTTCTCGAGTCTTAGTTCAGAACAAGATTTCTGAGAGTTTGTAAGTCTCGATTTTGTAATCAAATAAATTTTGCATTTCTCCTTCTCTCTTGAGATCATACTTGGCTGGTTTAACCGCCTCTGATCTTTCTTTTTATTTCTTAAGCATATTTTCTGCATCTAATTTTTTATGTAAGCATCGGTCCGTCCGATCCCCTTCTTCTCTTCATCCCTTCATTTTAACCCCTTCCGCATAGTCCGACCCCTTATTTGTATATATATATATATATGCTCTGATTATTCTATACTGTAAGTTTGATTGCTCTGATTATATATATATTGTTGGACTAATCTATTTTAATTGAGAAAAATAACTTTTTATCTCAGGGGGAGAAGAGTAAGAAAAACACGGAGATGTTTATCTCAGGGGGAGTTTTCCTTAAGGAGAAAAGTTTCTTTTTAAATGATTTTGTTGACTGATTATTCTATTTACTTGCTTATATTGCTTGTAAAACTTAATAATGCTTGCATCATCAAAAAGGGGGAGATTGTTGGAACCAAATTATTCAAAGACATTTTCAAATGCTTTAATCCCTAAGTGGTTTTGATGATAACAATGATTATTAAGGTTTTTATAAAGTCTGCTAACAAGCTCTTGTAGGTAAAACAAGATAAGTCCATCATCCAGTGTGACCTTGGTAATCATAAGTACATTCAAAGAGCTGAGCGTCCAATGCACTCTGATACTTGACTTTGAGTAAGTATTGTCCAATGGACTCTGGATGCTATACGTCTAGATTAGCAAAATGATATACGTCTAATAATCAGTAAAGCAGTACGTCTAGAGAAGCAAAGCTGTGAGTCCATATGGTAAGAATACTTATGCATCCATATGACCAGAGAAAGCCTTGCGTCCAAATGGAAAGCAAGGTTTGCATCCATTTGGTAAGTGAACAGAAAGTCCATCCTATTCTACATGCTGCGTCCAACACGCAGAGTCTATAATATGCTATTTATTGTTGTTGCATTTAATATTAGACATATATAATGAGCAAATGATTTGAAATTAATAGCTGTATACAATATTTTTCCTGTGCGTAATTGTCAATGTTTTTGAGCAAACATTTAATAAAAAACATAAAACACCGTGAAAAGTGTACTTAAGAGAGAGAATGTACTCTGGACATTTATGTATCTCTCTGAATATACCTTTTCACTTATACAGTGTATTCTCTCAGTCTCAATAAAATATTACTATTAACATTTGTGTAAATGAGACTTTGAGTACAGGTTGCTTCTGACATAGGAGAAAGAATTGCAAATAAATACGCTGAAGAAGCACTCCTCCAGAGCAATGGGAAAATAGCATTTAATGCTATTAGGAAACGGCTACATTTATGAAGGCTAAAGATGAGCTTATTCAAGATCAAGTTTGAAGCTTCATTCAAAGCCTATAAATACCGTGAACTAGAAGAAAAATACAAGAACTAGTATGCTTATCTTAGATTCACGAACCTGAGAAGAGCCTTCATGTGCCAAGGCCAGAGTGTCCCACATTTCCTTGGCAGTGGTGCAGCTGTGCACCTTGTCATATTCAGATTTTGTGATGGCACACATCAGGTAGTGCCTGGCCTTCGAGTTCAGCTGAAATCTGGTTCTTTGATCAGCTGTCCATTGGGCTCTAGGTACTGGTTGACCTGCATCATTTACTGGGGCCGTGTAGCCTGTTTCCACAACATCCCATAAATCTATATTCTGCGCATCAAAGAATGTGATCATTCTTTGCTTCCAGTAATCATATTCGTTGCCATTGAACAGTGGTGGTCTGTTCACAGCCAGTCCTTCATTCTCCATGGATCTTGCTTTCTCTTCACTGTTAAGTGCTCAACCCCTTAGAGACCGAGCTCTGATGCCAACTGTAGGTAACAAGATGAAACACAAGAAGGGGGGGGGGGGTTGAATTGTGTTTCTTAGCTTTTAAAACTTTTTCGCAAATGATGGACGCTGGCTGTTAAAAAACGTTGGACGCACAGCTTTAGTTCAAATATTGGACGCACAGTGCTTTTTGAAATATTGGACGCACAAGTGCTAAAACACTGGACGCACAGAGTCTTTATAAAAACTGGACGCACAGGTTTTCTAAAGATTGGACGCACAGAATGCTTCCCTTTTGGTTTGAAAAACTTGTTTGAATAAAAACAATTTCAATCCCCTTTGTTAGTAATAAACACAGATATAAAAGGAGTTAAGGGAAAGAAGAAATAACACAAGTTTTTATACTGGTTCACCCTTTCCTAAGAGCTACGTCCAGTCCCCTCAAACTAGAGAGATTTCACTATCAACCTGATAGAATACAAGTATTCTTTGCACACAGCCTCTTCAGGCTAAAACCCAAGTATTCTTTGCACACAGCCTCTCCAGGCTAAAACCCAAGTATTCTTTGGACGCAGCCTCTTCAGGCTAAACAACTCGGCAGAGTTTTGATACAAGTGCTGTCTAACTCACACAAGTGAGGATATAAAATCTAAAGCACTTTGAGAGTTAAGCAAACTCTCTTTTACAAGAAGATAAAGAAATACAAGACTTTTCTAATCAGAGTATAAAAGATTGCACAGCAGTTCAGCTCTTTCTTTTTCGTTTTCAGTCTCTTATATTCTTCTTCTTGCTTCTCGGTATTTATAGGCTTTGATGAAGCTTCAGACTTGTTCTTCGAATAGCTCAGCTTCAGCCTTCATAAATATTACCGTTCTCTAATAGCATTTAATGCTATTTTCCCGTTGCTCTGAGGAGATCTTCTTCATTGTGCATGTCTGCGTTTCTTTCTCCCAAATCAGAAGCAACCTGTACTCAAAGTCTCAATTGTACAGTGGTTAATAATAATATCTTATTGAGACAGAGAGAACACACTGTGTAAAGCAGAAAGGTGTGTTCAGAGATCTATAGAGTAGTTAAAAGTACATTCTCTCTCTTAGTACACTTTCCACAGTACTTTATGCTTTTCAGAAGTACATTCACATACGTTGACAAAGATGTACAGAAAGCATTGTGTACAGCTATTTATTTCAAATCATTTGCTCAATAAATATGTTTCATATTAAATGCTTGAGCAATAAATAGCATGTAATGGACTCTGCGTTTTGGACGCAGCATATAGAATCTATTGGACGCATACCTTTGCACTTACCAATTTGCACAGAACTTATGCAAACATTGGACGCATCTTTATGCTTACCAATCTATTCCAATTGAATGCAAGCCAGTATTGGACTTTTGCCATTTCCCTATAGTTCCATTGGACGCAAGGTTGATTGTTGTACATTTGTTCTTCTGCTCCATTGGACGCAGAACAATTGTTTGATGTACCTTTGTTAATCTGCTTCCTTGTGCTCCATTGGACGCAAAGCAATATTGTTGTCCTTCTTATTTATTGGACGCAGAACAGTGCTTGAGTAACTTTGACTTCATTGGACGCAGAGCAGTTCTTTTGTTTGTTCAGTTTCATTGGACGCAGAGTTGCACTCTTGCTCACACTGAACATTGGACTTTTATCCTTCATGCTCACTGAATCTGTTCCTTTGAAAATCATTGGACTCTTACTGCAATTCTGCTTCTTATACAAACATTGGACTCTGCCAGTATTGCCTTGTTCTTATTATTGGACTTATGCCAGTCTTGCCTTGTACATATCATTGGACGATCAGCATTCTGTACCTTGGTCAAGAGCACATCCTGAACATTGGACTTATAGAATTGTCCTTGTGCCTTGTACTGATTTATTGGACGCACAACATTGCTTGCCTTTGTGCTGAAACATTGGACGCAGAACTCTTCCTTCTGCTCAAACATTGGACGCAGAATTCTTGTGTCCATTCCAGTGCCAACATTGGACGCAAGGCTTCTTCCTTCTGCTCAAGCATTGGACGCAAAGCTTCTCAGACTTTGAATATGAGCCAATGTTATGATGAACTAATTTATTGGACGCAGACTGCAATAAACTTAGTTAGGCAGCTTTGTTATGCATTGTACAAGCTTAATACAAATTGATTATCCTTTGTAAAAACCTTAATACATTTTGTTATCATCAAAACCATAAAATCACTTAGGGAGTTTTTGTATCAAAAACACTTTTAACCAATTTGGTTCCAACAACGTTTGAACCTGGAGAGGTTTGTCTGTAAAAGAATACTTGGGTTTGAGCCTGGAGAGGCTTGTTTGTTAAACAATACTTGGGTTGAGCCTGGAGAGGCTAGGTGTGCAAATAATACTTGTTGTAAGGCCTGAAGAGGCTGTTGAAGAATACTTGTAATTCTATCTGGATTGATAGTGAAATCTCTCTAGTTTGAGGGGACTGGATGTAGCTCTTGGGAAAGGGTGAACCAGGATAAACACTTGTGTATTTTCTCTATCTCTTAACTCTTTTATTTTCAGTGTTTATACTAATTGAGGGGATTGAATTGAAACTATTTTTAACAAGCCTTTCAAACGTTTTAAATGCACTAAAACTTGTTTTAATCTAAGTGGACGATTCTGCGTCCAACTTAACTGTGCGTCCAATACATATATTCGCTGTGCGTCCAACCTTTTTACAAGCAATGTCCAAGGATTTGCAAAAAGTTTTAAAAGCTAAGAAACATAATTCAACCCCCCTTTCTTGTGTTTCACCTTATTACCGACACTTCTAACGAAGCTTCTGAGAACGTTCTGATGATGCTTCTGAGAAAGCTTCTAAGTAGTTTTTTGATGAACATTCTCATACAGCTTTTGAGGAAGCTTCTAAGTAGACATTTGATGAAGCTTCTAAGAAGGTTCTGAGGTAGCTTGTAAGACAGCTTCTGAATCTCATTTAAATGTGTTCAACAGTTGAAGTAGCTTCAAGAATATAACTTAGATTGTGTGAGAACACTTGAGTGGAATGTTTCTGATTTGAGTATGAAGTGCATAGAGACTTGACATTCCAATATGACATAAGCTTGTGATGTTCCTTTTGATTTGAAGCTTCTAAGTTGTATCTCAGATTGAATTTTTTGAGGTCTTGATTCAAGCTTCTGCAACTTTCATTTCTTTCTTCCTTTGTCAGAAATAGTTTCATGAGTTCAACTTATTATTTTAACATCAAGAATATTTTTGATATGTCTTGTAGTTCTTGATATTCTTCTTCTGTCTCGACAATCTTCTGATGTTAAGTGGATAAGCTTCTAATAAATACTACAAAACTATTTGAGTTGATAAATAAGATTCTAATTTTTCTGTAGTAATCTTCTGGAATGATGAACAAGCTTCTAATACTGAAAAATGTTCTAAACTTGAGAATATTTAGAAAGGCTTTTCTTCTAAACATTTCAAACTGAGAATCTTAAAATGATCTGACCTACTTGTTCTTTTCTCAGATGATTCAGCCTTTCGTCATTGATTTTTTAACTTTATACTTTAGAAGGCTTTATTGCTTTGAAGAATGTCCAGATGCTATGTACTGAGATGGTCTGAGAACATTCTCATCCTTGACATATTCTAAGTCTTGTAGACACCTTTATGTTAATTCTCAGAATCCTATTCTTCTACAATATTTTCAAGTACACACATCAATAGATCACCATTTAAAACACTTTATATTTAGTTTAGAAAGTTTGTTGCCATTAATACCATACACTAAAAGGGATTTGAACTCAACATTCTCGCCCTTTTTTATGATGACAAACCTTAATGAACAAATTACAAGTTTTTTGGATGGATATAGTAAGATATGCAGAAATTTAAATGTATTCAAGGTGAAATAACATTCTCCCCCTGAACTTATGCATAACGTTCACAATAATCTAGATTTTGCATTCAAGTTCATTATTTCTGCATTCTTACATTCTTTTTCATTTGCATAACAGCAAGCAGAAAGTGAAACAAATAACTTAAACTCTATGTATATAACAATGAAGTATAGAGTTTAAACAAGCATTCAGTCAATAAATTTGTTCTGATTTATCCTTCATTCTCTTCCTCTTTTGGCATCAATCAAAATGAACAATTATTTTCAGTGAACAATTGCAACACCCTTTCTCATAAAAGGATATTACAACATAAGTAACCTGATTTATTTAAAATACGTCATATTGATTTTCATTTTAAAGGAATTCTTCTTTTAATTATCTTAAGTTAATCTTCGAAAATGAGCATAATTTTTTTTTCTTTCCATTATTGAAAACCATTTCAACTTGAAACTCTCACTTACGTTGTTTTGATTTCGAAAACTCTTTCATGTCGTAACGTATCATTAAAGAAATGAGAAACAGGAGAAAATAACTACTATATGAATAATATACATCAAATACACTACTGATCCCAAGTGTACATATACATCACTGGTTAACTGGTAAAGTCATATACTACAAAATACAGTCATCCAAAATATTCTAAGCATAAGCCCACACCGGTATAGAGTCAGCTACTACATAAACAAAACAAAACAAAGTCACTCAACAGACTGTGCCCACACCACTCCTACACACTTCCCACCGACTCCTCTGAAGGATCACTCGCCTCTTCCACTATCTGCTTCCCCTTTCCCTTGCTATCAGGCTGAGGGGTGGGTGTCCTCTTCTCTGATGGAGTTATCTTCAGTGGCTGTGCACGGCACACGGTACTCTTACGCGCCGTTTGTCTCCATTTTCCATAAAATCTCTTACAAGGAGGAGTCTTGGTTCTCTGGTGCAGTGGATTTGGTCTTGTAGTCTCCTGCTGTTGTGGCTCGGATAGGTGTGTAGGCTCTGGTTGAGGCACCTGTTGCCTCTGCCTCTCCCTCTCTCTCCAGGCATCCCACAGCTCCTGTATAGGCATCTTTACATCTAATATAATATTTTCTACAGTCCATCTACGTGGTCCTTCTGCGGACGTTTCTAGTGACGTAACATAACCTAAATATGTACCCCACTGTGTCTCGGGGTTGATAATCCACCCCTCTCCTTCCGCCCCTCTGGGCCAGAAACTTAGTCTACGGACTCTGGTTAACCCTGCTGGCGGATCTCCCATCTATATGAGTCATGTTCAAAACAAGAGCACAAAACATATAAGCAAGGGTGAAAAATCATCACACATAGATAATAAAGCATAGAGACAATCACTATAAAGTCTACCATACTGTTCAGACATGTCAGTTGTAACACCCCTTTCTCAGGAGGCACTACACTTCGTAACTGAACCTCTAATGCGGAAATTAAAATCTTTCATCTAATTCTTCTTTTGAAAAACGCTGTCAAAATTTATTTAATTTTCACAAATGGATTTTCTCTGTCAATTTTTTTCTCTTTTTAAAAGAAATACTTTGTGAGAATAAACACCAACCAGAAAACAACATAGGAACTAAAACTTATTCAATTATAATGGAATGTATCATACACAAGAAATCCCTTCCCAAAACAGTACAGACTCTCTATGCTGGTCAAGCACTAAGAACTTCTACAAAAATTCAAATAAGAAAAACTCCAACAAAACTAGGACTCGCACGTCCTTCCACTTTGTTGACACGTCTTCAATGCGCGTCTCGTTCTTCGAGTCCTGTCTAGTCCACTCAGCTAGTAATCAATCTATATGAATCATGTCCCGAAGGGCACAAAACATATAGGCAAGGGTGAGTTTCTCCCAAAGTCACAATCACAAAACATACATAGTAAAAGGAAAAATACTACTTATTATACTTCAAAAATAAGCAAATATCATTTGAAAACTTTACTTTAAGTTCACAAACAACCAACACACATCATCACAAAATCATCTATCTCAATCAAGATATATATATGCATGACACTTCAATCATCTCTTATCACACCGGTGCACTGCTCCATGGAGACTTCTCTTCCTCAACTAAGTAGAGCGATATGGCGGTGCTTGTACCTAACATAAATGCAACCTGACCATCTCTTAGCCCTCGTTGTCATTTATTCGGTATGGCCCATTGTGCTAACTCGTGCACCATATCATAAATAAGACAAGCCGGTCAGGATCATTCAAGCCGGGTATACTACTCTTCTCGACACAAGGAGATTCCCCTCAAGGCCATTGAGAATTTCGTGACCTGAACGCCCTCAAAGACTTATAGTCAGACTATGCTTATTCTCAATCCATCACCTTAGGATTGTATACTCTCATCATAGCATAAAGCTAGCCTGGCAAAAGCCAATATCTCAAATGCATATGACAATACAATTCATACACACATACAAGGAGAATAATGCAATCCTTCATTTAGGATTTTCATCGCCACGTGTTAGCTCTCTCCCAACACCGTGTAGCATTATTCCTCCAATCTTCAACTCGCCACGTGTTGACCCTCTTTCAACAACGTGTAAAATTTTAAGTTAACAACGCCACGTTTGGACTCTTTTCCAACTACGTGTGGGACTCTTCGCATTTATAAAAATGCCCCTTACTTCTTATTATTTGTTAAAACCACATAACTTTTTATAATTATATTTTGACCCCAACATCCAGTTCCTGCGTCCAGTTCCTGCGTCAAGTTTCTGCGTCCAGTCCTGCGTCAAGTTTCTGTGTCCAATTCCTGCGTCCAGTCTCTGCGTCCAATTCCTGCGTCCAGTCTCTGCGTCCAATTCCTGCGTCCAGTCTCTGCGTCCATTTCTGCGTCCAATCTCTGCGTCCAGTTTCTGCGTCCAGTCTCTGCGTCCAATTCCTGCGTCCAGTCTCTGCGTCCAGTTTCTGCGTCCAATCTCTGCGTCCAATCTCTGCGTCCAGTTTCTGCGTCCAGTTTCTGCGTCCAGTTTCTGCGTCCAATTCCTGCGTCCAGTCTCTGCGTCCAGTCCTGCGTCCAGTCTCTGCGTCCAGTTTCTGCGTCCAATCTCTGCGCCCAATTTTCACATTTTCTACCCCCGAACTTTTATAACATTATACTTTTGGCCCAAAGTGCCCAGACTTTCGATTTCATGCCCATAATAAATAAAGCATAACACTACTTTAAATATTACAATTATCCCAAATGGATCAAATAAAGCACAAATAATTAAATACACATAATCACTTCAATACATGCCATTTTTATCATACACAATCAAGAGAACAATCATACAATCAAAACGCAAGATTTTTACCATACAAAAACCATAGAGCTAACTTATCTTAGTTTAGTGATCTAAAACCCATCAAGGATGGTTTTAACCACTCAAATCAAAGATAAAACTCAAGGTTGTTGAGTTATCATCAAGCCATCCAAAACATACAACATACTACTACATAAAAATTATGTCTTTTAGAAGAACATCCCACTTACCTCTTGAAGAGAAGCTTTAAACACCAAACTCACTTTTCCTAGCTTGTTGTTCCAAGCTAGAAATCAACCCTTACAAAATAAAATCATAAAACACAAGCATAAAAACCAAGCCTTTATGAAAATTACCCAAAACCTAAAATCAAAAACATGAGACAAGGAGTTCTTACTCTTGATCTTGAAGAAAAATGGATCACAATGAAGATCAAACCTCTTGGTTTCAAGGATAAGAACCTAAGACCAAAACAAAGATATTTCCTCAAAATAATGAAGAAACACATGATCTAAAAACCCAAAGAGATAGATCATGAAAGTATATGAAAGAGTGATGGTTTAGAATCATAAACAACCTTGGTTGAAGAAGATTGATGGATCAAAGCTCTTGGAAATCAAAGAAATAGTTTAGGAAAAAGCTTGAAAGCTTAAGAGCAACAATGGAGTATTTGGCTTTGGAGAGAGAAAGGAAATGAAAAGTAAGGCAAACCCTCTCCTTTTCCCTTGCTAAGTCATGGCTGAACCCAAAAAGAAATGGCCAAGGATAAGCTTTTGTCCACTTGGTATTATCTTACATTAAATTAAGAATTAAAGGTGTTTTAATATTTCTTCCAACCAAGACTTTCAAGGCATGAGCACATGGGCACAAATCAGAATTTTGGGGGCTGTGTGGGGCGCAAGATTGCAACTGAAAATGAGAGGAAGGAGTGTTCACACTTGGGGTTTTGCTTTTGGAAGCACAAGTGGCCAAAAATGCTTATTATAATATATATTTTGAAATAAATATTTCTCCAAATAATTGATTAATGGAAAAATTATTTTTGAAACCTAAAATTAATATAATAAAGGTTAGAACTTCAAAACTCAAGTTTTGATCATTTTCTGATACCCCGTTTGCGCTACGGTTACCCGTAACGTGCTAAAAACGGCTAAAAATAAAATTTTCTGAAAAACTCTAGAAAAATTCCTAAAAATCAGAAATATTAAAGAAATAACTTTTGTTTCATTAAAATATTTTTTTGACACAAAAACGGTCTCCGGAAAAATATAAAACCTTCGACGTTTGCAAATCGAGTCACGGTTTACGCTATTTTTCAGTTTTTCGATTTCTTCCACTTTCTACCCATCTAAAAATCATAAATAATCTAAAAACACTAATGGTATCCCTAACTCTCTATTTGGATCATTTCTTAGTCCTCTAGTAATTTTATGTTCATTACGTGTCACGTAGTCCATTCTACAGGGATCAAAACTGTAACATCTTTATCCTAATCTTAGAAAATTCCAAACTAAAATTCTAAAATCCTTAAATAATATAAAAATACTATTTGTCTCTTTAATTCCTCATGGTGGTATTGTCTGAGCATTCAGATCAATATAATCTTATTTCTCCTTCTATAACGAGAATCGTTTTCTGTTGAAATTTCCAATTTCAACTCGAAATCCTAGTTGCTTTTCTATGAGCAACTGTAGTCATGACATTTCATTTTCTAGCATTATCTTATAGTATGCAATTTGATCTACTAGCTTAATAGTATAGAATTTACTATAGATCTAAAAATGCGGGTGTTACATCAGTAATAATAATTATCTACTACTCACCCTTTTCACATTCCAGGTTTTTTAACATTTGCCTGAAAACAAAATATTCTTATAGGCACAGTTAAATAAACACAGTCACAGCATAAATCTCAGAACAATAAGATATTTACAGTCACAATACAAATCTCAACATCTACCAATATATCATTAGTTCAGATATACTATACTGCATGTCACTTCTATTTCCTCTCACATCACCCTCGTAGTGCTCCAAGGAGACTTCCCTACCTCCAACACCAGTTGAGCGATTGGCCGTAGCAGACTTACCAGACTTACCAGAGAGTCCCACCAGACTTCATAGTAATCATTCAAATAAGCTACGTCTCACCATATCATGAATAGTCAAGTCCGTCAGATTTATCCAAGTCGGGTTATGCGACTTGCCTCGGCTCAGGGGATATCTCCTACCTGACCATCTGAGGGGTTTCGCAACCTGGATAATCCCTTTAGGCTACTGTGGCCAGACTATCCCTATTCTCAACCCCATCCGGGTTGTAATGCTCATCACGTGGCCTCTTGCCAATTCTTTTTCTCTTTATGCAAAATGACACATACATTAAGCATACAAGCAATTTTCTCAAGCATTTATAAGATTTGGTTTCTCTTGTAATGATGTTATTCTCTTCACTAGATTATCTCTTGCACCACCACATATAACCATTTCTCTTGGTCAAAGCATCATAATCTCTTAGTGTTCACATTTGCAAAACTCACTTATAACCTTCACTCTTGGTTATAACATCATCATCTTTTTATGCATGTTCACATCTCTTTGGTGCTCATTCAACATAGCTTTTATTACATTTTCACTTCCTTGTAATATTGATTCTTTTACCATAATGTATTAATTCCAAATTCATATTTAAGTTCTAAAATCAATTTAATTAAAGTACATACCATTCTTTAATATCCAAATAATCATTTTCTCTTAAGTATGTTTATGAAAAATATTGGAAAAACTGATTTTTACAAAAATATTAATTTCCAAAAAAGCTGGGTCCAGAACTGTTCACAGGCGCGAGGGTTTTTCACACCTGCGGTATGAACAGAGCTGTCCCCTGTTTTCCAGAATTTCCCAGCCACGAAAACAGCCACACCCAGGGCGTACCAGACTTGCGATATTCACAAAAATGATGCAAAACAACCTCTTCTTTGCATAGTTATGTTCAATTGGATCCAAATAAATGAGGTTCATTATTTTCACAACAATCTCATGCCATATTCAAGCCATGAACACAACTCACCAACAAGAGCATAGCATCTTCATACCAAGAGCACAAACATGTTCAAATACAAAACCTAAACAACATCAAACACTTCTCTAATCCATTCAATTCATCACAAGGTTCACACCAAACACATACATAGCTCAAAGCCCAATCATCTTCATAAGAATTTATGACCCCATACCTTATCAAACATCATGAACCCTAGAACAAGTTCACCATCATCATAATCAAAACTATACAATCAAAGCCCTAAATATGTCAACCAAGCTTTACAAAATCATGTAAGAAGAGATTTCCCCTTACCAAGCTTGTAGAAACCTTAACCCCAAGCTTCTTCTTCTTCCTTCCCTTCTCTTCCTTGCTTGCTCCTTATTAGCTTATTGTCCACTAATTTTATGAGTCAAGACTTGAAAACTAGCTTATTTGGACAAGGATTTTGGAAAAATCACTCAAGGTTTGGCTATGGAGATGCACTAGATGGTCTCAAGCTTGAAGCTCTTCTTCCTCCTCTTCTCCCTCAAACTCACGGCCCCTTCCTCCTTCTCTTCCCATCCATTTTGATTTTTTTCCTTCTCATGATTACTTAAGTCACTTGCCCACTTCTCATTGGTCCCTTCCCATGAGTCATGCTTCAAGAAAAATCCACTCTCTTCCTCCTCTCTTCAGCGCATGCCCAGCTGACCAAAAAGGGGTAAATAAATTTTTACCTTAACCATGGTAAATGGTAAATCTCCAAGGTAGTTAAGTGTGGTAACTTTTGTATTTCATAGTAAAAATTGTCCAACTTAACCTATTGGGGTAAAAACTCTCATGAACCTTATAATCAGTCCTAAGCCATGTAAATAAGATGTCGCAAAAGTCTTGGTTCAAAAAGATCAAGCTTAGAAGCATTACAGTAACTTTTCGGTTTTTACCGCAACCCGTAACTTAAGGTAAAAATGAACTTTCTCAGAAAATTCTTAGAAAATTTCTAAAAATCATAGATATTGTAAGAACACCATTGGGTACTCTTTTGGTTGATTTTGAATCATTTCCTAAGCTTCTGGCATTCACCTGCTCTCCCTGCTATCCGGTTCTCGTTCTACAGGGACCAAAACCGCAATTCTTTATCTGTCATTCCAAAAATTCCCAAAATAATTTCTAGAATTCTAAAATATTAGGAAACATCATTTGGCATCCTCAAAAATATTTCTAGATATGTTATGGTCTCCATATCCACTCACAGTTCAACCTAGTCAAACTACAGGGACCAAAACGGTAATATTTTCATCTGTTCTTCAGAAAATTCCCGAATAAATTTCTAAAATCCTCGAATATTATAAAATCACTATTTATACCTTCAAATCTTTTTCTTAACCTAAATCTAGGGTTTCTACTTCACAAAGCCACTCTTCCGTCTTTTTACGGCAAACAGAATTCTCTCTGTATCTAACCGTCCAACTCAAACCATCACCTCCCAACGTCAGAGAACTTCATCTACTTAATTTTCCTTTCTAAAATATATCTTATCCTATTCAAACACTCATCACATACATAAAATAGAATTAAAACAGAATCATAAATTACGGACGTTACAACAATCATTTCTATCTTCTATCCTAGATTTAGGGAATTGAACTTGGTTTGCAAAGAAGATTTTCCTAAAGGGTTACCAAATGGTGTCTTTGGTAGAGAACGAGGAATTTCCAAAGTTCTTTGAGACTTTAAGCACCCATGAACATTTTCAACATATTCAAACTAAGATGGAGAGCATGATATGTCATCTCAAATCTCTTTTTCTTTTCTTAGCTGAGATAGAATCGTTTCCATAATCTTGTCATCACTCTCTTTCACTTCGTAAGCTTGAAGATCATCTTCAGAAGCTTTGGTTCTTGTAGAAGCTAAAAGGTATATTCTCATAGGCTTTAAAATCTTTCTCCTATTATGTTTTGGCTTCTATATAGGGTTTAGAACCAAGAACCTACTTAGTATATGATTCTTCTTTCATGAAAATCTGTAGCCAAAGTTATGATCAAAATACCGAGACTGATTCATTATGAAGAAAATGCTAAAATTTTGCATTAAGCCCAAAGTGGCTTAACGATTAAAATATTGAGCGAGTGCTAAAATCAACCAATTAAGACACCCACATCACTAATAAGGCAATGCTAAGGGTATTTTTGAAAGTGTTAAAAATAGTAGTTACCTGCATCTTATAAATTTGTATTTGCTCTAATGCACGACATTACTCTTAATAATATTTTTGTATGATCTGATGTCAATGAATGTGTGTTATCTTATTCGTCCTATTTCGATATCATAACACAATATCTGTTTTAGCAAATAGAAGCAAAATTAAACAAATAACTTTGACACTATTTACTCTGATACAAATTGTTTTTCATAAAGATCAAAGAAATTAACGTGTCTAGTCTTACTATCATCCTTATGTATTTGATTATTATATATGTATATGTATATATATATGTGAGAATTTGCTCAGGGAGATTATATATTTTAAGAGGTGTTGAAAACAAATTGTTCATCAAATCATAAAGGTTTGTCATCATAAGAAATAGAGAGATTATTGGAAACTAGACGATTGAAGTGTCTTGCCCCTCAAAGTTTTGATGATAAAATTTTTTTAGATAGTGAGCAATTGGTTTTGGCTATCTAACTTAAGTTATTTAAGTGTGCTGAAAAAAGATTTATAAACATAATTTATGGTAAAAAGACTCATATATATACATCTGAAAGAAGCAATAAGATATAAGTTTCGTCATGATGTATTTTGTAAATGGTATATGCATGCGTCTTACATATGTCTGGAAGACACAATGATGCAGGTCAAAAAACATGGTCAACCAAATGTTGTAGGTAACAACATAAAACATAAGAAGGGGGGTTGAATTGTGTTTCTTAGCTTTTAAAATCTTTTCGTAAACGTTGGATGTTGTTTAAGAAGGATTGGATGCACAGCGAGTATTAGACACACAGAGTAAGTTGGACACAGAACGTCCACTTAGTTTAAAACAAGTTTAGGTGTGTGTAAAACGTTTAAAGCGTTTCCTAAACAAAATCTCAATTCAATCCCCACAGTTAGTATTAAAACTGAAAGTAAAGGAGTTAAGGGATAAAAGATTTACACGGCTATTTTATCCTGGTTCACTCTTTCCTAAAAGCTACGTCCAGTCCCCTCAAACTAGAGAGATTTCACTATCAATCCAGATAGAATACAAGTATTCTTCAACAGCCTCTCCAAGCCTTACAACAAGTATTGTTTGCACACCTAGCCTCTCTAGGCTCAACCAAGTATTCTTTTACAATCAAACCTCTCCAGGCTCAAACCCAAGTATTCTTTTACAGACAAGCTTCTCTAGGCTCAAACAAGTATTCTTTTATGGTCACACAAGTATTGTTTGTGTATCCAAGTGCTGCTACCCACACAAGTGAGAATATGAAATCTTAAGCACATTGAGAGTTAAGCAAACTCTCTTTTACAAGAAGAAATATACAGACTTTTCTAAATTACAGAGTATATGAAATTTACACAGTGTAATGACTCTTTTTCGTTTGGTATCACTTCTTTCTTCTTCTTCTCGGTCATGGTATTTATAACCTTGAATGAAGCTTCAGTTAGGTCTTGAACTTGTTCAGCTTTAGCCTTCATAAAATAATCGATTACTAATAACATTAAATGTTATCTTCCCGTTGCTTCAATGGAGTGCCTCTTCAGCGTAGGTTGTTCAGTTATTTCTCCAAGGTCAGAAGCAACATGTACTCAAAGTCTCAATTACACAATGGTTAAAGGTAATATCCAGTTGAGACAAAGAGAATACACTGTGTGATAGAAAAGGTACGTTTAGAAAGTGCCAGATTTGTTCACACTGCATTCTCTTTTAAGTGCACTTTTCACAGTGCTTTATGCTTTCCATTAAATGTTATTTCAAATTATTTTCAATTAAGTCCGAGAAAAGCATACGTACAACTATTTATTTCAAATCATTTGCTCATTTAATATGTCTCAAATTAAATGCAAGAGCAATAAATAGCGTATTCAGAAATCAGAACAACATGCGTGTTGGACGCAGCATTAAACAGAATGGACGCTCAGCTGTCTTACCATTTGGACGCATATCATGTCTTACCAAATGGACGTATAACATCCTGAGTCCATTGGACGATACTTACCATAGGTCAAGTTCCAGAATCCATTGGACACTCAGCACATTGATTGTACATATAAGTACCAAAGCCACACTGGACGATGGACTTAACTTTGTTGTACCTGCAATAGCTTGTTACCAGACTTTGTAAAATCCTTAATAATAATTGTTACCATCATAACCATTTAGGGATTTAAACATTGAAAAAAGTCCCTGAACAATTTGGTTCCAACAATCTCTCCCTTTTTGATGATGACAAACATTATTAAGTTTTACAAGCAATACTAGCAAGTAAAATATAATAAGCAATCAGTTTAAGCAATAAAAACTTTTCCTTCCCTGAGATAGACATCTCAGTGTTCCTTTGAACTTACTCAACTCCCCTTGAGATAAACATCTCTTAGGTTTTGGATTTTCAACTAATTGAGTACCTGAAAAGTTCTTTATCTTCAAACAGTAGGTTAGTCCGGCAACATATATATATATATATATAATCAATGAATCATGGTAAATATATGTATGCAATAAGACTACTGTAATTGACTCAATCTCATTTTATTAAGACTTAATCTCTTTAAAACTTAATTTCTCCCTTTCTCCCCCTTCTGTCATCAGACAAAAAGGTTTGAATACCATCATAGTCCAAAAAAAATTTTGAAAACAAGGGAAAAACAAAAGAAAAAAATGAGAACATGACTTCTGCAGATCACTCCTTGGGCTGCATGTGCTTCATGAACTGTCTGAAGAGAAACTTAAACTCTTCAAATTCTTGTCTTGAAACTGGAGCTTCTTCAAATTTCTTTTCAGGTCCAGCACCTGGTTGTACATTTGTGGACGCAACTAGGTCTTTTTCCTCAGGAGGCAACTCAATAATAAGCTCTAAAGGGAGTCGTGTTGGTGCTCCAAAAATGTCATCAAACATGACATAATGTGCTTCCTGTCTTGTCACAACTTCAATTGTAGGCGTTTCTTCCTTTTCAGCTGTTGTAATCCCAGAGGTTGATGACTGTTGTTCACACAGCGTAAGGTATCTTTCCCAGACAGTCCTTGCTTCATGTTCTGTGGCTCTACCTTCTCTAGACAAGTGCATCAAGTAGTCTATTTGAATATCATCTTGCTTCTTCTTTGCTCAGTCTATATCAAATTTGATAAGCTTTGCCATTAGACTCTTGTTGAGATGCTTCTTTGGGAACTTGTCTTTATTTCTGTCAATAAGATAGACCCTTGGTACTATCCTGTCAGGCTTGACCTTTATTTCTGTAGAAATCTTGATCCTCATAGACAGAGAGATGTTGAATCTATTCTAGAATTCAAAACCATCTCCTATGTGTCTGACCATCAGTTATTCAAATGTTGAGATGAATGGACCCATCTGTTCCAAAGTCAGAGTAGGGTACTCTGGCCTGTGGCTGTAGATCCCCATCCTAGCTTGTCCTGAAGAACTGGACGATATAGACTTGGCTCTTATTTCGTCCAAGGACAGTTCCTTGTCCTTCTTCTTTTCCTTCTGAAGAGGAATCTCAATCTTCTGCACTCCCTCAGTTAGAATAATGGGCTTCCAAAATCTTGAAATATAGTGAGAAGTGGACGATGGTGATGGTGCTCTTGGTTCAGCTTGGGTAGGAGTGGGTGATGATTAGAGGTGGCAATTCGGGCTTTCGGGCCGGGCTCGGGCCGGCCCGCATCGGGTTCGGGCTTTATTGGGGCGGGCCAAAAAAGCGCAGATTGAAAACGGGCTCAAATTTATGTGTCCGAGCCCTATATTTTTTGGGCTTTTTTCAGGCCGAGCTCGGGCTTTGGCCTATGTTTTTCGGGCGGTCCGCTTCGGGCTCGGGTTTTTACGGGTTCGGGCTTTGTCGGGCCGGGCCAAAAAAGCCTGGATTAAAAACGGCTCGAATTTGTGTGTCCAAGCCCGGTGTTTTTTCAAGCGGGCTCGGGCCGGCTCGGCGGGCTAAGCCCATTTTGCCAGCTTTAGTGATGATGGTTGTGTTTAGGGGTGGCAATTTGGGCTAGGCACGGTGGGCCAGCCTGCCAACCCGCCAAAAGGTGGCGGGCCGGGTTGGGGGTTTCAACCCACAACCCGTTTTGGCCCACCCATAGGTGGGTTCAAAACGGGCTAGCCCGGCGGGTTGGCCCGCCAACCCGTTTTTATTTTTTCTTTTAATTTTTTTGTGTGTTTTTTGAATTTTTGGGCGGGTTAGGCGGGCCACCCCGCCACTTCTACATGTTTTTCCTTTTTTTTTGTTTTTAGACGGGTTGGCCCGCCAACCCACCCGCGGGGTGGGCCGGGCTAGGGTACCCCAGCCCACTTTCCTTGGTGGGCCAGCCCGCCCCGCCCTGTTTTTTGGCGGGTTGTGGCGGGTCGGGGCGGCCGGCCCGCTTTGCCACCCCTAGTTGTGTTTGGACAGGTGGTGGTGAAGGTGTTTGTGTATCTGTTTGGGCAGAAATTGGAGATGATTTTGTGAAAAATGGTTCAGCATCAAAAGGTGAGGGGGACCAGGTTCAGGTGAAGCAGGTGGTGTAGGTGTATGTGTTTGTGGTTGAGTGGACGATAGGGATGAGTCAGATTTGCTTTGTGTTTAGGGAGATGTTTGAGTTTGGTGAGGGATTGGACTTACTGGTGTAGGTGCCTCTGTTAGAATGGACACAGAGGGTGCAGTGCTAGCAACGGATTCTCCAAAGGTATTCGTCCTACTCCTTCGTTCATAGACTTTTTTGAAGTCTTTCACAGATTCAGGAATGGACTTCGAAGGTTTCTTAGCACCTGTTGGTTTCTTGGTAGGATGTTCAGTAGGCCCTTGACTGGATTGTCTCTTCCATGTGGACAGAGACTTGGAAGGTTGTGTCCCTTTCTTTGTGGACTTTTCTTCAGCCCTTCTTTTTGTTCTCCTCTCAGTCTCTACCTTTATTGGCACATCCTTCTGAGATACCTGTTCTGCTTCCTCAGGCACATTTCCTTTCAGAATTCTTTCTTTGGCAGCTCTTTCCTTGACTTCAAGATACTCCTATTCACCACGTATTGTTGATGGTAGTCTCATTCTTCGAAAGAAAAAATTGCTTTGAAAGAAAAATTGTTGCCTTGAAACATGGCGTTATCATTAAAAGAAAAAACTGCTTCAGAGCAGGTGAGCAGGTTTTGATAAAAATATAATATTTTAAAAAATTGGCCTCAGCGCGGGAAGTTAAAGAGTTAAAAGACACTAAGTCTTAAAATTTTTCTAAGTCTCAATTGAACTGACGAGCCATTAGCCTTAGACTGAACTTGAGCATATTGGACGTTAAACATCACCCTTTTATAAAGTGCATATTTAAATGCTTTCTTATAAAAGTGAACCTATCTGCAGAAAGGGGTTTTGTAAAAATATATGCCCATTGATTTTCGTTGCTAACAAACTGAATATCAAATACTCCTTTCTGTACATAGTCTCTAATGAAATGGTGTTTAATTTCTATATGCTTAGCTCTTGAGTGTAAGATTGGGTTCTTAGACAGATTTATTGCAGCAATATTATCACAAAGAACAAAAATCTTACTGTCAAAGATGTTGTAGTCCTCCAATTGATGTTTAATCCAAAAGAGCTGAGAACAACAACTTGCAGCAGAGACATAGTTAGCTTTAGTTGTAGAAAATGCAGTGGTGCTTTGTCTCTTGTTTGCCCATGACACTAGATTAGATCCAATGAAATGGCATCCACCGTTGGTGTTTTTTCTTTCAGGCCTATCTCCAGTATAATCAGCATCACAGAACCCTACTAATCTATATTCATTTGATTTCTTAAATAGCAAACCAAGATTAGTAGTTTCTCTCAAATACCTAAAGATCCTCTTGACAGTTGTCAGGTGAGTATCTCTAGGATTTGATTGAAATCTTTCACATAAACAAAAACTGAACATAATATCAGGTCTAGATGCAGTTAGATATAAGAGAGATCCAATCATACCTCTGTATACCTTTTGATCTACCTTTTTATCTTTATCGTCAAGGTCCAGTATGCAAGATGGGTGCATAGGAGTGTTCTTGGGTTTGCAGTCGTCCATATTGAACTTCTTCTGAAGCTCTTTTGTGTATTTGGACTGATGTACATATATCCCATCTGAAGTTTGTTTTACTTGAAGTCTAAGGAACAATTTCAGTTCTCCCATCATGCTCATTTCAAACTCCTTCTACATCAATTCAGAAAACCCTCGACACAGAGATTCATCAGTAGCACCAAAAATGATATCATCGACATAAATTTGTACTACGATGAAATATGCGTCTATGGATTTTCTGAAAAAAGTTGTATCAACTTTTCTTCTTGAAAAATCGTTTTCCATCAGAAAAGAACTAACTTTTTTATACCAAGCTCGAGGAGCTTGCTTAATGCCATAGAGAGCCTTTTTCAATTTGAAAACATGATTGGGAAATGATTGATCTTCAAAACCAAGAGGTTATTCAACATAGACTTCTTCAGTTATTATACCATTCAAGAATGCACTCTTTACGTCCATTTGATAAAGCCTCATATCATGTTGGGCAGCAAATGAAAGTAAGATGCGAATGGCCTCAATTCTAGCTACTGGAGCAAAGGCTTCAGTAAAATCAATACCTTCCTATTGTGAGTAACCTTGTGACAACTAACCTTGCCTTGTTTCTCACAACTTTACCTTCTTCGTCCAGTTTGTTTCTGAACACCCATTTGGTTCCAACAATGGACATATCTTTAGGTGGGGCAACTAGCGTCCAAACGTCATTATGTTGGAATTGATTCAGCTCCTCCTGCATAGCTAATATCCATCCTTCGTCTAATAGGGCTTCATCAATGTTCTCAGGCTCCAACTCAGAGATGAATGCAACATCAGTTTGTTCTCTGAATGTGGACCTTGTTCTGACTTTATCATCTGCATTTCCAATGATTTGTTCCTCAGGATGATAAGTCTTGAAGTGCCAGCTTCTTCTCCTTTCTGGATTGGATGGACCTTCAGTCTCTGGTCTGATCCATCTTCTTCATTCTTAGGTGATGCTCCTTCACCTTCTTCTTGTATTCTCATATCTGCAAGAGAATCACTTAGCTCTGACAAGTCTTTGTCAGGCTTTTTGTCATTAAACTTTATGTGAATTGACTCTTCAACAGTTAAGGTTCTTGAGTTGTAAACTCTGTATGCCTTAGAAGTTTCAGAGTAACCCAGAAAAATTCCATTATCAACTTTAGAATCAAATTTTCCAAGTTGATCCTTAGTGCTGAGAATGAATCATTCACGTCCAAAAGGATGAAAGTATGATATGTTGGGTTTCTTTCCTTTCCACAATTCATATGGAGTCTTTTTCAATATAGGCCTTACATATATTCTGTTCTGTAAATAACAAGCAATATTTACAGCTTCAGCCCAAAATCTTTTTGAGGAAGAGTGATCATTGAGCATGGACTTGGCCATCTCTTGTAAGGATCGATTCTTTCTCTCTACCACACCATTCTGCTGAGGTGTTCTTGGGGCAGAGAAGTTGTGAAGGATTCCACTCTCTTCACGAAATCTTTGGAAGCTTGCGTTTTCAAATTCACCTTCATGATCACTTCTTATGGAGTTAATGCAAACTCCTTTCTCATTTTGGACTCTCTTACAGAATATAGTAAAGACTTTGAAAGACTCATTCTTGTGTGTAAGGAATTTAACCAATGTCCATCTAGTATAGTCATCAACTATAACTAGTCCATATTTCTTCCCATTCAAAGATGCAGTTTGTGTGGGTCCAAATAAATCTATGTATAAAAGTTCCAAAGGTCTAGAAGTGGAAACAACATTTTTGGAGTTAAAAGAATTTTTCACTTGTTTCCCTTTCTAACATGCTTCACATAGAACCTCAGATTTGTACACAAGATTTGGTAATCCTCTCACGAGGTTATGCTTATTTAGCTTTGAGATGGTTCTCAAGCTTGCATGACCTAGTCTCTTATGCCATATCCATTGTTCATCCTTTATTGATATAAAGCATGAGACATTTTGTTTGGACAGATTTTCAAAATTAATTTTGTAAACATTTTTCTGCCTCTTTGCTTAAAAATGAATGGACTTGTCAGCGTTTCTAACTATACATTTATCCTTGTTAAAGAAAACATCAAATCTACCGTCACACAATTGACTTATGCTAAGCAGATTATGTTTGAGTCATTCAACCAACAAGACATTATCAACAGAGGGAAAAGGATGCTTACCAATTTTACCTATCCCAACTATAATGTCTTTCTGGTCTCCTCCAAAGGTGACCCAACTTTTTGTCCTAGGTTTTAGGTATTGAAACATAGACCTTTCTCCTGTCATGTGTCATGACCAACCACTGTCTAGGTACCATGACTAGAGTTGTTTTCATGACATCAATCAAATTTGCAACAGGAATTATCATATTTTTAGGTACCCAATGTAACATCCACTTTTGTGATTAACTATTTAATTTTGTCTTATATGAATTTTTGCGATATAAATATTTTGAGATTTATTTTTAGCATAAAAATCGGATTTAAATATGCATGTTTAAGAATACTTCTAAAAACAGATAATTTTCAGCTATTGTTAGATCTAGTTACAACATATGTTTCCCTGTTTTTACTGTCCTTATTCTGTTTTATATGAATTTTTGTGACATATATGTTGTGTGACTTATTTTTAGCTTAAAATTAGGAATAAAATACACATATTCTGAAATACTTCTGAAACGGTAGTTTTTCAGTCAATATCGGGTCTTTTTACAGAAAATGGTTTACGTCTAACTAATGGAAAAGGATTTAAATAGCTTGAGTATCTCAAACAAACCTAATAAATAAACTTCCTTCACAAAAGTTGGTTATTTAATATTTTTGATTTTTTGGAATTTTTCTAATATTTTTGAAAAACTTTCAAAAATTACCAAAAAAATACGCTAAACGGAAGCGTATAACGCAAAAATCTTATTTCACAGTGCTATTTTCAGGACAAAGGTCCACAACCATTTTATATTTTATTTTTAATTATTTATTTTATGATTTTAGAAATTATTTCTGTGTAAGTTTTGAAAACTATTTTTTTGCATTTTTCGGGGTTGTACCTGCGAAACGGTGAAAACCAAAAAGTTTGCACTGTCAATAAATTTCAAAAATGATGCCACTAAATTATTTAGAGCTATCATGGCATTTTCTAGCATTCTCATTGGTTCTCACCAATTTTAATTAATTATTTTAATTTTTGATTTATGAAATGACAAATTTACCCGTGATTTCTATCCTTTTTCATCTAAACCCTTGGGATATTTTTCTAAAATCACTTCTCCTCCTTCCAGCCTAGTTTTGGATGCCTCCCCATGTCTCTTGAAGGATGTAGAAGCTTCTCAAATTTTCTAGAGCCTAGATATTTTTGTTAGATATTTATTTAGTAATTAGGATTTTATTATTTCCCAAAATTGAAAAAGCAAAAGATCCTTTCTTGTCCTCTCTCCATTTTGGCCATGACCCTCCCCTATAAATAGGGAGGGGGTGCTCTTCAATTTTCTCATCCCTCACTTGAAGTAAATCACTCAAAATTCTCTTTTCTTTCCTATGTTTTTCTTAAGTTTTCTTTGGTTTTTCCTAACCAACCTCTTGTGTTTTTGTTCTTGTGTTCTTAATTGTTCTTCCTTGTTCTTAAGGCCAAGGTAAGGGGAATTACTTCTAAAGTTGGTTTGATCTTGTTTTGATGAGTGTTTTGTGTTTTGGGTGTTTATAGTTTTAATTAATTGTTATTTACTTGTTTTATGGTTTTAATGCTTTATTTAAATTGCTTTATACTATATTTTATTTAAATTTTGATTTTATAAAAAGTAAAGCTATAATGCCCAATTTAATTATAAAGTTTAATAATTGTTCCGTTACATTGGCAAAATTTTAATTATAAAGGCTTGATCACTCAGTGGGATATGCCTCCGTGATCAACAAATTTAAGAATTGGTAAAATTGAACCTCTGTAGTTCTTTTGGCTAATAGGGAATACTGTGGTTGGTCAAGAGAGTACATCTTCGGTGTACTGTCACGTCGGGCTCAGGGGCCGTATCTCTATTAGACATTAGTACGTTGAGCAAGTGATTAAATACGCTAAAATTTTGGAATCAGTGTTTCCTTTCATTGCAATATACTGCTTTCGAAAATATATATGTACAGGCTGATTAAGTAAAATAATTTAATAGTAATGGGTTCTCGGTTAACTCTACTGTTGTGTTATTTGGTAGAAATTCCTTGTTTGGAACCCTGTTATATATAAAAACATGTGATTTTTACTATTTATATACGACTGATGGTTGGGTTAAAGTAGTTCATTTGTATGGATCTGCCTAGGAAAGACAAAGGTCATTGAAGGGGCCCTTAGCTCACCTTATCTTTCCTGGGAACTATACCGATGTGTTATTTTTCCTATCCTAGGGAGTTCGTATATACGTGGCGAAAATTACTTGATCAACTTCCAAAGAGCTTTCTGAAAAGTGAGCTTAAGTCATAAACTATTTTCACTTATATTGCAGTTATGGTTGGTCACCGCATTCGGCTCTGCCGCCAAGTGGCTATTCCATGGCAATTTTTCCCAAAAATGAAAAATAGTTACGTACTGATTAAAAATGAACCTAAGTTTAAATTAGCGTTAATCTCTTCTCTCTTGATCAATCCCGGTGGCTATGCCCCGTTTTGATATTCTATTATTGCTTTGACCACTTTTATTCTATACCGATTCATTTTCGAGTAATTACCTCAGTTCGGCCCTGCCGCAGTGTAGTTTCTCTTAAAATAAATGAGTAATGTAACACCCTTATTTTTAAATAGTTTTTATTGATTTTTAATCTTCTTTAATTTGATTAAAAATTAGTTTATTAATGATTTTGGGATCTTGAGGTGAGAATAAGGATATTCATATCTTAGATTTATTTTAGAAGAATCGAGAGTAGCAGAGTTTGCAAAACTGAGTTTTTGCAGGAACCGCATTCTCTCCTGATGCGGGAATAAGGTTCAGTATTTTTCTGGAGGTCATTTCTACTCCAAAATAATATTTTAACAAACCAAAAGTCATTTCTATAATATTTATGATTTTTAGAAAATTTTTTAGAATTTTCAAAAAAACTTTATTTTACCCGCGTTTTGTTCTTTACGGGTAAACCAGGCGCAACCGGGACATGAAAAATGGTTCAAAAATTTAGTTTTGAGATTCTAAAATTTTCTATATGATATTCAAGTCATAAAATTTATTTCTCATGATTTTATCTATTTTAGAAAATTATTTATCTAAAAAGGAATTATAAAACTAAGCGTTTCTACTACTTTGAACTACCAATTAAACCCTAACTCGATGCGACTTAATCCCACCATTTTGATCAGCCATTTTGCCAAGTATGAGGCCCTAATTTTCACTCTCAAAATATCTCAAAAGTCAAATGGGTCAAAGGGGTTAATTTTTGAATTTTTCAATTAAAGAAATAGGTATGGTTCCCATCCAATCAAGCACATCTCGCCATGCCTTCTTGTTCCCTCTTGGCCGTGTGTTTTTAGGTATGGGAGGAGAGAGGATTCATTTTTCTTCTTCACTTCATCTTCTTCCTCTTGCAAAACACCATTTTCTCTCATTTCCAAAGCTTTCCTCCATAACCAAAGCTTTGAGTTTCCTTGAGTTTTAGACTTCCAACCTTCACAAAAAAGGTTTGGATCATGATTCTAATCCATAAACTCTTTTCATTTTTCCATTCCCATCATTTTCATTTTTTCAAGAAGCTTGTGTTCTTCCTTTTTGCTAAAAGTAAGCTTGTTCTTGGTTTAGGTTCATTCCCTTGGAACCTATAAGCTTGGAAACCATCTTGGATCCATTTTGTTTCAAAGTTTGAGTAAGTATTTCTCTACTCAAATTTCTACTCTTTAGGGTTTGTGTATTTTCATAAAACTTACATTTTTGTGGTTATTTGTTTTATATATTTTGAAAAAAAGGTTGTTTTTCTAAGTGTTGAAAGAATCAAAGTTCTTGAGGTGACCGCTTGGTGGCTTGTTTGCTAGAAGACCTCTTAGTGATTTTCTTTGAAGTGCTTCAAGAGGTAAGGGGATTTTCTCAATAAGTTGGGAAAGTTGTATGTGTGGGTGTTGTATGTTGAGTGCTTGATGATGAACTCAAGGATTTGAGTTGTCATGTTGGGTGTTGAATGAATTATTATTCTCTTAGTAAAATATATTTTTACCTATGATTAGAGTTTTAGATATATGATTTTGATTGACGAAGATGATTTTCGAAAAGCTTAATGTCTCTTGAAAAATATATTATGACTTCAAGTGGTTTATGCCTAATGCTTTGTTTGGTATTCTTGATGTATTGATTGTATTGGGTTCTTGGGTGATATGGTGTGTTTTTTATTATGTTGTGGATTGTAATATTTAAAGTAGTTAAAGCTTTAAATTTATTATGATTGTTGTTGTTATGAGTGGTGAATGAATTCAACGAGGACTAATGCTATGTACCCAAGTATATGGAAGAGGATTAGAGGACTTTAAGAAGAAGTTTTCCAAAATGAAAAGCAAGTTTTAATTAATTAGAATTCAAGTCAACACTTGATTAGGCATTTTCACTTAATCTTGAAATTAAGTCTCCAATGGACTTTTCCGAACTTTACTTTCAAAAAGCCCTAATTAAGTCAAGGAATTAATGAATAAGAGGAAAAGGGGAATTTTTGAATTTTAAGGGGTTAAAATGAAAACTGGATGCATTTTGGGGCAAAAACATAATTTTCAGAAGTTCTGGGCTTAAAAATGAAATTTGGGTGTTTTGGGCCAAAAACATAATGTTTCGAAAACTCAGGGACCAAAACGCAAAACCGAATATTTCTGGGCCAGATTGTGATTCTCGTAAGTCTGGGGCTGGAAACGATAAAACTGGACAGTTTTGGGGTTAAATTCTAAATAGTTGGAAATAAATGAATTTAAGTAAAATTTTATCAAAGGTGTACTTGAGTTTTCAATTAAGACTTTAAGTCAAACTTTTACAATGAAAACTACTAAGTTTTGGTTTTAATCAAAACATTTAAGTTTTCAAATGACTTTCATAAAACTATTCTTGGTATATTCAAAATGTTAATGAGGTATTTCAAGAGTCAAGTATGTAAAGATTTTGAGGCTTAAAAAAAACTAAATGGGGATTGATAGATGTTTTCTTTAAGACTTATGTTTTAAAAATGATCTTAATCGAAAAGATTTACACGTTGTTGAGAGAGAGTCAACATGTGGCGAGTTGAAGATTCGAGGAATAATGCTACACGGTGTTGGAAGAGAGCTAACACGTGACGATGAAAATCCTAAGTGAAGGATTGCATTATTTTCCTTGTAGGTGTGTATGAATTGTATTGTCATATGCATTTGAGATATTGGCTTTTGCCAGGCTGGCTTTATGCCATGATGAGAGTATACAATCCTAAAGTGATGGATTGAGAATAAGCATAGTCTGACTATAAGTCTTTGAGGGCGTTCAGGTCACAAAATTCTCAATGGCCTTGAGGAGAATCTCTTTGTGCCGAGAAGAGTAGTATACCCGGCTTGAATGATCCTGACCGGCTTGCCTTATTTATGATATGGTGCATGTAGCACAATGGCCCATACCGAATAAATGACAACGAAGGCTGAGAGATGGTCGGGTTGCATTTATGTTAGGTACAAGCACCAGCCATATCGCTCTACTTAGTTGAGGAAGAGAAGTCTCCATGGAGCAACACACCGGTGTAACAAGAGATATTGAAGTGACATGCATTTCGTTAGAGTGCTATGTGTGTTTGACTTGATGAGTTGTGTGCTCTTTTGAGTGTATGAATAACTTAGAGAAATATTTGCGAAAGAGTAGCTTTACATATATATTCTTGGAATGTATTATGTAGTATTTTATTTTTCATATACATCCTTTCAGTGGATTTCAACTTGTGCAAAGAAATTCACCCTTGCGTGTTTTCTGTTACTTTCAAATCGTTACGCGTAGATGTCCACTTCAAGACCTCTAGTAGCCCGAGTGAGGGAGAGTTTCCGGCCTCGTGAGGCTGATGGTGGGGGATGGACTTACGATCCCATCTCCCAATGGGCCACTGTGACTGGACACGTGGTCAGGACTAGAGGAGGGGTGTTGGGCCCCGAAGAGGTTTGGGAGAGGGACATGGTTTTGGACGTCTACATACCCTTTGAGAGGATGCGCTACTGATTGGGACATGCACCCTTTGCGCGTAGTATCACTTTGGAGAACCGGGAGGCCAGAGTTCCGCCCACGGCACAGCCTAGGGGAGAGACAAGGGAGGATCTGAGGCCTACACCTCAGCGGATATCCGGATTGATACCTAACCGTTGTCGTCTGATTCATCGCACTCCAAGGAAGAGTTCCTTGGAGAGGGCACGCTTGCCTAGGTTGGCCCCACCAGCGACACCAGTTCCATCACCCGAGATCGTGAGGCGACACTTCCTGTTCCATACATCGCACCTTCTAGACGTTTTGTTCGTTGTTCTTCTGACACTTCTGCCGGACCATCAGGACATGCAGGGAGAGGGAAGAGAAAGGTCAGAGATGAGGCTGGATGTGGTTTGCTCGTGGAGTCCGAGTCTGAGGATGAGGAGGATCTAGAGGAGGACCCCGAGGAGACGTCATCATCTTAGGTCTCTAGACGGGGAGGTGTAGAGTGCTAGGTTGTGGGTTGTTAGTTGGCCGACTAGCCTAGGTTTTGGGGATGTAAATATTTCATGTCGTGTATTTTGACACACCTTTGCTTTATTGCTTCCTTAGGTTTAGCTTACTACTTTATTTCTTTTATGTTGTGATGATGTATTTTGGTCACTCTACTGTGGTTCATGAATTTACTTACAGGCGCAAGGATTTTGTACAGTAACTTGATGATATATATATATATATGATGTATGTTTTCTCATTTCTGATTTTTCTGGATGGCCAAGTTTTCCTGAGCGTACTTATCTTTTCAAAAAAAACAATTAGCCACCAATTTTGGTATCCTAAAATTGTGAAAGACCTATTTTATAAAGCAAACCAGTTTTATTTATCTTCCGCATTAAGTTTTGTTTAGTTTTCATGTGACGTTCCTTGTGGGAAAAAGGGGCGTTACAAGTAAAGCTAGAAAGAGTAACAAATTGGATAATATTCAAGAGATTATTTCTGTATTAAATAGAATGAGAATATTCTATGTGGTTTTGTATTAAGAGATTTAATACAGTAAAACAGAGAATGTTTTACAAGAGATATTATGCAATTTTTGAGTTGTCATTTGCATAAAGGTTTTTGAGCTGTACAACCCAGAGAGGGTTGAGAATAGAGTTTTGTTGGGCTACAATTGCCTTCTGGGATTATCCAGGTTTCGAAAGTCTCAATAGCCTTGTATGGTGAATACCCTTGAGCTGAGACGAGTCGTATACCCGGCTTGGATAAATCTGACTGACGAACCTATTACATGATATGGTTGAGATGCGCATTGTAACATCCCAAGTTTTCGCTCTTTGAGACAGAGTGTTAACCTTGGAGGATTAGATTTTATCCTTAAGATTTTCAGATGATAAGAAATGGTAGAACTGACGTAGAAGTCAAAAAGGTGTTATGTGGACATCTTTGATTGTCAGAATAAGTTTATAATGATATGAAAACCTGTAAATTGGATTCAGAAGAGATATTTGAGGATTAAAATAGTGATTTGACATTATTCAAGGATTTTAGAAACTAAGTCTGGAATCTTAGAGAAAAACATAAGAAAGATTACTATTTTAGTCCCTCTAAGATGAATCACGTAACACGTTAAATAGGGAACGAATACATTCTCGGAGACTAGGAGATGATCGAGACTACAAGGACAAATAGAGTTTGATCTAGTATAGAATAAGTAGTCCGTTTCATGTTGTAATTCAAACGGAAATCGGGTTAAGTATCTTTGTAAACATCTGTTTCTGTGTTAACTGTCCTTATTCTGTTTTATTTGAGTTGTTGTGATATAAATGTTGAGCGGTTTATTTTTAGCTTAAAATTAGGATTTAAATATACATGTTAAAGATTTCTTCTAAAAATGGTCAATTTTCAGCTAAACGTCAGGTTTAGTTGCAACATCCGTTTCTTGTTTATCCGTGCCTATTCTGTTTTATATGAATTCATGTGGCAAAAATGTTTTGTGATTTATTTATTGGCTTAAAATTAGTAATAAAATACACATATTTCGGAATACTTCTGAAACGGTAGTTTTTCAATTAACATCAGGCCTTTTTACGAAAAATGGTTTACGTCTAACTGACGGAAGAAGATTTAAATAGCTTGAGTGTGTTAAACAAATCCAATAAATAAACGACATTCACAAAAGTTGGTTCTTTTAATATTTTTTATTTTCTGAAATTTTTCTGGGATTTTTGGAAAGCTTTCAAAAATTACCGAAAAATAGGCTAAACGGAAGCGTATAGCGTAAAAATCTCATTTCACAGTGTTATTTTCGTGACAAAGGTCCACAAACATTTTATATTTTATTTTTAATTATTTATTTCATGATTTTAAAAATTATTTCTGTGTAAGTTTTGAAAACCCTATTTTTCTGCATTTTTCAGGGTTATACCTACGAAACGATGAAAACTAAAAAGTTTGCACTATCAATAAATTTTAAAATTAGATGCCACGAAATTATTTAAACTTGTCATGGCATTTTCTAGCATTCTCATTGGTTCTCATCAAGTTTAATTAATTATTTCAATTTTTGATTTATGAAATGACAAAATTACCCTTGATTTCTATCCTTTTTCATCCAAACCCTAGGGATATTTTGGTAAAATCACTTCTCCTCCTTCCAGCCCAGTTTTTGCTGCCTCCCCATGTCTCTTGAAGGGTCTAGGAGCTTCTCAAATTTTAGTATTTTTCCTAAAATGAAAATAAAAGATCTTTTCTTCCTCCCCCACTTGGTTTGCACGAAATTTTGGCCATAAATAGAGGGTGGTTGCTCTTCATTTTCTTCACACCAATTCCATGAAGCAATCACTCAAAATTCTCTTTTCTTTCCTTTGTTTTTCTTAAGTTTTCTTTGGTTTTTTCTCTAACCGAACTCATGTGTTTTTGTTCTTGTGTTCTTAGATTGTTCTTCTTTGTTCATAAGGCCAAGGTAAGGGGAATTACTTCTAAAGTTAGTTTGATCTTTGTTTTGATGAGTATTTGTGTTTTGGATGTTTATAGTTTTAATTAAATTGTTATATAATTGTTTAATTGCTTTGTGTCTTATTGTTGTTTAAAATTATGATTTTATGAAAAGTAAAGTTATAATGCCCAATTTAATTATAAAGTTTAATAACTGTACCGTTACACTGGCGAAATTTTAAATATAAAGGCTTGATCACTCAGTGGGTTATCCATTCGTGATCAACAAATTTAAGAATTGGTAAAATTGAACATCTGTAGTTCTTTTGGCTAATGGAGAATACTGTGATTAGTTAGGCATGAGAGTACATCTTCGGTCTACTGTCACGTCGGGCTCAGGGGTTGTATTTCTATTAGACATTAGTACGTTGAGCAAGTGATTAAATACGCTAAAATAACTAAACCAGTGTTTTCTTCCATTTCCATGTTCTATTTTCAAAAATATATATATACAGGCTGACTGGGTAAAATAGTTTAATAGTAATGAGTTCTCGGTGAACTCTACTATTATGTTATTTGGTAGAAATTACTGGTTTGGAGTTCTGTTATATATAAAAACTTGTGATTTTTACTATTTATATACAGACTGATGGTTGGGTAAAGGTAGTTCATTTGTACGGATCTGTCTAGGAAAGACAAAGGTCATTGAAGGGGCCTAAAAGCTCACCTGATCTTTCCTGGAAACCATATTGATGCGCTATTTTCTCTATCCTAGGGAGTTTTTATATACGTGGCGAAGATTACTTGATCAGCTTCCAAAGGGCTTTTTCAAAGAGAATCAGTTTAAGTTATGATTTATATTAATATAATTAAAGTTATGGTTGGTCACTGCGTTCGGCTCTGCCGCCGAGTGGCTATTCCATAGTAATTTTTTTTCAAAAACGAGAAATAGTTACTTACCAATTAAAAATGAATCTGACTTTGAATAAGCGCTAATTTCTTCTCTCTTGATCAATCCCGGTGGCTATGCCCCATTTTGATATTATGTTATTGCTTTGATCACTTCTATTTTATACCGATTCAATTTCGGGTAATCACCGCAGTTCGGCTCTGCTGCAGTGTGATTACTCTTAAAATAAATAAGTACAGACGAAAAGAGTAACAAAACGGATAAGTTTCAAGAGTATTTCTGTGTTGATGGAATAAGAGTATTCTATGTGGTTTGTATTATGAGAGATAATACAATAAAACAGAGAAGATTTTACAAGAAAAACCAAAGAGATATTATGCAATTTTTGAGTTGTCATTTGCATTAAGGTTTTTGAGCTGTACAACCCAGAGAGGGTTGAGAATAGAGTTTGGTTGGGCTACAATTGCCTTCTGGGATTATCCAGGTTTCGAAAGTCTCAATAGCCTTGTATGGCGATAGCGCTCGAGCTGAGACAAGTCGTATACCCAGCTTGGATAAATCTGACTGACGTACCTATTTCATGATATGGTTGAGATGCGCATTACTGAATGTTCTCCAGAAAATCTGAGTGATATCTGGTTATTCTGTTAAGTCTTGTCGCAGGCCTATCGCTCAATGGAGTTGAGGTTGGTAAAGTCTCCTTGGAGCATTACACCAGTGTGTTTTGAGAGATATAGAAGTGACATGCATCAATATTTCTGATTGAGTGATATTCTACGAAGTTGTGATGTGCATCTCATGTTCTGTGTTTGTCTGTATTTCTTTGAAAGTGATATGTGTAACGCCCCAAATTTTTACTCTAAGAGATAGAGTGTTAATAAGGGAGGATTATTGTTAATATTAGGATTTCGATGAGATTAATAATGGTTTAGTGCTGACGTGGAAAGTCAAACGGAAAAGTCTGTAGACGTTTTGACTGTCAGAATAAGAATATAATGATGTAGAAACCCTAATTGGAGTCAGAAAAATGATTTGAGGATACCAATAGTGATTTTATAATATTTGAGGATTTTAAAATTTATTTGGGAATTTTCTGAGAAACGGATAAAAATGTTACCGTTTTGGTCCCTGTAGTTTGACTAGGCTGAACTGTGAGTTGGTTTGGAGACCAGAACCAGTGAAGAAATATTTTTGGAGATGCCAAATGATGTTTTATATTATTTTAGAATTTTAGAAATTATTTTGAGAATTTTTAGAATAGCAGATCAAAAAAAGAATAGCAGATCAAGAATTGATGTTTTGGTCCCTGTAGACTGTGAATAGGGTAAACGGGAAAACAGGTGAATGCCATAAGCTTGGAAAATCATCCAAAATCAACCAAAAGAATAAACAAGGATGTTTTTATAATATTTATGATTTTTAGAAACTCTCTAAGATTTTTCAGAGAAAGTTAATTTTAACCTTAGTTTACGGGTTAAGGTAAAACCAAAAAATTACCGTAATGCTTCTAAACTTAATTTTTATGAACCAAGACCTTTGTGACACCTTAATTTCATGGTTTAGGACTAATTTTAGGGTTCATGAGAGTTTTTACTTCAATAGGTTATTTTTGGACAATTTTTACCATGAAAATCAAAAGTTACCACACTTTATTACCTTGAAAACTTACCTTTTACCATGGTTAAGGTGAAAAAAAACATTTTTACCCTCCCTTGGGGACAGCTGCACGCCTGGCTGCATGTGAGGAAGAGTGTGGAAAGTTCAAGCATCTATGACTCATAGTTTTTAGCCAATAAGAAAAAGCCTTGTTTTATTTTTACTAATGACTCATTTTTAGTCATGATTAACTTAAAAAAAATATCTTGGCAATGGGAAGAGAGGGGGAGGCCGAGCTGCACAAGGAGAGAGGGAGGAAGAGTCTTGCTTGATTTTTCTCACTTTTACTCTCACACCATAACCATTTCTTCCACTTTTCTCTCTAAGTTTCAATCAAAATAATCAAATTTTACAAGGTTTGTTCTTGATTTGGGATCATCAAGCTATTAAGGTATTTGGTAAGAACTCCATAGCTTAAGCTTTCATTTTCTTCTTCATGGTTTATGAGCTTAGGATTATGTATAGTTAATCTTAAGATCTTCTTTCATATGCTAGAAATCATCCATAAGGTGAGAAAACTTATTTTGGTATTTGGATGTGTTGTGTTTGGTTTGGAAGAAGATATTCAAGAAGAAGAAGAAGGGCTAGGAGCTAAGGTTTTCTTTCACAAGTTAGAGGAAGAGGTAAGGGAAAACTCTCTCTAGCTACCATGATTATATAAGCTTGTGTTGTATGTAATTTCTTATGCTTGATGATGATTTTCATGTTCTTGGTGGAAGTTTTCTTATGTTCTTTGAGAAGGTATTTTTCGTATGTTCTTGGGGAATGATTTCTTTGTGTTATTGGTGAAGTGATTTTCTATGTATGGGTGCATGATTATTGGTGTGTTGGTGAATGATTTATTATGTGTTGATGAGTGATTTCCTTATGTATTGATGGAGTAGTTTTCTATGTGTGGGTGAAGAGACTTGTTATGAGATTGGTGGTATATGATCTCTAGTAGATTCATGGTTATGATATCCTATGTGGTGGTGATTGAGAGATTGATAAGTTTAAACCATGTTTTTTAAGAAAATTTAATCTCTAGATACCAATTTAGCTGTCCTCTTGAAAATAAATCTAATGGATCAAATTTCATGAAGATGAAAACTGATTTTGGGGTTTAAAAGGGGTGGAAATAGGTTATATAATCAAATTCAAAAGGAAAAATGCATTTTTGGAATTTCGTAAGTTTTACAGAACTGTTCACGCCCTGGATGTGAGTGTTTTCACAGGTGTTAACTCCTCTGCCTTGAAAATACTGTGTACGAGAATATAGGGGTTAAAAATGTAATTTTTGAAAGCTCTGAAACAGAAAGTGAAGATGTGATTTTCGAAAATATAGGGACTGAATCTGTAAAAGGAATATTCTTGGGCCAAAAATGTAATTTTCAAAAGTTTTGAGGCAGAAATGAAAATCTAGATATTTTGGGGTCAGAAACGTAATTATAAAAAAGTTTTCCTTAAAAAGGCTAAGCCTAAAGGAAATGAGTCTTCCTGAAAAAGTTCTTCCTAAGTGATTTGTAAAAGTAAAAGAGGATATAATGTAGGTCTAAGATTTCAAGAGTAATGAACCTATCATTTAAAAGAAAGTTTTAGAATAAAGCATCAACGAAGAGAGAGCTACGTGTTTAAGGAGGCTGAGTAATGGGCGATGAGAAATGATTGTGGGACTAAGTGTCAATAAGGGGAGATGAATAAATTCTGTGTGATATACATTCTATGTGATAAACACTGTGTGATATAAATATTGTGTGGTGCAAAGTCTGTGTGACCTAAATACTGTGGAACATAAATGCTAGGTGATTTGAGAAATGCTTTGTGATGTGAAAAGTGCTATGTGATATAAATGCTATGTAATGTGTGGAAGGCTATGTGCCATAAGCTGTGTGCCATTAAATGATGTGTGCTATGTGAAAGGCTGTGTGCCATTTAATGCGGTGTGATATGGGAAATGCTAAGTGACATTTCGTGCTGTGTGCAAAAGGTTGTGTGCCAAGAGCTGTGTGCTTCGGAAATGCTAAGTGACATTTCGTGCTGTGTGAAAAATAAAGTAATCTCCATGGAGTGCTGGCTAAATGCTCGTGACTGAGTGTCGAATAAATGAGGAGTTTGGGAAAAGTAATCTCGATGGAGTGCGGGCTACGTGCTCGTGACTGTGTGTCGAATCAGTTATAAAGAAAAGGAAAAGGAAATTGAAGTGTCTTGTGTGTATATATATATTGAATTCTTGTGATACGTCTTCCGTGTGAAGATGGGACGTTACTTCTGTGTGAAGTTAGTAAAGTGTGTCTGTGTGACTTATACTGGATATATTACATTATGCATGTGTGAGTGATTTCTGTTATCAATGGATATGGTATGAAATTGCATGAATTCCTGTCGTGTGCTACTTGTGTGATTATGATGATAACTGCGAAAGAGATTTTGACCATTGCTTATATGTTTTGTGCTCCTTGGAACATGATTCATATAGATGGCCACTGGCTGGGTAGACCTGTCAGAACTCGAAGATTGAGACATACTTTGAGGATGCATTAACCAAGTGGAAGGACGGGCGGGTCCTAGTTTCGAGTTAGAGTTTTCTTGTTAGAGCTTCTTGCAGAAGTTCTTAGTGCTTGACCAGCATAGGGAGTCAGTATTCTTTTGGAAAGGAAAAGTTTCTTGTATGATGTATTATTTCTCAACATTGGCTTATAAAGAAAGATGTAAATTGTATCCAGTGACTGCATTTCATTCTTATATGTTGAGTGTTGATTTATTTATGTTTTCTTTTAATAACTCTAAGAAAAAAAAATGGTAATGAAAATCCATTTGTGAGAATTAAATTTTTGACAGCATTTTTTCGAAAGAAAACCAGACTTAATGAAATTTATTTTCCACGTTTGGGTTGGTTACTTAAGTGTAATGCCCTCCAGGGAAGAGGGTGTTCCAATATGTTATGTGTTTGTTTGTACTTCTTTGAAAGTGATATCTTCTGTATTTGTCTGTGTTTCTGTTAAAGTTATACGTTATGTGTGTGACTGTCCTTGACATAAGGCGATGTGTTATGTGACAAAAGATATAAATCTGTGTTTGTGAGATTTTGAAAGTATACCGCATAAATGTTATATTTCTTGTGCTATCATTCTTAACTTGTGAAAGTTGTTCACCCTTGCCTGCTTTTCATGTTTTGTCCATATGTGGTTGAGTAGATGATATTTCCAAGGATTAGACCGGGTACGGGTTGGAGGTCTGGTAACCATCTTTTCAAGGTGGAGGAGTGAAAGTTCTACTCCGACTTACAGAGGAGAAAGATGAGGAAGGTGTCAGCTCTGGAAGCACCGTTCATATCTTTTTATGGAAAGCATAGGAAGCCAACATGGAGAAGTACCCTTCGTTTTAGAGTAGGAAGGATGCGTCTGTTATCCTACCTGTAGATGTGGACGGTTAATCTGGGTAGATGTTAGAGATTGATCCTGACTTTTATATTACTTAGTAGCTTTTTATTTCTGTCATTTTACTTACATTTTCTTTTAGTTTTCTTAGAGTTTCAACATCTTTTTGATATACAGCAGGTTATAGGAAAACTCCACGCTTGTATTGAGGCAAGTTTTTGGTTATATATATACGAGGTATTTTTACATCAGTGCTTTTTACTATTTATCGTTGCAAAAATTTTATTCACATTTTTGGAAACAAAACTCATTTTAATTAAAGGTTTCGTAAGAATATTTTGCAAAAATACTTGTTACTATGGTATAATATCCTTTTTGGAGAAATGGTGTTGCACGCATTACTGAATGTTCTCCAGAAAATCTGAGTGATATCGGGTTATTCTGTTAAGTCTTGTCGCAAGCCTATCGCTCAATGCTGTTTGGTGGGGAAAAGTCTCCTTGGAGTAGCACACCGGTGTATTATTAAAGAGATTGAAGTGACATGCATCAATATTTTTGATTGTGTGATATCCTATTGAGTTATGATGTGCATGTCATGTTCTGTACTTCTGTGTTTGTCTGTACTTTTTTGAAAGTGATATATTCTGTGTTTGTCTGTACTTCTTTGAAAGTGATATATTCCATGTTTATCTGTACTTCTTTGAAAGTAATATATTATGTGTTTGTCTGTACTTCTTTGAAAATAATATCTTCTGTGTTTGTCTGTGCTTCTGTTAAAGTGATATGTTCTGTGTTTGACTGTTCTTGACATAAGGTCATAAGGTGATGTGTTATGTGACAAAAGACATATATCTGTGTTTGTGAGATTCTAAAAGTATATTGTATAAATGTTATATTTCTTGTGTTATCATTCTTAACTTATGAAAGTTTTTCACCCTTGCCTACTTTCAATGTTGTGTTGGTATGTGGTTGAGTAGACGTTTTACCCAAGGAGTGGGCTAGCTCTTAGGAGAGGAGCTAAAGGAGGTTGTCGCGTGGATTGATAGGGATTCCGAGAAGAATCGATGTTTACTGTCTTGTTTTGGGTAGAGGTTTAGATATTTGACCGGCTCAGGTGTTCACTATATAAATTATTTTGAGTATCTTGAATTTTCTTTGTAAACTCTGTTAATTTTATATATGAGATGAGATTATCTTCACAAGTGTGTCATCTTACGTTTCCGCATTTAAAACCTTTCGGAAAGAATTAGCGAAACATATTTAAAAGGCAAAAATTTTACCCACATTTTCGGACAAGGAATATTAAATTTACATCAATTATTTTCTAAGTTATTTCTAAAAATATTGGTTACTATGGTGTAATATCCTTTTTGGAGAATGGATATTGCATTTTGTGGTATCAGAGCCAGGTTCAATCTTTTAGGGGGAGTGTTTGGTTATAGGTCTATTAAGCCTAAGTTGTGTGAACTGTGATGAGTTATTTTGCTATGTGATTTTGTGTGAATTTCTTGTGAACATGATTGTTTGTATGGTTTATATTGTTTTGGAAGAATCTACTGTCAAAGTTGTACTGGAATGGGACGGTACAACTGAGAAATTCGCAACTGTACTGGAATGGGACTGTACAGTTGAGGAGAACTTAATAGGATTAATCGGTACTACCTATGCCAACGATGTTGTACAGGTATGCGACTGTACAGGAGAGGATGACCTTCTGAAAAGCATGTAAGTGAGGACAAAACATGTGGTTGGAATCCGTGTTGGTTTGTAGGGATAAAGTCGTAAATCTGAAGATAGCCAAGTGATTTCAAAATAATATAGACATGAGTGAAGTGATGTGATTATCTTTGTGTGATTTTGGGATTTCTTGAATGGGTTTTGATTTGGTTTTATCTAGTATTTGAATTGATATTATGTTGGTTTTATATATGTGTTTGTAGTATCAGGTGTTGCTATAGATAGAAACTTACCTTTATGAACTAAGTTTATGATCTGGATGATGACACAATTAGTCATAAAATTATTATTGTTTCCTTACTGCTTAAGGTCAAGGTGTGGGTCTGATCAACCCATTAGCTTGCCAGTAGTAGAAAGATAATAATAATCATTGGTATGAACTGATATGTCAAATCCTATGATTGAAGAATTTGAGGTTTGGATTCTCGATGGAAAGTGAGAAAGCACACTGTAGTTGGAATAGGAATGCGAATATGTTTCTAAGGTTAGTAGTTTGACATATAGAGGAGTAGAGTGGTATTAAGGATTTTTATCATATAAAAGTTTTTCAGATAATAGGGGTTATTTCACTAAGAGGATAATATGCGAGAGTTACATTCAACGTTGTTCTAGGTACATAATTTCGAAGACGAAATTATTTTTAGAGGGGAAGAGTTGTAACATCCGTTTTTGTGATTAACTGTTTAATTTCGTCTTATATGAATTTTTGCGATATAAATATTTTGAGATTTATTTTTAGCTTAAAAATAGGATTTAAATATGCATGTTTAAGAATACTTCTGAACATAGATAATTTTCAGCAACTGTTAGATCTAGTTACAACATTTGTTTCCCTGTTTTTACTGTCCTTATTCTGTTTTATATGAATTTTTGTGACATAAATGTTGTGTGACTTATTTTTAACTTAAAATTAGGAATAAAATACACATATTTCGAAATACTTTTGAAACGGTAGTTTTTCAGTCAATATCGGCTCTTTTTACAGAAAATGGTTTACATCTAACTGACAGAAAAGGATTTAAATAGCTTGAGTATGTCAAAAAAATCCAATAAATAAACTTCCTTCACAAAGGTTGGTTATTTTAATATTTTTGATTTTCTGAAATTTTTCTGAGATTTTTAGTAAACTTTCAAAAATTACCAAAAAAATACGCTAAACGGAAGCGTATAACGTGAAAATCTTGTTTCATGATGCTATTTTCGTGACAAAGGTCTACAACTATTTTATATTATATTTTTAATTAATTATTTTATGATTTTAGAAATTATTTTTGTGTAAGTTTTGAAAACTATATTTTTTTGCATTTTTTGGGGTTATAACTGTGAAACGGTGAAAACCGAAGAGTTTGCACTATTAATAAATTTCAAAATTGATGCCACAAAATTATTTAGAGCTATTATGGCATTTTCTAGCATTCTCATTGGTTTTGACCAATTTTAATTAATTATTTCAATTTTTGATTTATGAAATGACAAATTTACCCTTGATTTCTATCCTTTTTCATCCAAACCCTAGGGATATTTTTGTAAAATCACTTCTCCTCCTTCCAGCCCAGTTTTGGATGCCTCCCCATGTCTCTTGAAGGATCTAGGAGCTTCTCAAATTTTCTAGAGCCTAGATATTTTTGTTAGATATTTATTTCGTAATTAAGATTTTATCATTTTCCAAAATTGAAAAATCAAAAGATATTTTCTTCTCCTCCCTCCATTTTGCCCGTGACCCTCCTCTATAAATAGGGAGGGGGTGCTCTTCAATTTTCTCATCCCTCTCTTGAAGCAAATCACTCAAAATTCTCTTTTCTTTCCTTTGTTTTTCTTAAGTTTTCTTTGGTTTTTCCTAACCAACCTCTTGTGTTTTTGTTTTTGTGTTCTTAGTTGTTCTTCCTTGTTCTTAAGGCCAAGGTAAGGGGAATTACTTCTAAAGTTATAATACCCAATTTAATTATAAAGTTTAATAATTGTACCGTTACGCTGGCAAAATTTTAATTTAAAGGTTTGATCACTCAGTGGGATATGCCTCCATGATCAACAAATCTAACAATTGGTAAAATTGAACCTCTATAGTTCTTTTGGCTAATAGGGAATACTGCGGTTGCTCAGGCAGGAGAGTACATCTTCGGTGTACTGTCACGTCGGGCTCAGGGGCCGTATCTCTATTAGACATTAGTACGTTGAGCTAGTGATTAAATACACTAAAATTTTAGAATCAGTGTTTTCTTTCATTGCAATATACTATTTTCGAAAATATGTATATACAGGCTGATTGGGTAAAATAATTTAATAGTAATGGGTTTTCGGTGAACTCTACTGTTATGTTATTTGGTAGAATTTCCTAGTTTGGAGTCTTGTTATATATAAAAACTTGTGATTTTTACTGTTTATATACGACTGATGGTTGGGTTAAAGTAGTTCATTTGTATGGATCTATTTAGAAAAGAAGAAAAGGTCATTGAAGGGGCCCTTAGCTCATCTTATCTTTCCTGGGAACCATACCGATGCGCTATTTTTCCTATCCTAGGGAGTCCGTATATACGTGGTGAAGATTACTTCATCAGCTTCCAAAAAGCTTTCTGAAAAGTGAGCTTAAGTCATAAACTATTTTCACTTATATTGCAGTTATGGTTGGTCACCGCGTTCGACTCTGCCGCAGAGTGGCTATTCCACAGCAATTTTTCCCAAAAATGAGAAATAGTCACTTATCGATTAAAAATAAACCTAAGTTTAAATTAGCGTTAATCTCTTCTCTCTTGATCAATCCCGGTGGCTATGCCCCATTTTGATATTCTATTATTGTTTTGATCACTTTTGTTCTATACCGATTCATTTTCAGGTAATTACCTCAGTTCGGCTCTACCGCAGTGTAGTTTCTCTTAAAATAAATGAGTAAAGCCGAAAAGAGTAACCAAATGGATAATATTCAAGAGATTATTTCTGTATTAAATAGAATGAGAATATTCTATGTGGTTTTGTATTAAGAGTTTAATACAGTAAAACAGAGAATGTTTTACAAGAGATATTATGCAATTTTTGAGTTGTCATTTGCATAAAGATTTTTGAGCTGTACAACCCAGAGAGGGTTGAGAATAGAGTTTTGTTGGGCTACAATTGCCTTCTGGGGTTATCCAGGTTTCGAAAGTCTCAATAACCTTGTATGGTGAATACCCTTGAGCTGAGACGAGTCGTATACCAGGCTTAGATAGATCTGACTGATGAACCTATTTCATGATATGGTTGAGATGCGCATTACTGAATGTTCTCCAGAAAATTTGAGTGATATTTGGTTATTCTGTTAAGTCTTGTCGCAGGCCTATCGCTCAATGGTGTTTGGTGGGAAAAAGTCTCCTTGAAGCAGCACACCAGTGTATTATTAAAGAGATTGAAGTGACATGCATCAATATTTTTTATTGTGTGATATCCTACTGACTTGTGATGTGCATGTCATGTTCTGTACTTCTGTGTTTGTCTGTACTTTTTTGAACGTGATATATTCTGTTTGTCTGTACTTCTTTGAAAATGATATATTTCGTGTTTATCTGTACTTCTTTGAAAGTAATATATTATGTGTTTGTCTGTACTTCTTCGAAAGTAATATCTTCTATGTTTGTCTGTGCTTCTGTTAAAGTGATACGTTCTGTGTTTGACTGTTCTTGACATAAGGTGATGTGTTATGTGACAAAAGACATATATCTGTGTTTGTTAGATTCTGAAAGTATACTGTATAAATGTTATATTTCTTGTGCTATCATTCTTAACTTGTGAAAGTTTTTCACCCTTGCCTACTTTCCATATTGTGTTGGTATGTGGTTGAGTAGACGTTTTGCCCAAGGAGTGGGCTAGCTCTTAGGAGAGGAGCTAAAGGAGGTTGTTGTTTGGATTGACAGGAATTCCGAGAAGAATCGGTGTTTACTGTCTTGTTTTGGGTAGAGGTCAAGAGACCTGACCGGCTCAGGTGTTCACTATATAAATTATTTTGAGTATCTTGAATTTTCTTTGTAAACTCTGTTAATTTTATATATGAGATGAGATTATCTTCACAAGTGTGTCATCTTACGTTTCCGCATTTAAAACCTTTCGAAAAGAATTAGGGAAACATATTCCCCATCCTTCTCATCTTATTTAAAAGGAAAAAATTTTACCCACATTTTCGGAGAAGAAATGTTAAATTTACATCAATTATTTTCTTAGTTATTTCTAAAAATATTGGTTACTATGGTGTAATATCCTTTTTGGAGAATGGGTGTTGCACCCATATTGACTTGGGTCATTTCTTCTTAGTCCTTGGTGACAAAATTTTATCAAGCTTTTAGAGCTAGTGACAAATCTGGACAATCGTCCGGTGAGTTCATTCACTTCTTGATGAAGTACTTGCACTTTACAAGAGGTATTGGACTCTGAATCTTTTTGAGATTCGTCTTTGAATTGAGTTACTTGAAGTTTCGACTCTTCATTCTTTGCTTTGAGTACTTGGTTTTCTAAAGTTATGTTTTTTTTTTAAATCTTTAGAAATAAGAGAAAACTTTTTCTTTAAAGATTTGTACTCATTAAAGAGAATGGACAATTCTCTAAGAAGATCATCAAAATTTTCTTTCAGTTCAGGATAACAAAGTACCTCTTCTTCATCCTCACTGTCTGTCGAGGGCAAGCTTGCCATCAGACAGAAATTTGCTTCTTCTTCCTCGTCTTCCTCTTCATCATCTAATGAATCATAGAGGTCCTCCTAGGTTGCCATATAGCCCTTCTTCTTCTTGAAGAACTTTTTCTTTGTCCTCTCTACTTCAGGACAGTCTTCCTTGTAGTGGTCTGGTTTCTTGCAGCCATAGCACACCACGAGACTTTTCTCTTTCTGCTCAATTTTCTACTGTGGAAATCTTATGTTGAATTGCTTCCTTCTGAAGCCACCTTTCTTTCTCCACATGGACTTTATCTTCTTGGAGATGAAGGAAAGTTCATCATCTGAGCCTTCTTCTCCCTCTGAGCTGCATGACTCTTCATCTGAGTCATTGGCCTTCAGTGCTTTTGAGGTGCTCCCTCTCTTAGTTTTAAGAGCAATGGACTTTGCCCTTTTTTCTGTTCCCTCTTCCTTGAGCTCAAGCTCATGCACATTGAGGGAACCCAGAAGTTCTTCAATAGCAAAAGTGTATAGACCCCTTGCTTCTTGAATAGCAATGACCTTGGGTCTCCATTGTCTTGGCAGACTCCTAAGGATTTTTTTGATGTGATCCTGGGTTGAGTAGATTTTTCCTAGAGATCTCAGATTGTTGATGATTGTTTGGAATCTTTCAAACATCTGATCTATTGTCTCGTGATCCTCCTTTCTGAATAGTTCATATTGATGAACCAACATGCCGATTTTGGATTTACGGACCTGAGTTGATCCTTCATGAGCCAAAGCTAGAGTATCCCAGATTTGTTTGGTTGCAGTGCAGCTGTGCACCTTGTCGTATTCAGACTCTGTAATGGCACACATTAGATAGTATCTGGCTTTTGAGTTCAGTTGGAATCTTGTCCTCTGATAAGGTGTCCACTGGACTCTTGGCAATGGTTGCCTTGCTTCATCTACTGGAGTAGTGTAACCGTTCTCAACAACATCCCACATGTCTATATTTTGTGCATCAAAGAATGTGATCATTCTTAGCTACCAATACTGATATTCTTCTCCATTGAATAGTGGTGGTCTGTTCACAGCTTGTCCCTCGTTCTCCACGGGTCTTTGTTCTCTACACTGTTAGGTGCTCAACCCCTAGAGACCAAGCTCTGATGCCAACTGTAGGTAACAACATGAAACACAAGAAGGGAGGGTTGAATTGTGTTACTTAGCTTTTAAAATATTTTCGTAAATGTTGGACGTTGTTTAAGAAAGATTGGACGCACAACGAGTATTAGACGCACAGAGTAAGTTGGATGCAGAAATATCCACTTAGTTTAAAACAAATTTAGGTGCGTGTAAAATGTTTAAAGTGTTTGTTAAACAAAATCTCAATTCAATCCCCACAATTAGTATTAAAACTGAAAGTAAAGGAGTTAAGGGATAGAAGATTTACACAGCTGTTTTATTCTGGTTCACCCTTTCCTAAGAGCTACGTCTAGTACCCTCAAACTAGAGAGATTTCACTATCAATCCAGATAGAACACAAGTATTCTTCAACAGCCTCTCCAGGCCTTACAACAAGTATTGTTTGCACACCTAGCCTCTCCAGGCTCAACCAAGTATTCTTTTACAGTCAAACCTCTCCAAGCTCAAACCCAAGTATTCTTTTATAGACAAGCATCTCTAGGCTCAAACAAGTATTCTTTTATAGTCAAGCCTCTCCAGGCTCACACAACTCAAAAGAGTGTTTGTGTATCTAAGTGCTGCTACTCACACAAGTGAGAATATGAAATCTTAAGCACTTTGAGAGTTAAGCAAACTCTCTTTTACAAGAAGAAATGTACAGACTTTTCTAAGTTACAGAGTATATGAAATTTGCACAGCGTAATGACTCTTTTTCGTTTGGTATCACTTCTTTCTTCTTCTTTTTCTCGTTCATGGTATTTATAACCTTGAATGAAGCTTCAATTAGGTCTTGAATTTGTTCTGCTTCAGCCTTCATACCGTTTACTAATAGTATTAAATGTTATCTTCCCGTTGCTTCAATGGAGTGCCTCTTCAGCGTAGGTTGTTTAGTTATTTCTCCAAGGTCAGAAGCAACATGCTCAAGGTCTCAATTACACAATGGTTAAAGGTAATATCCAGTTGAGACAAAGAGATACACTGTGTGATAGAAAAGGTACGTTTAGAAAGTGCCAGATTTGTTCAGACTGCATTATCTTTCAAGTACATTTTTTACAGTGTTATCCATTAAATGCTATTTCAAATCGTCTTCGATTAATTCCGAGAAAAGCATACATACAGCTATTTATTTCAAATCATTTGCTCATTTAATATGTTTCAAATTAAATGCAAGAGCACTAAATAGCGTACTCAGAAATCAGAACAGCATGCGTGTTGGACGCAACATTAAACAGAATGGACGCTCAGCTGTCTTACCATTTGGACGCATATCATGTCTTACCCAATGGACACATAACATCCTGAGTCCACTGGACGATACTTACTATAGGTCAAGTACCAGAGTCCATTGGACGCTCAGCACATTGATTGTACATATAAGTACCAAAGCCACACTGGACGATGGACTTAACTTTGTTGTACCTGCAAGAGCTTGTTATCAGACTATGTAAAATCCTTAATAATAATTGTTATCATCAAAACCATTTAGGGATTTAAACATTGGAAAAAGTCTTTGAACACTTTGGTTCCAACAAATGCAAATATCAAGGATAAGACGAATGAAGACATCTAAAAAGAAACATGTACATCTTATTTGACCTGAAGTCAAAACGTCTCACCTATAGAGTCCACGCTTGTAGATTTTCTTTATCAAGGCTCAAGAAGTTTGAAGACCTTCACTTTGTTTTAATGTTTGTTTTGAAAAGAGAAACATACGACTTTTCAGAAAAAAAACATTAAATGTATGAGGAAAAAGCCTTTTCACTAGTGGATAAAAGCACTTTACTTAGGAAGTCAAACCTCGTGATTTGGAGCATACCTACTCTATAAAGGCTACTTGAACTCTAGAAAAGACAAGTGGAACACATATAGCAATAAATGTCCAATGAAGAAATACAAGAAGCTCAAGTGAAGAAATTACTAACGATTCTTTATTCTTTCATTTATTGAAGAACATTCTCTAAAAGGCATTCAATTGAAGCTCAATCATTGTATATTAAATCTGCACTTTTTGTGAGTTAAGTTTAGAGCTACCAAACACTTGATCTTCATTTAATATTTGCACATGTGTGAGTTGATTTGAAGTGTAATTTCTCAACAACTCCATTCATTGTTGTAAAGCATGGAGAGGCTAGCTGAAAGAACACTTAGTGGAAGTTATACCTTGTGTTATGTATAGTAAAACACTTAGTCAGGTGGATTGTAGTTGCTTTTTGGCCTTTCTATAGGCGTCTGAATCTTTGTAATAGTTAGCTACTTAGTCTTAAAATCATTCAAGTGGAAGAGACTAGACGTAGCTTTCAAGTTGATCAGGGTAAACCAGGATAAATCACTTGAGTGTTTTTCTATCCCTTATGACATTACTTTCGCAAGTTATCTGTTTATAACAATCTGGGAATTTTTTCATAAATATCTTTTTTAAAATAGTTTTCAAGGAAGCACAACACGCAAGCGTTTGTGCGTCGTAATGACATATATGAGGCACTAAAAGCGTTATAGACAAAGCTAAGTTTTATAACCTTTGCTTGTCTTGCAAAAAAAAATTTTGAAAAATCTTAAAAACACAATTCAGCCTCCCTTCTTATGTTTTCTCTATTTAGTTTCAGTTATTCATTTCTATTTCAGAAAATTAACCCCAATGAATATAGAAGCTAAAAACTAGTCTCATGGGGACACGTGGACACCTTGCTTAGCAATTAGCATAAGCTGCTTCCCCTGCCAGAGAATTAATCATACGAGGACACGTGGATTGGACATTTTGCTCACCAACAAAAAACAAGGTACGTTTATTACTTTTTTTGCCCAAAATTCAATTTTTTGCCTACTACTACTACTAAGGCCCCGTTTGACAAAAAGTAGCGGATAGCGAATAAGCTACCAAATTGAATTTAAAGTGTTTGGTAAAATTAATGATTAAACTAACTGATAAATGTAAAATGACATCTATATATATAATAAAGCACAATGTTTTTAAAAAGAAAATTTTACATGTGTCAACACCACGTTCAATTTGAGGAAATTTTACTTAGCATTTATTCTAAAGGCTAACAAAAATGAAAACCGGATGATTTTCTTTCAATTCAAAATGGAATATGCAAATCAGGATTAATCAAATATCATTGTGCCTAAATTAACATTAAATGTAAATTTGAAAGCAATATCAAAAGATTATTGTATTTTGCTTTCTCTCACATATCTATTTATTTGATTTTCTTTTCCATCATTTTACCCCCTTCATTTTCAAAAAATTCATCCAATTGGTGTCTCTACCGACCCGTCCTCTCACTCTACCATTAGTGACTGATTCACTCTTTGGGTTGAAGTTACTCATCTCAATTTAGATATTAGGATTAATTTTAATAATTTTATTTTTAAATATGATTATCCTATTTCACCTCCCCCTAAAATGCTCATGATCATCGATTTTTTTTAACAAAATTTATATAAACATTATGCAGCATTTGATTAGCATCCATGACACGCACAATAGCCTTGAAGTCATAGTGAAGCCCTTCCAGCCTTTTCAGCCTTTCGTGTCTATCCAAACTTTCATGTCTCTTCAACTATTCATTCTCTGGTATGATTTGTTTTTTGTTTTTCTCTCTTTTTTGTTCTTTCTTTTCATATATATTTTCTTCTTCATTCTACTCTTTCATTGTGATAACTATTACTCAAGAGATTGAATGTTAGTTTTTGTTTTCTCTCTAGTCTTCTCTCTCTCTCTATTACATCTTTGCTTTGTATTTTTAATCTTATATCTTAATAATAATTTTATGTATTGATATATTTTATTTATTCATTTTATTCTATTATTTATATCGTGGTTATTCTTCTCACTGACTTCTCATCTAAGGTGAGTTTTTATTTTATTTTATCTATTACTTATAAATTTTTGGTTAGATTTCAGCACAGTGTTCCCGCGCATCCATTAAGCCTTTTTGGTTAAAAAATAATCTATTAAGAAAGAGAAAAAAAATAAGAAACGAAGAAAGAAAAAAAAGTCTGGAAAGCTCTTTTCACTTCCGCTTTGAAGTACCAATTTCGGTGATTGCTTTCGAAACCTCCTTCACTCAGCAACTAATCAGAGTCATCAACCCCACATCAATAGCCGCCAATACAAAACATTAGTAAGATTCTGGCCCTATCAAAATTTGTTCTTTTGGATTGAATGATGCTGAATGCACAAATGGGTAGAAGATTTTGGGGTTAATTAAAGAAAGAATAAAAAAAATGCCACCCGATGCTTAAAAATACAAAACAACAATGACGAAGATTAGGGGTAGGTGTTCGACCATTGACGGCGTCAAACTGTCCATTAACGCTTGAAGTGTGTGCTTTATTATTATGTTCAAAAATGTCCATTGCATTCCATTTGCATTTGTGGCTTTTTACAGATTTCTTCTATAAAGACAGAGAAGGAGGCCTTGACTTGAGGATTGATTCATTGAGTTGGCGCTGAATCCTAGGTGGTTGATTTCTCAACTTTGATATTTTGCTTCTTCAATTGGTTGTGCTATGCAATGCAATTTGGCATTCTTTTTTAAATACTATTGTACTGGATTATTTGGTTTTGGAATTTGTATTCCAAATTTGAACCTTTTCTTTTGGATCAATATTTGGGAATTTGTTTTGGATTGGTATAATCGAGAATCTAAAAGTGGATTCTTTTTGGAGTGAACTTTTTTTAATTGGATTGGTATATATATATTTTTTAATTTGGGATGCTTTGGATTACAATTATCTTGCAGGGTTTTTCAGGCAGTTGAACTGCAAGATGCAAAACCACTTACTAATGTCTTAGACACACAAGTAACGGAGAATAGAGTCAGACTGGAGCAGTTTGTACATGTTGTACCTTTTATTAGTTTATATCATAGAGACCGTGATTTCCTGGATGAGGAAGTTTTAAAGTTGTTCTTTAGAAAAGAAAGCAAATCAAAGCCGACATCATTGTGTTCAATTATCATTCTCTTTTGGTATTTAAATTATTAACTTCATATTAGCTTACCAGTGAGTCTGTAATGCTGTATTACTGCCCCTGTTAGCTTAAAATTCTGCCATTTATTTCCCTTTAAGAAACTGTAATTATTGGTTAAACATTCATTTTAAGATACATGTTACATTCATTTTAAGATACATGTTATATATAAAGTTGGCATTTGGGTGGTTTTTGGTTGCTGTTTAGCACGGTAAACTTGATGTGGATTATTGCTTTTTGTATGCTGCACTATTATGCTGAATCTTGCAATACTCCTGCATTAAGTAACACGTTTTGCTTCTATTCAGGTGGAACTATCAAACAGAAGGAATTACATTTTGCACACTGAAGATAACTGCACCTTTTGGGAGTGATTCTGCTATGCCTTTACCATTTTATTTTGATTACATATTCTTTGTCCTCAGATGGGATAAGTGATGCAGTTACTGTGCTTAGATAGCTTATGCTTAAGATTACCTTTGATATAAAATTTGCATGATGAATGAATTTTTGTTTGGATGATTAATGCATATATATTCTTAAAGTTAATGTTATATAAGTAATTTTGTTTCCCCTTTTAGGCAATAAGGATTCTTTTTGTAGTGAGAATTTCATGTGTGGTTATCACTTTCTTGAAGCAAATCTACAGCATTGGGGTCGAGTTAGCTCTGGAAGGTATGTCAACATCTATTATTGCTGACATACAACAATACAACTAAAATTACTAGAAAGTGTGTCATTATTTACATGCATATGGTTAGGATACAATGCATTTACTTTTATAAGAAATTAGTATAACAGAACCTGTGAAAATATTGATAATCTTACTAGGAAAGAAAAAAACATTGACATTTTTTGGCCTTGAATTGATAAAATTAAGCTGAAGATATTTAACAGTTGCCAAAGGGTTTAGAATTTTGTCCATAATCACGAATGACCATTCTTTTTAGAACTTTGAACGGCTTTAAATCTTTCTCTATGCTTTATATCTTAATTCTCTACATCATTTTTTGTCTCATTGGGTGCTTGCTAACATTGTTAATGTACTAATATCTTCTTTACATTTTATGACAGCTTATATTGCCATTTTATCTTCAATGGACAAAAGATCGACAAATACTAACTCAAATTGTAGTCATAATGTATTGCCCACCAATGACATCAACAACTACAAGGTTCAATTAGAAGGTATATCTTGTGGTGAGTGTATTTTTTTTTAATTTTTTTATTTGTGATATTTAATTTTCATTGTTTAATGCATACCATGTTGACATCTCTAATCGGAACATAGGCAATCTAAGGCATGATTTAATAGAAAAAAGGAAAGCATCTACTCATTGTCAAGCAGAAAATACTAAATTCAAAATGCTCTGGCCAGGGAAACATATGTTGAGTTCTAAAAATCACAATGTTAATCAGGGTCAAGCCTTTCAATGTGACACACCTTCAAAAAATCCTGTTGCGACAATGCAGAAGATACATATTTATGATGTTGTTGGATCAGGTTCGTTGACAATGTAATTTAAAATTATTATCTTGGTAAATATTCATAATGTGATGCATTATAACTTTGTTCGTGCAGAATTGGACAATATTTCTCAAGTTAAATATTTTTACAGGTTGGAAAAAAAAATAGAGTCGTTCTGCATTATGTCTCAAATTATGTACGAGATTTGACATCTATCTTTCAGCAAGCTCAACCAAGAGGTTTTTGGATTACTTATTTCTTATTATTACTTCAACATTAGTCTCAATTTAGCCATGCATTAACAACATTTATTGTTGATCATTCATTAGGGGCCACTGTTCATTTAGAAAAACAAAAAAGTCACTTCAATTTTGTAAACCTGGGAATGAATGAGGATAATGATGAAGAAGAAACTTCTGAAGATCAGCTATGTGGTCTCAATTCATTGCAAACTAACAATCATCCACCCCAGTGCATTACAACTGCCTCAATTTGATGGTCTCGGTATGTTTCCCCCCTATTTTAACTAATTCATCTTTCTTATATAGAAACATTTAGCTTTTATATCAATATCATAATGTTTGCCAATTTTCAGATCCACATGGTCATACTATTGCTAATCTTGATAGCAATAATGGTAGCTCTTGTGGTTTCGCCAATCATAATGTTGATGATGTGTTATTCAGATGTTGGTGATCCCGATTATATTTGTTCTTACTGTAGCTCTACCTTTTGGTATCATGAAAGAATTCGCCATAGCATATCTACTAATAATCCTATTTACACTCTGTGTTGCTCTGAAGAAAAAGTCCAATTACCTCTTCTAATTGAGCCCCCAGACTTTCTTCTTAGTTTATTTTTCAGAGTTATTTTTTTGGAAAATTGGCTATACAGTGCTAAGGAAGCCAACTTATTGTGTTTATAAAAACAAATTACATGTAATATTCTATTCCCTGCCTCATTTGCAAAATATGAGTAACCAGTACCACCCACAATTCTGAAAAAATGGACACCTCGGGAGTGCATGTTACTGATTCTGACTTAAACCCAAACCAGTCACACCTATGATAAAATTGGCATCTCTGCTGTGAAAGTGCAATTACCAGCCTTTAAACAGATCCGAGCCATTCACACCTATGAGAAAATTCACACTCCTATTGTAATATCACCGTCCTTGACTTCCAAAAAACCCGAAACAGTCATACCTGTAACCCAATTGGCACCCCTGGTGTGAAGATTTCAGTACCTGCATCAATCAAGCCAATCTTCGTTTTCACATTTGTGCTCAGTTTCACACCGTAGATGTGAAATTCTCTGTTTCTGTCTGTAATGAGAATTGCACCAGTCACTGCTTCGGACAATTGACTGTTCGTTTTTACACCTGTGATAAATTTCACACCACTGATATGAAATATTCTATTTCTGTCAACAATCAGGATTGCACCAGTCAAACCTGCAGAAAAAATTACACCCCTGTTGTGAACGGTTCTGTTATTAAAAATTTCAAAATACACTTTCCACATCTAAAATACCACACCTAGCATAATTTTCGCATCCTGCATGTGGACAAATCTGCAAAACAATACAGTTTATGTATGATACACACTTCAACCTTGGAATTCACTATCAAGAGCGCAAACTGAATCACCACCGGCCATTACATATTTAAACACAGTCAAATTGAAATGAGAATTGTTATGCTTTCAACATGATAGAACTTTCACCAAATTTATTTTTTCACATAACACCAATACATTAATAGCACGGTGATAAATTCTTGAAGTGTTATAACATATCTATTTTAACAAAAAATTCTTGAAGTTCTCGAAGTTTTCGACCCGTGCATAGCACGGGTCACATTACTAGTTATTAATCATTTTTCGTTGTTATTTAATTCAATGTTTGAGATCTCCATATTTTGATTATTTTTTCATAGTCTCCAAATTATTGATATTGTTTGATTTTTGTTTTGATTTTATTCTATTCATCAACCTAAACTTATTCTCTAATGCGACTCTTTTTTTTTATTAATCACCTTTAGTTTTTTTTTGGAAGGAACACCTTTAGTTATTTAGAATTAATGTTTCTATACTGTGCTGGTAAGTTTTTTGTTCTTTATTTCTAATTTGTGATTATTTTTTAATTCTAAACAGATACATTGTTTTTACGTTACAAACAAGAAACACCATCATGAACGAAACAAAATTTAGTAGCTTATTTTTATCAAAATTTCTAATTTGTGATTATTTTTTCATTTTATGCATATACTATTTTTGCGTCTCAAACAAAAAGCATCATGAATGACACAAAATTTAGTAGCGTATTTTTCAAAATATTTTTCAAGAAATTATGTATGGAATAATAGAAAAATATTAAAAATATTATTTTCTTTGATTTGATTGTATAATAATATTGGTAGATATGTGTTGTCTTTTACTTTCCTTTTATTTATATAAGATGTCATAATAATTTTTAAATTTTGCGTATTTGAATTTATGTGGATTTTTTTTTGATGAGTTTGAATTTGATCTTTTTTAGGCTTTGGTAAAAATTTTCAAATTTTAAAATATTTTATTGTAATGGTTAATATTATTTGAAATAAATAAAAGGATATCTTCCATCATTTTTTGAAAGGAATATCTTTTCGATCTTGATCTCTTCTATCTTGATTTGAATTTGATGTTCAAATTTAGGAAATAATTTTATCTAATCTTAATTTGGAATTGATTTTTCTCAAGATTACATAATAAATAAAAGAATTTATTTTTATATTAACTCAAATTTGATATCTTCGATATTAGTATGAATTTTAACTTTTTTTATATTTAGTAACATGTAATAAAAAATATTTACTTTATATTAATCAATGTTGTTATCACTATTTATTTCTCATTTAGTGCTTTTAGCTAGCTAATTTTTTCATTAAATTTTTTCTTTGGTCCTAGAAAATTTGATTATTTTCTCCTTAATACCTATAAATAAATTGATTATTATAAAAAATATACATAAAACACAATAAATGAGAATAAATAGTTTTTAATCAATATTTTCACAACCATATACAACTCATACATACCAACGAACTCAATCAATATCAGATTCTCATAACATTAATGTTTGATATACCATATTTTAAATTTTAAATTTTAAGTTGATTACATTGCACGTTATGGTTTCCCTCTATTGTAGTTATAATCAATTAATATTGGTTTTTTTCCCAATTTATTAATTATCAAAATTGGGTTAAATTGAGTTTGCGGGTTAATATTGATTTTCAACTATGGTAATAATAATAAATTATTTAAATTTAAATTGATTACACTGTACGATATGGTTTCCCACTATGGTAATAATAATAAATTAATATTAATTTTCTTTTCACAATTTGTTAATTAACAAAAATAGATTTAAATTCGGTTCGCGGGTTAACAATGGTTTTCTACTATGGTAATAATAATAAATTAATATCCCAAGCCCTTTATCAAATACAATTTTCAAGTATATATCTTTAGTTTGATGATAATTATATTATTGGAATAGAAGAATTGACATTTGACATAACAGAGCAATTAAAACAAAATAACATAACACCAATAAAACAATAACTACGGAAGGATGATAACCAAGTAGTTAACTATTTGTCAAAAAAAATTAAGTATCTAACTAGATTATCTATTCAGCAATAAAAAGTGCAAAAACAAAATATTTAAGAAAGACACAAGCATCAACACCATTAAAAAAGCAAAATGATAGTTCATATAAAATTGTATAAAAAAAAAGTTAATATAAAAGTAGTTTATGCAAAATTATTATTATGTTAGATTAGTTTCAAAAACAAGTGGTTCATTATTACAGTTAGTAAATTGAAATTTGTTTTAAATGTCAATCTATACAAGTAAAGAGATTAATAAAAATACTTTTCCAAAAAATATAGATTTAATTCACATCTTATTTAACAAACTTATTAAAAACATATATAAGCAAATTAGAATTTTATTTTGAATGTTAATATCATATGTAAAGTGATTAGTAAAAAATATATATAAAAATATAACACATAGATAAAATTTAGATTTAGTTTCTATCTTATTTATTATTTTTTCACTTAATTTATTGTGGATTTTATTTTATAGAAACAAATTAGAATTTTTTTAAACACAAATATCTATACGCATAGTCACTAATATCAAAACACTAAATATTTATTTTGGTGAGTATTATCTCATGGGATTAAAACTACAAATATAAGACAAAAAAAATTTGATACAAAAAACATTTTTATATGAGTACAAATACAGAGTAAAGATATAAAAGTTTTTTTTATATGAAACTAAATTACTTATGTGTAAATATTTTAATATAAAATAATATAAAATACACATTAATGTGAATATTTAATATATAATTTATTTTTTTGGTTGAATGAATATTTTAAAATATAATTTATATATTTTTAATATATGTCATGTATAATACGGGTCGATGTACTATAAAGTTTTTTTCTTCTTATTTTTATACTAATCCTTGGAAGAGTATAATATTTAGGTCACATAGAGATATATTCTAAATTAGAACCCTTATTAATATGCGCGTGGGGACAAAAAATTTGTATGGATATGTATTAAGATTAGAGTAAGAAATAAAAAATAACTAAGATATACAAATAATTAAAAAAAAATATGACAAATTAAGTTAAAATATAACATACTGAGATGAATATTTACATGAAAGTTTATCTATATCTACATTAAAATAATTGTTGTGCTGATGCTCTTACTTCCCATGGGCATGTTATGTCTTATGATTGGACTGTGTTTGAAATAATTTAAAATCTAGCTCAACAATAATTTCCTAAAGTTGCAAATTTTTATAACCAACATAAGACCATAAACCAAGTCTCACAATTCCATTATTTTTAAATTAATATTTTAAATATCAGGGTGGGTTTTCGAGGGTAATTCAACATCCTCGCCAATGTCTGACTTTGAAAAAAAAGTAAAAACTCAAACTCGACCACTAAACCCGTCAAATCAAGTTATTCCTGTCAAAGTTTGGGTTAGTTCAGGTGAATTCATGGTCATTTGTGTTTTCGACATGTTTACTCACAATAACTATTTAAATTATTTTGCTATTTTAACCATAATTAATATATTTTTTGCATTATAATCTACTTTAAAGTTAAAAACTAATCAAATAATTAATACCTATTATTTGTCCCGTGCATAGCACGGGTGAATACACTAGTAAAAGAATATATCTAATTATTGCTTATATTTCTTTAATTAATATTAAATTAAATGTTAAATATGGTAAAATATTTATAAATAATAAACTAAATTTTATGATATTTAGAAGTTAAAATTTTAAAATTTATATTTTAATGATATTATTTATTTATTTAGCTGTAACCTGATTAAAATAATTTTTATTGGTTAAAAGTATTATATTTTAAATTTATTTTATTTCTAGTTGTATTTATTTACTTGTTTATTTATTATATTTAAAATAATTTATTTATTGGTTAAAATAATTTATTTATTTGTTTAATTATTATTATTATTAATATTATTATGATTATAATCTTTTATTTTATTTAAGAGATGATAGGAAAAGAATTTAATAAAAATAATGAGCGTAAGAACGAGAGAAAAAATCATACGCTATCCGCTATAAGCTCAAATGTTACTTTAAGTAGCGTCTGAAGAAATGCTAAACTTACCCATTACCAAACACATCTAATTTTTTAAATCCGCTAACCACTAGTCAAATCCGCTAACGGCTAGCGGATGAGACTTGTCAAACAGAGCCTAATTATTATTATTATTGTTATTACTATTATTTATTAGTTTTCTGTTTATTTTTTATATTAGGAATATTTTATCTATAATTTTTTTTACTATTTATATTAGAAATATGTTCATTAATGAAGTGATTCTGTGTAAAATATTAAAACTTAGAGCAAAATTTAAATAGATATAAATGAACCTAATATAAAAAAATAGTTTAATAAAATAGAAAAATTTAAATTACCTTAAATATAGTATTTATTATCAAGAATTTATACAAGATTGATACTAATTAATTGAGAAATGTAGGAGAAATAAAACTCATCCGGTCAATAAAAAAGATGAAATATTATAATAGAAAATAACGAATAACTATCCTCATCATTGAAGAATATTGTGGAAGTAATTATTGTTGACCTGTCCATTCGAAAATTATAGGTAAAAAGAAAAGAAAAGAACAGAAGTTTGTAAGGGCAAAAGGTATATATTAATGGCATCTTATAAATTAATTAATTATATAAACTCATTTTCGCCATTCGTTATTAAGCTCTGAATAATGATACATAAATAAATAAATAAATTTTTTGACTAAATAAATAAATAAATAAATAAATAAATAAATAAATAAACAAGAGATACTGTCGTGTTATCATTTTCCCGGATCAAATAAAAGAAATATCCCCTTTTTCATGATTATTGTATATATTTTTTTATCAACGTGATTCTTGTATATATGCCATTATTAGGTGCAAAAATTCAAAAAATTTATTATCGTCCGAATCTGGATTTTGGATCTGATACCTCATAGAGATACACGCACGTTAAAGTGGGTTAAAGACAAAGGATCATAAACTTCTTTGTTCCATTTACTATATAGACAGACTCCTTTAAATTTTTCTCTTTTCTACAACCACCCACTACAACTTCTTTTCCAATTCTCTTTCTCTTACTAGTTTCTTTTTCTGAGGTTATTTATTATTCCTATCTGTCATTGTCAACAGGAGTAATTTTTTTTTCCCTTTTATCATTACTTTTTGCTCACAACCTTACTTCGTTATTTCCTTTTCTTTCTTCCTTACCTTTTTCTCAAATCTCATGCTTCTTATATCCTTTTCTCCTTTTCACTTTATATCCCCTATGAACAAGGACAGAAAAACAAGGCTTTTTCCCCCCCACTTTTCTTGACGTCGTCGTTATCAATTGTGATAATCCATTTCCAAAATTCACGATCAATAATGTCGTACGTCGGCACACTTTTGCTATTGGTGAAACTCAAACTCAAATTTATTGTTAAGAGTTGAAAAGTCATTTTTTCAACGTGTTTGATTCAAATATTTTTTTAAAGGGAAAGTTAAATACGAAAAAATATTTAAGTCAAAATAAAAAAAATCTATGAATATAGTGGTTTCTTCTTATCCCTTTCGGGGATTAGCTTAGTTTTCCTTATAAATATTTAATTTTTGGGTTAAATATATTTTTGGTTTTTTATTTTTTAGTAATTTTTGTTTTTATTGTCTTAGATTTAAATCGTAATTTTTTAGTTTTCTATTTTTGGAAATAGGTCGTATGTATTCATTTTAATTGACTTTGTTAAGTTAAATGCTAACGTGGCTAATTACAAACTTACACCTACGCACATATCACATATTTTATTTATCTAATGTGATATCTTACATGGACTGAATGACCTAGATCTGTCTCAGAGTAGACTAAATCAAGTATTGTCGCTCAAAATCAAACTGAGATTACACAGTATCTGAGCCGTTCAATCTACATAGGATGTCATATTAGATAAGTAAAATAAGTGGCATATGCAATTAGGTGTAAGTCCCTTAGTCACGTCGGTATTTAACTTAACAAAGTCAGTCAAAAGGGATTATATATGGTCTATTTCCAAAAACTAAAAACTAAAAATGGGAGACTAAAAATATATTTAATCTTTTTTTATATGTTTTAAAGGAACTTTTTTTATATAAGAGACTAAAAATAAAAATTACAAAAAAATGAGATCAAAAATATATTTAATCTTTTTTATATGTTTTAAAAGAATTTTACAACTTTCCGAGAAAAGATTATATTTTCCCCATGAAATGTGTGTTAGAGAAGGAAGGTCCGAAAGACAGAAAAATGGGCTCCATAATAATATGTACACGTGTTACTAACATGAGATGGGAGAGAAAAATCGCGGCTTCTTGAGAAGTGCACGTGTTTAACTGTACGTAAGGTTTGGTTGACTTCAGTGTAGATTGGACTGTTCATTTTTTTTTTAAGGAATTCATTTTCCACTATTATAAGTGATGCTATAATGTAATGTTTTGATCATGATACTAATATTTTTTGGTAGTCTAAAAAAACAAAATAGGAAAAAGAAACTTTCAATAAAATCTAGGCAAAAGTAAAAAAGAAATCAATCAAGAATTTCAAAGATACCACAACCATAAATAATTTCAAACAAGTGTGTTGGATTAATTTAATGATAAATCATTTAAATCTAAATTATTCTAAATGGTTTTATTTACATTTATATTTTTATCTTTAATTATTTTCTACTATTCCACATCTAATGATCTATTTTTTTTATATATAATCTATAATGATCTATTTTACAACACACATAAAATATACTCAATTATACTATAATAAAATAGAATAAAATAAATTACATCATTATTGAAATTACAATTATAGCAAAAAAATTACTATTTTAAAAGAATTTACAAAGCGGATCAAATGAGAGATCATTGTAGCACTTTGATTTTTCTGTACGAATTCATAATGCAAGTTTGCGACTAGTGATTGATAACAATGAAACTAAGATCATAATTAGAATTAATAAAATAAATAAAAGAAGAGAAAATGATGGGTCCATTTCAAAATTAAATTAAGATGAAGCTCAGACTGTGTTATGACTAACAATGTAGAATTACATTGATACTAGTAGTATGTGATGACCCAGGATTGACAGTAATAAATGTAAAAGTGATTAATCATTTTGAGTGTATTTTGAGTGTTATGAGATGAAAAAATGTTTTCAGCAGAAAAATGATGTTTTATTCAAGTTGAATGCAGACCCATACCTTACACTTTGCTTGGATTAGAAAAGAAAGTGAGAGGAAAGAAAGTAAAAGAAAAGAAAGTGAAAGAAAAGAAAGTAAAAAAAAAAAACTTTTCCATTGTTTGATTGAGTAGAAAGTGGAAGGAAAGAAAGTTGTATATTTATAAAATGACCTTAATGTTATCACTAAAAATATAAATATGGTAATTAAAAAAAATAAATTGAAGGTATTTTCATATTTTTGACAAATTATCAAGCTTTTCTTCTAGTTTACACGCACTTTTGGATTGAAAGGTTTATTGAGGTGTGTCCCACTATTCTCTACTTCCTATTAAAACTTATGTAACGAAACGACAGAATAGATCTTGGTTTCCGTGTTTTCCATCTCGACCTTTTATTTCCTTGTTTTCTAGTGTATCAAACTTATGCTGAGGGAAACTTTTACACCTGTGAGCTTAGGGCAAAATTGAGCTAAAGAGTCCTCCCCAATGTTTATCATAGACGCCTAGCTTATTTTCTAAATAACATGGACCATTGGTTAGTGACAAAAGTATATTTTATAACACATTTTGCCTACTTTTCCTCTCCATGAGACACCTAGCCTTCTACTCTAATTATTGGCCAATCAAACTCTTAGATACTCACTTACACACCCCACCTATAGTCACTTTAATTTCAATGAGATTTTTTCTCTTTTTCACTCCCATATTTGCGCGAAGTATCCACTTGAAAGGCAAAGAAAGAATTGTTTAGTTACATATGTAATACCCCGCAATTTTATCTGTGTTTTACCTTTATTTATACTAGTATTTATATTTTTTTGTCTGCGATCAAGTGAACAAATTTGAGAAAACGAAAGTTACCAAAAAAAAATTTGAGAAAACGAAAATCATAAGTAGAATATAGTATATCATAGGATGTGGTGGTTCAAATTTGGATTTCATACCAAGCTTTAGGAGTCTGCTTAAGACCATGGAGAGCATTTTTTGAGTTTGAAAACATGTTCTAGTTGATCATCATTTTCAAAACTAGCAGGTTGTTTCACAAACACTTCTTCATTTATAAAACCATTTAGAAAAGTACTTTTTACATCAATTTGAAATAATTTTATGTCATGTTGTGCAACATAAGACAATAAGATATGAATGGCTTCTAGCCTAGCAACAAGAGCAAAAGTTTTAATATAACCAATATCTTCCTGTTAAGAGTAGCCTTGAGCCACTAACCTTGCCTTATTTTTTTTTTATAACTTTTCCATTCTCATCTAGTTTATTTCTGAAGACCCATTTAGTTCCAATAACTGATTTCCCATTTGGCTTGGGAACTAAACTAAAGAAGTCATTTCATTGGAATTGATTTAGCTCTTCTTGCATTGCCAAAATCCAACTTTCATCTGTAAGAGCTTCTTCAATCATCTTTGGTTCAATCTCAGAAATCAGAGCCATATCAGATTGCTCTCTAAATGATGAACTTGTACTGATTTTGTCTTTTGGTCTTCCTATAATCAGTTTATCTGGATGATAAGACGTGTCAGTTTTCTCTGATTGGGCTTTCCAACTGCTGTTGTTCATGAGATGTTGATTTGTCCATTTGATATCATCATGCTTCTTGTCATCTTTTGGTGTGTATAGATCGTCAGACGCTCCCATATCCATATCTACAAAAGATTTATCTAGGTCTAATATATCACTATCAGACTTTTTGTCATTAAATCTAATATGGATGGCTTCTTCAACAATCAACGTCTTATAATTATAGACTTTATATACCTTTGATGTTTCTGAATAACCTAGCAACATTCCTTCGTCTACTTTGGAATCAAACTTTCCAAGTTATCCTTGATATTTAGAATGAAACATTGACATCCAAAAGGATGAAAATAAGAAATGTTACGTTTTCTTCCTTTTCACAATTCATAAGAAGTCTTTAATAAGATGGGTTTTATGAATATTCTGTTTTGTATATATGACAAGAAGTGTTAACTACGTCTGCCTAGAAGTATCTTGGTATTGAATCATCATTAACATGATCCTTGCTATTTCTTGGAGAGATTGGATCTTCTTTTCTACAACACCATTTTGTTGAGGTGTTCTAGATGTAAAAGTTGTGAAGATTACCATTTTCTTCATAGAACCTTCGAAAACTCTCATTCTCTAATGCTCCACCATGATCACTTCTAATAACAGTAATACAAGTGCCTTTTTTATTTTTGAGACATTTACAGAATATGCCAAAGATCCTAAAAGACTCATCTTTGTAGGCTAAGAATTTTACCCATGTCCATCTAGTATAGTCATCTATAATGACCATACCATATTTCTTTCCACCAAAGAAGGTTGATCTTGTTAGACCAAAAAGATCAATATGTAACAGTTCTAGGGGTCTAAAAGTGGAAACATCATTCTTTTAATCAAAAGAAGTCCTCTCATGAGGTTATGTTTGTTAAGCTTTGAGATTAACCATATACTTGCATGACCAAGTTTCTTATGCCATAACCATTGTTATTCTTTAATAGATAATAAACATATTACACTTTGATTTGTCAGTTCAGCCATGTCAATCTTGTAAAGATTGTTTCTCCTTTTGGCTGAGAAGAGTAAGGTACTATCACTCTTATCTTTGTTGAAAGAGACATTGTATCCACTATCATTTAATTGACTTATGCTACGTAGATTATGCCTTAAACCTTAAAAATACAGGACATTATCTATAGAGGGAAAATGATTTTTTTTTACCAATTTAACCAATCCCTACTATTCTATCCTTCTGGTTACCTCCAAAGGTAACCCATCGTCTGTTTCTAGGTTGGAAGGAGGTCTGGTAACATAGACCTATCTCCCGTCATATGCCGTGAGCAAACACTATCCAGGTACCAAGATAGGGGTCTTCTTCTTGCTGTGTGAAATATCTCATCTGAATTCTCTTCTGAAGAGAGATCTACCATAAGGCATATATTACCTGTTTAAAGGTGTCTTCCTCGTTTGATGAAGAGAAATCCGAGGTAGTCATCGAGCATTTCTTCTTTTCGAATCTTCTTCTTGGTTTCTCCTTGTTGAGTGTTGGACATTATGATCCGGAGTGTCCAGGCCTCTTGCACTCATAGTCAATCTTGTAATTATTATTAGGATACTACTACTACTTCTCCTTGGAGTCCTTCTTTGTGAAATATTTTCTGAATCTGCCTTTCTTTCTCAGCATGGTTTGGAACTTCCTTGAGATTAAGGATAATTCATCATCAGATAGTTCCTCATCAGATTTCTTTGCTTCACCTGATGAATCTCAACATTGAGAGGTCTAGATGAGATTTTCTTTGTAGCTTTGAGAGAAATAGATTTGTCCTTCTTGCTGAAAGTCTTCTTCCTTTAGTTTAACCTCGTGAACTTTTAGATGTCCAAGTAGCTCCTCTATGGGTAGAGTAGTCGATTCCTTGTCTTCTTGGATCTCCACTGCCTTGGTAGGCTCCTTAAGATCTTTCTTTCATTTTGAACAATTCATATTGGTGGACGAGCATATTGATTTTTTGTTCCTTGACCTGGCTAGATCATTCTTGAGCAAGGGCTAAGGTATCCCAAATCTCATTGGTTGTTTCAGAGCTATGTACCTTGTCATATTCTAACTTGGTAATGGCACACATCAAGTAGTGCCTTTCCATGGAGATCAGTTGAGTACTTGTCCTTCATTCTATCTCCTTTATTGACTGTGTTCCTATGCAATATTAGATGCTTGACCCCTAGAGGACTAGATCTAATACCAACTAAAAGTGAACATGAAAAACACCATAAGGGGGGTTCAATTGTGTTTTTAAGATTTTTGCAACTCTTTTGTAAACACAACTAAATAATGATACACCCAAGTCTTCAAAATACTTTGCTGATGATTAACGTTAAAAAGAAATTTGCGTGTTAGTTTGAAAACTTGTTTTAATAAAGCGTTTCTTGTAACATCCCAAAATTTTCACCCTATGAGACAGAATGTTAATTTTGGAGGATTAGAATTATCTTTAGGATTTTCAGATAAAGCAAAAATGGTTTAGAGCTGACATAGAAGTTAAACAGTGTTTTACGAACGTTTTTGACTGTCAGATTAAGTTTATAAGGATATAAAGAGTTTCAATATGATTCAGAAAAGAGATTTGAGGATACAAATAGTGATTTGACAATATTTGAGGATTTTAAAAAAATTTATTTAGAATTTTTTCAGTAAACGGATAAGAAAAAGTACAGTTTTGGTCCCTGTAGTATGACTAGGATGAACTGCGAGTTGGTTTAGGAGACCAGAATGAGTTAGGAAAATATTTTGATAAGTCAAATAATGTTTTTACATTATTCTAGGATTTTGTAAATTATTTTGGGAATTTTTAGAATAACAGATTAGAAAATACCGTTTTGGTCCCTATAGTTAACAGCGAGAACTGAGAGCTGATTTAGAGACCAAATGTCAGAAAGAGATTTTTTAAAGCTGAATCATGTTTTTACTTTTTTAGTATTTTTGGAATTTATTTCAAAATTTATTGAAAAGCAGATCAAAAGTTATTTTTTCAGTCCCTATAAACACGAGAAACGAGGGTTTTTCAAAGCAAAAATAAATTTTTAGTGATCAGGGTATGCTCAAATTTTTTTTTCAAGAGGAATCATTAGTGTTTAAATTAAATTTGTGATTTTTGAAAATTTTCTGGGAAATTTCTGAGAAATGTCTGTTTTGGCATTACGACGTGTCCGTTTTTCTTTGTTTATGTGAACCGCAAAACATACCCTTACCGTAAAATTCTAGAAACTCTTCCATGAAGCTATTAGGGCTATTACATGGCATTTCCAAGATTTCTTATTGATTCTCACCCTTTAAATGAATTTTGGGAATTTTTGATTAGTGAAAAGACTATTTTACCCTTGTTTTGCACATAAACCCTAGGGGCAAAGATGTAACTTCACTTCCCTCTTCTAGAATAGCTCTTGGCTGCCTCCCATGGTGACTCCCCAAGGTCTAGAGGCTTCCCAATTCTTCTAGATTTTGAGTTATCACATGAGTCATCTCTTTGGACCAATTAGGTTTTAATTAATTAGTTTTTAGTTATTTTAAATCTTTTTTCCTATACCATGGTTTTAATGAAAACTATGGGCTCCAAAACCACTTCCCTTGGCTGCTCCCTTCCCTATAAATAGAGGGGAGGGACTTCATTAAATCCTCACACAAAATCTTGAAGCCATTCAAAAATTTCTCTTTCTCCCTCTTTATAGGTTTTCATAGTTTTCTAAGTTTTTCTTTTCAAAAGTTCTTGAGTTTTGAAGCTTTGATCTTCAAAATATCCCTTTTCTTCAATTTGGAGGTAAGGGGAAAATTCTTGAGAATCTTGAAGAGATTATCCACTTTGGTGGTTTTATGTGTTATGGCTTTCTTAATTGTTTTAAATGCTTTTATTTAATTGTTTTATTTATTTATTGTAAGGTTATAATGGCAAGATTGATATATGTTTTATAATCATTTATAGTTTTCATTTAATTATGTGCTTTTATAGTAAGGTTATAATGACAAGATTGGTATATGCCGTATAACTATTTATTTAAGTTTTATAATTGTTTATGACTTTAAATTAAATTGTTATGTGTTTTTATTAATTGTAGTGTTATAATGCCCAAATTTCCTTGGGATTTTCGTGAAAGTAAGGTTGTGATGGCAAAATCAATTTTGAACTTGCTAATCGTACCGTTATAATAGCGAATTTTAGATTACCGTAAATATGGTTTTACCATGAAGCTAGTGCAATTTATTCTTTTGTGAAAACCTTGATATTGTCTATCATTGATATACAAGGTGATGGTTACAATAAATGGTTTATCAGTATGGGTCTGTCTAGGAAAGACAAAGGTCTTGGAAGGAGCATTAACTCACCTCTCTTTCCTGGGAACTGTACTGATATACTATTTGGGAAATTCTTAACTTAGGGACCCGGTATATACGTGACTAAGATAAAGTTGGGAAAATAGTGATTTCTAAATAACGTATATATAAATAGATTGGATTGGATAAATGAGTATAATGGTAAAGGATTCTCAGTGGATTCTACTGTTATAGCCTCTATCGAAAATTTAGTATAACAGTAAAAGGTTCTCGGTGAATTCTACTGTTATATTATATGTGGAAAATCTCGAGTTGGTGTCTAATCTGTATATATGTACACTTAACTCAGTTTAATTTTCAATGTCTCTAGCAGTGAAAATTAGTGAGATAGGCTTTCAACGGGCCTCTTTCCTGGAAGATAACTGGTGCTTAAGTTTTTCAGTAATATACTCAGCTTGATTTTGTTCACTTAGTCTATGTTTTATTTGAGTGGTGGGATTCTGTGTTTTAACTTAAGATATGCGATTTGGTATTTTATTTAAGATATGTGATACTACGTTCTAAGTGATTTGGAAATGAAAGAGATATGCTTGGTGAAAAGCGATGTTCCTATATGCTTGGTAAAAGTGATGTCCCTATATGCGTAGTACTAATGCGATGTTCGCATATGCTTTGTCTAAAGCGATGTTCTCATATGCTTTGTTTAAAGCGATGTTTCTACACGATGTTCCCATATGCTTTGTCTAAAGCGAGGTTCCTACACGATGTTCTCATATACTTTGTTTAATGCGGTGTTCTTATCTGATGATTTTCATGAAATTTCCTTGACCTGTTTTGGTGAAGTTCTTATTATTTGTTACATGGATATACTTATTTCATGTGTGATTTCTTTGTATTTGTGTTTTATATTGCTGTATACATTATGTCTGCTGTAAACTTTCTATGCATGATATCTATTGTGTGTTTGCTTGTAAATTCTCTAGTGATATAATTCTATGATAAGGATTTTCACCCTTGCCTACTTTCTATGTTGTTGGTACATGGTTGAGTATATGTTTTACTCAAGGAATGGGTTAGCTCTTAGAAGAGGATTTGAAGGATGTTGCGGTATAGATGGATAGAGATTCTATGAAGAATAGATGGTTACTGTATTGTTTTGGGTAGAGGTTTAGAGATCAGACTGGTTTAGATTTTCACTGTATTATTTTTGAATCTTTCCTTGTAAAAACTCTGATAATTATATGAGATGAGATTACATTCATAAAAGTATTATTTTATGCTTCCGCTTTTAAAACCTTTTGAAAGAATTAATACATATTCTCCACCCTTCTCATCATTTAAAAGAAGAAAAAATTTTACACATTTTTTTGGGGAAGGAATGTTGAGTTTTCACTAAATATTTTCTAAGTTATTCGAAATTCTTAGTTACTATGGTGTAATATCCTTTTTGGAGAAAATGTGTTACATTTCTTATAAACAGTTTTCAATCCCCATGTTAGTTCAAAAATATATATAATTGTAAAAGCAAAGGAGTGAGGGACAGTGAGAAAGACACAAGCAGTTTAGCCTGGTTCACTGCCCACCTGAGAGCAACGTACAGTCCCTTTAACCTGAAGGATTTTTGCACTATACAACCAACTATTACGATAGTACAATCCGATCTCCACTCGATCGTAGGTGCAGCTGCAATTCACTAACTACACACCTCCTTTATACCAAACTCGGTATAGGATTTCCAGCCCTTCACTCAGGCTTACACGTAACTGTAATTAACCTAATTACGCGCCACATCTATACCAACTAGTATATGATCTTTAGCTATTCACTTAGGCTTAGATGCAATTTTAACCCACCTGATTACGCGCCTCGTCTATACCAAACTCTTTATAGGAATTTGCCTTTCATTTAGGCAATGATAGAATTGTAATCAACCAGATTACGCACCCAGATGCAACTGCAGTCCTCTTGACTATGCACCTTGTCTATACCATAACCTGGTATAGGAATATCAACTAAGTATTCTTTCCGCTGGCCTCTCCAGGATTTCACAATCACCTTTCACAAAGAGTGAATAAATATAACAACACTTCTGGATAACTCAAACAGTGAGGATAGTAAATGATGTTCCAATGTTGCTCTTTCTAGCTCTAACTTTGATAACTCACAACATGTAAGGAAATAACATCAATGATTGAGCGAGCATTCCATACTCCTTCAGAGAATGTTTCTTTAATGCTATAAATGAATGAATAAATGAATGAAGGAGCTTTCTGGGTTTTTTGAATTGTTAGCTCGAAGTTGTTTGTTTCATCAACCTTCAATTCCTCATTCTTCCTCAATATATAGACTTCAAATTAAATGTCATAGTGAGATATAGGTTTCCCGTTGTGAAATGACATTTAATGCTATATCCATTCTGACAGTTTCCTAGAACTGTAGATGTTGTAGGTAACAAGGTGAAACACAAAAAGGGGGTTGAATTGTGTTTCTTAGCTTTTTAAAACTTTTCGCAAATCGTTGGACGCTGTATGGAAAGGTTGAACACATAGCGTGTACTAGACGCACAGATAAGTTGGACGCAGAAACGTCCACTTGGTTTAAAACAAGTTTTAGTGCATTTAAAGCGTTTGAAGGTTTGTTAAAAATAATTTCAATTCAATCCCTACAGTTTTAATGAAGTTACGTCCAGTACCCTCAAATTAGAGAGATTTCACTATCAATCCAGATAGAATTACAAGTATTCTTCAACAACCTCTTCAGGTCTTTACATAAGTATTGTTTACACACCTAGCCTCTCCAAGATCAACCAAGTATTGTTTTACAGACAAGTCTCTCCAGGCTCAAACCCAAGTATTTTTTTATACACAGCCTCTTCAGGCTAAACCCAAGTATTCTTTTATACACAGCCTCTTCAGGCTAAACCCAAGTATTCTTTTACAGTCAACCCTCTCCAGGTTCAAACAACTCATAAGAGTGTTTTTGGTTTTAAGTGCTGCTAACTCACACAAGTGAGAATATAAAATCTTAAGCACTTCGAGAATTAAGCAAACTCTCTTTTAAAAGAAGAATGAACTTTACAAATCTTTTTAAGCTTTGTAGAGTGTATGAAATAATTTGCACAGTGTTGTGACTCTTTCTTTCACATAGTTCAGTCTTGTGTGTTCTTCTTCTTGTTCACGGTATTTATAGGCTTTGAGTGAAGCTTCAGATTGATCTTGAACTTGCTCAGCTTCAGCCTTCATAAAATAGCCATTTCCTAATAGCATTAAATGTTATTTTCCCATTGCTTCAATGGAGTGTTACTTCAATGTAGGTTGTGCAGTTCTTTCTTCAAGGTCAGAAGAAACTTGTACTCAAAGTCTCAATTACACAGTGGTTAAAGGTAATATTCAGTTGAGACAGAGAGAATACACTGTATTAAAGAAAAGATATATTCAGAGAGTAACAGATATATTCAGATTACATTCTCTCTCAAGTACACTTTTCACAGTGCTTTATGCATTCCATTAAATGTTAGTTGAAAACGTTGACAAATATGCTCAGGAAAAACATTGTATACAGCTATGTATTTCAAATCGTTTGCTCATTAAATATGTCTCATATTAAATGCAAGAGTAATAAATAGCATATTATAGTAACTTGCGTGTTGGACGCAACTACAGAACAGAATGGACACTCTGTTCACTTACCATATGGACGCTTAGCTTTCTTAACATATGGACGCTTAGCTTCCAGAGTCCATTGGACGATACTTACTCAAGGTCAAGTATTAGAGTCAATTGGACACTTAGCTTACTGACTGTACATATAAGTACCAAAGTCACACTGGACGATGGACTTAATTTTGTTGTACCTACAAGAGCTTTGAAACAGACTTTGTCAAGTTCTTAATAATAATTGTTATCATCAAAACCACTTAGGGATTTAAGTATTGAAAAATGCCTTTGAACAATTTGGTTCCAACAATCTCTCCCTTTTAGATGATGACAAACATTATTAAGTTTTACAAGCAATATTAGCAAGTAAACAAAATAATCAGTCAGCATAAGCATAAAAAAAACTTTCCTTTCAAGGAAACTTTGCCCAAGATAAACATCTTAGTGTTCCTTTGAACTTCCTCAACTCCCCTTGAGATAAATATCTCATAGGTTTTGGATATACAATTTGTTGAGTCTTTGAAAAGTTCTTTATCTCAAGTGAACAGATTAGTCCAACAACACATATATATAATCAATCAATAAGAGAAATATATGTAACCAATAAGACTACTGCAATTTGACTTAATCTTATTTTATTAAGACTTGAGCTTTAAAACTTAATTTTTCTTTTCTCCCCTTTTTGTCTGATGACAAAAAGGTTTGATAAAACATTATAGTCTAAATTTTTTTTTTGAGAAACATGAGGAACATGAGGTCAGGACTTTTGCAGATCCATCTTTGACTGCACATACTTGATGTACTGTCCAAAGAGAAACACAAGATCTTCAAAAGTCTCTCTTATAACTGAATCTTGTGCTGATCTCTGTTCAAATGCAGCTCTTGGTTGCACATCAGTGGAGACAACAAGATCTTCTGGCTCAGGAGGCAGCTCAATAATGGGCTCAGGAAGAGGTCGGGTAGGTACACCGAAGATGTCATCAAACATGGTCTTACGGTCCTCCTTCCTTTTTGTCATAATCCCCATTGTAGGTGTTTCAGCATTTTCAGCAGTAGAAACCCCAGAGGTTGATGCTTGCTGTTCACACATTCTGAGATGGCTCTCCCAGAAAGTCCTTGCATCATGTTCTGTGGCTTGGCCTTCCTTAGACAAGAGCATCAAGTAGTCCATTTGAATATCATCTTGTGGCCTCTTTGCCCAATCCGTATCAAACTTGATAGGTGTTGGCATTGGACTCTTGTTGATATACTTCTTGGGGAACTTATCTTTGTTTCTGTCGACAAGATAGACCCTCGGTACTATCCTGTCAGGCTTCACCCTTATTGTTGTTGTGGCCTTGATCCTCATAGACGGAGGGACATTGAATTTATCCTGGAATTCAAGACCTTCTGCTATGTGTCTGACGAACAGCTCATCAAAAATTGAGATGAATGGACCCATTTCTTCCATAGTCAGAGGAGAATACTCTGGCTTGTGACTATAGAGCCTCATCCTAGCTAGTCCTAAGGAGCTGGACGATATAGACTTGGCCCTTATTTCTTCCAGGGACAGATCATTGTCCTTCTTCTTTTCCTCCTGAAGAGGAATTTTAATTGTCTTTATGCCCTTTGTCAAAACATAGGGCTTCCAGTGTAACGCCCATTTTTCCCACAAGGAACGTCACGTGAAAAACTAGAAACTTAATGCGGAAAAACGTCTTTCATAAATTAAGGTTACCAAAATGGGTGACTAATTTTTTTTTAAAAGAATCTTATCCGAAAAGATTTCTCACATCATATTTAGCCATCCTGAAACTCAGAAGAAAAGAAACATCATACACATATATATATATATATATATATCATCATGTCAATATACACAAGTCTTGCGCCCGCAAGCATAGTTTGGAACCACAACATAGTGGCCAAAATACATCATCATGACACGAAGAAAATAAAGTGATAAAGCTAAACCTAGGAAAAACGATAAATCAAAAAGTGTGTCCAATACATGACAATGAATATGTACATCCCAAACCTAGGCTGGTCGCTAACAGACACTCTACAACCTAGCACTAGACACCCCCCACCTCTACAGGCCTAAGACGATGATGTCTCCTCGGAGTCCTCCTCAACCACAGACACCTTGAATAGTACACGATCTGGCTCGTCTCTAACCTTCCTCTTCCCTCTATCTACGTGTCCCGAAGGTCCGACAGAAGTGTCAGAAGAACGGCGCACCAAATATCCAGAAGGTGCGACGTATGGAACAGGAAGTGTCGGCCTCACGGTCTCGGGTGATGGAACTGGTGTCACTGGTGGTGCCATCCTTGGTAAGCGTGCCCTCTCCAAGGAACTCTTCCTTGGAGTGCGACGAATCAGACGACAACGGTTAGATACCGATTTGGCTATCCGCTGAGGTGTAGGCCTCTGATCCTCCCTCGCCTCTCTCCTAGGCTGCGCCGTGGGTGGAACTTTGGCCTCCCGATTCTCCAAAGTGATACTGCGTGCAAAGGGTGCATCTCCCAGCCAGTAGCGCATCCTCTCGATGGGTATGTAGACGTCCAATACCATGTCCCTCTCCAAAACCACTTCGGGGCCCAACACCCCTCCTCTAGTCCTAACCACGTGTCCAGACACAGTGGTCCATTGGGAGATGGGATCGTAAGTCCATCCCCCACCATCGGCCTCATGAGGCCGAAAACACTCCCTCACTCAGGCTATCAGAGGTCTCGAAGTGGACATCTACACGTAACGTACATAAAATAACAGAAAAACACGCAAGGGTAAATTTCTTTGCACAAGTTGAAATCCACTGAAAGGATGTATATGAAACAGAAAATACTACATAATACATTCCAAGAATATATTTATAGCTACTCTTTCACAAATCTTTCTCTAAGATATTCATAAACCAAAAGAGAGCACATCATCAAATTAAGCACACAGTCAAACACACACAAAACACTCTAGCATAGTGCATGTCACTTGAACATCTTTTAATACAGCTCAACTGTCCTCCGCTCGCAATCCCCCAAGCTGGATTGCACAATCCTCCAAGCTGGATTGTAGCTCAAATTTGGCAAAGCCAATCATCGATTACAATTGACATCTATATATGTAGATTGCACGATCCTCCATGCTGGATTGTGGCAATGACATCTACGTACGTCCCACACAATCCTCCAAGTTGGATTGTAGCAACGTCCTCTACATTTATTGCACAATTCCTCCAAGCTGGATTGTGGTAAAAACATCCACATTTATTGCACAATCTTCCAAGCTGGATTGTAGCATGACCTCAATATATATCGCACAATCCTCCAAGCTGGATTGTAGCACTGACATCTATATTTGCACTCACAAACAATCCAATCAACGCGGTCCCTCGTCTTAGGGTTTTTCGTCGCCACGTGTTAGCTTTCATCCAACACCGTATAATATTATTGTCATTAAGACTTTTATCTTCGCCACGTATTGGTTCTCTCCCAATACCGTGTAATATTATTGTCCTTAAGAGTTTTATCTTCGCCACGTATTGGTTCTCTTCCAATACCGTGTAATCTTGTTATTTAACACAATAAATTTTTAGAAGAATTTCCTCTTTGAACCTCTTTAAACTTCATTTGTTTTTAATAAAAGAATTATCTTTTATCTAAAACCCACTTTATAAATTTCTTCCCACTTATTCATCATAAAAAAATTTAATCAAAACTTAATTAAATTCTTTAATAATTTTACTTAAAAATCTTTTACTTTAAGTATTTTTAATTCTGACCCCTAAAAATGTTCAGTTTTGCAGTTCAGCCCCAAATTTTTTGAAAAATTAGGTTTGTGGCCCAAAATGCCCAGACTTTACGTTTTCTACCCCAAGACTTTCTTTATTTACAATTCTGGCCCAAATGTACCAGACTTCCGTTTCAGCCCCAAATTTTCGTAAATTATATTTTTGGCCCAAAAGTTTCCAGACTTCGCATTTCTGCCCCAAATTTTCTTAAATTATAATTTTGGCCCAGAAGTCCAGATTTTGCAATTAAAGCCCAGAATTTCAGAATTTGCATTTTTGACCCCAAAAATCTGCAGTTTTCGTTTTTAACCCCTAAAAATCTAAAATTTGATTTGTCTCTCACATTAATTAATTCTCTAACTCACTTAAAGTTTTATGGATAAAAAGGATTTAGTGTGAAATTGATTTAAGACTTATGATTAGAAACTTGATGAAATTTATCTAATTAAGTGTTATCTTTGAATTCTAATTAATTCATTTGGAAAATTTTTTTATTAAAGCTTTTAAACCCTCTTCCCACACTCAATCAAATGGTTTCAATCCAAACTCAATCACATTGAATTAAATCATGTGAAACATCCAAGAATCAATATTCATCCATTTAGGCAAAAACACCACCAAGCCATAAATCAAACATACACACAAAATACTCATTCATAATATATCAACATACATCATGAACATAGCATTAAATCATACTTCAACAAGCACACACTTAGGCATCCACAATCACCCCAAAGCATACATATGATTTTTCCAACAACACATAAGCTCATAAAAAATTATCATGCCTCAACCAAAATCATATTTTTACTCATATACATATACATGTAAAAATACATATTACTAAGAGAATGATTTCTCATTCAAACACCCAATATGAAAACTCAAGTCTTTGAGTTTTTCATGAAACATACAACATACACCACACACATACACATCCTTCCCAACTTATTGAGAAAATCCCCTTACCTCTTGAAGACTTGAAAATGGGCTAACTCCAAAATCACCTTCACACCACACCAACACCAAGTGGTCTACTCAACACCTTGATGTTCCCACACTTAGAAAAACTTACCTTTTACAAAATACACCAAAATACAACCATAGAAATATGAGTTTTATGAAAACCAAGAAACCCTAAAGAGTAGAAATTTGAGTAGATCAATACTTACTCAAATCTTGAAAGAAAATAGATCCAAGGTAGTTTCCAAGCTTGTAGGTTCCAATGGAGTGAACCTAAACCAAGAAAAAGCTCTCTTTTAGTAAAGAGAAGAACACAACCTTCATGGGAAAATGAAAGTGATGGAAATGAAAAAATGAAAGAAGTTTATGGATTAGAATGATGATCCAAACCTTTTTTGTGAAGCTTGAATGGCTAGAACTCAAGAAATCACAAAGCTTTAGTTATGGAATCAAGCTTTGGAAAGGAGAGAAAATGGAGTTTTGCAAGATGATGAAGATGATGAAGATGAAGTGAGTGAGAAAATGAAACCTCTCTCTTCCCTATCCCTATTCAGATTTCGCTGCACACAAGGAGGAATGTGGGAGTACGGGCTTCAATGCTTTTGGTGGTTGGGAGCCATACCTCTCTCACCAAATTTTGAAAAATTCAAATATTAACCCCTATTTGACCATTTGACTTTTGGAATGTTTTAGAGAGTGGGATCAGCCCTTCACATGCGCCCAAGGCTGACTGGAAAATGGTGGAATTTAATTCCACCAAGTTAGGGTTTTATCGGTAGTTCAAAGCAGTAAAAACGCGTAGTTTTCGAACCCCTTTTTAGATAAATATTTTTCTAAAATGAATAAAATCATGAGAAATGAATTTTATGATTTGAATATGTCATAGAAAAATTTAAAAACCCAAAACTAAATTTTTGGACTATTTTTCATGTCCCGGTTGCGCCCGGTTTACCCGTAAAGCTCCGAACGCGGGTAAAATAAAGTTTTTCTGAAAAATTTCCAGAAAAATTTCTAAAAATCACAAATATTATAAGAACCACTTTTGGTTCGTTAAAAATTATTTTGGAGTAAAAATGACCTCCAGAAAAATACTGAACCCTATCCCCGCATCAGGAGAGAATGCGGGCGGTTCCTGCAAAAACTTAGTTTTGCGAACTCTACTACTCTAAACCCTTCAAAATCAAACCTAAGATATTACTATCACTATCCTCACCTCAAGATCCCAAAAATTATTAATTAAATAATTTTAATTAATTTAAAGCAAATAAAAAATCAATAAAAACTATTTAAAAATTGAGGGTGTTACATCCAGACCATGTAGATATAATCAGAAGGTGATAGATGTGGTGCTTCTGATTTATCTTGGGTAGAAAAGGGTGAAGATGGTTGAGATTGGACATGTGAAGGTGAAGGTGTATGTATTTGAGTAGGAATGAACGATGGTTCAGGGAGGAAAGGTGTAGCATCAAAAGGTGATGGAGGAGTAGGTTCAGGTGAGGCAGGTGGTGTAGGTGTATGAGGTATTGGTTGAGTGGACGATGGGGGTGAGTGAGGTTGATTTTGTGTTTGGGAAGGTGATTTTGTTTGAGGTGTGGGAGAAGTGGGTGTTGTTTTGGTCTGTTGTGTTTGTGGCTTAGGGATTGGACGAATGGGTGAATGGGTGAACTAAGCAGGTGGAGAGCTGGGAACAGTTTGTTCAGCAACATTCTTTCTTCCTTTTTGAATATAAACATTTCTGAAACCCTTTACAATTTTAGAAATAGTCGTTGAGGGTTTTCTAATACCTGTTCGTTTCTTGGCAAGGCGTCCTGTGGGCTCTTGACTGGATTGTCTTTTTCTTGAAGATGAGGGCTCGGAAGGCTGTGTCCCTTTCTTTGTGGACTTTTCTTCAGCCCTTCTTTTTGTTTTCCTCTCAGTTTCTATTGTTATTGGTACATCCTTTTGAGATGCCTATTCTGCTTCCTCGTGCAAACATTCTTTTAGAATCTTTTCTCTGGCAACTGTTTCTTTGGCTTCAAGGTACTCCTTTTCTCCTCGTATAGTAGATTGAAATCTCATTTTCTGAAAGTTAGTTTTATCAAGCCTTGGTTGCATGATTTTCTGCATTGTTCCTTCACCAGCCTCTTGTTTTGTCAAAATTCTTTGTAGAACAGCTCCATAGGGGATTTTCTTCAATGTACATTTTCTATTTATATTCTTCTTAAAGTTTGCAAAGAGTACAAGAGGAAGATTAATTTTCTTCATCTTTAGCAGATTTACCAGCAGAAATTCGTGCATTGCTGACTCAGAGTGTTTGGATCCTGCCTTGTGAAGAATCATCTTGTTGATTATCTGATACAACACTCTTGCCTTGTCAGTCATTTTTATGCCACCAATGGTCCAGTGAAGTTTGGTGAGTCAAACAGAATGCTACTTCACCCTGACTTTTCCACTTCCTTTTTCCAGTCACTGAAAGGAACTTCCCCCTCAGCTGCGCAGTTGATAGCAGCTGAAATAGTTTCATCAAGAACCACTACTTTTACTCCATTCACGGTTCCATTGATCTCAGCATCTTGAACCACAGCCGTTAACCAGAATTGCTTGATGAGGTTAGGAAAAACTTCAATTTGTCCTCTGAAGAAATTCTTCCACCCAGCCGCAGCGATTTTAATAATCACATTAATTCCCAATTCAATCAAACAGGAAAGACGGATGCAGTGCTCCACAAGAATCTCCATATTCTCAATGTTCTCCATTTTCAAAAGTAAAGGTTTGATTTTTAGAAGATAAAAGGGTTTCAAAAGGGTTTAGAAAACGAGAGCAAATGCAAAGAGGTTGTTAGAAAGTTCAAGAGTGGAAAAGATAGTGAAGAGAAAACTTGTGTAAGAAGGGAAGTTGGAGAGAGAAAACAGTAACTATTTTCCTGAAACAAAGCGTGATCATTAAAAGAAAAACTGCTTCAGAGCGGGTGACCAAGTTTTGATAAAAATATATTATTTTAAAAATAACTTGGACTCACCGTGGGAAGACAAAGAGTTAAAAGACTATAAGTCTTAAAATACTTCTAAGTCTCAATTGGACTGACGTGTCCTAATGGACGGTAGTCACATTGGACTCAGACTCAACTTAAGCATATAGGATGCCAAACATCACTCTTTTATAAAGTGCATATTTAAATGTTTTCCTTATAAAAGTGAATCTATTTACAGAGAGGGGTTTTGTAAATATATCTACCCATTGATTTTCAGTGCTAACAAACTAAATATGAAATACTTCCTTCTGTACATAGTCTCTAATAAAATGATATTTAATTTCTATATGCTTAGTTCTTGAGTATAAGATTGGGTTCTTAGACAAGTTGATTGCAACAGTATTATTACAAAGAACAAAAATCTTACTCTTAAAGACGTTGTAGTCCTCTAATTGATGTTTAATACAAAGAAGCTGAGAACAACAACTTGCAGCAGAGGCATATTCAGGTGTAGAAAATGCAATAGTGCTTTGTCTCCTGCTTGTCCATGATACTAGATACTAGATTGGATCCAATGAAATGGCATCCCCCGCAGGTGTTTTTTCTTTTAAGCCTATCTCCAACATAATCAGCATCATAGAACCCTACTAATCTGTATTCATCTTTTGATCTACCTTTTTATCTTTGTCATTCAGGGTCAGTATGAAAGATGGATGCATAGGAGTGTTCATGGATTTGCAATCGTCCATATTGAACTTCTTCAGAGGCTCCTTTGTATATTTAGACTGATGCACATATATCCCATCCAAAGTTTGTTTTACTTGAAGTCCAAGGAAGAATTTCAGTTCTCCCATCATACTCATTTCAAACTCCTTCTGCATCAATTCAGAAAACTCTCCACACAGAGATTCATCAGAGCACCAAATATAATATCATCCACATAAATTTGTACTATGGTGAAATGTGAGTCAATGGATTTTTTGAAAAGAGTTGTATCAACTTTTTCTCTTGAAAAATCATTTTCCATAAAAAATGAACTAAGTCTTTCATTCCAAGCTCGAGGAGCTTGCTTAAGGCCATAAAGAGCCTTTTTCAATTTGAAAACATGATTGGAAAAAGTTTGATCCTCAAAGCCAGGAGGTTGTTCAACATAAACTTCTTCAGTTATTATACCATTCAAGAAAGCACTCTTTACATCCATTTGATAAAGCCTCATATGATGTTGGGCAGTAAATGAAAGTAAGATGCGAATGACTTCAATTCTAGCTACTAGAGCAAAGGTTTCAGTAAAATCAATACCTTCCTATTGTGAGTAACCTTGTGCAACTAACCTTGCCTTGTTTCTCACACCTTTACCTTCTTCGTCTAGTTTGTTTATGAACACCCATTTAGTTCCAATAATGGACTTATCTTCAGGTGGGGCAACTAGCGTCCAGACATCATTGCGTTTGAATTGATTCAGCTCCTCTTGCATAGCTAAAGTCCATCTTCGTCTAATAGGGCTTCATCAATATTCTTTGGCCCCTGTAATGCCCCTTTTTCCCACAACGAACGTCACATGAAAAACTAAAACTTAATGCGGAAAATCGTCTTTCATAAATCAAGGTTACCAAAATTGGTGGCTAATTTTTTTTTTAAAAGTCTTATACGAAAAGATTTATTCGCATCTCATTTAGCCATCCAGAAACTTAGAAGAAAAGAAACATCATGCATAACTATATACATCATGTCAAAGAACACAAACCTTGCGCTCGCAAGTATAATCATAAACCACAACAGAGTGGCCAAAATACAACAACCTGACATAAGGAAATAAAGCGATAAAGCTAAACCTAGGAAAACTGTAAATCAAAAGGTGTGTCAAATACACGACACTGAACATGTACACCCCAAACCTAGGCTGGTCGCTAACAGACAACCCACAACCTAGCACTAGACACCCCTACCACTATAGACCTAAGACGATGACGTCTCCTCGGGGTCCTCCTCGGGATCCTCCTTCGGGTCCTCCTCTGGGTCCTTCGCCGGGTTCTCCTCCTCCTCGGATATCTCAATGAATACCCGCTCTGCCTCATCTCGAACCTTCCTCTTCCCCCTCTCTGCGTGTCCCGACGGTCCGGCAGGAGTGTCAGAAGGGCAACGCACGAAACGCCCATACCGTGGGACGTAAGAAACGGAGAGTGTCGGTCTCACTGTCTCCGGTGGTGAAGCTAGTGTCACTGGTGGAGCCATCCTCGGTAGACGATCCCGCTCCAAGGAACTCTTCCTTGGAGTGCGACGAAAGCAACGGCGGTACTCTGGAGCAGATCCGGTTACTCGCGAGGGTAAAGGTCTCTCCTCCGCCTGAGCCTCTCTCCTCGGCCGCTCCACAGGTGCCTCGGGTGCGGCTGCTAGCCAGCTGCACATCCTCTCTAAGGGAATGTAAGCGTCCAGATCCATGTCACGCTCCAAAACCTCCTCGGGGCCCAGCACCCCTCCTATCGTCCTGACCACGTGTCCACACACCGTGGCCCATTGGGAGATGGGATCATAAGTCCATCCCCCACCATCGGCCTCAAGAGGCCGGAAGCTCTCCCTCACTCTGGCAACCAGAGGTCTCGAAGTGGACATCTACGAGTAGCGTACATACGAATAACAGAAAAACATGCAAGGGTGAATTTCTTTACACAAGTTGAAATCCACTGAAAGGGTGCGTATGAAAAGCAAAATACTACATAATACATTCCAAGAATATATATATAGAATTACTCTTTCACAAGTCTTTTAGCTAAGATATTCAATCATCAACAAGAGACACATCATCAAGGTAAACACACAGTCAAGCACACACATAGCATTCTAGCATAATGCATGTCACTTCAATATCTCTTTTCATACACCGGTGCACTGCTCCATGGAGACTTCTCTTCCTCAACTAAGTAGAGCGATGTGGCGGAATCGTATACCTGTCATTAATGCAAACTGACCTTCACTCTTGGCCATCGTTTGTCATTTATTCGGTACAGACCCATTGTGCTACGTCGTACACCCCATCTCAAATAAGGCAGCCAGTCAGGATCGTCCAAGCCGGGTACACTACTCTTCTCGGCACAAGGGCATTCACCGCAAGGCCATTGAAAATTTCGTAACCTGGATGCCCTCAAAGACTTATAGTCAGACCATACTTATTTACAATCCCCGCATAGGATTGTGTGCTCTAAAATTTGGCAAAAGCCACGTCTTTAATGCAAATGACAGTATATTTGCAACCACAATCAATACAATCAATGCGGTCCCTCGTCTTAGGGTTTTTTCGTCGCCACGTGTTAGCTTTCATCCAACATTGTGTAATATTATTGTCCTCAAGACTTTATCGTCGCCACGTATTGATCCTCGTTCAATACCGTGTAAAAACATTTATTTAAAAACATAAGTTTTATGGAAAGTTCCTCTTTGAAATTAAAGCTCTTCCTTAACTTTAACTCTCAAATCCTTATTATTATTATTATTATTTTCTTCTCACTTCTCTTTGTAAAAAGATTTAATTCAAAGTCTTAGTTAATTGCTTTGATAACTTTACTTAAGTCCTTTACTTTTAAGTATTTGAAATTCTGACCCTCAAAATATTCTGTTCCACGTTTCAGCCCCTGTTTTCTGTAAAATTAGGTTTTTGCCCCAGAATTATCCAGTCTTCAGTTGGAATCTTGTTCTCTAATTAGGTGTCCACTAGACTCTAGGCAATGGTTGGCTTGCTTCATTTACTGGAGCAGTGTAACCATTCTCAACGACATCCCACATGTCTTTATTTTGTGCGTCAAAGAATGTCGTCATTCTTTGCTTCCTATAGTCATATTCCTTTCCATTGAACAGTGCTGGCCTGTTCACAGCTTGTCCCTCATTCTCCATGGATCTTTTCTTCTCTGCACTGTTAGGTGCTCAACCCCTAGAGATCGAGCTCTGATGCCAACTGTGGGCAATAAGGTGAAACACAAAAAGGGGGGTTGAATTGTGTTTTTTAGCTTTTTAAAACTTTTTGCAAATCATTGGACGCTGTATGGAAAGATTGGACGCACAGCGTGTATTGAATGCATAGATAAGTTGGACGCAGAAACGTCCACTAGGTTTAAAACAAGTTTTAGTGCGTTTAATGCGTTGAAGGTTTGTTAAAAATAATTTCAATTCAATCCCCATAGTTAGTATCTAAACTAAATTTAAAGGAGTTAAGGGATAGAGAAATTACACAGATATTTGTCCTGGTTTACCCTTTCCTAAGAGCTACGTCCAATCCCTTCAAACTAGAGAGATTTCACTATCAATCCAGATAGAATTTCAAGTATTCTTCAACAGCCTCTTCAGGCCTTTACACAAGTATTGTTTGCACACCTAGCCTCTCCAGGCTCAACCAAGTATTGTTTTATAGACAAGTCTCTCTAGGCTCAAACCCAAATATTCTTTTATACATAGCCTCTTCAGGCTAAACCCAAGTATTCTTTTACAGTTAAGCCTCTCCAGGCTCAAACAACTCAGAAGAGTGTTTTTAGTTTTAAGTGCTGCTAACTCACACAAGTGAGGATATAAAATCTTAAGCACTTCGAGAGTTAAGCAAACTCTCTTTTACAAGAAGAATGAACTATACAAATCTTTCTAAGCTTTACAGAGTGTATGAAATAATTTGCACAGCATTTTGACTCTTTCTTTCACGTAGTTCAGTCTTTTTTGTTCTTCTTCTTGTTCACGGTATTTACACGCTCTGAGTGAAGCTTCAGATTGATCTTGAACTTGCTCAGCTTCAGCCTTCATAAAATAGTTGTTTCATAATAGCATTAAATGTTATTTTCCCGTTGCTTCAATGGAGTGCTACTTCAATGTAGGTTGTGCAGTTCTTTCTCCAAGGTCAGAAGCAGCCTGTACTCAAAGTCTCAATTACACAGTGATTAAAGGTAATATTCAGTTGAGACAGAGAGAATACATTGTATTAAAGAAAATGTATGTTCCAAGAGTAACAGATATGTTCAGATTACATTGTCTCTCAAGTACACTTTTCACAGTGCTTTATGCTTTCCATTAAATGTAGTTGAAAACATTAACAAATAAACTCAGGAAAAACATTGTATACAACTATTTATTTCAAATTATTTGCTCATTAAATATGTCTCATATTAAATGCAAGAGCAATAAATAGCATGTTATAGTAGCTTGCGTGTTGGACGCAGCTGCGGAACAGAATGGACACTATGTTCACTTACCATATGGATGCTTAGCTTTCTTACCATATGGACGCTTGGCATCCAGAGTCCATTGGACGATACTTACTCAAAGTCAAGTATTAGAGTCTGTTAGAACCAAATTATTCAAAAGCATTTGTCAATGCTTAAATCCCTAAGTGGTTTTGATGATAACAATGATTATTAAGGTTTTTACAAAGTCTGTTAAAAGAGCTCTTGCAGGTACAACAAAGTTAAGTCCATCGTCCAGTGTGACCTTGGTAGTTATAAGTACAGTCAAAGAGCTGAGCGTTCAATGGACTCTGATACTTGTCCCTGGGTAAGTATCGTCCAATGGACTCTGGAAGCTAAGCGTCCTTATGGTAAGAAAGCAATGCGCCCATATGATTAGAAGACTATACGTCTAGAAAGCTAAGCGTCCATATGGTAAGAAAGTCATGTGTCCATATGGTAAGTGAACAGAGAGTCTATTTTGTTTCATAAACTGTGTCCAACACGCGAACACTGTAACATGCTATTTATTGCTCTTGCATTTAATATGAGACATATTTAATGAACAAATGATTTGAAATAAATAGATTTATACAATGCTTTTCCCAAGTATAATTGTCAACGTTTTCAATTTGCATTTAATGGAAAACATAAAGCACTATGAAAAGTGTACTTTAGAGATAATGTACTCTGAACATTTTCATCTCTCTTTGAACACACCTTTCCTTTTATACAGTGTATTCTCTCTGTCTCAATAAAATATTACTATTAACCACTGTGTAATTTAGACTTTGAGTACAAGTTGCTTCTGACCTAGGACAAAGAACTGCACAAAACACGCTGAAGAAGCACTCCTATAGAGTAACGGGAAAATAACATTTAATGTTATTAGAAAATGGCTATTTTATGAAGGCTGAAGCAAATCAAGTTCAAAATCAAAATCTGAAGCTTCACTCAAAGCCTATAAATACCGTGAACAAGAAGAAGAATACAAGAGACTGAACTACGTGAAAGAAAGAGCAAAAACCCTGTGCAATTTGTTTCGTACTCTGTAAAGCTAGAAAGTCTTGTATATTTCTTTCTTCTTGTAAAAGAGAGTTTTCTTAACTTTCGAAGTGCTTTAGAGTCTATATCCTCACTTGTGCGAGTTAGCATCACTCAAATCCAAAACACGCTGCTGAGTTGTTTGAGCCTGGAGAGGTTTGATTGTAAAAAAAAATGCTTGTTTGAGCGTGGAGAGGCTTGACTGTAAAAAAATACTTGGGATTAGCCTGGAGAAGTTGTGTGTAAAAGAATACTTGGATTTGAGCCTGGAGAGGCTTATTTGTAAAATAATACTTGGTTGAGCCTGGAGAGGTTAGGTGTGCAAAGAATACTTGTTGTAAGGCCTGAAGTGGCTGTTGAAGAATACTTGTAATTCTATCTGGATTGATAGTGAAATCTCTCTAATTTGAGGGTACTGGACGTAGCTCTTAGGAAAGGGTAAATCAGGATAAACACTTATGTTATTTCTCTATCCCTTAACTCTTTCATATTCTGTTTATATACTAACTGTGGGGATTGAGTTGAAATTAATTTAACAAGTCTTTGAATGCTTTAATTTCACTAAAACTTGTTTTAAACCAAGTGAACTTTTCTGCGTCCAACTTATCTGTGCATCCAATATACGTTGTGCGTCAAACCTTTCCATACAGCGTCCAATGTTTTGCAAAAAGTTTTAAAAAGCTAAGAAACACAATTCAACCCCCCTTCTTGTGTTTCACCTTGTTTCCTACAGAGTCCATTGGACGCTCAGCTTACTGACTGTACATATAAGTACCAAAGTGACACTGGATGATGGACTTAATTTTGTTGTACCTACAAGAGCTTGTAAATAGACTTTGTAAAGTTCTTAATAATGGTTGTTATCATCAAAACCACTTACGGATTTAAGCATTGAAAAATGCCTTTGAACAATTTGGTGCAACAGATGTAGCCTTTGTAGTGTAGCCAGGTGGATCATTTTCAAAGATTTAAAGTAGAGAATCAACCAAATATTTCATTTTTGCTGGTAGCAAGTACATTCTCTTGAAAGTCTTTCTTGTCCAGTCTGGTACATATTTTGAATTCCCTATTCTGACTTTCTTGAAAAGGGTCTTTATCTGCTGGATAAAAATCTTCTTTCTCGTACATTATTTCAAATAACTTTACCCCCTTCTGAGAGCTTTTCTTCAACTATCCTTCGACGAGTATTTCGTTTCTTTAGCTATTGACTTCCACGTCATTCATAAGACGTAATATATAAGACACAATGCTATAGTGTTCTTTGATACTTGCACATATTGTCTCTGTCTTGCGACTTCTTCAATTATTTGATATATTCTTCGTCTTGTTAGACGCTTATATTTGTTTTCTTCTTCGTACTTCTTATTGACTTTGTCTTGTATGCTTCCTTAGTTTCTTGCTTGTTTCTTCAACCATAAGACATATGTCATTTTTCATAGGATATATTTCTCTTGTCTTAAATGGTTTTCTTCTTCTATTACCTGCGTACTAAACAAGATATGTCAAATACCCAAAACTAATTGTTCATTAATCCAAGTCTTTATAATTATCAAAACTCTTAATGGGATTTAGACGCTTCATCATCTTGGTTCCAACACATTCAATGTTGTATTTGTGCCCAAGGATTAAAACCAAAACTCACTATTTTAATAGGGATTGAAACAATTAGAATTTGATCTTATAAGGACTATTTTAGAAAAGTTGATTTATAAGAACTTTTTTGAAAATATTCTGATTTTATAAGGACTATTTTGAAAACATTATGATTTTACAAGTCCTAAAAAAATTTATAACTCAGTAAAGAAGAAAAATGTCAAAATCTAATGTGTAAAAAAACTAATGTGTAATCCTACATGGCTTCTGACTTGTTAGTTTATTAACAAGAGGCAATGCAGAGGTGGACTTTTATTAGCCACCTCATCAGTTAACAGAATAATCCTATCGGTAGAGACCAAAATGAAAAAAAATATAATACAGGGACTAAATTGAAAGAATTTAAAAGGCCTAAAATGAAAAATAATTTTATTACAGGAACCAAAAACATATTTAAGAATTGCGGCAGAAAAATTGCTTCAAGATGAACCTCACAGCGGTTGCAATATCGATGCAGCTAGTCAAAATGTACATTGATTTGGACTTTTACATGCGTAAATAAAAAATATACATTCATACTCTTCCACTTTTGGTAGTTAGTAATCTACTCAAGTTAGTAATCCACTTTTCAAATGTGTATTTCCCTAAGTAGTTTTGATGATAACAATGATTATTAAGGTTTTTACAAAGTCTGCTAACAAGCACTTGTAGGTACAACAAAGATAAGTCCATCGTCCAATGTGACATTGGTAATTATAAGTACATTCAAAGAGTTGTGTGTCCAATGGACTCTGATACTTGACCTTGGGTAAGTATCGTCCAATGGACTCTAGATGCTATGCGTCCAAATGAGCAGAATGACATACATCCAATACTCAGTAAAGCTGTATGTCAAGAGAAACAAAACTATGAGTCCATATGGTAAGAACAATTATGAGTCCATATGATCATAGAAGCCTTGCGTCCAAATGGTAAGTAAAGGTATGCGTCCATTTGGCAAGTGAACAGAAAGTCTATTCTGTTCTACAAGCTGCGTCCAACACGCAGAGTCTATTACATGCTATTTAATTGCTCTTGCATTTAATATGAGACATATTTAATGAGCAAATGATTTGAAATAAATAGTTGTATACAATGTTTTTCCTGTGCATAATTGTCAATGTTTTTTGAATAAGCATTTAATGAAAACATTAAAGCACTGTGAAAAGTGTACTTTAGAGAGAGAATGTATTCTGAACTTTTCTGTACCTCTTTGAACATACATTTTCTCTTATATAATGTATTCTCTTTGTCTTAGTAAAATATTACTATTAACCACTGTGTAGTTGAGACTTTGGTACAGGTTGCTTCTGACATAGGAGAAAGAATTGCAAAGATATACGCTGAAGAAGCACTCCCACAGAGCAACAGGAAAATAGCATTAAATGCTATTAGGAAACAGCTACATTTATGAAGGCTGAAGCTGAGCATATTCAAGATCAAGTCTGGAGCTTCAAAGCCTATAAATACAGTAGTCAAGAAGAAGAAGAAAGGCTGATTGAATATACAAGAGACTGAACTACGTGAAAGAAATAGCAAAACGATGTGCAAATATTTTTTTCATACTTTGTACATCTTAGAAAGCTTTGTATAATTCTTTCTTCTTGTAAAAAAAGAGTTTACTTAACTCTCGAAGTGCTTTAGGGTCTATATTCTCACTTGTGTGAGTTAACAACACTTTCATTAAAAATATTCTTCTGAGTTGTTTGAGCCTGAAGAGGCTTGTTTAGAAAAGAATACTTGCTTAAGCCTGAAGAGGTGTGTTTGCAAAGAATACTTGGGATAAGCCTGAAGAGGCTGGTTGTAAAGAATACTTGGGTTTGAGCCTAGAGATGCTTGCTTGTAAAAGAATACTTGGGTTGAGCTTGGAGAGGCTAGGTGTGCAAATAATACTTGTTGTAAGGCCTGAAGAGGCTGTTGAAGAATACTTATATTCTATCTGGATTGATAGTGAAATCTCTCTAGTTTGAGGGGACTGGACGTAGCTCTTAGGAAAGGGTGAACCAGGATAAATATTTGTGTACTTTCTCTATCCCTTAACTCTTTTATTTTCAGTTTATATACTAACTGAGGGGATCGAATTGAAACGATTTTTAACAAACTTTCAAACGTTTTAATCGCACTTAAACTTGTTTTAAACTAAGTGGACGATTTTGCGTCCAACTTAAATTGTGCGTCCAATAGACACATACGCTGTGCGTCCAACCTTTTATAAGCAGTGCCCAAAGTTTTGCGAAAAGTTTTAAAAGCTAAGAAACACAATTCAACCCCCTTCTTGTGTTTCACTTTGTTACGTATAGATTAAAGGACCTATAACGAAGCAAAAGAGATCAATCGAAACAAGAAAAACAAGTAGAAATGCTTTCTTTCTACTGTATATACTATGATGCGGGAAGGATATTCCGTCCACTTTTAGTAGTTAGCAATCTTCGGTATTACTAACTACCAAAAATGGATAGAACATCCTTCTTGCATCACAGTATACCACTAGAAAAAATCCTCCTCTTCTTCTTTTCAAACTTTATCATTAGGAGACCTCTTCTTCACACCACACGTCCTCCTCCTTTTCAGCATTACTTTCAGTTGCTCCTAATGGAGTTCCTACAACAGGAATGGTTGATGGGTTGTCCCGTATCATAGAACACAGATGTTCATCCTTTTGAGGTCAATAGTTCCAAATGTCTCTCTAACCCTTAGCATTTTCGTATGTGGGGCTTGCTCCATTGCAGTCATTCTATCAGATACATTAAAAACTCTCTGATGCTCAAAGAGGAGAAAGAGTAGAACAACATACACTACGCCTAGAAAACATTTTTAGCCTTTAAATTTGATTCCAACAATGTGTAAAAGCATTGTCAATCGCCCCATTGTTTTTTGCACGTGCAACTCCCACAATGAGGATGAAAAAAAGGTACTTTCTTATCTTGAACTAAGAAGTAATTTTGATGATCTTCTTAGAGAATCATCCATTCTCTCTGATGAGTATATGTCTTTAAAGAAAAACTTTTCTCTTATGACCAAAGATTTTGAAAAACATACTTTAGAAAGCAAAGTACTTAAATCAGAGAATGAAGAGTTGAAACTTCAAGTAAGTCAACTCAAAGATGAATCTCAAAAAGATTCTGAGTCCAATACCTCTTGTGAAGTCCAAGTACTTCAACCAGAAGTAAATAAACTCACTGGACGATTGTCCAGGTTTGTCAATAGCTCTGAGAAATTTGATCAAATTTAAAAAATTCAGAGAAAACCTTCTGATAAAAGTGGTTTGGGTTTTGTCCCTAAGGAACAAGTAAAACCAAAACCAAAGATTTCTAAGAGTCCTTCCAAGTTTAATTTATACTGTGGTCAATGTGGAAAGGCTAGACATGTCACCTCGACATGCGTCCATAACAAAAGGAACATGCCTGGACGCAGACCAAGGACTAACAAGAAAGGACCCAAGTCAATCTAGGTACCTAAAAATATGATAATTCCTGTTGCAGATATGCTTGATGGGAGGAAGACAACTCCAGTCATGGTACCTGGACAGTGGCTGCTCACAACACATGACAGGAGAAAGGTCTATGTTCCAAGACCTAAAGCCTAGGACAAAGGGCAGGGTCACCTTTGGAGGAGACCAAAAAGGCAGAATAGTTGGGATAGGTAAAATTGGTAAACATAATCTGCTTAGCATAAGTCAATAGTGTGATAGTGGATTTGATGTTTCATTTAACAAGGATAAATGTATAGTCAGAAATTCTGACAAGTCCATACGTTTTCAAGCAAAGAGATAGGACATTGTTTACCAAATTGATTTTGAAAATCTGTCCAAACAAAATGTCTCATGCTTCATATCCTTAAAGGATGAACAATGGATATGGCGCAAGAAACTTTGTCATGCAAGCTTGAGAACCATCTCAAAGCTAAATAAGCATAACCTCGTGAGAGGACTACCAAAGCTTGTGTACAAATCTGAAGTTTTGTGTGAAGTATGTCAGAAAGGGAAACAAGTGAAAAACTCTTTTAACTCCAAAAATATTGTTTCCAGTTCTAGACCTCTGGAACTTTTACACATGAATTTGTTTGGACCCACACAAGCTGCAGTTTTGAATGGAAAGAAATATGGACTAGTTATAGTTGATGACTATACTAGATGGACATGGGTCAAATTCCTTGCACACAAGGATGAGTCTTTCAAAGTCTTCACTATATTCTGTAAGAGAGTCCAGAATGAGAAAGGAGTTTGCATTAACTCTATTAGAAGTGATCATGGAGGTGAGTTTGAAAATGCAAACTTCCAAAGATTCTGTGAAGAGAATGGAATCCTTCACAATTTCTCTGCATCGAGAACACCTCAACAGAATGGTGTGGTGGAGAGAAAGAATCGATCCTTACAAGAGATGGCCAAGTCCATGCTTAATGATCACTCAACCTCTAAGAGGTTTTGGGCTGAAGCAGTAAACACTGCCTGTTATGTACAAAATAGAATATATGTGAGGCCTATATTGAAAAAGACTCTATATGAATTGTGGAAAGGGAGAAAGCCCAACATATCTTATTTTCATCCATTTGGGTGTGAATGTTTTATTCTTAATACTAAGGATCAACTTGGCAAGTTTGATTCCAAGGTTGACAATGGAATTTTTTTGGGTTACTCAGAAACTTCTAAGGTTTACAGAGTCTATAACTCAAGAACCATGACTGTTGAAGAGTCAATTCATATAAAATTGAATGACAAAAAGCCTGACAAAGAATTGTCAGAGCTAAGTGATTCTCTTGCAGATATGAGAATACAAGTAGAAGGTGAAGAAGCATCACCTAAAAATGAAGAAGACGGATCAGACGCAGAAACTGATGATGCGTCCAATCCAGAAAGAAGAAGAAGAAGCTGGCACTTCAAGACCTATCATCCTGAGGATCAAATCATTGGAAATGCTAATGATAGAGTCAGAACAAGGTCAACATTCTGAGAGCAAACTGATGTTGCATTCATCTCTGAGTTGGAGCCAAAGAATGTTGATGAAGCCCTATTGGACGAAGGATGGATTTTAGCTATGCAGAAAAAGCTGAACCAATTCAAGCGTAATGATGTTTGGACGCTGGTTGCCCCACCTGAAGATAAGTCCATTATTAGAACCAAATGGGTATTCAGAAACAAACTGGACGAAGAAGGTAAAGTTGTGAGAAGCAAAGTAAGGTTAGTTGCTCTAGGTTACTCACAACAGGAAGGTATTGATTTTACTGAATCCTTTGCTCCAGTAGCTAGAATAGAAGCCATTCGTATCTTACTTCCATTTGCTGCCCAACATGATATGAGGCTTTATCAAATGGATGTAAAGAGTGCTTTTCTGAATGGTATAATAACAGAAGAAGTCTATGTTGAACAACCTCCTGGTTTTGATGATCACACTTTTCCTAATGATGTTTTCAAATTGAAAAAGGCTCTTTATGGCCTCAAACAAGCTCCTCGAGCTTGGTATGAAAAACTAAGTTCATTTTTAACGAAAAATAGTTTTTCAAGAGGAAAAGTTGATACAACTCTTTTCAGAAAATCCATAGACACACATTTCATCATAGTACAAATTTATGTGGACGATATCATTTTTGGTGCTACTGATGAATCTCTATGTGGAGAGTTTTTTGATTTAATGCAAAAGGAGTTTGAAATGAGTATGATGGGATAATTAAAATTCTTCCTTGGACTTCAAGTAAAACAGACTTAAGATGGGATTTATGTGCATCAATCCAAATATACAAAGGAGCTTCTGAAGAAGTTCAATATGGACGATTGCAAACCCATGGACACTCCTATGCACCCATCTTGCATACTGAACCTGAGTGACAAAGATAAAAAGGTAGATCAAAAGGTATACAAAGGTATGATTGGATCTCTCTTATATCTTACTACATCTAGACCTGATATTATGTTCAGTGTTTGCTTATGCGCAAGATTCCAATCAGATCCTAAAGACACTCACTTGACTGCTGTCAAAAGAATCTTTAGATATCTGAAGGAGACTACTAATCTTAGTTTGCTATTTAAGAAATCAGATGAGTATAGATTAGTAGGATTCTGTGATGCTGATTATGCTGGAGATAGACTTGAGAGAAAAAACACCAGCGAAGGATGCCATTTTATTGGGTCCAATCTAATATCATGGACAAGCAGGAGACAAAGCACGATTGCATTAACCACAGCTGAAGCTGAATATGTCTCTGCTGCAAGTTGTTGTTCTCAGCTCCTATGGATTAAACATCAGTTGGAGGACTACAACATTTTCGAGAGTAAGATTTATGTTCTTTGTGATAATATTACTGCAATCAATTTGTCTAAGAACCCAATCTTATACTCTAGAGCTAAGCATATGGAAATTAAACATCATTTCATTAGAGACTATGTACACAAGGGAGTATTTGATATTCAGTTTGTTAGTACTAAAAATCAATGGGCAGATATATTTACAACACCCTTCTCTGTAGAATGATTCACTTTTATAAGTGATGAGAATCAAGAAGCAAGAAGAAGCAAGGAATTCAAGTTGGAAAACTTTATTTGGGTGATGACCCATCTTCAATGTTTTTAACGTAACTTTAGTTTTAGATGTCCGTTTTAGGCGTTCGTTGATGTGTTCAAAAGCTCAGAAGATTTCCTACAAGTCGTATTTCTAGGCTCAAGTCCAAATTCTGCTTCTATCATGATGAAAATTGAACTGGATGTTAAGCACGAAGTTATGGACGAAAATGTTACTTTTTTTATTTAGACTTTTTAGTGTAATTTTGAATTAGGAATATGTGATTGAAGTCCCACATTGGAAAGAAAGAGGAGGGAGGCACCACTTGTTGGCTATAAATAGCCATTCATTTGTCTTATGTAAGCAACTTTTGAGTCAATGGAAATTTGAGTACTCCTTTGGAGTTTTTGGGAGCTTAGTCTCTCTTGGGTTCTTGAGTGGATCATCTCGGTTCTTATCAAAGGTCTCCGTACCTTTGTGGCGAATCCTCACCGGACTTATCACTCTCTCTAGAGTGTGGCGTCTTCTTCTTCCCATCTTCTTTCTTTCCGTTTTTCATTTTATTTCGATTCTTGTTTTGTTCTTATCTTGTTTTGATTCTTAAAGTTGCATCCTTTACTCGCTTTACTATTTCTTATGCGCTTTCTTCCCGTAGCGCTACATTAGCATAAAGTGTGCATCTTTTCTTTCAAGATCATCTTTTCCTTATTATAACAAGAAGCCTTTTCGAGGACGATCCGTAAAAAACAATGAACTCTCCCTTTGGTTCATATCTTGAGCCCGGATCCTAGAATTGGTCAATTTCTTGTGTTTGTGTGTACTGTTCTTTCGCTTTCCAACACCAAGCATAACTAGTTGCTTCGGTGCCATAATCCATTGTACACAGTTTGATCTCTTGATCATTGCCATTCTTTCCAGAGCGGCTACATTGTCTATATTTTGTTCTTTAATTCCTGTCCTTTTTTTTTCTGTCTTTTGTTTTCGTTCTTTATCATTCCGTTCTTTTATTTCTCTTTCTTTATATTTTGCGCAATTTACAGCATCATTATATTTTGTTCATATTATTGCTGTAACGACGTTATTCTGAGCACCTTATTCTGAATTGAACTCTTATTGTTCACAATTGGGCATAAACTTAAAATCATTTGCGTTAGTGCAAAAAAAAGGGTGGCAAATTTTTTTAAAAAAAGGCAAGAGAAGCTCAAAAGTGCTTCTTTTAAGCTTCTTGTAAAACAAAAAAAATAGAAAAAAAAGAAGAAAAAAAAGGCAAGAGAAGCCCAGAAGTGCTTCTTCTAAGCAGCTTGTTCTAAAAAAATTAAAAAAAAAATTACTTCATAAGAGAATCCCTTTGCACTAATTTATTTGCTAATTGTGATTGTGGTGCTATAACGTTGTTCTATTTTTGCGCAATTGATTTTTTTTTTCTTTCCTAGTTCCGTGTTGTCTTTGTTTGGCTTTCTTATTTAAGTGTCTTTTTCTTTGTTAGCTTTTCTTGTTTGTCTTTTAAATTCCTTTCCAGTTTTGTCTTTGTAGTTTTTCTTTTCATTTCTGCGAATCCGGTGATCAACTCTTGTGAGGACCGCTACGTTTTTATAGCAACTTTTGATTTGAAATACGTGGAGGGTCTTTTTAAGAACATAAAGAGAACTTGAGTGGTAAAAGGCAAGAGAGAATCATTACACAAAATCCTAATTGTGTGAAACACGAGTGAATTCGAGTGTAAACACGTGAGGGAGTGTAAGGGCTATTCTTGTATTATTGTGCTACTAACTTTGTTTGTCGTAGGCAACCATGTCAATGGAAAGTATGGCTAAGTTAACCACCCATTTGACAAAGGAGTATGAAAAGAGATTGAGACAAGAAGCAAAAATGAGATGGAATGAATCTAATTTTGAAAGACATGCGGAGCATCGAAAAAAACATTGGGAGGATTGGTATTGGGGGCAACAAAAGTATCTTCAAGAAGAGAGAGAAAAGCAAGAGCAAAGAAGAGAAGAAAGGAGAAAAAGGAGAGAGGAGAGAGAAGAAAAGAGGAAAAGAGAAGAAAAAGAGAAGAATGAAGAAAAGAGAAAAAGAGAAGAGAAAGAAAAGAGAAAAGAAAAGAGAGAAAATATGAGCGAAGAGAAAGAAGAGAGAAAATTGGAGAGCTTTATCAAAAGAGAGTGTGAGGAGAAAGGAACTGTGTTAGCAAAATCTCATTGTTTTACTACTAATGCTAACCTTGAACTTTCTTTGCCTATTACTGTTAGTTCTTTTTTTAAGGGATTTGAAGATGTGCTTCCCAAAGACATACCTAAAGGACTTCCACCATTGAGAGGGATAGAGAAACCAATGGATCTCATTCCACGTACCTCATTGAGCAAGTTGCACGAGTCTAGCTTTTCTTTGACTTTTGTTGGTATTGATAGTTTGATTGAATTGCATGACTCTTGCCATAGTATTGGTTTTGTTAGGATCTATAAAGATTTGCATGTGTACTTATTTGATGGGTTAATTACTACATATTTTCTTGTAGCACCTATTCATGCAAATTCTTTGTTGATTCCATATGAGGTTCCTAATATGTTTGACAACATTATCTTGACTCAAAAGGAACCATCATTTGTTTGCATTGAAGAGGATATCAATGTAGCTCAAAATGACATCATTTGTTTGCAAGAGTAAAGTGACATCTCTTTTGTCACCAAAATAAAGCCAAGAAAGGTAAACATGGTGGTAGATGTACGCTTAAAGAGGTATAATTTGCTTACTACCCTTGCACTTGAAATGTATGGCTTGATACTTCTTGTGGGTGATGAACTTCCAAGCATTGTGGCTACATTTGATGGAAACATTAGATTTGTGTTTGACCCCAGAGGTTGGGTTTGTCACAAAAAAGGAATAAAAAAAGGTTTCCCTACACAAGGGAAATCAAAGGTCCACACTACAATAAATGGACCATTGCAAGTAGTAGGTCAATCGATAATTTTCCAATAAGTTTGTGTTGTCTTCCATGTGACTAATGCTACATCATTTTTTTCATGTAGGCCTTGAACTATTAAACTCGAGGATGAGTTCTCTTGAGGAGGGAGAGTATGATGAGAATCAAGAAGCAAGAAGAAGCAAGGAATTCAAGTTGGAAAACTTTATTTGGGTGATGACCCAGCTTCAATGTTTTGAACGTAACTTGAGTTTTAGATGTCCGTTTTAGGCGTTCGTTGATGTGTTCAAAAGCTCAGAAGATTTCATACAAGTCGTATTTCTAGTCTCAAGTCCAAATTCTACTTCTATCATGATGAAAATTGAACTGGAAATTAAGCACGAAGTTATGGACGAAAATATTACTTTTTTTATTTAGACTTTTTAGTGTAATTTTGAATTAGGAATATGTGATTGAAGTCCCACATTGGAAAGAAAGAGGAGGGAGGCACCACTTGTTGGCTATAAATAGCCATTCATTTGTCTAATGTAAGCAACTTTTGAGTCAATGGAAATTTGAGTACTCCTTTGGAGTTTTTGGGAGCTTAGTCTCTCTTGGGTTCTTGAGTGGACCATCTCGGTTCTTATCAAAGGTCTCCATACCTTTGTGGCGAATCCTTACTGGACTTATCACTCTCTCTAGAGTGTGGCGTCTTCTTCTTCCCATCTTCTTTCTTTCCGTTTTTCATTTTATTTCGATTCTTGTTTTGTTCTTATCTTGTTTTGATTCTTAAAGTTGCATCCTTTACTCGCTTTACTATTTCTTATGCGCTTTCTTCCCGTAGCGCTACATTAGCATAAAGTGTGCATCTTTTCTTTCAAGATCATCTTTTCCTTATTATAACAAGAAGCCTTTTCAAGGACGATCCGTAAAAAACAATGAACTCTCCCTTTGGTTCATATCAATAAGGAAGCATTTAAATATGCACCATATAAAAGAGTGATGTTTAGCGTCCAATATGCTCAAGTTGAGTCTGAGTCCAATGAGATTAGCGTCTAGTAGGACACGTCAGTCTAATTGAGACTTAGAAATTTCTTTTTAGGCTTAGAGGCTTTTAACTCTTAGCCTTCCCGCACTGAGTCCTAATTACTTTTAAAATAATATATTATTATCAAAACCTGTTCACCTGCTCTGAAGCAGTTTTCCTGTTTAATGATTACGCCGAGTTTCAAGAAATAGTTACTGGTTTCTCTCTCCAAAACTTCCTTCTTACACACGTTTTCTCTCCACTCTCTTCCACTATCCAAGTTTCTGAAAAACTCTCTGTTTTTGCTCTCATTTTCGAAACACTTCCAAAACCCTTTTCGTTCTAAAAATCAAAACTTTTCTTTCAAAAATGGAGAACATTGACAATCTGGACGTCTATGTGGAATAGTGGGTTGATCTCACAACCATGGCTAGTCTGGGTGTGGATATTGCAACTGAAATTATTGCTGCTGGATGGGAAAATCTCTTTGGAAAAGAGATAGATGTTTATCCGGGGCTGGTTCGTCAGTTTTGGAAAACCATGAAAATCAAGGACAATATAATCACAAGAACAGTCATGGGAAAAAAATCTATGTCTCTATAGACAGCATCTCGGAGGCTATTGGATGTGATTCAACTGGGGTCTATTATCAAGGAGGCTGGGCTCATAATGTTGGTGGAAGACCAAGAATCAGCAGAATCCTACTGAAGGCAGGAGAAGAAGGAGGAAAATTAACTTTCGCAAAGATGAACGACATGGCCAGAATACTTCACCAAATCCTCAACAAAATGGTACTTCATAAGATTGGTTCAAAGGACTTAGTATCGTCATTAAATGGGTTCTTACTGGTACATCTTCTAACCCATCAACCAATCAGTCTTCCTCATACTCTGTTCTACTGTTTCAAGAGAGATGCTAAAGGGAAAGAGAAAAGGACTACTATTCCCTATGGGGCATTGCTTCAGAAAATCCTCAATACTCAAGGAGTTATGGCAATTCAGGAAGCATATTCTGGGGAAGATAGAGCTGCCCTATCAAAGAAAATTTTCTAATTGCCTTTTGGAAGAGCCAACATCTTAAGAATGAGGCTAGATACAGTGAAAGAACATCTAGCTATGCTCAAGGAAAAGGAGGAAGATGACAAAGAAGTCATTAGGGCTGAAATCAGGAGGAGGGTTATTGAAATACGTGCTGAACAAGCAGAACCAACAAGGGAAGATTCTGTTGAAGCCCCTGTTGTACAAAAGAAGACTGCTTCCAAGAAAACCGTAAGGAAGTTAGTCCTGGTCGATTCTGATGAAGAACCCATTGGAGAATATCTCTCCAAAAGAGCCAAGTTCATTGCTGAGAAAAAGTCGAGCAAGAAGAGAACTCTTGCTGAGTCTGAAGTAATCGCGAAAAAGACCACTGGACCAAAGAAGAAGAAAGCCAGAACTCTGGTAAAGAAAGTGCCCACTGTAACATCCTAAAATTTCACTCTAAGAAACAGAGTATTAATTTTAGTGAATTAAAATTACTTTGAAGTTTTTCAGATAAAAACTTAGTAATTTAGAGCTAAATACGAAAGTCAGAAAATTAGATACGGACACTCTGATTTTTAGGATAAATGACAAAATGAATTTGGAAAATTCATTTATCATTTCCAAAAGGTATTTGAGGAAATAAATAGTAGTTTGGAGACATATAAATGTTTTAGAAATTAAGTTTGGAATTTTAGAAGAGAATATAAAGAAAATACAGTTTTAATCTCTTTTGGAAGAACTCCGTAGTCTGTTACTTTGAAAAGTGATACATAGTAGAGATGGGAAAATAGATGAGATAGGGATTACAAAGACCTGATAGAAACATACGAAAAATAGAATGACCAATGACGGTTAAGTATTACAACATGAATAGTAAAATAGTTAAGTTTTTGATAGATTTCTGTTTTCTGTATTTTTGTCTTTTATCTGTTTTAAATGATCTGGTATAATCTAAGTGATAAGAAAATTATGTTAGCCTTATAATAAAGGGTTTTAAATACTTATCAACTCATTTCATTAAAACAGTCATTTTCTCTACGACGTTTGAAAACTGTACTTACCGTAATAGACAAAAAAAAGTTTAATTGGTAAAAATATGTTAAACCAACCTAGGAAATTATCTGTCTTCACAAAAGTTGTTTCTTATAATATTTATGATTTTCTAGAATTTTTGGAGAAACTAATTTCTGAAAGTACAGTTTTGGTGCCTACAGTTTACAGTGAGAGCTAAAAACTGATACGGAGGCCAAAATGACGTCAAAACGTAAAACTGGAATAGTATACCATGTTTTCATATTTTTTATGAATTATGAAATGTATTTTGGAATTTCTTGAAAGACAGATAAAGAGTTACGTTTTTGGTCCCTGTAAGCACGTAAAACGAAGTTTACGAAAACTAGAATGGATTTTCAGTAACCAGTGAGGGCTCAAAATGAAATTCTAAGAGGGAGCATTGTTGTTTAAATTGAATTTGTGATTTTCTGGGAATTTTTCTGAAATTTTCTGAAAAATTACTGTTATGGGGTTACGGCGCGTCCGTTTTCCTTTGTTAATGCGTACCGTAAAGCCTACCTTTTTCCGTAAAAATCCAAAAACTCTTGTATGAAGTCTTTAAGACTATTAGATACTATTTTCAAAATTTTCCAGTAGGTCCTCACCTTTTAGTAAATTATTTTTGAGATCTGTTTGCAAAAAGACTATATTACCATCGGTTTTTTGTTTATTTACCAAACCGTAAAGTTTTTGTCTACATAATCAAATGGTCCCCTGTAGGTAACAAGATGAAACACAAGAAGGGGGGTTGAATTGTGTTTCTAAGCTTTTAAAACTTTTCACAAATGATGGACTCTGGCTGTTAAAAACGTTGGACGCACAGCTTGGTTCAAATATTGGACGCACAGTGTTTTCTGAAATATTGGACGCACAGAGTGCTAAAACACTGGACGCACAGAAATGTGAAATATTGGACGCACAAAGGATTGGACGCTGAGGCTTCCCTCTTGGTTTAAAAACTTGTTTTCTTTGTGCGATTTGAGGTGTATGAAAAACTTGTTTAAACAAAATCAATTCAATCCCCTTGGTTAGTAATAAGCACAGATATAATAAGAGATAAGGGAAAGAAGAAATAACACAAGTTTTTATACTGGTTCACCCTTTCCTAAGAGCTACGTCCAGTCCCCTCAAACTAGAGAGATTTCACTATCAAACCAGATAGGTACAAGTATTCTTTGCACACAGCCTCTTCAGGCTAAAACCCAAGTATTCTTTGCACACAGCCTCTCCAGGCTAAAACCCAAGTATTCTTTGGACGCAGCCTCTTCAGGCTAAACCCCAAGTATTCTTTGGACACAGCCTCTTCAGGCTAAAACACAAGTATTCTTTGAACACAGCCTCTTCAGGCTAAACAACTCAGCAGAGTTTTGATTCAAGTGCTGTCTAACTCACACAAGTGAGGATATAAAATCTAAAGCACTTTGAGAGTTAAGCAAACTCTCTTTTACAAGAAGATAAAGAAATACAAGACTTTCTATACAGAGTATGATAAATTGCACAGCAGTTCAGCTCTTTCTTTTTCGTTTTTAGTCACTTGTATTCTTCTTCTTGCTTCTCGGTATTTATAGGCTTTGATGAAGCTTCAGACTTGTTCTTCGAATAGCTCAGCTTCAGCCTTCATAAATATTACCGTTCTCTAATAGCATTTAATGCTATTTTCCCGTTGCTCTGAGGAGATCTATTTCATTGTGCATGTCTGCGTTTCTTTCTCCCAAATCAGAAGCAACCTGTACTCAAAGTCTCAATTGTACAGTGGTTAATAATAATATCTTATTGAGACAGAGAGAATACACAGTGTAAAGCAGAAAGGTGTGTTCAGAGATATATAGAGTAGTTAAAAGTACATTCTCTCTCTTAGTACACTTTCCACAGTACTTTATGCTTTTCAGAAGTACATTCACATACGTTGACAAAGATGTACAGAAAAGCATTGTGTACAACTATTTATTTCAAATCATTTGCTCAATAAATATGTTTCATATTAAATGCATGAGCAATAAATAGCATGTAATGGACTCTGCGTTTTGGACGCAGCATATAGAATCTATTGGACGCATACCTTTGCACTTACCAATTTGCACAGAACTTATGCAAACATTGGACGCATCTTTATGCTTACCAATCTATTCCATTTGAATGCAAGGCAGTATTGGACTTTTGCCATTTCCATTGGACGCAAAGTTGATTGTTGTACATTTGTTCTTCTGCTCCATTGGACGCAGAACAATTGTTTGATGTACCTTTGTCAATCTGCTTCCTTGTGCTCCATTGGACGCAAAGCAATATTGTTGTCCTTCTTATTTATTGGACGCAGAACAGTGCTTGAGTAACTCTGACTTCATTGGACGCACAGCAGTTCTTTTGTTTGTTCAGTTTCATTGGACGCAGAGTTGCACTCTTGCTCACACTGAACATTGGACTTTTATCCTTCATGCTCACTGAATCTGTTCCTTTGAAAATCATTGGACTCTTACTGCAATTCTGCTTCTTATACAAACATTGGACTCTGCCAGTATTGCCTTGTTCTTATCATTGGACTTATGCCAGTCTTGCCTTGTACATATCATTGGACGATCAGCATTCTGTACCTTGGTCAAGAGCACATCCTGAACATTGGACTTATGTTCTGATCATTGGACTTATAGAATTGTCCTTGTGCCTTGTACTGATTTATTGGACGCACAACATTGCTTGCCTTTGTGCTGAAACATTGGACGCAGAACTCTTCCTTCTGCTCAAACATTGGACGCAGAATTCTTGTGTCCATTCCAGTGTCAACATTGGACGCAAGGCTTCTTCCTTCTGCTTAAGCATTGGACGCAGAATTCTTGTGTCCATTCCAGTGTCAACATTGGACGCAAGGCTTCTTCCTTCTGCTCAAACATTGGACGCAGAACTCTTGTGTCCATTCCAGTGTCAACATTGGACGCAAGGCTCACTTTGAATGCCTGCCAATGTCATGAAGAGCTTATTGGACGCAGACTGCAATCAGCTTAGTTAGTGCAGCATTTATTCATTGTACAGCTTAATACAACTTGATTATCCTTTGTAAAAACCTTAATACATTTTGTTATCATCAAAACCATAAAATCACTTAGGGAGTTTTTGTATCAAAAACACTTTTAACCAATTTGGTTCCAACAACCCCTTCTCCCTTAGTTGGTCGACATCCACACTTCATGAGGACCCTTGGATGAACTTTTTGGGTCATGACTCATGAGCCTTGTCACAAGGATTGGCCAATTAGGAAAAAGCTTGAAATTACTTAATTAATAAATAGGTATTTAAGTGGTCATGGCTTACCACACCAATTTTTTTGATTCCCTCTTGGTCCCCACCCCTTGGCCGCCCCCACCACTATAAATAGACCCCTTGGCTTCACAAATTTTCCACACACCAAGCCAAGGGGAAGCTCTTGAAGACCACACACAAATTCTCTCTCTTTTTCCTCTTAGTTGTCTTAAATTTCTTTGGTGTTCTTGGTTGTTCTTCATCAAGTTTTGGCCAAGGTAAGGGGTTTCTCTCTTTATTTTAATTTAAGAAGTATGAGTTTGATCTTGTTTGTGTTTGAAATTGCTTGTTTGTATGTTTATAGTTTTGTTTGTTTATATATATGCCTTTATGATTGTTTTATAGTCTTAATTCAATTGTTTTGTGTTATTTATAAATTGTAGAGTTATAATACCCAAATTTGTCTTAATTTTCGAGTAAGAGGAGAGGTTATGGTAAAATCACTTTTGAGCTTTTGTAAACATACGTTATAATGACAAATTTTAGACGTACGAAAAATATGATTTTACCGCAAAAGAAAATACAATTTATTATTTGGGAAAACCCAGATATTATCTATCATTTATATACAAGGTCATGATTAAGATAAATGGATTATCAGTATGGATCTGTCTAGAAAGGAAGGGAAACCTTTGAAGGGGCTAAAACAGTCTGTCTCTCTCTGGCCTGGGATCTGTATTGATACGCTGTTTGGGGAAATCTTAACATTGGAGACCCGGTATATACGTGACAAGATAAAATTGAGAAAGAAGTAAATTTCTTAATACAGTATATACAAATAGATTGGAATGGATAAAAGAGTGTACCGGTAATGGATTCTCGGTGAACCTACTGTTATAGCATCTTTCGGAAAAATAATCTAACAGTAATGGATTCTCGGTGAATTCTACTGTTATATTATTAGTGGGATTAATTAAGTGAGTATCCAATCTATATAAGTATGCACGTAACTCAGTTTAATTTCCAATGTCTACGACAACGGAAATTAGTGAGGTAGGCTTTCAACGGGTCTTTTTCCTGGAAGATAATTGAAGTTTAAGTATTTCTGAAGAAAAACAATTTGACTACATTCACTTAGTTATAGTGGATTGATTTTACAGTGGAGTACTGACTACCAAAGATGGCTCTGCCGTCGTGTAATCTTTTCATCTTCAAAAATAACTTAAGCCGTGATTAATCAGTTTTAATTTCGATCACTAAGTCTGTATTAAATTTTCAAGAAAACTAGAGACTAATTACCACAGTCGGCTCAGCCGCTGTGTAATTATTCCATTTCCAAATAGTTATCTAAAATATGAGAACAGACATGTACTAATTAAAAAGCGGATGTAAGTTTAAATACTGTTGATCTATTCTCTCTTGATCAATCCAAAGTGGCCTTGCCCGGTTTGATCTTCTTGAAATACAGTTAAATACTTTTACCAATTTATACTATTGAGCTAGTTAAAATTATTGAAATAGAGATAATAATCTATTCCATAAATAAACAGTAAAAGGAGATAAGAGTTATACGTATTTAAAGAATACAGTAAAAGAAAGAGTTTTATGAGAAACAGTGATTTTTCATACAAGTGGTCTTTTCATAAAAGGATTTGAGTTGTTTCTTACAAAGAGATTTCGAAAAGATTCAGAGATTATTGAGAGAAAGAGCTAGTAAAACAGAGGAAGTTTTACAAAGGGAATCAAAGAGGAATTAAAGAGAACTCAAGAGAAAATCTATGCATTTGCATAAAGACGTTTTGAGCATACAACCTACGAGAACGGGGTTGAAAATAGGTTCTGTTGGACTACAATTGTCTACTGGGATTATCTGAGTTTCGAAAGTCTCAAAAGGTCGGGTTGGTGAATATCCTCGAGCTGAGACAAATCGAATACCCGACTTGGATAAATCTGACTGGCAGTTCTATTTCTGATTTGGTATTAAGTTTTAAATGCAGTATTTCCGAAGTATTCTCAGGGGTCTAAAGACGAGATTCCCTGTTTATGCTGTTAAGTTTACTGCAGCCAATCGCTCAATGGTGTGAGGATGGAAAAGTCTCCTTGGAGCACTACATCGGTGTGATTTGAGAAATATAGAAGAGGCATGCATAAATAAGACGTTGATGTGATAATGTACTCTTGTGATTGTGTGGTTTTACAGGTTCACGAATACAAGGTAAGATCTGCCTGCTTGAGATGTAATTGTGTGTGCTCAATGCTTTGTTACCCTGTTACATTGTTTTGGGAAACTTGGTTGTCCATGAGATTTATCTGTTCTTGATGGTTGAGTTTAGTGTTGTATGTTTGATAATGTACTCCTTCTATTAACTTGAGTTAGAGTTTCACCCTTGCCTGCTTTGTTGTGTTGATGCATGACTGAGTAGATGGACCCTTATGACATGGGATTGGGAACTGTCTGACACCTAACCATAGAACCTCAAAGTGGACTGTGTATGGTGGAAAATATGTCCTAGCACTCAGTGGGGCAGGTTTGTAGGAAACGTGGAAACATTAGATACTGGAGGTGGAGCACCACCAAACCCACTACCCATCCAGGAATAAATGATTTTAGATGTTAAGTTACCCTGGCGTCAGTTGAGACCTTTAGGGTGTATCTCAGACGACTTTACTTTCGGTAGTGGTGATAGCGGAGGAGGTAGTTCACATCCTTCAGGGCATGATGCGAATGTTCCGATCATGTACCTTCCAAATCAAGAGACAAACCTCAGACGAGAACCAAGGTAGAACCTCTAAAGATATTTCTGCCGCAGTACCTACCAGAATTGAGGGTTCTGTTGGTCATATACCAGTTTTGCCTCTGGGAGAAGCGAATCCCCCAGCATATTCACCTTTACCCCGTCCCTCAGAGTCAGAATCCGAAGACATCATTTGGTTATCTGAATCCTTGTCAGATGAGAAAATCGAAGAGGACCCCGAAGAGGAACCTGAAGAGTCTATATACTCTTGGGCTACTTCTGATTTCACCAGAGATACCTTACCTAGACCAGGCCTAACCAGGTTTGACTTTCATTGGGTTTCGGTGACTCAGGTTCCGCACCTGAAATCTAGCTTGCCCAGAATAGGAGGATCTACTAGGTCCTGTCCATAGATGTATCTGAGTTAGGATGTTAATATAATAGATCCCTTTTTATGTAGATGATGGGATCATGGCTCAACTGTACATAGTAGCGTGGGTTTTTCTTTTACCACTTTTGTACTTTTTGGTTTAGAGTAGTTTTAACTTCTTTTTCTTTTGCAGTGTAAAATCAACGTTTGTCTTAGTACAAACTCCTGTAGGTAACAAGGAGAAACACAAGAAGGGGGGTTGAATTGTGTTTCAAAGCTTTTTAAAACTTTTCACAAATGTTGGACGCTGGTTGTGAAAACGTTGGACGCACAGCGTAATTGAGATATTGGATGCACATACAAGTTGGACGCAGAAACGTCCACTTAGTTTAAAACTAGTTTTCTTTGTGCGATTAAAGAGTATGAATAACTTGTTGAATTAAAAATCAATTCAATCCCCTTAGTTAGTATAAACAATAAAATAACAAGAGATAAGGGAAAGAGAGAATCACACAAGTTTTTATCCTGGTTCACCCTTTCCTAAGAGCTACGTCCAGTCCCCTCAAACTAGAGAGATTTCACTATCAATCCAGATAGAATACAAGTATTCTTCAACAGCCTCTTCAAGCCTTACAACAAGTATTCTTTGCACACCTAGCCTCTCCAGACTCAAACCAAGTATTCTTTTACAGACAAGCCTCTCCAGGCTCAACCCCAAGTATTCTTTGCACGCAGCCTCTTCAGGCTATATCCCAAATATTCTTTTACAGTCAAGCCTCGCCGGCTCAAACAAGTATTCTTTCACAGACAAGCCTCTCCAGGCTCAACCCCAAGTATTCTTTGCATGCAGCCTCTTCAAGCTATATCCCAAGTATTCTTTTACAGTCAAGCCTCTTCAGGCTCAAACAAGTATTCTTTCACAGACAAGCCTCTCCAGGCTCAACCCCAAGTATTCTTTGCATGCAGCCTCTTCAAGCTATATCCCAAGTATTCTTTTACAGTCAAGCCTCTCCAGGCTCAAACAAGTATTCTTTCTAAACAAGCCTCTCCAGGCTCAAACAACTCAGAAGAGTGTTTTTGACTTAAAGTATTGTCTAACTCACAAGTGAGGATATGAAAAACTTAAGCACTTCGAGAGTTAAACAAACTCTCTTTTACAAGAAGATAGAAAATATACAAGACTTTCTATAATACACAGAGTATGACAATATTTGCACAGCATTTTTGCACTTTCTTTTCCTTGGTTCAGTCTCTTGTATTCTTCATCTTGTTCACAGTATTTATAGACTTTGATGAAGCTTTTGGTTTGTTCTTCGAATAGCTCAGCTTCAGCCTTCATAAATGTTACCGTTCTCTAATAGCATTAAATGCTATTTTTCCGTTGCTCTGAGGAGTTCAACTTCAGCGTATTTGTTTGCATTTCTTTGTCCTAAGTCAGAAGCAACTTGTACTCAGTCTCAATTACACAAAGGTTAATAGCTGTTGGAACCAAATTGGTTAAAAGTGTTTTTAATACAAAAACTCCCTAAGTGATTTTATGGTTTTGATGATAACAAAACGTATTAAGGTTTTTACATAGGATAATCAATTTGTATTAAGCTGTACAATGAATAAATGCTGCCTAACTAAGCTGATTGCAGTCTGCGTCCAATCAGTTCTTCATGACATTGGCTGGCATTCAAAGTGAGCCTTGCGTCCAATGTTGGCACTGGAATGGACACAAGAGTTTTGCGTCCAATGTTGGCACTGAAATGGACACAAAAGTTCTGCGTCCAATGTTTGAGCAGAAGGAAGAATTCTGCGTCCAGCGTCCAATGTTTGAGCAGAAGGAAGAATTCTGCGTCCAATGTTTGAGCACAAGGCAAGAACAAAGTTCTGCGTCCAATGTCTTCTGGAGAAGCAGAATCGCAGAAGTAGAAGAAATCAAGTCTTGAAGACACGCTACTTTCTGCGTCCAATGTTTTCCAAAGAAGCAGAATCAGTAAGCGTCCAATAGAGCAAGACTGGAATAAGTCTAATGATAAGAACAAGGCAATACTGGCAGAGTCCAATGTTTGTATGAGAAGCAGAATTACAGTAAAAGTCCAATGATTTTCAAAGGAACAGATTAAGTGAGCATGAAGGATAAAAGTCCAATGTTCAGTATGAGCAAGAGTGCAACTCTGCGTCCAATGAAACTGAACAAACAAAAGAACCATTCTGCGTCCAATGAAATCAGTGACAAAGGTACTGTTCTGCGTCCAATAAATAAGAAGGACAACAATATTGCTTTGCGTCCAATGGAGCACAAGGAAGCAGATTGACAAAGGTACATCAAACAATTGTTCTGCGTCCAATGAAGCAGAAGAACAAATGTACAACAATCAACTTTGCGTCCAATGGAACTATAGGGAAATGGCAAAAGTCCAATAACCAGTATGAGGCAATAAGTCCAATACTGCCTTGCATTCAAATGGAATAGATTGGTAAGCATCAGGTATGCGTCCAATGTTTGCATGAGTTCTGTGCAAATTGGTAAGTGCAAAGGTATGCGTCCAATAGATTCTATATGCTGCGTCCAAAACGCAGAGTCCATTACATGCTATTTACTGCTCATGCATTTAATATGAAACATATTTATTGAGCAAATGATTTGAAATAAATAGCTGTACACAATGCTTTCTGTACATCTTTGTCAACGTGTGTGAATGTACTTCTGAAAAGCATAAAGTACTGTGGAAAGTGTACTAAGAGAGAGAATGTACTTTTAACTACTCTATATATCTCTGAACACACCTTTCTGCTTTACACTGTGTATTCTCTCTGTCTCAATAAGATATTATTATTAACCACTGTACAATTGAGATTTTGAGTACAGGTTGCTTCTGATTTGGGAGAAAGAAACGCAGACATGCACAATGAAGTAGATCTCCTCAGAGCAACGGGAAAATAGCATTAAATGCTATTAGAGAACGGTAATATTTATGAAGGCTGAAGCTGAGCTATTCGAAGAACAAGTCTGAAGCTTCATCAAAGCCTATATATATACCGAGAAGCAAGAAGGAGAATACAAGTGACTGAACAACGAAAAAGAAAGAGCAAAAATGCTGTGCAAACAATCTTTTATACTCTGTATTAAAAGTCTTGTATTTCTTTATCTTCTTGTAAAAGAGAGTTTCCTTAACTCTCAAAGTGCTTTAGATTTCATATCCTCACTTGTGTGAGTTAGACAGCACTTGAATCAAAAACTCTGCTGAGTTGTTTTAGCCTGAAGAGGCTGTGTTCAAAGAATACTTGGGGTTTAGCCTGAAGAGGCTGCGTCCAAAGAATACTTGGGTTTTAGCCTGGAGAGGCTGTGTGCAAAGAATACTTGGGATTTAGCCTGAAGAGGCTGTGTGCAAAGAATACTTGTACCTATTTGGTTTGATAGTGAAATCTCTCTAGTTTGAGGGGACTGGACGTAGCTCTTAGGAAAGGGTGAACCAGTATAAAAACTTGTGTTATTTCTTCTTTCCCTTAACTCCTTTTATATCTGTGTTTATTACTAACAAAGGGGATTGAAATTGTTTTTATTCAAACAAGTTTTTCAAACCAAAAGGGAAGCATTCTGTGCGTCCAATCTTTAGAAAACCTGTGCGTCCAGTTTTTATAAAGACTCTGTGCGTCCAGTGTTTTAGCACTCTGTGCGTCCAATATTTCAAAAAGCACTGTGCGTCCAATATTCGAACTAAGCTGTGCGTCCAACGTTTTTAACAGCCAGCGTCCATCATTTGCGAAAAAGTTTTAAAAGCTTAGAAACACAATTCAACCCCCCCTTCTTGTGTTTCATCTTGTTACCTACAATAGCAATATTTTATTGAGACAGAGAGAATACACTGTGTAAACAAAAAAGTGTTTTCAGAGAGACACATAAAAGATCAGAGTACATTCTCTCTCTTAGTACACTTTCCACAGTGCTTTATGCTTTTCATTTAATGCACGTTTCAGAAACGTTGACAATGTTGCATAGAAAAGGCATTGTATACAGCTATTTATTTCAAATCATTTGCTCATTAAATATGTCTCATATTACATACAAGAGCAATAAATAGCAAGTTATGGATTCTGTGTTTTGGACGCAGCATGTGGACCATATTGGACTTTCAGTCCTTTTAGCAAATGGACGCATACCTTTGCTTACCATTTGTACGTTAAGTATATCCATTCATATGGACGCATACTTATTGCTTACCATATTGGACTTATGACTTGGCTCTTTTTAAGACGTATAACTTCATGCTGATTATTGGACTTTTATCATTCTGTTTCTTTGGACGCAAGGCATTATTGGACGCTTGGCTTCCAGAATCCATTGGACAATACTTACCCGAGGTCAAGTATTAGAGTCCATTGGACGATCTACTCTTGGTCTGTACATAAGTTTGCCAAAGTCTTATTGGACGATGGACTTATCTTTGGTGTACCTACAAGAGCTTGTCAGCAGACTTTGTAAAGATCTTAATAATCATTGTTATCATCAAAACCATTTAGGGAATTTATGCATTACAAAATGCTTTTGAACAATTTGGTTCCAACAACTCCTTTGTAAAATATCATGGCATATATATATATATAGAGAGAGTGCTTTTCTGTACATGATGGTTTGTTTTATAGTTGAAACCTTTAAAAAGAAAACAAGGGATTTTACTCCCCATCCTTCTCGTCTTCTTTTATGAGAAACGAAAAATTTTACCCGCATTTTGGGAAGAGCTTCATAAACTTTTGACAAATATTTTCTAAATTTTTGGTTACTATGGTGTAATATCCTTTTTGGAGAAAGGGTGTTGCACCCACTACCAAGGTTGCTGAAAGCAAAGTGTCAGTGGTTCCTGAAGAATCTGCTTTCACTGCTCCTAACAGACCTGTTGACGATGTAGTTGCATCCGTCATTGCGTCCATTATGGAGACCTCCGAGTCCACTCCACCACTAGAGTCCATTCTTTCACCCATTCGTCCAATCCCTGAACCTTAGACACAACCACAACCACAAATACAAACCCAAACACCTACTCATACAATTCCTGAACCACAACCACAAAACCAAACAGTTTGTCCACCTCAAACAGAACCACCTACCCAAACACAAACTCAACCTCTATCACCCCCAGCGTCCACTCAATCAAGACCTCAAACACCCACACCATCTGCCTCATCTGAACCCACTCCCTCATCACCTCTTGACTTTGAACCCCTGTCCAATCCTATCCAAACACATACACCTTCACCCTCATATGACCAATCTCAACCATTCTCCCCATCTCCAGGCCAAGAGATATTAGAGGTATCTTTGCATCCTTCTGAATATGTCTACACAGTCAAGAAGCCTACTATCCTGACAAAGGGGATCAAGATAGTAGAAATTCCCCTTCAGGAGGAAAAGAAGGACAAGGATCTGTCCCTAGAGGAGATAAGGGCCAAGTCCATATCATCCAACTCCTCAGGAATGGCTAGGATGCGGCTCTACTGCGATCAGCCAAAGTACTCTCCTTTGACTGTAGAAGAAATGGGTCCATTCCTCTCAGTCCCTGATGAAGTGTTCATCAAACACGTAGCGGACGGACTTAAACTTCAAAATAAGTTCAATGTTCCTCCGTCTATGAGGATCAAGGCTACAACAACAATAAGAGTGCCGCCTGACAAGATAGTACCAAGGGTCTACGCTGTGGACAAGAATAAGGACAAGTTCCCCAGGAAACACACCAATAAGGGTCCAATGCCAAATCCGATCAAATTTGATAAGGATTGGGCAAAGAAGGCACAGGGTGATGTTGATATGGCCTTCTTGATGTTCAGGTCCAAAATAGGCCAAGCAACAGAACATGATGCAAGAAATGTCTAGGAAAGATACCTCAGACTCTGTGAACAAGAAGCATCATCTTCAGGGGTCTCTGCTGCTGAAAAGGCTGAAACGCCTACTATGGGATCAATTACAGAGAACTAGGTGCATATGAGATATATGTTTGATGATTTCTTTGGTGCACCAACTCGATCCACTCAGCCCATCAACGAGCTACGTCCTGAGCCAGAAGATGTTGTTGTCTCCATAGATGAGGAACCAAGAATTGCATCTGCACAAGCTTCATTTTCCAGAGAAGAAATTGAAGATCTTATATTTCTGTTAGGCCAGTATCTCAAGTACTTGGACTCAAAGAAGAATTTGCAGAAGCCATGATCTCCTGTTTTTCAAAAAAAAAAAAATTGTTTAACATTTTTTTTAGACTATGATGTTCTATGAACCTTTTTGTCTGATGACAAAAGGGGGAAATTAAGTTTTAAAAGCTCAAAGCCATAAATAAAATGAGATTGAGTCACAATTGAAATTGCAGTAGCTTTATTGCTTATATATATATATATGCTCTGATCACTTTGAATTTTGATATATATAGGCTATTGGACTAATTTGTTTTTCTTGAGAAAAAGAACTTTTCAGGTACTCAACATATTCAATATCTGAAACCCATGAGATACTTATCTCAGGGGGAGAAGCGAAAGAAATACTGAGATGCTTTATCTCAAGGGGAGTTTCTCTTAATGAGAAAAGTTTTTCTTCTAACTGATTATTTTGTTATGCTTGCTGATATTGCTTCTAAAACTTAATAATGTTTGTCATCATCAAAAAGGGGGAGATTGTTGGAACTAAATTGTTTAAAAGCATTTTTTCAAATGTGTATTTCCCTAAGTAGTTTTGATGATAGTAATGATCATTAAGGTTTTTACAAAGTCTGCTAACAAGCTCTTGTAGGTACAACAAAGATAAGTCTATCGTCCAATGTGACCTTAGTAATTATAACTACATTCAAAGAGCTGTGCGTCCAATGGACTCTGATACTTGACCTTGGGTAAGTACCGTCTAATGGACTCTGGAAGCTATGCGTCTAATTGAGCAGAATGACATACGTCCAATACTCAGTAAAGCTGTACGTCAAGAGAAGCAAAGCTATGAGTCCATATGGTAAGAACAGTTATGGGTCCATATGATCATAGAAGCCTTGCGTCCAAATGGTAAGCAAAGGTATGCGTCCATTTGGTAAGTGAACAGAAAGTACATTGTGTTCTACAAGCTGCGTTCAACACGCAGAGTCTATTACATGCAATTTAATTGCTCTTGCATTTAATATGAGACATATTTAATGAGCAAATGATTTGAAATACATAGTTGTATACAATGCTTTTCTTGTGCATAATTGTCAACGTTTTTTGAATAAGCATTTAATGAAAAGCATAAAGCACTGCGAAAAATGTAGTTTAGAGAGAGAATGTATTTTGAACTTTTCTGTACCTCTTTGAACATACCTTTTCTCTTATACAGTGTATTCTCTCTGTCTTAATAAAATATTACTATTAACCACTGTGTAATTGAGACTTTGAATACAGGTTGCTTCTGACATAGGAGAAAGAATTACAAAGATATACGCTGAAGAAGCACTCCCACAGAGCAACGGGAAAATAACATTAAATGTTATTAGGAAACGACTACATTTATGAAGGCTGAAGCTGAGCATATTCAAGATCAAGTCTGAAGCTTCAAAGCCTATAAATATAGTAGTCAAGAAGAAGAAGAAATGTTGATCGAATATACAAGAGATTGAACTACGTGAAAGAAAGAGCAAAACGTAGTGCAAATATTTTTTTCATACTCTGTACATTTTAGAAATTCTTGTACAATTCTTTCTTCTTGTAAAAAAAGAGTTTGCTTAACTCTCGAAGTGCTTTAGAGTCAATGTTCTCACTTGTGTGAGTTAACATCACTTTCATTAAAAACACTTTTCTGAGTTGTGTGAGCCTGGAGAGGCTTGTTTAGAAAAGAATACTTGCTTAAGCTTGAAGAGGCTTCTCTATAAAGAATACTTGGGATTAGCATGTAGAGGCTGGTTGCAAAGAATACTTGAGTTTGAGCCTGGAGAGGTTTGTCTGTAAAAGAATACTTGGGTTGAGCCTAGAGAGGCTAGGTGTGCAGATAATACTTGTTGTAAGTGCAACACCCTTTCTCATAAAAGGATATTACAACATAAGTAACCTGATTAAGTAAGAATAAATAATAGTGATCTTCATTTTAAAAGAAATTCTCTTTTTAAGTATTTCAAGTCTATTTCGAAAATGAGTATAAATTTTTTTTCTTTAATTCCTGAAACTTATTTTTACTTGAAACTCTCACTTACGTTATTTAGATTTCAAAATCCATTTATGTCGTAACGCACCATTGAAAAACAAAATAACCAACGACTGAATAAATAATATACATCACATATACTGCTACTCCAAAATATATAAGTACATCAAACTACACGTCTAGTATGTCACATAATATATAGTACAGTCATCCAAAATATTTCTAAACAGAAGCCCAGTCCGGTACAGAGTCAGTCTACAAAAAAAACAAGACAAAGTCCAAAAGATAAGTCAACAACCTATGCAATGTCAGCTCCTAAACACTGCCCACAGACTCCTCTGAAGGATCACTCTCTTCCTCCACTATCTGCTTCCCTTTCCCTTTACTGTCATTGGCCTCCTGACGAACTCGTGCTCTCCAAGATGGCATAACAGTAGGGGAAAAGGCCTCGTTCTCCCACCAGGTTCTGCAAAAGAATCTGGAACGGCTGGAATGGGTCTATCTGACTGTGTGGTAGGTGTCCTCTTAGTAGGTACCTTCATTGCTGCTGTACCTCTAACTAGATAAAAACGACGCACAGTACTCTTGCTCGCGGTCTATCTCCATCTACCAAAATACCTCTTACATGGAGGAGTCCTAGGTCTCTGGTGTTGTGGCTCTGGCCTTGCAGGCTCCTACTGCACTGGCTCAGGTCTCTGTGCAGGCTCCTGTTGAGCTACCTGTTCCCTTTGCCTTTCTCTCTCTCTCCAGGTATCCCATAGTTCCTGGATTGGCATCTTTACATCTAATATCATATCTTCCACTGTCCATCGGTGTGGTCCCTCCGCAGATGTCTCTAGTGAAGTAACATACCCTAAATACGTACCCCACTGGGTCTCGGGGTTTATTATCCACCCGTCCCCATTTGCCCCTCGGGGCAGCAAACTTAATCTACGGACCTTCGTTAGCGCCTCCAGCAGGCGATCCATCTATATGAATCATGTTCAAAAGAGAGCACAAAACATATAGGCAAGAGTGAAAAATCCTCATACATAGATAATAAAACATAGAGACAACAGATAGAAAATATATCATACTCATCAAACATATCTATATTAGGAAATTATCTACCACTTATCCTTCTCAACACAAGAGTATATAGTTTCCTGTAAATAAGATATTCTCACAGACACAATGAAAAACATCACAGTCACAACACATAACTCAGCATCAAGCAAAATATCATCAACTCAGATATATGATCATGCATGTCAATTCTATTTCCCCTCACATCACCCTCATAGTGCTCCAAGGAGACTTCCCTACCTCCAACACCATTGAGCGATTGGTTGTAGCAGACTTACCAGAGAGTCCCACCAGACTTCATAGTAATCATTCAGATAAGCTACATCTCACCATATCATGAATAGTCAAGTCCGTCAGATTTATCCAAGTAGGGTTGTGCGACTTGCCTCGGCCTAGGGGATATCGCCTACCTGGCCATCTGAGGGGTTTCGCAACCTGGATAATCCCAATAGGCTACTGTGGCCAGGCTATCCCTATTCTCAATCCCATCCGGGTTGTAATGCTCATCTCATGGCCTCATGCCAATTCTCTTTCTCTTTATACAAAATGACACATACATTAAGCATACAAAGTAATTTTCTCAAGCATTGATAAGCTTTGGTTTCTCTTGTAATTACATTAACCTCTTCTCTAGGTTATCACTTGCACAATCACATATAACCTTCACTCTTGGTTATAGTATTATCATCTCTTATGATATTCACATGTCTTTGTGCATAATCTCATTCATCATGGCTCTTTCTCTTTCATTCACACTCTTTATTAATCTTTGTCTTTTTAACAAAAATGCATTTTCCAAAACCTTTGTTTAAGTTCTAAAATAAATTAACCAAAATACTTATCAACCTTTAAATTCAAAATGTCATTTTTCTCTTAAGCATATTTGTTTAAAAAGTTGGAAAAAAAATAATTTTCGCAAAAACTTTGGCTATCAAAAATTCTGGATCCAGAACTGTTCACAGGCGCGAGAATTTTCACAGCCGCGGTGCAGACAGTTCTGTCCCCTGTTTTCCAGACTTCCACAGCTTCATAAATAATCACACCCAGGGCATGGCAGGAACTCGATTTTTCAAAGCTTAACCAAAATTAATCTTTCCTTTGCATAGTTGTGACCAAATGAATGATAATAAGCAAAATTTACCATCTTTAGGTCAATCACAAGGCACATCCAAGTAACATCAATCCATGAATTCAAACCCATCAAGGTAATGAATCAAGATCATCATCACACACCAAGCATATATTGTCATACTAAAATCAATTCCATCATGTCAAGCTTGGAAACATAGTCACAACCCAACACTCAATCAACTTAAATCAAGCATGGAACAAAGCTCATCATGCATCTATCATAGGACAAAATCATCTCACACAATACAATTAATTTTCCACAACCAAGAGCACTCCACAATCAAAGCAAACTAATATTATCTACATCCAGGTTACCAATCCTAAAACTACCATCAAGCAAAACTTTCCTAACCATATCACTCAAGACAATTCATATCAACCACAAGACAAACTCTTGGCTCATCTATCACCATAAGAGCATAAAGATGCATGGCTTAAAAATCCACATGTTCTTTAGGTTAAATTAAACTCCTCTTGAACAAATCACTACCACATCATACTAATATGTCAACTAAGCTTTAAAATCTTGTATAAGAAAGTTTTCCCTTACCAAGCTTGTGTAGAAAACTCTAACCTTCACTCCCTTCTTCTTCCTTCTCCTTCTTCTTCTTGCTTGGTTCCTTGCAACTTGTTAATCACAAGATTAAGAACAAACCCTTGAAAATTGGCTAACTTGGACAAAATTTTGGAAAGCAAAGCTTGGAGTATGGCTATGGTGTAGAAGCAAGATGAAGAAAATGAACAAGAGCTCTCCTCTTCCTTCTCTCCCAAACTCGGTCTCTCCCTCTCCTTTTCCTATCAACCAAGATTTTTTTCTTAAGTCATGATTAAGCTAACCATGAGTCCTAACCCTAGTTAGTCACTTGGTTTGATCACTACTCATGAGTCATAAGTCAAGAATTTTCCACACTCTTCTCTCTAAATCTGGCGCGGCAGCTGTCCTAAAGGGGGTAAAAATAATTTTTCACCTTAACCATGGTAAATGGTAAGTCTCCAAGGTAATTAAATGTGGTAACTTTTGTATTTTATATTAAAAATTGTCCAAAAATAACTTATTGGGGTAAAAACTCTCATGAACCTTAAAATAAGTCCTAGGCCATGAAAATAAGGTTCCACAAAGGTCTTAGTTCATAAAAATCAAGTTTGGAAGCATTACGGTAATTTTTCAATTTTTACTGTAACCCGTAAATTAGGGTAAAAATGAACTTTCTCAGAAAAGTCCCAGAAAATTTCTAAAAATCATAAATATTGTAAAACACCACTGGGTACTCTTTTGATTAATTTTGAATCATTTCCTAAGCTTCTGGCATTCACCTGTTCTCCCTGCTATCCTGTTCTCAGTCTACAGGGACCAAAATCGCAATTCTTTGTCTGTCATTCTAAAAAAATCCCAAAATAATTTCTAAAATTCTAAAATAATATAAAACATCATTGAGCATCTCCAAAAATATTTCTTAACTTGTTTTGGTTTCCAAACCAACTCCCAGTTCAACCTAGTCAAACTATAAGGACCAAAACAGTAACATATTTATCCGTTTCTCAGAAAATTTCCGAATAAATTTCTAAAATCCCCAAATATTATAAAATCACTATTTGTACCTTTAAATCTCTTTCTTAACCTAAATCTAGGGTTTCTACTTCACAAAGTCACCATTCCGTCTATTTACGGTAAACAGAACTCTATCTGCCTCTAAACCTAAATCTAGGGTTTCTACTTCACAAAGTCACCATTCCGTCTATTTACGGTAAACAGAACTCTATCTGCCTCTAAACGTCCGACTTGAACTGCTGTTTTCTAACGTCAAGGAAACTTTGTCTATGAAATTACTCTTACTAAAATATATCTAACATGTACAAGCACATATCACACTAATAAAATAAAATTAAAATAGAATCAAAAACTACGGACGTTACAGTAAGGCCTGAAGAGGCTATTGAAGAATACTTATATTCTATTTGGATTGATAGTGAAATCTCTCTAGTTGAGGGGACTGGTTGTAGCTCTTGTTGGAACCAAATTGTTCAAAAGAATTATGTAATGCATAAATTCCCTAAATGGTTTTGATGATAACAATGATTATTAAGATCTTTACAAAGTCTGCTGACAAGCTCTTGTAGGTACACCAAAGATAAGTCCATCATCCAATAAGACTTTGGCAAACTTATGTACAGACCAAGAGTAGATCGTCCAATGGACTCTGATACTTGACCTCGGGTAAGTATTGTCCAATGGACTCTAGAAGCAAAGCGTCCAATAATGCCTTGCGTCCAAAGAAGCAGAATGATAAAAGTCCGATAATCATCATGAAGTTATACGTCTTAAAAAGAGCCAAGTCATAAGTCCAATATGGTAAGCAATAAGTATGCGTCTATATGAACGGATATACTTAACGTACAAATGGTAAGCAAAAGTATGCGTCCATTTGCTAAAAGGACTGAAAGTCCAATATGGTCCACATGCTGCGTCCAAAACACAGAATTCATAACTTGCTATTTATTGCTCTTGCATTTAATATGAGACATATTTAATGAGCAAATGATTTGAAATAAATAGCTGTATACAATGTGAAACGCTCCGTTTTGATAAAACAAAGAAAATAATATAATAATAACCCCCCCCCCCCACATAAAGCACACACACACGTAAAACACACACACACACCACACCATCGAAACACACACACACCCATTTTAGCCGAAGAAAAGAAAGCAGCGGGACGGAAGAAAAGAAAAACGAGAAAGAAGAAGAGGGAAGAGGTGAGGTGTTGTGCTACATCTTGCATTCTCCATTTTTCTTGCACTCTCACCTTAGTTCTATGTATCCATGAGAGGTGAAGATGAGGGGTTAGTATTTTTGGTTGATTGGAAAATACCCACTTCTAGAAATTGTTTCTTTGGAGTTCTTTGGGGTAAAGTCTATAACCTATGAGTATAGAAATTTATTTTAAGGAATGTTTTGAGTAATGGGTATTGGTATATAGTAGTGGAGAGCTAAATATTATATTTTCATGGGTTCCTCTAAAACCCTAGGTTCTCTAAATTAGGGATTTTGTCTCTAATCTCTTTACTACCTGTTGTTGATGCTCAGATTTGTTGGAAAATAACCTGGTTGCTCCTCCCGAAGGCTCTTGAAGAGAGTTAGCTAGTTCTTCGTAGTCGTGAGTAGCTAATTTACTTAGTGACATTTTTCCTATAGCTATATTTTATATGGAGAAGTAAACTGCTTTAAGGATAAATTTTCCTACGAATGAGTTGAAATGTTATTTCTATTTGAGAAAAATTGGTTTTAATGTTTATGAGCATTTTGAAGATATACGATATCACTATAAATTATTTCTCTTGCTATTGGTTTAGATTTTATGGTTCTAAAGATGTTCATGTTGTTTTTGGGATATTACTCAAGTTATTTATTTTAATTTTTCAAGTGGATGATATTGGTGATTGGGTGAATGAGTAGTGATTTGAATTGTGAAGTGTGATAATATGATGCACTCTTGATATTGCGGTTAGATTTGGTTATCATGAATTATTTCGAATACAGATTGTGATTCCCGATTGTGAATGCTATGAAAGAAAAGTCGTTTGCTGCAACGAAGAGAGAATGCAGCCTAAGAGCTGAGTGCTCATAGTCCCTATGATACCATTTGTTGCAACGAGGAGAGAATGCAGCCTATGAGCTGAGTGCTCATAGTCCCTAAGAATTCCGTTCGCCGTAACGAAGAGATAATACGGCCTATGGGCTAAAGTGCTCATAGTAAATTAAGTGATTTTCGTTCGCCGTAACGAAGAGATAATACGGCCTATGGGCTAAGTGCTCATAGTATATTAAATGATTACCGTTTGCCACAACGAAGAGATAATGTGGTATATGATAACCGTTCGCCACAACGAAGAGATAACGTGGCCTATGTGCACATAGTATGTTTTGGTTCCGGGTGAGGCAAGGCCCCCGGGTTATGATATGATTGATTTATGACATGGAGGGTTGAGATTATTCTTTGTTTTGGTACTGATATAATTCTTTATATGTAACCTGCTTTGGATAGTGTTATGAGTTTTAAGAAGATTATTATTCCTAATGTTGGAGCGTGTTATATCATGATTGAGTTATTAAAGATTGAAATCTTGAGTTTAAAGATCGGTTTTGCAAGATTATTTCTACATATCCTTCTTTTACTTTGTGCTCGAAATGTTTATTGGATTAAGCACGCGTGTTATGTTCACTTTTCCTCCTTGTCCTCTTTGTTTATTATGCTCTCAATGAGTCCTTGTGACTCACTCCATTTCCTTTCCTTTTTTTCCACAGATTCACAGTAGCAGAGTAGATAGTTTCTGAGGTTTACATACCTCCTCAAGAGTTCTTTCTTTTGGTATGCCCCTATTTTGATGTGGTGAATAAAGTTGTGTCGACTTCAGTATAATGCAGCTATAGGGACAGGGTCTTTCTTTTCTTTTGGATTGTATGTAAGTAGTCGTAGATGAAGTCTTATATGTATATATTGAGTACTTGAGAACTTATGAAACATTGTAAATGAGAATGATGACACTCTAGTTGGTGAATTCTGGTGTATTGGTATAATTGGTGCTGACAGGTACTATTATGTTGAGATGTCTAAAATACAGAGGATACTCTGCCAAATTTTCAGAATTCTTTAATTTACGATGCTTATATGTTAAAGTGTGTCAGGCTTACCAGGCTAAGTGTATGTTGAGTTAGTGTTAGCCTGTGCGTCGGTCATGACCTAAGCGTGGGTCGTGACACTACTTTTTTCTATGAAACATTGTCAACGTTTCTGAAACGTGCATTAAATGAAAAGCATAAAGCACTGTGGAAAGTGTACTAAGAGAGAGAATGTACTCTGATCTTTTATGTGTCTCTCTGAAAACACCTTTTTGTTTACACATTGTATTCTCTCTGTCTCAATAAAATATTGCTATTAACCTTTGTGTAATTGAGACTGTGAGTACAGGTTGCTTCTGACTTAGGAGAAAGAAATGCACACAAATACGCTGAAGTTGAACTCCTCAGAGCAACGGAAAAATAGCATTTAATGCTATTAGAGAACGGTAACATTTGTGAAGGCTGAAGCTGAACTATTCGAAGAACAAACCAAAAGCTTCATTAAAGTCTATAAATACTGTGAACAAGAAGAAGAATACAAGAGACTGAACCAAGAAAAAGAAAGTGCAAAAATGTTGTACAAATATTGTCATACTCTGTGTATTATAGAAAGTCTTGTATATTTTCTATCTTCTTGTAAAAGAGAGTTTGCTTAACTCTCGAAGTGCTTAAGTTTTTCATATCCTCACTTGTGAGTTAGACAATACTTTAAGTCAAAAACACTCTTCTGTGTTGTTTGAGCCTGGAGAGGCTTGTTTAGAAAGAATACTTGTTTGAGCCTGGAGAGGCTTGACTGTAAAAGAATACTCAGGATATAGCCTGAAGAGGCTGCGTGCAAAGAATACTCGGGGTTGAGCCTGGAGAGGCTTGTCTGTAAAAGAATACTTGGATTGAGCCTGGAGAGGCTAGGTGTGCAAAGAATACTTGTTGTAAGGCCTGAAGAGGCTGTTGAAGAATACTTGTATTCTATCTGGATTGATAGTGAAATCTCTCTAGTTTGAGGGGACTGGACGTAGCTCTTAGGAAAGGGTGAACCAGGATAAAAACTTGTGTGATTCTCTCTTACCCTTATCTCTTGTTATTTTATTGTTTATACTAACTAAGGAGATTGAATTGATTTTTAATTCAACAAGTTATTCATACTCTTTAATCGCACAAAGAAAACTAGTTTTAAACTAAGTGGACGTTTCTGCGTCCATCTTGTATGTGCGTCCAATATCTCAATTACGCTGTGCGTCCAACGTTTTCACAGTCAGCGTCCAACATTTGCGAAAAGTTTTGAAAAGCTTTGAAACACAATTCAACCCCCCTTCTTGTGTTTCTCTCTGTTACCTACAACTCTTAGGAAAGGGTGAATCAGGATAAATACTTGGGTACTTTCTCTATCCCTTAACTCTTTCATTTTCAGTTTATATACTAACTGAGGGGATCGAATTGAAACGATTTTTAACAAACTTTCAAACATTTTATTCGCACTTAAGCTTGTTTTAAACTAAGTGGACGATTCTGCGTCCAATAGACACATACGCTGTGCATCCAACCTTTTATAAATAGCGTCCAAAGTTTTGCCAAATGTTTTAAAAGCTAAGAAACACAATTCAACCCCCCTTCTTGTATTTCACTTTGTTACCCACAGATTAAAGGATCTATAACGATGCAAAAGAGATCAATCGAAATAAGAAAAATAAGTAGAGAAGCTTTCTTTCCATTGCATATACTATGATGCGGGAAGGATATTTCGTCCACTTTTAGTAGTTAGCAATCTTCGGTATTACTAACTACCAAAAATGGACAGAACATCCTTCTTGCATCACAGTATACCGCTGGAAAGAATCCTCTTCTTCTTCTTTTCAAACTTTATCATGAGGAGACCTCTTCTTCACGCCACACGTCCTCCTCCTTTTCAGCATTACTTTCATTTGCTCCTAATGGAGTTCCTACAACAGGAATGGTTGAAGGGTTGTCCCCTATCATAGAACACAGATGTTCATCCGTTTGAGGTCAATAGTTCCAAATGTCTCTCTAACCCTTAGCATTTTCATATGTGGGGCTTGCTCCATTGTAGTCATTCTATCAAATACATTAAAACTCTCTGATGCTCAAAGAGGAGAGAGAGTAGAACAACATACACTATGCCTAGAAAACATTTTAACAGCGTTTAAATTTGATTCCAACAGTGTAAAAGCGTTGTCGATCGCCCTGTTGTTTTTTGCACGTGCAACTCCCACAATGCCACCAAAGCACTGTCGCTGTCTTACATAAAACTTGCTCGCGCTTTCCTCATAGATAACGCGTGGACAGCAAGCGTTGTACATGTATCATACCTCTCAACAACAGTTTTAAAAGAAAGCGCTGTCAAAATATTTTTTTAATATTATTTTGTTTTCCCCGTATACAAATTCATTTCATAACAAATATGAATACGAACATATATACATAAATGTATTGTTACCAAAAAATATATATACACTTATATATATGTACATTTGATATGAACAGATTAAATCAATTAAATTAACAACACAAAAAAGTTTAAATTTTACTTGTTAGTCTTGTTGGGGAATTATATGTTTGACCATGTATTTACACCATTCTTCCACAACTTCATGTTATTGTTTAGAAGAATAAGCTGCGCACCTATGGCCTTCTAGGTATTGCAAAAAAAAAAGCCAAGTTAGTCATTAGAGGTTATTAATTAACATGCATGAAAAAAAAATCAATTCAGTAAAAATACTAACAAAATTTGTATACCTCTTTTGGATGTCCTGAACATCTGTGGAGGCAATCTCCTTCATGAATCTCATTACAAATTAGCTGTAACCATCGTTGTTATTTTGTTTTGGACCTTTCAAAATGAAAAATAATCCTGGTAAATCAAAACAAATATTTGCAAATAATTACCATGAGCCTTAATTTATAAAAATATACCATAATTATTTTCCATTCAGGTATTCTATTCCTTGTTGTCCAACCTACTATTTTGTGGTACTCCTATATAGCTTTGAGAAAAACAAACACAAATTAAACTTAGATGTAAGTAATAAATATGAAAACACATGCACATCACACATGACTACTTATTGAAAGTTTTGTAAATGGGTTTTGCCTAGCAGATCTGGCTTCCTTTTCAGAGAATCCAAATAATATATGACCCCTCGCAGAGGTTTGATGGCGACCAACACCCAATGATTCTAGACAAATCAATATCTAGTTAGGAACAAGCACATTAAAACATATTGAAATAAAGCTAGCTTGGAAATTATAAGGTCTCTCACTCTGAATTCCATGGCTGGCAAGAACCCACTTGTCTTTGTTCAAGCCAACCTTTTCCCTCAGCAGATTAGCTATCTACTAAGGTCGTTGCTCGTTATAATTTCCACATGTCATGTAGAACTAAAGGAAGGAAGGAGCTAGTAAATTTCTCTCTATAACACAGACACACACACAAGAGGGAAGAGGAGTTTAGAATTCTCCAAAATGTTATTTCATCGTTCTTCTATATATGGTGTAGGAGTGGCCTTTATATAGGCAAGCTTCTTACAATAGTTTAATAATAAAATTCTATACTTAATGGTTAAATAAAGACACATTCTTAATGGCTAAGTAAAGATACTACTTAACAGCTAAGTAAAAACATTATACTTAATGGCTAAGTAAAACTAGGTTGAAGTAAACAAGTTGAACTCTTCTTCTTCGTTGACCAAAACTCTTCTTTGACATAAGAGATAATCATTATTGATTTTCTCAATACTCCCCCTCAGTAATTATTTTCGCTTATCTTGGACCAAGATGTCATGCTGAGTTGTGTTTGAATTCTTCAAACTTCATACTGTTGAGTCCTTTTGTGAAAATATCTACAACTTGATTATTTGTATTCACAAACTCCATTCTTATATGTCAGAGTAACACATTTCACAAACAAAGTGGTATTGAAGTTTTACATGTTTTGTACGAACATGAAACATTGGGTTCTCTGCCAAACAAATTGTTAATTGGCTATCACTATACAAAGGTATAGCATAATCAATTGGTTGGTGCAAATTTCTCAAAAGTTCTTGTAGCTACGAACTTTCTTGAGCAGCCATAGCCGCCGCTCTGTATTTTGCTTCAGTGGTTGACAATGACACTGTTGGTTGTCTTTTATTGCACCATGAAATAGGTCTTGAACCCATACTAAATACATATCCAGTTGTGGATCAACGCATGTCATGATCACTAGCATAATCAGCGTCACAATATCCAATGAACTTGCAGTTTCCATTTCTTGAATAAAAGATACCAGAGTTAGATGTACCTTTAATGTATCTCAAAATTCGCCAAACCATATCCAAATGAGGCTTCTTTGGATTTTGCATAAATCGGCTTACTACTCTAACTGCAAAAGAAATATCTGGGTGTGTCAGTGTCAGATAAATTAGGCTTCCAACTATTTGCCAGTACATAGAGGAGTCTTCTAGTTCTTTACCTTCAACTGCACAAAATTTGGCATTGGCTTCTATATTTGGAGATAAAATGCGCTTGCAGTCCAACATTCTAAATCTTCCTAGAAGATCTCTTGCATATTTCTGATGACACAAGAACAATCCTTGGCTTGTATAGTCTTTCAAGCCCAAGAAAATGTTTGAGTTGCCCAAGCTCTTTCATCTAAAAACGCATAGATAAATTCTTTCTAACTTGATCAACTTCCTCTGTGTCATCTCCTGTAATGATAAGATCATCAACATAAACCAACACAATTTCTAGTTTTTCATTTTGAGTTTTAATAAATAAACTCGATTCAGTTGGTGCCATTGCAAAATCATTGCTAAGCAAGAACTTTACAATTTTCCCTTAGCATGCTCTTGGAGCTTGCTTCAAACCATATAGAACTTTCATTTGTTTACACACATATATTGGATGAGATTTGCACTCAAACCCATGTGGTTACCCCATATATATATATTTCTCGATCTAGCTCACCATATAGAAATGAATTGTTTACATCCATTTGCCAGAAATTCCATGATTTACTAGTTGTAACTACTAATAAAACACGAATAATAGTGATTTTTGCAACAGGACTAAATGTCTCATTATAGTCCAATCCATATTCTTGAGAAAACCCACGAGCTACCAACCGAGCTTCGTATCTATCAATGATTCCATCGGGGCGTACCTTTAACTTGTAAGTCCATTTGCATGAAATAGGTTTCACATCATTAGGCTTTGGCACTAGCTTCCATGTCTAGTTTTGCTTCAATGCAAGAATTTCTTCTTCCATAACCTTCATCCATTCTTGGTTTGTTGATGCCTCATCATAAGTAGATGGTTCTTTAACCATATCCAATTCTGCTAAAGCCATATTAGCATATTTTGGATTTGGTTTTCGTTGCCTCTATGATTTCATAGTTGCATAGGATTTTCTCCTGGTTTATCAAAGTGTTCTTCTGAACTTTGATGATGTACTCCGGCCTACCATGGATTCCTTTGAAGTTCAACTTCATCTTCAATTTCTAGTGTTAATGCCTTAGCATTTTCAAGAGTTGAAGATGATTCTTCTTGGTTCATGTCAAGCTTCTCATGCAGCTTATCTTCTATTTCTTTTGTAATCGGAAAAACAACATGTTCCAGTGACCACCAAGATGATGCCTCATCGAATACAACGTTCCTTGACACATTTATTCGATTTGTTGTTGGATCTTTGCACTTCGATCCTTTTCTTCGATCATCATAGCCAACAAAGATACATCGTATTGCCTTTCTGTCAAACTTACTTCGAAGGGGATTAGGAACAAATACATACAAACACTTTCGAAGACTCGAAAGTGACTCACCACTGGTTTAAGATTCCATAGCTTTTCAAATGGTGAAACAAAGCTCAATCGTGCTTGAGGCAATCTGTTGATTACATGGGCTGCAGTCTTCATGCACTCGGCCTAAAACCTAGATGGCACATTTTTTGCATGCAACATACTTCGACAAATTTTTGCCAAATGTCAATTTTTTCTTTCAACTACTCCATTTTGTTGTGGATTATTGGGACAAGTAAACTGTCTTCTAACTTTATGCTCTCGAAGGTACGTATTGAATTCACCAGAAGCATATTCTCCAACATTATCTAAGCGCAGACATTGTATCCTTCGACCAACTTCACTTTCTGCATTTTTGTTGAATTCTTTGAACTTAGTCAATGTTTCATATTTTTCTTTCATAAAGAAAACCAAAACATACCTTGAAAAATCATCAATAAAAGTCACCATATATTTTAATCCGCTTACATATGGTTGTTTGATAGGCCCAAACACATCTGAGAGAATTAACTCTAATGGTTGTTTGGTTCTGAAAGTTGACTCCTCAAATAGAAGTTGATGAGCCTTTCCATGTTGACATCCTGCACATATAGTATCTGCTCTAATGTCCAACTCGGGAAGGCCTTTGAACATAGACATCGTCATCATAACTTTTAGCTTGTGATAACTAATGTGTCCCAAACAAGCATGCCAAAGATTTGCAGTCTCGTTCTTTCTTACCTTATCTATGTATGTCGATTTGGCTGACATCACATAGACAGATTCCTGTTTCTTCCCTTCTATGAATGGCGAGCCAATAATTTTCGCCTCCTGATAAACTTTCACATCATCAAGACCAAACATGACATAGTTACCTGGAGTTGTCAGCTAAGAAACTGAAAGTAATTTTTTCTTCATCCCAGGTACATGGTAGACACCTTGAAGTTGCACATTGTAACATCCTAAATTTTTACACTAGGAGAAAAAGTGTTAATTGTGGTGGATTAGAATTATCCGTAAGAATTTCAGATGATAAGTAATGGTATAAAACTGACGTAGAGGTTAAAACGGTATTGTGTAGACGTTTTTGATTGTCAGAATAAGTTTATTGTGATATAAAAATTCCAATTTGACTCAGAAATGGAAGTTTGAGTATTCAAATGGTGATTTGATATTATTTGAGGATTTTAGAAATTAAGTTGGAAATTTTTAGAAAAGAAAATGAAAATGTTATTGTTTTAGTCCCTCTAAGATCAATTACATAACACGTTAGATAGGGAACGAATAAATACCCAGAGACTATGAAATGATCAAGATAAAAACTAAAGGAACAAATAGAGTTTTACTTAATATAGAAATTAGAAGTTTTCGTTTGGTGTAGTAATTCAAATGAAAAATCAATTCAAGTCTTATATAATTTTCGTCTGTATCATTTTCGTCTTTATTCTGTTTTATTTGAATATTATGTGATATATGTGTTTATTGATTTATTTTCATCTTAGAAAAATGGTTTTAATATACATATTCATCATCTATATTGAAACGGATGGTTTTCATTTGACGTTGAGTTTTTAATAGAAAGCGATTTACATCGTAACTGACGGAATAGGTTTTAATATTAGAAAAATGCCAAAACCAACCCAGAAAATTATATTCCCTTTCAAAAGTTGTTTCTTTTAATATTTTTTATTTATGAGAATTTTTCTGGAATTTTTGAAAAAAGTCCAAAAATTGACCTGCCGTTAGCAAATGACTAAAATGCCCATAAAATTATACCGTTTAACCCACTATTCAAAACATTAAATTTTACTTTTTCATTTTTAATTTATTGATTGGGGATTTTAGAAATTATTTTCATATAAGGTTTTGTAAATTTATTGTATTGCCCCTAAGCGTATAAGTAAAACGGTGTATACCAATGATCTTACCCTTTTCCGTAAAATTCTCAAAATTTTTCTAAAAAGTTTTTTAGGGCTGACACATGGCATTTTCAAGCAATCTCATTGGTCCTCATATTTTAAATAAATTATTTTGATTTTTGATTTATTAAAAGACTATTTTGCCCTTGACTTTCTACCTTTTTCACTTAAACCCTAAAGGGTAAAATTGTCAATTCACACCCTTCTCTCACAAGGCCTCTTGGCTGCCCTTCTCATGCAAGTGGGAGAGGATATTTTCGCTTTTTGATCCATGTGAATTGGTTTGAACCAATTAGGATTTAGTTAATTAGTTTTTATTTATTTTAATTTCTTTTTCCTAAACCATGGTTTGAATAAAACCATGGGCCCCTTGCACTATAAATAGAGGGGAGGGGTCTTTATAATATCCTACACCAAAATCTTGAAGCAATTCCAAGATTTCTCTTTCTCTCTCTTTATAGTTTTTCTTAGTTTTCTTCATAGTGTTCTTGCTTTAGTTCTTGAGTTTTGAAGCTTTGATCTTCAAAAATTATTTTTCTTCAAGTTTCAAGGTAAGTGGAAGCTCTTGTAAAATTATTTGAGAAATTATAAGTTTGATTTTTGTTTGCTAATCACTTAGGTGATTCATGCGTTATAACTTTATGGTTATTTATTTAAGCTTTATAATTATTTTGTGGCTTTGATTTAATTGTTCTGAGCTTTTATATTATTAGCAATGTTATAATGGCCAAATTGTTTGAGTTTTAGTGATAGTAATGCTATAATGGCAAAATTGATTTTGAGTTTTAAATATTTATACCGTTATAATGGCGAATTTTAGACTATCACAATATAATTGAATCGTAAAACTATTGTAATCTATTTCTTTATGAAAAACCCTAAAATTTGTTTACCATTGATATACAAAAAGATGGTTGGGATGAATGGTTTATTGGTATTGTTTTCGCTAACGAAAAATATGGTCTCTTGAGAAGCTTTAGCTCGTCTCTCTTTCCTGGGAATCATACCGATGTGCTGTTTATAAAATCTTAACCTAGGGAGTCTGTATATACATGGCTAAGATAAATTGGGAAAGATTTTTATTGGGTTACTAATTATACATGAATGTGCGTTTAAAATAAATCTCTTCTTTCTATAGATCGAGTGAAGACGGCGCTTTCGGAAAACTCGGTCTTTACCTTTAATTGATCTTGAACTGTTAAACAGTGATTTCGCTAATATATATATATATATACATAGCGGCTGATTGGGTAAAACAATGCTTACTTTACGATTCTTTTGAGAATTCTACTGATGTATTGTTTGGTAGAAATTTTTGGTTTGGGGTTCATTATATATAAAAACTCATTTTAGTTTTCAATCTCATACTGATATGCAAGGCTGACTGGCTAAAATAGTACAATAGTGAAGGGTTCTCGGTCAACTCTACTGTTATACAATTTGGTATAAATTCCTAGTCTGGGGTCCTTTACATATTTGACAGGGAAAATTAATGAAGCAAACCTCCAACGGGTTTTTTTTGAAAATGAACTTATGTTTAAATCAGTTTGATCTCATTCATTTAGTTTCTTTATCAAACATTTTAAAAGATTGTGCATCGGTCACCATAGTTGGCACTGCCGCCGTGTGATCATTCCGTCATTAGATTTATTTAAAAAATCACTTACTGAGTAAAAGGCAGCAATAGAGATAATGCGTACGAGAATTTATTCCGTGTTAAAAGAACAAGATTATTTTATGAGATTTTGTATTACAAATGGAAATACAATAACACGCGAGAAAGTTTTACCAGAGAAATATTTTACGAGATTTTGTATTTCAAACAAGAGGTAATACAGTAAAACACGAGAAAGATTTACAAGTGAAACCAAAGTGATTTTATATGCAAAATGAATTGTCATTGCGTAAAGCGTTTTGAGCATACACTCCAGATTGGGGTTGAGCATACACTCTAGATTGGGGTTGAGAATATAGCACGGTTGGGCTACAATTGCCTAATGGGATTATCCAGGTTTCGATAATCTTATGTGGCCGAGTAGGTGAATACCTTCGAGCCGAGACGAGTTATATACCCCACTTGGATAAATCTGACTAAATGGCTTATTCATGATTTGGTATACATTTTAAATGTGGCATTACCGAATGATTTCCAGAAGTTCAGATTGGACTATCTGGTTATTCTATTAAGTTGCTACAACCAATCGCTCAATGGTGTTTTGGTTAGAAAAGTCTCATTGGAGCAGTACACCGATGTGATTTGGATATAGAAGGGTCATGCATAATTGTATCTGAAATGTTGATATAGATATGCTATGTTAAATATGAAACTGAGTATATAAGACACGTACTGTATTGAGTGTTTTGCTATGTGTTCTTGATATATGTACTGAGTGATGCATGATTTGTGAATGTGTGCTTATACTTCTCTTTTCTTTTTGTTGTGGATTTGAGTTTCACCCTTGCATGTTTTCTTTGTGTGTTGATGTGTGTTTAAGTAGATGATTTACCCAAGGAGTCGGCTAGTTCCAATCCGAAGGCTAACTCTTAGAAGGGGATCTGAAGGATAACGCTGCATGGATTGATAGGGATTATGAGAAGAAACTGTGTTCATTGTCTTATTTTATGTAGAGGACTGGAGACTTGACCGGCTCAGATGTTCACCGTATATATTATTTTGAGAATTAGAGTATACTGAATTTTCATTGTAAAACTCTGATGATTATATATATATGAGATGAGAATACTTTTACAAATGTGTTGTTTTATATTTCCATATTTAAAACCCTTCGAAAAGAATTAGAGACATATTTTCCATCCTTCTCATAATTTAAAAGGAAAAAAAATTTACTCACATTTTCAGAGAAGGAATACAGAATCTTCATCAAATATTTTCTAAGTTATGATATTTTTGGTTATTATGGTGTAATATCCTTTTTGAAGAAAAGGTGTTGCATTTTGTGGTATCAGATCCTCAGTTTTTTGGGAGTGTTAGGGTATAGGTCTATCAAGCCTAAGTTGTGTGAACTCTGATAAGTTGTTGTGCTATGTGAATTTTGTGTGAAATTTGATTGATTTGTTTAGTTCTAAAAAATTTGGTACCAGAGTTGTATTGGAATGGAACGGTACATCTAAGGAACTCTGAGAAGTATAGGACCATATAGGAAAGAATTACCTTCTGAAAAGCCTGTAAGTGAGGACAAAACATGTGGTTGGAATTCGTGTTGGTTCGTAGGGAAAAAAGTCGTCAATTCAAAAAGTCACCAGATAATTACAGAACAGTATAGATTTTGGTTAAATTGTCTGAAATTGCTTGATTTTCTTTGTTACAACGGGAGTAGATGTATTCTTACTAGTTTAACTCTAGGAAGCGATGTCTGCACTTAACATTGAGGCAATGGAACGGGCAATTGGGGCAATGAATACCATGGCTGCTACTATGGCATAGCAAGTTGAGCGAGTAGAGCAGAGAGATATACAGTCACAGCTTAGGGCAGAGAGAGCTGCTGTAGCTAAATGACTTATTGATTTTAGGAAACATGATCCTCAACAGTTCTATGGGGAACCCGATCCAGAGAAGGCTGATATTTGGATCCAAGAACTGGAGAAGATATTTTTGGCTTTGAACTGCGCTGAAGGAGTCAAAGTATCTTATGATGTTTATCTGCTGATTGGTGATGATGAGTACCGGTAGAAAGGGGTACAACAACTAATAGAAGTTGAGCATCAAGTGATAACCTAGACAATTTTTTTTACAAGGTTTTTGACCAAGTACTTTCCGAATAGGAATTCCTATGTCTACAGTAGAAGAATATGTCTGTAGATGCATACGCAGCCAAGTTTGAATCCTTTGCTAAGTCTTTCGCTTTTTTCCAGCTTCAACCCGATGAATCACGGAAATGCAAACGTTTTGAAGTAAGACTTCGTTATGATATTAAGGAGGCTATTTTTGCACTGGAAATATGTCAATTTCAACCCGTAGTGGAAAAGTGTCAAAAAATGGAGACATTGGAAAAGGAGAAAGTCGTGGTGAAAAATAATGTGGGTGGACAATCTAGGCCTCTGCAACAAAATTAGAATGGAAGGCAATTTCAGAATACGCCGTATACAAGGAACTCAGGAGATTTCAGGAAGCACAATAATGCACCTGTTGTTTGGAATAGAAATCATGGGAATCAAGGGGTAAGCACGATGAAATGTTATAACTGCAGGAAGGTGGGGCATCATGCCAACAAGTCAACAACTGCAACCAAGGAGGAGCAACTTGTTTTAGATGCAAGAAGATTGAGCACCTGGCTAACAATTGTAGAGAGCAAAAGCCAGCGTCAGTAGCCAACCATCAAACATCGCAACATTAGGGTTCTGGAGCAAACAAATGAAGATCTTCTTAAGAGTTGTGGGGTCTAGAACGATGCATTGTTTTGTTTTCTATTTTAAATATAGATGTAATCTAGTTTGGGATCTTAAGGTGTGAATAAAGATTTTCATATCTTAGGTTTCCTTTTTAAGAGTCAAGAGTAGCCAAGTTCGCAAAACTAAGTTTTTGCGGGAACCACATTCTCGTGTGATGCGGGGAACGGTTTAGTATTTTTTTGGAGGTCATTTTTACTGCAAAATAATATTTTAACGGACCAAAAGTTGTTTTTATAATATTTTTGATTTTTAGAAATTTTTCTGGAAATTTTTCAGAAAAACTTTATTTTACCTGCGTTTGGAGCTTTACGGGTAAACCAGGCGCAACCGGGACATGAAAAATAGACCAAAAATTTATTTTTGAGATTCTAAAATTTTGTCTATCATATTTGAGTCATAAAAGTGATTTTTCATGTTGTTACCTATTTTAGAAAATATTTATCTAAAAAGGGATTATTAAAATAAGCATTTTTGCTACTTTGAACCACCAATTAAACCCTAACTTGATGGGACAAAATCCCACCCTTTTTGGGTCCGCACTTGGCCGAACCAAAGCCCTAAATTTCACTCCCAAAATATCTCAAAAGTCAAATGGGGTCAAATGCCTAATTTTTGAATTTTTTCAAATCAAAGAGAGGGAGTAGGTGACCAAATTTAATCAAAGCCCATACCTCCCCATTCCTCCTTGCTTGGCTGAGTTTATGCATAGTAAGGGAGGAGAGAGAAGTTCATTTTCACTTCATCTTCTTCCCTTAATAGTAAGAAACTCCATTTTTCTCTCTACTTCAAAGCTTTCCTACATACTAAAAGTCTAAGTTTTCTTGAGTTTTTGGCTATTTAAGCTTCACAAAAAAAGTTTAGATCATGATTCTAAACCATAATCTCTTTTCATTTTTCCATTCCCATCATTTTCATTTTTTCAAGAAGCCTGTGTTCTTCCTTTTGCTAAAAGTAAGCTTTGTTTTTAGTTAGGTTCATTTCCTTAGAACCTACAAGCTTGAAAACCATCTTGGATCTATTTTGCTTCAAGGTTTGAGTAAGTAATCCTCTACTCAAATTTCTATACTTTAGGGTTTGGGTGTTTTCCTAAAACTTGCATTTTTATGGTGATTTTCTTGTGTATTTTGTATAAGGTTACTTTCTAAGTATTAAAAACATCAAGGTTCTTGGGAGACCACTTGGTGTTGGTGTTGTTGTGAAGGAGATTTTTGGTGTTAGCCCTTTTTCATTTGCTTCAAGAGGTAAGGGGATTTTCTCAATAAGTTGGAAATGTTGTGTATGTGTGTATGTTTGAGGCTAAACTCAAGACTTGAGTTTTCCTATTGGTTGTGAATGAGGAATCATTCTTAGTAATATCTATTTTTTTACATATTTTTTTTATGAACAATCTATTTTTTTTACATATGTATATCTTAAAGTTTAAAGCATGATTTTGGTTGATTAATGATGATTTTTGAAAGCCTATGTATTCTTGGAAAATCATATGTATTGTTGAAGTGATTGGAATGCCTAAATGCATGCTTGATGAAGTTTTGATGCTATGTTCATGATGTATTTTAAAATGATATGTATGGTTACCTTGAGTGTGTTCTTGCCTAAGTGTGGGAAGAGGACTTAAAAGCTTTAATGAAAAAGTTTTTCGAATGACATCAAATAAATTAATTAGCATTCAAGTCAACGCTTGATTAGGAAATTTTCACTTAATTTTAAGTATAAGTATCCAATAGACTTTATAATAAATCCTATTTTTCCAAAAAACCCTAAATAAACTAGAAAATTAATTAATGAGGGAGAAAGTAAAATTTTAGATTTTTAAGGGGTTAAAAACGAAAACTGGTTGTATTTCGGGCCAAAAATATGAATATCTAAAATTCTGGGCAGAAAAATAAAAACTAGATATTTTGGGCCAAAATTGTAATTTACAAAAGTTCTGGGGTAGAAACGTGAAACTGGGCATTTTTAGGGCAGAAACCTAATTTTTTTTAGAAATCAGGGACTGAAGTGTGAAACTGGACATTTTACGGGTCAGATTTTAAATACTAGAAGTAAATAAATTTAAGTAAAGTTTTATCAAAGTATTTAATTAAGACTTTTAATTAAATCTTTCTACAATGAGAAGTGGGAAAAAAAATAATAAAGTTGGTTTTAAATAAAATGTATTTCTTTTATCAAAACACTTAAAGACTTGAGATTTTAAAGTTAAAGAGGAACTTTAATTTCAAAGAGGAATTTTCTCTAAAACTTTATATTTTTAAATAACATTTTTACACGGTATTGAAAGAGAATCAATACGTGGCGACGATGAAGTCTTGAGGACAACAATGCTACACGGTGTTGGAAGAAAGCTAACACGTGACGACGAAAACCCTAAAACGAGGGATTGCATTAATTGTATTGTTTGTGTTTGCAAATATACTGTCATTTGCATTAAAGACGTGGCTTTTGCCAAATTAGAGCATATAATCCTATAGTGGGGATTGTAGATAAGTATGGTCTGACTATAAGTTTTTGAGGCCATCCAGGTTCCGAAATTCTCAATGGCCTTGCGGTGAATCCCCTTGTACCGAGAAGAGTAGTGTACCCGGCTTGGATAATCCTAATCGGCTGCCTTATTTGAGATATGGTGTACGACGTTAGCACAATGGGTCTGTACCGAATAAATGACAAAACGATGGCCGAGAGTGATGGTTAGTTTGCATTTATGTTAGGTATACGCTCCCGCCGTATCGCTCTACTTAATTGAGGAAGAGAAGTCTCCATGGAGCAGTGCACCGGTGTATGAAAAGAGATATTGAAGTGACATGCATTATGCTAGAGTTCTTTGTGTGTTTAACTTGATGATGTGTTCTCTTTTGAGTGATTGAATATCGTAAATAAGGATTTACGAAAGAGTAATTCTATATATATATTCTTGGAATGTATTATGTAGCATTTTATTTTTCATATGCACCCATTCGTGGATTTCAACTTGTGCGAAGAAATTCACCCTTGCATGCTTTTCTGTATCTGTATGTACGTGACGCGTAGATGTCCACTTCGAGGCCTCTAGTAGCCCGAGTGAGGGAGAGTTTCCGGCCTCTTGAGGCCGATGTTGGGGGATGGACTTATGATCCCATCTCCCAATGGGCGACCGTGACTGGACACGTGGTCAGGACGAGAGGAGGGGTGCTGGGCCCCGAGGAGGTTTTGGAGCGGGACATGATTCTGGATGCTTACATACCCATTGACAAGATGTGCAGTTGGTTGGCCGACGCACCCTCTGCATGTAGTGGGGCTGAGGAAAGGAGAGAGCCCGTGGAGCAGCCGAGGAGGGAGACTTAGGAGGAGGAGATACCATTACCCTCGCTGGTAATTGGGTCTGTTCCGGAGTACCGTCGTCTCTTTCGTCGCACTCCAAGGAAGAGTTCCTTGGAGAGGGCACGTCTACCGAGGATGGCTCCACCAGTGACACCAGCTTCACCACCAGAGACTGTGAGACCGACGCTCCCCGTTCCTTACGTCGTGCCGTCTGGACGCTTTGTGCGTTGCTCTTTGACACACTTCTGCAGGACCGTTGGGGCACGTAGAGAGGGGGAAGAAGAAGGTTAGAGATGAGCCAGAGCGGGTATTCATTGAGATATCTGAGGATGAGGAAGACCCTGAGGAGGAGCCTAAGGAGGATCCCGAGGACCCCGAGGAGACGTCATCGTCTTAGGTCTTTAGTTGTGGGGGTGTCTAGTGCTAGGTTCTGGGTTGTGAGTTAGTCGACCAGCCTAGATTTGGGGAGTAGATATTCATGTCGTGTATTTGACACATCTTTTGATTTACCGTTTTTCCTAGGTTTAGTTTTATCGCTTTATTTTCCCTTCAGTCTGTATGATGTACTTTGGCCGCTCTGTCGTGGCTCTCGATTATACTTGCGGGTGCAAGACTTGTGTATATTGACCGTGATATTATATATATATATATATGTGTGATGTATGTTTCATTTTTCTGAGTTTCTGGATGGCTAAACGAGTTGTGAGTAATTCTTCTTCGTATAAGACTTTTAAAAAAAAGTTTAACCATGAAATTTGGTATACTTTAATTATGAAAGAAGTATATTTTAAGACAAACCAGTTTTATATTAATTCCGCATTAAGTTTTGTTTAGTTTTCATGTGACGTTCCTTGTGGGAAAGAGGGCGTTACATTTGTGGTATCAGAGCCTGGTCGATGTCTTTCGAGACTGTAGGTTATAGGTTACTAAGTTTAAGTTGTGTGATCTCTGATTAGCATTGTGTGACATTATTTGTATTGTTTCCTTATGAAACAATATGTGAAATTGATTGTTTTTCTTGAATGAGTTTTGCGTAATGCGACTTGACTTGCAGAAACCCATGGCACGTCGAGGACGACCGATGCATCGCGTTGACGCCGAAGACCGTGACGACACGATGGAAAGGGCTATAGCAGCTATGACTAACATGGCGGCTCAGATGGCTCAACAATCTGTTCGTGCTGAACAGAGCGACATGGAGAGACAGCAGAGAGATGCTGAGGATAGAGTTAGGGTTGAGAGAGCTGCGGAAGCCAAGAGATTGGTTGACTTTCGACACCATAATCCGCCACAGTTTCATGGCGAGGCTGAGCCGGACAAAGCGGAGTTATGGATAGAAGAGCTGGAGAAGATCTTTGAGATCCTGCACTGCACGGCAGCTGAGAAGTTACAGTACGCGGTCAATCTGCTGTTGGGTGACGCGGAGTGTTGGTGGAAGGGAGTCCAACAACTGTTGGAAGCTGGAAACCAAGCTGTGACGTGGGAACTTTTTAATGAGAGATTCTTGGAGAAGTATTTCCCACAGAGTGCGAGGTCCGAGAAAGAGCAAGAATTTCTACTACTGCAGCAACGAGACATGTCGGTAGCAGAGTACGCGACAAAGTTTGAGTCACTTGCCAAGTACTTTCGGTTTTTCCAAGTTCAACCGGATGAAGGATGGAAGTGCGAGAGGTTCGAAGCTAGATTGAGGTACAAGGTACGCCAATCTGTGGCTTCGCTTGATATCCGTCAGTTTCGACTACTGGTGGAAAAGTGTAGGAAGATGGAGAACTTGATGAAGGGAAGGGTGAACAAGGGAAACATGGGTGGACCGTCTAGGTCGTATCCACAAGGACAGAAGGGGAAGCAGGCTCAACACAAGCCTTATTTTAAGAATCAGAAGAATGACCTGAACCGCAGTGTTCCATTTTCTACTGGTGGCACTAACAAGGGTTATCAGGGAGCGGGCACTCCAATTGTATGTTACAACTGTGGGAAACCCGAACACTTGTCCACAACATGCAACAAGAAGGGGATGACATGCTTTAGCTGCGAGAAGGTTGGGCATGCAGCAAAGGATTGCCGTATGGGCAAGCCAAAGCCAGAGGTGAACGTCGTCAAAGCGAGAAGGTCGACAACGAAAAGGCGTGTTTACATCATGAGCGGTGTCGAGGCTTCACAATCAGAGGATCTCATACAAGGTACTTGTGACATAGCTCGAAATCTCTTAATTGTGCTATATGATTCGGGTGCAACCCATTCCTTCATATCTAAAAATTGTGTGAAACGACTGAATTTGTCTGTGTCTTCGATGACTATTGATCTTGTTGTTTCTATGCCTACTGCTGAAACTGTTGTTGCAAATTCTATATGTTTAAAATGCTCTGTTGTTATTGCAAATAGGATATATCTTGTTGATTTGATGTGTTTGCCTTTGACACAATTGGATCTGATTTTAGGCATGAATTGGTTATCTTCCAACCATATCCTTTTAGACTGTGCCAATAAAACTTTGATTTTCCCAAATGCTGAGGATTCTGGATTTTTGGCTGTCAATCAAGTGAGAGCTTCTTTGAAAGAAGGAGGTCAGGGATACATGTTTTTATCCTTCTTGAAAGTCGAGGGGGAGGTTGTATTGAGCAACGTGCCCGTCATTAGAGATTTCTTGGAAGTATTTTCCGGAGGATGTTCCAGGTTTACCACCTGTGAGGGACATAGAGTTTGCCATAGACTTAGTACATGGTATTAGTCCAATTTCTATTGCCCCGTATAGAATGTTGCCAACGAAGCTAGCTGAACTGAAGAAACAATTGGAAGACCTGCTGCCAAAGCAATTTGTGAGACCAAGTGTATCACCGTGGGGAGCTCCTGTGCTGCTAGTGAAGAAGAAGGACGGAACTTCCAAATTGTGTGTGGATTACCGTCAGTTGAACAAGGTAATGATCAAGAATAAGTACCCATTGCCACGCATCGATGATTTGATGGATCAACTTCGCGGTGCAGCTATATTTTCTAAGATTGATTTGAGGAGTGGCTATCACCATATTAGAGTTAAGAATGATGATATACCTAAGACTGCCTTTAGAACTAGATATGGTCATTTTGAGTATCTTGTGATACCGTTTGGAGTGACAAATGCACCGGCAATATTCATGGACTCTATGAATAGGATCTTTAGACCTTTCTTGGATCGATTTGCAGTAGTGTTCATAGATGACATTTTGATTTACTCTCAGAGTCATGAGGAACACGAGGAACACCTAAGACAAGTATTGCAGATTTTGAGTGAGAAAAAGTTGTATGCAAAGTTGTCTAAGTGTGAATTTTGGTTAGAAAAAGCACAATTTTTAGGCCATGTAATCTCAAAAGAGGGTATAGCTGTAGACTAAGAAAAGGTAGAGGCAGTAATGTCATGGGAAAGACCCACAACAGTGACTGAGGTTCGTAGTTTTATAGGGTTAACCGGTTATTATCAGAGATTTATAGAAGGATTTTCGAAGATAGTAGCCCCAATGACACAACTCACTAGGAAAGATCATCATTTTGTTTGGACCGATGAGTGTGAGGTGAGTTTCTTGAAGATGAAGGAACTACTGACGACCTCACCTGTACTGATTTTGCCTAATCCTGAAGAAACTATGGAGGTTTACTGTGTTGCTTCATACCAAGGACTTGGGTGCATACTGATGTAGAATTGAAGAGTGGTGGCATACGCATCCCGTCAGTTGAAAAATCACGAGAGGAATTATCCAACCCATGATATTGAGTTAGTTGCTGTAGTGTTCGCTTTGAAGATTTGGAGACATTATTTGTATGGATCAACGTTTAACGTCTTCAGCGATCACAAGAGCTTGAAATATTTGTTTGACCAGAAAGAACTCAATATGAGACAGAGACGTTGGGTGGAATTCCTGAAGGATTATGACTTTACCTTGATGTATCATCCCGGGAAGGCAAATGTTGTGGCTGATGCCTTAAGTCGGAAAACTGTTCATGTGTCTGCCATGATGATCAAGGAACTAGAGTTGATTGAGGAATTTTGAAATTTAGATTTGAACATGGAGAGACACAAGGGAAAGATTAGTCTAAGTATCATTAAGGTGTCGAGTGGATTAATTGAGGACATACGGGAGCAACAAGCAACCGATGAGAGTCTAAAAGAAAAGAGGGAGTTAATGGAACAAGGAAAAGTGGCAGGGTTTAGTTTGGACAATGATGGAATTTTAAGATGTAAAGGAAGGATTTATGTGCCAAACAATTCTGAAATGAGAAAGTTGATTCTCGATGAAGCACATAAGAGCAATTTGAGTATTCACCCTGGAGCCACGAAAATGTATCAAGATCTGAAGCAAAGATTCTAGTGGTCGGGGATGAAGAAACAAGTTGCGGAGTATGTAGCCGCATGCTTAACCTGTCAAAAGCAAAAGTGGAACACTAATGACCTGCGGGAATGATGCAATCGTTGGATATACCAGAATGGAAATGGGAGAGCATATCGATGGATTTTGTGTCAGGACTACTAAGAACATCAAAAGGATTTGATGGGATTTGGGTAATTGTGGATAGACTGACAAAGTCATCGGATTTTTTTCCGATTAACATGAAGTATTCCCTGGACAAGCTTGCTTAGATGTATGTGAAGGAAATAATCAGGTTGCATGGAGTGCCATCTAGTTTTATTTCTGATAGAGACCCTAGATTTACATCCCGTTTTTGGCAAAGTTTGCAACAAGCCCTAGGAATTAAGCTGAGATTAAGTTCTGTCTATCATCCTCAGACGGATGGTGAGTCAGAGAGAACCATTCAATCCCTAAAGGACTTGCTGAGAGCGTGTGTTTTGGATCATAGGGGAAGTTGGGACGATATTTTTCCATTGATAGAGTTCACCTATAACAATAGTTTTCATTCGAGCATAGGAATGGCACCCTACGAAGCTTTGTATGGGAGAAAGTACCAAATGCCTTTGTGTTGGTACCAGGATGGGGAGAGTACAATATTAGGACCTGAGTTTTTACAACAAACCACGGAGAAGGTGAGACTAGTTCAAGAAAAGATGAAGACGACACAAAGCATACAAAATAGCTACTCTGATAACAGGAGACGACCTCTCGAGTTCCAAGAAGGCGATCATGTTTTTCTGAGAGTCACTCCGATGACTGGGGTAGGCAGAGCTCTAAAGTCCAGAAAACTCACTCCAAAATTCATAGGACCATACCAAATTCTTCGTCGTATTGGTCCTGTTGCTTACCAAATAGCTTTACCGCCAAATTTTTCTAATTTTCACTATGTCTTTCATGTTTCACAACTGAGGAAATATATTCTTGATCTGTCTCATATCGAGTCTGATGTGGTACAATTAAGAGATAACCTGACTTATGAAACAAACCCTGTGCAAATCGATGATAGAAGAATCAAACAGCTCAGGGATAAACAAATCTCTTTAGTCAAGGTTATCTGGAATGAAGTTACTGGACATGCGACTTGGGAAGTGGAGGACAAGATCCGAGAACAGTACCCTGCATTATTCCAGGTACGTAATTTCGAGGACGAAATTCTTTTTAGAGGGATAGAGTTGTAACACCCTTATTTTTATATAGTTTCTGTAGACTTTTAATCAGTTTTAAATTATTTAATTAATAATTTGGGGATCTTAAGGTGTGAATAAGGATTTTCATATCTTAGGTTTCCTTTTTAAGAGTCAAGAGTAGCCAAGTTCACAAAATTGAGTTTTTGCGGGAACCGTATTCTCGTGTGATGCGGGGAACGGTTCAGTATTTTCATGGAGGTCATTTTTACTCCAAAATAATATTTTAACGAACCAAAAGTTGTTTTTATAATATTTGTGATTTTTAGAAATTTTTCAAAAAAACTTTATTTTACCCGCGTTTGGAGCTTTCCGGGTAAATCGGACACAACTGGGACATGATAAATAGTCCAAAAATTTATTTTTGAGATTCTAAAATTTTTTCTATCATATTTGAGTCATAAAAGTGATTTTTCATGTTGTAACCTATTTTAGAAAATATTTATCTAAAAAGGGATTATTGAAATAAGCATTTTTCCTACTTTGAACCACCAATTAAACTCTAACTTGATGGGACAAAATCCCACCCTTTTTGGGTCTGCACTTGGCCGAACCAAAGCCCTAAATTTCACTCCCAAAATATCTCAAAAGTCAAATGGGGTAAAATGCCTAATTTTTGAATTTTTTCAAATCAAAGAGAGGGAGTAGGTGACCAAATTGAATCAAAGCCCATACCTCCCCATTCCTCTTTGCTTGGCTGAGTTTGTGCATAGTAAGGGAGGAGAGAGAAGTTAATTTTCACTTCATCTTCTTCCCTTGATAGTAAGAAACTCCATTTTTCTCTCTACTTCAAAGCTTTCCTACATACCAAAAGTCTAAGTTTTCTTGAGTTTTTGGCTATTCAAGCTTTACAAAAAAGGTTTGGATCATGATTCTAAACCATAATCTCTTTTCATTTTTCCATTCCCATCATTTTCATTTTTTTCAAGAAGCGTGTGTTCTTTTTGCTAAAAGTAAGCTTTGTTTTTGGCTAGGTTCATTTCCTTGGAACCTACAAGCTTGAAAACTATCTTGGATCAATTTTGCTTCAAGGTTTGAGTAAGTAATCTTCTACTCAAAGTTCTATACTTTAGGGTTTGGATGTTTTCCTAAAACTTGCATTTTTATGGTAATTTTCTTGTGGATTTTGTATAAGGTTACTTTTTCTCAAGGTTCTTGGGAGACCACTTAGTGTTGGTGTTGGCGTGAAGGAGATTTTTAGTGTTAGCCCTTTTTCATTTGCTTCAAGAGGTAAGGGGATTTTCTCAATAAGTTGGGAAGGTTGTGTATATGTGTGGTTGCATATTGTATGTTTGAGGTTAAACTCAAGATTTGAATTTTCCTATTGGTTGTGAATGAGAAATCATTCTTTTAGTAATATCTATTTTTTTACATATGTATATCTTAAATTTAAAGCATGATTTTGGTTGATTAATGATGATTTTTGAAAGCCTATGTGTTCTTGGAAAATCATATGTATTGTTGAAGTGATTAGAATGCCTAAATACATGCTTGATGAAGTTATGTTTGATGCTATGTTCATGATGTATTTTAAAAAGATATATATGGTTACTTGAGTGTATGAATGCTTTATGGCTTGAGCGTGTTCTTGCCTATTTGATGTATGTTGATTTTTGGGTATTTTGTATACTTTGATTCATTGTGATTGGGATTAAATTTAAAGTATTTTTACCAAGTGTGGGAAGAAGACTTAAAAGCTTTAATGAAAAAGTTTTTACAATGACATCAAATAAATTAATTAGGATTCAAGTCAACACTTGATTAGGAAATTTTCACTTAATTTTAAGTATAAGTATCCAATGGACTTTATAATAAATCCTATTTTTCCAAAAAGCCCTAAGTAAGCTAGAAAATTAATTGATGAGGGAGAAAGTATAATTTTAGATTTTTAAGGGGTTAAAAACGAAAATAGGGTGTATTTTGGGCCAAAAATATGAATTTCTAAAATTATGGGCAGAAAAATGAAAACTGGATGTTTTGGGCCAAAATTATAATTTATAGAAGTTATGGGGTAGAAATGTAAAACTATGCATTTTTGGGGCAAAAAATTAATTTTTTAGAAATCACGGGCTGAAGTGTGAAAATGGACATTTTAAGGGTCATATTTTAAATACTAGAAGTAAATAAATTTAAGTAAAGTTTTATCAAAGTATTTAATTAAGACTTTCAATTAAATCTTTTTACAATGAGAAGTGGGATGAAAAATAATAAAGTTGGTTTTAAATAAAATGTATTTCTTTTATAAAAACACTTAAAGACTTGAGATTTTAAAGTTAAAGAGGAACTATAATTTCAAAGAGAAATTTTCTCTAAAACTTATGTTTTTAAATAACATTTTTACGCGGTATTGAAAAAGAATCAATACGTGGCGACGATGAAGTCTTAGGGACAATAATGTTACACGGTGTTGGAAGAAAACTAACACGTGACAACGAAAACCCCAAGACGAGGGATTGCATTAATTGTATTGTTTGTGTTTGCAAATATACTGTCATTTGCATTAAAGACGTAGCTTTTGCCAAATTAGAGTATACAATCCTATAGTGGGAATTGTAAATAAGTATGGTCTGACTATAAGTCTTTGAGGGCATTCAGGTTACGAAATTCTCAATAGCCTTGCGGTGAATCCCCTTGTGCCAAGAAGAGTAGTGTACCCGGCTTGGATGATCCTAACCGGCTGCCTTATTTGAGATATGGTGTACGACGTTAGCACAATGGGTCTGTACCGAATAAATGACAAAACGATGGTCGAGAGTGATGGTCAGTTTGCATTAATGTTAGGTATATGCTCCCGCCGTATCGCTCTACTTAGTTGAGGAAGAGAAGTCTCCATGGAGCAGTGCACCGGTGTATGAAAAGAGATATTGAAGTGACATGCATTATGCTAGAGTGCTTTGTGTGTTTAACTTGATGATGTGTTCTCTTTTGGGTGATTGAATATCGTAGATAAAGATTTGCGAAAGAGTAATTCCATATATATATTCTTGGAATGTATTATCTAGTATTTTATTTTTTATATGCACCCTTTCGTGGATTTCAACTTGTGCAAAGAAATTCACCCTTGCATGCTTTTCTGTATTTGTATGTACGTGACGCGTAGATGTCCACTTCAGGGCCTCTAGTAGCCCGAGTGAGGGAGAGTTTCCAGCCTCTTAAGGCCGATGGTGGAGGATGGACTTATTATCTCATCTTCCAATGGGCCACTGTGACTGGACACGTGGTCAAGACGAGAGGAGGGGAGTCGGGCCCAAGGTAGTCAAAACCAGACCGGCCGGTCCGACCGGTTGGCCCGGGAATCGGGCCCCTGCCTGGTCCGGAAGACCCTGCGAACCGGTCTAGGCAAGAACCGGTCAAGAACGGGGAAAACCGGTCAAAAACCGCACAAAATCGGGAAAACGGGGGTAAAAATAAGTTGTACAGGTTCGTACTTTTTAAAAAAAATAAAAAATTCAAAAAAATTCCATTTTTTTATTTTTTTAAAAGAAATAAATATCATTTTCTTCAATTATTTGTAATTTTGAATATTTTATATTATGAATTATGACATTTAGTAGTGAAGTTCAAGTTTTCTTTATAAAATTATGACTTTTATGTTAATTTTTGCTCAATATTGTATAGAATTTAGGGTTTAAAATAATATTATATGTTATATATAGTATTATATATTATATTTATAATTAAAATAATATTATTGAATTATATCCCGGTTCAACCGGTTGAACCCCTGTTGAACCCCGGTCGAACCTCTGAACCTTGAACCCCTGCCCTCACCGGTTCAATGATCAGTCCGATTCTGACTACCTTGGCTGGGCCCCGAGAAGGTTTTGGAGCGGGACATGATTCTAGATGCTTACATACCTATTTAGAGGATGCGCAGCTGGCTGGCCGATGCACCCTATGCACATAGTGGGGCCGAGGAAAGGAGAGAGCTCGTGAAGCAACCGAGGAGGGAGACTCAGGAGGAGGAGAGACCATTACCCTCGCAGGTAACCGGGTCTGTTCCGGAGTACTGTCGTCTCTTTCGTCGCACACCAAGGAAGAGTTCCTTGGAGAGGGCACGTCTACCAAGGGTGGCTCCACCAGTGACACCAGCTTCACCACCAGAGACTGTGAGACCGACGCTCCCCTTTCCTTACGTCGCACCGTCTGGACGCTTTGTGCGTTGCTCTTCTGGCACTTCTACCGGACCGTCAGGGCACGCAGAGAGGGGGAAGAGGAAGGTTAGAGACGAGCCAGAGCGGGTATTCATTGAGATATCCGAGGATGAGGAAGACCCTGAGGAGAAGCCTGAGGAGGACCCCGAGGAGACGTCATCGTCTTAGGTCTTTAGTTGTGGGGGTGTCTAGTGCTAGGTTCTGGCTTGTCAGTTAGCCGACCAGCCTAGGTTTGGGGAGTAGATATTCATGTCGTGTATTTGACACTCTTTTGATTTAACGTTTTTCCTAGGTTTAGTTTTATCGCTTTATTTTCCCTTCAGTCGGGATGATGTATTTTGGCCACTCTGTTGTGGTTCTCGACTATACTTGCGGGCGCAAGACTTGTGTATATTAACCATGATGTTATTATATATATATGTGACGTATGTTTACTTTTTCTGAGTTTCTGGATGGCTAAACGAGTTGGGAGTAATTCTTCTTCGTATAAGACTTTTAAAAAAAAAATTTAACCACGAAATTTGGTATACTTTAATTATGAAAGAAGTATATTTTAAGACAAACCAGTTTTATATTAATTTCGCATTAAGTTTTGTTTAGTTTTCATGTGACGTTTCTTGTGGGAAAAAGGGGCATTACAGCGCCTATTAGGGAAATGCTTGTATTTGGTTGCTATATATATATGTTAGGGAGATGAGTGTTTGTTTGCTTTGATGTTGTGTTAATTATTTATTTATTTATATGTGTGTGTGTGTGTGTGTGTTATGTTTACTACTACAAGTAGAGACCTACCGTTGCAAACTAAGCATATGATCTAGATGATGACATGATTTGTCATAGAATTATTATTGCTTTCTTACTACTTAAAGTTAAGATATGGGCATAGTTAACTCATTAGTTTGCTGGTAGTAGTAAGATAACAATGGTAATTGGTATGACCCTATAGGTCAAATTCCTAAGAGAGGAGAACTTGAGGTTATTTCACCAAGAGTATTCGCGCAATTTCGAGGACAAATTTTTTTTAAGAAGGGTAGAATTATAACATCCCAAATTTTCACTTTATGAGAAAGAGTATTAATTGTGGAGGATTAGAATTATCCTTAAGATTTCAGATGATAAGTAATGGTTTAGAACTGACGTAGAGGTCAAAATGGTATTTTGTAGACTTTTTTAACTGTCAGGATAAGTTTATAATGATATAAAAATTTCAATTTGACTCAAAAATGAAAGTTTGAGGATTGAAATAGTGATTTGATACTATTTGAAAATTTTAGAAATTAAGTTGGTAAATTTTAGAGAAGAAAATGAAAATGTTACTATTTTAGTCCCTCTAAGATGAATTACGTAACACGTTAAATGGGGAACGGATAAATATCCAGAGACTAGAAAATAATCGAGATAAAAACTAAAGGGACAAATAGAGTTTTATTTAGTATAGAAATTAGAAGTTTTCGTTTGGTGTTGTAATTCAAACGAAAAACCAGTTTCAGTCTTATATAATTTCTGTCTGTATCATTTGCGTCTTTATTCTGTTTTATTTGAATATTATGTGATACATGTGTTTATTGATTTATTTTCATCTTAGAAAAATGGTTTTAATATACATATTCATCCTCTATATTGAAACATATAGTTTTCATTTGACGTTGAGTTTTTAACAGAAAGCGATTTACGTCGTAACTGATGGAATAGGTTTTAGTATTGGAAAAATGCCAAAACTAACCCAGAAAATTATCTTCCTTCACACCGAGTCCATAGGGTCTTGGGGTACCTCCGACCTTTGTGATGGTCCTTTACCTACGCCGGACTTGTCTAGGTATGACTGTGCCTGGATTCCGGTAACTCAAGTTACGACTCTTAAGCCCCGTGGGTTAGGAATGGGAGGAGGCACTTGGTCTTGTCCCTAGATATGACTTAGAGTCATAGATACCTTTTCGGGTAGTTAGTAGGTGGGTTATGGCACTTATGTACATAGTAGCATATATTTTCTTTAACCACTTATGTTTCTTTTAGTTTACTTAGAATTTCTCGCTTTCTTTAGTTTTTTGGCACTATTGATGTACAGAGATCTTTTAAAAACCACAACTTGTAGTGATACAAGCTCCTTTTGTAGAAAATGATGGTTTTATATATATATATATATATGAGATGAGATTACTTTCACAAGTGTGTTGTTTTATATTTTCGCATTTAAAACCCTTTGAAAGAATTAGAGAGACATATTCTCCATCCTTCTCATTATTTAGAGGGCAAAATTTTACCACATTTTTGAAGAAGGAATATTGAGTTTTCATCAAGTACTTTTCTAAGTTATTACAGAATTTTTCGTTACTATGGTATGATATCTTTTTTGGAGAAAGGGTGTTACATACCCCGTTGAGTGTTGCATGAAGATAAACAAGGGGTATGTGAGGAGTCGACGTAGACCAAAGGTTTGTATTGAAGAACGATACATAATTGAGGAAGCTGTTGTGTTTTGTACTGAATAGCTCGCCAATGACGATTCAACTGGACTTTTGAAGTCTCGTCTCTCTGGAAGAATAGAAGTGGAAGGTATTATTGATAATGAAATTGTGACCATAACGATGAAAGAATGGGAGCACACTCATTTGTATGTTCTACACAATGCTGATGAGGTTGAACTACATGTTGAAACACACACGGACATACTTAAGAGACTTAACCCAAGTAAAAACCAAACTTGGCTAACAATGGAAGACAACAAAAAGTTTATCTCGTGGCTAAAAGATCATATATATGCAGAGTCAGTTGCTGCCCCCTTCGCAGAATTCTAAAAGGCTGAGATGCTTAGCAAGTGGTCGAACTGCACACGTATTTTCTTTCAATGCTTGCATGATTAATGGGTTCATATTTTATTCTAAAGAACAAGATGATCGAAGCACTCTGCAAAATAGTGGGGTCACCTTGATAGCTGAAGCCATACATATCTCAAGTATGAAGGACAAAAACCCCCCAAAATGCAAACATGTCATATGGGAGTTGGATCACATAGATTTTTGGGTGCCCATATTTGGTTGCAAATGGGTTGACAACAATAATGGCGTAAGAGTGGATAACTCGGGGTTCATGCAGGTGGACCTTAACAAGGTGGGGTATAGTGACAAGCCCTTTATATTGGCATCACAGGCTACACAAGTGTTCTATGTCAATGATTCTGCTGATACAAAGTGGTCTATGGTGCTTCTGACAAACAAAAAAATAGATAATGACAATAATCAAGACTACCAAGATATTGAAGATGATCCTTACGAGGGGATAGAAGGGGGAAAATTAACAAAAGATGATAGAGTTTATTTTAGGGAGGATCACGAGGAGGGCATTTGGATCAATCCATCATTCTGTGTTTAAACGACACATAAAAGTCTAAATCTGACAAAGAAAAGGAAAAGGTAGAGTAATTGATTTAGAATATGTTGAATTTATGTTGTTTGAATTGAATAACTCAATAACTCTTTTAAATTGTTTGAATATGTTGTCTGATCACATTTTTCTTATTTAACAGGTAATTAATGGCTCCAATCTGTTGCTAGCTGAGCTTAAGGACAACAAAGTGTTTGCTGACTTGTTGCTTTATCATGTAATTTAATTTGAATTGATTATTTCAGGTTGATTGGATTGAATGTGGTTAATTTAATTTCTATTTATAACTGTATTCTGATTGTGGAAATTTGAAGTTTGTCTAAACATATGAATATTTCTTGGAAAATAAAAAAAATATCATTTTGAAAAAAATTATTTGGATAGCACTTCCTCCTTAAAAGTGTTGTTGTGAGGTACAATTCTACTACAACACTTGCTATCCGCACGCGTCATCTGTATGTGTCAATCACGACAACGCTTTGCATGTCACGCGTTATTTGTGAAGGGAACGCAACATGGTTAATGTGAGACATTAACAACGCTTCTGAGGCGTTGTGGTAGTTGCGCATGCGAACAATAATGGGGCGATCAATATTGCTTTTATGCACTGTTGGAATGAAATTTAAACGTTGTTGAAGACATTTCTCGGTGTAGTGCCATAAGTGAAAAATCAAAATAGCCTTTGTCCTAAATTGTTAGATAGCAAATGTGGTAAGTTAACCGGTCTCTTGAGAAGAAAATTAACCAGATAAAGTTTTTGAAGATCAGTTACTTCATCTTCCTGAACAATTGGTAAAATCATTTTGTTGAGGAACTTATGAAGTACTCTAGCCGTGCTATTCATCTCAGAGGCAATCTGAAGAGGCAGAGACAGAGGAAAGAGAGAGTCTCTGGCCAACAAATCACACATTTATGGCAATAGGTCATGGTTATTTGTCAAACAAATATCCACAAATCTCTTCAAGGAGTATGACAGTAAAGCATCTCAACCCTCCTCATAGACGAAACCATCATCTGCACAACTAGTTACTTGGGAAATATATTCCCAGGAGACAGAGACGTGCACACCAAGCACCCGTCCAACAATAATTTTGTTTGTATAGCATGAACATTAGAGGAGTCTTTGACAAAAAAACTCAATCTATCCTGCACGTATTAGTTCTTGTATCATGTCCCGTCCCAAGTCACGAAGGCATTCCAAGTTTATCCTCCACTCCAGTGGTATGGGAATAAAAATGATAAGAGCTGCATTTGAGTTCATTTTGTTTTAAAAGTGAAAACTTGAATTCAAATGTTGTTTTGGAAATAGTGAAATACAAAAGGCAACAAGAGGGCAAGAAAATGAGATGGCAAGAAACTTAGAAAGTGTGAAACTCTCTATTTTAGGGTCATCATATAACACAGAATATTGGTGCGTATACATTAAGAGAGTCTAGGAAATGGTTCGCTTGCATCTCGTTGGGAATTGAATGATTGCATTGGAAAATGTTGTGTATAGTTGGTATTATCAATGAAATGTATATCTTGAGAAACACAAAAAATGCTTGCCATGAAGAACAATATGTGACTTTCAATTACAACGTTTGTCCAAAAGAGTAGTGTCAAACATCTTTGTGTTTTCAATTACAAGAATGTTTGTCTAAGAGAGTGTTGCGTAACAACTCCATCTTTTCCATTACAACAATGTTTGTCTAGGAGAGCATTGTCTAACAGCTCCATATTTTTAATTACAAAAAACATGGAGCTGCTAAACAGTGCTTGCCGGGGGGAACGTTGTGTGAAAACTCTATGCTTTTCATTGCAACAAAGTTTGCCCAGAAACGCGTTTTGTGAAAGCTCCGTGTTTTCCATAACAGTGGTCCTCGCTTCGCGCTGTTGGAACCAAATTGGTCAAAGATATTTTTTCAATGTTTAAATCCTTAAATGATTTTGATGATAACAATTATTATTAAGGATTTTACAAAGTCTGATAACAAGCTCTTGCAGGTACAACAAACTTAAGTCCATCGTCCAGTGTGGCTTTGGTACTTATATGTACAATCAATGAGCTGAGCGTCCAGTGGACTCTAGTACTTGACCTATGGTAAGTATCGTCCAATGGACTCAGGATGCTATGCGTCCATTTGATAGGACATGTTATGCGTCCAAATGGTAAGACAACTAAGCATCCATTTTGTTTAAATATGCGTCCAACATGCATGTTGTTCTGATCTCTTGACATGCTATTTATTACTCTTACATTTAATTTGAGACATATTAAACGAGCAAATGATTTGAAATAAGTAGCTGCATGTATGCTTTTCTCGGACTAAATTGTTAACATTTCAGATAGCATTTAATGAAAAGCATAAAGCACTATGGAAAGTGTACTCGAGAGAGAATGCAGTCTGAACAAATCTAGCACTCTTTGAACATACTTTTCTATCACACAGTGTATTTTCTCTGTCTCAACTGAATATTACCTTTAACCACTGTGTAATTGAGACTTTGAGTACAGGTTGCTTCTGACCTTGGAGTAAGAACTGCACAACCTACGCTAAAGAAACACTCCATTGAAGCAACGGGAATATAACATTTAATGCTATCAGTAAATGGCTATTTTATGAAGGCTGAAGTAGAACAAGTTCAAGACCTAACTGAAGCTTTATTCAAGCCTATAAATAATGTAAACAAGAAGAAGAATATAGAAGACTAAAAACGTGAAAAAGAGAGCAAACATTGTGCATATTATTTCATATACTCTGTAAAACTTTGAAAGAGTCTGTACATTTCATTTTTCTTGTAAAAGAGAGTTTACTTAACTCTCTAAGTGCTCAAGGTTTTATATTCTCACTTATGTGACTAGCAGTACTTAGAAACACAAACACGTTTTTGGTTGTGTGAGCCTGGAGAGACTTGATTGTAAAAAAATAAATGACTGAGCTTGGAGAGGCTTAACTGTAAAAGAATACTTGTTTGAGCCTGGAGAGACTTGTCTATAAAAGAATACTTGATTGAGCCTGAAGAGGCTAGGTGTGCAAACAATACTCGTTGTAAGGTCTAAAGAGGCTATTGAAGAATACTTGTATTCTATCTGGATTGATAGTGAAATCTCTCTAGTTTAAGGGGATTGGACGTAGCTCTTAGGAAAGAGTGAACCAGGATAAAACAACTGTGTAAATCTTCTTTCCCTTAACTCCTTTACTTTCAGTATTTATACTAACTGTGGGGATTGAATTGAGATTATTTTTAACAAATGCTTTAAATGTTTTAAACGCACCTAAACTCGTTTTAAACTAAGTGGATGTTTCTGCGTCCAACTTACTTTGTGCGTCCAATACACGCTATGCGTCCAAACTCGCTATACGTCCATTTCTTCTCAAAAAATGTCCAATGTTTGCGAATAGATTTTAAAAGCTAAGAAGCACAATTCAACCCCTCTTCTTGTGTTTCATCTTGTTACCTATACGCGTGTCATTAGAAAGCTGTTATTGTTATGTGTTTCTAATGTAGTGAATGTTTTGTCGAAGTGCACCCACTGCAGGAAACAGAATATCAGCATCCTCCAACTCTTCATTCTTTTGAAACATATGAACATTGCCATATTTTAACCGAGGTTGGTCATGACCCAAAGCCACGTCATTATTTTGGGGCTAGGGTTGACCACCTTGTCTTGGAACCACATGATCAACATTGTTTTTAGGTGCAACAACGCCCAACACCTTTTTTAGCCTAGGCATTCGGCCATCCAATGCATTACAAGCAATGTTAGTGTTTCCCCATGAGAGGCGAATGGCAACACCCATTTGTTGAGTGAACATGTTCACCATCTCATGATTGTTATCATCTATTTGCTATCTCATCAATGTATTGGGTGTCAAACTCAGTGTTTTGAGAATTCGTCAAGTACAACCCAAGTGGAATTTTCATAGGATTACGTCATCGATGGAATCACCCTAGGATTAGAATTAACAACGCTATGTGGCGATGGTCGGCTTACACCTGCCCCCCAACAACATGTGGAATTGGGGAACTTACTTGGATTAGCATGACAACTTCTTCCAACCGAGGTACTTTTGACATTGCCTCAATATCATTGCAAGATTTGACATACTAGCACTATTTGTCGTGCCAGCTCCACTTGATGCATTCAGATTGCTTGCAGCACTTATATTATGTGTCGCATTAGCAATACTTGACACATTATCACCTATCTATGCATTATGTGCTTTGTTATTGTTCGCATCGCACATGGTTTGATTACTCTGTGAGGGATAAGGAATAACAATTTTGCCCCTCCTTAGTCACATACAATGTAACACCCTCATTTTTAAATAGTTTTTATTGATTTTTAATCTGCTTTAATTTAATTAAAATTATTTAATTAATGATTTTTGGGATCTTGAGGTGAGGATAGTGATAGTAATATCTTAGATTTATTTTAGAGGAGTTGAAAGTAGTAGAGTTCGCAAAACTGAGTTTTGCAGGAACCGCATTCTCTCCTGATGCGGGGATAGGGTCCAGTATTTTTCTAGAGGTTATTTTTTTACTCCAAAATAATTTTTTAACGAACCAAAAGTGGTTCTTATGGTATTTGTGATTTTTAGAAATTTTTCTGGAAATTTTTTAGAAAAACTTTATTTTACTCGCATTCGGTGCTTTACGGGTAAACCAGGCGCAACCGCGACATGAAAAATAGTCCAAAAATTTAGTTTTTGGTTTCTAAATTTTTCTATGACATATTCAAATCATAAAATTCATTTCTCATGATTTTACCATTTTAGAAAAATATTTAACTAAAAAGGGGTTCAAAAACTACGCGTTTTTACTACTTCGAACTACCGATTAAACCCTAACTCGGTAGAATTAAATCCCACCATTTTCCAGTCAGCCTTGGGCGCATATGAAGGTCTGATTTCACTCTCTAAAACATTCCAAAAGTCAATTGGGTCAAATGGGGTTAATATTTGAATTTTTCAAAATTAGGTGAGAGAGGTATGACTCCCAACCACCCAAGCATGCAAGCCCATACCTCCCCCATGCTCTCTTGCTTCAGCCGAATCCTCATAGGGAGAGGGAAGAGAGAGAAATTCATTTTTTCACTTCATCTTCAACCTTGAATCAAGAACACTCCATTTTCTCTCCATTTTCCCAAGCTTTTCCATACACCAAAAGGCTAGGTTTTGTTGAGTTTTTGGCCACCCAAGCTTCACAAAAAAAGTTTGGATCATCATTCTAATCCATAAACTTCTTTCATTTTTTCATTTCCACCACTTTCATTTTCCATGAAGGTTGTGTTCTTCTCTTTACTAAAAGAGAGCTTTTTATTGGTTTATGTTCACTCCATTGGAACCTACAAGCTTGAAAACTACCTTGGATCTATTTTCCTTCAAGATTTGAGTAAGTATTCCTCTACTCAAATTTCTATACCTTAGGGTTTGGTGGTTTTCATAAAACTCATATATTTATGGTTTGATTTTGGTGTATTTTGTGAAAGGTTAATTTTTCTAAGTGTGGGAACATCAAGGCTTCAAGGAGGCCACTTGGTGATTGTGTAGAGGGAAGGTGATTAGTGGTGTTTGTCCATTTTCATAGTCTTCAAGAGGTAAGGGGATTTTCTCAATAAGTTGGGAAGGATGTGTATGTGTGTGGTTTATCACTACGCCAAAAGTTTGCTCAGATAACGGCACTCAGATAGCGCTTAAAATAAGAAATGCTATTTGAAAAACGCGCGTGATTTCAGATAGCACTTTACAACATAAGTGTTGTCTGAATGAACCACTCCGATAGCGCTTTAAAGGAAAGCGTAATTGGAGTAAAACAATTCAGAGAGCGCTTATAAATTAAGTGTTATCTAGAAAATTTCAGTTTTATTTTTTTAATATTTTGGGCAATCAGATAGCGCTTTTTTACTAAATGCTATTGGAATCTCAACATTTGGAAAATGCTTTAACTAAAAGCGTTATCTGATTGTATTAAATTTTTTATTTTTAATTTAATTTTCAAAAATGCTTTTTTTTTAAAAGTGCTATCTGATGATATTCAATTTTTATTTTAATTTTTTAGGAATTCCAATAGCACTTTATTTTAAAAGCGCTTTCGGAAGCTAATCAGTCAGAAAACACTTTCACATGTAAGTGCTATCTGATGTTTTAAATTTTTTATTTGTACTTTAATTTTCAGAAAACACTTTTTCTTAAAAGTGCTATCTGATGATATTCAATTTTTTATTTTAATTTTTTATTCATTCCAATAGCACTTTATTCTAAAAGCGCTTTCGGAAGCTACGCAATCAGAAAACACTTTTACATGTAAGTGCTATCTGATGTTTTATTTTAGATTTTAAATCACTTCATTCATTTGATCTTCACTGCTCCCAGATCGACTTCGCCCAGCTTCTTCGTTCCAATATTCTTCGTTCCAGATCGACTTCACTGCTCCCAGACTTCGCCCAGCTTCTTCGTTCCATTCTTCGTTCTGTTGAAAGGCTCACTCGTTCCCTTCTTCGTTCCAGATCGACTTCGTTGTGCTCAAACCAGCAGCTTCGTACGTTTCCTTCGTTCTTTGTTCGCTTCGTTCTGTGTCCTTGTGAGCTCTTGGAAGATCCTTGTGAGCTCGCTCGTGGAAGATCCTTGTGAGCTCACTGTCTTCTTCACTGTCGTTCTTCGTCCTGCTCGTTGGCCAGCTTCAGTTGTTCATCAGTTGCATTGGGTTTGTGCTTCTGCGTTGGTGAGCTCGTGCTTCTGTTGTTGAGTTCGTTCTGTGTGAGCTCGTGATGTTCTTTTGCGTTGGTGCTTCTGCCTTGGTGCTTCTGCTGTTCTGCATTGGTGAGTTCTTGCACCTCTTCTCTGATGACTACAACCTGTTTGTGAAAATGCTTGAAAGGACTCACAACTTAAATATTGTCACGCCAACATGCACTACCACCATGTAGTTTGCAGACAAGGATAGCGGAACGCCCTTTACATTTCTCTCTCTCTTTGTCTTGTATGTAATGTGATGTGATGAGAAAGAAATTGTATAAGCCAAAGGAAATTAAATGGGTGCATGCGCATAATATGGGGGGACCATTTCCATGGCTACATAGGCATTGCATTTGATACTGGTGATTAGGAAAATGACCTTAGTAGTTAGAAAAATTAATGCTACCTGGAATCCTTTTTCCTTGTTATTGTTAGAGGTAGTGACATGATAGATGTAAAGCATATATGTCATTATCTTTATTATAGCCCTATGTGTTTTAAATGTACTATATTTTAGTGGCTGAGGGTGATTTTGAAACCCATGACATGACATTGTAATTGATTTGTGCCTTATTGTGTTGATTTGCTTTTTATTTTTGTTTTGGTGTGGTTTGCAGACGGAAGTGAATTTTCTGGGGCAGCTTAGGCATCCTAATCTCGTGAAGTTGATTGGTTACTGCTGTGAGGATGATCATAAGCTGCTTGTCTATGAGTCCATGTTTCCAAGAAGTCTAGAAGAAAATCACCTATTCCGAAGTATGAATTGCCAACTCTTATTTATCTATCTATTTATTTAATTAATCTTTTCTTAACTTAGGTTAGGAATGGAATGGATTTGGATCTGAGTGAGGAGGAATTCTTTGGTGTTCTGCCTTCTGAGAGTAATGCATTGTTAATGAATGACCAACCAAATTGAAATGTAATGTAGATGATGCTATTTAATGTGTTCTGTTTTGTAGTACTTCATGTTCATGATAATTTAAGCTATTGAACATTGATTGCATGGCACAGAATAAGTAAGAATTTCTCCTAAGTGGACTTTTGGTTGCACTTGTTCTGGGTGGGTCAAACATGCTTTGAATTGATTGCCATTCATAGCCGGCGAAATATTTGTTATTTTATTTTGTATTTTGCATCAACAGAAACTTTATTAATCGGTGGTGTGAATTGTAAATCAACTTTCTTTTAAAATAAACAGTTGTTTAATAATAACCTGTTTTCTAACACTTTTTTTTTTGCTACTAACATGTTTTCTAACACTACATCTATCTATATATTTGTACAAATTATTAAGCTTACCATAACAAGAACGAAAAACAGTCCACAAAACAAAAAAAACTAAACATGAAATGCCTAACTGTTTCTTTAAATAACTGTTTTTATATTTGTTTGTTTTCAAAACTTATTTTTGTTTTCATATTTAAAACAATAATAAGAATAAGTCTAGAGCTGTTTTTATTATTATTTATATTTTTTTTATCACCTCTCGACACCTTTTATAGCTACTATTGTGGATGCTACTATCCAATGTCCTCTACCACCTAACTCCTTATTTTCAAGACAAGTTCTCAAGATAAAATTATTAAATGGATTTTTTTCTAACTTCTAAAATTCCTTTTTTAATTAAAATTACTAAATATATTTTCTTTTATTCATCAAATTATTAATGGAACTTAGCGATTATATTATTTACTCAATATAGGTTGTAGCTTGAAAGGAGGACGGTTGCCCTAAAGTCTGTGGAAGACATTTATACTTTGCATACATTCAGGGATCCTTTGTTTGGAGTTGCAAGGCATTGGTTACGGAGGTAAAACGTAATATTTTCTGATGGAGTATTAGATTTAATAGTTTAAATAATTATGTAATTGCATTGGTCAACTTAAATCGCTACATGCTTTCTCCATGTGTTTAATTTTTTTTTTCTATCCTTTCCGTATGGTTTGGGATTGTGTTTTGTTGCATGTCCTAGGTTATTTTTTGGCTCTTTTAGTCCTCAAGTACTACTGCTCTTTCTATTCTATAGCTAGACTCTAATTTGTAAGTTGGTTTTGCCTCTTTTGCACTCCTTGTGCTATGGTTTGCTCTCCTTTTTAATGAAGTCCTTTGTACTCCTTTGCCTACTATATATAACTCCTTTGAACTGAAAGCACCCATTGTTATTAATTTATCAGTTAGAAGAATAATCTATGGATCGTAGGTGGATGTCTGCCAGTCGATTGTCAAGGGAATATGAGGAAGGAGTCAAAGAATTTATTAGGTTTGCAGTTGAGCATGCTTTAAACCCGAATAGCATCACCTGCCCTTGCTTGAAATGTTGTTATTCAAGGGAAATTAGTGCAGATGAGTTGTTATCTCATTTAATTTGTAATGGAATTGATCAAAGTTATACATGTTGGACAAGACATGGTGAGAAGAGAAGCAAGTCTACTGATGGTATGCGGGATAGTGTGAGATATGCATCAAGTGATGTTGACACAAACACATATGAATGGGACCGGGTTGAAGAGATTCCAAATGTTGTCGAAGATGATCTTCGAGATTGTCCGGAGATGTTTGAGAAATTGGTAAGTGATGCAGAGAAACCACTATATGGTGGTTGTACTAAATTCACAAGACTGTCGGCGGTGTTGAAGTTATACCATTTGAAAGCGGGAAATGGTTGGTCTGATAAGAGCTTCACAGAACTACTGACGCTCTTGAAAGATATTCTGCCAGAAGATAATGTGCTTCCTAGTCGGACATATGAGGCTAAAAAAATGTTGTCCTCTATTGGCACGAGCTACGAAAAGATACACTCTTGTCCAAATGATTGCATTCTTTTTCGAAATGAATATGCGTCGTTAACTATGTGCCCCAAGTGTGATGCCCCACGATATAGGAAGAAAGAATCATCTCCGATGAAAGTGCTATGGTATTTTCCCATCATACCAAGATTTAGGCGTCTGTATAGTAGTGAGGAGAGTACGAAGCATTTGACATGGCATTCAGACGAAAGGATTACAGATGGAAAGCTCCGACATCCTGCTGATTCTCCCCAGTGGGCGAAAATAAACGATGATTACCCATATTTTGGAAATGAAGCAAGAAACCTACGTCTTGCGTTGTCTACCGATGGAATGAACCCTCATGGTATGCAAAGTAGCTCCCATAGTACATGGCCAGTGATTATCATGATTTATAACCTACCTCCATGGCTATACATGAAGCGAAAGTACATGATGTTGTCTATGTTAATATCTGGCCCTAAACAACCGGGTAACGATATAGACGTTTACTTGGCTCCATTGATTGAAGACTTGAAGCATATGTGGGAGACAGGTGTAGAGGTCTATGATGGGTACAGGAAAGAAATTTTTAAGTTGAGGGCTATGTTGTTTGGCACAATTAATGATTTTCCGGCATATGGGAACCTATCAGGTTACAGTATCAAAGGACAGTGTGCATACCCTATATGCGGAGAGGGTACAGATTGGATGCGGTTGAAACATGGGAAAAAAATGTCTTTCTCGGCCATCGTCGATTCTTACCTTCGAAACATCGATATCGAGGTTGGAGAAAAGCATTTAATGGGAGATCAGAAGAAGCTAGAGCTCCAGAGCCGCTAACGGGTGATCAAGTATTTGAAGAGGTAAAAGATCTAATAAACAAATTTGGAAAACCTTTTGCGGGAGAGCTTAAGACAAGCGGGTGGAAAAAAAAAGTCAATCTTCTTTGAGTTACCCTATTGGAAGTCCTTGTATGTAAGACATTTCATTGATGTGATGCATGTTGAAAAAAATGTTTGTGAAAGTGTCATTGGTACACTGCTCAATGTACCAAGAAAATCTAAGGATGGGATCAATGCAAGGTTAGACTTGGTTAGTATGGGAATAAGAACGGAATTGGCTCCAATGAAAAAGGGTACACGTCAATATCTACCTCCAGCGGCACATACACTATCTTGGAAAGAAAAAATTGTGTTTTGCAAGTGCCTTCATGGAGTTAAAGTTCCAGAAGGGTACTCTTCAAACATCAAGAGTCTGGTGTCCATGAAAGACCTCAAACTGAAGGGGTTAAAGTCTCATGATTGTCATGTTCTAATGGAGCATTTGCTACCAATTTGTATACGCTCCATTTTGCCTGAAAAAGTGCTGTGGAGCATAACTAAATTATGTTACTTCTTCAGAGCGATTTGTAGCAAGGTAATTGACCCTATGAAATTGCAATCATTGCAAAAAGAAATTGTTGTCGCTTTATGTGAGCTTGAGATGTATTTTCCACCTTCATTCTTTGATATGATGATTCATCTAACTGTTCACCTGGTTAGAGAGACAAAATTATGTGGGCCGGCTTATATGAGATGGATGTACCCAGTTGAACGTTACATGAAAATATTAAAGGGGTACGTGAGGAATCGAAGTAGACCAGAGGGTTGTATTGTTGAACGGTACGTAATTGAAGAAGCTGTAGAATTTTGTTCTGAGTACCTTTCTAATGCCGAGCCAATAGGGCTTCCAAAGTCTCGACACTGGGGAAGAACAAAAGGAGAAGGAATAAGTGGAAATGAAATAGTGACAATAACAAGGACAGAATGGGAGCAGGCACACTTGTATGTTCTACACAACTCTGACGAGGTTGAGCCATATGTTGAGAAACACAAGGACATACTAAGAGTCGTGAACCCAAACAGGAATGAGAATTGGATAATGAGAGAACACAATAGAAGTTTTATTCCATGGCTAAAAGATCACATTTTTGAACAGTTGGCTACAGATCGTGTTTCAATATCTAAAAGGCTAAGATGGTTGGCAACTGGTCCAAAGATACATGTCTCATCTTTCACTGGTTATATGATTAATGGATACACATTTTATACGAAAAAACAAGATGATCAGAGTACTATGCAAAATAGCGGTGTCACCCTTGTGGCCGAATCCATCCACATCTCAAGTGCCAAAGATAGAAATCCTCAATATGCAAATATGTCATACTTCGGAGTAATTGAACGCATATGGGAGTTAGATTACACAACATTTAAGTTGCCTGTGTTTGGTTGTAAGTGGGTCGACAACAATGGTGGTGTTCGGGTGGATGCATCTGGGTTCATGGAGGTAGACCTTAATAGGGTGGGGTACCAAAGCGAGCCATTTATCTTAGCAGCACAGGCTGTACAAGTGTTTTATGTGACTGATCCTGCTGATGAGAAATGGTCTATTGTGCTGCTAACCAACAAAATAATTGAGCATGACATGAAAGATCAGGAAGACACAGATACTGAGGATGATCCTTACTTGTGCACATCACAATCGTATGAAATTGATCCAACCATAGATGATATTTTGTATATGAGAGATGACCACGATGAGGGTATTTGGATCAATCAGACTTTTCATGTCCATAAAAGACATAGAGATCTAAATTTGACAAAGAAAAGAAAAAGAGGGTCGAAAATGTATGACACTTGTTTTATGAATTTGACATGTATTTTGCCTATATTGTTCATAAATGTCCTTTTTCTAAATTCTATAAATAATAAGTTTATTTTTTTTGTTGCAGGTAAATGGCATCTTCCAGTGACGATCATGTTTTTGGGTCATCTTCTGGTGATGACCGTGATGCTCCTTCTGGGGAAAGTACCAAGAAACGCCGACTTGTTTATATGAAGAAGGTCACCCTGGCTAGACAACAAGGAAGAAAATTTGATGTAAGTACTTGAGCCTAATGGTTGATTACATTGCATGAAATGATAGAAGTCAACCAATTGATTCTTACGGTTTAATATATTTTAACCAATATGATATCTTTTCATTTGATTAGGTTGGATGGAATGATAAGGGTCAACCAATTGACCCTAACAGCTCAATGTTCGTTAGCTACCTTGGATGTCTTGTTCGTCAAGTGGTTCCTATTACTTGCAATCCTTGGACATCTAAGTCTTATCCTTCTTTGGGCGTTCTCAAGGATAACATTTGGACAGATATACAGGTAACTCTAGTTCTTTCTATTTGTTTTAGAGGTTATCCAATTTTACTATGCTAATTTATTATTATTTTTTTTGTAGAGTGCTTTTAATATTGATCTATCACACCGCAAATGGATACTTAGGAAAGCCGGCAATTTGCATAGGTCCTTTAGATCGATGTTGGTGAGACGATATGTGTTTGATGCTGAGGGAAACGTCAATGAACATCCTCCTGCTGATTATGCACACATAATAACTGAGGATGAGTGGAAGTCGTTTATAGCTAGATGTTTGGATGAATCTTTCCAGGTAACATTAATTAATTATAACAATTAAATGTATTGTCCTCATATATGGATAACAAGTATTAAAATGATTGTTAATTGTGTATACAGGAAATAAGCAAACTAAATCGGCAAAGAGCGTCAAAACCTGAGTATCCATACAGGGGTTCACGTATGGGCTATGCACGCATGGAGCAAAAAATGGTAAGTATGCCTTCACACATAATATGTCATTCACAATAGTTATATTGCTGAAACTGTACGACTAATGTCTTATATATAGATATCGCAAGCGGGATCAGGTGTCACGTCCATAGACAGACATGTCTTGTGGAAAGCCGCTCGCGTAAACAAAGAGGGGGTCATCGAAAATGACAGTGTTCGGCAAATTTGGGATCAATGTGTATGTACATTAACCTTAATCTCGCATTTGATATATGCTTATGTTATTAATAATAATAATAATAATAATCAACTGGGTCATTAATACTTCTATTGTGTGTGTATTCAGGAGATATTATCACAGTCCTTACCTCAGGAGGAGGTACAAGGGGACGATCGTGACATACTCGCCCGGGCACTAAATGTGTCGGAGTACCCTGGTCGTGTTAGGGGGAAAGGATTTGGGGTAACGCCAAGAGACTGTTTTCCATCCCAAAAGCGAAAGAACGATGATGAACTTGCACAAATGAGGGAGATGATGAAAGTCCTCAGTGCACAAGTATTTGAAATGCAGAAGAAACTCCAAGATCAAGAGAGGCAGCTTCAGGATCAAAGGGACAAGGAGGCAAATACAGCTCATGAGAGACAAGCACTCGACAATATTCCTTGCATTCCTAGTGCCAAGGATAGTTGCACTCTTGCATCGAATACCATTCCAGAGGTAAATATTGTTCTCTATTATGTGTAATTTTTTATCTATTGTTTCATACGTGTTTGATATCTTTTTCTTGATTGATTAATTATTAATTATTCTAGGGAGTGATCACGAATGCTAAGTTTTATCTATCATCTCCTCATCCGTGGTTGGTGGTGGAAAAGTCTATAACCTTCGAGGTGATGTGCTACATAATAGACCGATTCCCACCGGTCATGTGAGAGTGGTGATTGAGGTTGTGTATGAGCCAGATGCCAACTTACCAGTACCTATTGAGGAAGATGATTTGACAGTACTCAGCGATTCAATAGGTGCTTTTGTGGCATGGCCACTCAACCTCATAGCTATAGATGGTGTGGTATGTTCAAATAGTGATTTCATTGTTGAATACAATTAGTTGCATATATTTATTATTTCAATTTTTTCTCTACTAACTAATTTTAATTTAAAAATTTTAAGGTCCAGACAAAGGATCCAAGAGGCAAAGGGACCATTGGGAAGAAGAGCACAACCAAAGAAAAAATAGCCAAAGGGTCCACAAATGGGTCAGTGGCGAAGACGTCAAAGAAAAAAGGAAAAGAAGTTGTAGAGTCCGCACCTCCTGTCAATCTTTATTTGTATCAGCATTTGGCATACATGAACGTACATGTAAATACAAAGATGAAAGGAGGTGGGGATCCATTGGTGGCACACATGACGAAAGGCATATTCGGTGAGGAGTGTACTGACTACCTTAATGTAGATGAGATTAACGAAGTTCTTCAACACGGGTGGTTAGGCGCCTCTGTTATCTCCATTTATATTAGGTATTTTAAACTATTTACCCTTAGCATTTAAATCATTTCATACTTTATCCAAGTTGTTGCTAATCTCATTATTTAAATGATTTAATACTTTATATTTGATTTAGGTATTTGTATGAAAAATTGTTGGTCCCAATGCAAATAACAAATAAGTACTTCTTCTTATCACCTCACAAAACGCACAAACTGTTGCAAGATCGAGAGCAATCCTTATGTGATTTGTTTGTTGAGAATGAGGTGGAGAAGAAGTTAGTTCTTGCACCATACAACACAGGGTGAGACTTTTTCCCTTGTACTACTTGCAATAAATAATAGTATATTATTTTCAGTCTTTGCTTACTAGTAAATTTTGTAGGCAACATTGGGTGTTGATTGCCATTAATATCAAGGAGGGGATGATATTTTATTTGGATTCATTGCATGGTGATCCTAATAATTATTCTGAGATGGTGGAACTGTTCAACAAGTAAGTATTGCTAGCTAGCATCCATATTTGTTCTCATTGTAGCTTTGTTACTAATCACTTGAAGTTTGTTTGTTTTATTAGGACATTAATTATGTTCCGTTCTAAAAAAAAACTTTTGGTATCAAAGGCGAAGTTAACTAACATAACATGGAGAAGCATTGAGGTACTTTGATTACATACCTCTCACTCCCTAATTATATACAAATATTTGTATTGATGTACGTGTTTTTGGTTTGACAGTGCCCAAAGCAACGTAATAGCATAGATTGTGGGTATTATGTGTTGCAATTCATGAAGGAGATTATATCTTGTTCTCAATCTATGATCCCAGACAAGGCATGTGATTTTCATCCTATATATATTTACTAAATTAAATCTTTTCATGTGACTAACAATTAATTTGGTTTTAATCTTTATATTTTGCAGTATTTCCCTGGATACAGGAGTTATACTTATTCTTCAGATAAGCTAAATGAGCTCAAAGACGAACGGTGTAGCTTCGTGATCGAAAAATTATTATGATTTCTCGGTGAGTGTGAATAATATGTGAATTATAAATTTGGTTTGATATACATTAAACTTAATTAGTTTGTTGCTTGAACAAATTAATTTTTTATTGTTTTGAAGCTGCAGGTGACATTGGAGTAGCTCATGGATAATGCTTAATTGCCTTAAAAGCTGGATATATGATAGATATTTAGCCAATTGTAGGTTCTAAGTTTCGATGCAAGTGTTTTTGGCCTTTTGATCTTTTCATGATTTAATTGTAGGTCATGGACAATTATGCTTGTCTATATGATAGGTAGATATATCTTATTGGTTGTTGTATAAAGCTAGTTCATCTACTTGTTTGATTAAGCTTTTTGTTAGAATATTGTAATTTGAAACATGCACTTGTGATATATATATCGTATTAATTGATCTGCCAAAATCGATTACTGTCTCTGTTGCGATTGCTGGCTCTGTGTGTTGCTAGGGGATATAAGAAAAATAGAAAAATTATTTAAAAAAAAATCTAGTCAGATAGCGCTTTATTTGGAAAGTGTTTTCTGATGTGACATCAGATAGCGCTTTCTAAGAATAAGTGTTATCTTATTTCAAAAATTCAGATAACACTTTATACTAAAAGTGCTATCTGTTATAAAACTTCAGATAACACTTTTATCATAAGTGCTATCTGTTTTTAAAATTTCCGATAGCACTTTTCAACGAAGTGCTATCTCTTTGAAAATATTCCCAGAGCACTTCCTAAATAAGTGCTATCTGTTATAAAAACTTCAGACAGCACTTTTTTAAAAGCGCTATCGGAATGTAAGTTCAGATAACGCTTTTGAAGCGTTATCGGAATACAGATAACGCTCAATTAGAAAATGCTTAAAAGCGCTATCTGAATATAAAAAAAAGCGCTGTCTGAATGAATTTTTGGCATAGTGTATGTTGTATGTTCATGAAAAACTCAAAGACTTGAGTTTTCATATTGGGTGTTTGAGTGAGAAATCATTCTTTAGTAATATGTATTTTTATATATTTATGTATATGAGTGAAATTATGATTTTGGTTGAGGCATGATAATTTTTGATAAACCTATGTGTTGTTGAAAAAATCATATGTATGATTTGGATTGATTTGGAATGCCTAAGTGTATGTTTGAGGAAGTATGTTTTATGCTATGTTCATGATGTATGTTGATATGTTATGAATGATTACTTTGAGTGGATGTATGGTTTATGGCTTGATTGTGTTCTTGCCTAATTGATGTATGTTGATTTCTTTGAATATTCCATATACCTTGATTTCTTTGTGATTGGGATTGTTTTGAAAATATTTGACTAAGTGTGAAAGAGGACTTAAAAACTTTAATGAAAAAGTTTTACAAATGAAATCAAATACATTAATTGGGATTCAAGTTAACACTTAAGTAAATACATATCATAAAATTGCTAAGTATAAGTCTCAAGTCAATTTCATACTAAGTCATTTTTATCCATAAAATTCTAAGTGAGTTAGAAAATTAATTAATGAGGGAGAAAAATCAAATTTCTAATTTTTAGGGGTCAAAAACGAAAACTGCATGTGTTGGGGTTAAAAATACAAAATTCTGGAATGCTGGACTTAAATTCGAAAATCTGGGCATTTTGGGCAAAAATTATAATTTACGAAAGTTTGGGGCAAAACCTCGAAGTCTGGGTACTTTTGGGCCAAAAATATAATTTACTAAAGTTGTGGGGCAGAAACGCGAAGTCTAGGCACTTTGGGCCAAAAACATAATTTACGAAAGTTTTGGGGGCAGAAAACGTGAAATCTGGGCATTTTGGGCCAGAAACCCAATTTTTCAGAAAATTAGGGGCTGAACTGCGAAACTGAACTTCTTAGGGGGTCAGAATTGTAAATACTTAAAAGTAAATGAAATTAAGTAAAATTATCATAGAATCTACTCAAGCTTTTAATTAAACCTTTTATAATGAAAAGTGAGAAGAAAAATTAATAAAGTGGGTTTTAAATAAAAGGTAATTATTTTATTAAAAACAAATAAAGATTAAAGATTTTAGAGTTAAAAGAAAGAGTAAAGGGTCATTTTAGTCCCTGAGAGATATAGGCAGTGTCACATTGGTCCCTGAGAGATAGGAAATTAAAACTTCGTCTCTGAGAGAGACAAACATTTTTCAGTTTGGTCCCTAAATAATATTTTCAAGGACTAAAATGATAGTAAGTAATCACTTTTCAGGGACCAAAATGACAGTAAGTAATCACTTTTAGGGACTAAAATGACTAACGGATGACAGTTGATGACCTTTTTTGAATTTTGCATCTGTCAGGGATCAAAGTGACACCGCCTGACACTCTCAGGGACCAAAATGACTGTTTATTCTAAAAGGAAACTTAAGAATTCAAAGAGGAATTTCTTCTAAAAACTTATGGTTTCAAATAACGATTTTACATAGTATTGAACGAGGATCAATACGTGGCGACGATAAAGTCTTGAGGACAATAAAATTACACGGTGTTGGATGAAAGCTAACACGTGGCGACGAAAAAAACCCTAAGACGAGAGACCGCATTGATTGTATTGATTGTGGTTCCAAATATATTGTCATTTGCATTAAAGACGTGGCTTTTGCTAAATTAGAGCACACAATCCTATGCGATGGATTGTGAATAATTGTAAAACCTGTCCATGAAAAAGGGGACCGATGGTTACCATGTCCATGAAAAACGGGACCGATGGGTTTATTATGTTGCTCTACCGAAGTATTGTAAAACCTGTCCATGAAATAGGGGACCGATGGTTATCATGTCCATGAAAAAGGGGACCAATTGGTTTATTATGTTATGGTGATAGTAGCTCTACTGAATAATTGTAAAACCTGTTCATGAAAAAGGGGACAGATGGTTACCAAGTCCATGAAAAAGGGGATAGATTGGTTTATTATGTTCGGTTTAGGCTACAGCCATTTCGCTCTACTTAGTTGAGGAAGTCTCCATGGAGCAGTGCACCGGTGTATGAAAAGAGATATTGAAGTGACATGCATTATGCTAGAATGCTATGTGTGTGCTTGACTGTGTGTTTACCTTGATGATGTGTCTTTTGTTGATGATTGAATATCTTAGCTAAAAATTTGTGAAAGAGTAATTCTATATATATATTCTTGGAATGTATTATGTAGTATTTTGCTTTTCATATGCACCCTTTTGTGGATTTCAACTTGTGTAAAGACATTCACCTTTGCATATTTTCCTGTATCTGTATGTACGTTACGCGTAGATGAGGCTTCTGGTAGCCCGAGTAAGGGAGAGTTTCAGGCCTCTTGAGGCCGATGGTGGGGGATGGACTTATGATCCCATATCCCAATGGGCCACAGTGTGTGGACACGTGGTCAGGACGAGGGGAGGGGGGCTGGGCCCCGAGGAGGTTTTGGAGCGTGACATGGTTCTGGACGCTTACATTCCCTTAGAGAGGATGCGCAGCTAGCTGGCAGCCACACCCGAGGCACCTATGGAGCAGCCGAGGAGAGAGGCTCAGGCGGAGGAGAAACCTTTACCCTCACGGTTAACCGGATCCATTCCGGAGTACCGTCGGATGTTTCGTCGCACGCGTTGCACTCCAAGGAAGAGTACCCTGGAGCAATCACGTCTACCAAGGATGGCTCCACCTGTGACACTAGCTTCACCACCGAAGACAGTGAGACTGACGCTCTCCGTCCCTTACGTCCCACCGTATGGGGGTTTCGTGCGTTGCTCTTCTGACACTTCTGCCGGACCGTCAGGACACGCAGAGAGGGGGAAGATGAAGGTTCGAGATGAGCCAGAGCGGGTATTCATTGAGATATCCGAGGAGCAGGAGGACCCGTTGGAGGATCCCGAGGAGACGTCATCGTCTTAGGTCTGTAGTGGTGGGGGTGTCTGGTGCTATGTGGTAGGTTGTCTGTTAGCGACCAGCCTAGGGTTTGGGGTGTACATGTTCTGTGTCGTGTATTTGACACACCCTTTGGTTTTACTATTTTTCCTAGGTTTAGTTTTATCGCTTTATTTTCCTTATGTTAAGATGTTGTATTTTGGCCACTCTGTTGTGGTTCATGATTATACTTGCGGGTGCAAGATTTGTGTATATTGACATGATGATATATATATATGTGATGTGTGTTTTCTTTCTAAGTTTCTGGATGGCTGAATGAGATGTGAATAAATCATTTCGTAAAAGACTTTTCAAAAAAAAAAATTTAGCCACCAATTTTGGTAAGCTTTATTTATGAAAGACGATTTTCCGCATTAAGTTTTAGTTTTTCTTGTGACGTTCCTTGTGTGAAAAAGGGGCTGTAGACACCAATTTTTGTCCTCTTTTTTTATTTTATTTATTTTTAATTTAATTGATCTAAAAGGGGTCCAATTTATTTAAGTCCATTAACATTTTGTTTTTAATTCATTGGGCTTTTGTTTGGTTGAACCAATTGCAATTGGGCCTGTGTTTTTTTTAATGAGTCTCATGATCCAATTAGCAAAAAGGCTTTGTACAATTTTTTATTATTACCAGTCCAAGATGAAAAATGTGTACAAAAGCCAATAAAAAAAAAGGAGAGCAAAAATTGAAAAGACAAAAAGAAGCAGCATGCGCCTCTCTCAAAGCTCTCCCTGCTCAGCTGCTGCTTTTTTTCCATATTGCCCAAAAGACCCAAGCTGTTAACACAAGGGGAAGTGAAGGGTCACAAATCAAAACAAAGGGGAAAATGGCAAAACAGGGAGAAATTATGAATTGGGGAGCAAGCAAAAGCATCAAGCCACACACACAAACCGTACACACACACACAAAATTCTGAAAAATGACACACACACACACACAAACAGTACACACACCATCGCACAACACACACAGACCACCACACCACACCACACCACTCTTGGTTGGTTTTGCCCTATTTTTTCCTCATGCCTCTTGGCTCTCCCTCACTGGTATATATACCCAATGGCACAGTAAAAAACACACAGAGAGGATAGAGGAAGGAAAGGAAAAACAGAGAGAAAACAGTTTTGATTGATAAATACATTTTCTGTTTATCAATCATAGAGAGCAAAGCACAGACACTCAGTTCATTCAGCAATCACATACAACTCAATGCAGAGGAGGAAGGGAGAAAATAGCAGAAAAGAGGAAAGGAAGGTCACCATTGCTTGTGGACCATTAGCAGGTAAAAGGAGCTTTCTTCTTCCTTGTGCTGTATATGCTGTGTTCCATCTTTGTTTTGGTCTATGTCCCTGTGAGAGAACCAGAGAATGCAAAAACAGTGAGCAAAAAAAATACACACAGAGAAGAGAGTGATTGGATGAGCTCACGCCAGCCGCCGCCGCCGCCACGGCGCCGCCGTCGTCCTCCCTGGACTGCCACCCTTTTCCCCTTTCCCCCTTCACGTGCCCCTCTCTCCCTCTCACCACAGCCGTAAACCACAGCCTTTCTTCCCCATTCTTTCCGTTCTCCCTTTTCCTTCTCTCTCCGCCCTATTCTCCCTCTCCTTCCCACCAACCACCACCAGGACCGCCGTAGGAAAACGCCCCCACCGTCGCTGCAAACGCCGTGGCCGCCACACCCCCTTCGTTCCCTTCCTCTTCTTCTCCCCTCTCCCTCACGAACGCGTCCTTTCTTCTCCGCCCAGCTCGTGGCCGTTCCGGGAACGAGCCACCGCCATGGATGGCCACTATGACCGCCGCCCCTCTCTTCTCCCTTCTCCCTCTTTTCCCCTCTTTTCCTTTTTTCCCCTTTCCCCTCTCAGGTCTTCATTTGGGGTTAGGAATTTTTTGAAATCTCGTCCCCTTTCCTCTCTCCTTTTTTTTATTTTATTTGTTTTAGTTTTATTATTCTGTTTTAGTTTTTTTTTGGATGGCTGTAATGGGTTGTTTGGGTTACAAAAAATTTGAGTTTGCATGGGCTTCTGGCCCGTTTTGCGTTTTTTCTTTTGCACAATAGTATGGTTTGTAGTTTTGGGCTTCTGGCCCGTTTTTGCGTTTTTTTCGTTTTGCACAAAAATCAAACTTGCTACTTTGGGCCTTGACCCAGTTTTTTTTAGAAAGAAGGAATGTTTGGCTTGGTGTCTGGGCCTAGCCCAGCTGCGTTTTTTTATCTGCCTCAATATGTTGGGCCCAGTCCATTATTCGTTTTATTTATTCTTATAACCCATGATTTTTGCCCCTAATTCACTTCACAAATAAAATAAAGTTATTTCTAAATTAGCTCATTTTCATTATTGTCTAAATATGTCCTAAAAAAACATTAATCATAACCTCTTGCATTCTTATTAAAAAATATATATGGAGTTGTTAGTGATAGTCATTTCGGATCCTCTTCCTATTTGGCTATTGTGAAAACTCCATTTTTTAATTAATTAATTAAGTAATTAGTGATAGTCAATTTTGGATCTTCTTCCTATTTGACTATTGCGGAAACATTTTAGATTGAAAACTCATTAGTGATAGTCGTTTTGGATCCTCTTCCTATTCGGCTATCGCGAAAACCTTCTTTATTTCAGTCGGTCAAAATTAGTAATCATTTTGGATCCTCTTCCTATTTGGTTATTATGAGACCGCTTTGCCAAATGATTATTTTCGAAAAAAAGCAAATTCTACAAAAATTAAAACAAATCAACATACAATCATTTTCTACTAAAGAACTACGTAGCTTTGATTTTCTCATTGCACCTGAGAATACGTAGGAGCAGGGACCTTCCCTGTCGAGCGCAAAAATAAATTTTCATAATTTTTTCTTCTCTTTTAATTTAAATTGCATTTTGTAAATAAGCAAATAATTTCTCTTTGGGGTAAAATAAATAATTTTAAAAGCTAACAAATTTGCACATTTAATTAGAGGTAACTGCTTTTAGCGGACGTCGTAGGGTGCTAATATCTTCCCTATGCGTAATCGACTCCTGAACCCTAAATCTGGTTCCAAAGGCCATTTTTATTTTCTTCAAAAATGGGTTTTTCCAATGTTTTCCCTAAAAAATAAACTTTGGTGGCGACTCCTCTGTTCTGTAATTTTTGGGTTGCTTCAGGGGCGTTACATACAACCATTTTCAAATAATTGATTTGAAGGCACAAATAAAAGTTACACTCAACTCGTCCCGCTGGGCATGCCAATTTGTTTACGGGCCTTTTTGGTTCAGTAAAAAGTTTGACAAAAAAAGTATTTTAATCAGTTGATTGTGGGGTCTACAAGCATTATGGTATTCTTGTATTTATTGATTTCGCCTCTACGAAAGTGTAATTTGACAATAATTATCTTGACAATGTGAGTTCAAGTAATTTGTCAAATGAGATTGGTAAGTACCAAGGCAAGTTGTTTAAAATGGATTATGCAAAGATGGACGTATGGTAAAATGAAGTGCAATGAAGTAAAAACAAAGAATTGTAAATGTGTAGGAATGATAAAAGTGCTTGATATGCAAAAATGCATGAAAAGTAAATATGCAAGAAAGTAAACGTGTGTGAAAGATAAATGTGCAAAAATGTAAAGTTGCAAGAATGTAAATGGTGTAGAAAGGTAAACATGCAGGAAATGTAAAAGAATGTAAAGACAAGTGCAAGGAATTTAAAGAACTAGAACATAAATTTGACTTGAATTAAAATGGGATGGAATCTATACTTGATGTTAGATCTGCGAATCTGCGTGTATTGAGATGTATTGGATCATTAATGAAGTATCTAAGCTTGATTACATCGTTGAAACTAATATATATATATATATAGGCAAATCTATGGGAAAACTACCTATTTAACTATCTGACATGTATGTGGCAATTATTTTTGTCTGTATGCCGCATATCTGTCGGTCTACATAATTATGACAGTCATTAGACTATCTATCTTAGAAACAAATTCTATGTCTTGACTATCTTGACTTCGGTGATATCCGATCCTTCCTTATCTTCTTTATCAACAATGCTCCTTAGACCACTTCTTTTTCGAATGACCATATTTGTGACTCGTCGGACATTAATCTTTTGATAAGTTTCATTCAATGATTCGACAAAATCGATTGTGTCAAATTTTATTTCCTTGTCAGCAACCAAAGTCTATTGAGTGGCATCTTGACAATCTTCCAATGCTTAGTCTCTGATTATTTATTCTAATTCCAAGTGACAATTGACTTCTCACTTAACAAGGACTATATTCGTTGATCCCAAAACTTGGAATTCATCACCCAACAATAGCATGATAAAACCAAGCACATATAAATAGACCGACATTTTATCAAGGAGAAATTGGATAGTGGTCTAATAACTACATCCTACATCCCTTTAGGACTTTACTTGGCAGATGTATTCACCAAGGGAAACCTCATATAGCAGTTCCTAGAATCTTACTTGCAAGCTGGGAATGATTTACATCCATTCAGCAGCTTGAGGGGAAGTGTTGTAAACAGGCACTAATTTATAATAGAATTTTTTTTGTAATTATTCAGATTATATTTGTAATTATTAGGATAGATTTTATTCCCTATTTTGTGTCTATATTTTTTTAGGATTAGCCTATACATATCGATTGCTGTTTGTATTTTGATGTGAGCCAACACATTCAATTTTGACTCTATTTCCAACTTCAAGAAATTGGCAATGACCCATAAAACACCATTTCTTACTATGAGAGAGAGGCAACAAGGAATAGATTCGAAGTTGCTATTTGGACAAGCTAGTCCTGTATATGTATTCCAATCTAGAAGTTCCCACCCCAGAAAGGTATTGTTTTCTTTATCTTATAGAATGAGCAATTGGATCTTTGCAAGTTCAAATGCATCATGTAATAGTTCTAAAATCATTAATGTCATGGCCTTTGTAAAACTCTACAACAATGTAAAAATGAAAGGGACTGAAAAGATAAACCCTCCTTTCGAGGGGAGGACCTCCATTAGACAAAGCAAATTAAAGTTCTGAATTTTCTGTTGTCCTTTCATTGCAAGCTGACAGTCCTATGTAGGCAGTACCTAGATTACAAAACGAAAATAACAAAAGCAGCACCACTGGAGCATACTACAAGACAAAACAAAATTAGGGAAAAGGAAATTACTGAAAGGAAAAGTGAAAATAAGAGAAAATTCTAGATGATTCTTCCCACAGGCCCAGCTCTCATTCTGTTTCGTTTGGGTTTGGTATGAGGAATAGTATCTTCAGGATCTTCATATTGAGCTGCTTCTTTGGGACTTGCAGGCTTGGGTGTTGGTGTTGGGTCTATAACAGCCTTATTGGTCATTCCACAAGCATTTGATATGATACAACTTCACAATAAATGAGAGTTTTGAATATTTTTTACAACGCTAATACAATAATTGTTCTCATGATATCTTTCAATAATATAATATATAAGGAAGACCACACTTTGATAATTTTTACCCTCACTTTTAGGTATACAAACTAAGACCATAGTTAATTATATATATATATGTTCATTCATTCTAGTTTGTAACCAAATTATTCCAAATAAGTTTGTAATAAGTTTCTAAACATGCCTTGTAGCACAAATCAAACTATCTAGGATACTTTATTTTTTCCCAGTCATTTGATGATCATTTTTGGTCTTTAATGAAGAAAATGATTAATAAAAAAGGAAAATGCTTGTTCGCGCGACAACCGACGATACAAAAAAGGACGAAGAGATTTGATAGGTTACTTTGTGCATTTACTCGACATGTATTTCGTCAAACCGAAAATTTCTCAATTATTGTTTGTGTAAAAAATGAACACTTGCCCCTCCGTATCGTTCGTTCTGGTTCCTTTTGTGCTAAATAGTAGTTCTCAATAAAAAATAGTATTATTGAGGTTGGAATACCCAACATATCCATGCCATGAAAATTGGTCGGCGAGAGGGCACAATCTGTGTATAGCATCAGTACCTGACCTCTGTGGTTTTAATACAAATTAATAAGTATTTCATGTAAAGAATGTGTATTTATAAATATTTATAAAGATTTAAAAAGTTAATGTTTAAATAACACATTTATAAATTATTTGAAAAAAGTTTACCAAAAGAAATTATTAATTAAATATGTTTCTAATCTCTATAATACGTATTTTTTCATTTTAGTCTCTAAAAAAGGTCAAACCTTTTATGTCCCGGCTCCATAATATTTTTAGTTTCATTTTAGTCACTGGATTGAGTTGACATCTATTAATGGTGAGTTAACCTCTGCAAAATAATGTTTAGATTAAAAGAAAATGTTTAAAATAACCTGAAAAATATACACAATTAATCTAAAATTTAAAAATTAAAATTTTAATAAGTAAAAAGATAACATTTGTTTCTCTTTCAAAAAATTGACTTAGAGATTAAGTCACTCCTAATAAAATGTACAATATTTTAATGTATAAGATTTAATAAGTAGAGCATCAGAATAATTAGAACCTATAATTTTTTATGTTTGATTTTGGGAAAAATAAATTCTCATTTATTTCATTTTTAAAACTTACTCTTTTTACTATAGCTTCTCTTAAAATCTTTAAGTCTTTATCAAAACACTTTGAATGAAATAACTCATCACTTTAGAATAGAACTCATATCTTTCTCTTTTATATCAGAAAACTCTTTTACTGTTTTTAAATGAGTAACTCTTGCTCTTTTTACCCTTTTTACAGATCGTTTATGAGTTAAGTTATTTGTTCGACTTCAATAAGCCAATTTATGACTGACCACACCACGGCAGAGCCGAAATGAGATGAGCAGCCAAACAGAGTGATTCGATATATAAACTAAAGGTTATTAATTTATTTCAAGCAGACCAAAACGGGGCATAGCCACCTAGGATTGATCAAGAGAGAAGAGATCAACAGTAATAAAAACTTATGTCCACTTTTTAATCAGTAAGTGTATGTTCTCAGATTTTAGATAGATTTGGTAAATGAATAATTACATGGCGGCTGAGCCGACTGCGGTAACCATTGTCCAACTTTCTTAAAAAACTTAGTATATAATTGAGTGAACTAAATAAAGCTAATCAATTACCGGTTTAATTAATTTTGAAGATGAAACGATCACACAGCGGCAGAGCCGTCTTCGGTGATCAATTCCCAACTTTAAAATGATTCGATAGACTAAGTGAATGAAATCAAGCTGTTTCTTTACTGAAATACTTAAACACCAGTTATCTTCTAGGAAAAAGACTCATTGAAAGCCTATTTCACTAATTTTCATTGTCATAGACATTGAAAATTAAACTGAGTTAATTGTATGTATATACAGATTGAACACCAATTCACAATTTTCGACAGATAACATAATAGTAGGATTCACCGAGAATCTTTTACCATTACACTAACTTTCCCGTAGATAATATAACAGTAGAATTCACCGAGAATCTTTTACCGTCATACTATAAATTTCTGATAGATGCTATAACAGTAGAATTCACCGAGAATTATTTACTGTTATACTCTTTTATCCAATCTAATCTATTTATATATACGTTTATTAAGAAATCACTTCTTTTCCCATTTATCTTAGTCACATATATACCGGGTCCCTAAGTTAAGAATTCCCCAAACAGTGTATCAGTACAATTCCCAGGAAAGAGAGGTGAGCTAATGCCCCTTCAAAGACCTATGTCTTTCCTAGATAGACCCATACTGATAAACCATTTATCTTAACCATCACCTTGTATATCAATAATAGACAATATCAGGGTTTTTTCACAAAAGAATAAATTATATTTTCTTTATGGTAAGATCATATATACGGTAACTCTAAAATTCACCATTATAACGGTATGTTCACAAAAACTCAAAATTAATTTTTCCATCACCACCTTACTTCCACGAATTTTAAGAGAAATTTGGGCATTATAACACTACAATTAAATTAAAGCCATAAAACAATTATAAAACATAAATAAATAAATAAAGGTTATAACACACAATACACACAAGTCGATCACAATCAAGAATCAAACTCATGCTTCTCAAATTAATTTGCAAGAGGTTCCTCTTACCTTTGCCACAAGAACTTGGAAGAACAAGGCTTGAAGAACCAAGAACACCAAGCAAGAAAACTAAGAACTATAAAGGAGAAATGAGAGAATTTTTGCTTTGTTAACACAAAGGCTTTGATGTAGGAAATGAATGAGGCATGAGGGGGATATTTATAGGGGAGGGGGAAGCCATGAGGAGGGACAAGGGAGGAAGGAAAAAGATCATGTGATGTAAGCCATGACTCTTAAAATGCCTAATTAACTAATTAGGTTTAATCTATCCTTTTTCTAATTGGTTCATGCTCATAGCAAGGCTTGTGACTCATACGGAAAAAGCACATCCAAGGCTCCTAAATGCATGTCGATGTCGACCAAACAAGGGGGAAGGAGATCCACTTGATAGCTTGGTTAAAAACTTTAGGTTTAGGTAGTTTAAGTGAAAACCAAGGGTAAAATAGTCTTTTCATTAATAAAAAATTCCCAAAATTAATTTAAAGAGTGAAAACCAATAAAAAAATCTCGAAAATGCGCTATAATAGCTCTAATGGCTTCATGGAAGAGTTTCTGGATTTTTACGGTAAGGGTATGCTTTGCAGTTCGCATAAACAAAGGAAAACAAACACACCGTAAGTGCAAAACAGATATTTCTTAGAAAATTCCCAGAAAATTTCCAAAAATCACAAATTTAATATAAACACTAATGATCTCTCTTGAAAAATGATTTTGAGCATGCCCTGAATACTAAAAATTCATTTCTGCTTAAAAAACCTTCACTTCTCGTATTTACAGGGACCGAAAAAGTAACTTATGATCTGCTTTTCAAATTTCTTTTGAAATAAGTCCCAAAAATCCTAAAAAAATGTGAAAACATGATTTAGCTTCTAAAAATCTCTTTCTGACCTCAACTTGGTCTACGATTTAGTTCTCAATTCTCGCTGTCAAACTATAGGGACCAAAACAGTAATTCTAAAATTCATTGTTTCTAAAAATTCCAGAAAATCACAAATATTAAAAGAACCAACTTTTATGAAGGAAGATAATTTTCTGGGTTGGTTTGATGTACTTATGCTATTTAAAATCTTATCCATCAATTACGGTAAGTGCAGTTTGTTTGTAAAAACCCGAACGTTAAAGGAAAAATGTCTGTTTCAATGAAATAATGCGATAGGCATATTAAAACCTTAATTATAGGACAAAAATAAATCACTTAACACTTAGATCACAAAATTTCATATAAAATAGAAAATAAATGGTAAATAGAAAACAGATGTTGCTTAAGACCTAACTATCTTACCGTTAAAGCTATAACACCAAACAAAACTTATTATTTCTATGCTATTTATACTTCTACTAGATCTTGTAGTCTCTAACTTGATCATTCTTTAATCTCCGGTATTTATCCATTTCTTAACTAACAGATCACGTAGTTTCCTTTAGAGGGACCAAAACTGTAATTTCCGTTATATCTTCCTCTAAAATTCCAAACTTAAATTTCTAAAATCTTCATATATCACTAAGTTACTATTTATATCCTCAAATACCTTTTACAAATATAGTATGAATTTTCCATATTCATTATCAACTTATTCTAACAGTCAAAATGTCCGTAAAACATCGTTTGGACTTCTATGTCAGCTTTAAACCATTACTTATTATACGAAAATTTTAAAGGTAATTCTAATCCTCAAAAATGAATATTTTGTCTCATAGAGTGAAAATTTTAAGATGTTACAAAAAACATTGGCATGGAGGATGCCACATCATTTAATGAATTTTTGCTGGTTTATGAGGTAGATTTACTGCCCTTTCTCTCTCCTCCCCCTCCCCCAACTTCCCCCAACCTCCTCTCTCCTCCCTCCACCCCCACCACTAGCCCCCATCATCATCCTTGTTAAACAATTCATCAATCACCTTGCTTACCCTCTCAACCTCATCTTGATCTGCACAGGACTCACCATTATTAACACCACCCCCATCACAACCCTCAGTGTCAAATTCAACCCTAGAATCAGGATCAGTGGAGGGAGGAGGGAGGAGGTTGGGGGAAGGTGGGGGGAGGAGGAGGAGAGAGAAAGGGTTGTAAATCCAACTCATAAACTAGCAAAAATTCATTAAATGAAGTGACATCCTACGTGGCAGTATTTTTGGCCATATAGGCGTGTTGATTGGGCTCAAAATGGGACACATCAGCGGTCAACCCACTTAAAGAACTAAAAGAAAAAAAATATTACAGGGACTAAAAGCGTTTGACTTTTTTATAGGGACTAAACTAAAGTGAGCAATTCACTTTAGAGTATAAAGTAATTAATCTCAACCATTGATTTGAAAATCCGGGGTTAATATTATAAGTACATATATAACAAATTATGAATGTGATGGAATATCATCCCTTGATTTTCTCATTAATGGTTAAAATTATTTACTTTATACTTTACTCACTTTAGAGGAGCCAAATCCATGTTATAGGGACCAAAAACATATTTAAGCCTAATCAATTTTATGAAAAATGTGTACAACAATTAATAGTGTCAATGGTATAAATGTCAAAATATAACCTTAAAATATCAAAACGATAAATAAAAAAGAACAAATTTCTTCTTAAAATTTAATAGAGAAAAAAGAACAAAGGGAGTACATTGTACGTGCATAAATTCAACGTAAATAGAACTTTTCTTGACCGAAAATTTCTAAATTAAAAAGAAAACAATATATAGGTAATCAAAAAATAAATATCCATTCATTTTGACAAGAAAAAATGATTATTTTCATCACTTTAAGAAAAAAAATTAACATTTTTTACTTTGTAAAACATACTTAGAGTAAAAGTTTGATAACTATGTACTGTCAGTTTAAATTTTTTTATACATACATCCAATATTATGCCATCATAATGTCACTTTGTAAAGGAATTAGTAACTTACCAATAACAAAAAATATAAGGGGAGGAAAGAAAAAACATAGGCAAAAGAAAGTTTAATCCTACTGTTATTCATTAAGGTTTGTAATGATAAGCTTTTCCCTTTATAAAATATCTCTACAAAAATCCATATATATATGGTGAGATATAATTGTATGTGCAATACTATTTCTCCAAAAAGGATATTACACTATAGTAACCAAAAGATTAGCAATTACTTAGAAAATATTTTGGTGACAGTTGGTAATCCTTCTTCCAAAATGCGGGTAAAATTTTTTGCCTTTTAAAGAAGATGAGAAAGATGGAGAATATGTTCCCTTGATTCCTTTTTAAAGATTTCGAAATGCAAAGGAAGACTATCACATTTGTAAAAAGTACTCCATCTCTCATATATATATCATGGTATTTTACAAAAAGAGTTTGTTTCAAGACAACTATGATTTTGGATACTGCAAAAGAAAAAGAAGTTAAAACTACTCTAAACCAAAAATACAAAAGTGGTAAAATAAAAACATATGCTACTATGTATAGTCGAGCCATGATCCCATCATCTACCCAGAAAGGATCTACTACTCCAAACTCTATCTTAGATACGTCTATGGACAAGACCAAGTGGATCCTCCTAAACTTGGCAAACTAGACTCAAGGTTCCGGGCCTAAGTCACCGGAACCCAATCAAAACCAAACCTGGATAGATCCGGCCTAGGTAAAGTGTCATAAGTGAGGTCAGAGGTAGCCCAAGAGTTGATGGATTCTTCGGGTATATCTTCCTCTTCATCATCAGAGAGGGATTCAGATAACCATATAATATCCTCCTCTTCTGAGTGATGAGAACCAGGGGTATACATGGGTGGATCTACTACTCCTAAGGGTGAAGTTGGGGTATACCCTATGGAATCCTCGTTTCCTGCAGGTGCTGCTTCTAAAGTGTCTTCTGAAGTTCCGTCTTTGCCCGTGTCTGAGGGCTTATTCCTTGGTTGTGGGGATGCCTGATCTGATCCGTCACTACCATGTCCTGATGGATATGAACCGCCATCGCTACTATCTCCATCATCATCATCGTCGCCGAAGAACATGTCTTCTACACCATGACCTGTACTACCTAACTGACGTAATGGTAAGTTAACATCTAAAATTATCTATTCTTGGATAGGAATTGGATTTTGTTCTGCTCCACTATCTACAGTCTCTACTCTTCCCACAAATCTGCCCCACTGTGTATAAGGATTTATGTTCCACCACACACAACCCCAACCTTGGGGTTCTATGCTAAGATGACGGACATCCCTAGTCCCATATCAGGATGAGCCATCTACTCAGTCATGCATCAACATAACATAAAAGTAGACAAGGTTGAAACTCTAAACAATGAAATAAGAGCAGTACAAGTTCACTAAAACACATATCACCCATCACACAATTCATATGTCAAGCACATATAAATATCAAAGACAATCAAGCCAATTAAAACAATATAGCAGAGTAACAATTATTCAAGACATTTAACCAGATCTCAATTAAACATGTCTTACCTTGTGTTTGTAAACCTACAAAACAGTACATTCTCAAGAGTATATCATCACTTCAAAGTATTTTTATGCATGCCACTTCAATATTTCTCAAATCACATCGGTGTAGTGCTCCAAGGAGACTTTTCCAACCTTAACTCCGATGAGCGACCAGCTACAGTAAACTTAACAGAATAATCAGGGAATCCCACTTAGACCCCTGAGAATACTTCAGAAATATAGCATTTAAAACTTAATACCAAATCATAAATAGAACTTTCAGTCAGATTTATCCAAGTTGGGTATTCAATTTGTCTCGGCTCGAGGATATTCACCGACACGACCATTGAGACTTTCAAAACCTGGATAAGCCCAGCAGGCAATTGTAGTCCAACAGAACCTATTTTCAACCCCGTCTCGTAGGTTGTACACTCAAAACGTCTTTATGCAAATGATCGTCTAAATTTTGCACACATCTTTCTTTTAATTTCTCTTTGTAAAACTTTCTCTGCTTTACTGCCACTTTTCTCCAAAATCTCTTAATCTCATAAAAAACTCTTTATATAAAATAAACTCATCAAAATATTATTTGTATGAACAGATAACTATTAAAAATTACTTTATCTTGCTTTTTCACTTTATCTCATATGAACCTTTTACTGTATATTAAAATAAATAACTCTTGTCTTCATTATTCTTTTACTAATCGTTACATATTAAATTATTGACTCGGCTTTAATAATTCAATTTGTGATTGATCATACCACGACAAAGCCGAACTGAGATAATCAACCTGTCAAAGTGAATCGGTATATTAACTAAAAGTTATTAATTTCTTTTAAGCAGACCAAAATAGGACAGAGCCACCTAGGATTGATTGAGAGAGAAGAGATCAATAATATTTAAACTTATGTCCACTTTTTAATTAGTAAGTGTCTGTTCTGAGAATTTAAATAGATCTTTGGAAATGGAATAATTACACGGCGGCTGAGCCGACTGCGGTAATTAGTGTCCATTTTTTTGAAAGCATGATATAAACTTAGTGAACGAAATAAAGTTGTTTAATTATCGGCTTAGTTCATTTTGAAGAATAAAAGAATCACACAGCGGCAGAGTCGTCTTCGGTGATCAATGCTCAACTTTAAAATGATTCGATATATTCCAAGTGAACGAAATCAAGCTGATTCTCTTTTGAAATATTTAAACACTAGTTAGCTTCAAGAAAGAGGCCCGTTGAAAGTCTGTCTCACTAATTTCCACTGCCACAGACATTGGAAATTAAATTCAGTTAATTATATATATATACACACAGATTGGATACCCCCTCGTTATTTTGTCACTAATAATATAACAGTAGAATTCACCGAGAATCCTTTACCGTTATGTTAAATTTCGATAGATGCTATAACAGTAGGATTCACCGAGAATCCATTACCATTGGACTCCTTTATCCAATCCAATCTATTTATATATATATTTATTAAGAAATCACTTATTTTCCAATTTATCTTAGTCACGTATATACCGGGTCCCTAGATTAAAAATTTTCCATACAATGTATCAGTACAGTTCCTAAGAAAGAGAGATGGACTTAAAAAGCCCCTTCAAAGATCTCTGTCTTTCCTAGACAGACCCACACTGATAAACTATTTATCTTAACCATCACCATGTATATCAATGATAGTCAATACTAGGGTTTTCACAAAAGAATCAATTGTATTTTCTTTACTGTAAGATCGTATTTACAGTAAATCTAAATTTTGCCATTATAACAGTATGTTTACAAAAGCTTAAAATTAATTTTGCCATCACCACCTTACTTCCACGATTTTTAAAGGAAATTTGGGCATTATAACACGACAATTAATAAATGGCACAAAACAATTAAATTAAAGTCATAAAACAATTATAAAGCATAAATAAATAAAGGCTATAACACACAAAACACACAAGTCAATCACAATCAAGAATCAAACTCATGCTTCTCAAATTAATTTACAAGAGGTTCCCATTATCTTTGCCACAAATCTTGGAAGAACAAGGCTTGAAGAACCGAGAACACCAAACAAGAAACTAAGAACTATCAAGGAGAAAAAGCGAGAGATTTTTGCTTGTCAACACAAGGCTTTTGGTGTAGGAAATTTTATGAAGCCAAGATGGGTGTTTATAGGAGGAGGGGGGCGGCCAAGTGAGGAGGAAGAATGGATTAAAAATTTGTGTGGTCATCTTACTTTATTAGCCATATGTCATAAATCCCTTTTAATTAAATCCACCATTTTTCCAATTGGCTTAAGCTTATGACTAAGCCTCATGACTCACATAGAAAAAGCTCATCCAAGGGTCTAAAATTGATGATGATGTCGACCAAGAGAGGGGTGAGGGAGAGCCATTGGATTTCATGGACAAAAGCTTTATGTTTTAGTAGTTTTAATGTAAAATCAAGGGTAAAATGGTAATTGCACATACCCCTACTGATTATGGTCAATGGTTGGGTCAAAACCACTATTTGGACTCCATAAAATTGCTTTTAAGTCCCTTAAAAATCCAAAGTTCCACTTACACACTCATTTATTCTCTATTCATCTTTGTACGGTTGATTATATACCGCATTTAAGAGCCAAAACAGTAAAAAAATAATCTTCTCTAGAAATATTTTTAAAAGTCATAAAAAAAGAATAAAAAGCAAAATATAAATTGTTTGGACCTTTTTTCACAAAATTTATATATTGTAAAACACAATCTGTACGGTATACGTACCCGTAAATTGTATATTTTGGTAATTTTTGAAAGTTTTTCAAAAATTTTAAAAAATAAAAAATATTAAAATAAACAACTTTTGTGAAGGAAGTTTGTTTTCTGGGTTTGGTTTGATATACTTTTTATATTTAAAATCTTATTCGTCAGTTACAGTAAATACTGTTATCTGTAAAAACCCAAACGTCAAAGGAAAAACGTCCGTTTTAATAAAATAATTTGATAAGTATTTTAAAATCATAATTATCAGACCAACATAATTTACTTAAGACTTAGATCACATAATTTCATATAAAACAGATAATAGACGAAAAATAGAAAACAAAAGTCTATATAAGACTTTTACTAACTTATTGTTTTAAACTATAATATCAAACAAAACTTATTTTTTTTATACTATCTAAAGTATACTAGATCTTAGAGTCTCTATCTTAACTATTTCTGCATCTCCGATATTTATCCATTTCTTCGCTAACAGATTACATAGTTTCTCTTAGAGGGACCAAAACTGTAATTTCTTTTATACTCTTCTCTAAAATTCCAAACTTAATTTTTGAAATCTTCATAGAACATGAAGTTACTATTTTATATCCTCTAATACCTCTAGGGAACCAAATATGAATTTTCCATATTCATTATCAATTTATTATGACAGTCAAGAATGTCCGTAAAATACCGTTTGACTTTTACATCAGCTTTAAACCATTTCACTTTATCTGAAAATCTTAAGGATGATTCTAATCTTCTAAATTTAATACTCTGTCAGTGAAATTTTTGGATGTTACAGTGTCAGTATGTCTTTGTAAAACTTTTTACATTCACTTTGCATAATAATTAAATTGTTAGAATAATATTCCCATATAACTTAATAATAGTTGCACATATTAATTTTGCCCGAATATAATAAAATGAACAGGTTCACAGACGAAAATAGAAAAAGGAGAAAGAGATTGCGCCCAATATGAAAGCACTATCCCAACAAAAGCGATTTTGGTAAAAACCCAATAAAAGTAATCATTGGGCATGTGAAAACTTAGAAGGTAGTGTTTTCGTTATGGGTGTACAAAAATTGAGGAACATGTGAAACCCATTATTGTTCAAACATAACATGATCAGGTCTTTCAATAAAATTAAACCCAAATAGATCGATATCGTGTGCCCTTGACACTTGTGCGGTCGGTGTTGCTCAGAGTATGATCAACCCCCAGGCATTGGAGCATGCATTTTCCCAATCCCCATCATGTGCATTGTGCTTGTTCTTGGTTACACTTATTTATCATCTTTTCCACTTTCAAGTTACTTTTCGTTTCCATCAAGTAACAAAATATAAGAATTCCAGCAAAGTCAGATCATGCTTGATTGAGTTCCAAATTTACTAAGCCAAAATAATGATTAATACCCTCCATGTTGGGGAAGGAATATATAAGCATATCTAATAAAAATGACATAGAAATAATATATATATATTCCTCAATTTCTTTAGTCTTACTTAAAGCATTTCATTTATTTTTGTTGTTGTTTTTCCTTTTATATACATGTTTCATTAAAGATTAGGACAAGTATACAATAACCGGTTTCTTTACCTTTTCAACTTATAAAAGCGATCACGAAGGGGAATTGAAATATGTTTTCTAGATATATGAACTCCAATTAATATTATAAAAGAATCTTTATATACAAAAGTAAGGTAGTCTGAGTGAAATATGTCATTTTGTTTTTCCGCCTAAACGAAGGGTAAAAAAGCAAAAGGGATCAATCAATTAAATAAAAAGAAATAAATAGCTAAGTTAAAAAGAAAGAAAACAATTTTACCTGAAAATGGAATATGTAATCATTAGAGTAAATTACACACACACCCTTCCCTTGAGAGATGGTTGAATTATCACTACGCCACAAACGCATAACAACAATAATTTCGTAACAACACTTGAAGCGCGAATTGCTGTTATAAAAAACACAGAGGTTTCACAAAAGTGCGTACCTTCACAAACGTCGTTGTAATGAAAAATACGAAGCTTTAACACAACGTTCATGTAGGTAACAAGATGAAATACAAGAAGGAGGGGTTGAATTGTGTTTCTTAGCTTTTAAAAACTTTTTGCAAAACGTTGGACGCTGTTAAGAAGAATTGGACGCACAATGTGTATTGGATGCACAGTGTAAATTGGATGCAGAAACGCCCACTTAGTTTAAAGCAGTTTAGATGCATTTAAAACGTTTAAGGCTTTTGTTACGTAAGATCTCAATTCAATCCCCACAGTTAGTAGTAAAAACTGAAAGTAAAGGAGCTAAGGGATAAGAGATTTACACATATGTTTTATACTTGTTCACCCTTTCCTAAGAGCTATGTCTAGTCCCCTCAAACTAGAGAGATTTCGCTATCAATCCAGATAGAATACAAGTATTCTTCAGCAACCTCTTCAGGCCTTTACAACAAGTATTGTTTACACACCTAGCCTCTCCAGGCTCAATCAAGTATTCTTTTACAGACAAGCCTCCCTAGGCTCAAACCCAAGTATTCTTTTACAGACAAACCTCTCCAGACTCAAATAAGCATTCTTTTCAACCTAGCCTCTCCAGGCTCACACTACTCAAAAAGATTTTTTGTGTTTCAAAGTGCTGCTACTCACACAAGTGAGAATATGAAATTTAAGCACTACGAGAGTTAAGCAAACTCTCTTTTACAAGAAGAAATATACAGACTTGATTACAGAGTATCTGAAAATTTGCACAGCGTAAGCTCTCTTTTTCGTTTGCTATTACTACTGTCTTCTTCTTCTTGTTCACGATATTTATAGGCTTGAATGAAGCTTTGAATTAGGTCTTCAACTTGTTCTGCTTCAGCCTTCACAAAATAGCCATTCTCTAATAGCATTAAATGCTATCTTCTCGTTGCTTCAATGGATTGCTTCTTCGGCGTAGGTTGTTTGTAACGTCCGTATTTTTAAATTTATGACTTTATTATATTTTAATATATGGATATGTGATTCGTGTGAATTAAATATATTTTAGGAAAGCTAATTCCATAGATATAGTTCGTTTGAGCTTAGAGATCAGTAGTTTAAGGTCGACGTTGATATTCAAACAAAAATACGGTTGCGCTTTAAATGTCGGAATGACTGCGTTATAAGGTAGAAACTCTAAATTGAAGTCAGAAAAGGGATTTCAGGATACCAATATTGATTTTACAATATTTGAGAATTTTATAAATTTATTTTGGAATTTTCTGAGAAACGGATAAGAAGTATTACTGTTTTGGTCCCTGTACCGTTTTGGTCCCTGTAGTATGACTAGGATGCACTGTGAGTGGGTTTGGAGAGCAGAACAAGTTGAAAAAATATTTTGATAGGCCAAATAATGTTTTTACATTATTTTAGAATTTTGAAAATTTTTAGAATAGCAGATTAAAAATTACTGTTTTGGTCCCTGTAGAATGAAGAACAGGGTAAATTGGAGAGCAAATGGATACCAGAAGGTTAGGAAATGATTAAAATCAAATGTAAGGGTAACCATTAGTGTTCTTATAAAATTGATGATTTTTAGGAATTTTTTGGGGATTTTTCAGAGAAACGTCAGTTTAAACCTAGTTTACGTGTTACCAGGGAAATCGAAAAATTACAGTTTTGCTTTTGAGCTTGATTTCTATCCACCAAGGCCATTTTGGCACATAAATTTCGTGGTCTTGTCTAACCATGTGAGTCTTGAGAGTCATTTACTTCAATAGGTCATGTTTGGATAGTTTTAACCATGAAACACAAAAGTTACCACACTTTATAACCTGTAATTTACCTTTTACCATTGTTAAAAGTGAAAATTTATTTACTTCACCCCTTGACCAGCCCTGGACCTCCTGGAAGCTAGGAGAAGAGTTTAGAATTTTTTACAATTTTCATGAGTCATAATTTTTGGGAAAATACCATTTTACCCCTAGGTTTTATACTTAACTACCAACTTGCATTAATTTGATCTTATCCCTTTTATCTTCAATGGATCAGCCGCCCAGCCGTACAACCCTTTAAATGGATAGATTTTAATCATTCTTATCCTTGATGAGTCATATGGTTTAGTCATGATTTTTGGCCAATTAGAAAATAGATCATTTATCTAATTATCTAATTAATAAATCAAGTGATAATTACAACATTATTTAATGCAGGTATTTTGGGAGGGGGGCTGAAACCGTGAGATTTGAGAGGGAGGGGAGAAGGTCTTATTCATTTCATCATTTGTATTCTCTCTCCAAGATCAAACTCTCTCATTTTCTTCCAAGCTTCATCTATTCTCCCATCCATAATTTTGATTTCTACACACTAATCAAGTGTAGAGATTCATTTTAAACCCTAGCCTTCATCAAGACCACCAAGTTCTTCATAAGCTTTGCTCTTTTGGATTTGAATCTTCAAGTTACAAAGGTGCTTGGTGTAGGTAAGAGCTTCATGAACCAACTTCCTAACATCTTTTTGGTTCATATGTCTAGGGTTTCATTTGTATCTATTTCCTTTCAAGTTCTTCCCTTGGTATTTTAAGGATAGTACATGAGTAGGAAAAGAACTTACCTTAGTATTTTGGGTATGTTATGTTTGTTAGAAGGTGATAATCAAGGTGTAGTAGGAGATCAAGAAGCTAGGATTTTCCTTCAACAAGCTAGGAGACAAGGTAAGGGAAAATTTCTCTTACAAAGTTTATTAGGTTTCTTAAGATGTATGTGTTATGTTTGGTAACATCGCTTTAACTCAACGTATGGTAACATCGCATTGGACTAAGCATATAGTAACATCGCTTTTAACCAAGCATATAGGGACATCGTGTGGGAACATCGTGTGGGAACATCACTTCTAACAAATCCTTTCTCTTTCATTTCCAAACCACTCAGAATCACCTTATCTCAAACAAACATAGTGTCACATCTCTCAATTTAAAACATGAAATCACTTAACTCAGATAAAAAATCAGAATCACATATCTCAGATAAAGCACAGAATCACAAGTAACCACAGAATCACAAGTAACCACAAAATCACACCTCTCAGATGGGAACATCAAATCACATAACTCAAATAATACCTAATACTCCATCTTGGGAAGAATACTCTTATTCTATCAATACAGCAATAACTCTTGAAACTTATCCGCTTTGTTACTTTTTTCGGCTTTACTCATTTATTTTAAGAGTAACCACACCGCGACAAAGCCAAATTGAGGTGATTACCCGAAACAGATAAAATGAATCGGTATGGTATAAAAGTGATCAAAGCAATAACAGAAGATCAAAACGGGACAGAGCCACCGAGATTGATCAGGAGAGAAGAGATTAACGCTAATTTAAACTCAGGTTCATTTCTTATCGGTAAGTGACTTTTTCTCATTTTTGGAAAAATTGCTATGAAATAGCCACACGGCGGCAGAGCCAACTGCGGTAACCAACCATAACTGTAATAAAAGTAATAATAATCACAACTTAAGCTCATTTTATTTGAAGAGCCTTTGAATGTTGATTAAGTAATCTTCGTCACGTATATACGAACTCCCTGAAGTGGCACAGAGAGTCACTGTAACATCCGTTCTTTTGTTAACTGTTTAGATTTTTGTCTTATATGAATTTATGTGATATAAATCTTTTGATGTTTATTTTTTAGCTTAAAAATAGGATTTAAATACATGAGTTCCAAATTACTTTTGAAAACAGAAAGTTTTGGCTTCCGTCTGATCAAAATTCGACATCCGTTACTCTGTTCAAAACTGTACTTTTTCTGTTTTATATGAATTTTTGTACTGTAAATCTTTTGTGATTTATTTTTGGCTTAAAATTAGGAATAAAATACACATATTCCGAAATACTTCTGCAACAATGATTTTACTGCTTTTATCAAGTCTATTTACGGAGAACAAAACGTCTAACCGACGAAAGAAGTTTTAAACAGCTTAAAAATAGCAAATGACTTCAATAAATAAACTTCCTTCACAAAAGTTGGTTTTTCTAATATTTTAGATTTTCTGGGTTTTTTCTAGAATTTTTGGAAGTAAAAAGATTTAAAAGTTCTGTTTTGGTCCAAATAGTAAACTGCTTGAGCTAAAAGTCTGATTCGGAGCTCAAGTTAAAGTCAAATAAAGATTTTAAATAGCCAGAACATGTTTTTCTATTTTTTAGGATTTATGGAAATTATTTCGGATTTTTCTAAAAGGCATACCAAAAGTCGCTTTTTCGAAACTCCGTAAAGTACGTAAAGTAATCGTTTTTAAACCGAAATGGATTTATATTGATCAATGAGAACTCAAAATCAAAATTCAAGAGGGACCATTGGTAATTAAAACTGATTTGCTATTTGTTAGAAATTTTTCTGGATTTTTCTGAAAAATGTCTGTTTTTCACTTACTGCGTGTCCATTTTTCAGTTTTTATGCAAAATGCGATACTTACATTTACCGTAAAATTTCAGAAACTCTTCTATGAAGTTATTAGGGCTATTACTTAATGTTTTCTAGGTTTCTTATCAATTCTCATCTTTCAAATTCATCTTGAGAATTTTTGATTAGTGAAAAATCAATTTATGCCTTGATTTCACTTAGACTACCAAAACCAATGGTTTAAGATCAAGCTATCCTATGGGTCTTAAATCCCCTATCTTGGTCGACATCCTTGGGCTATTCTTGAGCCTTGGATGATTCTTTTCACTTGGATTCAATCCTTGTGAATGTAACACTCTGTTTTTATATATATAGTTTTTATTTATCTTTAATCTGTTTTAAATTAATTAAAATTATTTAATTAATGATTTTTGTGATTCTAAGGTATAAATAATAATATATATATCTTAGGTTTATTTTTGAAGGGTTTAGAGTAATAGAGTTCGCAAAACTGAGTTTTTTTGCGAGAACCGCGTTCTCGCGGAATGCGGGAAGGGTTTAGTATTTTTCCGGAGGTCATTTTTACTCCAAAATATATTTTTAACGAACCAACAAAATGGTTCTTATAATATTTGTGATTTTTAAAAAAAATTTTGAAAATTTTTCAGAAAAACTTTATTTTACCCGCGTTTGGTGCTTTACAAGTAAACCGGGCGCAACCGGGACATGAAAAATAGTCCAAAAATTTAGTTTTGGGTTTCTAAATTTTTCTATGACATATTCAAATCATAAAATTTATTCCACATGATTTTACTCATTTTAGAAAAATATTTATCTAAAAAGGGGGTTCGAAAACTACACGTTTTTACCGCTTCGAACTACCGATTAAACCCTAACTTGATGGGACTTAATCCCACCATTTTTCTGGTCAGTTGAGCGCCTAGGAGGGGGGCTGATCCCATTCTCAAACAATTCCAAAAGTCAAATGGTCAATTAGGGGTCAAATTTTGAATTTTCCCAAAATTAAGTGAGAGAGGTATGGCTCCCAACCACCAAAGCATGCAAGCCCATACCTCCCCCATGCCCTTCTTGCTTCAGCCGAAATCTAATAGGGAAGGGAAGGAGAGAGAAATTCATTTGCTTCATACACTTCATCTTCTCCAAGTTCCATTTTCCATTTTCTCTCCATTCCCAAGCTCTTTCATACACCAAAATGACCAAGTTCCATTGAGATTTTCCATACCCAAGCTTCACAAAAAAGGTTTGGATCATCATTCTAATCCATAAACTTCTTTCATTTTTTCATTTCCACCACTTTCATGTTTTCATGAAAGCTTGAGTTCTTCATTTCACTAAAAATAAGCTTTTCCTTTGTTTAGGTTCACTCCATTGGAACCTACAAGCTTGGAAACTACCTTGGATCTATTTTCTTTCAAGATTTGAGTAAGTATTCATCTTCTCAAATTTCTACTCTTTAGAGTTTCTTGGTTTTCATAAAACTCATATTTCTATGGTTGTATTTTGGTGTATTTTGAAAAGGGTAAATTTTTCTAAGTGGTGGAACATCAAGGTGTTGAGTAGACCACTTGGTGTTGGTGTGGTGTGAAGGAGGTGATTTTGGAGTTAGCCCATTTTCAAGTCTTCAAGAGGTAAGGGGATTTTTCTCAATAAGTTGGGAGGGTTGTGTATGTGTGTGATTATGTGATTTATGGCTTGATGATGAACTCAAAGACTTGAGTTTTCATATTGGTTGTTGAATGATTTTTCATTTTTTAGTAATATGTATTTTTATATATTTATGTATATGAGTGAAAGTATGATTTTGGTTGAGGCATGATAATTTTTGATAAGCCTATGTGTTGTTGGAAAAATCATAAGTATGATTTGGAGTGATTTGGAATGCCTAAGTGTATGTTTGATTTATGGCTTGGTGGTGTTTTTGCCTAAATGGATGAATATTGATTCTTGGATGTTTCACATGATTTAATTCTATGTGATTGGGATTGGTTTGAAAATATTTGACTAAGTGTGGTAAGAAGAGTTAAAAACTTTAATGAAAAAGTTTTACAAATGAAAACAAAGAAGTTAATTAGGATTCAAGATAACACTTAATTGGATAATTTCAAAAATACAAAATTCTGGAATTCTGGGCATGAAATCGAAAGTCTGGGCACTTTGGGCCAAAAGTATAATGTTATAAAAGTTCGGGGGTAGAAAACGTGAAAACTGGACGCGGAAACTGGACGCAGAAACTGGACGCAGAGACTGGACGCAGGAACTGGACGCAGAGACTGGACGCAGACTGGACGCAGAAACTGGACGCAGAGACTGGACGCAGGAACTGGACGCAGAAACTGGACACATAGACTGGACGCAGGAACTGGACGCAGAGACTGGACGCAGAGACTGGACGCAGACTGGATGCAGGAATTGGACGCAGACACTGGACGCAGAAACTGGACGCAGAGACTGGACGCAGACTGGACGCAAGAACTGGACGTTTTGGGGTCAAAATGAAATTTTAACAAGTTATGTGGGTTTTAATAATTAATAAGAAGTGAGAAGGAAAAATAATAAGAATTAGAGAGTTAAAGTTAAAGAAGAACTTTAATTTCAAAGAGGAATTTTCCATAAAACTTACATTTTTCAATAATATTACACGGTATTGGAAGAGAACCAATACGTGGCGAAGATAAAAGTCTTAAAGACAATAATATTACACGGTGTTAGGTGAAGGCTAACACGTGGCGATGAAAAACCCTAAGACGAGGGACCAAATTGATTGTGGTTGCAAATATACTGTCATATGCATTTGAGATATTGGCTTTTGCCAGGCTAGCATTTATTGCTATGATGAGAGCACACAATCCTATGCGGGGATTGTAAATAAGTATGGTCTGACTATAAGTCTTTGAGGGCATCCAGGTTACGAAATTCTCAATGGCCTTGCGGTGAATCCCCTTGTGACGAGAAAAGTAGTGTACCCGGCTTGGATGATCTTGACTGGCTGCCTTATTTGAGATGGGGTGTACGACGTAACACAATGGGTCTGTACCGAATAAATGACAAACGATGGCCAAGAGTGAAGGTCAGTTTGCATTAATGATAGGTATACGATTCCGCCACATCGCTCTACTTAGTTGAGGAAGAGAAGTCTCCATGGAGCAGTGCACCGGTGTATGACAAGAGATATTGAAGTGACATGCATTATGCTAGAATGCTATGTGTGCGCTTGACTGTGTGTTTACCTTGATGATTTGTCTCTTGTTGATGATTGCATAGCTTAGCTAAAAGATTTGCGAAAGAGTAACTCTATATAAATATATTCTTGGAATGTATTACGTAGTATTTTATTTTTCATATGCAACCTTTCAGTGGATTTCAACTTGTGAAAAGAAATTCACCCTTGCATATTTTCCTGTATCTGTATGTACGTTACGCGTAGATGAGGCCTCTGGTAGCCCGCGTGAGGGAGAGCTTCAGGCCCCTTGAGGCCGAGTCCGAGGGAGGGGGATGGACTTATGATCCCATCTCCCAATGGGCCACTGTGTGTGGACACGTGGTCAGGACTAGAGGAGGGGTGCTGGGCCCCGAAGAGGTTCTGGAGCGCGACATGGTTCTGGACGCTTACATTCCACTCGAGAGGATGCGCAGCTGGCTGGCAGCCGCACCCGAGGCACCCGTGGAGCAGCTGAGGCGAGAGACTCAGGCGGAGGAGAGACCTTTACCCTCACGGGTAACCGGATCAGCTCGGGAGTATCGTTGCATGTTTCGCCGCACGCGTCTCACTCCAAGGAAGAGCACCTTGCCGCGAGATCGTCTACCGAGGATGGCTCCATCAGTGACACCAGCTTCACCACCAGCGACAGGGAGACCTACGTTTTCCGTTCCTTACGTTCCACCGTATGGCCGTTTCGTATGCTGCTCTTCTGACACTTTTGCCGGACCGTCGGGACACCCAGAGAGGGGGAAGAGGAAGGTTCGAGATGAGCCAGAGCGGGTACTCATTGATATATCCGACGAGGAGGAGGTCCCGAAGGAGGATTCCGAGGAGGACCCCGAGGAGACGGCATCGTCTTAGGTCATAGTGGTGGGGGTGTCTAGTGCTAGGTTGTGGGTTGTCTGTTAGCGACCAGCCTAGGTTTGGGATGTTCATGTTCAGTGTCGTGTATTTGACACATCTTTTGATTTACAGTTTTCTTAGGTTTAGATTTATCGCTTTATTTTCTTTACGTTATGATGATGGATTTTGGCCACTATGTGGTGGTTTCAAACTATTCTTGCGGGCGCAAGACTTGTATATTTTGACATGATGATATATATATATATATATACATGTATGATGTTTCTTTTCTTCTGAGTTTCAGGATGGCTAAGTGTGATGGGAGAAATCTTTTCGTATAAGATTCTTTTTAAAAAAAAAATTAGCCACCAATTTTGGTAACCTTAATTTATGAAAGATGTTTTTTCGCATTAAATATTAGTTTTTTTACGCGACATTCCTTGTGGGAAAAAGGGGCGTTACAGTGAAAGTCTTTAAGCCAATTAGAAAAATGATGGTTTAAAACATATGATTTTATCACTTTGACTAAAAGTCATACTTTCCTTCCTCCTTTCCCTTGCCTTGGCCGACCTCCCCCTCCATGAGTCATAAAGTTTTCCTTGCTTCCTAAGTCTTTCCTTGATGAATCATGCCATGAGTCATTGGTTTAAACCAATTAGGATTTAGATAATTGTTTTGATTTATTTAAAAACCTAACCAAGGTTATGTTTTAAGCCAACCATGATCCCATTTAACCCAACCCCTTGGCTGCCCCCTCCACTATAAATACCCCCCCCCCCACTCTTCACAATTCTTACACCAAGCCTTTGTATTGACAAAGCACACTCACTTCTTTCTCCCTTTGAAAATCCTAGCCTTTTTCTCTCTTTGTCTTGAAATCAAGCCTTGATCTTCAAAGCTTTATTCTTCCCATTTTAAGCATCAAGAAACCCGCCCTCCTCCTTGGTTCAATACCCCTTTTGATTCATAAAAACATCCCACATCAAAGAGCCTTGTGTTTTCAAGCAAAAATCCTTATTTCCTCTTTGAAACTCTTGATAATTTTGCTTGGTGTTCTTGTTTTTCAAAGCTTGTTCTTCATCCAAAATTTTGGAAAAGGTAGGGGGAACCTCTTACATAATAATTTGAGAAGTTTGTGTTTGATCTTGAGTGTTGTGTGCTTGAGTGCTTTTTGGTGTTTATATGGCTTGAAAAGTGCTTGTCTTTGTTTTTCAATTGTTGTGGGGTTATAATGCCCAAATCTTCTTGATATTTTCGTGGGAGTAAGGTTGGAACGGCAAAATGAATTTTGAGTTTAGTAAACATACCGTTATAATGGCGAAATTTAGTTTACTGCAAATATGATTTTACCGTAAAGAAAATACGTTTTATTCTTTGTGAAAAACCCTGATATTATCTAACATGTATATGGTCAAAGGTGATGGTTAAGATTTGATTGGTTTATTAGTATGGATCTGTCTAGAAAGGAAAGAGACCTTTGAAGGGGCTATTATAAAGTCCGTCTCTTTCTAGCTTGGGATCTGTATTAATACGCTATTTAAAAATCTTAACACTAGGGACCAGGGATATACGTGCCTAAGATAATCTGGGAAAGAAGTGATTTATTAATACCGTATATATAAATAGATTGGGTTGGATAAAAGAGTATAACAGTAATGGATTCTCGGTGAATTCTACTGTTATAGCATCTGTCGGATAAAAGAGTGTAACAGTAATGGATTCTCGGTGAATTCTATTGTTATAGCATCTTTCGGAAATCAATGTAACAGTAATGGATTCTCGGTGAATTCTACTGTTATGTTATTTGTGGGAAATATCGAGTGGGTATCCAATCTGTTTATATATGCAATGAACTCAGTTTAATTTCCAATGTTTAAGACAGTGGAAATTAGTGAGATAGGCTTCCAACGGGCCTTTTTCCTGGAAAATAATCAGTGCTTAAATATTTCCCAAGAGAAGTAATTGAATTGCGTTCACGTAGCCTAAGTTTTTATTGATTTTCTGAAAATGGGTACTGATCACCAAAGATGGCTCTGCCGTCGTGTGATTATTTCATCTTCTAAATTAAGTAAGTTGGTAAAAGAAATAGCTGAATTTCGTTCATCAAGATGATATCAAGTTTTTAGAAAAGCTGGACACTGATTACCACAGTCGGCTCAGCCACCGTGTAATTATTTCATTCCCTAAGATTGGCTTAAAAACAGAGAACAGGCGTTATTGGGATAAAAAGCGGACGTAAGTTTAATTACTGTTACTCTCTTTTTTCTTGATCAAATACAGAGAGGCTCTGCCCTGCTTTGATCTTCTTAAATGAGTTAATAAACTTAAGTTCATATATCGAATCACTCTGTTAGGCTTTTTCACCTCAATTCGGCTCTGCCGCGGTGTGATTAGTCATAAATGAATTATTATAGCCGGAAGAATAATTTAATGCGCAATAAAATAAGAGCAAGAGTATTTCTTCAAAGTTAATGAGTGATTCCAAAAGATTTGTCAAAAGAGGGAGCTACAGTAAGACGGATGAAAAGAAGTGTTATATAATTTGCATTAAAGACGATGAGCTTACAACCCACTAGACGGGGTTGAAAATAGATTCTGTTGGACTACAATTGTCTACTGGGATTATCCAGGTTTCGATAGTCTCAATGGTCTTGTCGGTGAATCCCCCTGAACCGAGACAAATCGTACACCCGGCTTGGATAAATCTGACTGGCAGATCTATTTATGATTTGGTATTCATTTTAAATGCGGTATTACCGAAGTGATTCTCAGGGGTCTAAAGAGAGGATTCCCTGATTATTCTGTTAAGTTTATTGCAGCCGATCGCTCAAAAGAAGTGAGGAAGAGAAAGTCTCCTTGGAGAATTACACCGGTGTGACTTTTGAGATATTGAAGTGACATGCATAAAAATACTTGGTTTTGGTGATATATTATTGTGAATGAATTGTTTTGCAAGGTTTCAGCACCCAGGTAAGAGTTATTTGAACCATGATTGTTTATAAGTCTTGATTGTTCTGTGTTTTGATGTGTGTGTTGCTGTGCAAAAGTGACTAACCTATAAATATGTTCTTGTATCTACTTTTCCTATTATTTGTTTAGAGTTTCACCCTTGCCTGCTTTTGTTGTGTTGTTGCATGACGGAGTAGATGGGTTATCCGAAGATTGGGTTAGTTCCGGTCAAGCGTCTTAGAATTCAACCCCTTGAGGTTGAACAGACCGGGTGGAAGATAGACAGTGGCATGCAGTGGGGTACATATTCTGGTTATGTACTTACCACTATGGGGAGGGTTGACAAACCCACCTGGAGAGTAGAAACCCAGTTGGTCTTGAATGTTAAGCTACCCTTGGAGCAATTGAGGAACATCATCCGTAAAGACGATGGTAATGCAGGGAAGATGGAGAAGCAAGGGAAGACTGCTCAGAAGAGGATACACCACGTTAGGATTAGAAGATTGTTGTTGCCGTTACGCCTTCGTTTTAAGATAGTAAAGTCGGGTAGACAGTCTGAGATTGATCCGGCTCTTACTTGAATAGTAGCTTATATTTTCCTTTAAACACTTTTGTAATTTTCAGTTGCTAGTATTTTTCGCTTATTACATGTTTTGTAAGTTCTGAAGCTTAGGTTTGTACTGAAACAAACTCTTGTAAAATAGTTTGGTTACTATCTATAATGAAATACGTTTTTAAAACAGAGAGATACTATTACTCCTTTTGGAAAAAAAAAAATTATCCGCATTTTTGGAGAATGATACAAACTCTTTTCAAAGTGACTTCTAAATCTTTGTGAAATTCTTGGTTACTATGGTGTAATATCTTTTTTTGGAGAAAGAGTGTTACAGTCACAAGGAGGGGGGTTGAATTGTGACCCTTTGAACCTTTTGGCTTTTCTTGCAAACTTTGAACCTTTCTCAAGATTAATCAACTTGGAGTTCAGAGAAGGTTTAAACAAACGTTAGTATGGAAGCTCCTCAGCTAGAGAAGGTTAATAAAACTAAGAGTAATGTTTGTTTAAGAGATCTTCTCAACTAGAGAAGGTTGATAGAAAATCAAGTTCTTTGATACTAATAGAAGTTTAGTTAAATAGGCTTCTCACCGAGAGAAGGTTAATTAGAAGATTAAATCATTTGCTCATACTCTTCAACTTCTTCAAATTAATCTTAACAAAGGTTCTTTAATAAACTTATACCAACTTAAAGAATCAGTTCAAAACATATAAGTTTATAAAACCTTTTTCAACTGCTTTGTTAATAAAATCAGTTTTTCACAATATTATGATAAGCTTCTCAGAATGAGTAGCAAAGATCTTCAACCAGAGAAGGTTACAGTAAACTACTTTCTTTGTTTCTTCAACTGCTTCTCACCTAGAGAAGGTTGATTATAAAGTTATGTTTCTTTAAGAAGACAGATTTTAGTTAACTAGTTTTCAGAAGTTTGAGTACAAGGCTTCTCTACCCGCGAAGGTTAATCAACAAATCAACTCTTATGAAAACTACTGAAACAAAGCTTCTTTTGAAAACTTATACTTATATAAAAATATGATTTTGCATGTATAAGTTAGTTAAATAAGTTTTTTCAGAGCTTTGTTAATAAAACAGTTTCTCAGTTTTATATGAACCTTCTCAGCGTGAGTAGGTGTTTCTGAGCAGTTTAAATAAATTTAACAAAAACTGTAAAAGAGAAAAGGAAAGAGAATATCACACAGATATTTATCCTGGTTCACCCACAAACTCTCGGGCTACATCCAGTCCCCACATCCAGTGAGATTTTCCACTATTCTCTTAAGTATTATTCACTTAGCCTCTTCAGGCTTATATGGTATTCTTGTACAAGCCTCCACAAGCTCACATCGGTATTCTTGTACGAGCCTCCTCAGGCTCACAACGATATTCTTGTACGAGCCTTCTCAAGCTCACATCAGTATTCTTTGCTCAGCCTCTTCATGCTTACAATAGTATTCTTTTCCAAGCCTCTTCAGGCTTCATCTCTACAAGCAACCAACAAATTGCATAACCTTTCCTCTCACACACCCAGCTCTCTCTAGCTAGTTTGAAAGGAATCACAACAACAAGGATGAAGATGTTTGTTGTGTTACAGTTTTGAATAAACGTTTACAGAGCAACAACTCATGAAATCAAAACTGTATTACAGCTTAAATCTACTCTCACAGAGCAAATAGACTTTCAAGAATAAGTTGTATATCACTCCTTTTCTCTCAGAAAAACAACTGAAATGTTGGAGTGAAAAATGAAGAAATGGATGAGAAGTTTCTGAATAGTGTTTATGCTCCCTCTTCATGGATGTACTTCTCAACAAGTTGTTTCAGCTGTAATCTTGTTGTAATATAGTGTTTCTGCCCCCTTGTTACCGTTTATGACCGTTTAGAGAGGTAGGGGAGAGAAACAAAGGTTTCTGATACAATACAGCTGTCATATTCACCTTTTTGCAGAATTCTGACAGCTCACGTCATGCTGTCACATGCAGTCAATTGAACCTCCTCTGGAGCTCGTTGCTAGAGTAGGTTCCTTATCATGAACCTTCTCAGGTTCCAGTGTAAACCTTCTCTGGTCTAGTATGGACCTTCTCTGGGACATGCTGCTTGAGTAGGTTCCTTCTCACATGCTTTCTCAGGAACCTCCTCTGATTCTAGTATGGACCTTCTATGGACCAGTATGGACCTTCTCTGTGAATCTCCTCTGGTCCTAGTATGAGCCTTCTTTGGAACCTTCTCTAGTTACTCGTTTGTTAGAGCAGGTTCACAACATAGTTGTACTTAAGTTGCTCATGGCTTAAAAGTTCTGCACTTGTGATATTCTCAGTATCCAAAACTTGAATGTCTTCAAGGTTTCTCTGTGAATCTCCATTGGTCCTAGCATGAGTCTTCTGTGGAACCTTCTCCAGATACTCATTGTTAGAGCAGGTTCACAGCATAGTTGTACTTAAGTTGCTCATGGCTTAGAAGTTCTGCACTTGTGATCTTCTCAGTATCCAGAACTTGAATGTCTTCAAGGTTTTCAAATTGTGTAGGATGAAGAATACTTTGATGTAGAGATATCTTATCTTCTTGAGGTTTATTTATTGATCAAGCATGCAGTAGGTCTTGAGAAGCTTCTTGTCTTGGGAATCTTTTCATCTTGACATTTTGTAATGCATATTTCAATCTTATGGAGAGCTTTAATAAGTGGAGAGGCTTTTTGTCTTGAGGAGCTTTTTTATAGATTGCTTCACTTTTGTGTACTTCAACGTCGGAGAGACTTCTAGTCTAGATGAGCTTCTTTCCTTGGAGACCTTCTCTGCGTGAGTAGATTTCCCTTAGAGACCTTCTCTGCAGAATGTCTATCTTCTCAAAGTTCCTCTTTAATCTCTGTTTGTATCATTGTTGAAGTTTATCTTCTCTTGTGTTTTAGAAGCATATCTTCTCTTGAAACTCACATATTAGTTGAAGCTTCTCTTCTCTTGTCTTCTCTTGTATCTCAATTGACTTAGGTTTCATGTTTATTTGAATGGATCTTCTTAAGATGCTTTGCACATGAGTAGTGTAACACCCTTTCTCCAAAAAGGATATTACACCATAGTAACCAAGAAATTTTGAATAACTTAGAAAATATTCGGTTTAAAGCTCAATATTCCTTCTCTGAAAATGAGTATAAATTTTTTTTTCCTTTTCTTTAATGATGAGAAGGATGGAGAGTATGTGTTGATTAATTTTCGAAAAGGTTTTTTTTTAAGTGTGGAAGCATAAAACAATATTTGTAAGGATAACATCTCATCTCATATTCATAAGATTATCAGAGTTTTTACAGGGAAGAATTTAAAGTAAGACAGTGA